>CANTUQ010000066.1:0-1351500 GCA_947683425.1 Excoecaria cochinchinensis
AGCACTTATAGGCTTCGAACTGTGGAAGGGCAAGATGTCCCCAGAAGCTGGAATGTTGAAGTACTCAAGAAGTACCATGTCTAATAATGTATCAGAACCTGGCAATTGCCTGATTAATAAAAAGGTTCTTTCTTTCACGACTATTCAATTCATGCATAATATAGTCTTGTACGCTAGGCTTGACGCCCATCCCAAGCTAAAAAAGCAAATCTGTCGCAATGGAGGATCTTACCTCCCCAAATATTATCTGTATTATAGAGGATCTAACCTCTCTAGCTCGGTTATGCAATTTTCATGCAATTCTACGAGTATCACTTAGCTCGGTTATGCAATTTTTATGCAGTTTTATGAGCATCACTTAGCTCGGTTATGCAATTTTTATGCAATTCTACGAGTATCACTTAGCTCAGTTATGCAATTCTTATGCAGCTTTATGAGCATCACTTAGCTCGGTTATGCAATTTTTATGCAATTCTACGAGTATCACTTAGCTCAGTTATGCAATTCTTATGCAGCTTTATGAGCATCACTTAGCCTAATTGTGCAAATTTTATACGATTTGAGAAGCCAGATTGATCCGATCGGTCACAAGGCTCAAGAATTACCCGAATTCAGGAAGTACTTGCAAATATTATGCTATTTCACGAGTAGTGCTTAGCTCGATTAGATTGCAAATTTTAATACAAATTTATGTATACAACAACTTGCAGAAAAATGCAATTTTATTAAGAATGTCTCCACTATACAATTTGTAAACAATTGTTGCAGAGATAGAAAACAAAGGAAAAAGTAAAGCTAATCTAAGCTCCTAAGCTAACTATCTATATTTACAATATCCACTTCACCAGGAGGATCAACGATTTGCTCGGCGTTCTGATCGGCAGTGGCTTAAGAAGGGTCGGCAGTTGATGGTGCAGATCCTATCCCCCCTTCAGAGACAGGTCCCGGTGAAGAAGGTGACACTAGCTCAGCTTCAGGCACAGGAAGAACCTCCATTTCGGCTTCAGGGGCTAAAGGTGTCGTAGACTCCACTTCGAATGGAACTTCTTGAACCGTCTCCGGAAGTGAAGGACCTTCTCCAGAAGCTCTCTCGGCTGCTTCACCCTCGGGAGCGCCCTCATCGCCATCGTCATTTGGAGGAGCAGGCAGTGATGGCGGATCGTCCATCCAAGTCAGATCCACCCCAGGAAAGCGCTTCCCAGCTTCATGAATTAGCCGAGACAACAGCTCTACCTGGGTGTCCGCTAACTCATCAACGAGGCGCTCCTTCTGATTGGCGAGCTCCACTTCAAGAATCTTGTTAAAGGAGGCCTCCTTCTCCTCCTCAGACGTCCTCAAAAACTCCATTTCCCTCCGAAGTTGCTCGCCCTCCGCCTTCAACCTGGCGTTCTCGGCAGCCAACTCTCTGCACTCGACATCCAGTAGGGTTGCATCCGCCTCGAACCGCCTCAGCTGCGCACTCTCAGCAGAAATTCGGGCAACTTCGCCCTTCAGCTTGTCGGCCTCGCTCTGCCGAGCCTTCAGATCCTGAGCACTCTGGTGGGCCTCCTTCCTCACGGCCACTGTTTTCGACTGAGAGGCAGCATACCGTTCCTCTAGCTTGGCCACCTCAGCTCGTAGGACGGAGGCTTCTTTCTTGGCAGCCTCACAACGAGTGTTCGCCTCCGCCTTGGCCAAGGCGCCTGACTCGGCCCTCCCTTTCCACATGCAGGCCATCAGATGTAGCCGTTGTGTCCTCTTGGCGGCCTACACAAAACCAATAGTAACTAGGTCAGACACAGATGTGTAGACGAGCACCAGAAACAAAACGGCAAATCCTTACGTCCATCAACTGCTGATTGATGGCATGGCTTTCTCTGCTAAGCTGACTAGCGTCGCCGGCCTCTCTATGATCTTCATCCCAGAGAAGACCCCGGCAGATGAAATTAGCCACCTGGCCCATCGACCAATCATCGCCAAAGTTCTCTCTCAAAATGTCCTTCATAGAAACCGGCCTCCGATCGGAAGAGCGTCATGGAGACTCGCCATGATGAACGGCTTTGCCTCTGGCGACAACCCGAGCGTCCGACACTTGAGGAGGCGTCGGCATAGTGATAAAAGGCCCATTGGGCATCATAATAAGGTACGCCATAAAGCTTAATTTTAAAGCTTCCAATAATGTGGCAGAGTACGAGGCGCTCCTTCAAGGGCTGAGACTGCTCCATGCCATCCGACCGGAGTCAGTAGCCGTCAGGAGTGACTCTCAACTGGTAACCAGTCAGGTTTTGGGGACCTTCGAAGCACGAGAGGCCACAATGATCCAGTACCTGGCCAAAGTCAAAACTGCTTTCGCAAAACTGGAAGAGGCTGGGTCGGAATGGGTGCTACAGAAAGTCCCAAGAGACCAAACTGCAGAAGCCGATCAGCTGGCGAAGATGGCTGCTTCCGCACAAAGCGTTATAGAGGAAAACATTTTCGTTGTCGACCAGACCTCCTCCTCCCTAGACGAGCCGGAAATGATGGAGATCGACCAAGAGAATAAAACCTGAATGAGCCCGATCAAACAGTTCCTCCAGACAGGACGACTGCCTGAGGACAAAGATGAAGCTCGAAAGGTATCTCGAAAATCTCTCAATTACTCCATCATTAATGGTGATTTGTATAAGAAAGCTTTCAGCCACCCTTGGCTCAAGTGCGTGACGGAGGAAGAAGGAGACTATATCCTCAGAGAGCTCCATGAAGGCATATGCGGGGCACACGAGGCAAGCAGAGCCATGGCAAGAAAAGCCCTTCAGACGGGATATTACTGGCCTAGCATGCTTAAAGATGCCCAGGAGAAAGTATGGATATGCCCGCAATGCCAAGTACATGGCAGGATTATAAGGCAGCATGGAGCAGACCAGCAGCCGATCGGAGTTGCATGGCCGTTCGACCAGTGGGGACTGGACATCTTAGGACCTTTTCCCCAAGGCAAAAAGTAGATGAAGTTCCTTATAGTAGCAGTAGACCACTTCTTCAAATGGATTGAGGCTGAACCGGTAGCCACCATCACAGCCGAGAGGGTCAAGAGCTTTACATGGAAGAACATCATCTGCAGGTATGGCTTACCTAATGTTTTTATCGCAAATAATGGCAAGCAGTTCGACAGCTCCATTTTTAGAAACTTTTGCCAAGGCTTGAACATCAAATTAAAGTTCACCTCAGTTGCTTATCCCCAAAGCAACGGAATGATTGAGGTCTCCAATCGGACCATCTTGGAGGGATTAAAAAAGCGACTGGGTCAAGCCAAAGGCAACTGGACTGAAGAACTGCAGAGTGTCCTGTGGACGTACAGAACGTCGCCCAGAACAGGCACCCATCAAATGCCATTCTCCCTCGTCTACGGGTCCGAAGCAATGATTCCTGTAGAGGTCGGCCTTCCTTCTTACCGCTCGGCTCTTTACTCCGAACGGATGAACACTCAAGAGAGATGCCAAGATTTAGATCTCATAGAAGGAAAGAGGGAGGACGCCTGCACCAAGATCGCTGCCTATAAACAAAGAGTGGCTAGATACCATAATGCTAAAGTGAGGTCTAGAACCTTCAATGTAGGCGATCTGGTGCTCAGAAAGGCAGAATTAGGCTCGGGAAACGCCGGAGTGGGAAAGCTAGTGCCAAATTGGGAAGGGCCCTACGAGGTCTCTAAAGTCTTAAGCCCGAGCACTTATAGGCTCCGAACTGTGGAAGGGCAAGATGTCCCCAGAAGCTGGAATGTTGAAGTACTCAAGAAGTACCATGTCTAATAATGTATCAGAACCTGGCAATTGCCTGATTAATAAAAAGGTTCTTTCTTTCACGACTATTCAATTCATGCATAATATAGTCTTGTACGCTAGGCTTGACGCCCATCCCAAGCTAAAAAAGCAAATCTGTCGCAATGGAGGATCTTACCTCCCCAAATATTATCCGTATTATAGAGGATCTAACCTCTCTAGCTCGGTTATGCAATTTTCATGCAATTCTACGAGTATCACTTAGCTCGGTTATGCAATTTTTATGCAGTTTTATGAGCATCACTTAGCTCGGTTATGCAATTTTTATGCAATTCTACGAGTATCACTTAGCTCAGTTATGCAATTCTTATGCAGCTTTATGAGCATCACTTAGCTCGGTTATGCAATTTTTATGCAATTCTACGAGTATCACTTAGCTCAGTTATGCAATTCTTATGCAGCTTTATGAGCATCACTTAGCCTAATTGTGCAAATTTTATACGATTTGAGAAGCCAGATTGATCCGATCGGTCACAAGGCTCAAGAATTACCCGAATTCAGGAAGTACTTGCAAATATTATGCTATTTCACGAGTAGTGCTTAGCTCGATTAGATTGCAAATTTTAATACAAATTTATGTATACAACAACTTGCAGAAAAATGCAATTTTATTAAGAATGTCTCCACTATACAATTTGTAAACAATTGTTGCAGAGATAGAAAACAAAGGAAAAAGTAAAGCTAATCTAAGCTCCTAAGCTAACTATCTATATTTACAATATCCACTTCACCAGGAGGATCAACGATTTGCTCGGCGTTCTGATCGGCAGTGGCTTGAGAAGGGTCGGCAGTTGATGGTGCAGATCCTATCCCCCCTTCAGAGACAGGTCCCGGTGAAGAAGGTGACACTAGCTCAGCTTCAGGCACAGGAAGAACCTCCATTTCGGCTTCAGGGGCTAAAGGTGTCGTAGACTCCACTTCGAATGGAACTTCTTGAACCGTCTCCGGAAGTGAAGGACCTTCTCCAGAAGCTCTCTCGGCTGCTTCACCCTCGGGAGCGCCCTCATCGCCATCGTCATTTGGAGGAGCAGGCAGTGATGGCGGATCGTCCATCCAAGTCAGATCCACCCCAGGAAAGCGCTTCCCAGCTTCATGAATTAGCCGAGACAACAGCTCCACCTGGGTGTCCGCTAACTCATCAACGAGGCGCTCCTTCTGATTGGCGAGCTCCACTTCAAGAATCTTGTTAAAGGAGGCCTCCTTCTCCTCCTCAGATGTCCTCAAAAACTCCATTTCCCTCCGAAGTTGCTCGCCCTCCGCCTTCAACCTGGCGTTCTCGGCAGCCAACTCTCTGCACTCGACATCCAGTAGGGTTGCATCCGCCTCGAACCGCCTCAGCTGCGCACTCTCAGCAGAAATTCGGGCAACTTCGCCCTTCAGCTTGTCGGCCTCGCTCTGCCGAGCCTTCAGATCCTGAGCACTCTGGTGGGCCTCCTTCCTCACGGCCACTATTTCCGACTGAGAGGCAGCATACCGTTCCTCTAGCTTGGCCACCTCAGCTCGTAGGACGGAGGCTTCTTTCTTGGCAGCCTCACAATGAGTGTTCGCCTCCGCCTTGGCCAAGGCGCCTGACTCGGCCCTCCCTTTCCACATGCAGGCCATCAGATGTAGCCGTTGTGTCCTCCTGGCGGCCTACACAAAACCAAGAGTAACTAGGTCAGACACAGAGGTGTAGACGAGCACCAGAAACAAAACGGCAAATCCTTACGTCCATCAACTGCTGATTGATGGCATGGCTTTCTCTGCTAAGCTGACTAGTTTCGCCGGCCTCTCTATGATCTTCATCCCAGAGAAGACCCCGGCAGATGAAATTAGCCACCTGGCCCATCGACCAATCATCGCCAAAGTTCTCTCTCAAAATGTCCTTCATAGAAACCGGCCTCCGATCGGAAGAGCGTCGTGGAGACTCGTTATGATGAACGGCTTTGCCTCTGGCGACAACCCGAGCGTCCGACTCGGCTATCAGCTCAGCAGCCCTCCTCTTGGCCGCTTCCTCGGCTTTCTTCTGGGCAGCCTCCTCAGCCCTCCTCTTGGCAGCCTCCTCCGCCTCTCGGATAGTATTAGCAATGGGTGCGGTGTCATCATCCGATTCATCCCGAAACCTTGGACCCCGAGTGTTCTTCAAGTGGTGTTGAGTAGCTCCACTTTGTGGCCCAGGCGCTACAGGTTTGGCGGCGGTCACTGTAGGGGCTGGAGGGGCAGAAGAGATTGGGACAGCGTTTATCACAGCAGCAAAAGAAGCACCAGCAGTTGCCCGAGAGGATTGCAGCTCCGACGAGGGCACTAACCTCCTCCTTTTCCTCTGCCCTTGGGCCCTACACTCGGCCTCACACTTCTGTTTGATTTTCTCGCCAAGCTGCTTAGACGCATCGCTCCTGCCAGCCATCTTAACTGCACAACAGAAAATAAATGAGATAAGTTTTTCATACAGAAATTCCTTTCAGAAAGCATAAATAAAGTGCAATGCATGATGATGCATAACGACAGTATTTTCTTCCCGATCCTAATGCTCACGTTCTACGTTAACAGCATCTTTGGAGCCCGGAGAGCCAAACAAGGTGGTCAGGAGAAAACTGGACTGATAAGGCTCTCCATACCTAATAACGGCGTCCATTAACTTTTTTATGTCCCCCTCGTACATAGACTGACCGGCGGCTAGGTCCTTCAGAATCCCAACCCTAGCCGATCGGGTGAGGCGCACCCCAAATCCACCTTTCCTCCCCACCAAGAAATACCGTTCTTTGTACCCCTTCATAGAGGTGGGGACGAACATCAATTTCCTCTTTGGGCGGCTTGTAAAGAAATACTCCGTTCCGTCGCTCCGACCCGAGATGTAGAAGAAGTGAGTGAAAAGCTCCAGGGTCGGTGCTACCGCCTCTATTTTGCAAAGGATTTTGAAGCACACCACTGATCTCCAGCCGTTCGGATGTAATTGGTTAGGGGCGAGACCATACCCCCTCAGTATCGCCATTTCGAAGGCGCCCAACGGGAACCTCAAGCCTGCATCTAGGCTCCAGAGGTGGCAAACGAACCATTCCCTGCCATCTTGGCCAAAGGGCCCTTCCGTCACCGCCATTGAATCTGGGCAGGCCAACACCGATATCTCACCAGGAAGGCCGTACTTAGAGGGAATTTCGGCCACCTCCCCAGTGGTTAGTCGAGAATGCAATTCAGCAGCTGGTTTGTTCTCATACCACTCCAAAAAGCTTGTGTCTAATGCTTCAGCACTACTGGAGGCCATCGTCAACAAAAAAGAATGAAGAAAAGGTGCAACTCTCTAATTCCTAAATGAAATGGGTATGGAAAGAAAGCAAAAGACGAAATCACAAGCAAAGGGGAAAAGAAGTTACTTACTTGGTGAAAAAGACTTAAGAAATTCGAAGAAGAAACAAAGGCTAGTTGCAGAGATCTGGGAGTCGAAAAGAGATTTTGACAGAGCTTCGCTAGGGATTTCGAAAGTAGAGAGGAAATGCTTTACAAAGTTCCCTATTTATAGACTGAAGCTTCTCAAATACGCCAAACTACGCACCATTCAACGAGCGCCACGTGTCGAAAGACATTATGCCTCTGCGAAGAACGAAGCATCGCCCTCGGTACGTGCAGAACATTAAATGAAAACAGCTGTCCAAGCAGGCGCGTCTCTTCAGAAAAGGCGCCTCCAAAATTCAAAAAGCGCGCCAGTACGCGTCTTCGGATCGGGAATTTCTAGAGCTGATCCCATCCGAACGGACCTACAAAGGCAAATCAATGCCCGATCGGACCTGTTGAGGGGGGACAAGTGATAACCCAGCAAATATCATTTGCTCTAAGGCCCATCCAGCCGGCTCACTCAACTGGCAAGGCCCAAAGCCTATCAGCCAAAGGTATCAGACACGAGTTCCTAGGCAGCGCACATGCCCGATCGGCTGATGTGACCGCCAGTCCCATCAGCCGCCTGACACAAGGCAGCGCCCATGCCTACCACCTGCTCCTTGTCATGTCGCCGAATACCTACTCTGACAGCCAGTAATCACACCCCAGGCACTCAAGTGCCCCTCAACTGTCTCATATAAATAGTCCAGCCAACGACGGCTCCAGGTATTGAATTCACAACATTATCTCTCTAAAGCACATTCTCTCTCTAAGCTACTAACTTAAGCTTCGGAGTGCTCACGCCTGGTCCGATCGGGCTCTTCTTATTGCAGGATTTTCTCATCCGATTGGATCGCCCTCTCTCCTACAGATAAAGACATTTTTGGATTTATCAATAATAAACCATATTGCTTTGTTTGACCCCTATAATTAATCACATATCGTTCTTTTTAAGCAACATGATTTTATTTTATTTATTGACTTAAGCTTAATTATATTAATACGAAGAAAGGTTATATACAAAACGACACTGCTCCTGCAACATAAATGAAGTCCTTTATTTTATAGCATTTCTTTTAATTACACCATCTACTAAACTTTGCATTAAACAACTCATGCAAGTCCCTATATATATATATATATATATATATATATATATATATATATGTTCTTTCATCATTCTTGAACATCAATCTCCTTCAAACATTTTGTAAGCAGTTTTAAGGACATGCTAAAATCTTTAATACAGCAGTTTTAGGACTTATAGGTCCTTTAATTTTTTGTTTTATATTTTTCAAGAAAGAAATACGATCATGAACAAATTTTTGATTCAGAAAAAAAAACCCACAACTAATTCAAGGATCATTCATGCTCTGATACCATTTGTTAGAGATTTGGAGAGGACGGATCAAAATACATAAAATATTTTATAAAAAATGAAAAGGAAGGAGAAGAAAATGTATTGTTTCTGCATACAAAAATTCTGTTTTATCATGTTTGAATGCTCTGTTTTCTGCAATTTTCATCTTCTTCATGTCCCTTTTTAAGCTTTTTGTTGTTTTTGCTTCTGCTGTGCCTCTCCACTCTAATCTCCTCTCCAAATCTCCAACGTAATAAGCATGTATATACCTTGGACAAATGAGATTAAACCGTCTGAACATCATGAAATAGATGCTTTCTCTTTGCAAATATTTTTCAGATGATAAATTAATATGAACCTTTCTCCTGAAGACCATGAATGATTTTCACTGCTAATTCAAATGTTGAGTTTTTAATAGGGGTATACACGGTTCTGGATCTTTCTGTACCGAACTGCAATACCGAAAAAAAAAATCTAGAACCGAATTGTACCGTTGACTTTTTTTACTAGAACTGAACTGAATTGTAGTGTTGACTTTTTTATTAAAACCAAACCGAATTATACTGGAACCGAATCGAGAACTGTATTGAACCGTACCGAACTGTTCTGTACTGAATTGAACCGAAATAACCGAAATTTATTAATTATTATATATAATATTAGTAATTTATATATAAATATTATTTATAATTTCTATTATATTGTTATTATATAAATTTAACTTCATAATTATTTGCATTTTTTTTAAACTTTCATAATTATTTGTATTAAATATTTTAATGTACGAAATTAATTTAATAAATAGTTAATAAATTAAAATAAATATTTTGATTATTAATAAGATAAATTTAATTATCATATCTATATAAATGTGCAATTAAAATAACTTGTATTTAATTTAATTTACGTTTAGTATTACTCAACTACTATATAATTTTTTATTTTGTACAAATATTTATATACACACACAAATATAATTATTATATCAATGAAATTTTACTAATTAATGTAATTATATGAGTATATAATCATTTTACCAATTAATTTTATTTACTTTTAATATCACTCAACTAGTATTTATCTATTGTAAGTTAATAATTTAATTATATATAGTTAAATTTTACTAATTAATATAACTATATAAGTATATAATCACCTTACTATTTAACTTTATTTATTCTTAGTATCACTCAACTAGTACTCATATATATTTTTTGTACAATACCGATATGAATAATTGAGCATATAAATTAATAACATAATTATATATAATAATTATTATATATAATGAAATTTACTAATGCAATTTATGTAATTACATAAATATATAATCACCTTACCAAATAATTTTATTTGGTTTTAGTATCACTCAACTAATAATTATCTATTTTGGCATAAGATTTATATGAGTAATTGAGTTGTAACTTAATAATTTAATTATATATAATTAAATTTTACTAATTCGTATTTAATTTAATTTAACTTTAATGTCACTCCACTACTACTTATTTTTTTTTGTACAAATATTTATATACACAATAACTTTACCAATTAATTTTATTTACTTTTAATACTACTTTTACATTCACCCTTATAGTTATTAACTATAATATTAATTAATAATCTTTTAACTATTAAGTTAAACTTAGTGAAATTGAGTATAATAACTGAGTTAAGGTAATATATATGGATGGATTCTAACCATATAATCAGTCGAGGCTATATATATAATTACCTTATCAATTAATTTCATTTATATTTAGTGTCACTCAATTAGTAGTTATCTATTTTTAACACAATATATATTTGAATAATTGATTTATTTTAATAATGTAATTATATACAACTGAATAATTTATTATATAATCATTTTATCAATTAATTTCATTTGCTTCTAGTGTCACTCGACTAATACTCATCTATTTCTATTACAATCCCTATATGAATATGTAAATTAAAAAAAAATTATATATAATTATTTATAATAAAATTTTAATTTCTTTTATTTTTAGTTTTACTCAATTATTACTCATCTGTATTTAGGACAATTTTTATGTGAGTAATTGAAAGTATATTTTAATAATATAATTATATATAATTATTATATTAATAAAATTTTATTAATTAATATATAATATAATTATATAAGTATATAATTATCTTATTAATTAATTTTCTTTAGAGTAAATTAAGAATAAAATTTGAAAAATTTTAGTAGAAATATTTTTTATTTTAAGTTTTGGAGGGAATTGAAATATTTGGAAGGAATTGAAATATTTAGAGGAAATCTAATGCGGACGAGTTGGGTTTTCAGTATTTGTAGCTAGTTGAACGGGCCAATCGTCATTAATTATTGTTTTTGTTATAACTTTTGCTACAGGTGTCCGTTTGCTTATTATTATATGTTTCCGGAAAGTTTATTTTGAGCCGGTTGATTTTACGAGCTTAGTCCCCCGTAACAGCCCATTTCACGTCTCAAAAATAACATTTGGGTTTCAGTTTTTCAATTTGAAGTTTTATGAGTATTATTGTAATTTTTTTATTTTTTTATATAAATTGTTTGTTACCTTAATTTAGAGGGCACTTTCCAACTTGGAATAAAATTATTTCGTTTGAGATATTTTCGCTGCATCATCCGACCGGTTTTATATTTTATTATATATATATATAAAATAAAATAAAATTTAAAAAAAACCTAAATTGTGCCTGACTCTTCATTTTTTGTCTCGAAATCGTGTTAAGCCCCATAATTTTTTCTATTTTTTCCGTTGTTTTTAGCTTATACTTGGATTTTCTCATTCTCGTCGCTGTCACTGTAATCTCTGCGGCTACATCTAAAAGTAATGAGAAGTCATACACAACTTTTGGTTTTATGGTATTCGTTAATAGTACATCATTAGTTAGTTGAAAATTTGATTAATAGGCTCGTACATAAGTTTTAATTAGGATGAAAATTTGGGATGAATTACTAACTAATTTTATTAAATATTATGATTTTAGAAAATTTATTGAAACAATTTATCTCGAATTTAAAATTTCATGTAGAGTGATTATTGTTAAAATATATTTTTCTCTTTTTATAAATGAGAGGGATAAATTGAATTTTTTTTTTTTTAAAATTGAATGCAAAATTGTATGCATTTGTTGAGGTATTTTAATTATATTTGTATTTATTATTGTGCATATTTATATGGTAAATTTTTAAAAATATTGAATTATCCGAAATACCGTATTGTATTGTCTTATTTTGTTTTGTACCGAAAGAACCGAATAACCGAACTGAACTGTACTAAAAATTATAAGAACCGTATTGAACTGTACCGAATTTAATAAGAACCGAACTGTACCGAAATTTCAATACAATACGGAGATTTGTAAAGAACCGAATTGTGTACACCCCTAGTTTTTAAGCTTTACTTTTTTCTAATTTGATTTTGTATATTAATTAGGGATAATATGTTATCTTAAATTTTGATAAAACTGAACTTTGACATAATTCAAAAAACTTGCGGTGTGATTTAAATTACATGAAAAAACAAAATTATAATATAATTCAAAAAGCTTGTAGTGCGAGTTAAATTATTGAAAAATTTTTGGAGATTTTGTATATTAATTAGAGATAATATGTTATTGATGATACTTCCAAGATTCCGGCACCGGAGACCTGGAAATGCCACCTGAAACACAGACCACCGGCGGGTTTCCGTTCTAGGATACTCCGACGATCAAGTTAGACAATTTTTCTTCAGGAGTAACTTAAATCAACTTGAGAGAGCTTGAGGAGATGGGACGTACCTTTTTATAGCTCCCCTGGCTCCTTTATGACCGTTGCTCTTTTAATGGGCCTTTACTATGTAACGGTTCTCCCTATAATGTGCTTTTATTGAGTAACGGACGCCATTATGATGGATCTTTAAAGGGCAAATGGCTATATTGATGACATTGCCGAGCTTCTCCTTTTTCTCCGAGCTTCCTTGAAACCGAGCATTCATCCGGGAACCGAGCACTGATCCTCAAGCTATTCGAACTTCAATCGGGTGGGCAGTAATCCGATTAACCGAACTATAGCTCAGTTATCATAAGTCCCACCCACCGAGCATGACATTCATGTCATCCAAAGCAAGTGGTAAGTTAATATTCCAGAGTAACTACAAGGCGCGTGAAGCGCGAAAAAATGGGAAAAGACGCTTCGTGTTTCGCGAAATGACAGTCAAATGCCATCACGCCATCATTGTGACGCTTTGATGCCCGCGCTTGCCTTAATGACGTCTGACACCGCCTCTTATTCGTTGCCATCTGTCCTGTACTCATTGATTTGTTTGTCCTATAAATAGTCTTCAGTTTTTTAGGGATTGCGCTCTTCCTGTTTATTTTGGACTTCTTTGTTTCCTCTTGTCTTCCTCTCCTTTTTTCCTTCGTTACTAACCCATTGATTTTCCACCTCTTTTTCTCAATACTTCTTGCCATCGACTCTACTGCTTGTGATTTGCTGCCAGAGTCATCTTTGAAATATCCAGGTTTGTCTCCTTTCTTCTTTCTTCACCATGAGCACTTCTGAGAGTTCTTCTGAGAGATTGAGGGTAGAAGAAGGCCTGGCTGCCCAAAGTTCCTCCGATTCTCCTGGCCCCATCCACCAGCCAGTGGCTGAGAAGAAAGAACCACGCAGATTTCCCAGGGTGGGAAGAATAAGCTCCAGTCTGAAGTCCAGTGACATGGCGCGATTGCAAGAGAGGCTCGGGATTCCTATTGAATATGAAATTCATGCTGTTAGCCCTTCTCTCAGGGCCAATGTAAATTTCCAAGGGAAGAAGAAGATTGTCGTTTACGAGGCTGACTTTGAAGCCGGGATGAACCTTCCTTTGACCGACTTCGAATTGGAGGTACTGAATTATTATGACATGACCATAGGTTAGCTTCACCCCAATGCCTGGCGTACTCTTTCTGCCTTGCAAATATGGTCTGCCGAGAATGACATGAATCTTTCCCTGAGATTATTCCGAGCAACCCATAACTTTGGGCTCCGAGCTAATAGAGAAGACCACAACTATATCCAGTCCCGCGCTGGCTATGGTGTGTTTGTTGGAAATCCGGAGTCACTGAAGAAGTGGAAAGATCGGTTTTTTGTGATAGAGAGTGACAAAGATTTCCCTTTCCGGACTCAATGGGGGCCGATTTGTCAACCGGAATGACAACCCTTTACTGCTCAACGAAGACGAGGAACAAACTTTGGCTCGGTGGAGGGAGTTGGCCAGGGAGAAAATTGATATTAATCTGCAACTTCAGTGCGGCATACCACCAATACCTCAGAAACCGAGCTTCAAAAGAAAGGGTAATCTTGTAGTTCTGTTACTTGGTTGCTGATCCGTCTCTTAATGTTTGCTTTTTTGCAGCTATGAAGAATACAAACCCAAGCATGGCCGATCTTGTCCGCGCTAAGAAGAAACAAAAGGTTGGAAGTGCTGGAACCTCTAAGGCCCTTCCGAGCACGGGCCCGGGCCCAAGTGAAGGCGCACCAGCCTGGGCTAATGAAGTAGAAATTCCTCCGCCTACCCTAGGCCTGAGGGATCCAATTGAAAGTCCCTTGCCTATGGTACCGCCATTATTGCCAATAAATGTCCCTAATACTTCCCCTCCTTCCACATCTACTGGTCCTCCCAACCCAGAACTAGAGAGCTCACGTGTGCCTGATCCGAAATCAACAATTGAAGAGCTGAGGGCTCTATCAGATAATGCACGCCAATTCTGGCAGCGACAAGGGAGAGCTTGGTCGAAGGATAATCCGGATTTCAACACTTTTGCTCACCTGATGTCGTGTGTTCCTGCCGAGACGGCCCCCCCTACTTCATCTGGGCGCTGACCAGCTGAGCAACGTGATGAAGAGACATGAAGTATAGGTAAAACATAAAATATGTAAATTAACTTTAAAATACCGAAGGCTAATTGCCTGTTTGGTTTTCACAGGGGAGTATGATAATGGGAGCTGCTATCGGCAAAATGAATGCTTTGATAAGCCTGCACAATAAGGCCGAGAGGGAAGTTACTTGGATGAAGCAAGAGCTCGGTTCAATGAATGCCAAACTTGACGCTGCTGAGAACTAAGCAAAAGAATCAGAGTTGAAAATGCTCGCTCAATCCAAGGAAATTGTAGAGGCCCGTGATAAGGCCACTATAACTGAGGAGCTTCTAAATCAAGAGAGAGAGAAGCGTAGCGCAGCCGAAGCTAGCTTATCCGAGGTGTGCCATTCCCCTAATGTGAATCTTCTCGGGCCCTTGTAGCACTATTTCGACGCCTGCCCCCTCTGCCGAGGATGCTCCATCAACAAATAACTTCCATTGTCTGGCAACCGGCTCTGGAGGAGGGGCATGAAGCTCAGCCACAAAATCTACCAGGACTTGAGCTTTCATAGCTAGACGAGATTCATACCTTACATCCAATTCCCCTAACCGAGCAGCCCACTCCGTAAGTCGACCGGAGGCCTCCGGTCTTTGGAGTATCTTTCGCAGATTAGTGTTGGTTCGGACTACCACCGTATGCGCTTGAAAATAAGGCCGCAACTTAGTCGCCGTGACAATCAATGCGAACGCCAATTGCTCCAATATCGGATAGTTAAGTTCAGCTCCCCTCAATACTTTGCTGACATAGTAAATGGGGAATTGCTGGGTGCCCTCCTCCCTGATGAGAACTGATCCAACTGCTCCTGGGTTGACTGCTAGGTATAAGTAGAGGACTTCACCAGGTTGCGGTCTACTTAGCAATGGTGGCGTGCTGAGAAACTGCTTTAGCTCCCCAAAAGTCTGCTGGCAATCCGAGCCCCACTCAAATTTTTTCAAATTCTTGAGCGCTTTATAGAAGGGAAGACAACGCTTAGCCGAACAGGAGATAAACCTACCCAAGGCTGTCACCTTGCCATTGAGCTTCTGTACGTCTCTAATGGATTTTGGGGGCTCCATCTGTAAAATGGCTTGAATCTTGGCTGGGTTGGCTTCAATGCCTCTTTTCGAAATCATGAATCCCAAAAAATTTCCAGACTGTACCCCAAAAGCACACTTCTCTGGATTTAATTTTAACCCGAACTGCCGCAGAGTTTTGAAGGTTTCTTCAAGCTCAGTTGGGAGCTCTTGCGAGGACCTCCCCTTGACGATCATATCATCTACATACACCTCCATGTTTCTACCTAGCTGATTAGCAAACAACTTATTCATAAGCCTCTGATATGTGGCACCTGCATTCTTTAATCCGAACGGCATCACTCGGTAGCAATATGTGGCCTGATGTGTAATGAATGCTGTTTTTTCCTCATCCTCTGGGTTCATTGGTATCTGGTGGTATCCCGAAGAAGCATCCAGGAAAGCATACTCCTCAAATCCTGCTGTTGAATCCACCAGGAGGTCGATATTTGGCAAAGGATAACTGTCCTTAGGACAGGCCTTGTTTAAGTCCGTGAAATCTACACACATCCGCCACTTGCCATTAGCTTTCTTTACCAGGACGACGTTAGACAACCAGTCCAGATATAAAACTTCCCGGATGAATCGGTTGCTGAGCAATACCTCCGATTCTTCCCCCGTCTTATTTGCCCCAACCTATCGCCCCAACCTTGACTCTTCGTCCCGGAACTATCTCCACCTCCACCAATGAATCTACTGGCTCCGCTTTCCTCTCTTCTTCCACAGAGACATCCAGAGAATCCAATGGCAGGGCTTGATTGGCATCTTTCAACATAGTAACATATGTTTCCCGGGCAGCTCTCTGACTCCCTCGCAGTACTGCCACTCCTTTAGGTGTAGGCACTTTGAGTAACAACTTTCTCATAGATATGTATGCATCCACTCCCACCAATAATGGTCGTCCAAAGATGACGTTATACGCCAATGGTATGTCGACAACCATGAAGCAGCTGCTGCAGGTTTGTGTTATTTCATCATCTCCGAGCTCCAAGGACAATTTAACTGACCCTTCTACCTTGACTGGCTGGCCTGATATCCCGATGAGGGGGGCGGATACTAGTTCCAAGATGTTATCTGACATCTTCAAGGCCTTGAATGCTTGGAGAGTTATAAGGTTGACCGCACTACCCGTGTCCACAAGAATACATTGGACCAAGTATTTTTGGATTAGTGCTTCCACCACCAAAGAATCTGTATGCGGTTGCTTCACATGTCCATCATCCAAGTTAGAAAATTTCACCTCATATCCTGCTGGAAGTGATCTGGAACCCACAGAGAATACTTCCTTTGCCTTCCTCTTTCGGGAATCCTCAAAGATGTCATAATGCTTCCCTCCTGCAATGACATGTATAACCCCAACTGGGGCTTTTCTGCTAGTGCTTGCCCGGTTATCCTGACGTCTAGGAGATCGAGATCTGTCTCTAACTCGCTCCTCCTTGACGAATTGTGTGAGCTTTCCTTTTCTGAGCAAGAACTCTATTTCCCTTTTGAGCTGGTTACAATCGTTCGTCTCATGGCCTTTGTCCCTGTGAAATGCACAATAAAGGTCCTGATTCCGTTCAGAGCCCTCCCTCATGGGTCTGGGCCAGTTGACCCGGTCATGCTCTTTCATCCACTTCAGTATTTGTGCCCTGGGAGCATTCAGTGGCGTCCATTTATCTTCTCGCCGCTCTGTTGGTCTTGATGAAACTACATAAGCCCGATGTGAACTTCCTGAACCACGACTCCGTGATTCACTCCTCCCTGTGTTCCGATCAAGTGCTGATCTATGCGAATCCCGGCTCGTATCGTCATACAGTGAGCTATTTCGAAGACGCCAAGCTTCATCCATCCGGATATTTTTGTGAGCTCGCGACATCAGCTCTGTGAAATCTCCTGGTGGTTTTTTGCTGAGGGAATCACTGAAGTCCTGGCATCGGGTATTTCGTATGAGAGCGTTATTAGCCACTTCCAGGTTTAAGTCCTGAATGTCCATCGCTACCGAGTTAAATCTCTCCACATAAGCTCGCAAAGTTTCTCCCTTGTCTTACCGTACCAAGTTAAGATCCGCCGAAACCTTTGTTGGTCTGATGGCAGCCACGAATTTGGCAATGAACATATCGCTGAACTGGGTGAAGTTTGCGATAGAATGCTCGGGCAAATTCCTGAACCAAATTTGGGCCGACTCCGTCAACGTTTGAGGAAAAATTTTGCACATCGCTGCGTCATCCGTGGTGTGAACGAGCATTGTGTGGTGAAATTGGTCAAGGTGGACCCTGGGATCAGCACTGCCATTATATCTCGGTAAGCTCGGTAACCGTATGTTCGGAAACGGGGCCGACAGGATCTCTTTGGACAAGGGCGAGCGAAAATTGCTTTGATACTGAAGGGTATTCCTGTTTTGGTATTTCTGCATCCGATCCTCAAATAGCTTCTCAAACTGCTCAGTCGTTAGCGTGATTGTGGAGCCTGGGACCAAAGGGGGTGTAACAGCAGGCAGGGCCGGCGTCGAAGCTTGAGGAACAAAGGGAAAAGGTTCTGTAGGAGGTTGAGTGGGCGGGGCCTGTGCTGCCATGGCAGTTATCGTTGCCAGAAAAGCTTGTGCCGTTTGTGGGGTTAAATTGGGAATAATTGATTGGGGGATGGATTGTTGAGATTGGATTGGCTGGCCAAATAGCTGAACGGGAGTTTGGTGATTTTGGATTAATGGCTGTTGGGTTTGTGAGGGCAAAGCTTGTGTTTGAGTGGTAGGGGCTGTTGCAGTGTTTAAATCAGGGAAGAGATCCATTTGAGAATCTATTAGTAAGATCCACGCTCACCGCACCAAATGATGATACTTCCAAGATTCCGGCACCGGAGACCTGGAAATGCCACCTGAAACACAGAACACCGGCGGGTTTCCGTTCTAGGATACTCCGACGATCAAGTTAGACAATTTTTCTTCAGGAGTAACTTAAATCAACTTGAGAGAGCTTGAGGAGATGGGACGTACCTTTTTATAGCTCCCCTGGCTCCTTTATGACCGTTGCTCTTTTAATGGGCCTTTACTATGTAACGGTTCTCCCTATAATGTGCTTTTATTGAGTAACGGACGCCATTATAATGGATCTTTAAAGGGCAAATGGCTATATTGATGACATTGCCGAGCTTCTCCTTTATCTCCGAACTTCCTTGAAACCGAGCATTCATCCGGGAACCGAGCACTGATCCTCAAGCTATTCGAACTTCAATCGGGTGGGCAGTAATCCGATTAACCGAACTGTACTGATCCTCAAGCTATTCGAACTTCAATCGGGTGGGCAGTAATCCGATTAACCGAACTATAGCTCAGTTATCAGTTATCTTAAATTTTGATAGAACCGAATTATGACATAATTTAAAAAACTTGCGGTGCGATTCAAATTACAGGAAAAAAAATGGAATTATAACATAATTCAAAAAAAATTGCAGTGCAATTCAAATTACAGGAATAGAATTATAACATAATTCAAAAAATTTGTGGTGTGATTCAAATTACTGGAAAAAAATAGAGATTTATAGTGAGGGATATTTTATTTATGCCCATTTAGCCTAATAGACATTTTGGGCTTGTAAAGGATCTTATGGATGGTGAGAAAATTGGAATTTGATTTTTTCACAATTTCATAGTGAAAATCTATCTCTCTGAATTATATTGACCAAAACTCATTAAATATATGTGGGCGATTGTGTGTGCAAATTGCAATTCTTCATAACAAGGAACGTGTCCCATTACTTGAGTTGTTTTCTACTGCACGAAATGATTTTCAGTTTAATAAAAACTAAAACGTAAAAATTTCCTCCAAAAACCAACAGCAAATAAGTATACAATTTATTGCATAAAAGGAATGAAAAGAGCTAAAGACAATCAAAATCTTCAGCCTTACAATTTTTTATTTAGCAACAGTAAATGGAGGTGCCTGCTTATTCAAATATGACAGCAATTGGACTACGAACAAAATGCCCATCAGCAACCCAATTTAGAGATCCCTGAGCAAAGTATCCTGGGGGTAGATTTGATCTTTTGCTGAAAGTTATAGAGAAGGTAGCTTTTTGGTTCGCACTTGAGAAAGATATTTTATCGGGGACTACCTTAACATCAACACCTACTGGTAACGTGATGTCAGCAGTGTACGCTGAGTTAGCTTGGCCGACATTGGTTACAGTTCTAGTGTATGTTTGTGAAGTAGATCCCAAATTGATAGAAAATGAAGGGTAATTTAGCTGAGCTTCTGGTATGCTTGAATCATTTGAGCACTTCACTGTACCATGCACGATGAGTCCCACCTGTTGGTCAGAATAGCCCAAACCACACAAGTAAGGAATGTAATCTAAAGGTTGGATATCGTAAATAAGTCCGGGATCATTTGCTGCTGGTGGATACACATGCCCGGCGCCCATGTCAAAAGCAGTAGCTAGAGTGAACTCTTGATCAGAAATAGGCTTGTTTCCAACATTATAAACATTGGCAGTGGTCATTATTGCAGATTTTATGGCGGCAGGTGACCAGTCAGGGTGGACACTTTTGAGCAGAGCTGCAATGCCGCTAAGATGAGGGCAAGACATTGAAGTGCCTGAAATCATTGCAAACCGGTTTAAGCTATTATTGTCTTCCGAAACCGGCCAAGCTGCTAATATTCTCACCCCAGGGCCTATAATGTCAGGTTTTAGGATCCCGGGACTTGCTATGCTAGGACCTCTTGAGGAAAAAACAGCAACTTGAGGAGCCTCCGGCACTCCAGTTACAGTTCCTTTAAACAAGACAGTGGCGGTTGGTAAAGAAGTTGAGTTTAAGTAGGCTTTGATTGCTAATCCTGCCTTGTAACTCACCTGTGATGCAGGGAGAACATGATATTGGGGTTCAAAATCATAGCCATCATATGGGTCGTTCATTACAATCATGGCAGCTCCACCATTGTCTTTCACATCTTGGCCAATGGCAATTGTGTCATAGCCATCTTGTGTTTCGCATAAAACCATCTTGCCTTTGATATCAGAATTTTTCAATGAGTCCGGATCACAGAATCTGGCTGGTTGATTACCATTTGCTCCGGGATAAACAAGAGGCAACAATGTTGGAGGAAACTCTGTTGGCTGGAAAAGGGATTCTCCATTTAATTCTGTGTTATTCCCCAGTAATGCCATTGCTCTGATTGATCTATCTACTGTGCTTGCTCCTACTGTTAAAATCCAGGGTGCCTCATTTGATAACGACCCAGAATCAGGTCCAGAATTTCCAGCTGAGCAACTCACAAAGATCCCCTTCTGAATAGCTGCATATGCACCTAATGCAATCACATCATCATAGAAATGAAGACTACCAAGTCCAAGTGAAAGCGAAAGTACATCAACACCATCTTCAATTGCAGCATCCATAGCAGCCAATATCTCACTCTCACCAGCTTTATTGCCTCTGCCAGAAACTTTGTACATTGCCAAATGAGCCAATGGTGCGATGCCAACCGCGGTGCCATTTGCCTGGCCATAGTAGTTAGCTCCCGGGACAGGACTTCCGGCTGCTGTGCTGGCTGTATGAGTCCCGTGCATGTACTCATCCATTGTGCTATTACTGTCAGTAGCAAAATTTCTTGCACCAATAAGCTTATTATTGCATAGAGTTGCATTGTCACATTTCCCTTTCCATTTAGCAGGTGGAGGAGGCATTCCATCCCCAATAAATGAAGGATGATCAGCCGATATCCCACTGTCAATAAGTCCAATGATAATCCCCTTTCCATAATTTGCTGAGTTCCAAAGACCATTATTTTGTTGCAGACCCAAGAAGCTAGGTGTATGGGTTGTGTGCAAGGGCACCATCCTTCGTGGTCTCGCCAAAACAAATCCCTGCTTCTTTTCCATTGCCTTTACTTCTTCTGCTGTAAGTTTTGCAGCAAAGCCTGTGACCACATGATGATAGGAATGCACCATACGTGGTTGGCTTGAGCTAAACTTATTAGCTGGCAAGAAGGATTGGTACCAGCTATCTAAATCTTTTGAGCTTTTGAAGATTTTACTTCCAGGTTGTTGTAAGAGAACAATGTAAGTTTCCTCTTTTGAGTTTTCTTTGTAGGTCGATGAAAGGATGGCTAGGGAGAAGCAAAAGATAAAAGCTAAAATAAAAAAGACTGTACGTGCCATGGATTGAAGTTTTTTGCAGTTTTCGTTTTCCATTTTGATGGATGAATTCGTTAAGGCTGTTATGAATTTACTGAAACCTTCTTCATGTATATATAGAATCTTCATATGTAAAGAGACAAAAGGGAATGATGATGGTTATTGAACTTTAACACAATGAGAAGGTCATAAATGAGTTTTTTCTTTGCCATAAAAATAATTCAATTTTAACCTTTTTTTTTTCACCTAAAAACACAATGATCGGAATGATGAGAATTCCACATTAACATAAAATATATGCATGTGATATGTTTAAAATAGTAAAAAAGAAATTCATTTAAAGTTATTTTTAGTATGTCTCATGTTTATATAGTACGGCAATTCAGCACTACATTTTAAATGAATTTCTGACTGCTATTCTATATTATAATAAAAATATATCATTTTATAGTAAATTGGTTTACGGTTCACTCTATCGTATTTTTACATTCCTCGTTATGTCACATAGGTCTATCACTCAATCCCTCACGCACACTTATGTCCTAGTATTGCTTTTGCCGAAATTATCATAAATTCTTAAATTTTAATATGCTATAACTAAAAAGCAATTCATATTAATTGTTACCATTCTTAGTTAAAAAAATATGTTTTTTTTATATTATTATTATTTTTTTGTAATGAGGATATCTCAAATCTTAGTTGTTATCAGATTATACTTTTAAGATTGTGCAGGTATACACATACAGGGAAATCAAATAGCACAATGCTATTGACTCATATAAACATCAATAATTTGACCAATAATTCTTTAAATTTAACATTTTTTTTAACAAAAATTATATACAATTTTAAAAGTTGAAATTAATTTTTTATATTTTTTAAATTATTTATATTAGATCCAATTTGAACGAAATTATCGAAATTGAAAGGCGCACTTTATTAATATTAACTGAAGCAAATTTAAAATGATTGTGAGATCTGAAAAAAAAATGAAAAAAATATACAATAATTTCCTATTTGTAAAAGGTGACGGGTTGGTTTCTTTCTATTTTTTTTTTAATGTTTTGGTGGGTTTTATAATAATTTTAAGTTGAACCCATGTAAAATTAACATAACGAAGGTTTTAATTTTTCAGTCTCATTTAAATTGGACCTATTATGAAAATTTATATCAATCTAAAGTCAATTTTTAAAAATATAAAAATTTAATGTGAAAAGAATGTTAAAATTTAAGAATACCATTATATGTTTTTAACGTATAGAATTCATTTTATGTACATGCTGTGTGTATATGGTGGCAAATGAGTAATGCTTTTACTAAAATTGTCATAAAATCTTTTAAGATGGTGCAAGTCTACACACAGGGAAATCAAATAGCACACTCATATAAAAATCAAACACTTCACCAATAATTCTTTAAATTTAACATTTTTTTTAACAAAAATTATATACTATTTTTAAAAGTTGAAATTAATTTTTTTTTTATTTTTTAAATTATTTCTATTAGATCCAATTTGAACGAAATTATCGAAATTGAAAGGTGCATTTTATTAATATTATATGAGTTAAATTTAAAATGACTGTGAGATCTGCCAAAAAAAATAAAAAAAAATATACAATAATTTCTATTTGTAAAAGGTGACGGGTTGGCTTCTTTCTATTTTTTTTTTATGTCTTGGTGGGTTTTATAATCATTTTAAATCGAACCCACGTAAAATTAACATAACGAATGTTCAATTTTTTAGTCTCATTTAAATTGAACCTGTTATTAAAATTTAGGCGAAATGTGCATTTTTTCTCCTATCGTTTTGCCAAAAGTGAAATTTTTCCCTTAATGTTTTGTTTGGGATAAATAAGCCCTTAATGTTCATAAAATAGAGCAAATTTGCTCTTACCGTCAGTTGAAGTTAAATTTGACCGAAAATCTGTTAGTTGACTGCTTAGTTGGCTCTAGCTGGACACGTGTCGTTATTTTACTGGACACGTTAGCGCCACATGTCCCGCGATTGTAGAGCACGCGCTACTAAAAAATTTTTCACTTTTCTCTCCTGCTGCTCTCCTCTCTCCCCAGCCCTTTCTCTCTCTTGTTCTTCTCTTACTCCATCGATACGAGAGGTAGAAGATGGGTTCTTAGCAGAAAAAGGGCACAAGTTTTCCTCCATAAGAGCCAATTCTTTGCGCGAAGGGGTGTGGCATTTTCAGGACAACGTCGAACATAAACCTCTGCTCCAAGTGCTACTGCGGCCTCTTTGTCGAGGAAGAGAAGACCGCCTCTGCCAAGGCAGCAACAGAGAAGACTCTCAACATTAATCTGAAACAAGATCTTGTTGTTGCTGATACCCTTGACTTGGGGGTTGCTCCTAATCCCTTTGAGGTTGTCGTTGCCTCTGAATGTTTATCGTCTTCATCGGAGCCGCTAGTGGCTGGTAGTGATTTCGATGCTGTAACAAAAAAAGGGGGAGAGCGGGAGAGATCGACGGAGCCGTAGGTAGCCAATGGTGATTTCTCCTTGTAATTTTTCTCTCTTTTTTTTTTCCTAAAAAATCCAAATAATTTCATCCACAAATCACTTCCGATCAACAAAATGACAAAAGAAGCCTCCAATCACATTTAACCCCGTTAAATTCCAAAGGAAAATAGAAGATTTCAAAATAAATTTGCGCATAAAAGTGTAAATATTTATATAGCCACATAATATGTAAACGTAATGGACAACTTTCTCCAATTTCTCAATAGCATCAGCCTTAAGTGAGACCCATCCCTGAATTGATTCACCGGCTACGGCGCTAAGCCAACCTATTTATTTCTTTAATCTATGTATTTAACTATACAAGAATCATAATTTCAGTCTTGTCCTTATCTTAGCTCCCAATTATTCTTATGATTGGTATTGGCATAACTCTTGTGGCCACTCTTCTCATTCTCCGCCCGTATCCAGCTAGAATTAAAGCCGTCGGAGTGGTCAAAAGCTGAAGCAATAGACACAGTTTGTTTTTTTGTAGCTGACGCAACCCTTGAGGAAGTGGGTTGGGTAAGTGGTGAATCCAGAGGGGTAGAAAAAAAGGAAGTAGAAAATGGGATTGTAGGGATTATTGGTGATTTTGATATAGTAACAATAAAAAGGAAGAGTAAGAGAGTTCGATGGAGCAAAGGAAGAGCAGGGAAGAACAAGAGAGAGAAAGGGCTGGAGAGAGAGGAGAGCAGCAAGAGAGAAAAGTGAAAAATTTTTTAGTAGCGTGTTGTACAATCGCGGGACACATGGCGCTAACGTGTCCAGTAAAATGGCAACATGTGTCCTGTTGGAGCCAAGCAGTCAACTAACAGATTTTAGGTCAAATTTAACCTCAACTGACGGTAGGGGCAAATTTGCTCTATTTTACGAACGATAAGAGTTTATTTGTCTCAAAAAGAACGTTAAGAGCAAAATTGCACTTTTTGTGAAATGACATGGGAAAAAAAATACACATTTTGCTTAAAATTTATATCAATCTAAAGTCAATTTTTAAAAGAATAGAAATTTAATTTGAAAAAAATGTTAAAATTTAAGAATACCATTAATTATATGTTTTTATCGTATAGAATTCATTTTATGTACATATGCCGTGTATACGGTGGCAAATGAGTAATGCTTTTACTAAAATTGTCATAAAATCTTTTAAGATGGTGCAGGTCTACACACAGGAAAATCAAATAGCACAAAGCAATCGACTCATATAAACATCAAACACTTCACCAATAATTCTTTAAATTTAACATTTTTTTTAACAAAAATTATATACTATTTTGAAAAGTTGAAATTAAATTTTTATATTTTTTAAATTATTTATATTAAATCCAATTTGAACGAAATTATCGAAATTGAAAGGCGCAATTTATTTATATTACCTGAGGTAAATTTAAAATAATTGTGAGATCTGCCAAACTAAAAATGAAAAAAAATATACAATAATTTCGGGTCAATTTCACTCATGGTCACTCAACTTATCACTTATCGCGCAAAAGTAACCGACTTTTTTTTTCTTACTTAAATGTCACTGAACTTTTAACATTATTGCACAAAAGTCATGTTGACCGGAATCCGGCGACGACCCTTGCCGGATTGATAACTTTTTTGCAAAAATGTTAAAAGTTCAGTAACATTTAAGTTGAAAAAAAAAAGTTAATTACTTTTGCGAGATAAATTATAAGTTTAGTAACCGTGAGTGAAATTAATTTAAATGTAGTATTTGTTGAACTTATCAATCCGGCAAGAGTTGTCACCGGATTCCGGTCAACATGACTTTTGTGCAATAATGTTAAAAGTTCAGTGACTTTTAAGTAAGAAAAGAAAAGTCGGTTACTTTTGCGCGATAAGTGATAAGTTGAGTGACCATGGGTGAAATCAACCCCAATAATTTCCTATTTGTAAAAGGTAAAGGGTTGGCTTCTTTCTATTTTTTTATATATCTTTGTAGGTTTTATAATCATTTTAAGTTAAACACACGTAAAATTAATATAACGAACATTTCAATGTTTTAGCCTCATTTAAATTGGACCTATTATGAAAATTTATATCAATCTAAAGTCAATTTTTAAAAACATAAAAATTTGATGTGAAAAAAATGTTAAAATTTAAGAATACCATTATATGTTTTTCTCATATAGAATTCATTTTATGTACATCCTGTGTGTATATGGTGGCAAATGAGTAATGCTTTTACTAAACTTGTCATAAAATCTTTTAAGATGGTGCAGGTATATATACACAGGGAAATCAAACAGCACAAAGCTATCGACACCAATAATTCTTTAAATTTAACATTTTTTTTAACAAAAATTATATACTATTTTTAAAAGTTGAAATTAAATTTTTATATTTTTTAAATTATTTATATTAGATCCTATTTGAATGAAATTATTGAAATTGAAAGGCATATTTTATTTATATTACCTGAGGAAAATCTAAAATTACTGTGAAATCTGCCAAAAAAAATTAAAAAAAAATACAATAATTTCCTATTTGTAAAAGGTGATGGGTTGGTTTCATTCTATTTTTTTTTTTTTTATATCTTTGTAGGTTTTATAATCATTTTAAGTTAAACCCACGTAAAATTAATATAACGAACATTTCAATGTTTTAGTCTCATTTAAATTGGACTTATTATGAAAGTTTATATCAATCTAAAGTCAATTTTTAAAAACATAAAAATTTAATGTGAAAAAAATGTTAAAATTTAAGAATACCATTATATGTTTTTCTCATATAGAATTCATTTTATGTACATGCTGTGTATATATGGTGGCAAATGAGTAATGCTTTTACTAAAATTGTCATAAATTCTTTTAAGATCGTGCAGGTATATGCACACAAGGAAATCAAATAGCACAAAGCTATATATCTGACTCATATAAACATCAAACACTTCACCAATAATTCTTTAAATTTAACATTTTTTTTAACAAAAATTATATACTATTTTTAAAAGTTGAAATTAAATTTTTATATTTTTTAAATTATTTATATTAAATCCAATTTGAACGAAATTATCAAAATTGAAAGGCACACTTTATTAATATGATCTGAGGTAAATTTAAAATGACTGTGAGATCTGCCAAAAAAAATGAAAAAAAAAATATACAATAATTTCCTATTTGTAAAAGATGACGGGTTGGCTTCTTTCTATTTTTTTTTTTTTATGTCTTGGTGGGTTTTATAATCATTTTAAGTTTAATCCACGTAAAATTAACATAACGAATGTTTCAAGTTTTTAGTCTCATTTAAATTGGACCTATTATGAAAATTTATGTCAATCTAAAGTCAATTTTTAAAAATATAAAAATTTAATGTGAAAAAATGTTAAAATTTAAGAATACCATTATATGTTTTTCTCATATAGAATCCATTTTATGTACATGTTGTGTGTATATGGTGGCAAATAAGTAATGCTTTTACTAAAATTGTCATAAAATCTCTAACTTGAATATATAGGTGGCAAATGAGTGGAATTGGATGGATGTGGATTGAATTATAAATGAGTGGGTCAAAAATAGATGACTCATAAATGAGCTATTATTTATGGGTCATAAATGGGCAAATATCCAAATAAATTGGACGGATTTGGGTCAACCAATGGGTTGCCACAAGTTGGTCCAGATGGTAGCATGGTTGTCTAAATGGGTGCATGGTGGTCCACACAAGTCACACGGTAATCCTTATGGGCGAAATTGTGGGTTAAACTTTACACTTACTATAATTACGACATACTAAATGAGATGGGCTGAGTTCATGCCAAATCAAGATGGATTGGGTTCGGGTCGGGCCGAGACTAATCAGAATTTTAATTTTTTTCTTCACAAGCCTATATAAATAAAATAATAGTTACTACAAGAAAAATGGATTTTAACAAAGGGAAATCCGGTCGTTAAAAGTCCAAATTCAGTCGTTGAAAGTCTTTAACGACCAGAAAATCCGGTCGATAAAAGCCCATTCGTTAAAGGTATAGACGACTGGATTTTGAATCCGGTCGTTGAATAGTAAGTTTTACGACTAGATTTTCACTTTACTAATTGTATTCACTTTCAATGAAGGAATTTCCAGTCGTTAAAAATACCTTTTAGCGACCAGATTTTTTGTTCGCTAATTGTACTAATTTTCAACGAGGGAAATTCTGGTCGTTAAAATTACCTTTTAGCGACCGAATTTTTCCTTCGCTAATTTTATTCACTTTCAACAAATGGATTTTCTGTCATTAAAGAGTCATTTTAGCTACTAGATTTTTCTTTGCTGAAAAGAAATTTGGTAATTAATAATAAATTTTCAAAAATAAATAAAACATTTTATTTGAATATTAGTTGTACACATCATTCACATACATATATATCCAAAATTATAATAAATAATATTTTCATAGATTGCAAAATATTAGTTACAAAATACATCGATATTTCGTAATTGTTTGACATTATATTTGTCACGTACAAATTTGTTGATAAAAGCAGCCCCTATCTATACTATTTTCTATTCCCCTAGAATTTTCAGAAAAATGCATAATGAAACTCATATCTGCATTGTCCATTGTTTTGAAGACCTGTAAAATTTAAAACATAAATTTATAATTAATATTCATGCACAAATTCAGTAAATCAAGTAGCAAATTAATTTAACATTTTTAATTTGAAATACCATTTACCTTAATATTTTGCTCATACTATGGTAGCATGGAAGAATTGGTTCCATAAATCTGGCAATAACAGTAAATAGGATTTCGCATCAAGAACTACGTAAAAAGCATAATATTTCCTAGAACAGCAGAATCACACTGAAAGATTATGATAAATTGTAGTCTCTATTCTCTTACAAGCAAATGTTACATGAGCCTACAATTTCATAAGCATTTAGAGACTATGAATACAAATAGACTTGTAAGCATTAATACAAGTCCAAAGAACTAACTAGAGCAACCGATGGAACTAAAGAACCAAAAAGTCTACATTTACTATCCTCAAAACATGATGTGCAGTAAAATAAAAACAGTCGAGGATAGAGGGGCAACATCCATCTAAGCTGTGTAATGTAGACAATAAAAAACACTCTTACTTCCTCATAAGCCTTGCACAATGATGATGAGTACTTAATAGACTTATCATGAAAACATTGAAGAAAACAACAAAGAAATAACTGCCAAGATCTGATATAAAAATTACTACCAACCTGCTCCAAATTAATAAGAATACATATATTAATTAAATCATACAGAATTAATAACAAATTATCATAACAATTTTATGCAAATCAATTAAAATCACCTCACAACTTTGATGATGCAAATTATACAAGCAGGTTCTCATATAAATCATGCTAATATTAAATTCATATATGGCTCTGTTGTGAAAACTCGGGTTAATTTTCACCAAATTCACCTCGAACACTATTGAACAGGTGAACAAAGCGTAAACGATTGTACTAAAAACCACACAAGATAAAATTCCTAGGAAAGACTAGAGGGGTCACAAATGGTCCCACTTAAAATCCAATCTCCTTAGAAAGAATTTTCCTAAGTAATTTAACAACACAATAGTTTACTAGCAATATATCCGACAATAGCTATTAAATAGACAAGTAAAGAACACCAGAATTTAACGAGGTTCGGCCAATTATGCCCACGTCCTCGGATACTACCAAATTATATTTCACTATTTCAAAAAAATAATACAAGTGAAATATTTACGAAAGAGAGAAAGAATTTTACCTTAGGAAAGATTGGCAATTTTGGGATGATTTCAATTAGGAAAGGGGGGCTATATTTATAGCTTAGACAAATCCCCATTTCCTTTACATTTTTACGATGTGGGATTCTTAAAAACGCTGTTGATAAACTTTGTCAACAAAAGTGAGCCACAATTGTGGGCTTTTCAACAAATCTCCACCTTGGCGAACTTCACATATTCAAATCTCTCACAAAACTTAGTTTTAGTAGTGTCACCAAATGCGCTTCAAAGCGCCCAACTTCAACTTTTAACGATATTGATCAAGTCCAAACAATGTTGCAACTTGACCGCAGTCACCACTTTTGTCAACATATCAGCAGGATTATCAACGGTCCTAATCTTCTGGATTGTTACTCCACATTCTTCCAGAACCTCTCGTACAAAGTGATAACGAATATCGATATGCTTTGTCCTTGCATGGCAAACTTGGTTTTTTGCCAAAAGAATAGCACTCTGACTATCACAATGCACTTTGATGTGCTTCTGTTGAACCCCTAATTCACCAAGCAACCCATGAAGCCAAATTGCCTCCTTCATAGCCTCTGTAACTGCCATATACTCTGCCTCTATAGTGGACAAAGCAATTGTTGATTGTAAAGTAGACTTAACTGGTGCCTTCGCAAGAGTAAACACATAACCAGTAGTTGATCGCCGTTTGTCCAAATCACTAGCATAGTCGGAATCACAATATCCAATTATACATTGACCATCTTGATTATCTCGCTAAAATGCCAAACCAACATCTACGGTGTTCAGAATGTACCGCAAAATCCATTTCACAGCTTGCCAATGCTCCTTTCCAGGATCATGCATATACCTGCTCACAACTCCAACTGCCTGTGAAATATCGGGCCACCATAGCATACATCAAGCTACCAATAGTATTTGCATATGATATTTTTGCCATGTATTCTCGTTCTGCTTCATTCTTTGGAGACAAAGATGCACTGAACTTGAAATGAGGAGCAAGAGGAGTACTAACAGGTTTTGACTTTTCATTCATGCCAAAACGTTTTAGCACCTTTCTCAGATACTGTTTCTGAGTCAAACAAAGTCTCTCCAATTCCCTATCTCTGTTTATCTCCATATCGAGAATCTTCTTTGCTTCACCTAGATCCTTCATTTCAAACTTCCTGTTCAACTGAGTCTTTAACTTCTCAATCTCTATCAGACTCTTGGAAGCTATCAACATATCATCAACATAAAGAAGAAGATATATGTAGGGTCCGTCTTGTAGCTTGCGCAAATACACACAATGATCATAATTACTTCTTGTGTACTTTTGCCCTATTATAAACTTGTCAAATCATTTGTACCACTGCCTCGGAGATTGCTTCAATCTGTACAATGATTTTTCAAGCTTGCACACCATATTTTCTTCTCTGGCAACTTTAAATCCTTCAGGCTGAACCATATAGATTTTCTCCTCCAAGTCTCCATGTAAAAATGCAGTTTTTACATCCAACTGAACTAGTTCCATATCCAATTGTGCTACTAAAGACAACAAAATTCGAATGGAGGAATGTTTTACAACTGGAGAAAAAACTTCAATATAATCAATTCCCTCCGTTTGAGCGTAACTACCAGCCTTGCTTTGTAACGAACATCATCCTCGTTAGGAAATTCATCTTTTTCTGCATATACCCATTTGCACCCAATTGCCTTCTTTCTGTTCGGGAGACTAGCTAGCTTCAACGTATAATTCTTATGAAGGGACTGCATTTCATCATTCATGGCTTTCCTTCACTTCTCTGCTTCTGAACTTTTGACTGCTTTATTTTAAGTGGTAGGAATGTCATCATTTGCAATTTGGAATGCATAAGCCACCATATCAACATAGCAAGAAGGCCTTTTGATTGTCCTCTTCGGCTTACTTAATGCAATTGATTCAGGTTACTGTGGAGGTTCTTGGGTTAAAACCTCTTCTTCATCTGACTCCTCATCTACCATAGAAGTTTCTGCATCTGCTTTATCATTTACTGGGCTAACAATTTTCCTTTCAAACTCCACCTGTTTTGGAGTACCATCTGTCTGCTCAATACTTTCATTTGTCACCTTTCTCAACATCGTAGATTCATCAAAGGTTACATCCCTGCTGAATATTATTTTCTTTGACTCTGAGCACCAAATCGTTATCCTTTCACACCAGAGGTGATTCCCATGAAAATTGTTATCTTTGCACGTAGATCCAACTTTGATTCCTTAATGTGATAGTATGCAGTGGAACCAAACACATGTAAGGAATTATAATCTGCAGCAGGTTTTCTAAACCATTTCTTTGATGGTGTTTTACCACCAATAGCACTAGATGGTAGGCGATTAATGAGATGGCAAGCATATGTAACAGCTTCAGCCCAAAATTCTCTGCCCAACCCAGCATTGGACAACATACATCAAACTTTCTCCAGCAATGTCTAGTTCATGCGTTCTGCCACCCTATTCTGTTGTGGTGTATTTCTGACTGTAAAGTGTCTGACAATGCCTTCATCTTCACACACTTTCATAAATGGATCACTCCTGTATTTCCCGTCACTATCTGTACGGAGATGCTTGATCCTTCTTCCTGTTTGAGTTTCCATCATCTTTTTCCATTTGAGAAAAACTCCCAGCACTTCATCCTTAGTCTTCATAGTATACACCGAAACGCTCCGGGAAAAATCATCAACAAAGGTCACATAGTAGTGTTTTTCTCCCAAAGAAGCCGTCTTGGAAGGTCCCCATACATCAGAATGAACATAGTCCAAAATACCCTTGGTATCGTGGATTACTGTTCCAAATTTGACCCTTTCTTTTTCCATTTGACACAATGCTCGCAAAATCTAACTTGCAAGTTTGAACTTCTTTCAATAATCCTTATTTCACCAAGAGATTCAAGAATTTTTTACCTGCATGCCCCAAGCGCATATGCCATAACCTAATTGCTTCTAACTCCTTTTCATCAGTAGAAGCTACTGCTATTATACCAATAATAGTAGTACCTTGGTAGTGGTACAATATGTTATTCTTTCGAATTTTCTTTAACACCACAAGTGCACCAGAGATTATCTTCATTACTCCATGTTTTGCTTGCACTTCAAAACCCTTTTCTTCTAGAGCCCCCAAGGAAATGAGATTGTTTGACAAGCTGGGTACATAACGAACATCCTTCAGGATTCTAATTGATCCATCATGATTTTTCAAACGAATGGAACCAATCCCATGTGTGGTGAGAGGGACATCATTTGCTGTATAAATAACTCCATCTTCTAGTTCTCTAAATTCATAGAACCAATCTCGATTGGGACACATATGATGACTGCAGCCTGAATCAAGTAGCCATACACTAGAAAAATTAGTTGACGATGTAACAGCAAGTGAGAAATTTGAGTCTTCATCATTACACTCAGCTACATTTGAATCTGCAACAACCTTTCACTTATCAATTTTGCCTTTATTCTTCAGCTTCGGACAATCTTTCTTCCAGTGCCTTTTTTCCGGACAAAAAGCACATTCGTCTTTGCCCAATTTGGGCCTCGATTTCGATCTCCCTTTCTTTCCTTTAGTTTGGCTCTGCAACCGACCTCTCACTATTAGAGCTTCTGTAGCTCCACTTGTGCTTTCTTTTTTATCTTTCTTTCTCAGTTCATAATAATATAAGGCAGTATAAACTTCACTGAGAGTCACAACAGCCTTCCCATGAAGTAGAGTCATTTTAAGAAACTCAAACTCCTCAGGAAAGGATCCCAACAACATCAAAGGCAGATCTCCATCTTCGAATGTCACATTCATATTCAATAAATGAGCGACTAACTGATTAAAACTGGTGATGTGATAATTTATTATGGTACTCGAAATATAATTAAAACGAAACAGTCTTTTCTTCATGTGGAGCTTATTCTGACTGCTTTTTTTTAAGAAATTTTCCTCCAATGCCTTCATCAATTTACTTGCAGAAGTTTCTTTCGAGAAAGCATACTTTTGCACTCTAGAAAGGCACGATCGAATTGTACCACATGCCAAATGATTAAGTCGCTTCCATTCTTTCTCATCAACCTCATCTGGTTTCTTTTCTTCAAGGGCAATGTCTAGACATTGCTGAAAGAGAGCGTCTAGAACCTCACTTTGCCACATGCCAAAATGATCCGTACCATCAAAAATTTCTACCGCAACTCTTGCATTTGCCATCAAATTGGACGAGGAAGAAGCAGTGGATGGATTCTTCATTTCTGCTACAATTACTATTCAATAGTTGTCAATACAAAATGCCAATAGCCCAAGGAAAAATCTTTTCTGATGTGAAAGATCAGACTACGCTGTAACCACAGAGCATACTAAGAAAGAACCTAGGCTCTAATACCAATTATTGTGGAAATTTGGGTTAATTTTTACCAAATTCACCTCGAACACTATTGAACAGGTGAACAAAGCGTAAACGATTGTACTGAAAATCACACAAGATAAAATTTTCATAAAAGACTAGAGGGGTCACAAATGGTCCCACTTAAAACCCAATCTCCTTAGACAGAATTTTTCTATGTAATTTAACAGCACAATAATTTACTAGCAATATACCCCTGACAATAGCTATTAAATAGACAAATAAAGAATACTAGAATTTAACGAGGTTTGGCCAATTATGCCTATGTCCTCGGACACTATCAAATTATATTTCACTATTTCAAAGAAATAATATAAGTGAAATATTTACAAAAGAGAGAAAAAATTTTGCCTTAGGAAAGATTGGCAATTTTGGGATGATTTCAATTAGGAAAGGGGGGCTATATTTATAGGTTAAACAAATCCCCATTTCCTTTACATTTTTGCGATGTGGGATTCTTAAAAACACTGTTGACAAACTTTGTCAACAAAAGTGAGCCACAATTGTGGACTTTTCAACAGACTTTGTGCTGCAATGGAGAAGCAAAAACTTGGGATGAACAATTATGCTTTTATCCAAATTAGCACAACTGGAAGCAATAACCCTTTTAGAACGTCTTTGCCATTTTGGAGAAAAACAGGGGCCATTTGAAGGAACAGTGGCCAAAGTACTAGCAGGACAAACTCGTAGAGGATTAGGCAAATTCCAACCATGGATATCAAATTGCACAGGAACATTTTTCCAAACAGAATTAGAAAAGCTAGAAACCAACAACGAGTTTAGACAAGAACAAGCTGAAGTTTTGACAACCCATTTCTTAAAGACTAAACTTTATTTAGCTTTTTTAGAGAGAGTACAAGAACCTGAAGCAGCTTTTGGTTTTTTGATCTTAGATAAATCTTTATGCTCTTCAGAAAGAGGAAAACAACAAGAGTAGCAGCAGAAAAATATTAAAAGGCAGAAACTTGAGACTTAGTAGAAACAATACCTGGAGAATCTTAAAATTAAATAATAGGCCCTGAAGATGAAATATGTTCATTCAAATGAGGATTGGATAAAGGTTGATCCAAGATAGGTAAGTCAGAAAATGAAGAAGAAGAGATAAAGCAAGAAAGCCCATCTGACTAAGAACCCACCAAACTTTGGTCTAAACCTCAATGAAAAACAAACCATCAAAATAAATTCCAGCTAAAAGCCTACGTACTGTACATTCAATAGACCATTATCATTCAGCAGACCATTATCATTGGTCTAAATCTCTCTATTGATACTTGAAAGTTAATAAATTTCAACTGATTTAATTCAAAATGCTGTTCTAATATTAATTTTATTTTTTTTATAAAAATCGAATTCGAAATATCACATAAGTATCACCTAATCCAGTTTTTACACTGCAAATAATACATATAATAAACCCACATAAGAAAGAAAACATCCCTTATAGATCCACAAAGAAGCTTTACAGCTCATTTTGCAACTTGGAATTCAAAATGTGGGTACGGAGAATTCAATTCCAAATGAATTTTCATGTTTGGGATGTCAAAATTTAAAATATATATTTGGAATGAATTCCATGTTTTTTGTTTGGAACAAATTCAATTGTCATTATTTCTTAAACTATCATTAATATTACAATATTATAAAAACAAATAAAATCATATTTTCCTTTAATCATATTATAAACACGCAAAACTATACTTGCGATGCCTTTTTATCAGCGTACCTAAGAGAATGCTGCAAGATGAAGATTTACAGGGAGTTAACGAAAAGAAATAACTTAACATACACTGTATCAAAAACTTGAGGCAAATGACTGCTTCTTTCATTTCCACTGAAACTGACAGTAAGCAATGCTGCCAACATATGCCACTAAAATCTTCCATTTCACAAGATATTTGTACAGCAGTTAGACAAGAGTGATGAAATATCCTCCAAGATATGCACACTGTATAAAGAAACTTACAATGGAAACACACGGATGTGTTCAGTGTCAACCCAAACAATAGGTAGTGACAGGCAGAGGCGTAGTCAGGAATTCAGTTCAGTAGAGTCAAAAATTATAATATCTTATAAGAAATTTATTTAAATAAAAATTTGAATAATTGTGAATTTTTAAAAAAAACATTAAAATCGGTACAAATTTATTATTTAAATTTATTTTTAAAATATATTAAAATATTAAAAATTGTACATATTTACTTTTACGAAAGCAAATATAGATATTTTTATTGATGGCTAATATGAAAATATGTATCGCATTTATCTCAAATTATTAAAATGATCCATATTTGCCCATTGAATTATGGAATAAAAGCAAATTTGTACCATTTAATATCTTGAAGATATTTAAAAAAAAAAATAAATTTTAGAGGCAGATATATACTATTTATAATAATTTAAGGGTAAATTTGAACTTTATTACTAAAAAAATGAATTTATTTAAATATTTTAATGGGGCCAATTTAAAAAAATTAAACTTATAAAGTGATTTTTAATTTTTTTTTTTATGATTAAGTGGGGTCATTTTTAAAAAAATTTGAAACTATAAGAGCTATTTGAAATTTTTTATGGTTGAGTGGGGTCAATTGACCCCTCTCAACATACACTAGCTATGCCCCCGGTGACAGGTAGAAACATTAATTTCAATTTAGTGAAGGCATATAATGCTGTTATTTAGATTGTGGGTAGCAAGTAGAAGGATGCATTAAGGGCAGAACAGTAAGATTGAAGTAGAAATTCCATTTACTTCTGATGATGAGAACAAGTGGGTGATATATAAAAGCAGAAAACAGAAAAATATTGTGCCCATTGCAATCATGGTCATCAGCTCATCAGAGAGATTATGCTTTATGGAAACTTAAATTAAACTCAAAAACTGAAATTTCAAGGAACAATACAATTGGAGAAAAAAGCCACCGAACACACTGGAGACTAATCTTACCCCTCTTTGGCTTGTCGAAGCAACTCTTCCCTGACTCTCCTGATCTCTGCTTCCTTCGCCATTCTCTCCTTCTGTTACAATAGGAAAACACATTGCCACTGATGAGCGTAAAAGAAATTGAATTTAGAAATTTTATTCGAAATGGAAAACTAAGCAGAAAGCAATTATACAAAGCAAAAACCAATAATAAAAGTATCAAAATTCAATTAATTAGTATGACCACAAAATAGAACTAAATATGATTTCTTACGAACTAATAGAGGAGGTAAATTGAAGCATATTAGAGCGATCGATTAAGAAGAAAGAACAAACCTTTTCGCCTTGATGGAGAACGATCCAGACATGAAGCTAGAACAAGCTCTGAGGCAAGACGATGTGATTCTAGAGTTGCTGGAACGACGATGTCCATGGTGAGGGAGGAGTGTCGAGTGGCGACTGTAGCAGCAGCGGGGATGAAAAAAATGAAAAACAAATAAATGGAAAAAAATAAAGAAAAATCATGATTTACCTATTGAGGCAAGACGGCGGCGATTCTGGAGTGGCGACGCCCATGGTGAGGAATGAGTGGCGACTAAAGAGCAGGGAGCGATGAGTGGCGGCGAGAGCAGCAACAGCAGCGGGGGAGGTTAAAGCACAAGGGAGGCGGATCAGATCCAACATGAGAGAGAAAGAGGGGGAGAAAGGCGACCGGCGAGCGGCAGTGGCAGTGGGGGAGACTGGAGCGCGAAAGAGGGAGAACAGATCTGTTGCGAGAGAGAGAGAGAGAGAGGGGAGGAAGGGAGAGGGAGGAAGAGAGATATTTTTGGAGGTAAATGGTTCGGAAGTCCCGCCTTTTGTCAAGGCAATAACGATCGGATTTTGAGTTTTTTTAACAAGGGGAATTAAACCACTCGTTAAACATTAATGAAATTTGAATTTTAACGATCGAATTAAATTCCCTTCTTTATTTGTATTTTTTTTACGACTGGATTTTTATCCTTTCGCTATATTTTGGTCATTAAAATTCAGTTTTTTTGTAGTGAGTCTACTTCGGGCTAGACTAGGTTAGGTTTTTTCAAATTGGGCCGAGATGGATCGGGTCTAATCGGAATTTGAAGATTCTTTTTCTACACAAGCTTACATAAATAACATTTAAGCCTACTTTGTGCTGGGTCGGGCTCGACCGAGTTCTGCTCTAGTTGGGATAGGCCGAGCCAGGCCTAACCTAAATTTAAAGAATTTTTTTTCTACATAAGCTAGCATAAATAAAATATAGGCCCACTTTAGGCTATGTTGCATTGGGTTTTGTTCGAGCCGAGATGGATCTGGTTCAGGTCGAATCTAATCGAAATTTTAAGATTTTCCTACACAAATATGCATAAATAAAATATACGACCAATTTTTCTTCAAAAAAAAAAAATATACGACCAATTTGGGCTGGGTTGGATTGAATTTGGAACTAGCCAAGTTCAGGTCGAGCCGGGATGTGTTAGGTTCGGACCGGACCGAGATGGATTGAATTCGGGCCAAGCCTAATCAAAATTTGAAGAAATTTTTGCACAAGCATATATAAATAAAATCCAAGCCTACTTCGAGTCGGGCTTGGTTGAATTCGGGTCAGATCGAAATAGTCGAGTTTGGGCTTGGCCTAACTGAAAGTTTAAGTTTTTTTTTTTTTTTTTTTTGCACAAGACTATATAAATAAAATACAGGCCTATTTTGAGTTGGGAAGGGTTGGATTTGGTACAAGCCGATTTCAGACCAAACAATGATGGGTCAGGTTTGGATCGAGCCAGGATAGGTCAGATTCAGGCCAGAACGAAATTTAAAACATTTTTTGTACAATTCTGCATAAATAAAATTCTGAGTTACTCCAAATTAGGCTAGATTTGGGTCAGGATGGGTCGAGTTCAGATTGAATTAGGAAGGGTTAGGTTCAGAATGGGCTGGGATGGGTCGAATTTTGGTCGTGGGAAAATAAAATTTGAAGATTTTTTTTTTTGCACAATCCTATATGAATAAAATCTAGACCTACTTTGAGCAGAGCCATAATCGGGTTGGGATTGGTTGAGTTCACCAGGTTGAGATGGATCGGGCCTAAACAAAATTTGCATTATTTTTTGTGTAGAAGCCTATATAAATAAAATTCAGACATACTCCGGACCGAATAAGATCACTGCAAGAAAATTAGGAAATAGTAACGGAAAATAGCAACCGAATATGTCATTTTTCCGTTGCTAATCAAAATTAACAACGGAAAATAGCAACTGAAAAATCCGTTGCAAGTTTGTCCGATGCTAAAAATACCAACGGAATTCACTTTCCGTTGCTATATTTAGCAACGGAATCGGTATTCCGTTGCTAAATATAGCAACGGAAAGTGAATTCCGTTGGTATTTTTAGCAATCGAAATTAGCAACGGAGCATTTTCTGTTGCTAAAAATACCAACGGAAACATGATTCCATTGCTATCTTTAGCAACGGAATAAGAATTCCGTTGGTATTTTTAGCAACATAAACACTAATCCGTTGCTATTTTCCGTTGTAGAATAAGAATTATATTTAAATAAATATGATCCAACTAGCAACGAAAATCCGAATCCGTTGCTACAGATAGCAACGGATTTCCGTTGCTATTTTCAACAGTAAATTAATTATTTTCTTTAAATAAATAAATTTAACCTAGCAACGGAAATGTTTTTCCGTTGCTAAAAATAGCAACGGAATTAGAATTCCGTTGCTATTTTTAGCAACGAAAAAATTATTCCGTTGCTATTTCGAACAGTGAAAAATAATTTTTTTAAATTAATCTAATTCAAATCCTATATATACTGATAATATATACTTATCGATAATATAATTTTATAAAAATTGTAATACACAATAATTAAAATCCTGAAAAAATATTATAATATTATAAAATAAAAATTCGGGAAAACCATTACAAAAGTAAATTCAATACAAATATCACTGTAAAGTAGAAACTGGTGAAACTGTAACACAATATAAATTCAGTACAAATAAAGACATTATAAATGCTACATAGGTGGAGGTGAAGGAGGCCGATCTGACTGCTGAGCACGATGTGTTTCCAAATCTTCAACCCGATTTTTTAACCGCGTTACAGTATCCATCAACATAGCGAGTGCGGTCTCTAACTTAACGAATTTCTAAGAAGACTCGCACCGCTTACTGTAAGCAGGCATGGATAATGCAGAGGACTTCACATGGCAAGTGTTTGCAATTGACCCTAAACCAAAAATCATTCCACGATTATTCTTACCACCAACTGCTTCAAGAAATATACGGCTCTCATCAACACTTTCAGAGTTCTGCCGCTGTTGTGTGAGAGTCTCTTGTATTTTCTCCTGCCATTACAATAATTACAATTAATTAGATATAATTTTTTAAAATAATTAATATTGATGTATAAAGTTTACATACATTGAGTTCTCTGCAACGGGTATTGACGAATGTCTGCCCGTCATGTTTTTTTGTGTGAGTATGCATAAATAATTCAGGATATGTAGGTTTCCTGCCCAAAGACTTTGCCTGCATAAGAAGCAATTTAAGGAAGCATGTTTACTGAGCATGTTAAAAATATTTATTGAAATCTAATCCCTATTAACAAAACTACCACAACATTACATATCTAAGTTCACATAATATTCCAAGTAAGCATATGGATGAAATTAAACTACTTATTAATCAGTATTTGAACAACTCGACCAAACTAGTACAAATGAAAAATATAATCCGTGTATAAAATAAACACACTTATACAAATGAAAGTGTTCCAAATTCAATGCAGACAATATGTTTCCTTTGCAAAATTTAATAAGCAAAATCATGCAATTAACCAAAGTAAAACTTTAACATCAAAAGTTGGATATGGATATGCTATTCCCAATACAATATTGTTCGCAATACTTTCAATTCAATTTTAGCACATATTTTCATATCATATTCGGTTACTAAACTTCGTAGCATAAATCATCAAGTAAAACAAATCTCTGTATTTTAAATATTTAAAATACATGTCTTTTTTTTCTACGCTTGTTATTACCATTAAGTTCATTTAACATTTTATGTACTTATTCATTTTACACATTCTTAACATTTACATTACTTAGTTACCGATGACCTATAACTGTCGTGATTACTATTCATTTGGTATAAATTTCGGCATTACGATGGCTTATAAATTGTACTACCCAAACCTGCAAATAGGAATTTTCACAGCCCCGGCAACGGCACAAGAATATATTCATCCTATATCCATACATTTCCCAAACGCCGATCATCATACAGCCACAAAATATACAAAACTTATTTTACTTGTAAATTGTGATTAAAATGTGAAGAGAAACGCATGACATCAACTGACGTATTTACCTTCCTCGTTTTTTCTTTATATATTATCAAAACGGCAATCACACTTTCTCAGAATTATTACACGCATAAACATCCAATATATTTATATTATGGATTTTTATCATGATCATGTGGCCATCAGCTCTAAAATTTTAAATATAAATCATTAATTTTTTTTCCTTGTTTAATTGAAAAATATACAACTAATTCCTGTCAACATAATCTTGTGATTAGAGCATCATTGCAGAGTCAAGATTTGGATTTCACAAATTGGTAAAAGTATGTATTGTGATATGAATTTGATTATGAAGAGTTGCAATCTTTATTGAAATTGAACAAAAAGGATTAAAGAGTGGGACACATAATGCACCCCGCAATAACAACAACCTATTTTAATCATGTAAATAAAATAAGCAAATTTGGAATAATAAGAAAATAAAAAACACCAAATAACGTAATGATGTGGAATTGGCCAATTGCACCCAATTTCAAAATTTTATGCAGCAACTAACTTTATTCCTCAACAGTAGTAAATTGTAATGTGATTTCCAATCTCAAAGTCTTAAACCCAATATATTCTTCATGTCTTTTACACCCATTTTGCTTTTTTGCCTTTATTTTTAGTTCCCTCTTTTCTTGCCATGTAGAAAAACCACACTCGACATTAAAAGTTCCAAATGCAAAATTCATCCACCAAGGAGAAGATGTTAAGAATAAGAAATTATCATAAAACCTAAAGGTACTACTCAAACTCTCCAAACAGTAATTGCCGAATAGAGGGAAAGAACAAAAGAATGGCAGTTATTGGCTCTTAATTCTACGTAACAGAATAATACGAGATCTAAAAAAGAGATGATAAAATAAATTAAAAAAAAAGATATTGATTATTACCAAGTTTCTTTCCCCACAAAGGCCGCACAAAATGTAGCATTGATTAGTTCCTGAAGCTATTTTTAGTGATATCTTCAAGCATAGGCCACTCTATGCAACCTGTCCTGCTTGTTCAAATTAAGAAGAAAGCAAACAAAACTATATAAATCCGCTTACAATAATACAAACAATAAAGCTTAATCTAACAATGAACAAAGAAAGAAGTAAGGTATAACAGACCATAGAGAAGATGTTAACAAAAATTTTAGGTATAACAGACCATAGAGAAGATGCTAACAAAAATTTTAACACGATATCAAAAGGCTGGCTAACAAAAATTGCACCTCAATTTTTTTATAGGTACTATTTAAATGGCAAAAATTTTAAAAGATAGAGAAAATATCAATATCATTGGTCATAATATATAGAATGCAGCCAAGCAGAGGTAGCTCGACCAGGTAAATATCAAGGTTAGAGTCAACTTAAAGTTAAAACCATTGAACTCATAAATAACTTGTTTGAGTTGGTTCTGTGAACAAAGGGAAGAAATACAATAGTGTATGTCCACAAGAAATACTGATAACAAAACAAAAGGAACAACAAACTCAGCACATGAATTTAACATGAACCACCACATTCCACAGCTTCAATTTCCAAAACAGAGTGTTTAAAAGGTATAGCTATCTAAAATAAACAAATTTTTATATAAAAAAACATGAAACAAATTGGATTAATTAGGAAACTGAAGTATTTAAAAATAATGGCTACAAACAGCTGACTCCAAAGCCTATATACTGTCAGCAAAGTTGTGGAATATTAAAAATTGTCCCCTTTAAATACATAAGGACAAGTGAAAAATTTAACCTTTACAAAAGGTTGTCAACCATAAATGATTCATTACATATTTAAATATAAACAAATTCAAAAGAAATTAATATGAAAAACTTTAAAAATCCTGGATGGATTCACTGTCATGAGTAAAATCAGCAGAAGCCAAAATCAAGGAATAAGAGATATTTGAAAGCAGATCCTAGTAATGGAAGAAATTATATGTTAACAGTGAGTGATGTACCTTTTTATCCAACTAGAAGAGATCAGCCTCTTTTTCTGCATTGCTCAAGAGATCACTGCAAAAACAGCAGAATAAAAAGATTATATTAATAAACACGTGATTATGCAGTTAAAAATCAAGGGAAAAACTATAAAATACAAACCAACTCTACCTCACCAGAGGATGATTTTAAGGGGAAAGAGAGAGAGAGAGAGAGAGAGAGAGAGAGATTATTGCTGGCTTTAATCAAATCACCAAGTTCAGCGACAACACTAAACTCTGAAAATTTTATTTGACTGAAATTTCAATAATTCAAATTACTGAATAAAAATGCTACCTTCATAATCTATTTACATGGCCACAGCAATTACCGAATAACGGACACATCATAAAGAGAGAATAACCGGAAACGGACACATCATAAAGAGAGAATAACAAGAAACGTCTACTGATAATCAGCACCAATTACCGAATAACTGCTATAACATTAAACAAAAAGTATAAGTTCGAAATACAGTCCGGCAACTAAGTAGAGAATTTTAAGAAATGATTATAGTTAGAAACAAGATTTCAAAATAAAAGAATCCAAAAGATCAAAGTAGCCAAGGCCTAATTGCACAGACGTAACAACCAATCACGATGACAGACACCGATAGAGAGAGAGAGAGAGTGAAACCTGTTGAAGGAGAAGAAGGATAGGCTCTTGAGGGTGTGGAGAGCGAAGAGACCTCCATTTCAAAATCAGGATCACAAAATGCAAATAGAAACACTCAACAGAGAGAGAGCGAGAAGAACAAAGTAAAGCCCAAGGGAGTGCGACATTAGAGCTGGGGGTAGGGGGCACGACGGAGCGGCGGCGTCGGAGATCGGTGGCCGTCGTGCGTCTGATCTGAGGGGTAGTGGGCACGCCGGAGATGCGAGGAGCTGAAGACGCAAAAAGCAGGTTAGGGAGAAGAGTGGCGCAAGGGTATCGGGTGAAGAAGAAATGTAGAAAAACACGACATTAAAAACGGGAATTAACCCTAACTTTTCTATTGTTGCCACATTACCAACCGATTATAATTCGGTTGGTATTTTTAACCCAAACATTTAACATTTAGCAACGGAAATGTGTATTTGGTTGCTATTTTTAAGATATTTAGCAACGGTTTCATTAATCCGTTGCAAATAAATGTTAGCTATTACAAAATATGTATTCGGTTGCTATTTCTTTTATTATTAGCAACCGAATTTTTATTCAGTTGCTATTTTCGGAACATTTAGCAACGGTTAATTAATTCCGTTGCAAAATAGTATTAACTATAAAAATATTTAAGACTTGATATATAGCAACGGAATTATATTTCCGTTGCTATATTTGCAACCGAAAAATATTCGATTGCTATTCTTTGACAATTTAGCAACAAAATTAAAATTCCGTTGCTAAATTAGCAACCGAATTAAATTCGGTTGCTATTTTTTAAATCAAATATTTAAGCCTTTTTATATAGCAACGGAAATATAATATTTCCGTTGCTATATTTGCAACCGAATTTTTCGGTTGCTATTCTTTGACAATTTAGCAACGGAATTTAAATTTCGTTGCTATAATAGCAAACGAATTAAATTCGGTTGTTATTTTTTAAATCAAATATTTAAGTCTTTTTATATTTCGTTGCTATATTTGCAACCGAAAAATATTCGGTTGCTATTTTTTGACAATTTAGCAACGGAAATAAGCTTGAGAATGGGATTGGTTTGAACCCTGCCTTTGGTTGTAGTTCGATGGATATGGTGCTTAGTATGACTGATTGTGGTTATGATACATGTTTTGGGTGAAAGGAGCTCTCCCTTGTGGTTGAGAAGATGATGCATTCTGATTTCCATCTTTTCAAGAGAAGTTTGGGTGGTTTCTCCAACCCGGATTATATGTGTTACTGTAAGGGTCATTTCTTCGGTAATCACCTACAGCATTTACATCTCCTATTGCTCCGCTCTCTTGACTAGATTGTCCGCTTTCGTACCACCCACTCTCTTGAGAAACAGATGCTACATTTTGCACTTTCAAACCATTCATCTTTTTTCTCATTGACTCAATCTGTGCCTTTAACATAGACACCTCATCCACATTATGTATTCAATGTCTCTTCGAAACTGATCTAGGATTAGCCCATTGAGCATCATTTGTTGCCATTTCATCCAGCAAATGGAAAGCTTCCTCTGGTAGTCTATTCATGAATGACCCTCCTGATGATGCATCTAAAAGGGATCTTGTTTGTAGTGTAACCCCAGAATAAAATATCGTCATCAGATGGTAAATTGCTATCTCATGATGTGGACAACTTCTCAACAATCTCCTAAACCTTTCCCAAGCCTCATGAAAAGGCTCGTCATTCATTTGGCCAAAACCTAAAATACTGTTGCGGATGTTTGCAGTCTTTGTAGGAGGAAAGAATCTCATTAGAAACCTTTCTTGTAACTGGTCCCATGATCTGATTAACTGTCTTGGTAACATTTGCAGCCATTCTTTTGCTTTTCCGATCAAAGTGAAAGGAAATAATTTTAATCTCACCGAGTTAGATGTTACTCCTGGAATCTGCACCGTATCACTAATCTCCAAAAACATGTCCAAGTGTTGCGCGGGGTCTTCCACTTCTGAACCTGAAAATTGGTTCCTCTGTACCATATTGATGGTTGCTGGTTTAATTTCAAACTGCACTCCCCTTGGTAGCAAAATTGTCCGATAATCCTCATTCCATCTCGGTACAGCGTAGTCTCTTATTGTTCTCTGTCTAGGGACCTCTTCTTCATAGTTACCTGGCATCTCTTCTTGTGCCATTGGCACTTGTTCGTTCTCGGGAGGAATTCCACCAATAAGAGGATTCTTATCCATGTCGTTTTCTCTTGTAACTCTCGTTCATTGATGCAAAGTCCTCTTGATTTCAGGGTCGTAGGGTGCTAATTGTCCTTGTCTTAATTTGCTCATACACCACAACTACCTGAAAAAAAATAATAAAATCAAAAAAATAAAAACACATACAAATAAAAATCAAAACTTACTAACAATGCCAGTCCCCGGCAACGGCGCCAAAAACTTGACGCGACCTCAGCAAGTGTACTAAATTGGCAAGTAATATAGTGATGTATAATTAAGACCACAAGTTATCGAACCCAAGGGACTATGCTGCATAAATTTTAACAATTAAATGTATGCTAAAGAATTCCCAATTGTTTGATGTGAAGAATTAATTTAGGCAAAAATTAAGGAATGTAATTGATGAAATAACCGGATTCAAGAATATTTAAAAGAATCAATACTAATACAGATTTGATAAAATAACTAAAAGATCTTGCCAAGGAATACCCATCCTCCCCAATAATACCATGTAAATGCTCAAACTCATTAATCACATATGCAAATCAATGAACAACCTAGCCTATACCATAGCCTGCCTTTAGGATCCAGCTTCTCTAACACATGCACCTACCATCCCGGATTCAGCACATATTTTAGCATCGAAACAGGTCTTAAGTCCTAAGCTTAGATAATCCTACCATCCCGGATTCAGATATCAAAACTCAATTATCTTCTACCGTTCTGAACCTATTAAAATAAAGATCCACAGATTTAACTACCATTCCGGATTCATCAAACCAGTGAACAATCTATAGAAATAGAACAGAGTATGTGTAAGTTCATGAGATAAATATAATCAAAGATTATCACAGTAGATCAATCTTAAACTTGCATTAAATTCAATAACAAACAGATAAGTTTAGAGAAAATAAAACTGAAGCATATGCATAAATCAATCCACACACAGCATTCACATGGTTATTGGTGATTCAAGTCATCCCTTAACAAGAAAAAGAACTACTCACTCATGATTGAAATAAAAACTGAATTAAATAGAGAGAAATTGATATTACCCATTTCAGATCCGAAAATGAAATTCTTACAATAATGAAAAATGATGTTCTCCCAGTTGAATCTACTCTTAAGACTTTAAAAATAAATAAATGCCTCTAACAATCTCTGATTATTCCCTTCCTTCAGATTAATAACAACAGAGTATTTTCTTGTAGAACAAAAACTAAATCTAGAGTACCCAAGAGAAGATCTCCCTGTTTTCCTCCGTCCACCACCCCCTAAAATGTCCAACTTTAGCCCCTGAATAACCGTTTAAAGTCAAAAAGTGGCCTGAAAGTCTTCGATTTTGTGCAGATTTCGTTTATATGCAGGTTACACGGCGGTATGAGAATTCCTCACCGCCGTGTAAATGGCCTCTGGTCAACAATATTGAATTTTTGTTCCCCGTGTCCAGCGCCGTGATTGTTGGCAATTTACGCTTTACACGACGGTATGAGGATTCCTCACCGTCATGTAACTCCTTACGTAAGTGGTGATTCCCGTTGTACACAGCGGTATGGCAGTTCCTTACCGCCGTGTAATACCCTTCAACTGCATTGTGACATTTTCATTTCACATGGCAGTATGAGGAGAACCTTACCGCCGTGTAAGCTACCTAAAAACGCCAAAAACAACATAAAATCTTACTTTAGTATACCAGATAATATCTAATAAAACTTTAACAAAAATATACTAAAATAGGAACTTCTAAACTCAAAAGTAAGCTGGAAATTCACATAAAAATAACATATATTTTGAATTTATCAAAATACCCCACACTTAGCTTTTGCTCGCCCTCGAGTAAAATACCTCTTCAATTCCAACTTTCTCAATTTTCAAGCAAGAAAACGGAAATTCAAAACACCAAGAAAACACTTAGTAAATTCCACTTGAGAGAAATTCTTGTTCAAACAAAACTCAAAAGAAGATAATACAATTAAATTTCCGGTGTGTGTGTGCAAAGGCCAAAGTTTTAATAATGTTCAAAACTTAAAAATTTCTAATACCAATCAATCAATAACCAACTGAGTCAGTGCACTAATGCACTTCTGGTTTCTTTCTTGAAACACTAGAAACACCATAGGCCTCTCCTTTAGTACCGGAACCCGAAGGTCATCTCCACTGAACAAATCAAGACATAAAAATGATCATTAGGTCTTAAACAGGTTGTAATGCAAGGTTCGACCGGTGATGGCTAACAAGAAGAGTTTAGGAAATCAACAAAGATTCAGCCACTCTACCGACTATTACCGCTACCCAATAAAATTTTTCCATAACCTACTTCCAAATTAACCACAGTTGCCAAGACTTAGCTATTTCCCATAATGAAAAATTTTGAATCACAAGAAAATGAGAAGATGAAATTTCCTTTTCAAACCCAACCATCCAAGAATATGAGCATATTATTTTTCAATAGAAGGTACCCCACACTTGAATTTTTCTATAGACTTTATTTATTCATTATACATATATATATATATATATATATATATATTTTTTTATTTTTTATTATTATTATTATTTTTTTCAAAACTGATAAATAGAGAGAGAAAGATAAATCTAGCTCAGTGAGATACTCATAACCTCTATTCTTGTAACCTATTTTTACTCCAAAAAGGAAAGAATTTAACACCATACTAAGCAATATCCCAGAATTCCACAATTCTTCTCACTCTCACTAATTATTTAACAATCAACACCTTTATTCAACTTTCAATATTTTCCCAACCCAATCCTAGAGTGGCCAATTCTTAGAAGGGATAGGTAAAAGCATTTAAGTTAAATGGTACATTAAGAGTGTAACAAGAAAAATTGTATAGTACGCTTTTAGCATACCAAATTAGCTCAACGGGGTTATCAATAGAAAATTACTTTAATAGGTAGGAAAGTTTATTTAAGGTGGCTCAAACAAAAATAATGCCTAAATCATGTCAAAATTCATGCCTTAATTGCTATATCGTTTCGAAGAGCAATGAGGAAGATTCTAGCGTTCTGAAGACTTTCTGATTAAAAGATGTCATGGCTGGTTTTTCTTTACTTGTAAAAACTGGCCTAAGTGCAAAATCATAGAAATTTTAATTGTATACTTCTACTTTGAACAATATTAAGAAAAAGAACTCTTAAACAGAAAATTACTCTCTTGCTAACTAAATGCTCTAAATAACCTTTTCAAGATTAAAAATTAAGCTGGAATAATCAAATTAAAAGTTTGCTAAACTAATCATGAGGAAAATTAATAAGTTCAAATCAAACACAACACAACTCAAGTAAACTACAACAAGAAACACATAACATAAAACAAGGAACACAAATTATGAAAACAAAATGCAAAAGCGTAAATATATCAAAACTTATATCTAAAATGCTGAAAATTAAACTAAAGTAAAATTAAACTAAAGTACTGCAGGGTTAGACAACATTCAAGTTATACAAGTTAATTCCCTACCCCACACTTAAAAACTTGCTGTCCCCAGCAAGTAAACTAACCAAAAAGAAATAAAAAGTAAGAAGTCATGAGTTAACAAAATATATGATCAGAAAAACTCCCAGAAATTGTTTTCACTCTTGTGAAGGCGGTGGTGGAGGAAAATGATCCATCATGGTCCGGTAAAATTGCTCCTGCTCCTGCCTAGAAAGAGCTACCGAATGCTCCAATCGCGCCAAACTCTATGCTTGTAGGGACAACTGCTGCTCATGCATATCTAACCGTCCCATAAGTTGAACATGTTCAGCATGGGTATCCTCCATAAAGCTCTCCCACTGATCTAATCGAGAATTAATCTGAGATTGTCCAGTCTGCAAAGCCTCTAAATGGGCAGTAAGCTGGGAGAAGTTATAGGCTGGCATGGCTGGGGCGGGTCCTGCAGCAGCTGCACTGGCAGCCTCCTCTTGCTGCTCATCCTCATCCTCAGCCCCTTCCACTGGTAGTTGTACTTGACCCCTTTCAATGAGTCGCAAGTATTCTTCCCGGGTGGACAATCTGACTTGATCATGAAAATGATGGTCATCCACAATGATCCTCAAATTCTTCAGCATCTTGAAATCTATTGAATTACTATCTCCCAAATCTGATCCTAATGGGCTATGGCATACTCTCTTAGCCAAAACTGTGACAACCCATCCGATCGCAATCTTCTTTACTTTCTTTGGATTACCCTGCAAATCCTCAAATTTCTTCCATAAGAAATAGGCTCCATTTAATCGGATTTGGTGGATCATGCAATGTAAAAATAACGCCTCAGCCTGGTTCACCACTCCATCTGCTTCAATGTGTCCATAGAAAGAGAGGGCGAAAAATCGATGCAAGATCCTCAAAGCATAGTCCCTCAGATGGTGTGCCTTGGACTGTCCAGTGACATATCGCGTTGCTGTGAGTGGATCGCGGATTGTGGCCCAAATTGTCTGTTTATCCCGGTCGGCAAGATACCGGGCCCCATCCACCGGAAAACCAAGGGCTTCTGAGAACTCATTAAAGGTCAATGTGTATTTCCTCTTGTTCAACCAAAATGTTACCTCCCCGGGGTCGTCCTCATTGTCATTGTCAATCTTGCAATCTACGGTTGCAAGGAAATCCCGTGTCAACTTCGGATGAACTCGCTCATTTTTCTGAAAAAAATCTGTCCACCCTATCCCAGCAATCAACTCATTAATTTCTTCATTTATTCCCAGGCTCCGTAGTGAATCAAAATCTAGAAAGGTGGAGGGCAGGAATGTTGCCTCTGTTAGACATTGATACGCAGTGTGGCACCTGGTAGGGACCCAAGAGGGTATAGAGCTATCCCGAGAAGACGATGCCTGGTCCATTCTAGACCTTTTTGGAGCCACTGCATCAATAGATAAACACAATTAGAGGGGGGAAACAAAGGCTTAAATTTGCAACAAAATAGTAGGCTAGCCGAAATTGAGTTAAAAACAATGTGTAGAAACATTGAGAAATCAATGCTACAGTGATAAACTTTAAAATGACAAAGGCCAGCACTTATGATTACAATACACCCCCAGGTTTCCTTAGTAGCAAATGCACAAAAAGAAATAGAATGGGAAAAATTACAGCATTCTCACTGCATTACCATACTGCCATCGTTCACATGCTTAAATTCCCACTCAAATGTTAATCACAGCTTGAGACCAACATATTGCATAGTATATGAAAGCCAAAATATTGACCAATGTTGACAGCAACTATCTAACAGAGAAAGGAAGAATAAGATATACACTCATTCAGGCAATTTGTCAAACACTTGGTGGGCACAAACTTTTGTATATAAAACCAGCATCTCTCATGCAATTGTTACCCCCAATTTTTTTCAATTATCATCAAACAAACCACCAAGTAAACAAGGCAACATAATTCAAGGGAATAAAACACAAATTTAGGCACCAATTAAGGACATAACACACAAATCAAAAGAATGCCACATAAATCCAGCCCCCAATTAACGGAATAAAACAAAAATTAAAGGAATACAACACCAAACTAGCCCCCAATTGAAAATTAAAACACCAAATCCAGCCATTTCTTAAAGATTAAAACACATAATCCACGCATGTCTTAAAAAAAGAAGGAAACGAGACAAAAGAGATGGATAAATACCTAAACCCTATAACAACATTGAAACAAAATTAAAAAGAAAAGAAGAAAAAAAAAGATTTACTTGATTTGAAGAATTGCAGACTTGATGTGCAAAAGCTATGCTTAGAAACGATTTTAACCAATTGAAAATTCGGTTTGCAGAACTTGGGTTAGAGAGAGATAAGAGAGGGAAGTTTTGTTTTAAAAAGAATTGCAAAAAGAAACTGGCGACAGGGGTTTTTTAAAAATAGGATTTTACGTGTTACATGGGGGTATGAGAATGCCATACCGGCGTGTAAAACGTTACTGCCCAACAAGGTTTTAATCCGACATGTTACACGGCGGTATGGAGAACTCTCACCGCCGTGTACAATGCCACTGGAACCAGTTATCTTAAAATCACGATTTACACGGCGGTATGAGTACCTATTACCGCCGTGTAAAATGCCACTGGAATCAGGTTATGAAATGCACGTTTCACACGGCGGTATGAGGATTCCTCACCGCCGTGTAAAGTGAGTTTTTTAGAGAAAATTAACCTGAAACAAGCAACAATTACACCAAACACTCCAAAACATTTTACACTATTTCCCACAATTTTTTAATCACTAAATAAAAATAAAAATGACCTAAAAACTGAAATTAACTAGAACTACAAAAATTAAAATGAAGAGAATAAGGTTAGAAATTATTTTAGTTCTGATTTTGAGTCTCAGCTAGACTTTGAATTTACCTCATTCATCTTCAAAGGTAATGGTCACCGCTGCAAATTCAGCGCGGTTCTCAAAATATGGTTTTAATCGATGGCCATTTACCTTGAATTCCTCACTACCAGGATGCTTTCTGATCGTGATAGCTCCATATTTTTCAATCCATACAACTTCAAAAGGCCCTTTCCACCTTGATTTCAACTTCCCAGGAAACAGTCTTAACCTGCTGTCATACAATAGCACTTTCATTCCAGGCACAAATTCCTTTCTGATGAGTCTTCGATCATGCCATTTCTTGGTGTTGCCTTTGTATTTTTCAGCACGATCATACGCCCAAAATCGGTGCTCCTCTAACTCATTCAACTGCAAGGCCCTGCACTTTCCTGCATTCTCAAGGTCAAAATTCAAAAATTTGGTAGCCCAATAAGCCTTATACTCTAATTCCACTGGGACGTGACAGGACTTCCCATAAATCAACCTAAAAAGGGACATCCCTATCGGTGTCTTAAATGCTGTCCTATAAGCCCATAGAGCGTCATCCAACTTAAGGTACCAATCTTTTCTAGATGCATTGACCGTTTTTTCTAAAATGGCCTTTAACTCCCGGTTTGACACTTCAACCTGACCATTAGCTTGAGCATGATAAGGGGTCGTGACCTTATGCCTAGCTCCAAACTTTTTCAGTAAAGCCTTAAATTGGTGGTGAACGAAATGCTTACCACCATCGCTAATAATGGCTCTAGGGGCTCCATACCGAGTGAATATATTTTTTCTCAAAAATTCTAAAACAATCTTTGCTTCACAGGTTCTAGTGGCTACAGCTTCTACCCATTTACTCACATAATCAACTGCCACTAGAATATATTCAAACCCGTATGAAACCGGAAAGGTCCCATAAAGTCTATTCCCCACACATCGAATAATTCTACCTCAACCATATTAGTCAAGGGCATCTCATCTCTCTTAGAAATATTTCCTACCCTTTGGTATTTTTCATAAGTTTTCACAAAAAATTGTACGTCTTTAAATATAGTGGGCCAATAAAAACCAGAGTATAGAATTTTCGATACCGTTCTATTTGGCGCATGGTGTCCACTAGCTTCTCTGCTGTGACATGCCTTGATGATCTCACCTGTCTCTTCATCTGAAACACACCTTCTTAACACTTGGTCAGGACATAATCGAAACAAATACGGGTCATCCCAGATGTAGTGTTTGGCATTTGCTTTTAATTTCTTCCTTTGCTGCCATGTGAAATCTTTTGGTATGAATGCTCCTGCAAGAAAATTCGCTACATTAGCAAACCAAGGAACAAAAGTTTCACATGCAAATAAAGCACAGATATGTTCATCAGAAAATAAATCCAAGATTTTCCCTTATTCAATGTGTTCACTCTCCATTCTCGATAGATGATTCGCTACGAAATTTTTGGCTCCTTTCTTGTCCTTGATTTTCAACTCAAACTCTTGCAATAGCAGCACCCATCTAATCAACCTTGGCTTGGATTCCTTTTTTGCAAACAAATACCTCAAAGCTGCATGGTCTGACCACACCACGATTTTTGCTCCCAGCAAGTATGGTCTGAACTTCTCAAAAGCATACACAATTGTAAGAAGTTCTTTCTCAGTGGTGGTGTAGTTAACCTGTGCTCCTGTCAAAGTATGACTGGCATAATAGACTGCACAAAATACTTTATCTCGCCTCTGTCCAAGCACTGCCCCAACTGCAAAATCACTAGCATCACACATTAATTCAAACGGCAAATTCCAATCCGGAGATATAATTACCGGAACTGAAATTAGCCGTTGCTTCAAAGTTTCAAAAGCTAGCATACATTCATTGTCAAAATTAAAAGGAGCATCTTTCATAAGCAAATTTGACAAGGGTTTAGCAATTTTCGAAAAATCTTTGATAAAACGACGATAAAACTCTGCATGTCCTAAGAAACTCCTAATGCCTTTTACACTAGTTGGGGGTGGCAACTTCTCTATCACCTCTACCTTGGCCTTATCGACCTCTATCCCATTTTCAGAAATTGCCTTCTCTCACCATAAAGTGGCATTTTTCCCAATTCAAAACTAGGTTGGTCTTTTCACACCTTCCTAGCACTAAATCGAGATGCTCTAAACAACTCTCGAAATCAGCCCCATAAATAGTGAAATCATCCATAAAAACCTCAATAAATTTCTCTATGAAGTCATGAAATACAGCCATCATACACCGCTGAAATGTAGCTGGTGCATTACATAATCCGAAAGGCATTCTCCTATAGGCGAATATGCCATAAGGGCAAGTAAAAGTTGTTTTCTCCTGGTCTTCAGGGGCTATAGGGATTTGTAAATATCCTGAGTACCCATCTAAAAAATAGTAAAACTTATTACCTTCTAACCTCTCTAACATTTGGTCAATAAATGGCAAGGGGAAATGGTCTTTTCTCGTGGTATTGTTCAACCTTCTAAAATCAATACAAACTCTCCACCCCGTAACAGTACGAGTTGGAATAAATTCATTCAGCTCATTCTTAACTACAGTCATCCCCCCTTTCTTAGGCACACACTGCACTGGGCTAACCCATTTACTATCAGAGATAGGATAGATTATACCTGCATCAAGGAGTTTAAGTACCTCTTTCTTTACTACTTCCTGCATTGCCGGATTGAGTCTTCTTTGGGGTTGATCCACCGGCTTACATTCTTCTTCTATCGGAATTCGGTGTGTGCAGTAGCTAGGGTCAATCCCTTTCAAATCTGACGTCTCCCATCCGATGGCACCCTTGTGCTTTTTCAGCACCTCAAGCAGCATTTTCTCCTCAATACCTGACAACAAAGAGGAAATAATTACTGGTTTTTTTTTATTTTCTAAAAATATATATTTCAAATAAGAAGGAAGGGGTTTAAGTTCAGAATTTGAATCCCCTTTTTTTATATTCAGCTCTTCTAGCTGTGATTCATCTTCTTCCTCTTCTTTCTCCACAGCTACTATCACTTCACCCTTCAACTCTTCTTCCTCCAGTGAATGTATCAAACTCACATTCACTGGATCAACTCCCAACTCATTGTCCTGAACTTCTTGTACACACTCATCAACTGTGTCTACAAAATAAATAGACTCCTCCATATCACTCGATGAATACTTTTGAGTTTTGTTCATGTCCACTACCAGCTCTTCATTATTAAACTTTAAGGTGATCAACGCCTTTGATGTGTTAAAAAATGGTCTCCCCACAATGAGTGGCACCTTCCGGTCCTCTTCCATTTCCATCACTATAAAGTCTACTTGGAAAATGAATTTCCCCACTTTCACCAATAAATCTTCAATCACCCGTTTTGGTCTCCTTACTGACCTATCTGCAAGTTGGAGTCTCATTCCAGTCTCCTTGAGCTCCCCAACATTCAACTTCCTGCAAGTAGAATAAGGCATCAAATTTATGCTCGCACCCAAATCACATAAAGTATTTCCATTAAAATCTTCACCAATTGCACAAGGTAGAGTGAAACTACCTGGATCCTCCAATTTTTCAGGAATTTTGTTCATTATCAATGCACTACAGTTTTCTGTAAGCTGCACAGTTCCATACCCTTCTAATTTCTTTTTATTGGAACATAATTCTTTCATGAATTTAGCATAGTTGGGCATGTGAGCTAAAGCTTCGGCAAATGGTAGATTAATATGTAGTTTCTTAAACATTTCTAAAAATCTAGCCAATTGCTCATTTTTCTTTTCTTTTTTAGCTACAGCAGGAAATGGCAATCTATTGATATCAAGATCCTCTACTCTAGGATTCACTAGACTTTTACCCTTTTCATTTTTAGGAGCATTTTCATTAACCTCTACCATAGAGTCAGGGTTACTTACCTCCCGCGTTGGCTCCTCCTTACTTGTGGATGGTGAAGAATTTTTACCTTGGCTCTTTCTTGGTGCCATCTCTCTGCCACTTCTCAATGTGATTACTTTTGCCTCTTCCTTAGGATTCCAGTCCACATTCGACGAAAATGTTCCTGGTTGTCTTTGAGACACCGAATTTGCAAGCTGTCCCAATTGAGTTTCTAAATTTCTCATGTACGCGTCTTGATTTCGGTTCTATTGTTCTTGAGATTTTCACCTTGTTTCTTGATTAGACATAAATTGTTACTGGCTATTCACAAACTGCTGTTGACTGTTTATGAAATTGGCCAGCATATCTTCAAGGTTTGGCTTCTTTTCTTGAACAGGTGTCCTTGGTTAATATCCCGGTGGGTGATAAGCTTGAGAATGGGATTGGTTTGAACCCTGCCCTTGGTTGTAGTTCAATGGATATGGTGCCTGGTATGACTGATTGTGGTTATGATGCATGTTTGGGTGAAAGGAGCTCTCCCTTGTGATTGAGAAGATGATGCATTCTGATTTCCATCTTTCCAAGAGAAGTTTGGGTTTTTTCTCCAACCCGGATTATATGTGTTACTATAAGGGTCATTTCTTCGGTAATCACCTACAGCATTTACATCTCCTATTGCTCTACTCTCTTGACTAGATTGTCCGCTTTCATACCACCCACTCTCTTGAGAAACAGATGCTACATTTTGCACTTTCAAACCACTCATCTCTTTTCTCATTGACTCAATCTGTGCCTTCAATATAGACACCTCATCCATATTATGTATTCCATGTCTCTTCGAAACTGATCTAGGATTAGCCCATTGAGCATCATTTGCTGCCATTTTATCCAGCAAACGGAAAGCTTCCTCCAGTAGTCTATTCAAGAATGATGCTCCTGATGATGCATCTAAAAGGGATCTTGTTTGTGGTGTAACCCCAGAATAAAATATCGTCATCAGATGGTAAATTGCTATCTCATAATGTGGACAACTTCTCAACAATTTCCTAAACCTTTCCCAAGCCTCATGAAAAGGCTCATCACTCATTTGGCCAAAACCCAAAATATTGTTGCGGATGTTTGCAGTCTTTGTAGGAGGAAAGAATCTCATCAGAAACCTTTCTTGTAACTAGTCCCATGATCTGATTGACTGTCTTGGTAACATTTGCAGCCATTCTCTTGCTTTTCTGATCAAAGTGAAAGGAAATAATTTTAATCTCACCGAGTCAGATGTTACTCCTGGAATCTGCACTGTATCACTAATCTCCAAAAATATGTCTAGGTGTTGTGCGGGATCTTCCACTTCTGAACCTGAAAATTGGTTCCTCTGTACCATATTGATGGTTGCTGGTTTAATTTCAAACTGCACTCCCCTTGGTAGCACAATTGTCCGATGATCCTCATTCCATCTCGGTACAGCGTAGTCTCTTATTATTCTCTGCCTAGGGATCTCTTCTTCATAGTTACCTGGCATCTCTTCTTGTGCCATTGGCACTTGTTCGTTCTCGGGAGGAATTCCACCAATAAGAGGATTGTTATCCATGTCGTTTTGTCTTGTAACTCTCCTTCGTTGATGCAAAGTCCTCTCGATTTTAGGGTCGTAGGGTGCTAATTGTCCTTGTCTTAATCTGCTCATACACCACAACTACCTGAAAAAAAAATTATAAAATCAAAAAAATAAAAACACATACAAATAAAAATCAAAACTTACTAACAATGCCAGTCCCCGGGAACAGCGCCAAAAACTTGACGCGACCTCAGCAAGTGTACTGAATCGGCAAGTAATATAGTGATGTATAATTAAGACCACAAGTTATCGAACCTAAGGGACTATGCTGCGTAAATTTTAACAATTAAATGTCTGCTAAAAAATTCCCAATTGTTTGATGTGAAGAATTAATTCAGGCAAAAATTAAGGAATGTAATTGATGAAATAACCGGATTCAAGAATATTTAAAAGAATCATTACTAATATAGATTTGATAAAATAACTAAAAGATCTTGCTAAGGAATACCCATCCTCCCCAATAATACCATGTAAATGCTCAAACTCATTAATCACATATGCAAATCAGTGAACAACCTAGCCTATACCATAGCCTACCTTTCGGATCCAGCTTCTCTAACACATGCACCTACCATCCCGGATTCAGCACATATTTTAGCATCGAAACAGGTCTTAAGTCCTAAGCTTAGATAATCCTACCATCTCGGATTCAGATATCAAAGCTCAATTATCTTCTACCGTTCTGAACCTATTAAAATAGAGATCCACAGATTTAACTACCATCCCGGATTCATCAAACCAGTGAACAATCTATAGAAATAGAACAGAGTATGTGTAAGTTCATGAGATAAATACAATCAAAAATTATCACAGTAGATCAATCTTAAACTTGCATTAAATTCAATAACAAACAGATAAGTTTAGAGAAGATAAAACTGAAGCATATGCATAAATCAATCTACACACAACATTCACATGGTTATTGGTGATTCAAGTCATCCCTTAACAAGAAAAAGAACTACTCACTCATGATTGAAATAAAAACTGAATTAAATAGAGAGAGATTGATATTACCCATTTCAGATCCGCAAATGAAATTCTTATAATAATGAAAAATGATGTTCTCCCAATTGAATCTACTCTTAAGACTTTAAAAATAAATAATAGCCTCTAACAATCTCTGATTATTCCCTTCCTTCAGATTAATAACAACAGAGTATTTTCTTGTAGAACAAAAACTAAATCTAGAGTACCCAAGAGAAGATCTCCCTGTTTTCCTCCGTCCACCACCCCCTAAAATGTCTAACTTTAGCCCCTGAATAACCGTTCAAAGTCAAAAAGTGGCCTGAAAGTCTTCGATTTTGTGCAGATTTCGTTTACATGTAGGTTACACGGCGGTATGAGAATTCCTCACTTCCGTGTAAATGGCCTCTAGTCAACAATATTGAATTTTTGTTCCCCGTGTCCAGCGCCGTGATTGTTGGCAATTTACGCTTTACACGGCGGTATGAGGATTCCTCACCGCCGTGTAACTCCTTACGTAAGTGGTGATTCCCGCTGTACACGGCGGTATGGCAGTTCCTTACCGCCGTGTAATACCGTTCTACTGCATTGTGATATTTTCATTTCACACGGCGGTATGAGGAGAACCGCCGTGTAAGCTACCTAAAAACGCCAAAAATAATATAAAATCTTACTTTAGTATACCAGATAATATCTAATAAAACTTTAACAAAAATATACTAAAATAGGAACTTCTAAACTCAAAAGTAAGTTGGAAATTCACATAAAAACAACATATATTTTGAACTTATCATTAATATATTAATTTTATATAACTTTTCGAATATATTTTGATTTTAATTAATGAAAAACTGATATATCAAGAAATAATAAGGAATACTAAATATGTACATATTGAACAATTAATAAATTAACTAAAATGACTTTAAAAAAAGTAAATGAAATTGAAATTGAAATATTTTAAAGTAAATGAAAATTAAAAGGATATAAATAATTAAATATGAAAATAATGAAATAAAATATTATAATAAAAATAAAAAAAGAGTGAAATAAAATTAATAAAATATAGGGGTATTTATTTATCGATTTCGGTTTCGGTTAACCAATTTATAAGCTAAAAAATAAAAATAAGTCCATTAATATCGATTTTTGTAAAACACTAACCGTTAACTATAAATATTAGTTCGGTAAACCTATTTTTCGGATCTATTTTGGTTCGATTTCTCGGTTAACCAAGTCTAACGGTTTTTTTGCTCACCCCTACGCATCACACCAGCCCTACCCAAAATAAACCTGTATTTATTTATACAGTCTTGTCCAAAAAAAATATTCAAATTTCAGGTGCCCGCTTTTAGGGCCCGAGAAGTTTTGCATCTAATTTTAGGTCTAAACCAGAGTTGGTTCGGGACATCACTCTTATTAATGCCTTGATTAATTATAAATGAGTTTTTAATAGTAAATTTAATCTCTCATCTCACACGATCATATAATTTAAAATAAAACGCACTCAAGCGGCAAAAAAAGAGGTAAATAAAGCAGTAAAATAACATTAGACAAATTACAAAATAATTTACAAGATGAATCGGGACAATAAATACAATCCTCTTGAAATAAAATTAAATGAATAAATATCATACATAAAACAGGGCATCTATTTGGAATAAGAACATTGGTCCCCTCATGTTGTCTTAAAAAAATTGAAGAGTTGTTTTTGGCATTAGAGGAAAACTGGGATGAGTGATCCTATTTTGATGAAAACTAACTCTTCTTTTGAAGTGATATTTTATTGGCTAAAATTCTGGACATTGGTCCCATTTATTATAAAAAGCTCAATTTACTTGGTATAGATATTTTTGTGATTTTCTTTTTATAATCGCACATAGAAAGAAATCAAACCATTCTATTACAAATCAAACCAATATAATAAAACAAAGCAAAATAAAAAGAAAATAATTGAAAAAACAAAATAATAAGATCAAACCAAAAGGGGTCTCCTAATCTCCTTATCCACTCGTAAGCGATGCTCAAACGAGAAAAACAAATATTGCAGGAAAAATAAGGCATAAAGAAAATCACATGTTAGTAATAAATCTCAAAATCAAATAAAACACATAAAATAATAATAAAAAAAATATATTACATGGCAAAATAACATTAAAATACTACAAAATATGCGGCATGAGATCACAACACCAAAAACGAGGTAAAACGGGATGAAAACGGAAACAAAACAAACATAAAAGTGAGGGACGACCGTCCCTCGCCTTCTTCCCATCCCTCAACTTACAGCAACCCCAAAAAAGCAATTTTGATGCTTCTCCTCAAATTTCATGCAAAAAATAACGTTATTTATGTGGTTTCTACATATTTTCATGCAATATTCATGCCAAATTAATATGTCAAATAACAACCAAATATAATCACATAAAATTAAACTCAAATATTATTGCATTAATGATGAAAATAAAAAGTAGTGAGAGAAGGTGCTTTTAGCCCCATAAATTTATCCTCAGATTTGTGAGTTGTTGGACAAAAGAAAAGTGATTCGATTTTCTCGTCAAGATTCTGCAAGAATTAAATAAAAAAGAACAAGAAAGATCATGTTTCTCTCTCTAAACAAACTTCTCTCAAGAACTTGTTCAAAAGCTAATAAAAACTTGAATCTCAAGAAAAGAGAATGACTTTTCTCTATCTCAAGAACAATCTTTTATCAAGAAAAGAAATCTGGAAACTCAAAAATCTTTTTCTCCAAAGAAGAAAACAAGAAGACACAAAATAATATCCTTTTTTTTTCTCCTTCTCCTTTTCTCTCTCTTCTATTTATATCATCAAGGAAGAAAACCTAGTTTTTTAGGAAAGAAAATTGAATTCCAATCAAAAAGTACCTTATCTAACTTTTAAAAACCAGAACTATCCTTGAAAATCCCAAAAAAATATACATTAGAATCCATTTCAAACTCAAATTCCCTTTTTTAGGAAAAAAAAATGAAACTGGAGGTTGTAGGAGATGAGGGGTGGGCGCCCTTTTCGCCCTATTGCTGCTATCGAATGGGAGGGCATGCGAGGGATGCCCCCTCATACGGCCTGCCCCTGCGAGGTGCAGGCATCACACGAGGCGCCCTCGCGCAGCCTGCCCCTGCAAGGGGCTAGCGCTATATGAGAGGCGGCCTCCTTAGCTCGTCCCTGCAAGGGGCGGGCATGAGGGGCGACCGCCACTCAATTTTTTTTTTATGCTAATCTAACGAGGAAACCATCATTTCTATCTCTTTTTGCCTGTGAACAAGCATAAATTTCATCATTAGATAACTCTTGTCTAGTCTATTTCGGGACCTGGTATCTACAACTGGATTGGATTTGTTAAAGGCTGAATTCATGTCAGACCGAGATGGGTAGGATTTGGGCGGGAATGAAATTTAAAGATTTTTTTCTGTGTAATCCTACATAAATAAAATTCAGACCTACTTGAGGCTTTTTCTGTGTAATCTCTTTCTGCACAAGCCTGCATAAATAAAATTTAAACCTATTTCAGCCCGGGTAGGGTTCGGTTGGGATGGACGAGTTCGGGCCAGAACAGAATGGGTTGGGATGGGCTAGGCCGGATTCGGATCAGGTCGGTTTTGGATCTAGATGGGTGGGAATCTGGCTGGACATGCTTGGTATTAAAAAAATTGTAGTTGATATAAATTTAATATATTAACCCATTTGGTAGAGTTGATGCCCATTGGGTTACATGAAACATGCCTATCTTGATCAAAATTTAATGGATCATTTTGAGTTGGCCCAAATGGGCATACTTCTAGATTGAATTGAGTTTGGATCAATTTTTTTAGCACAAATTTAAATGGAGTTTTTGAATTGGGCCAAATTTATCACCTCTATGCTTGAATATGCCGCTAATTGAACTTTTTCGTCACTAATGAATTTTAGCGACGCCGCGACTAATTATCGCTATTAGCGCCGTCGCAAAAAAATTGCGACTAACCTATAAAACAGTCACTAAAAATAGCGACGGAAAATTCCGTCGCTAAAAATAAAATTTCAGTCGCTAAATAACTCTAAAATTAGTCACATAAATATTTATTAGCGACAGAAAATTCATCGCTATTCCGTCACTAAAAATATTATATTTTTAATATTCTTTTTATTTTAATTTTTTATTACAATTTTCGATTTAAATTTTTATTATTATTATTACATCCAAAATTTAATTTAATTTATGTAAATAATAATTATACAATATTTTCAATATTACTATTAATTTAAAAATATAATATAAAAAAAGCAAATTAAACTGCATAATAATTAAAAAATACTAATTCAAACTAAATAATGCTATTTAGCAACATATAGAAGTTCACAATAATTTTATACAATAAGTTCACAATAATTCAAATATAATAAAAATATATTAAATTATATAATACTTAAATTAAAAGTACATGTCCTCCAAATATTTAGCAGCATTTCATCCAAATTCAGTACATACAAGTCACCAATAAAATAATGTTAAGTGAAAGGTTTATTTTTACATTATGCAGGGTCATATCCCTCTGCTTCTCCAAAGGGCAAACCAAAAGTTAAGTGAAAAGTAAGGGAACAAAGAATGACACAAAAAATATGTGTTTAGTGAAAGATTTGACTAATCAACCACATTCATGTTGCCAAGCGATTCTACCTTGCTCAGGTGGAAAAATGATAAGCAATCAACATGAATTTCAGCCAAGCATAACCACAAACACACAATCTGCAAAACTCAACACAGCAATTTACAACCTTTTTAATCCACCCAGCCATCCACCAGTAAGTTTACATAAAAACTAACTACATCTACTATTTAATACATCAGCAGCAGGAGTCAACCTATTTTACCTTGATTTACATCCTAGAACCAATATGTAACTTACTGAACAGAACCTTACACAATTCAAAATCCATTAATGGCATGCTCAAATATAGACGTAACCTTTTCACCCATTTGAATGACATGTATTGAAAAACTGCAGATTCAAAGTTACTTTCTTTTTAAATGAACAGAAAATCAAGATTATTCAGAGAAGAAAAGACATAACATCTTTAAATGGCCAAGCATATCCAAATTGAAACATACTAAAAGAAAAGAAATAGGCACTGTGGATAACCGTTAAACCATTTTGCTAAAATAACTAATGGGAAATATAAGATTTAAAATAAAGAAAGAATTAGCTCCTAATCTGCAACTTATATATTTCTAGGGCCATATTAAATGCAACTTATATATTTCAGCAATCTAGTCCAATTGATTTTTTATGTAAACTTTCAATGATTTGGTTAAATAATGTTAAGTGATTCATAAGTTTAGTTTTCTTTATTTCATTTTTCTGGGTCTGATTCCTTCATTAACTTATAATAGTTAAGGCTCGAAAATCTATTTAATTCATTTAAGTCAATAATAAATGCTTAAGCAAATATATGAAGGATGAACGAAATCTCATTTGCTTTGTGTTTCATTATGTTTAAATTGATTTTTTGTGTAAACTTACAATGATTAGATTATATAATTGCTAATATCTTGCAATATTTAATTTAAACATAATTTAGGATCTTTGCTAATATCCACCTTTAATAACTCTAATCTCTAAATACTTAATTTTAGAATCTTTGAAATGTACTAATTCTAGAATCTCTTCCTAATATATGCTGGTATAAATACTTTAACAAGTGCTCTGCTTGTTGTTGGGTGGGTGTGAAAATGAATAATATGTGGTTAGGAAATTCTCTTATCTTTTTGTTAGCTTTGATATTAGGTATGGGGACCTTGTAGCTTATATCCCAGAATTCTATGTTAAACATAGTCTTAGAACCCAGGTTTATGGAGATATGGATATAGCTTTTGCCTTGTTATTTGTCTAATTTGATAGAAATTTTAAGTTACAGTTAATGACTTATTTTTCTGTCTTTTTTTTTAACAAATTTGTTTTCCCTAATCACCAATTTTGTGATTTCTTTACAGATAGTAGAATTTTTGAGCATAAGATGGACTTGGTAGTGACTTGAATGGCTGAATCACATCAATAGGGTCTCAATTAAAGGCCTTGTAAAAGTTGAGTTTTCTGCATTACCTTAAGATAAGGCCGGTCACCGGAGCTTCCTCGGAGCCTTCGTCGGTGATGACACAGCTACTGCCGAAATGAAGATCGGAGCGTCAGGAGCCTCCCGCCAGTGCTCACGAGCCTTACAGATCCGTAGTTTGGTCGGAAATGGCGTCGGAAGGATGTGGTATCCTCTTCTCCGATCTAGCTGTTGCCGGCGAGTGTGGACGATCAGAGGGTAAGGGAAGACTCGTCTCGTCGTCAGCAATCGTCCGGTGCTGTCCGTGTCGCCAACCATCTCAGGAGGTCGCCCCCATGAAAATCCTTCGATTTGGAGAGTAGAAAGAGACGGCGGCGGCGCTTGGGAAAGAAAGGCGGTGGTGCAGTGACTGTTGCGAGCGCTGGCTGTCGCCGACGCTGGTGCGCGTGTCACCGGCGCTCCATCCTTCCGCCTATCCGTTCTCGATTTCTTCTTCCCCTTCCCCTTCCCCTTGCCCTACGTTTTCATTTCTCTTCCCACTCTCTATTCTTTTCTTTGGTTTTTCCCATTTGCTTCTTTTGTTCCCTATTTTTGTCTCTCTCTTTATTAATTTATTTTCTTTTTATTATTATTATTATTATAATCATTATTATTATTTAGTAGTATAATTATTATTATTTTAGTAGTATTATTATTTTTTTGATATTTAAAAAATTTGAAAATTTTTTAGCGACGGAAATATCCGTCGCTATTCAATTGCTATTTTAGCGACTATTTTTTTTAGTCGCTAAAATAGTCGTAAAAATTAGCGACTGAATTTTTAGTAGCTAAATTGGTCGCAAAAAAGACGCGATAAATTGCCGCCAAATTTTAGCGACAGTTTCTTCTTTTAGTCGCTATTTTAGTCGGAAAAAAAATTAAATTTAGCGACTAATTCTTAAAACAGTCGCTAAAATAGTTCAGTCGCTAATTTTAGTCGCTATTTTAAGTTTTTTTTTAAGTGTAGAAAAGCTATTCATATTTGGGATCTGCATATCATTCCTATTGTTGGTTAAAAAATCTATATATCATTCCTATTGTTGGTTAAAAAATTTGGTCTTCTTTAATGAGGATATCTCAAATCTTAATTGCTCTCGGGTGTGTGAGGATATATATACACACAGAGAGTGAAATCAAATAGGAATAGCACAAAGCTATCGACTCACATAAACATCAATTACCTCACCAATATATACTTACAAATGAAAATGTCTGGAAGCAAATTGGCTGTGATTCTCATGTTCCTTGTGATTGTAGCAGGTTTGTCTCTTTTTCATTTTCAGTCTTTCTTTTTCCTTTATATTATTAGTCTACTAGCTAGTAGATACAAGCAAAATTAATATGTAGGTAACATGACTAAACGAGGAAATATGTTTTTCAGATTTGCACATAGAAGTGCAAGCGCTTATCAGAGAACGGATTGTACGTGATCCACATTGTGCACGCTGCCAAGAAAGATGCCATCGATTTTGTGGAGGTCCCGGCACATGTAAATGCATTTTCGGATACTGCCAATGCGTATCTAAGGCTCCTTCGGAAGCCACTTTTGCAGACATGCATTACAATTGAAGATATGTAATATGTAATAAAAAAGTTTATAATAAAATAATATTCGTCTAATAAATTAAATGAAAATCATTCTCTCTCTTTAATTTCTTTATTATTATTGGGAAGAAAAAATTCATATATTTTTGTTTTTCTATTTTCTTTAAAGACAACACATATATCAGCTATTTGAATCTTTTGACTATGTTAGCATTTTGCCTTCTGATTTTTGTAAGAAAACATTACAAGTCTTTAATTTTTAATTTTCTCTATTAATGTAGACCACGCCCAAACATGAAAACTAGAACAAATAACACAGCAGAAGCCGTGCCCTCCATGCTCATGTAACGTAATAAAATGCAATAATAAGCTTTTAAATTAGATGAACTTGTTCTAAAATTTGGATGTTCTTATGACCACCGGCTTACTTATTGGGTTTCCTGGAGTCAGAATTGGTCAAGTTTGATGAATTGGTCTAACATACGCCTAGTCTTTTGAGCAATGAACTACTGGGCCACCAAAGTGGGATTTCTTGTCAAGAATTGGGTTCAAATAGAGTCTATAGGTATTAGTTGTATGGGCTGTGAGTTATGAACCTAATTGTTGTGGCCCGTAACTCGCAAAATGCCAATGGTTTGCATCTTAGGTGCTGCCCGTTACTAATCATATATATGATATATTTATTTATTACTAATTATTCATGCATTTACTTTTTGATTTATGTTCTGGTTTTTTTTTTTACTTGAAAACAAAAGCATTATCATGAAAATAAAAGAGAAAGAATGTCTATTATTCAAATTAATATATATTCTATATGTGGTAAATGAATTTTTCAAAGTAATTGTCAGATTTTATAAATTTGAAGTAATTATCTTGGTCGCCAATTCATAATAATAGGTTAGAACAATTTAGTAAGTGAATTATTTTTTTCTATTTCAGCTATTAAAATTGAAAATTTTTGAACATATTTAACTGTATATATTGATGACAATGGGATTTCTTATAGCATCCTCTTAAGTAAATCACCTGAAAAATTCAAGAAAATCGACGGGATTCCCGTGATGGAAGCTCCGACGATCAAGTCAATAAATTGACTAAAATGTATTTTCTGTGTAAAAAATCTAGAGAGAGCCTAACGTACCTGTTCCTTAGCCTTATATAGAGCTCTTTTCCTATACCAAATAGGAAATAGGGTCCTGATTAGGAGAAAATCACTCTGACTACTTGATTGGTGCTTGATTCCTAATTTGTGAGAATTTATTGAGTGATTCTTGGTATTTTCCATCATTATGTTATCAAGATCTACACAATATCTGGAAGATACTCGCTGTGACACCTCAAAAATCACCCTAGTAGAATTAAGTGTTATTAGTGTAATTGTATGCATGATAATTAGGGTTTACAGAATTGGACTTGATTGAAATATGAAACTAGGGACCCAATTGAAAAGAAATAAAACATTGTAGTAGCTGAAGTGTAAATTGCAAGATTAATGATAAGTGGAGATTAAATTAGTGTAATGGTGATTAGCTGAACTTAATTAAGAGTTAATTAAAGTTGAGTGGACTCCAAATGTGAGTGTCTTGGCCGGTCACCTAGCATGAGAGGATTGAGAGGTTGACACCTCATAAATGCATGCAAGCATGAGGTGGTTTAGTGGGATTAATCAACCAAATTGTTTCTTATATCCGGCCACTCTTGCTCTCTCTCCTTTCTTTCATTTGTTTCTGGTTTCTTCATCTCTTCTTTGCTCCATGAATATCTTTCATTTTGCATGTTGAGTTTAGAGGTTGTATTGGTTAAGTGAAAGGGAGTAGTTTGCAAGGTAAAGTTTACTTAAATGCTTATTCCTCTCTCCTACTCCTTCTTTGAGTTTTGTTGAGGTGTTAATTGTATTTTGAATGTAAATTTGTGCATGTGTTATGAGTTGAAGAGCCAAGTAGAGCTAGAAAGGGGAAAGAGAAAGTGATATAGAAGAGTAAAGGAACGAGTGCTCCAAGAGGTTAGGGATTGTATGTGTATTGATGTATTTAATTTGTTAAAGTCTTTGTTAATAGTATGTGATATTGCTATTGTCTTGAATTTGATAGTGAACTAGTGAAAAGTGGCTGTTGAAATGAAAATAGTGATATTGACTTGTAGTGATTAGTGAAAGCTATTATTATGCTCAAATTGGTAAGTGTGATTGTGATGCTTTGCATATTTTGTATGTTAATTGAGTAACGGTAATCGGAAGATGCATGTTAGAGGTTGATTGTGTGTTATGGCATGAGTATTGAAGAGGTAAAGTGTGCTTGTGATTGCGAAAAGGTTTGCCAAAAGATTGAGAATGCAAGAATGCAAACTGTGGAAAATAGCACAGCTGTGTCTTGGTAAAACACAGCTGTGTAATGGCAATTTGGCATAGGTAACGGTCACAACCGAATTGGTTGTCACCGTGAGGTGTGTATAAGTTGCATTCTACCGAGTAAAGTTGGTATGTCACGGTGACAATGAATCTGGTTGCCACCGTGAGGTACCCCAGTATGCATTCTGTCCAGTAACTATTTTGTATGTCACGGTCACAACCAGATTGGTTGCCATCGTGAGGTATGAAATTATGCATTCTGTTTTGAGAATCTGAGTGGTCACGGTCACAACCAGATTGGTTGCCACTGTGAGGTACCTCAGACAAGTCTTCTCTTTTAAAGCAAAATGTGAACTTTGGATGCATGATTAGCCTAACTAAGCTTGATTGCATCATCATGTGTATTATTAAAATGTGAAGTAAAATAATCATGCGAATGAATCCTAATGCGTACTTGATGGATTTACATGTGAATAAATGCTGACTTGAGAATGATTGCATGATGAATGAATAAACTCATAAGCCTGTTGTCGAGTCATGGGTAAATAAGCATGCTTATGAAAGGCTAGTGAATTGCGGCTGCTAGTGTGGCACCGACGGGTGTCTAGTGATCGATACCGACGGGTATCTAGTGATTTAGTGTTTGAGACATCGGTCTCTAGTGATTAATGAATAGTGTATCCGTATCCACCTCTAAGACTATACAGGCTATTAATGATTGATAATTACGTTATATATGATTGTGTTTATATATATGTATTGTTAACTTCGTTCTTATTGATAGTGTAATAATTAAGCCATGTTAGTGAACTAGTGATTTTATAGTGAGCCTATCATTGGCATAGTGTAGTGATTAATGAGTATGTGATATTGTTATTGATCGATAGTGACTTGTAGTTAGTGCACATGACTTTGTGATTAACATGAGCTATTGTATACTGGCATGCTAGTGTAATATTGATTTAGTGATTTTAGATGATATGTCATATGTGTTAAGCATGTTCTCTATTATGTAGTGCCTTGTGAATGTTGTGTTAGTGCTTGTTTTCTATATCCCCACTAAGCGTTATCGCTTAGCACGGGTGCTTGTCTCCCGTGTAGGTTGTGGATTGGAGCCGAGTTTTTGAAAGAGTTCTGCAGGCCACCATAGGAACAGGAAGTGTCTTCTTAAGTGTAATGTTTTATAAGTTTTGTATAGTAGAGCTCCATTTTTGTAATAGTTATTCTTTTTGTACATGTGTAGTGTTATAAGTAGCGTATTGAAGTGAAGCTTGTAATCTGTAATTTGTAATATAAGAACTGTAATGAACTAGTAAAGATGTGTAGCCTAGTGAAATGCATGACCCATAGTCATTAGATTATGTTAATAGTGTTAATAATAAGGTGTAAAGATAATTAATTAAGTAATTGCATGCTTAGTGTCGTGTAGCGCTCCCCTGTGCTTCCAAGGGGCATTACACTCACGAATGATGACTTTTCATATGTTGATTCTGAGCTGTTAGGATGACCGAGCTACTGATATGGTAGATTTTCGATGGAGCTTGATTAATGAACTCTTCAACTGAGAGCCTAGTTAGCAATATATGCTCGAAGAGTCTGTTACCGAACTCTTGATCAAAGAGTCCGATTATCATAAGTCCCCCCCTCGGATGATGACATTCATGTCATTAGGTTGGTGAACTAACGCTTAAAGAGGAGACCTGTTAGGCGCGTGAGTGTCAGCTTACGGCGCATTGAAGGCAGATGTGCGCGTGGCCTCTGTAAAAGCATGGATAGGCGCTTCGTTCACCGTGATCTACCTGCTGCATCAGTTATTGCAATGATGGTGTCTCTTTGGTATTTGCATAGGGAGCAATTATGGCAGGACCCTCCAATCAATGTTTGCCACCTGTCGGAATCTTAATGGCTCTGTCTTCTTATAAATATTGATCCTTCCTCCTTTCCCCCATTTCTGATTCCGTTTTATCACTTTGCTTTTCAGCCTTCTGCTACGTACGATTTTAGATCCCGTCACTGTTCTTCTCTCCATTCTTATGCTTCTTGAAGCTCCCGACATCCTCCTCCGATTTCAGGTTAGTACCTCGATTCTCGTCCTTTTACTGCAATGAGTAATTTTGAGAGTTCATTTGAGAGGGTGAGAGTAAAAGAGGGCCTTTTGAACGACGATATCCCAGAACATCCAATCACCAGCCAACCAGATCTGTCGAGGAGGAAAGAGCCCAGGAGACTTCCCCGGGTGGGTAGTATTAGTTCCACTGTGAAATCCAGCGAAATGCTAGATCTGCACGAACGCTGCGGTATCCACGAAAGTTATATTATCCGAGCTCCTAGGGCCAGTGTCCGAGCTACCGTCAAGTTCTCAGGGAGGAAGACTATTATCGCGTATGAAGCTGATTTTCAGGTTGGGATGAGTCTTCCTCCCACGCCCTTTGAGGTCGAGTTGCTGAATTACTACGGCTTGACCATGGGCCAACTACATCCAAATGCTTGGTGGACTATCTCGGCCTTGCAAATGTGTGCAGCGGACCATGATATCAATCTAATGCTTCGGCTCTTCCAAACGATGCATGTGATCGGGCTCCGAGTGACTACTGAGGACCACAACTACGTCCAGGCCCGATCTAGTTACGGGGTATTCATAGAGAACCCAAAATCCTTGAAGAATTGGAAGAACTGATTTTTCATTGTGGAAAGTCATTTAGGGTTTGATTTTCGAACAACATGGGGTCGGTATGTCAATAAGAACGACAACCCCCTGTATTTATCTAATGAAGAGGAAAGAACACTAGCTCGGTGGAGGGCACTGGCTAGAAATAAAGTGGATATCAGGGAACAACTGATGTTTGGTTTGACAGCAGTGACATCATCTCAGCTCATGAAGAAAGTTATACTCTTCTAATAATTCTTCTGTTTTAATACTCTCTCATTGTTCAATTTTTTGCAGCAATTAAGAGGATTGAGAAGCCGAGTATGGCCAAGATGATGAGGGCAAAATGGCAGAGGAAATCAACGAGATCAGCACCTGGCGAGTTTTCACGGGAGGCCACTGCCGTTGCCGGCACTCAAAGCCCAACCGCGCCGGCTCACGATGATAGCTCGAGACCCAATAATATGCGGGAAGAGGCCTCGCCCTGACCCCTAGAACTAAGACCCCTTCAGCTGAGCTACAGACGCCTCCCGGGCCTCAATCTCCCGAGGATGGTGCCTCAGCCGGGACCTCAAATCTAAAGCCCGCAAAAAGGGACATGAGAGCTCTGGCTGACGAGATTTGTGACCTCTGGAAGAAAGAGGGGGATGGTTACTCAGAGGACAACCCGGCCTTTTGCGACTTCATGCACCAGTTGGTCTGTGTCCCGAAGAGAATCAACCCTATGCTACGTTGGTCAGCCGAGGACTTGAGTGTTGCCGTCAAGAGGCATCAAATTGAGGTAAGCGGTCCTGCGCTGTTTTTCGTTTGTTGCCTCCTGAAAAATACCATGCAATTTTCATCGTTGACTTTTTCTTTGCAGTGGTCAATACTGAGTGGTGCCGTCATATCAAAGATGAACACCCTGATTATGGCCTATAATAAGGAGGCATGATCTGTGGCCATACAGTGCTTTCGAGCTAATACCGTTGAGGGCAAGCTGAAAGACTGTGAGAAGAAAGCTCTGGAGGCTGAAGTTAAAGCATCCGAGGCCATGAATAAGGTTGCAGAGGCGGAGGAGAGGGCGGCTGAGAGCGAGAGAAGGAGAGTAGAGATGGAGGCTGAGATGTCAAAGCTATGAACTGAGCTTGAAGAAGTTAATAAAGGGAAAACCGATCTGGAGGAGAAATATGCAGACCTTGAATATAAGTCCTTAGATTTGGCGGTTGATAAGTGTCTAGCTTTCAGCTAGAAGCTGTCAGATGCTGTCAAAGGGAGATATCCCGATATGGACTAGTCATGGTTGGACGAGGTGTACCTAGATGAATAGGTCGACTTGTACAGTTTTCAACTTAATAAAATCTAGATTTTTTTTTTTACAAAGTGCTTTGAACTGTTATCGTAAATAACCTCACTTTCCAATCAATTTAACATCAATGCGTGAATGATAAAATGATCTAAATGTTTATCCGAATGATGACGCAAAATGAATGACGATCAAAACCAAACTGTATAACTTACTTTAATTTTGATAGCTTCATTATTGTTAATAAAGCAATTGATGAATTTACGACGTAAGTGGCGATATAGCTGAATTGATCGATGAGCTGTAGGATAATGCTCGGAGGGCTGTATGGCCATATTGAGTAGTCATCAAATGAACCGAGCCTTTCGGTAAATAGTAGGACAAATATTCTAATACCGATATAGCCGAGCTGAGCAATAACTCATAGAAAGTAAGCGCTTTGATGGCGATATAGCCAATCTTATTGTTGGATGTGAAAATGCATGCCTTAATGGCAGTATAGTTGAATTAATGTCGTTTTGATATCATTTGGTTGCTTAATGGCAAAATTACTGAGTTAGTGCAACCAAATTGTAGATAACATAGTAGAAAACAAAGTTTTTCCATAAATATACTTTTTTTTATTGAGATTTCAGCTAGTACAATTGCTTTTATGGCAATATAGCTGAGCTAAGCGAAATAAAATACTAGCCAAAAATGCTCGATGGCGATATAGCCGAGTGAGCGATAAGAATGTAAAACCGAGCTGTAATGAAAGTTAATGCTTTAGGGAGAGTGCCGAGCTGTAAGTTCGAGATTACTGATAGTAGATCTTCAAGTTCGAAATGTTCCATGGATGGGGAAGCATCTTCCTAGAGAAGTCCTTCAACCTATACGCTCCACCCCTGACTTCATGTATTATGTAAGGACCTTCCCAGTTAGGGTTTAGCTTTCCCACTCCTGCAGATGTTTGGGACGCGACTACCTTCTTGAGAACAAGTTGTCCGATTCTGAGTGTCCTCGGTTTTATATTCCGATCATGATAGGATGACATTCTTTGTTTGTAGGCAGCCGATTGTATTTGAGCAAACTCTCTCTATTCCTCTAGTTTATCCAGCTGGCCTAGTAGGTTTGCATCATTTTTCACGGCATCAAAACTTGAAGTCCGGATATTTGGCACGCCGATTTCAGAAGGAATAACAGCTTCTGTCCCATATGTGAGCGAGAAAGGGGTTTCTCCCATTGCCGATCTTGGTGATGTTCGGTAAGCCTATAGAACGTTGTACAGTTCATCTACCCAGAGACCTTTTGATGTATCAAGTCTTTTCTTCAGTCCTGTAAGAATGGTTCAATTAGTTACCTTGGTCATGCCGTTTGACTGCGAGTGGTATACAGAAGTAAAGCAAAACTGGATCTTCAACCCTGAGCAATATCCTCTGAATGCCGAATAATCAAACTGCTTGTCATTGTCCGTTATGATAGAGTGTGGGATCCCGAACTTTATGATGATGAACTTCTAAAAAAACTTGATAATGTTCGCCGGGGTGATTGTAGCTAGGAGTTCTGCTTCTACCCACTTTGTAAAGTGATCAATTGCCATAACTAAGAATTTTCGCTGTCCAGTTGCCAAGGGAAAAGGGCCCATGATGTCGATGCTCCACTGAACGAATGGCCACGGAATGTATATTGGAACTTGAGGAGTAGGCTTCTAATGATTCAAATTACCAAATCTTTGTTTCCAGACAAGCTCCTTGGCGTCTTTCTCCATACTTGGCCAACAATACCCTTGCAGCAAGGCTTTTTGAGCTACAGCTTATGCCCCCTCATGAGCTCCACAGATGCCTTCATAGATCTCGCTTAGCACATAATCGCCCTCTCCGTGCTCAAGCATTTTGCCCATGGTGATTAAAAAGATCGCCTGTACAACTGATCATCTAAAATGGCATAGCGGCTGGATCGCCTAACTATCTTTCGGGCCTGAACCTGATCCTCTGGGAGAGATCCAATACTCAAATATTGGTAAATCGGAAGCCACCATCCATCCATCGGTTCTTGTAGGTGAACCTTATATGTTTTGTGGGTTGGGGCCGATAGAATGGACCAGATGATGTTTGAAGTATATGATTGGTTCTGGAGGCATGCCTGCTTAGCCAAAGCGTCTGCCTCCTCATTTTCTGCCCAGGGTATTTGCTCGATGGACCACACACATCCAAGTTTCTCTAGTTGGGATAGGAGTGCAGTTGTTAATTCTTTATATCTGATCATCATCTGGACCTTTGCCTCAAATTTTCCATGTATCTGGCTAACAACCAGCTGCTAGTTAGAGAAAATAGTTAATGAGTCTGGTTTTACCTCGATGGAGCTGTAGGCCAAAGCTGAGGGCTTCATACTCCGCAACATTATTGGTTGCCTGAAATGCTATATGGGCCATCCCAAGGATTATTATCTTCCCAGGTCCGATTAGGATCACTCCGGCTCCAGCACCTGTGGATGAAGATGCTTCTTCTATGTATAACTTCCTGGAACATGGGCTTAGCTCCTGTGGGGGTGCATGTAGCTCCACTACGAAATCAGCTAACACCTGAGCCTTCATTGATGGACGTGCTTCATACCGGACATCAAACTCTCCCAACTGAGCAGCCCACTCAATAATTCTCCCAGATGCTTCCGGCTTCTGTAGCACTTTTCTTAGGTTTGAATTTGTCTTGACTGCCACAGTGTGTGCCTGGAAGTAGGGACGTAGTTTGATAGCTGATGTCACTAATGCAAAGGCGAGCTGTTCTAGTATGGGGTACCTCAGTTCGGTGCCTTTCAGAACCTTGCTAGTGTAATAGATAGGGAACTGCTGGCTACCCTCCTCTCTTATCAAAATCGAACCCAAGGCTCCGGATGAAACTGCTAGATACATGTATAGGACTTCTCTTGGTTGTGGCCGACTTAACAGAGGTAGGGTGCTGAGGAAATTCTTCAATTCCTCAAACGCTTTATGACAATTTGGAGTCCACTCGAAATCCTTCAATCTTTTGAGAGCGCTGTAAAAGGGTAGACATCGTTTAACCGAATAGGAAATGAATCTGCCTAGAGCCGTTACCTTTCTGTTGAGTTTTTGCACCTCCCTTATTGACTTGGGGGATTCCATCTCCATAATAGCTTGGATTTTCATCGGGTTAGCCTCTATCCCTCTTTTCGAGATCATGAATCCTAAGAATTTGTCGGAATGCACCTCGAAAGCACATTTCTCTGGATTGAGTTTCAGATAGAACTTCATCAAGATTGTGAAAGTTTCAATAAGCTCGGTTGGTAAGCCTTTTGCCATCTTGCTTTTGAAAATCATATCATCTACGTAGACCTCCACATTTCTCCCGAGCTAATCCGCAAACATCCTATTCATCAATCTCTGATAAGTGGCACTGGCGTTCTTTAGTCCAAATGGCATGACCCGGAAACAATAAGTAGCTCGGTGAGTGACAAAGGCAGTTTTTTCCTCATCAGCTTTGCTCATAGGGATCTGGTGGTATCCCGCAGAGGCATCCAGGAATCCATATTCTTCGAGCCCTAAAGTGGAATCGACCAGGAGATCTATGTTGGCCAGCGGGTAGCTACCCTTGGGGCAAACCTTATTAAGATCCGTGAAGTCGACACACATCCTCCACTTTCCATTTGATTTTTTAACTAGCACCACATTTAACACTTCCCTTATAAACCGATTCTTCAGCAGTGTGTCAGTCTCTTCCAATATTGCCAATTATCGCTCGAGAGCGTGGTTCCTCTTCTTCTGTTTAACAGGCTTGCAGTTAGGTTGCACATTGAGTGAGTGGCATAGTACCTCGGAAGATACTCCTTTAATATCCAAAGGTTCCCAAGCGAACACATCTGTGAACTCGGAGAGTACCGCTATCAGTGCCTCTTTCTCCTTCGCCTTCTTGCTAGCAGCTATCTTGACCATTTTTCCAAGTGAAAGCTCCACATCTTGAAGCGAATCTAACGGCTCGGCATTCCCGGTTGTTGGGATATCCAATGCATCCAATGGCAGAGCCTGATCAACCTCTTTCAGCATTGTGACATACGTTTCCTACACTGTCTTTTGATTACCCCGGAGCATCGCTTCACCCCCCGAAACTGGAATATTCATTAGTAGCTTGCGCATGGAAATGTAGGCATCCACACCCACCAAAAGCGGTTGTCCAAAAATAATATTATATGCCAGTGGTATTGTAGACACCAGGTCCTGAGGCAGCCCAGACCGGAGTTACCCAATGATGAAAATGATACCTATTCACAAGCAAAAGATAGATAGAAGTGATGGTTTCATCGAAAAATATGTTTTTCATTTTTTAATTTAAAAAAAAGGGAAAGGGGCTATTGCTGGGGGCCTGTGGAGTGAGGCCCATCTCACCCATGTGAGATGCAGCCTCACGTTTGTGAGGCCCATCTAACGTTGGTGAGATGCAGCCTCACTACGTGAGGCCCATCTCACGTTTGTGAGAGGTAGCGTGAGGCACCTCTCACCTGCCTCACTGCCCCCATCACTCACTGTTCCGTTATTTTCGGGGATTTGGTTTGAAAAGTATGGCTTATGGCTAGACTTGGGGAAAAGAAAAGATTTAATCTTCTCTGAGATAAAAAAGAAAAAGTTAAGAAACTGAGGGAGGAGATTTAGAGCTAGATGGTGAGCTGAACGAAAAATAGAGAAAACATAGAGAGAAAAAAAGTTTTTGAGGAAGAAAAACGATTTTGTTCCGAAAGCATTTTGACAAAGAGGAAAACCAGAGCTTCTTCATCTCACAATCTAACGTCTATATCTGAGGGTGAATACGGGGATCTCTACCTCTTTCTTTCTTCTCTTTTTTTTTTCTTTTTTTTCCTGTTTGGTTTTACCTATTATTACTCTTTTTTGTATATATTATTTTTAGTTGTTGTTTGATTTTATTAACTTGTTCATCGTGTTTGGTGTTGTTATGATTCATTTAGCATGTTAATTGTCGTATTTTGCATGTCTTGATCTTATTTTGTCATATTTATTAACCTGTTGTTAGTCCTCTGTTTACCCCTATTTTTCTTGTTGTTAGAGTCATAAGTTTTGTTTTGCTCGGATCGTGGTTGCCGATCGGATTTTGCCTTTATTTTTGCTTGAATCGTGTTTCTCTGGTCGGAGTTTGAGTTTCCCGATCGGATAGTGCCGTTGAATCCATTCTCCCGACCGGACGTGTTAGAGAGAGCCGTGATTCCTCGATCGGACTGCACGAATCGTGAATGCATTGCACGACTCGTGCAATGCATGCACGAGTCGTGAATGCTTTGCACGACTCGTGCAACCCATGCACGAGTCCTGCACGTCTGATCCCTTACCCCTTTAGCTTTTTGTTTTTCTTGTCCTACCCAAGCGTCTTCTCTCTTGTTTTACCCCGTAAGGGGCGCTGCCCCTTAACCCTGCCCGCTAACCGGCTAGCAAGACCGTCGTGCTACCTCTTCATAGCGCATTATATGTATTTTTTTAAGTGCCCGAACGTAGGAAGTTGCCAATTGCATGTGATGTAATATAATTTTGCTCTATCTTATCTTGTATATTTTCTGTCTTAATTCATTTTATTAATTTTTAGCTTTTGCCTGATTTATATCTATTAATAATTATTAATGTTATCATCGAATCATTTGTCGCCGTTTGATTATTTTTATTGACTTATTTGTTTTGTTTATTTATTAATCTCTATTTGATTATTTCTTATATATTATCTACTTAATTACTTTACTAACATTTTATTTTATTTTTTGTTTTGTTACCTCAAAATTTATTTATTTATACGAGTTAAACCCGTGCTCGGGTTGGAGGACCGGGAGACCAAAGACCTTCAATTGAGGGTTTGCATTTTAATTATTGTATATTCTTTTATTATTATTATTTTTTGTATTGTGTATAAAAATGTATTTTAGATTCATCTGCATTATAGAAAGCCATGTTTTTTTATAATAATTAATAACTTGGAATTTTTTTTAATAAAAGGGACCAATATTTTATTTTAGCCAATAAAATCACACTTTCAAATGGAGAACTAAATTTTCATAAAATGGGATCACTCTTCCTAGTTTTCTCAATCAATGCCAAAAGAAATAGTTCTCTAATTTATTAAATTAATAAAAGGAACAAATATTTCTGAAACGTAATAAATGACCCGATTTATGTATGATGCATTTTTTATTTTGTATTTGTTATTCATTCATTATTAGGCCCATGTAATTAATTTTGGGGCAAGTTTTATTTTATATGTTTTTTTATTTTTTGGGGGATTGTTCTGTCGCAATTTTTTTATTTTGTAATTTATTTTTGGGGGATTGTTCTGTCCCAATTTTCATTCGTAATTTATTTATTTACTTGCTGCTTTATTTATCGCTTTTAATATGCTTGCAAATGCGCTTTAATTTCAATGCACGATCGCGTGAGATGAGAGGTGGAATTTCGATTTCTTAAAAACTCATTTATAGACTTAAGTCATTAATAAGAGTGAAGTTCCGAACACCTTCTCTGGTTTAGACTAATAGAGGTTAGAAACCTTTCCCAGTTTCTTGTAAATTGGCGACTCCAAAATATCTCAGAGGTGCCTAAAGGCGTTGTGAGTCTAGATGATCCTCTCCAATGTTCTATTGGAAAAGAGGCATCTAAGATGACTCATGATGCCCAAGATCAAAAAGACATGAACCAATCCCTCGAGTCCTAAAATTGGGCTCAAAGAGAGCCTTTGCTAGGTTCCGGACCACCATAAAACAGCTCTTACAATAGCAAATAGTCTCATCATCTCCAAGCTGTAACACTAAAATGACCGATCCTTCTACCTTGACCGGTTACCCAGACATACCGATGAGTAGGGCTGACACGGCTTCCAACGTGTTGGTAGACATTCCTAGTGCCCTATATGCCTGGAGGGTGATGAGGTTGATCGCTCTCTCGGTGTCTAGATTAAGACCCTAAATATCAAACCCAAGGGAAACTTGTGTTTGCATGAAAAAAATCTTTGAGTTTTAGAATGAAATTTGGGTGTAAAAGAGAGAAAAGAAATCCTAGAGTTTATAATGATGGAAACTTAATTAAACAGAAAAGACAACTAAGTAAATTAATGAACAAAAATTAAACAATCCAACAAAAATGTAAATAAAAACAGATAAACAGTATTTAAGAAGAATTGATATTTAAAACAACTTTCACTAAAGGACTATCTACCTCAACTTATTACTGCAATAACTTAAATTCTAAAGAAATACCAGTGATTATGGAAAAACCAGATAAAATTAACCCTGATATCTTGAAACAAGAATATCTTTCTTAAATATTAAATTCCCTTATTAAGAACAATTTAACACTTAGCATATAATTCCAGTTAAACTCCTAAACATTCATCGAATCTCTATACAAGAACATTCAATTCCAGTCTATTCTCAGTTCTTTCTCTCTTAGTGTTAATTAACAAAATCAATACATAATTACCTCAAATTCAGAAAATAATCATGTATAGATAATAAGAAATCAATCCAAGAATATGCAAATCTATGAGAGTACCTAAATCAATTTTTAGTTATTGAATCAATAAACCAACAATTAATCCTAACATGATCAAAGATAAGAATATGCTTAAAACCAAGAAATAATCAACTGATATTGAATTTAAAGGTCAATCAAGTCATTACAATAAAAGTTAAGGATTCAAGGATCCTCTAGCTAAAGTAAAGAAACTACTCACTATTCATATTGCAATTAAAAACAGAATCGAAGAGAAGAGACAAAAACATAGAGTTAAAGAAGCGTCCTTAATAATCTTGTACAGAAAAATCAAAACAAGCTTCCTGCTCCTTGAAATTATTCTTCACAACAAAAACTAATCGTAAAAAAAGAAACTAACTAAACTAATTTGAAGTAATGAATCCTTTTTCTGGTGTTTTAAAACATGAATTTTATATGCGAAATTCCATCAGTCTGTTTTTGTCACTCTTTGAGTCGTAATAGGAAAAGGACTCTTTAATTAGGAAGTTTGATTAATTTGGAACTCTTGAAACGCGGCCCGTTGATGAGAAAAATAAAGGAGATGCGCTGTCGTTTTGCTTTTCCCTTTGTGAATGCGCGGCCATGTGTTAATTTTCTTCTTCTAGTGCACTGCCGTGCATAAGGTTAAATAGTAATCACGCAGCCGTGTCATGCTTTAGTCTTTGAGTTACGCGGTCGTGTCATGCTTTACTGCTCTTTGCTTTTTACTTGTCTCAAGCATAGTCTTCAAGCACGGCCGCTCCTAATTCATCCGCAGCAGTGCAAATGTGTTCCCTTCTGTTTTGTTCTCTGGCTTTCAAAATCTAAAAATTACCAAATTGATCCAAAACTTAGCATTTTTTTCAATTAAGCCCTTTTTCCTTTATTTTAATCCTAAAAAACACCAAAATTAACAATTAAACCCTAAAACATAAAATTAACTAATTCAACTATAATTTAACCAAATAAACACTAAATTAACCTAAATAAATAACTAAAAATACACTAAAAACATCATTAATTTCACAATTATCAAATACCCCACACTTAGACTTTGCTAGCCCCCGAGCAAATTAGAACAATCCAACTCCTCAGAATGATCAAACTCAAATAAAGAATCATGTAATTTAGAATCATGTGTAGCAATTTAACAAGAGCACTTAATAAAATTTCAACTAGAATAAATTCAAACAAGGCAAAATAAGTTAGTTTCCTTGTGTGTGTGCAAGACCAAAACATTTTAAGCATTTTAAAAATCAAAACACCAATGCAGACTCATAACCAAGCTTAGAATGAATGTACACCTAAGTGTACAAATGATTTTGCACTTGAAACTCTAGAAATACCATAGGCCTCTCCTTTAGCACTGGAACCCGAAGGTCTTCTCCGCTGAACAACTTAAAATAAAGCTTAGAATCACTTAGGTCTTTCAAAGGTTGTAATGGGGTTAAGGTATTAGTTATCAAAAAAATGGATAAAGGATCAAAAAATAAAATAGCCACTCTAAAATAAAATAGACTATCAATTATAAAGTGTCTCCCATTAACTTTATCAATAAGGAACATAACTAAACTTACTTAGCCTTTTACAATTCACAGCTCTGATGAGAGAAAACTATTTAAATTCTCTCAATTTCACAATTCATACCTTTTTTTTTAGAAGTCATAACTGTTTTTTTTTCTTGTAAGTAGCCCACACTTAAGGTTTTAGCAAGCATGCCATTTTTAATTTCAACTTCCTTTTTTTTTTTTGGCAATACAACGATACTCTGGATATTTACAAGGTACAATTTCCACTATTAGCCATAATCCTTAAAAATAAAACTGTCTTACTACACCCATCAATCTATTTCCTGTTAATCTACCCAATCCTAGAGTGGCAACTCTATAAAAGGTAGGCAAAAGGCTTTTTAGGCTATATGGTAATTTGAATAGGTATATTAAGAAAAATAAAAATTGACACGCATTTAGCATGTCTTATTAAGCTCAACTTGGCTAGCAAGGGTCAATGTATAAAAAGGGTAGGAAAATAGATCAAAATATGGTTAAACAAGAAAATATTGCCTAGATCACTTTTTAAGTTGAATTGAGTTATTTGTATGCTTTGAAGGGTGATGAGGAATGTTCTAGTACTCTAAAATTCCTTACTCAACTATTTTATGCATTGGTTTTTTCTAAGTTCAAAAACTGGTCTTATGTGCTCAAAGAATAAAAACTAACAAATATAAGTCAAGTTGAATATTAATCTAGCTAGAAATTCATGAAACAACATGTTTGTTCTCGTGCTAAGTAAAGATCCTAAATTGCACATTCTAAATTCAAGTTCAACATATTCAATATTTGAGGAGAAACTGTGGCAAACTAAGTTTTAGTGCAAACTAAATGATAATCAAGAACTAATGTTGTTTCTAAACAAGACTAGAAAATTTTAAAGTAACTACTATTATCATTAAGCTAAGAGTAAGAAGTTATTACAATACTACAAAACATTAAACTAAAAGAAATAAAAACATCAAAATAAGCAAAATATAGATTCATATACAAAATGGGGGTAAGATGTGTCTACTTCCTGAACCAAAATTGAGTTTAACTGAACAAGCTCTACCCCCTGCCAAAAAATTTTGCTGTCCACAGCAAATGTAAAGAGTCAACTAAGGTGGTGGAGGATAACGTGTCTAGAAATCATGCACAAACTTCTCTATGGTATGCTTAGTCTCAACAATAGTATCCTGCATCGTGTCCATCCTACCCTGCATCCTATCCAAGCAGATCTGCTGGTGGTCCATCCTATTGCTAAGCTGGTTAAGGTGAGTTTCCAAATCAGATGGCACGGCTATCTCAGCTGGTGGGACCTCGGAGGACTCATCATCACCTCTACCCTCATTTGACACTTCCGGATACTCATCAATACGTATGCCATTTTCCCTCAAATATTCCTCTCGGGTTATCCAGTGGCACCATGGCTTTGTTCTCCATATCTTCATGCATTTAAGCATGACATTATCAATACAGGCTATATCTCCATCAAGCGGATCGCCAAAGGGAAGATCATGGTCAAGAGCCTCAGCTAAAACGGTTGCTATCCAACCGATGGAGATAGCAGGAATATTTGAAGGTCTCTTCTATAATTCCTTAATCCACTGTGCTATAATCAAGGATCCAATAATGGGAACACCATCAACCATACACCTAAGTAGCATAATCTGTGAAGCATTAAGTGCACTCAGGCTATGGAGATTATTATATATACTTCTGGATAGAAACCTATGAATAATTCTCAAAGCATGATCCCTACATGCATGAACTTTAAGCTTACCTCCTTTCCATGGCTTGGGATTTAATGGATCACGAACCTTTTCCCAATTTTCTTCAGGAGAAGCATTAGGTAGCTCCACCATGGCATCAGGCAAGAACCCTAAGTGCTTTGAAAATTCCTTGAAAGTCATGGAATAACCTATCTTACCCAGCCGGAATCTAACATTGTCAGTATTATCGCTATCTCTTTTAAAGTGACACTCAAAAGAGTATAAGAAATCCCGAGCAAGATCTGGAAATACCTTTACCTTATGACCCATGAAAGGTTCCCATCCAATGCCTTGAATCAATGGTAACATTTCAGCCCAAAGGTCTCCAGCAGGAACATGCAAGAAAAAGCGACTAAGAAATGCCGGCTGGATGTATTGGCGGGTACTAAAGTACTCATATGTAGCATATTTTGCTTTGTCAACATAAGAAGGGATATGAGTGCGAGATGAGCTTGATGCTTCTGAGTGCTTTTCCTTTTTAGGTGCCACTACAAAAATTAAAAAAAATGAGATGAGAGTGCAAAATGGCAGCAGCAATTTTAACCAGAATAACAAGCAAGCAACTATAAGATGCTAATAGGCAAAGATTATACATGTCATGGCAATTGGGGTAACATTAAAAGAGCAGATTGGGAATGCAGACCATTGAAAATGAAAGTGATAACAAGGTATTCGTGATGACAAGCAGCAGAAGTAAAGTATTATGCTCGAAACAGTACCAAAAATTAATGAAGGAATGAGCTTTTGTGAAAGAGAATTAGCCACCAAATAGTATGAAGAAAGCATATGAAAGATATGTTAACAAGCATGAATGACAATTGAGAAATAGCTAATTAAAATCACAAAGCAGAATGAAGCCAAAAAGTGAGAAACGGTTAGCAAAAATAATGAGAAAACTGATTGAGACATTTCATCGAGCAGGTGGTGTGCACACATTTGAAAGTGAATTTGAAGATCAAGCTGATGTGCGTTGGCCACCAAAATTTAAATTAAGCAACAAAGGCACACATATTAGGTACACAACAAACAAGTTTGCCAAAAGAATTTAAAATGAAGTGTAAATGGCATGTTGAATTTCACCCAAATTTTGTAAGTTAATAAGAGAAAATAAAGCAAAAATGGCATTAATTAAGCAATTTAAGGAGCAACATTAAGAAGACTACTTACTTCTAATCAAAGGGCAGTAGAATGTTGCAAAAATTTGGAGTGAAAGAGGTATAGGTGTGTGATTGTGGGGTTAGAGGAAGAGAAGAATGGCTGCGGGGTGGAGAGAGGGGAAAGTAAAGCGGCCGGGCTTTGAGAAATAAAAGAAGATCAAAATATATTAAAGGGCAGTAACCCTTTACGCGGCTAGGTGGGACTACAAGGGGAGAGGGACACGGTCAGGCAAGGCTGGGGTGCAGGAGAACATTTCGCATCAGTGCATTTCACGATGTTAACCTGTGAAATACACTGTGAGAGGGACACGGCCGGGCAAGGACATAAGTCTGGGCATACGTTGCCGCGTATAGGCTTGTGAAGGGGGCTGTGTGAAGGAAAAGATTTGGTCACAATGCATTTCACGGAGGTAACCCGTGAAATATACTGTGAGAAGAAACTCAAAACATGCCTTTTTCACGCTAAAAATGCTCCAAATTAATAAATTAACCTATAATGCATGCAAAAAAAAAATTTCTCTTAAGATTAACTCCTTAATTTAATGGAAGCACAAATTTGTCTATTAATGCACAATTAATGTCAAAATTTGCAATTAAGCCCAATTAACCAATAAAACTCAAATTAATGCCCTGCTTGAAAAGCTTTTACCATGAATATGTCCAGACTCGCTAATCCAATTTGAATCAACTGTGCAACTCTATAATTCATGAATCTAAGTGACAAAAATTAAAACTAACTAAAAACACACAAAAATCAAAACTGACTAAAATCACAAATTAAACAAATAGAGTAGAGAATGTAGTTCTGGGTTTAAGAGTCCCCAGCTAGACTTCTTGTAACGGTCGGTTTTTATACCCTCCCCGGAACATATCCCGTCGGGAGCCTCCCCGCAGGAACTCCGAACCGATACTCACAGAACTTTACACCCCCCTTGTGCGATTTTGCCTTTCGTGAGATTCGAACCAAGGACCTGGGGATAAGTACCTTGATTCATGGAATCCCACTACCATTAGGCTAGCCTAATGGTAGTGGGATTCCATGAATCAAGGTACTTATCCCCAGGTCCTTGGTTCGAATCTCACGAAAGGCAAAATCGCACAAGGGGGGTGTAAAGTTCTGTGAGTATCGGTTCGGAGTCCCTGCGGGGAGGCTCCCGACGGGATATGTTCCGGGGAGGGTATAAAAATCGACCGTTACAATAAAAGGCGCCTTTTATTGTAACGGTCGGTTTTTATACCCTCCCCGGAACATATCCCGTCGGGAGCCTCCCCGCAGGGAATCCGAGCCGATACTCACAGAACTTCGCACTCCCCTTGTGCGTTTTTGCCTTCCGTGGGATTCGAACCAAGGACCTGGGGATAAGTCCTTTAATTCTTAGAATCCCACTACCATTAGGCTACTAAACCTGTAACACCCCCTACCCATACCCGTATGAGTCGGGGTGTCACCAAGCAGATACTATACAAATAATATAATCATACATAAACATGTATACTGAATTATAGGATAATTAAAATTTTCCTGTGCAGAGGAACATTGTAACACCCCCATCGCCGCCCCCGTTGGAAGGACGCCGACGGACGTGCTACCCGACACTCACTTACACAGATAAGCATAAGCACAATGCGGAAGTATACAAACATACATAACACACATACGAAAATACGGGTTAATTAAAACTTACCTTGACTTGCGGTCGCAGACTGATCATGCAATAACTCACATATGCGCAGGCACTAAACAGAAGCATGCACAGAAGCATAAATACGACCATTCAACAGAAGCATAAGCGAACTAAATAAAATAAAGGAATAACTTAACATAAAGACATACTAACTATTACATTCCTAAAAGAAAGCTCAAGATAAATACATAATTAATTACATAAACAATACTACAGAAATACAAAAGCTGAGATACAGAAGATGAACAAAATCCAGAACTTCTAACTCCTACGTGGCCAACCCTGCAGAAGCGCAACTCGAACAGAACCCACCTGCCACCTGCACGGAAAGGAAATCCGTGCTAAGCGATAAACGCTTAGTGGGGAGAACACACAAGAGTATGGACGGCCATTCACAATGGTCGCCAAGGCAAAATACATTCAAATGGCAATTGCGGATATTCAAAACACATATCTAAACAGACTTGCATAATAAAGGCATTCATTCGGAAACTCACACACATAATCATATACATATATCAGGAATGGGCCAAAACAGTCACAACACAAAACACGACCCCAATGTTATCATGCTGAGCCACATACCCAAGAAAACATCCAAAACACCACACTTCTGCTGCACAACTCTAGTACATAGCATATCATGCTTAACTCATATACATAAATACATCGATCGTATCATTTCAAAGCATTCAGAAACTAATAACAAATCACATGCCAAGTACGGATAATCATGTTAACCGAAAAGTCATGTTTACTAAATACAGATTTACCTTCTGAAGCCTGTAGTCATATTCATATACATATAAACTGATTCTTGTTCATTCAGATATCACATTCTGATGGCTATTTCAAAACAGAATAAAACAAACCATCAAAGTACCTGCTGACTCATAATAGTGGATAACGAGTACTGAGGAGGAGACCTCATGAGGGAACATATAGCCCGATCTCTGACCGGGTAAACCTCAGAGGGAACATATAATATAATGTACCATACAGGTACAAGTCGAAAAGCAATATCATCTTTTTCCACATTCCAAAAACATTTCATATCAAAGGGTTCGCGAGGAACCAGTCGTGGGACCTGATCAGGGTCCAAATCGTTCAAAGGGCGCTGCAGCTACAAAGACTCTATTAGGCATGCCTAACTATCCACTAGACTGACTCTCGCAGGTCATGCATCATTCAAATCAGGTGTCATATCAGACAGTATATAAATATCATCATATTTAATCCAGAGTACAATGGACATATTCACATTAATATACACATACTTCAGCCGCAGTATTCCGTAATTCAAACTCATATTCATATACACATACTATAAACAAGACCATTTGCAGATAAAAACGAAAGTACAATACGTAGGTTAGAGTTACCTTTTAGCCTGTTCAGAGACTTGTAATCACATCCGCATATCCCAAAAATCATATAAATTAAATCTATAAATCATACTGAAATCGTCAATCACTCAAAAATACTGTATACTCTATCAGAACGAAGCAATAATCCAATGTTATTGTGCACGCAAAATCATTAGTTCCACATTCAAACCACTGCATTTAACGAATAAATACTCATTACAAAATTAGGGTAGGTCACGGTGGTAACCAATTCCATTGCCACCGTGACATACAAAAGCCCCCAAAACAGAATACATCTCTGAGGTAGGTCACGGTGGTAATCAAATCCATTGCCACCGTGACATACCAAAATCCAAAGCAGAATGCAAACCAAAGGTAGGTCACGGTGGTAACCCATTTCCATTGCCACCGTGACATACCAGAACCCCAAAACAGAATGCAAATCTGCGGGAGGTCACGGTGGTAACCACATTCATTGCCACCGTGACATACCAAAAACCTCAAAACAGAATGCTATTCTTCACACTTAATCATATTATTCATACAAACAATTTATACACTTACATAAACACTTACTTACCCGGTTTGCCACATTATGGGTCTCCATTTAAAAGAAAAATCCATAAGCTAAAAGCATTAAATCACCTTAATCATTATCATATTATATAGACACTCAAACATCCACATGAACCGTTATAGTATCATAAATACCTTGCATATTAACACATTCTAATAACATTTATTACCAATGCATGCATCATATAATATTGTTAGGCAATTACTTAAATCACGTATTCATTACCCATATCCCTTATATGCATTTTCCATTAAACAAACTCAATTCATGATTATGCATGTTTGTTCATATCATACAGGATCAATACCACGAGCATATCCTGTTCGATAATTAAAAAGCATATATATACCTTTAATTTCATTATTAAACTCTTATGCTATAGCTTAATCACTTATAATTTGGATTGACGACCACCTACATACTCATTTCCTAAGGTTAGAAATGAGTCAGACATGCTATAGGAACTTACCATGAAGTTCGGGTACGTTTCGGGAAGAAAAACACTCAAATTATGCATATTAGGGGGTGGTCACGGTGGTAACCAATTGGTTGTCACCGTGAGATCCAAAAATGAGCATTCTGCCCTGCATTTTCATATGTCACGGTGGTAACCATTTTGGTTGCCACCGTGACATACCAAAATATTGCAAAACAGAAGCAAAATTTCGGGACTGGTTCACTCCACAATTTTGTACAGCCTATATCAAAGTCTAGAACTCATTTTTAGCCAAAACTTCCTTCTTCACAAATGTTATATAGGATGTTAACTTCCAAATGCAACAAATTACAGGTCAATTGGACATCTATAGATTCAGATATGATCTAAACAACCCACAGTGCTTCTCTGAACCCGTCCAAAGAAGATAGGTCTACTTCTTGACCATTTTCCGGACACTTAGAGTTACAATTAGCTCAAACCTATTTCTAACACATATGTAGACATATATCTTAGCTTTCTAAAGGTACTGATTTCATATCATTTGGAGTTCTATAACTCCCGAATCAGGGTAATAACCGAAGAAAGGTCCAGTGTATTCTAATCCAGTTTTTCACCCAAAAACCTATTCACATGCAACAATGAGTCATTTGAGCCAACACTCACTACCATCATCACAAATCATCACAATACACTCAAGAAGCTTGTATCATACATGAATATACCAAAAATTCATATACAGATAAAAGAAAGTTCCCAAACCTGGAAATCAAGCTCAACCAATCTGCTCTTCACTCTTTTACCTTCTCTTTTCCTTTCTTCTTTTTCTCAACACCAATTCCTTGCACAACAAACCCAGAAAATTACTTAATCTATAACCCTAGCTCATCCAATTTAAAAGCAAAACAAGGGAAAAGAGAAATCAGCCACCTACAATCCGAACTTACCTCTTAGAAGCAACTCAAACTACCCAAGGGAAGAAGAAAGAGCAGAAATGAGTAAAGAAGAAAAAGGAAAGAAGAAGAAGAGAAAGAAGAAGATGAATGGCGTGAGGAGGAAGAGGAAAGCAACGGGAAAGGAGGAAGAAAAACCCAAGTGGGTTACAGCTGTCCCCTCTCTCTCATTACTCACCCATTAATTCATTCTTATCTCCTAGACAAGTGTCATTCTCTCATAGGAAATGATCCCACAAGCACCCTACTTCCATACTCTTCCTTACACTCAATTATTATTACTTAATCACACCCTATTCCCTTATCCTTAAACACACACCAATAAAATCTCTTAGCCCATTAACATCCTACTACTATACACTACTAGCACACCATAATAATTCCTTCACTTGATTTATTTAATTAATTTCTTAGCAAATAAGTCCTTATTTCCTATATTACTCATGTACAGATTACCGAATTACCCTTACTCACTTTGACTGAGCAAGCATATTCCGACTAGGCCCAGTTCGGGGTGTTACAAATCTTTCCTCCTAAAAGAATTTCGTCCTCGAAATTCACATACACCAGAAGAAACTCCAAAATGACACTTCGACTCACCGTCAGACTCATACATTGCATTCTAAAACTATTCACTTACTTACACTTATCGCCATTGCTACACTCTTAAATCTCTTTCTGTTCAATCTTTAATCAAACACAAAACTCTTTCCTAAACGATTGCTGAGCGCATCATTTTTACCCTTAATCTTAATATCAAATAGTACATATATACCCTGTCAGCTTTCTCTCAATCAAAACATATATGCATATGCTTATCATGTATTGTCAAAGGGATGATGATGATGTAATGAGATTGAGATGATTCATGTATGCAGAGTGATGCAATTGATGCTATAATGATGTATTTTGTCCCATCCCCATGATTCAAGATGCTTTTATTCAAACACTTTTCTGGAGATAGCTGACAGGCATATAGAGTACTACCAACACCTTATAAAATCCAAATACTCATCCACTTACTCGACACCTTTCTTTACTGAGGTACACTCTGAACAAAACCTTGAGAAATCCTAGGAGCATTCAGCCTATCCAAAATTCGAATCAATTCTTGCACTAATGTTCTATCATTAAAAACAGGACCGAAATTCCAACCAAAGGATGCTTAAAAACGAAACACTTTGACCAGAACTAATTGGGTTCACACTTTCTGTCGTCTCATTCACCTTCTCATTCGGGTCAGGCTCCATCTAACATAACACACACAGGACAAGACGCATCTGCATTAGGCCACGACACAAAACTGACTCTCAAACAAAGACTCGACACATAACAAGTAACATACAAAGACCCAATACTCAAACAAATAAGGCAACCAGAATCTTGTGCTCTGATACCACTAAATGTAACACCCCCATCGCCGCCCCCGTTGGAAGGACGCCGACGGACGTGCTACCCGACACTCACTTACACAGATAAGCATAAGCACAATGCGGAAGTATACAAACATACATAACACACATACGAAAATACGGGTTAATTAAAACTTACCTTGACTTGCGGTCGCAGACTGATCATGCAATAACTCACATATGCGCAGGCACTAAACAGAAGCATGCACAGAAGCATAAATACGACCATTCAACAGAAGCATAAGCGAACTAAATAAAATAAAGGAATAACTTAACATAAAGACATACTAACTATTACATTCCTAAAAGAAAGCTCAAGATAAATACATAATTAATTACATAAACAATACTACAGAAATACAAAAGCTGAGATACAGAAGATGAACAAAATCCAGAACTTCTAACTCCTACGTGGCCAACCCTGCAGAAGCGCAACTCGAACAGAACCCACCTGCCACCTGCACGGAAAGGAAATCCGTGCTAAGCGATAAACGCTTAGTGGGGAGAACACACAAGAGTATGGACGGCCATTCACAATGGTCGCCAAGGCAAAATACATTCAAATGGCAATTGCGGATATTCAAAACACATATCTAAACAGACTTGCATAATAAAGGCATTCATTCGGAAACTCACACACATAATCATATACATATATCAGGAATGGGCCAAAACAGTCACAACACAAAACACGACCCCAATGTTATCATGCTGAGCCACATACCCAAGAAAACATCCAAAACACCACACTTCTGCTGCACAACTCTAGTACATAGCATATCATGCTTAACTCATATACATAAATACATCGATCGTATCATTTCAAAGCATTCAGAAACTAATAACAAATCACATGCCAAGTACGGATAATCATGTTAACCGAAAAGTCATGTTTACTAAATACAGATTTACCTTCTGAAGCCTGTAGTCATATTCATATACATATAAACTGATTCTTGTTCATTCAGATATCACATTCTGATGGCTATTTCAAAACAGAATAAAACAAACCATCAAAGTACCTGCTGACTCATAATAGTGGATAACGAGTACTGAGGAGGAGACCTCATGAGGGAACATATAGCCCGATCTCTGACCGGGTAAACCTCAGAGGGAACATATAATATAATGTACCATACAGGTACAAGTCGAAAAGCAATATCATCTTTTTCCACATTCCAAAAACATTTCATATCAAAGGGTTCGCGAGGAACCAGTCGTGGGACCTGATCAGGGTCCAAATCGTTCAAAGGGCGCTGCAGCTACAAAGACTCTATTAGGCATGCCTAACTATCCACTAGACTGACTCTCGCAGGTCATGCATCATTCAAATCAGGTGTCATATCAGACAGTATATAAATATCATCATATTTAATCCAGAGTACAATGGACATATTCACATTAATATACACATACTTCAGCCGCAGTATTCCGTAATTCAAACTCATATTCATATACACATACTATAAACAAGACCATTTGCAGATAAAAACGAAAGTACAATACGTAGGTTAGAGTTACCTTTTAGCCTGTTCAGAGACTTGTAATCACATCCGCATATCCCAAAAATCATATAAATTAAATCTATAAATCATACTGAAATCGTCAATCACTCAAAAATACTGTATACTCTATCAGAACGAAGCAATAATCCAATGTTATTGTGCACGCAAAATCATTAGTTCCACATTCAAACCACTGCATTTAACGAATAAATACTCATTACAAAATTAGGGTAGGTCACGGTGGTAACCAATTCCATTGCCACCGTGACATACAAAAGCCCCCAAAACAGAATACATCTCTGAGGTAGGTCACGGTGGTAATCAAATCCATTGCCACCGTGACATACCAAAATCCAAAGCAGAATGCAAACCAAAGGTAGGTCACGGTGGTAACCCATTTCCATTGCCACCGTGACATACCAGAACCCCAAAACAGAATGCAAATCTGCGGGAGGTCACGGTGGTAACCACATTCATTGCCACCGTGACATACCAAAAACCTCAAAACAGAATGCTATTCTTCACACTTAATCATATTATTCATACAAACAATTTATACACTTACATAAACACTTACTTACCCGGTTTGCCACATTATGGGTCTCCATTTAAAAGAAAAATCCATAAGCTAAAAGCATTAAATCACCTTAATCATTATCATATTATATAGACACTCAAACATCCACATGAACCGTTATAGTATCATAAATACCTTGCATATTAACACATTCTAATAACATTTATTACCAATGCATGCATCATATAATATTGTTAGGCAATTACTTAAATCACGTATTCATTACCCATATCCCTTATATGCATTTTCCATTAAACAAACTCAATTCATGATTATGCATGTTTGTTCATATCATACAGGATCAATACCACGAGCATATCCTGTTCGATAATTAAAAAGCATATATATACCTTTAATTTCATTATTAAACTCTTATGCTATAGCTTAATCACTTATAATTTGGATTGACGACCACCTACATACTCATTTCCTAAGGTTAGAAATGAGTCAGACATGCTATAGGAACTTACCATGAAGTTCGGGTACGTTTCGGGAAGAAAAACACTCAAATTATGCATATTAGGGGGTGGTCACGGTGGTAACCAATTGGTTGTCACCGTGAGATCCAAAAATGAGCATTCTGCCCTGCATTTTCATATGTCACGGTGGTAACCATTTTGGTTGCCACCGTGACATACCAAAATATTGCAAAACAGAAGCAAAATTTCGGGACTGGTTCACTCCACAATTTTGTACAGCCTATATCAAAGTCTAGAACTCATTTTTAGCCAAAACTTCCTTCTTCACAAATGTTATATAGGATGTTAACTTCCAAATGCAACAAATTACAGGTCAATTGGACATCTATAGATTCAGATATGATCTAAACAACCCACAGTGCTTCTCTGAACCCGTCCAAAGAAGATAGGTCTACTTCTTGACCATTTTCCGGACACTTAGAGTTACAATTAGCTCAAACCTATTTCTAACACATATGTAGACATATATCTTAGCTTTCTAAAGGTACTGATTTCATATCATTTGGAGTTCTATAACTCCCGAATCAGGGTAATAACCGAAGAAAGGTCCAGTGTATTCTAATCCAGTTTTTCACCCAAAAACCTATTCACATGCAACAATGAGTCATTTGAGCCAACACTCACTACCATCATCACAAATCATCACAATACACTCAAGAAGCTTGTATCATACATGAATATACCAAAAATTCATATACAGATAAAAGAAAGTTCCCAAACCTGGAAATCAAGCTCAACCAATCTGCTCTTCACTCTTTTACCTTCTCTTTTCCTTTCTTCTTTTTCTCAACACCAATTCCTTGCACAACAAACCCAGAAAATTACTTAATCTATAACCCTAGCTCATCCAATTTAAAAGCAAAACAAGGGAAAAGAGAAATCAGCCACCTACAATCCGAACTTACCTCTTAGAAGCAACTCAAACTACCCAAGGGAAGAAGAAAGAGCAGAAACGAGTAAAGAAGAAAAAGGAAAGAAGAAGAAGAGAAAGAAGAAGATGAATGGCGTGAGGAGGAAGAGGAAAGCAACGGGAAAGGAGGAAGAAAAACCCAAGTGGGTTACAGCTGTCCCCTCTCTCTCATTACTCACCCATTAATTCATTCTTATCTCCTAGACAAGTGTCATTCTCTCATAGGAAATGATCCCACAAGCACCCTACTTCCATACTCTTCCTTACACTCAATTATTATTACTTAATCACACCCTATTCCCTTATCCTTAAACACACACCAATAAAATCTCTTAGCCCATTAACATCCTACTACTATACACTACTAGCACACCATAATAATTCCTTCACTTGATTTATTTAATTAATTTCTTAGCAAATAAGTCCTTATTTCCTATATTACTCATGTACAGATTACCGAATTACCCTTACTCACTTTGACTGAGCAAGCATATTCCGACTAGGCCCAGTTCGGGGTGTTACAAATCTTTCCTCCTAAAAGAATTTCGTCCTCGAAATTCACATACACCAGAAGAAACTCCAAAATGACACTTCGACTCACCGTCAGACTCATACATTGCATTCTAAAACTATTCACTTACTTACACTTATCGCCATTGCTACACTCTTAAATCTCTTTCTGTTCAATCTTTAATCAAACACAAAACTCTTTCCTAAACGATTGCTGAGCGCATCATTTTTACCCTTAATCTTAATATCAAATAGTACATATATACCCTGTCAGCTTTCTCTCAATCAAAACATATATGCATATGCTTATCATGTATTGTCAAAGGGATGATGATGATGTAATGAGATTGAGATGATTCATGTATGCAGAGTGATGCAATTGATGCTATAATGATGTATTTTGTCCCATCCCCATGATTCAAGATGCTTTTATTCAAACACTTTTCTGGAGATAGCTGACAGGCATATAGAGTACTACCAACACCTTATAAAATCCAAATACTCATCCACTTACTCGACACCTTTCTTTACTGAGGTACACTCTGAACAAAACCTTGAGAAATCCTAGGAGCATTCAGCCTATCCAAAATTCGAATCAATTCTTGCACTAATGTTCTATCATTAAAAACAGGACCGAAATTCCAACCAAAGGATGCTTAAAAACGAAACACTTTGACCAGAACTAATTGGGTTCACACTTTCTGTCGTCTCATTCACCTTCTCATTCGGGTCAGGCTCCATCTAACATAACACACACAGGACAAGACGCATCTGCATTAGGCCACGACACAAAACTGACTCTCAAACAAAGACTCGACACATAACAAGTAACATACAAAGACCCAATACTCAAACAAATAAGGCAACCAGAATCTTGTGCTCTGATACCACTAAATGTAACACCCCCATCGCCGCCCCCGTTGGAAGGACGCCGACGGACGTGCTACCCGACACTCACTTACACAGATAAGCATAAGCACAATGCGGAAGTATACAAACATACATAACACACATACGAAAATACGGGTTAATTAAAACTTACCTTGACTTGCGGTCGCAGACTGATCATGCAATAACTCACATATGCGCAGGCACTAAACAGAAGCATGCACAGAAGCATAAATACGACCATTCAACAGAAGCATAAGCGAACTAAATAAAATAAAGGAATAACTTAACATAAAGACATACTAACTATTACATTCCTAAAAGAAAGCTCAAGATAAATACATAATTAATTACATAAACAATACTACAGAAATACAAAAGCTGAGATACAGAAGATGAACAAAATCCAGAACTTCTAACTCCTACGTGGCCAACCCTGCAGAAGCGCAACTCGAACAGAACCCACCTGCCACCTGCACGGAAAGGAAATCCGTGCTAAGCGATAAACGCTTAGTGGGGAGAACACACAAGAGTATGGACGGCCATTCACAATGGTCGCCAAGGCAAAATACATTCAAATGGCAATTGCGGATATTCAAAACACATATCTAAACAGACTTGCATAATAAAGGCATTCATTCGGAAACTCACACACATAATCATATACATATATCAGGAATGGGCCAAAACAGTCACAACACAAAACACGACCCCAATGTTATCATGCTGAGCCACATACCCAAGAAAACATCCAAAACACCACACTTCTGCTGCACAACTCTAGTACATAGCATATCATGCTTAACTCATATACATAAATACATCGATCGTATCATTTCAAAGCATTCAGAAACTAATAACAAATCACATGCCAAGTACGGATAATCATGTTAACCGAAAAGTCATGTTTACTAAATACAGATTTACCTTCTGAAGCCTGTAGTCATATTCATATACATATAAACTGATTCTTGTTCATTCAGATATCACATTCTGATGGCTATTTCAAAACAGAATAAAACAAACCATCAAAGTACCTGCTGACTCATAATAGTGGATAACGAGTACTGAGGAGGAGACCTCATGAGGGAACATATAGCCCGATCTCTGACCGGGTAAACCTCAGAGGGAACATATAATATAATGTACCATACAGGTACAAGTCGAAAAGCAATATCATCTTTTTCCACATTCCAAAAACATTTCATATCAAAGGGTTCGCGAGGAACCAGTCGTGGGACCTGATCAGGGTCCAAATCGTTCAAAGGGCGCTGCAGCTACAAAGACTCTATTAGGCATGCCTAACTATCCACTAGACTGACTCTCGCAGGTCATGCATCATTCAAATCAGGTGTCATATCAGACAGTATATAAATATCATCATATTTAATCCAGAGTACAATGGACATATTCACATTAATATACACATACTTCAGCCGCAGTATTCCGTAATTCAAACTCATATTCATATACACATACTATAAACAAGACCATTTGCAGATAAAAACGAAAGTACAATACGTAGGTTAGAGTTACCTTTTAGCCTGTTCAGAGACTTGTAATCACATCCGCATATCCCAAAAATCATATAAATTAAATCTATAAATCATACTGAAATCGTCAATCACTCAAAAATACTGTATACTCTATCAGAACGAAGCAATAATCCAATGTTATTGTGCACGCAAAATCATTAGTTCCACATTCAAACCACTGCATTTAACGAATAAATACTCATTACAAAATTAGGGTAGGTCACGGTGGTAACCAATTCCATTGCCACCGTGACATACAAAAGCCCCCAAAACAGAATACATCTCTGAGGTAGGTCACGGTGGTAATCAAATCCATTGCCACCGTGACATACCAAAATCCAAAGCAGAATGCAAACCAAAGGTAGGTCACGGTGGTAACCCATTTCCATTGCCACCGTGACATACCAGAACCCCAAAACAGAATGCAAATCTGCGGGAGGTCACGGTGGTAACCACATTCATTGCCACCGTGACATACCAAAAACCTCAAAACAGAATGCTATTCTTCACACTTAATCATATTATTCATACAAACAATTTATACACTTACATAAACACTTACTTACCCGGTTTGCCACATTATGGGTCTCCATTTAAAAGAAAAATCCATAAGCTAAAAGCATTAAATCACCTTAATCATTATCATATTATATAGACACTCAAACATCCACATGAACCGTTATAGTATCATAAATACCTTGCATATTAACACATTCTAATAACATTTATTACCAATGCATGCATCATATAATATTGTTAGGCAATTACTTAAATCACGTATTCATTACCCATATCCCTTATATGCATTTTCCATTAAACAAACTCAATTCATGATTATGCATGTTTGTTCATATCATACAGGATCAATACCACGAGCATATCCTGTTCGATAATTAAAAAGCATATATATACCTTTAATTTCATTATTAAACTCTTATGCTATAGCTTAATCACTTATAATTTGGATTGACGACCACCTACATACTCATTTCCTAAGGTTAGAAATGAGTCAGACATGCTATAGGAACTTACCATGAAGTTCGGGTACGTTTCGGGAAGAAAAACACTCAAATTATGCATATTAGGGGGTGGTCACGGTGGTAACCAATTGGTTGTCACCGTGAGATCCAAAAATGAGCATTCTGCCTTGCATTTTCATATGTCACGGTGGTAACCATTTTGGTTGCCACCGTGACATACCAAAATATTGCAAAACAGAAGCAAAATTTCGGGACTGGTTCACTCCACAATTTTGTACAGCCTATATCAAAGTCTAGAACTCATTTTTAGCCAAAACTTCCTTCTTAACAAATGTTATATAGGATGTTAACTTCCAAATGCAACAAATTACAGGTCAATTGGACATCTATAGATTCAGATATGATCTAAACAACCCACAGTGCTTCTCTGAACCCGTCCAAAGAAGATAGGTCTACTTCTTGACCATTTTCCGGACACTTAGAGTTACAATTAGCTCAAACCTATTTCTAACACATATGTAGACATATATCTTAGCTTTCTAAAGGTACTGATTTCATATCATTTGGAGTTCTATAACTCCCGAATCAGGGTAATAACCGAAGAAAGGTCCAGTGTATTCTAATCCAGTTTTTCACCCAAAAACCTATTCACATGCAACAATGAGTCATTTGAGCCAACACTCACTACCATCATCACAAATCATCACAATACACTCAAGAAGCTTGTATCATACATGAATATACCAAAAATTCATATACAGATAAAAGAAAGTTCCCAAACCTGGAAATCAAGCTCAACCAATCTGCTCTTCACTCTTTTACCTTCTCTTTTCCTTTCTTCTTTTTCTCAACACCAATTCCTTGCACAACAAACCCAGAAAATTACTTAATCTATAACCCTAGCTCATCCAATTTAAAAGCAAAACAAGGGAAAAGAGAAATCAGCCACCTACAATCCGAACTTACCTCTTAGAAGCAACTCAAACTACCCAAGGGAAGAAGAAAGAGCAGAAACGAGTAAAGAAGAAAAAGGAAAGAAGAAGAAGAGAAAGAAGAAGATGAATGGCGTGAGGAGGAAGAGGAAAGCAACGGGAAAGGAGGAAGAAAAACCCAAGTGGGTTACAGCTGTCCCCTCTCTCTCATTACTCACCCATTAATTCATTCTTATCTCCTAGACAAGTGTCATTCTCTCATAGGAAATGATCCCACAAGCACCCTACTTCCATACTCTTCCTTACACTCAATTATTATTACTTAATCACACCCTATTCCCTTATCCTTAAACACACACCAATAAAATCTCTTAGCCCATTAACATCCTACTACTATACACTACTAGCACACCATAATAATTCCTTCACTTGATTTATTTAATTAATTTCTTAGCAAATAAGTCCTTATTTCCTATATTACTCATGTACAGATTACCGAATTACCCTTACTCACTTTGACTGAGCAAGCATATTCCGACTAGGCCCAGTTCGGGGTGTTACAAATCTTTCCTCCTAAAAGAATTTCGTCCTCGAAATTCACATACACCAGAAGAAACTCCAAAATGACACTTCGACTCACCGTCAGACTCATACATTGCATTCTAAAACTATTCACTTACTTACACTTATCGCCATTGCTACACTCTTAAATCTCTTTCTGTTCAATCTTTAATCAAACACAAAACTCTTTCCTAAACGATTGCTGAGCGCATCATTTTTACCCTTAATCTTAATATCAAATAGTACATATATACCCTGTCAGCTTTCTCTCAATCAAAACATATATGCATATGCTTATCATGTATTGTCAAAGGGATGATGATGATGTAATGAGATTGAGATGATTCATGTATGCAGAGTGATGCAATTGATGCTATAATGATGTATTTTGTCCCATCCCCATGATTCAAGATGCTTTTATTCAAACACTTTTCTGGAGATAGCTGACAGGCATATAGAGTACTACCAACACCTTATAAAATCCAAATACTCATCCACTTACTCGACACCTTTCTTTACTGAGGTACACTCTGAACAAAACCTTGAGAAATCCTAGGAGCATTCAGCCTATCCAAAATTCGAATCAATTCTTGCACTAATGTTCTATCATTAAAAACAGGACCGAAATTCCAACCAAAGGATGCTTAAAAACGAAACACTTTGACCAGAACTAATTGGGTTCACACTTTCTGTCGTCTCATTCACCTTCTCATTCGGGTCAGGCTCCATCTAACATAACACACACAGGACAAGACGCATCTGCATTAGGCCACGACACAAAACTGACTCTCAAACAAAGACTCGACACATAACAAGTAACATACAAAGACCCAATACTCAAACAAATAAGGCAACCAGAATCTTGTGCTCTGATACCACTAAATGTAACACCCCCATCGCCGCCCCCGTTGGAAGGACGCCAACGGACGTGCTACCCGACACTCACTTACACAGATAAGCATAAGCACAATGCGGAAGTATACAAACATACATAACACACATACGAAAATACGGGTTAATTAAAACTTACCTTGACTTGCGGTCGCAGACTGATCATGCAATAACTCACATATGCGCAGGCACTAAACAGAAGCATGCACAGAAGCATAAATACGACCATTCAACAGAAGCATAAGCGAACTAAATAAAATAAAGGAATAACTTAACATAAAGACATACTAACTATTACATTCCTAAAAGAAAGCTCAAGATAAATACATAATTAATTACATAAACAATACTACAGAAATACAAAAGCTGAGATACAGAAGATGAACAAAATCCAGAACTTCTAACTCCTACGTGGCCAACCCTGCAGAAGCGCAACTCGAACAGAACCCACCTGCCACCTGCACGGAAAGGAAATCCGTGCTAAGCGATAAACGCTTAGTGGGGAGAACACACAAGAGTATGGACGGCCATTCACAATGGTCGCCAAGGCAAAATACATTCAAATGGCAATTGCGGATATTCAAAACACATATCTAAACAGACTTGCATAATAAAGGCATTCATTCGGAAACTCACACACATAATCATATACATATATCAGGAATGGGCCAAAACAGTCACAACACAAAACACGACCCCAATGTTATCATGCTGAGCCACATACCCAAGAAAACATCCAAAACACCACACTTCTGCTGCACAACTCTAGTACATAGCATATCATGCTTAACTCATATACATAAATACATCGATCGTATCATTTCAAAGCATTCAGAAACTAATAACAAATCACATGCCAAGTACGGATAATCATGTTAACCGAAAAGTCATGTTTACTAAATACAGATTTACCTTCTGAAGCCTGTAGTCATATTCATATACATATAAACTGATTCTTGTTCATTCAGATATCACATTCTGATGGCTATTTCAAAACAGAATAAAACAAACCATCAAAGTACCTGCTGACTCATAATAGTGGATAACGAGTACTGAGGAGGAGACCTCATGAGGGAACATATAGCCCGATCTCTGACCGGGTAAACCTCAGAGGGAACATATAATATAATGTACCATACAGGTACAAGTCGAAAAGCAATATCATCTTTTTCCACATTCCAAAAACATTTCATATCAAAGGGTTCGCGAGGAACCAGTCGTGGGACCTGATCAGGGTCCAAATCGTTCAAAGGGCGCTGCAGCTACAAAGACTCTATTAGGCATGCCTAACTATCCACTAGACTGACTCTCGCAGGTCATGCATCATTCAAATCAGGTGTCATATCAGACAGTATATAAATATCATCATATTTAATCCAGAGTACAATGGACATATTCACATTAATATACACATACTTCAGCCGCAGTATTCCGTAATTCAAACTCATATTCATATACACATACTATAAACAAGACCATTTGCAGATAAAAACGAAAGTACAATACGTAGGTTAGAGTTACCTTTTAGCCTGTTCAGAGACTTGTAATCACATCCGCATATCCCAAAAATCATATAAATTAAATCTATAAATCATACTGAAATCGTCAATCACTCAAAAATACTGTATACTCTATCAGAACGAAGCAATAATCCAATGTTATTGTGCACGCAAAATCATTAGTTCCACATTCAAACCACTGCATTTAACGAATAAATACTCATTACAAAATTAGGGTAGGTCACGGTGGTAACCAATTCCATTGCCACCGTGACATACAAAAGCCCCCAAAACAGAATACATCTCTGAGGTAGGTCACGGTGGTAATCAAATCCATTGCCACCGTGACATACCAAAATCCAAAGCAGAATGCAAACCAAAGGTAGGTCACGGTGGTAACCCATTTCCATTGCCACCGTGACATACCAGAACCCCAAAACAGAATGCAAATCTGCGGGAGGTCACGGTGGTAACCACATTCATTGCCACCGTGACATACCAAAAACCTCAAAACAGAATGCTATTCTTCACACTTAATCATATTATTCATACAAACAATTTATACACTTACATAAACACTTACTTACCCGGTTTGCCACATTATGGGTCTCCATTTAAAAGAAAAATCCATAAGCTAAAAGCATTAAATCACCTTAATCATTATCATATTATATAGACACTCAAACATCCACATGAACCGTTATAGTATCATAAATACCTTGCATATTAACACATTCTAATAACATTTATTACCAATGCATGCATCATATAATATTGTTAGGCAATTACTTAAATCACGTATTCATTACCCATATCCCTTATATGCATTTTCCATTAAACAAACTCAATTCATGATTATGCATGTTTGTTCATATCATACAGGATCAATACCACGAGCATATCCTGTTCGATAATTAAAAAGCATATATATACCTTTAATTTCATTATTAAACTCTTATGCTATAGCTTAATCACTTATAATTTGGATTGACGACCACCTACATACTCATTTCCTAAGGTTAGAAATGAGTCAGACATGCTATAGGAACTTACCATGAAGTTCGGGTACGTTTCGGGAAGAAAAACACTCAAATTATGCATATTAGGGGGTGGTCACGGTGGTAACCAATTGGTTGTCACCATGAGATCCAAAAATGAGCATTCTTCCCTGCATTTTCATAGGTCACGGTGGTAACCATTTTGGTTGCCACCGTGACATACCAAAATATTGCAAAACAGAAGCAAAATTTCGGGACTGGTTCACTCCACAATTTTGTACAGCCTATATCAAAGTCTAGAACTCATTTTTAGCCAAAACTTCCTTCTTAACAAATGTTATATAGGATGTTAACTTCCAAATGCAACAAATTACAGGTCAATTGGACATCTATAGATTCAGATATGATCTAAACAACCCACAGTGCTTCTCTGAACCCGTCCAAAGAAGATAGGTCTACTTCTTGACCATTTTCCGGATACTTAGAGTTACAATTAGCTCAAACCTATTTCTAACACATATGTAGACATATATCTTAGCTTTCTAAAGGTACTGATTTCATATCATTTGGAGTTCTATAACTCCCGAATCAGGGTAATAACCGAAGAAAGGTCCAGTGTATTCTAATCCAGTTTTTCACCCAAAAACCTATTCACATGCAACAATGAGTCATTTGAGCCAACACTCACTACCATCATCACAAATCATCACAATACACTCAAGAAGCTTGTATCATACATGAATATACCAAAAATTCATATACAGATAAAAGAAAGTTCCCAAACCTGGAAATCAAGCTCAACCAATCTGCTCTTCACTCTTTTACCTTCTCTTTTCCTTTCTTCTTTTTCTCAACACCAATTCCTTGCACAACAAACCCAGAAAATTACTTAATCTATAACCCTAGCTCATCCAATTTAAAAGCAAAACAAGGGAAAAGAGAAATCAGCCACCTACAATCCGAACTTACCTATTAGAAGCAACTCAAACTACCCAAGGGAAGAAGAAAGAGCAGAAACGAGTAAAGAAGAAAAAGGAAAGAAGAAGAAGAGAAAGAAGAAGATGAATGGCGTGAGGAGGAAGAGGAAAGCAACGGGAAAGGAGGAAGAAAAACCCAAGTGGGTTACAGCTGTCCCCTCTCTCTCATTACTCACCCATTAATTCATTCTTATCTCCTAGACAAGTGTCATTCTCTCATAGGAAATGATCCCACAAGCACCCTACTTCCATACTCTTCCTTACACTCAATTATTATTACTTAATCACACCCTATTCCCTTATCCTTAAACACACACCAATAAAATCTCTTAGCCCATTAACATCCTACTACTATACACTACTAGCACACCATAATAATTCCTTCACTTGATTTATTTAATTAATTTCTTAGCAAATAAGTCCTTATTTCCTATATTACTCATGTACAGATTACCGAATTACCCTTACTCACTTTGACTGAGCAAGCATATTCCGACTAGGCCCAGTTCGGGGTGTTACAAACATACACACAATTCATCATTTATCAATACAACCCAAAAGCCATTACAATAGTTCCAATCAAACTGACTGATACAAAATATTACATACCCAAAAATATAATTACATAAGCGGAAGCCATATCAAAATCAATACAAGAGAGTTCTATATACCAAAAAGAATTATCAATCAAATAATAAACTCCAAACTCTAAACCTTGCTGTGTTGGCTTGACTGCGGTAACTCACTCAAAACAAAACTTCTTATGTACCTGCACGGGTAAAACACCGTGCTAAGCGATATACGCTTAGTGGGGATACACACATGTAATATGGACGGCCACTCACAATGGTCGTCAAAGTATAACACATTCATAATGGCATAAGCAATAATTCATAACATAATATGTACCAATATAGGCACCAATTTACAACCATACATTCTGCATCTCATGTTTATATCCATATCCATTTTATCTTATTCAAATATTACCTTCGCATAGTCAACTTAGAACAAAACAAATCACATATCACATAAAGATCCTGCTGACTCATAAAAGTGGATAACGAGTATACGCATAGCGATACCTTACGGGTACGAATCGACGCATAGCGATGCCTTACGGGTCCGAATCGACGCATAGCGATGCCTTACGGGCACGAATCGACGCATAGCGATACCTTACGGGTATGAATCGAAAACCATTTTACTTTAATATTTACAAAACATTTAAAGGGAGGACCTTAAATAAGATCCAAACATATTAAAAAGGTTCGCGAGGAACCAAACGGGGACCTGATCGGGGTCCAAACTGAACTGAGGCTGCAGCTAAAGGACTCTATTAGGCATGCCTAACTATCCACTTTCTAGACTCTAGCAGGTCATGCATAACACAAGCTAAAATAAATCATTAATATAATATCATAAGTAATTACATAGCTTAACATATATTATTCAATCACACAACTAATCATGGCATGATATAGCATATGAACAGTAACTATATCATTCAAGGATGCTCATAACACATAATCAGCTTATAACTCTTTTATCTAATTCATATGCAACATGTCATTTCAAAATAAAGCTAAGTAATAGAATTTATCAAAAATTCATAGCTATAAAATCAATTAAAGGATACAAATCATGTTAAAAGACACTCACATAGAACTCAACATACAAGTATACAATATATTATTCATTTCCACATTCATGGGTTTTCCATTCATAAACTTATATATCATAACATAAATTACATATATTTCCATTAGAAATACATTTATATACTCCTTTTATAATGTTAGACATGAGTTGGATAAGTGGTGAGAACTTCCGGGGAGATTCGGGATTGATTCGGGAGGGAAAAAGTACCTTTTCGGATAAAAAATGAGGTTACACGGCGGTATGGAAACTCATACAGCCGTGTGGGATGTGAAATTTGGGTAAAAATGGACAGAATGGTTTTACACGGCGGAAAGGAATTCCCTTACCCCCGTGTAAACCCATTCTGCCTCACTTCGAGAGGCAGACCCCAGACTGGCATCAGGTCCAAATTTGAAACGCATTTTACACATAGTTAACGACATTTTTAGGAAAAACTTCCTTCTTAACATTTGTTCCCTATGATGTTAGCTTTAAAATGGGACAAGTTTCAGGTCATTTGGACATCTTTAACTCTAGATATGATCTAAACACTCTATACTGTTCTAGTGAACCCACCTAAGCAGAGAGGTCTCGATTTTTAGCATTTTTGAAGATCCTAAGTCCAGAATTAGCTCCAGCACTCTCTTAGACAATTTTAGATACGGATCTTAGCTGTCAGATGAAATTTGAATCAATTCAATTGGAGCTCTATAAGTCGACTTATTACAAAAACATCACACTGAGGTCAGATAAAAACTGAATAAAATTTCATAACACAAACATCAACATTGAACAAATAAATCCCAAACCTGAAATTTTTCACTTCAATTACTTAGATCCACAACTCCCAGCAATTTCCTTGCCCTTGAAATTTTGAGGAGATTTAACTAAACATAGATCCACCAAAAATACACAAAATAAATCCTAAATTAATACCCAATTAAAGAGTAAAAGAAATTGAAGAAAGAAATGAAATTATGTGTTAATCTTACCCACAAAAATGCTAGAATTACTTGATTTCTACCCACAAAACTTAGATCTATTCTAGGATTTTTTTTTTGAAGAGAGAAAATGAAGAAGAATGAGGTGAAGAAGATGAGAATGAAGGAAATGCAAATGACTTACGGGAATTCTTCGTTTCATGTACATTTCATTTTCTTTCTACAAATTTGCCACATGTCACCTTCCTATTGGTGGCAACCAATTATTCACACCCAATTACCATACACTTCTCACACTCAATGCATTCTCATATACAACACCCTACTTATGTGTGAATAAAACACACAATAATATCCCACTTAGATTCCTTCTACTATGCTATGCTTACTACACACAATCAAAACCCAACTTAAAACACCCTACTAATGTGTGAGTAAAACACACAATCACTACACCATTACTCACATCCTACAATGGTATATGCATGCACACACAAGTATTTCCCAACTAATTCACACCCTAATAATATATGTGTGCCCACATGTTAACATAACCCTTATAATATGCAATATACCCAAAGTACCCTTGTCACATGCCAAAATACATACAAATGTACACATATACATGTCTCATACTACTAGGGGGTAAACGGGGTGTGACACTTCTGTAAACTGTATTAATAATCTCGAAGCACAATGGTTACCTCAGCAACCTCCTGTTGTCCAACTTTATACGGTTTGAGCCGATGACCTTTGACCTTATATTCACGTCGCACGCACACCGACCACCAGCCGTCGATCGTCGCCCTGCTCCACCAGCCCGTTGGCGCTCAACCAACAGCAACCACCGCGCGCGTCACCCCATCGCGCGCTGATCACCACGCACCGCCGATGTCGAAGCTACCTCCTCTCGCCGTCGCGTAACCACCAACCGCCGATCGTGCGCGTTACCAGCCACTCACCGCCCTCCATCGCGCGACCCACACAAGCCCCGATCTCTCCACCGGCGGTTCTCAACATCACGACTGTCCAACAGCTCCCCGTCGCAGTAGCCCAGAGCCTAACCCACCTCATGCTTCCTGCTCCAGTCGCCGATCCATCGCAATAAATCAGCAAAGCAGAGCATCTTTGCTCAAAACAGGGCAGTTTCTTAACTCTCCTTTTTGTTTATTTTTTGTGCTACTCTTTGCCCCACGTTGTTGTGTCATTCCGCATTGGGGACAATGCGAGGAGAAAGTGTGGGGGAGGAGTTTGATTTAAAAGTGTTTATTTTGTGACTTTGTGTCGAAATTGTGATAAATATTGCTGGTTTTGCTTGCTGCTGATTTTGAAGGTGATTTGAAGTTGATTTTTCTGCTGAATTTTTGCATCTAATTGGTTAGATATGTGCATATTTTAGTCGATGCTGGAGAATAATTATTTTGGAAAAAATGTGCATATATAGGTTGATTTGCTACTTTGATGTTAACTGGTTGCTAATTATTGTGCAAATCTTGAGTTGTTCTGCCATTTTTAGTGCTTAATTGTTAGATGCTTGTGTTGTAATTCTGTTTATTTGGTTGATTCTATGCAAATTTTTGATATATCTACTTTTATAAAGTATTTTTGGTGACCATTTTTAGCAGAATTGTGTATAAGTTTTGAGTTAAATTTTAATTTGGAGTTTACCTGGATATGGTTTAATTTGATGCATTTTGTGCTAATTTTTTAAAAAAATGTCTGGTGGTTGATTTGAATGAATGGTACTTGGCACTTCAGATTCAATATTCCAATGTTGAATTCTTTTGCTGAAATCCTGTTAATTTAGTTAATTTTGTGCAAATTTTAGATGCAAATGCTCTAAGCATTTGTGGTAACCATTTTGAGGAAAAATTGCACATAAGTTTTGAGTGGCATTTACCTTGGATTATTCTGGCTTGGTAATTTGATGTTTTGGCCATGATTTGTATGCAAAAAGGCTGTCATCCTCATTAGGTTTTTATAACTTGTCCCCTTATTCAATTTTGCATCCATCTTGTTCTTTAATATTTGTTAAGTTTCATTTACAATTTTAGGAAAATTTTTTTGTCTAAATCAATTCCAAAAATCATTTAGTTTTTGATGTGTCAATTTGTTGGGCAAGTTTGAGTAGTGTTCATGATTATTTACCCATTTTCATATAATTTATGATGGTTTTAATTACCTTTTAAATGGGAGATGTTAAGGTTCAATTTTTAAGGTGGAATATAAACTTTTGCATGTGTTGAAACTGGATTCTTTGTATTTTAGAAACTTGTTAAACTACTTTGGACACTTGTTTGGTATGTTTGCTTATGGATTGAGGAATTTGGTTACCAGGAAAAGAAAAAAAAAATAAAATAAAATAAAATAAAATTTTACTCCGCTGTCCGCTCAAAAAGCGGTTAAGAGTAGAGCTAGTAGCGGCTTGAAACTGTGTGATCTGAGTAACCGGGTGTATGCGGGTCAGAACCGGATACCCTCGCGTAAAAAGGATCTCTAGATTTCTTGTAAGTATTTTAATCTTTTCTTTGACTGAAAAGATCGGGTGTATGCGGGTCAGAACCGGGTGTCCTCGTGTCTACTACAGTCTAAGAAAATTAAAAGAAAAAAAAAAAGAGAAAGAAAGAAATTGAAATGAATTTTCTGGTTTTCCTTGTTCCTTTTTCTATTGATAATTGTGAAAATTAAAATGTCTAATTTGGTTTGATAGGGTTTCTTTTATGCATTGATTTAATCTTAAATTGGAATATAAATTTATGTGTGTTTAATGATTATGATCCTTGTTGTTTCTAATTTGAAAAGGTAGTTGAGATACCCATGTTTTAATATGATTCTGTGGTAAACTATTTTGGACTTCTATTTCTAACTTAATTACAGCATAATTATCCTTAAAAATCTGATTGAGAAAAGCTGGCGGCTAGGGCAACTTCGGATTAAAAATATAAAAACTAAACTCTGTTGTCCCCCCTTGACTGTTAGTCTTGGGCAAGGCAGCTCCTTACCCTTGCCCCTTAGCCTCGAGCAAAACTAAGCCCAAAATCAGTTCTCTGCTTCTAAATTCCTTGGATTTCCATGGCTGTTCCAAATTCACTATATTTAGCTTCAATTTACTTTCTTTCCATCATTTTGACTCTACAATGACCAAAATCACAAAACAAGTAAAAAGTAATAATTTGAGCCAAAATAAAGTGCAATAAAGTGATGAAAAGCATGCTAAAATATGCAACATTAGACACTTAACAGCCACTTAGTCCGGTTTCACTTATAATGATGCAATGCTGCTAAACTCTCTAATTGGCATGCCAAACTTATCATATTCCTCCAATTCCTGTATTGTTTTACTAAGGGCATATCTGATAGATTTTCATATTTTATATTAAAAACATAGTCCCATAACATTTCTTAAGTACACATCTCAAAAATTATTTCCATTCTTTCCTTTATAATCAAATTTAACTCACATCGTTTTTTTTAGTCCTCACCAATTCAAGACTTAGAATCCTTTGTAATCATTTTCAAGCATCATAATAATTATTTCATGTTCTACCAATTTTATTAGTGTCTTTAATTTTTTATTAACTAATAAATGGATCTATTTGAATTAAAACATAGAAAATTAATAAATGTATAATAGTTTAAACAACAATATAAAGGAATGATAAAACACAACTTGATTTATATAACAAAATATTTATATAAGCTTAAATTAACTATTTGAAAATTGAATTTTATAAGTTAATATTTGAAATAGAAAGGCATGAAATAGATAACTGAATTTACTACATGAACAAGATTAGTTATCATATTATTAACAGAACTGGAAATTTGTATAATAATACTAATAATATGTAAAGGAACATAAGTGGATAAATGACTATAAACTTGTAAGATATATCTTGGAACTAAAATGGTTTAAAATGATTAATTGAACTTGTTAATTGAATGTATGAATTTAGAGTAGCACACCCAGTTCCTCTTATGGCATATGGGGGTGTTACAAGATAGGTAGGATTTGGTTCAGCCCTAAACTTTAATTTTTTTTTTTTTGCACAAGTTTGCATAAATAAAATTCAGAACTATTTTGGACCGGGATGGATCGGGTTCGAATAGAAATTTAAAGATTTTTTCAACACAAGATTGCAAAAATAAATAGAGGCCTATTTCGGATTTTGCTGGATTTGATTTTATAAGGGCCGAATTCATACTAGGTCGAGATGGGTCAAATTCAGGCCGGGCCGAGATGAGTCAAATTCGAGCTGAACTAGGGTGGGTTAGATTTGGGCCGGTCGGAACAAAATTTGAAGATTTTTCTACAGTCCTGAATAAATAAAATTTAGACCTACTTCAAATTGGGCAAAATTGGGGACAGGATGGGTGCAGTCCAGGTTGGACCGGGATGGGTTAAATAAGATTGTGCATCAGTCGGGTTCGTATCAAATTGACAATTTGAGACCCGAAATTTCCTTATATCTCTCACCCAAACTTATCCTAACAATTCTACCGGGCTCAATTGGAACAATTTAAAAATTTCAGGGCTTGACCTGATTAATCTGGCCGACTCAAAATTCATAATCTAGCCTACAATATCAATTGATCTTAAAAACAATTCTGTGATTTTTCAACAACAGATCTTATTAAAATTCATTCTCAACCTAGATCTGTAAAAAAAAAAAAAAAATACAAATTTACAATTAACAAAATCAAACACACAAAACCTAGATCTATCAAAAGAAAAACACAAATCTCATAAAAAAAAACCTTAAAACTAGAACCACAGAGGAGGAGAAAGTAGAGAGAGAGAGAGAGATGGAAGCAGAGAGAGGGAGATTGAAGCATATAGAGGGAGAGAGAAAGATGGAAGCCCATTGACAGCGATGGCAATTGTCATAGGGAAAAGAGGAGGAAGGAGCGAGAAAGAGTGTTAGATCAAAGCAGATCGAGATACCGGGGGGGGGGGGGGGACACTATATACAGTCTTTCGCTTGGGTCAGGTTGGAAAGGTTTTAACCCGACCAGACTCGAAATATTAAGAATTTTCGAACCCAACTCCATCCAAACAACCCTAATAAACTTATTCGAATACAATTTTTGGGTCGGGTTGGGTTTTACACACCCCTAGGGTTAAGTTCGGGACGGACTGGGATAGGCCGAATTTAGGCCGGGTCTAAACAAAATTTGAATATTTTTTTGCACAACCCTGTATAGAAAAAGTTCAAACCTATTTTAGGCTGGGTCAAACTCGAGTCGGAATGGGTTGAGTTTAGGTTGGATTGGGAAGGATCGAGTTCGGGATAGACAGGTCGAATTTGGGCTGGGGCCAAATGAAATTTGATTTTTTGTTTCACAAGTCTGCATAAATAAAATCCAACCATACTTTTGGTTGGGTCGTACCAGGATGGATTGGGTTCAGGCTGAAATTTGAAGATTTCTTTTGTACAAGACTGTATAAATAAATACAGGCATATTTCGGATTGGGTTAGGTTGGATTTGTCAAGGGCCGAATTCAGACCGGATCGAGATGGATCGAATTCGGGCCAGAATGAAATTTAAAGACTTTTTCTATATAGTCCTACATAAATAAAATACAGATCTACTTGAGGCTTGATCAAATTCGGGTTGGAATGGGCCGAGTTCAGCCTGTACAATGATTGGTCAGATTCGGGTAGTGTCTAACCGAAATTTAAAGAATTTTTTATGCACAATCCTACATAAATAAAATTCAAGCCTCTATCAACTCGGACCAGGTTCGAGTTGGGATGGACTGATTTCGAGCAGAACTAGGATGGGCCAGGCCAGGTTTGGGTCAGGTCGGTTTTGGATTTGGATGGGTTGGGATAGGATTGGGTATGCTTGGCATGAAAAAAATTGTAATTGTTATAAATTTGGTATATTGACCCATTTGGTACAGTTGATGTCTATTGAACTACATGAAACATGCCTATCTGAATTAAAATTTAATGGGGTCATTTTGAGTTGGCGCAAATGAGCATGCTTTTTGGTTGGATTGAGTTTTGATCAATTTTTTAGGACGGATTTAGGCATAGTTTTGAATTTACCTCTATACTTGAATATGCCATAATTAGAAAAGCTACTCACATTTGGGATTTGCATATCATTCCTATTGTTAGTTAAAAAATCTCGTCTTCTTTAATGAGGATATCGCAAATCTTAATTGCTCTCAGTATGTGAGAGTATATATATATATACACACTCACATAGGAATAGCACAAAGCTATATCAAGAAAAACGGATTTCATATATAAAGAAAGAAAGAAAAATGCATATAAAGAAAATTTTTCTTTCTTTATATATATATAAAAGAAAGAAAAATGGATTTCATATATAAAGAAAGAAAGAAAAATGTATATAAAGCAAGAAAAGATTTCTTGCTTTATATACATTTTTATTTCTTTATATATAAATAGAAAATTTTCTTTATATACATTTTCCTTTCTTTCTTTATATATGAAATCCGTTTTTCTTTCTTTTTATTATATATATATATATATATATCAAAACTTTGTGTTTTGATAATTTCGGTTGGTTCAATTAAGTTGATGTCTATTGAACTACATGAAACATGCCTATCTGAATTAAAATTTAACGGAGTCAATTTGAGTTGGCGCAAATGAGCATGCTTTTTGGTTGGATTGAGTTTTGATCAATTTTTTAGGACGGATTTAGGCAGAGTTTTGAATTTACCTCTATACTTGAATATGACATAATTAGAAAAGCTACTCACATTTGGGATCAGCATGTCATTCCTATTGTTAGTTAAAAAATCTCGTCTTCTTTAATGAGGATATCGCAAATCTTAATTGCTCCCAGTATGTGAGAGTAGATATATATATATATACACACTCACATAGGAATAGCACAAAGCTATATCAAGAAAAACGGATTTCATATATAAAGAAAGAAAGAAAAATGTATATAAAGCAAGAAATTTGTATATAAAGCAAGAAATCAGATTTCTTGCTTTATATACATTTTTCCTTTTTCATATATATAAAGAAAATTTTCTTTATATACATTTTCCTTTCTTTCTTTATATATGAAATCCGTTTTTCTTTCTTTTTATTTTATATATATATATATATATATATATATATATATATATATATATATATAACTTTATTTTTTGATAATTTCGGTTGGTTCGATTAAGTTGATGTCTATTGAACTACATGAAACATGCCTATCTGAATTACAATTTAATGGGGTCATTTTGAGCTGGCACAAATGAGCATGTTTTTTGGTTGGATTGAGTTTTGATCAATTTCTTAGAACGGATTTAGGCATAGTTTTAAATTTGCCTCTATACTTGAATATGCCATAATTAGAAAAGGTACTCACATTTGGGATCTGCATATCATTCCTATTGTTAGTTAAAAAATCTCGTCTTCTTTAATGAGGATATCGCAAATCTTAATTGCTCTCAGTATGTGAGAGTATGTATATATATATACACTCACATTGGAATAGCACAAAGCTATATCAAGAAAAACGGATTTCGTATATAAAGAAAGAAAGAAAATGTATATAAAGAAAATTTTTCTTTCTTTATATATATATAAAAGAAAGAAAAACGGATTTCATATATAAAGAAAGAATGAAAAATGTAAATAAAGCAAGAAATCTTTCTTTCTTTATATAGATTTCTTGCTTTATATATATTTTTCTTTTTTTATATATAAATAGAAAATTTTCTTTATATACATTTTCCTTTCTTTCTTTATATATGAAATCCATTTTTCTTTCTTTTTATTATATATATATATATATATATATATATATATATATATATATATATCAAAACTTTGTGTTTTGATAATTTCAGTTGGTTCGATTAAGTTGATGTCTATTGAACTACATGAAACATGCCTATCTGAATTAAAATTTAACGGAGTCATGTTGAGTTGGCGGAAATGAGCATGCTTTTTGGTTGGATTGAGTTTTGATCAATTTTTTAGGACGGATTTAGGCAGAGTTTTGAATTTACCTCTATACTTGAATATGACATAATTAGAAAAGCTACTCACATTTGGGATCAGCATGTCATTCCTATTGTTAGTTAAAAAATCTCGTCTTCTTTAATGAGGATATCGCAAATCTTAATTGCTCCTAGTATGTGAGAGTATATATATATATATATACACTCACATAGGAATAGCACAAAGCTATATCAAGAAAAACGGATTTCATATATATATAAAGAAAGAAAAATGTATATAAAGCAAGAAATCTGATTTCTTGCTTTATATACATTTTTCTTTCTTTATATATATAAAGAAAATTTTCTTTATATACATTTTCCTTTCTTTCTTTATATATGAAATCCGTTTTTCTTTCTTTTTCTTATATATATATATATATATATATATATATATATATATATATCAAAACTTTGTGTTTTGATAATTTCGGTTGGTTCGATTAAGTTGATGTCTATTGAACTACATGAAACATGCCTATCTGAATTAAAATTTAACGGAGTCATTTTGAGTTGGCGGAAATGAGCATGCTTTTTGGTTGGATTGAGTTTTGATCAATTTTTTAGGACGGATTTAGGCAGAGTTTTGAATTTACCTCTATACTTGAATATGACATAATTAGAAAAGCTACTCGCATTTGGGATCAGCATGTCATTCCTATTGTTAGTTAAAAAATCTCGTCTTCTTTAATGAGGATATCGCAAATCTTAATTGCTCCCAGTATGTGAGAGTATATATATATATATACACTCACATAGGAATAGCACAAAGCTATATCAAGAAAAACGGATTTCATATATATATAAAGAGAGAAAAATGTATATAAAGCAAGAAATCTGATTTCTTTCTTTTATCTACATTTTTCTTTCTTTATATATATAAAGAAAATTTTCTTTATATACATTTTCCTTTCTTTCTTTATATATGGAATCCGTTTTTCTTTCTTTTTATTATTATTATATATATATATATATATCAAAACTTCGTGTTTTGATAATTTCAGTTGGTTCGATTAAGTTGATGTCTATTGAACTACATGAAACATGCCTATCAGAATTAGAATTTAACGGGTTCATTTTGAGTTGGCGCAAATGAGCATGCTTTTTGTTTCGATTGAATTTTGATCAATTTTTTAGGACGGATTTAAGCATAGTTTTGAATTTACCTTTTTACTTGAATATGCCATAATTAGAAAAGCTACTCGCATTTGGGATCTGCATATCATTCCTATTGTTAGTTAAAAAATCTCGTCTTCTTGAATGAGGATATCCCAAATCTTAATTGCTCTCAGTATGTGAGAGTATATATATATATACACTCACATAGGAATAGCACAAAGCTATATCAAGACACACAGATTTCATATATAAAGAAAGAAAGAAAAATGTATATAAAGAAAAATTTTCTTTCTTTACATATATATATAAAAGAAAGAAAAACGGATTTCTTATATAAAGAAAGAAAAAAAAATGTATATAAAGAAAATTTTCTATATATATATATAAAGAAAGAAAAATGTATATAAAGCAATCTGATTTCTTGCTTTATATACATTTTTCTTTCTTTTTTTATATATGAAATCTGTTTTTCTTTCTTTTTTATTATATATATATATATATATATATCAAAACTTTGTGTTTTGATAATTTCAGTTGGTTTGATTAAGTTGATGCCTATTGAACTACATGAAACATGCCTATCTGAATTAAAATTTAACGGGGTCATTTTGAGTTGGCACAAATGAGCATACTTTTTTGTTGGATTGAGTTTTGATCAATTTTTTCGGACGGATTTAGGCATAGTTTTGAATTTACCTCTATACTTTGAATATGCCATAATTAGAAAAGCTACTCACATTTGGGATCTGCATATCATTCCTATTGTTAGTTAAAAAAATCTCGTCTTCTTTAATGAGGATATCGCAAATCTTAATTGCTCTCAATATGTGAGAGTATATATATACACTCACATAGGAATAGCACAAAGCTATATCAAGAAAAACGGATTTCATATATAAAGAAAGAAAGAAAAATGTATATAAAGAAAATTTTTCTTTCTTTATATATATATAAAAGAAAGAAAAACGGATTTCATATATTAAGAAAGAAGGAAAAATGTATATAAAGAAAATTTTCTATATATATATAAAGAAAGAAAACTGTATATATTGCTTTATATACATTTTTCTTTTGTTCTTTATATATGAAATCCGTTTTTCTTTCTTTTTATTATATATATATATATATGTATCAAAACTTTGTGTTTTGATAATTTCAGTTGGTTCGGTTAATTTAGTTTTTCAAATTTGAAAACTGAGCCGAACCGAGCTAATTGAAATATTATTTCAGTTCAGAACATAACAAACCGAAAAAATTGAACCAAACATAACAAAATCCATTTGGTTTGATTTGGCTTTCGATTTCGGTTTAGTTTTGTACAGGCATACATAGGGAAAATTACGATATACTAAATGGGATTCGTCGAGTTCGTACTGAATCAGGATGGGTTCGGTTTGATTTGAGTAGGGCCGAGCCTAACTGGAATTTAAAATTTATTTCTGCACAAGCATATATAAATAAAATACAAGGTTACTTCGGGCTGGACTGGGTTAGTTTTTCGGACTGGGTTAGTTTTTTCGGACTGGGCTGTAATGGCCTGGATTCGGATTGGGATAGGCTGAATTCGGACCGAGCCGGGATGGGCCTGTCCAGTTTCGGGTCAGGTCAGTTTTGGATCTGAATGGGTTAGGATTGGGTAGGGCATGCTTGGTATGAAAAATTTGGTATATTGATTAATTTGATACAGTTGATGCTCAATGAGCTATATGAAATATGTCAATCTGGATCAAAATTTAATGGGTCATTTTGATTTAGTCCTGGGCATACTTTTGGGTTGCATTTGAGTTCGAATCAATTTTTTGGGGTGGATTTAGGTGGAGTTTTGAATTGGGTCAAATTTATCACCTCTCTACTTGAATATGCTATAATTAGAAAAGCCATTCATATTTGGGATCTGCATATCATTCCTATTGTTGGTGAAAAAATATGGTCTTATTTAATGAGGATATCTCAAATCTTAATTGCTCTAGTACGTGAGGGTGTATATATATACACACACACACAGCGAAATCAAATAGGAATAGCACAAAGCTATCGACTCACATAAACATCAATTACCTCACCAATACTTACAAATGACAATGTCTGGAAGCAAATTGGCAGTGTTTCTCATGTTCCTTGTGACTGTAGCAGGTTTATCTCTTTTTTATTTTCATTCTTTATTTAATTTTCCTTTATATTATTACTCTACTAGCTAGTAGATCATATTCTTTATACAAGCAAACTTAAAAGAAATTAATATATAGGCAACATGACTAAACGAGGAAATATGATTTTCAGATTTGCACATAGAAGTGGAAGCGTTTACTACGTGATCCAAATTGTGCACGTTGCCAAGAAAATTGCCATCGATTTTGTGGAGGTCCCGGCATATGTAAATGCAATGGGTTCGGATATTGCCAATCCGTATCTAAGGCTCCTTCGGAAGCTCCTTTTTGGGACATGCATTACAATTGAAGATATATAATATGTAATAAAAAGGTTTATAATAAAATAATATTCGTCTAATAAATTAAATGAAATTCATTCTCTCTCTCTTTAATTTCTTTATTATTATTATTATTATTATTATTATTATTATTATTATTATTATTATTATTATTATTATTATATACAAATTTTTAAAATTCAAATAAGTAATCAGTAATTTTTTTAGGGATACACACCAAACTCAGAGTTACTAAAAAAAAAGAAAAAGTAATGCTTTTACTGAAATTGTCATAAATTCTTTGACTTGAATATATAATATAAGTAGCAAATGGATCATATTGGATGAATTTAGATTAAATTATAAATGGACGAGTAAAAAATGAGTAGGTTATAAATGAACTATTATTTATGGATCATAAATGGACAAATAGCCAAACAGATTAGACAGATTTGGGTCAATCCATTGGTTTACTAAATGTTGGTCCATATGGATTTTATGGTAATTCAGATGGGCACATGTTGATTCAAATGGATTGCATAGCAATCCTTATGAACGAAGCTATGAGATAATCCATTTAACTCTTTTTTAAAGTAAAATTCACTTTTGATATAATTACAGCATACTAAATGGAATGGGCCATCATATGGGTCGTTCATTACAATCATGACAGCTCCACCATTGTCTGTCACATCTTGGCCTATGGGAATTGTGTCATAGCCATCTTGTGGTTCGCATAAAACTATCTTGCCTTTGATATCAGAATTTTTCAATGAGTCCGGATCACAGAATCTGGCCGGATGATGTCCATTTGCTCCGGGATAAACAAGAGGCAACAATGTTGAAGGAAAATCTGTTGGCTGGAAAAGGGATTCGCCATTTAATTCTATGTTATTCCCCAGCAAAACCGTTGCTCTGAATGATCTATCTACTGTGCTTGCTCCGACGGTTAGAATCCATGGTGCCTCATTTGATAACGACTCAGAATCAGGGCCAGAATTTCCAGTTGAGCAACTCACAAAGATCCCCTTCTGATAGCTGCATATGCACCTAATGCAATCACATCATCATAGAAATTAAGAGTACCGAGTCCAAGTGAAAGCAAAAGCACATCAACTCCATCCTCAATTGCTGCATAACCTATAGTTTCACCCATGGGGATTACCATGTGTGTAACACCCCCATACCCCTTAGGAGGATAAGGGAGTGCACACTACAGAATACGCAACTCGGGTCATGAGATCACATGCATTCGCATAACTTATTCAAATCTCACTAAAAAGTTAAACAATACTATGGAAATGAGAATACCAAATTCAGTTCCACTAATATATTACAATGTTCATAAACCACTGTTATAAACACTAGTTTCTTTATCTTTATGTATTCACTTTTTTACATACATTTATCATTACATAAGCCTTTACAATTCTAATACTAGACTCCTCTTCTAATCTTGTGTTGGCCTCGCTTCGAACGGTCATCTCCAGAACTTACACAGATTGAAAACCCGTACTAAACATAAAGCTTAATGGGGAACTATAATGATATAAACGACCTCTCACAGAAGTCATCGGCTTACTCACACACAAATGGGCATATATAGACAAATTCATATAAACTCATGCATCCATACTTTAGAAACCAAAGATCAACAAAAGAAGCATATTAGTCGGTTCTATAAATTAAACTTAATTCTATCACTTTGACTACAATGTAATTATATTCATTTTCATATAACCATAGGTCCTTTATACATATATGTATTTACTATATATTTATATTCACATATAAACATTTCAATTTATACGACTATGCATTCCTTTTTATGTTGTCATGTAATACAAACAAGCTATCTTTAACAAATGCTATAACATATATCATCAAACGTCCATGTACGATCATCATATACGCTCATATACTCATGTATCTTTCATCTTTGTACTACTATTATTTACTTTGCACTGTGAGTTGCCTACACATCATTTGTGGATGTGGATAATAGAAGCTATGGATACCACTCAGGGATCAACTATGGATACTGAATACTGATGAGTGGTTAAAACTACATGCTAATCATTGATTTTTGATCACTTTTATGCACTTAATTTTAGCTTATATTAGTACTTTTTACTTATTTTGTAGTTTTGATCACTGTAGGGTCAAATTGGTAAAAAAGAAGTAAATTGGAGCTAAATGGAGTGAATTTAGAGCAGCCTTGAAGATTCAAAGAAGATTGGAAGCAAAGAGTTGATTCTGGACTTAACTTTGCCCAAGGCTAAGGGGCAAGGGTAAGGTAAGCAGCTGCCTTATCCAAGGCTAATGGGCAAGACGCGCGACAGAGTTTTAGATTTATGTTTTTAATTTAAAAGTTGACATAGCCGCCAGCTGGACTTCATCAGACATTTTAGGGATAATTAGGCTTTATTTTCGGAGATAAAAGACAGTGTTTTAGTAGGAAAATTTTATATTCAATATTTTTAATTTATTTTCAAAGTTTGGATAGGAATTAACCACATTTCTAACTTATCTAGGTTTTACTCTTTTATAGCTAGGAAAAAAATGTGAATAGTATCATCTCTTCTATTTTTTCTTAATCTGCATTTTTCCAAGGGCTGTAACAGGGAGTTTTATTTACTAATTAAATTTTATTTTGTTTTTGACTTTAACTATGTGTGGCTAAATTCATTTATTCTGGTTAAAAGTTAATTCAAGGCTAAAGTTCTTCATATGCTGTGAGATTGTTTTACTCTATTTTTCTCTTTAATTATTGGGCAATGTTCATGTTATTTATTGCGATTTAGGAAAACTCCATCTCAATTGTTATTTATTTCTTGTGCAATAAGAGCTCATTGTGTATTTAATTAAATAGCATATTGCTATTTGAAATTATCAAATCCGTAATTGTTTAGTAAAATCAATATTAAGTGGCAATTAGTATAGCAACACTGGAAAGGATTTTTGTATTAAGTAAATGCATGATTTGGTTTAAATCAATTTAGATAAGAAATTGGTTAATTTAGCTATCAATAAATTAAATTCTGTCAATAAGGAAAGATTGGTCGGGAGCGCTAAACCGACAGCTATAACCAATCCATTGCATAATTTTAAAGTTATTTGTTCATCTATGATCAGTAAATTGAATCTTGAGCCGTGAATACCTTTAACTGGAATTTCTTATCAATTGATTTCGTTTTAAGTAATTTTATTCAATTTTAGTTTATAGTTTTAATTCAGTATTTTTAATTCTTTAGTTATTAAAATCCCCCATTTATTTTTCTTTGTTGAAATTTTGGTTATTACAAGTTAGATTGATATTAGTCTCTGTGGATTCGACCCTTTCTTACCCTATTTGCAATTTAATTGGTTACAAAAAGTTAGAATTTATTTTTGGTGACTTCAACATCCATCAAATTATTGCACCGTTGTTGGTGACTAGTCTAATTTGATTTAATTTTGTTGATGACTAGGTCTGAAATTCCGAGAGAATTGTTTGATTCAGAAATTGAGAAAACAGCCAAGAAATTGAGGAAGAAAACTCGACAGAAAAAGGAACAAGCTGGTAGATCTTCTACACCACTAGAAGACGAAGTAGTGACTGATTTTGCTGAATTTTCAGCTGATATTGACGAAGTAAAAATGGCAGAACAGATTTTAAGAGAGCTTAATGCACCTCCTTTAAACCAGCAGCCTTTGTACATAACCTATCCAGCTTTGGACACTGTTTTTGAACTAAAATCGGGGTTGATTCACTTATTACCCACTTTTCGTGGCTTAGAAAATGAAGATCCTCATCAGCATTTGAAGGAATTTCATGTGTTTTGTTCAGGTATGAGGCCACAAAGAGTTATTGAAGAATAAGTGAAATTGAGGGCCTTTCCATTTTCATTGGCTGACTTAGCAAAGGAATGGTTGTTGTTGAATTTACCATCAGGAACAATCATAATATGGACTGATATGGTGAGAATGTTCTTAGATAAATTTTTTTCAGCCTCCAGAGCTGTTGTAATTCGAAGGAAAATAAGTGAAATCAGACAAAAAGATGTGAAGTCACTTCACGATCATTGAGAAAAGTTTAAGAAATTATGTGCAAGCTGCCCCAAACATGAAATTACTGATCAGTCTCTTATTTCGTATTTTTATGAAGGAATATTGAGCATGGAAAGGAGGATGACAGATGCAGCAAGTGGGGGAAGCCTCAACAATAAAACCCCAGCACAAGCACGTGAGTTAATACAAAATATGGCAGCCACTTCCCAACAATTTGGAAGATATCAAGACCCCCCCCCCCCCCCCCCCCCCAAAAGAGTACATGAGGTAAATTCTTCTTCCATTGAACATAAACTTAATGCTCTAACTGTTCTTGTACAAATTATGATTGCATTACTTTGAATTGGAGCATTTGCAGCCAATACACATGAGATTCAATGAATCTTTACACACTAACAAATACATTAGTATCATAATTTGAACTTCAGGTTCATAATATGAGGATCTAAATTACACGTAATGTATTTATTATTTTATTTTTCAGCTGCTTACTTCTCCTGATATTATGAAAATTATTTAATCAAAGTGCAATTTTTAACTAAAATTTGCAATAGAGGAATTTAATAATCTTTATTGGCATAATGCATATAAGTATTGCTTCAAGCAATAATATCCCTATATAAAAATAGGAGTACTGTTGTTCTCTTAAAAATATATAGCAATTGATCAGAGGCATTTAATAAATATTTTTGCTAGACATTTGAGACGCGCTTATAACAATCATTTACCCGCGATATATGATCACTATTATTATCAAAAAAAATGTCTTCGCATAATCTGAAACTTGTGCACTTAATTTGAATAATCTCACAAATTACAGGTTGTTAATTGATAATAACACACATGTTACCATTTTATCGATGCATCTCTCAAAAATCATAAATCATTTGAATGGTTAACATGGTGGATAGTGGGCCTACATATATTATCTTTATTCATTCTAAAATAAAGGGAATGCAGTCCCTTTATTAGCTAGTGATACTTTAATAATATTTCTTGAGAACAACTAGTTTAAGAGAATTTCTTAAATTGAATTAAAGAAACTTTTGGTTCTCTAATATATATGAATTTTCAATATTTTATGTATTATAATTGATCTGGTATGGTCAAGCCGGTCATGCCAAGTAATCAATTGTCATTTGATAGGAAACTTCAGGTTCACTATTTTATTATATCAATTGATAAACATCAATTTTCTTTAATATTAATATCAATCAGTTAGTAAACTTCGAGTTTATTAATATTTATATTTATCAATAAACTTCAAGTTTACTGATATTAGTATCAATTAATTAGTAAACTTCAGGTTACTAATATTTGTATAGCAGTTAGTAAATTTTAAGTTACTAATATTTCTATTTGTTAGTAAAATCAAATAATTTTCAAGAATATTTTTCAATACAAATATTGTCATATATATATATTTCAATATTCTAATCTTAATCTCAAAGTGATATTAATTTCAGCGAATATATTTTAGAAATAAATAAATTTCTTTGAAAAATATTGAAAAATAATATATTTCATAATAAATTGTATGCAGATAATGGCGTTACGGCTCTTCGAGAGCCTTCAAATAATTGTATGACTCATAATAAAAAAAAAAACATACAATTCGTTATACTATATCTCAATTTATATTCAATTTCATTGATTCACGAAAATTCAAAATTTACGGATTAAATTTACTTACCGTTTAATTCTTAAAAATTGAAACGTTGATTCCTTCAAGCCGGGTTGTAGTAAACCATCGACTTCCAATTATTAATTGAGAATATCGTGCTGATAACGTGTTATAAATAAAACTAAAATCAAAGCAGAAATATACAGAGAATGTGAATAATATATTTTTTGATCATTTTATTGTGTACCTTTAATAGCTCACAACTAGCATATTTATAGGCACAAAAACTAAGTAATAGAATTAAATTAGAAATACAATACTAGTAGATTTAGAGTCTAATTAGAATTTAAGTGGTCATCCAAATAGAAATATTCAATAATAATATTCCAGAACAATTTACTAAATTTCTATTTTACACGCACAGATACATTGAAGCCGCCAACCGCGGACCGCCGCCGACCGGCCTCCTCCGCGCCGTAGCCGTCGCACGCCCACCGCTCATCCCGCCGTCACCGTCGCAACTGCAGATCGGGGTCACTCCTTCCTCGCGCGTAAAGATCCGAGGTCAGACCCTCCACCGCGCGCTGCACCAGCCTCCTCCGCACCCCGTCGTCGTCGCGCACCCACCAGCAGATCTGATCCTCCCAGCCGTCGATCGCCACCGCAACTCCACCAGATCACCGCTACCTCGCGCACGTGGATCCGGTGCCAGATCCCCACCGCGTGCAGACCACCAATCACCGCCCATCGCCGTCGCTCAGCCACGCAACACCACATCACCACCGCACGCAAATCCACCTTCGGCAATCGTAGCGCGCCCAACGCCTCCACCAGATCCCCACCAGCGCTTCTCCAGCAGCGCAGACCACCAGATCCGACGCCATCGCAACTGCAGATCGGGGTCCCCGCTCCTTCGCGCACGCAGATCCGTCATCCCAGCCCGTCGGTCAGCCACTCACCACCGGAGCCACCAGTCGGCGTCGCGCCAACCCACCTCGCGCAAATCCATTGATTTCCACCGCTCCAGTCGCAGATCCGCCGCAATAAAACAGCAATCAGAGTCTCCTCCAACAGGGCAGTTTCTTTTTATTTAATTTTTTTATTATTTCTGTTCTAATTCATATATTTTTTTTTATTTAATGTTTATTTGTGTTACTCTTCGCTCCACGATTGTTTGTTGTTCTGCATTGGGACAATGCGAGGAGAAAGTGTAGAGGAAGGGTTTGAGTTAGAAGTGTTCCTTTTGTGATTTTGTGTCGAATTTGTTATTAAAAATTGTGATTTTGTGTCGAATTTGTGATAAAAAAATTGCTAGTTTTGCTTGTTACTGTTTTGCTGTTATTTTTGATACTGATTTAAAGTTGATTCTGCTGCTAGATATCGGTTAGATCTGTGCATACTAGTTGTGCATATTTTGGTCGGCTACTGGAAAATAATTATTTTGAAAAAAAAAAAAATCTGTACATATATTGGTTGGTTTGCTACTTTGATGGGAACTAGTTGCTGATTATTGTGCAAATTTTGAGTTGTTCTGCTGTTTTTGTGTTTAATTATTGAGTTCTTATGCTGCAATTTTGTTTTTTGGGCTAATTCTGTGCAAACTTTAGATACATCTACTTCTATGAAGTATAGTAGCCATCTTGAGCATAAGTTTTGGTTAGAGTTTAATTTGGAATATCCTGATTTTGCCTGAAAATTTATGGCTTAATTGATGCATTGGGCATGATTTTTGTGCATAAATGTTGTCATTTTTCATCAGAATTTTATCACTTGTCCCCCTGTTCAATTATTTGAAAATACTTTCTGCGTCTCTCTTGTTCATTAATATTTATTAAGTTTCATTTACAATCATAAGGAAAAATATTTGTCTAAAATCAATTTCAAAGCCATTTAGTTTTGGACTCGTTGATTTGTTAGGCATATTTGAGTAGTATTCATAATTATTTACCTTTCCTCATACAATTTGTGGTAGTCTTAATTACCTTTTAAATTGAAAATATCAAGGTTTAATTTCTAAAATTTTAATTTATAAAGTGAAACATAATTTTTGCATTTTCTAAAATTTGATTTTTTGCATTTTAGAAACTTGTTAAAACCTTATTGTACACTTGTTTTATATTGTAAGTTTTTTAGATTGAAGGACTTGGTTATCAGGAATATATATTTATACATAAAAAAAAGGAAGGAAAGAAAGGAAGTGAAATTGCAATAAATTTTACTTCGTTGTCTGCTTAAAAGGTGGTTATGAGTAGATATAGTAGCCGCTTTGAATTGTGTGATTTAAGTAACCGGATGTATGCGGATCAGAACCGGGTACTCTCGCGTAAAAAGGATCTCTATATTCAATGTAAGCATTTTGATCTTTCTTAAGCTGGAAAAACCGGGTATATGCGGGTCAGAACCAGGTACCATCACGTCCACTACAATCTAAGTTAAGAAAAAATATATATATATGAATAAATTTTCTGGTTTTTTTTTGTTCCTTCATCTAATAAAATGTGAAGTTTGGTGTCTAATTTGGTTTGATAAGTTCTCTTTTATGCATTGATGTTAATATTGAAGTGAGACAATTTTTGCATGCTTAATGTTTATAAAGCTTGCTGTTTCTAGTTTGAAAAGGTAGTTGAGAAATCCATATTTTGATATGATTTAGTGGGAAATTGTTTTGGATTTCTATCTCTATTTTGCCTTGCATTTTGATCTAGTTGAAACTTATGGGAATTGGAATTTGTTTTTGGGTGAATGAACTTTTGAAGAGATTGTGATTGAGGTTTAATCTATGTTTGAGGACAAACAAATACTCAATATCAAAACTATAGAGACAATCATCTCGAGCGAAACTATGGACACCAGTGGTGTCAGGACTATATGGACATGATAAACTTGTCGAACTATGAAAACTGCAATGAATCTCTATAAACATGCTTATCTATTCACAACCCAAACACTTGCAGGCTATGTAACTATTATATCTCTTTCAATTCTTTATTATATCTTTGGTAATTTTTAACACAAATGCTATATGAAAACTTATGAAAATCGTAAGTTTAAACTCATATATATACAAACACACACACACACACACACACACAAACATACCCTGTACTCTTATCATATTGTAGGTATTTTACTTTTATAACTATAACATATAAACTTTTCATACTTTCATGATCACACGTTTAATAAACTCATTTAATTGCAATAAACCAATATCAATGAATGCCACACATATGCATATGATGCTATAAACAATTAACGATCAAATATCATTTACATATTCTATGAAGTCAAGCCCATGAATGCATAATTTGTTCACTTTTATTACACTTTGCAATTCTTATTCATATACTTTTAACATGTAAACTTTATATATATATATATATATATATATATATATATATATATATATATATATATATATATATATATATATATATATATATATATATATTACTTTTATTTGTACTATAACTTCTTTGTTCGTATAGCTATATTAGGCAACCTCTATAGTTTTCCTATAACTATAAATCCTTATTCTATAACTTTAACATATAAACTTTACATATATTCATAGGCATATACTTTATAATCGTTCATAAATCCAACCAATATTAATGCTACATACTCATATACATATTAATACTATAACCTATTCATTTATGACCATTGATGCTAATTATTTGTACATATTCTATCATCTATATAACTACAATACATATTACATGACCCTATTCGTATATTCCATCCATTTTAGCTATTAACAATGCTTTAATATTTATTGCATGTAATCTTTACATATAAAAAGTTCTAAAGGATTTGCATTATAATTACTCTTAATTGTTCTATCTCTTTTTTAGGTTTTTATAAGCCCTTTTTTAATTATTTCATGCTTTAAAAATACATTCGAACACTTTAGAATGAAAAATATTGCATAAATAACTAAGATAGGCAGAATTAGGGGTGTGTCGAGTCATCATATTGGTGCCGACTCGTAACAAAGAGCAAAGGTACCGACTCTGCAAATGGTGCTGAGTCAGAGTCTCCATCCAACTTGTGCTACGATTTTGAGCTAGCAAACATCATTTTTAGTCAAAGTGGTCTTTTAGATAATTGTTTCTCTATGTTAATGGCACTAATTTCATGTCATTTGGACCTATATTTTAGGAGGTATAGCCTTGCCATTATAGACTGTTCCAAAGCAACTTCTAGAGACATAATTGTGTCCCAACTTTGAAACATTGCTAGAAATGATAGAGATATATTTTGACTATACTCTCTCCATAAAAGTTGCTTTTATAGATGTCTAGTTTCAGTAGAATTTTAATTCATAACATTTGGCCGAACAGAATAGGTATCTCAATTTTAGGCCCAATTTTGAGGCTCTTAAAGCCAGATTTAGCTCTTGATTTCTTCTAGAAATAATTAGATATAGGTCTTAAATTTCACCTCTAATTGGAATCATCCAATTTGGAGATTTCTATACCAAATTATAGCCTAAAAAACAACTTGAGGTCAAGTGACACTTTGGGCAAAATTTTCCCTATTTACTCAACATGCCCAATTACACATTCTCAATCAATTTCACAACTACAAACACACTCAATCAATATTTATCATCAATATACACTAAAATCATCCTAAATCATCATCAAAACATGCATATAAAGACTAAATTCCCAAACTCTCATCCATTTATACATTGGTCTTATGATTTATTATAATTCATACATTAACATATCATAGTTCCCCAATTTATACATTTAAGCCCTTGAATGTCAAAATACCAATTTACTCTTGGCCTTCTCACTTAATTCCAATTATATCCTCCCAATTATGCATTTTCGGCCCCCATTTCATCCTGAACACACGCTAATCCGTCTATGGCATATTTTGGATCCTTCCAATGCCACCCGTTTGTATCACCATGCTCTCATCCAGGCCATCATGCAACTATCTGGACCAACTTGTAGTAAACCCATGTGTTGACTCAAATCCGTCCAATCCATTTGGCCATTTATGACCCATAAATAATAGTCTATTTATAAACTCTATCCATTTTTTATCCGCCCATTTATAATTCAATTCAAATCCATTTGCCACCTATATATTCAAGTTAAAGAGTTAATGACAATTTCAGTAACAACTTTACTTTTTTTTTTTAAAGTAATTCTGGGTTTGGTGTCCCTAGAAAAAATCAATGATCTGAATTTTCAAAATTTGTGTATTGTTAAATTTAGCATTTACCATATACACACGACATGTGCATAAAATGAATTCTATATAAGAAAAACGCATAATGGTATTTTTGATTTTTTTTTTTTACAAAAAAATGCTTGTACTTTTAAAAATTTACTTTAGATTAATGTAAATTTTCATAATAGGTTCAATTTAAATGAGACTGAATGAATTGAAACGTTTGCTATGTTAATTTTGCGTGATAAGTTCAATTTAAAATGATTATAAAATCCACCAAAACATAAAAAAAAAAAAGAAAAAAAAAACTAACCCATCACCTTTTCATATATGAAATTATTGTACATTTCTTTTTTTTTTTGGTAGGTCTCATAATCATTTTAAATTGACCTTACGCAATATTAATAGAGTGCCCATTTCAATTCCGCTAATTTTGGTAAAATTGAATCTAATATGAATAATTTAAAAAATACAAAAATTTAAGATAAATTTTTAAAAATATAATTATATCATTTTTGTTAATAAAATAAAAATTAAGGAATTATTGGTGAAGTGATTGATGTTAAGCATATTTTTTAACCAATAATGGTAATAATATGAATTACTTTTTAATTATAGCATATTAAAATTTAAGAATTTATGATAATTTTGGTAAAAGTAATACTAGGACATAAGTGTGCGTCTGGGAGGGGGTAGGGAAGATAGACCTTTATCACATGATGAGGAATGAAAAAATAGGATTGAGTGCAACAATTAACCGGCTGATTTTATGGAAATTTTTTGAATTTTCTTTTTAAAGGAGTTTAGAGCATATTTATATCGAATTACGGTTTAATTTTCAATTTTTCTATTGGTCTGATTTACTAGCAGGTACAAAAAAAAATTGTATTATAAAAATATTATAACTTTTAAAATTTTTTTCTATCTAATATCATAGTGACCGGAAAAATAAAAGCTGGTGCCGAATTTCGAATTGTCGACTTGCTACTCTAAATAAACATACTAAAAAAACATTAAGTGAACATTTTTCTTTTTACTTTTTCAAAAATACTACGCGCATATTTATTATAAAATGATATATTTTTATGATATTTCGAAATAATAGTTATAATTGCATTTAACATTTAGTGCTGAATTACTGACATGTCGCATATAAGCATGAAAATACTAAAAATAACTTTAGGTGAATTTATTTTTCACTTTTTTAAACATATCACATGCATATTTTATATATTTCTATGATAATGTGGAGTTCCAAGTCAGCCATCCAACGTCGAATTCTCATCATTCCAGTGTGCTTTTAGGTGAAAAAAAGAGTTAAAATTGAATTATTTTTATAGTAAAGAAGAAACTCATTTATGACCTTCTCATTGTGGTAAAGTTCAATAGCCATCATCATTCCCTTTTGTCTCTTTCCATATGAAGATTCTATATATACGTGAAGAAGGTTTCAGTAAATTCATAGCAGCCGTTATACTTCATCCATCAAAATGGAAAACAAAAGCTGCAAAAAGCTTCAATCCATGGCACTTACAGTCTTCTTTATTTTAGCTTCTATCTTTTGCTCCTCCCAAGCCATCCGTTCATCGACCTCCAAAGAAAACTCAAAAGAGGAAACCAACTTCGATACTTACATTGTTCTCTTACAAAAACCTGAAAGTAAAATCTTCACAAGGTCAAAAGATTTAGATAGTGGTGCCATTTGCCTGGCCAACAGCGGATGGTGCATTCTTGTCATCATGTGGTCACAGGCTTTGCTGCAAAACTTACAGCAGACGAAGTATAGGCAATGGAAAAGAAGCAGGGCTTTGTTTTGGAAGGATGGTGCCCTTGCACACAACCCATACACCTAGCTTCTTGGGTCTGCAACTAAATGAAAATGCATAATTGGGTGATTAGAATAGTTAAGTATAGTAGAGGACATAATTGAAATTAAGTGAGAAGGCCAAGAGTAAATTGGTATTTTGACATTCAAGGGCTTAAATGTATAAATTGGGGAACTATGATATGCCAATGTATGAATTATAATAAATCATAAGACCAATGTATAAATGGATGAGAGTTTGGGAACTTAGCCTTTATATGCATGTTTTGATGATGATTTAGGATGATTTTAGTGTACATTGATGATAAATATTGAATTGAGTGTGGTTGTGAAATTGATTGAGAATGTGTAATTGGGCATGTAAAATATATAAGGAAAATTTTGCCCAAAGTGTCACTTGACCTCGAGTTGGTTTTTAGACTATAATTTGGTATAGAAATCTCCAAATTGGATGATTCCAATTGGAGGTGAAATTTAAGACCTATATCTAATTATTTCTAGAAGAAATCAAGAGCTAAATCTGGCTTTAAGAGTCAAAATTGGGCCTAAAATTGAGATATCTATTTTGTTCAGCCAAATGTTATAAATCAAAATTTTATTAAAACTAGACATCTATAAGAGCAACTTTTATGAAGAGAGTATAATCAAAATATATTTCTATTGTTTCTAGTAATTTTTCAAAGTTGAGACACAATTATGTCTCTGGAAGTTGCTTTGGAACAGTCTATAATGACAAGGCTATACCTCCTAAGCTATAGGTCCAAATGACATGAAATTAGTGCCATTAATATAGAGAAACAATTATCTAAAAGACCACTTTGGCTAAAAATGATGTTTGTTAGCTTAAAATCGTAGCACAAGTTGGAGGGAGACTTTGACTCAGCACCATTTGCGGAGTCGGTACCTTTGTTACGAGTCGGTACCTATCTTAGTTATTTATGCAATATTTTTCATTCTAAAGTGTTCTAATGTATTTTTAAAGCATGAAATAATTAAAAAAAAGGGCTTATAAGACCTAACAAAGAGATAGAACAATTAAGAATAATGTTGAATATTGTTAGTCAGCTGTGTTGAATATTGTTAGTTGGTTGTGTACATTAGCTGTTATGTTGACAATGGTAGATATTAGCTGTAGGAGCAGATTTAGGAGATAATTTAGGAGCTGCTATTTTCTGACTTTACTGGTCTAAATCTTGTATAAATACTTGTAATGTGTTAATGCAAAGATAAGAAAGCCTACTCTGAATTTCTTCATAGTATCAGAGCCACTGCCATTTCTAAAGGGTTTACTCCCAGGCAGTAAAGTTCTTGATTTTCAGTTCTTGGTTCCAGCACTCTTGTACTGGATTTTTTCTCTTTTGACAATTTAACAGGTTGAGTTATCTCCCTCTCTAAACGACGCTGCCCACCTAGGAAGGAAGACAAGCCTTTGTTCGGTCTCTGTCTGGAATCACGCCGGCGTCAGACTCCGATAACACTGTTCACATCACTACGTTGAGCTCTTCATCAAGGTCACAATCTGTCCATCTATTGTCATCACCACCCTCACTGGAAAGAAGCCCAGGCTGATTCCGGTCAGTGCACCAAATCTCGGCGCCGTCCGACCTTACAAGTGACCACACGCGCCACTGAAGCACTTCGGTTTTGGCATTTCTTGGCAGATGTAAAAACGGACACTGTTCCGTTCCTCTACCGACAACACCGCACCTACCGGAGGAAGCGTCAGGCCAAATTCGGCCGGTACTCTGATTTTCGGCGCCGTCAGACTCCGCGCGTGAGTGCACGCGCCGAATATTCAAATTTGTGCACTATTCACTCACTGGCGTGAAGCGCGTGAACCGTCCTCCGGCCACCGGTGGTCGCCGATTTTTGCTCCGATCAAGTCGCCGGCTCTTTCCGACTCCGACCAGCCCTTCTCCGGTCAGTTCTGAACCTGTCTCCTTCTTAAACCCCTTTGACCAGGTTCTGTTCACTGTTCATAGTGCATTTTTTAATCTCCCATTATGTCAGAAAATGAAATTAAGCAAGTTGAGAAATTTTATACGGCTAATGATGGTCAAATTAGCCCAATTAAATTAGATGGAAGTAATACTTATTTAGCCTGGTCTAGATCATGTTTATTATCTATTAAGGCTAGAAGATTACAAGGGTATATTAATGGAGATAAAAAGTCACCACATGTTACTGACCGTACTTTTAGCCAATGGGATTCTGATAACTCTTTGGTTATATCTTGGCTTCTAAATTCTATGCATCCTAAAATTTCCAGACAGTATTTACTACTTGACACTGCAGAGAAGATATGGAAAGCTGCAAAAACTACTTATTCTCGTATGGGAAATGATGCTCGGATTTTTGAACTTAGGAACAAAATTCATGACACAAAACAAGGTGAGCTGACTGTTGTGGATTATTTTTCTGAATTGAGCAGTTTATGGCAGGAATTGGATTATTATCAGAATTTTCAAGCCAAGTGTACTGATGATGCTATATTAATCCAAAATATGATTGAAAAAGAGCGAGTATATGATTTTTTGGCTGGTTTGAATTCTGAATTTGACCAATTAAGAGTTCAAGTCATTGGTAGATCACCCTTTCCATCTTTTGAAGAGGCACACTCTTATATTCAACAGGAAGAGACCAGAAGAGGTGCCATGCTATACACTACACCAGCTAAAAAGTCGGGTTTAACGGTCCATTTCACTCAAGAGCAGTCGAAGGGTGTCTCTTCTAATCAATAACGTGTGCACTGTGAATACTGTGGGAAACCAAGGCATACAAAAGAAACTTGCTGGAAGTTACACGGGAGACCTGCTAGAAGTTATGGGGGAAAAAGAGCCAATCCAACTAGGGCTCAAGCAAATATGTTAGAAGCAGCTGAATCATCTAAAGAGACAGCCCCAGTCGAAAGTCTCTCCTCTGAAGAAGTTCAACATTTCAGACGCCTTATATCACAGCTCAATCTTTCATCCAGTGCTACCTCGAACTCGGTACAAACAAGTAACACACTTGCTCATCATAACTCTTGGATTATTGATTTTGGTGCGAATAGACATATGACAGGCACTTTTGAAGGCTTTCTTAACTACTCTCCTTGTCTAAAACGGGATAGTGTCAGGGTAGCTGATGGGTCATTTACTCCTATTTCTGGGACATGTTCCATTGTCTGTACTCCAAATATTAAGTTGTCTTCTGTTCTTCACGTTCCTTAATTTCATGTCAATCTTTTATCTGTCAGTGCTATCACTAAATCTCTGAACTGTAAAATTGAATTTTTTCCTGATTGTTGTATCTTTCAGGACCTTCAAACAGGGAAGAGGATTGGTAGTGGCAGAGAGCGTGATGGCTTATACATGATGGACCACTATCAAAGCTTAGCTTTATTTGGAGGACATAAGGATGTCAATCAGGAAATAATACAATGGCATAGGAGATTAGGACATCCATCCTTTTTGTTTTAGAAAAATTATATCCCAGTTTATTTTCTAAAACTCAGTTTAAGTCTTTATCCTGTGATGCTTGTGAGTATGCTAAACATACAAAAAATTCTTATCCTTTAAGTGATAATAAAACCACCGTTCCTTTTATGCTTATTCATTCTGATGTTTGGAGACGCACACAGACACCCTCTTTGACTGGAAATCGATGGTTTGTTACCTTTATTGATTGTTGCACCAGAATGACTTGGGTGTATTTGATTAAAACAAAAAGTGAGGTTTTCTCCTATTTTCAATCTTTTCATAAAATGGTCCACACCCAGTTTGATGCTAAAATAAAGATTTTAAGGACTGATAATGGGACAGAATATATGGATAGTAGATTTGAAACTTATTTAGAGTCTCAAGGGATCATTCACCAAACTAGTTGTCCTTATACCAGTGCTCAAAATGGAGTAGATGAAAGGAAAAATAGGCATTTACTGGAAGTTGCTAGATTCCTTATGTTTACTATGAATGTTCCAAAGCCATATTGGGGGGATGCAATACTGGTAGCTGCTTATCTTATTAATAGAATGCCTCTCAAAGCTCTAAACTTTAGGACTCCTTTAGAGGTTTTAACTAGAAAAACTCGCTATACTGTTCCACCAAAAATTTTTTAGTGTGTGTGCTTTGTCCATACTAGGAATGTTGGGAAATTAGATCCGAAAGCACTAAAGTGTGTGTTCATTGGATATTCTTCAACTCAAAAGGTATATAAGTGTTATCACCCCCCATTTAGGAAGTTCTATGTCAGTATGGATGTTACCTTTAGGGAGTCTGAACCTTATTTTAGCATTAATCAATTACCTCTTCAGGGGGAGAGTAGTGAAGAAGTGGTGATAAATGAACCTGTGGTAACTCATGATCTTGTTCAGGAGGATAACATTGTTGATGTTCAGGGGGAGCAGAATATTATTGGTTATTTAGATAGACCTGATTTATTGAGATACTCGAGGAAAAATAGGTCTGGAGAAGCTATCATGCCTTCTACACTGCCAAAATCCTCGGGTGAGTCATATTCTGATCTTGATTTAAATTTGCCTATTGCTCAAAGAAAAGGAGTCAGGTCTTGTACAAAACATTCCATTTCTAACTTTGTCTCTTATGATTATCTGTCTCCTTCCTATAGAGCCTTTGCCTTGTCTCTTTCCTCTATGTCTATTCCACAGGATTGGAGGGAAGCTATTATGGATCCAAAATGGTGAGAAGCTATGGTAGAAGAAATGAAGGCTCTTTCAAAAAACAAAACCTGGGAACTTGTTGACTCTTCAGACAAGAAGTTAGTTGGTTGTAAGTGGGTGTTCACAATAAAGCACAAAGCCGATGGTTCGGTTGAAAGATTTAAAGCCAGACTGGTGGCAAAGGGATTCACTCAGACTTATGGAGTTGACTACCAGGAGATATTTGCACCTGTTGCTAAAATGAATACAATCAGAATCTTGTTGTCTTGTGCAGCTAATTTGGATTGGAATCTGCAGCAATTTGATGTGAAGAATGCATTCCTCCATGGAGACCTAGAAGAAGAGGTTTATAAGGAGATATCTTCTGGTTTTGATGATGAAAGAACTAAAGGGAAGGTGTGCAGACTGAAGAAAGCCTTGTATGGATTGAAACAATCTCCAAGAGCTTGGTTTGACAGATTCAGCAAAGCCATGATTTCTTTTGGCTATCAACAGAGCAATGCTGATCATACCCTCTTTATGAGACACTCCAAGGGTAAAATCACTCTTCTCATAGTTTATATTGATGACATAGTGATGACAGGGGATGATAAAGAAGAAATGGTTCGCCTGAAGAAACTTTTAGCTCAGGAATTTGAAATAAAGGATCTTGGAGAATTACGATATTTTTTGGGAATTGAAGTTGCCAGATCAACTAAAGGAATCTTTATTTCTCAGAGAAAATACATCTTAGATCTCTTGAATGAGACCGGTATGCTAGGATGCAAACCCGCAGACACGCCTATTGAGAGCAATCACAAGCTACAATCAAAAGTTGGAAAGCCAGTGGATAAAGAGAGATATCAAAGGTTAGTTGGGAGACTCATTTATCTCTCACACACTAGGCCAGATATAGCCTACTCAGTGAGCTTGATAAGTCAATTCATGCATGATCCACGAGACTCTCACATGCAAGTTATCTTTCGAATTTTGCAGTATTTGAAGTCTGCCCCAGGAAAGGGTCTTCTTTTCTCCAAACATGATCACCTCCACATAGAAGCTTTTACAGATGCAGATTGGGTTGGATCTTTAAATGACCGACGATCTACATCAGGATATTGTACTCTTGTAGGAGGAAACTTAGTAACTTGGAGAAGTAAGAAGCAAAGTGTGGTTACAAGATCGAGTGCTGAAGTATAATACAGGGCTATGGCAAGGTGTTTGTGAACTTCTTTGGCTGAGAAAGCTACTAGAAGAATTAAGACTATTTGAGGAAAGAAGACTATCCTTATATTGTGACAATAAAACCGCCATCAGTATAGCTCATAATCCTGTTCAGCATGACCAGACGAAGCACATTGAAATTGATCGACATTTCATCAAAGAAAAGCTGACTGAAGGCATCTTGAGTTTATTTCATGTGAATTCAGATAGACAGTTCGCTGATATTTTCACAAAAGGACTTAATAGTCGAACTTTTCACACCATAGTCTGCAAGTTGGCCATGTGTAATATTTTTGCACCAACTTGAGGGGGAGTGTTGAATATTGTTAGTCAGCTGTGTTGAATATTGTTAGTTGGTTGTGTACATTAGCTGTTATGTTGACAATGGTAGATATTAGTTGTAGGAGTAGATTTAGGAGATAATTTAGGAGCTGCTATTTTCTGACTTTACTGGTCTAAATCTTGTATAAATACTTGTAATGTGTTAATGCAAAGATAAGAAATCCTACTCTGAATTTCTTCAAATAATTATAATGCAAAACTTTTAGAACTTTTTATATGTAAAGATTACATGCAATAAATATTAAAGCATTGTTAATAGCTAAAATGGATGGAATATACGAAAAGGGTCATGTAATATGTATTGTAGTTATATAGATAATAGAATATGTACAAATAATTTGCATCAATGGTTATAAATGAATAGGTTATTGTATAATATGTGTACGAGTATGTGGCATTAATATTGGTTGGATTTATGAACGATTATGAAGTATATGCGTATGAATATATATAAAGTTTATATGTTAAAGTTATGGACTAAAGATTTATAGTTATAAGAAAACTATAGAGTTTGCCTAATATAGCTATATGAACAAAGAAGTTATAGTACAAATGAAAGTTATATATACTATAACTTCTTTGTTTATATATATATATATATATATATATATATATATATATATATATATATATATATATAAAGTTTACATGTTAATAGTATATGAATAAGAATTGCAAAGTGTAATAAAAGTGAACAAATTATGCATTCATGGGCTTGACTTTATAGAATATGTAAATGATATTTGATCGTCAATTGTTTATAGCATCATATGCATATGTGTGGCATTTATTGTTTATAACAGTGATTTATGAACATTGTAATATATTAGTGGAACTGAAATTTGGTATTCTCATTTCCATAGTATTGTTTAACTTTTTAGTGAGATTTGAATAAGTTATATGAATGCGTGTGATCTCATGACTCGAGTTGCGTATTTTGTAGTGTGCACTCCCTTATCCTCCTAGGGGGTATGGGGGTGTTACACGCATGATAATCCTCATGGCTGAAACTATGGGTTAACCCATTAAACTCATTTTTTTAAGAAAAATTTCGCTCTTGATATAATTACGACATACTAAATGAGATGAGTCGAGTTTGTGCCGAATTAAGATGGGTTGGGTTCGAGTTAGGTCTAGCTGAAATTTAATTTATTTCTATATAAATAAAATACAGGCCTATTCTTTTTCTACACAAGCCTGTATAAATAACATCTAAGCCTACTTTAGGCTGAGCCGGACTCGACCAAGTTAGGGTTAGGTTGGGATGGGCTGAGCCAAGCCTAACCTAAATTTAAAGATTTTTTTGTACACAAGCCTGCATAAATAAAATATAGGCTTTCTTTAGGCTGTGTTGCAATAGGTTTTATTCGGGCCAGGCCGATATGAATTTGGTTTAGGTTGGATCTAATTGAAATTTGAAGATTTTTGTACAAAATACGCATAAATAAAATGTACGACTACTTCGGGCTGTGCTGGATAAGATTTGGTATGGGCTGAGTTCAGTTTGAGCCGGGATGGGTTAGGCCGATCCTAATCGAAATTTGAAGTTTTTTTTGCACAAGCCTGTATAAATAAAATCCAAACTCATTGGTTCTATCCGAGCTGGGCTTGATCAAATTTGGTTTGGACCAAAATGGTTCTAATTTAGATTGAACCTAATTGAAATTTGAAGATTTTTTGCACAAGACTGTATAAATAAAATACAGGCCTATTTTGGGTTGGAATGGATTGGATTTGGTATAGGCCTATTTCAAGCCAGACCACGATGGGTCAAGTTTGAACCAAGTCAGGATGGGTCGACTAAGACAGGATCGGAATGAAATTTGAAGATATATTTATCATAATCCTGTATAAATAAAATTCAGATCTATTTAAGCCCAGGCCAAATTTGAATCAAGATAGGTCGAGTTCAAGCTGGGTCAGGTTCGAAATAGGCTGAGATGAGTTAGATTTGGGCCGAGTCTAAATAAAACTTAAAGATTTTTTTTGCATAATCCTGTATAAATAAAATCCATACCTATTTTGAGCAGAGCCAAAATCGGGTTGGAATGGGCTAAGCTTAGGCTGTACTGAAATGGGTCGGGTTCGAGATTGGCCGGGACAAGATATGTAAGGACCCAAATATATCATGGACGTATTAAAACGTGTATAACGGCCTAATATTTAAAGATTAAAGTGGTGAATTGGAATTGAAATTTTTAATAGAAGGAAAAAGAGATTAAATTGAAATTAATTAAAAGTTTAGTAAGGACTTAATTGAAGGAAATAAAAAGTGAGAGGGTTGAAATGTGAAAAGCCATGATTAGTGATAAGTAAGTGATTAATTAACTTAAATGTAGATTAAATTGATAAGAGGCAAAAATCTCTACACGTGGCTTTTAAAGAAAAACATGAATTCCATGCATATATATGGGGGAAATTAAAGTGTAATGGTGAGAGGAGGAAGAAGACAGAAACAAGCTGACTTTTATCTAGGAAAAAAAGCACGAGATTCGGATATAAGAAATTTGTGTTGTTAAGAGATTAGAAAATGAGAAGAAAAGTCTGTAGATGAAGAGGAAAGGAAATAGAAAGAAGTATCTTGAGCAAGTTTACAGTAATTGACTTGCTTTCAGGTTTGGAAACTCTGTATGTGAATTAAAATTATCAAACTTTGATGGTTTTGAATTTATCTGTATTAAAGTAATAAGCTTGATTTTGATGAGAGATTTATTGGATTAAAGGTTTATATAGCTTAGAAATGAACTTTGATATTGAACTCTGTTTTTGGTTTATATGAACAACCTCTGGTATTAGTATAAATTAGGTTATGGAGCTCCAAATGAGATAATTCCAATGGCTATAGATCCTTAAGCCATGTATCTTTAATTGTCTAGAAGAGATAAAAATATGATTTTGCCTCTAAGATGTGTGAAAATGCAGTTAACTTTTTAAGTTGAATTTTGTCCATACTGTTGGAACAATTTGTTTTCAATTGAGCATAACGCCTTGATAATTTGTCCAAATTGAATGATTTTTGTGCCATAATAACCATGAGATATAGTAGAACATTTTTATGAGACTTTTTGCCCAAAAATATTAATTTTTAGTGGAATTCCCTAATTACAGTAGCCTTAAGAATCTATCCAGTATGTAAAATTGTCCATAAATACTATTAGAGCAGTATGTGTTCTTTTTAGCATAACTCTTTGGTCCAAGATCTAAATTGGATGTTTTTTGTCTAAAAATGACCACAAGACAGTAAAATAATTGTCTAGAAGATATCTTTGCCAAAAAATATCGTTTAACTAGTGAAATTCCTCAATTATAGTAGCCTTGAGTTTTTTTTGTGTGTGAATTTAGCAACAGACTGGAAAACACAGCTGTGTTTTTGGCAAATAGGTCTGGCAATCTGGTTGGAGAATACAACTGTGTTTTTGACAAAACACGGCTATATTTTGGAGTAAATTCTGTCCTCTTCGCCAATATATGCTAGAATCAATCCCGTACCTCTAATTTAGCTCTGAAGTGTTAAGAAATACCTGAAATTTAAATGTTACTTATTTAATAAATAAGCAATGATGATATGTGATTAAATTACATTAAATAGAATTTTAAAAAGTGAATATTTTTGATCAAATGAATTCTAATTCGAACTAAATGATAATAAAACTTGTCTAATAGAATTTAGTGATAATAAAGGAATAGAGAGACTTATGTTACACAAATTTACATAGAATATTAAGGTGAATATAATGTAATGTGTTAAAATTATTTATGTAAATGCCATACTTTGATAAATTGTGTAGGTTTAATGTATATTATTTGAACATGTTAAATGAATATGAGCATGTAAAGAAAAATAATTTATTGATATAATTGATATAAATATATATGTTATAAAGCAATAATTGTATACATGATTACAGTTGATTTTGTAGTGATTTGAAAGGATGCATAAATGAGTATAGTGTAAAATGAAATAGTGAGTGAAAACTATATATTATGCCTCAATTATACATGGTCGTAAATAGATAAGTATGCCTATAAGAGATAGTGATTGCAGCTGCTAGTGATGACATCGCATGGTGTCTAGTGTTTGATACGTGTTTGGTATCTAGTGTATCAACACCATCATATCTCTAATGATTGGTACTGTTTACTCAGTATTCAGTGTTTGGTATCCTAGTGGTATCTAGTGCTCCCATTATCCACTCTAATGAGAATTCAAGCGACTATAGAATATGTTAATGAAGTGGTATGTGAATTATTGATTTGATAATATAGGTATGCATATTAAAATAAAATAATGTATATAAAGTACATGTTTGAATTTTACACTTATATTATTGATATTATGTTGTGTGTTAATTTGAAGATATGTCATTGATCACCTATAATGAATTAATGCATGTAGAACTACGTGAGTTTGATTTTTAAAATTATTGGGATATGTAGAAAGCTTGGAACACAGTTTTAAGTCCGAATCAAATCATTGAAAATTATTAGTCTTTAATTTTTCAGTAAGTAATAAATGGATCTATTTGAATTAAAACATAGAAAATTAATAAATGTATAATAGTTTAAACAACAATATAAAGGAATGCTAAAACACAACTTGATTTATATAAAATATATATATATATAAGCTTAAATTAACTATTTGAAAATTGAATTTTATAAGTTAATATTTGAAATAGAAAGGCATGCAATATATAACTGAATTTGCTACATGAACAAGATTAGTTATCATATTATTAAGAGAACTGGAAATTTGTATAATAATATACTAATAATATGTAAAGGAACATAAGTGGATAAATGTAACACCCATACCCGGTCCAATAAGGGCCAGGTACCGAATGTTACCAACTACCTCTTTCCTTGGATTTAAAAACAGAACTCACACTTTGCTTTAATGAGCTTCCATTTTCCTTGGATTTAAAAACGGAACTCACACTTTGCTTTAATGAGCTTCCATTACTTTTATTAATTTAAAATTCTCAAATTTTCGTGGTATACATCTCAATTCCATAATAAATCCAATGCATTGTCAAGTATTTCCATCCTTTGCAAACCATCAACACATAAGGACAAATTCACCAGCAGATGTGAATTTATCCCTCTAGTTCATACACTTTCCATAATAAAGAACTAAAATATCCATCTTTCTTCTTACACGCATATATTTACAATAACCTTCAACATTCAAAATTCATCATTCAAGATGGATTACAATTCAAATTCTAAAATAGCTTTTTATAAGCCATTTGATAGTTCAAATTTTAATGTTCCAAAAGAAAATATCAAAAAGAAATACTAAGCTTAAGTATCTATGCTCGAGTAAAAGAACTCCACCATACTTCCTGGTAGATTCCTGATTTGCCTTTGAGTTCAAAACCTGTGTACCTACTTGCAGAAATAAAATTCCACGTGCTAAGCATATTGTTTAGTGGCAACCACTAATTTCACTTTCCAAAACAATAGACTTAATAAAAAAATAAATAAATGATATACACACACACACACACACACACACACACTCTTAAGAGGAATATGCCTAAAATTTTATTTCTCAACAATTAAATTCATCCCCAATGCACCCTTAAACATAATTAAAGTTGATATATACATATATGTGTATTTTATAATCTATTGCCCAAAGTAAACCAATGGGATTACGTGAGTTAGGTATGTGGGATAAGCAACGGTAACAGTACAGTAGCAGTAAAAGTAACAGTAACAGTAACAACAATAAATTTTGCAGGTTCTCAATAACCTGCAGACGTCCCAATTATCAATGCAGTTCTCTACTCCCTATGGCTAGCCAACTATACCCTCACCCATGTTTTCTATCGATTATCAAGGGCAATAATAATTTCTCAGTCAAAATTATTTACTACATTCTCATTCGCATAGTAAATCATATTTAGCAAAATCTCAAATATATATTGTATTTTAATTTTTCCATTCACTCTATGGCACCATATGGCCTTACAGTATCATTACTACACAGTCATTCACATATAATATTGTACTTCAAATTCTTATTTTGTATAAATACCAAACTCGCTTGAATAAATTTTTTAGATTAGCTTGTTATTTACATTCTACCATTTCATCAGACATAGTATTCTTTAGAATATCATGTGCAATCATGCCTATTAATTAATAATTTTAACTCTAACTTTACTAACATCAATAAACTCATACCTTTATTCCAACTCTTATCATTTAAATCATTTACCATTCAAATACTAAAATCTAATATTTATTATCACAATTATAACTCATGAATTTAACACTTCAATAATTATAAATAGTTCCTACTAAGTCGGTCATTTCAGTAAACTAAACTTATGTCCATTTATTTTTGAAAACTCAGCTAATTTTCATCAAAATCTCATATCATTCACAATTCAATCTTAAACATAATATACAAAATAAGAAAAGATGAATTTAGTAGTTGCAAACCTCAATATTTGGCAAAATAACTTCAATGGCTTCAACTAATTTCCACAAAAGCGAACTTAGGCATCCACTTGTTTTTCTTTCCCTTTGTTTCTCACATTCTCTTCTTTTTCTTCATAATATACACACAATATTTCAACCATAAATTCAAAAAATCACGATGAGAGAGCTAACCTGAAGCAAGAACGTGGAGAAAAAGGGGCTGTTGGACGCGCACGGGAGGGGAGAAGATAAGAGGCGATGCCGGCTGCCAGTCGAGGCAGGGACAGAGGGGCGGAGACATGACGGGGAAGAGAGGAGTAGATGGGGGGGATGGCTGGGAACGGGATCGGGACAAAGACCAAGAAAGGGAAAAGAAAAAAAAAGAAAGAAAAGGAAGAAAGAGGGAGACGGCCAAAAAGACGTAGTTTTGGCGGGGTCAGGCATATTTTTATGCCAAATTCCAATTCAGTCCTTCTTAAATTCATTTTAAACCCCTAATCAATTTAATTCACCTCTCTTCTACTTTTCTACACCCCTTTTAAAGTAAATTCTTATAAAATTTTAACTCACTATTTCATACAACATTTCCTATTTATTCCTCAATTAATAAATTTCTATATACATGCCTAATTTATCGGATTATTAATATTTTAGGGTGTTACAATAAATGACTATAAACTTGTAAGATATATCTTGGAACTAAAAATGGTTTAAAATAATTATTGAACTTGTTAATTGAATGTATGAATTTAGAGTAATACGCCCAGGTCCTCTTATGGCATATGGGGGTGTAACAAGATAGGTCGGATTTGGGTCGGCACTAAACTTAAATTTTTTTTTTGGCACAAGTTTGCATAAAAAAAATTCAGAACTACTTTGGACCGGATCAGACCGGGATGGATCAGGTTCGAATAGAAATTTGAAGATTTTTTCAATACAAGACTGCATAAATAAATACAGGCCTATTTTGGATTGGGATGAATTTGATTTTATAAGGGCCGAATTCATACTAGGTTGGGATGAGTCAAATTCTGGCCGAGCCGAGATAAGTCAAATTCGGGCTGAACTAGGGATGGGTTAGATTTAGGCCAGTCGAAACAAAATTTGAAGATATTTTCTACACAATCTTGAATAAATAAATTTAGACCTACTTCAGATTAGGCAAGATTCGGGTTAGGATAGGTGGAGTTCAGGTTGAACCGGGATGGGTTAAGTAGGGTTGTGCATCGATTGGGTTCGGGTCAAATTGACCCAACTCGAACAATTTGAGACCCAAAATTTCCTTATATCTCTCACTCGAACTGATCCTAACAATTCTACCGAACTCGATCCGAACAATTCAAAATTCAAAAATTTCAGGGCCCAATCCAATTAATCTGATCAACCCCGAAATTCATAATCAAGCCTACAGTATCAGTTGATCTTAAAAACAATTATGTGATTTTTCAACAACAGATCTTATTAAAATTCATTCTCAACCTAGATCTGTATAAAAAAATATACAAATCTACAATTAACAAAATCAAACACACATAACCTAATTAATCTATCAAAGGAAAAACACAAATCTCATAAAAAAAACCTTAAAACCACAATCACTGAAAAGCAGAAAGTAAAAGGAGAGATGGAAGCAGAGAGAGGGAGATCGAAGCATGTAGAGGGTGAGAGAAAGATGGAAGCACATCAGCAGCGATGGTAATCATCATAGTGAAAAGAGGAGGAAGGAGAGAGAGAGCGTCAAATCGAAGTAGATAGAGAGAGAGGGGGGAAAACCGCTATATATAATCTTTTCAATCGGGTCATGGAAAGGTTTTAACCCTACCACTGAAATATTAAGAATTTTCCAACCCAACTCGATCCAAACAACCCATATCGGATTCTTTGGGTCGGGTTGGGTTTTACACACCCCTAGGGTTAAGTTTGGGGCGGACTGGGATGGGATTTAAGCCAGGTCTAAACAAAATTTGGATATTTTTTTTGCACAATCCTGTATAAAAAAAAAAATTCAAACCTATTTTAGGCTAGGTCAAACTTGGGTCGAAATGGGTTGAGTTTAGGTTGGATTGGGATGGATCGAGTTTGCGGTGGATAGGGTCGAATTTGGGCTGGGCCTAAATGAAATTTGATTTTTTTTCACAAGTCTACATAATAAAATCCAGACATACTTCGGGCTAGGTCATACTAGGATGGATTGGGTTCAGGCCGAAATTTGAAGATTTCTTTTCTACAAGACTGTATAAATAAATACAGGAATATTTCGAGTTGGGTTGGGTTGGATTTGTTAGGGGCTGAATTCAGACCGAACCGAGATGGATCGAATTCGGGCCAGATTGAAATTTAAAGATTTTTCTATATAATCCTATATAAATAAAATTCAGATCTATTTGAGGCTCGACCGAATTCAGGTTGGGATGGGCCGAGTTCGGATTGTACAAGGATTGGACGAACTTTTTCAATTTTTTATAAATTGGGTGTCGACTCCAAAATATCTTAAAAGTGCCTAAATGTTTCATGTAATTAGATAAACTTTCTAAATGTTCTATTGGCTAAAGATTTCATAATATCTCATGTTGCTCAAAATCTAGATGCAAATCCTTTCGAACTCTAAAAGCGGGCCCTCCTGAGAAGCATAAGCGAGTTCAGCGCGCATCACACAGGGCATGCTTGGTATGAAAAATTTATAGTCGCTATAAATTTGGTATATTAATTCATTTGATACCGTTGATGCTCATTGGGCTATATGAAATATGTATACGTGGATCAAAATTTAATGAGTCATTTTATTTGGTTGTTATGCACCAAATAATAGAAGTGCAAGCGCTTATTAGAGAACGGACTGAACGTGCCCATTGCCAAGAAGAATGCCATCGATTTTGTGGAGGTCCCGGCATACGTAAATGCAATCTTTTCGGATACTGCCAATGCGTATCCAAGGCTCCTTCGGAAGCTCCTTTTTCAGATATGCATTACAATTGAAGATATATAATATGAAATAAAAAAGAGTTTATAATAAAATAATATTCATCTAATAAATTAAATAAAAATCATTCTCTCTCTTTAATTTCTTTATTATTATTATTATTATTATGAGGAAGAAAAAATTCATATATTTTTATTTTTCTATTTTCTTTAAAGACAACACATATATCAGCTATTTGAATCTTTTGACTCCGTTAGCATTTTGCCTTCTGATTTTTGTAAGAAAACATTACAAGTCTTTAAATTATTAATTTTCTCTATTAATGTAGGATCTGACTGTTAAAAATTAAAGTATAGCACGTATCAAATAAGACAGGTAGACCACGCCCAAACATGAAAACTAGAACAAATTAATAACACAGCAGAAGCCGTGCCCTGCCCATGTAACGTAATAAAATGCAATAATAAGCTTTTAAATTAGATGAACTTGTTCTAAAATTTGGATGTTCTTATGATCGGCTTACTTATTGGGTTTCTTGGAGTCAGAATTGGTCAAGTTTGATGAATTGGTCTTACATACGCCTAGTCTTTGGAGCAATGAACTACTGGGCCACCAAAGTTTCAAGAATTGGGTTCAAATAGAGTCTATAGGTATTAGATGTATGGGCTGTGAACTACAAACCTAATTGTTGTGGCGCGTAACTCGCAAAATGCCAATGGTTTGCATCTTAGGTGCTGCCTGTTACTAATCATATATTTGATATATTTATTTATTACTAATTATTCATGCATTTACTTTTTGATTTATGTTCTGGTTTTTTTACTTGAAAACAAAAGCATTATCAGGAAAATAAAAGAGAAAGAATATCTATTATTCAAATTAATATATATTCTATATGTGGTAAATGAATTTTTCAAAGTAATTGTCAGATTTTATAAATTTGAAGTAATTATCTTGGCCGCCAATTCATAATAATTGGTTAGAATAATTTAGTAAATGAATTATTTTTTATCTATTTCAGTTATGAAAATTAAAAATTTTTGAACATATTTAACTATATTATTTTTTATATTCATTAAATTTATTTATATATATATATATATATATATATATATATATATAATATATATAGTTTGGATGATATTTGATGCTAGCAGTACATAGTTAGGATGATAAAAAACGTGTTTACTGATTTTTTTTTTTTCTATTTATGCACATATTACAGTTGATACTATGCAAGTATGATCATCCATAGAATAATAAACCGCCAATTCTGCTAATTGCAAAAGCTTCATTTTCTTTCCATTAGCTTGACATACAAAATCCAAAACTATAAACATAAATAAAAGTTTTTGATATTTGAGCTGATCAAATGACGCAACAACAATTTATTGCAATGTAAATAAGAACTACTTAGAGGCCCGCCGTCAATATTTTTCCAATTCATATGGTCTACCCACCTGCCAAACTAACTAAAGCAGCAAATTCAACTTCAATAGGCTCACAACCAGAGCATAGAAAGAAAGCAAAAACCAACATAAACACTCTACATAATGATAAATAAAACTAACAAGAATCCTAGATAACACCATGGCAGCACTATCAACCAGTATGTCTAGAGCTTCAGGTATGCTTGAATCATTTAAGCACTTTACTGCACCTTGCAGATGTGTCCCTCATGTTTGTCAGAGTAACCTCTACCACATAAATAAGGAATGTAATCTTCAGGTTGGATATCGTAGATCAACCCTGGATCAATTGCTCTTGATGCGTTGGCCTGCACCCATGTCAAAGACGGGTAGTTGGGAGAAAAAATAATTCATCGGAAATGGGCTTGCCGCCAAGATTATGTTCATCTGCAGTAGTCATGATAGCAGATTTTATGGCATCAGGGGACCAATTAGAGTGGACACTTTCAAGCAGAGCTGCAATGCCACTGAGATGAGGCCAAGTGAAGATTATATTTATCTGTTTAATCAAGACAGGGTAATATAGTCTTATTATAATAAGGGTATTTTAGTCTTCTGTTTTGTTGTATATATTCAGAACTTTTACGCATGCATAATGTGTGTCTTATGAAGAAAGGAAGTTATTTTCTTCATCTTCAATTCTCTCTGTTTCTAGTGCTTCTTCATGGTATCAGAGCAGAGTTAAAAGAAATTCGTGTTTCTTGGTTGTTATGATCAAGATTTTTGACTGATTTACGCTTCCACTACTGGAAATGTTTTGATTGTTCTTTGTTTTGGTTAAAGCATGGTGGATTTGACTGCAAATCTAACTGATACAGCTGCCTCGCGAGTTGATACGATGGGGGAAAATGCTGGTTTTTCTTTAGTTACTGCACCTTTATCAGGCAGCAACTACTTAACATGGAGTACTGCGATTCAGATTTCATTAGGTGCCAAAGATAAATTAGGTTTTATCGATGGTACTGAAAAGAAACCTGATGAATCAAGTGCAGATTTCTTGAAATGGAGAAGATCTGATTATTTAATCAGATCTTGGATTTTAGGATCTCTTTCAAAGCATTTGGCTGAACATTTATTGTATTGCTCCACAGCTAAGAATCTTTGGGATCAATTGGAGGAAAGATTCAGTGTCAGTAATGGTCCAAGAGTTTTCCAGATCCAACGACAAATTAATTCCATTGAGCAGGGTAACGCAGATCTGACAGTTTATTTCAACAAATTGTCAAAGCTCTGGAATGATCTCAATCGTGTTAAACCATTAACTTTTTGTGATTGTGGCAAATGCACTTGCAATGTTAACAAAAGACTTGAAGAAATGGATCTGAGCAATTGTTTAATTCAGTTCTTGATGGCATTAAATGAGTCCTATGAAGCAGTGAAGAATCAAATCTTGATATTAGAACCTTTACCAACTGTTAACAAGGCTTATTTGATCATTCAGGCAGGTAGATAAGGTTCTTGAAGATTCCTTAGAGACTAGTGTGATGTTAGTGAAGAGTAATGATAAATCTAAGGGAAACTGGAAGAAAAAAGATAATAACAAGAAGGATGATCGGTTTTGTGATTACTGTAAAGCTACAGGGCATGTAAGGGAGACTTGTTTCAAGTTGATTGGTTTTCCTGATCGGTATAAAGGTTTAAAAGGAAATAAGGAGAAGAGTTTAGTCAAGGCTCAAGTGAATATGGCTGAGTCACCAGTTGATGTAGATGTTGATGACAAACAGCTATGGATGGCGGAATTCATTAAGCAAGAAATGGCGAAGTACATTAAATGAAAGCACATTGCTAGTGACACGTTTGTTAATTTTGCTCATGCACATGCTGATGACTTTGCAGGTATGATGAGTCAATCTTACATAAATGATACTTCTAAACCAGAGTACTGGATTATAGACACAGGGGCCACTAGTCACATTTGTTCCAATCCAAAACTTTTCCAAAATCTTTCTACACTGTCTGTTCCTACCTCTGTTCATTTACCTGATGGACGTATCACTAAAGTCACTCAAGTTGGTCCTGTAATATTAAATGATCAAATCATTATCAAAGAAACTCTTTTCTTGCCTTTTTTTAACTATAATCTTCTCTCTGTCAATAAGCTTACTCAGTCTAACTCAGTGTTTTTTTCTTGCTATACCGATGTATGTCTGTTGCAGGACCTGAAGAGTAGAAAGGTCCTTGCTGTGGGGAGAATTTCCGGCAGTCTCTATATACTAGACAATCTTTCTTTTTCATCAGAAAATATAAACAAATATAATTCCTTTGTTTTTTTGAATAAGACCGAGTTATTAGCCTCATCTCAGTCTCCTAAAATTGCTTGTAGTTCACAACATGTTTCTTCTTATTGTACTGACGCTACCAAAATTAATAAAGTTGGTTCTTCATTGTCCATATGGGATTTACGGTTGGGCCATCCTAGTGATTCTGTTTTGCAGCATTTATCTTTTATGCAGCAAAATTCTAATTCTTCTAAGTTGTGTCCAGTATGTCCTTTAGCCAAACAAACCCGTTTGTCTTTTCCCCTCAGTACTATTCATAGTACCTCTGTGTTTGAGCTACTTCATCTTGATATATGGGGACCTTATAGAAAAGAGTCATTAACTGGGGCCTATTATTTTCTTACCATAGTTGATGATTACAGTAGATGTGTTTGGACTTACCTGATGCAGCATAAAAGTCAAACTTATACCGTTATACATAAGTTTGTTAACTAGATTCATACTCAATTTACTGCTCCAATAAAAACCATTCGGACTGATAATGGCCTAAAGTTTATGAGTGCTAAATTCTAGTCTTTACTTGCTGACTTGGGTATTATACATCAACGGAGTTGTGTGCACACTCCACAACAAAATGGAGTTGTAGAAAGGAAATATAGACACTTGCTTCTGGTGGCTAGGGCCTTACTATTTCATGCTAATTTGTCAAATACTTTCTGGGGAGAATCGATTCTTCATGCCACTTTCCTTATTAACCGACTTCCTACTAAGTTGCTTTCTTGGAAAACACCTTTTGAGATATTGTATCGAAAATTACTCGATTATTCTCTTTTACGAGTTTTTGGTTCCCTTTGTTATGCTACCGATGTTACTCCTCAAAAGCACAAATTCGGTCCTAAATCTGTTTCTTGCATTCTTTTTGGGTTATTCTTCAGGTGTTAAAGCTTACAAATTATATAACATGAAGACTAGGAGAGTCTTTCTAAGCAGGGATGTGGTTTTTCATGAAGAAGTTTTCCCTAATATTAAAGATATTGCAGCTTCTAATTCTACCGGTGTTGTTACTTTACCTATACCAACAACAGATTTGCTTGAAGATGCTGTTTCTATTGAGTCTTGTCATCCCACTACTGATATTAATGTTGAAGAACGGGAGGGTGTTTTTACTCATTCAGCAGTGAAAGTTCTTGGAGATGCTGTAGCTACTGAAGCGGCTAATGAGGTACCTTGTACTTCAGTTGAGCCAACAAGACAAAGTGTTAGATCTAAGAGACGACCATGATGGATGTCAGATTTTGTTTCTCATGCTGTTGTTCAATTTGGCCTTTCTACCTTCTACTGCTTATGCTTATGGGGTTTCAACTTTTCCTTTTGTTGTTCCCTCTTGCTTTACTGTCAATCATACTTCTTTTATGGCTCAATTGGATACTGTTAAAGAGCTAACATCTTATCATGATGCCAAGTCAAACTCGCATTGGGTGGCTGCGATGCAAGCAGAGTTAGATGCTCTAGACAAGAATCATACATGGGAGCTAACGACTCTTCCTACTGGTAAGGTTGCTATTGGTTCAAAATGGGTTTTCAAGTTGAAATTCAAGGCTGATGGGACTATAGAACGTTACAAGGCAAGGTTAGTTGCCAAAGGATACAACCAGGTAGAAGGGATTAATTATACAGAGAGCTTTTCTCTAGTTGCCAAAACTGTTACTGTATGTGTATTTTTGGCTTTAGTTGCAGCGAAGCATTGGTCTCTTTCTCAATTGGATATTAACAATACTTTTCTCCATGGTTTTATTGATGAGGAATTGTACATGAAGCCTCCTATAGGATACACGAAGGCAGCACCAAATCGTTGTATGGTTTGAAGCAAGCTTCTCGTCAATCGAATGCTGCATTTACCTCTCATTTGCATACACTTGGTTTTCATCAATCTCAGGCTGATCCTTGCTTGTATATTTTTAATAATCATAGTGATTTCTTGGCTTTAATTGTCTATGTTGATGATGTCTTGCTCATCGGTACTTCTGATGCTCTGATTGATCACGTTAAAGCTTCTTTGCATGCTGCTTTCAATATTAAAGATCTTGAGCAGGCCAAATACTTCTTAGGCTTGGAGATTGCTCGGTCGGATGATGGTTTTTATGTTAGTCAACGAAAATATGTTTTGGATTTGATTGCTGATGCCGGATTGATGGGTGCCAAATCGATGGTCACACCTTTGCCTAAAGGTTAGTTGCTGATCAGGGTGAATTACTTGTTGATCCCACTCCTTATCGATAGCTTGTTGGTCGATTGCTTTATTTTAACTTCACGCGACCTGATATTACTTATTCAGTTCATCAGCTTAGCCAATTTGTTCAAGCTCCTAGAGATTCACATTGGAATGCTGCCATGCATGTTCTTAAGAATCTGAAAAATTGTCCTGCTACCGGTTTATTTTATTCTTCTCATAACTCTTTGCAATTGGATGCCTATAGTGATGTTGATTGGGTTGCTTGTCGGGAAACTCGCCGGTCTATCACTGGTTTTTGCATTTTTCTTGGTTCTTCTCTTATTTCTTGGAAATCAAAGAAGCAAGGGACTGTTTCACATTCTTCAGCAAAGGCCGAGTATCGAAGTCTTGCTTCTACTGCTTGTGAGCTTCAATGGTTGTTCTGTTTGTTACAAGATTTCCATCTTTCTCCTTCTTTACCTATTTTATTGTGGGGTGATAACCAGGCTGCCTTTCATATTACCCAGAATCCTATTTTATATGAACGCATAAAGCACTTAGAAATTGATTGTCACCTGGTTCGGGATAAATACAAGAGTGGACTCTTATTGTCTCAACACATTTCTTCTTCTTCACAGCTTGCTGACATCTTTACCAAATCTCTTCCTGCTTCTCTTTTTCATCATTTTTTTATCCAAGTTGAGCCTCTTTCAACTCAATACGGCTCCAACTTGAGGGGGGGTGAAGATTATATTTATCTGTTTATTCAATACAGGGTAATATAGTCTTATTATAGTAAGGATATTTTAGTCTTCTGTTATGTTGTATATATACAGAACTTTTATACATGCATAAAGTGTGCCTTATGAAGAAAGGAAGTTATTTTCTTCATCTTCAATTCTCTCTGTTTCTAGTGCTTCTTCACCAAGACATCGAAGTGCCAGATTCCATACTAAATCTGTTAGTATTCTTGCTAACTGAATCTACCCAAGCTGCTAAAATATTCACGCCATGGCCTATAACATCTGTTTTTAATATACCCGGACTTGCTATGCTCTGGCCCCTTGAGGAAAAAATAGCAACTTGCGGAGCTTCTGGTAAACCTGTCACGGTTCCTTTAATTCTGGTTCGGTCACATGGTGCTCCAAGAAACAACTAATAGCTACTTTATCAACAGCTGAGGCCGAGTATGTTGCTGCCACCACAGTTGCATGTCAATGTGTTTGGCTTAGGAGATTGTTGTGTGATTTGCAGCAAAACGAGAAAAGGGAATTGAGCTCTAATGTGACAATAAATCAGCAATTGCAATGGCTAAGAATCCAACCTTTCATAGCAATACAAAGCACATTGAGCTGAGGTTTCCCTTCATTCGAGAATTGGTGGCCAAAGGAGAAATAACTTTGAAATTTTGTCCCACAGATCTGCGAGTGGCAGATATTTTCACCAAAGTTTTGTCAAGTCAAAGACATTATTTTCTTAGATCCTTGCTTGGAGTATGTGATTTTGAATCAAGGGGGAGTGTTGGAGATTTGATTCAATATCTTTTGCAGCAAATCACTGCAACAAATTCTCAATTTTAGTTGGTTGTTAGCGAAAAATTAGGAGTTGTTTTTTTCCTTATCTGCTAAATATCTACTTCCCATATTTTTCTGTAATTTTTTAGTTAGTAAGCTTATAAATAGGCATGTTATTTTTTCTGATTTGAACAGTAGGAATAAGAGCAGATTTGCTTCTTAGTTCTGTAACAAAGCCATCATCGTAACCATTCACTAAAATCATGGCTGCACCGCCATTGTCTTTCACTTCTTGGCCCTTGAAAACTGTATAAGATGTACGTCCTCTTTCACATAACACTATTGACATCAATATTTCTAAGTGATTATCTAGATAAATTTAGATTCACCATTTGCACTTGGATAAACAAGTAGCAACAATGTTGGAGGGAAATTTTTTGGTTGAAAAAGAGATTGTCCATTTAACTCTGCATTATTCCCTAGTAAATAGTTGCTCTTATGGCTCTATCAACAGTGCTTGCTCCTACAGTTAAAACCCATGGTGCATTATGGTATACTGAGTTATTACGGGGTCCAGAATTTTCGGCCGCGCAACTCACAAAAACTCCATTAACAAATAGCTGAATATGCACCAATTGCAACTGCATCATCATAGAATGTTGGAGGATTGTTATAACCAAGAGAAATTGACAAGACATCAACACCATCATCAATTGCAGCATCCATTGCAGCCATTGTAGCATCCATTGCAGCATCAAGCTATGGAAACATATGGAAGAGAAATTTCTCGAGTAGTGATAGCATCTCTAATATAATAACAATCGACTTCAATGTGCTTAGTTCGCTCATGGTAGACAGGATTAGTAGCAATTTGAATAGCACTAGAATTATCTGCATGTAAAGGAGTGGGATCCGTTTGAGGAAATCCAATTTCAGCCAACAGTCCCTGAAGCCAAGTAATTTCAGAGCAAGCAGCAGACATAGCCCAATATTTAGATTCAGTAGAAGATTTAGAGACTCTATCCTGTTTCTTACTCTTCCATGATATCAAAGAATCCCCAAGGAACATACACCAACCAGTAACAGAACGACGAGTATTGGGACAACCAGCCCAATCGGCATCACTAAAAGCACGAAGAAACAGAGAAGAACTTGCAAAAAAAAATAAACCACGGCATGGAGTACCCCGAAGATAATGCGACGAACTGCAGCCAAGTGAAGATGGCGGGGAGAGTGCATAAACTGACTAACTTGCTGGACAGCAAAGGAGATGTCAGGTCTGGTGATAGTTAGGTAATTCAAACTCCCCACTAATTGTCGATACAAAAATGGATCAGAAAGTAGATCTCCCTCATCCGAATAGTACTTGACATTTACTTCAAGAGGAGTATCAACCGATGAAGAATCATGAAGACCAGCCAATGCAACTAAATCTTGAATATATTTATGTTGATTAAGAAATATACCAGAAGATGTAGAGTGAACTTCCAAACCCAAGAAATATGTAAGGTTACCTAGATCCTTCATATGAAAAGACTCTCGTAGATGCTGTTGAATCTGAGAAATCAATAAAGAATTTGTTCCTGTTATAATAATGTCATCAACATAGACCAAAAGAAGAACAATTCCAGTTGAAGTTGTATGAAGGAATAGAGAAGAGTCATATTGACTTTGCACAAACTTAAGCTGGAGCAAGGTAGATCGGAACTTTTCAAACCATGCACGAGGAGCTTGTTTTAAACCATACAAGGAGCGATTCAACTTGCAAACTTCCAAAGTAGAAGAGGAAAACAAACCAGGAGGAGGTTTCATTTAAATAGCTTCCTTGAGATCACCATGGAGAAATGCATTTTTGACATCCATTTGTTTAAGTGGCCAACCTTGTGAAGCAGCAATGGCAAGAATTGTGCGCACAGTAGTCATTTTAGCAACAGGAGCATATGTCTCCTCATAGTCCACCCCATATTCCTGTCGATTACCAAGAGCAACCAATCGAGCCTTATAGCGCTCTAAAGTCCCATCAGATCGAAGTTTCACAGAATAGACCCACTTACACCCAATAGGTTTAACTGTGGGAGGGCATGAAACAATATCCCATGTATGATTATCCTAAAGAGCTTGAAGTTCATCTTGCATTGCTTTTTGCCAACACTCATGCTTAATTGCCTGTGAGTAAGAAGATGGAACCACAAAAGAGGATAAAGCAGCACTAAAGGATGTATGATAGGAGTCATACCAATTAGGAGGTCATGATACTCTAGTGGAGCGCCTCAAGGTAGCAGGAGCAGGAGCAAGGGGCGGATCGTGAGTAGGAAGGGGCGGTGTTGAATGACGTCTTTCATACACATATCCAGGCCGGAATCGAACAGGTGAAGAAGACGATTTATCAAAACTAGGAAGAAGAGCAACATCTGGCAATGATTGATCACAAGTGGGAAAGAAAAACTGATGTTCAAAGAAAACAACATTGCGAGAAACACGAAGCTTCTTAGAAAATGAATCATAACAAACAAAACCTTTATGATTAATACTATATCCTATAAAGGCACATTTAACAGATTGAGAAGAAAGTTTATGACATTCAAAAGGAGGCAAATGAACGAAACAAACACAACCAAATGTATGCAAATGCCCATACTGAGGATGCTGTTGATAGAGGCGAAAATAAGGAGACTCAAGATTTAAAATTTGAGAAGGCAGTCTATTAATAAGATAAATAGCTGTAGATAATGATTCTACCCAAAACTGTGAAGGAACGAAAGACTCAAGTAGCAGAGTACGAGCAACTTCTAAGAGATGACGTGTAACACCCCGAACACACCCTAGTCGGATTAGGGTAGGTTTAGGGTGTAACGGAAACCGAATGTGGTTGCGATATGAATGGAAGTGTCAAAAAGGATACAACCGTCATTAATTCGAAAGTTCGACGAGTTTCTGTAAATGGGACAATTATATCATCGTGCCTCTAATGACATGAAGAGAATTATTCTTGGTGCTTAAAACGTGTAATGGGATGATGGAAATGATTAAGTGTAGTAAAGGATGTCATCGGTATTAGGTGAAAAGTTAAGGGTATTTTGGTAATCTGCCAAATTGTGACTTAAATAAAACAATTAAGAAGATTTGTATGCCAATGTTTTAATTGGAGATAGTTATTTGCCAAATGTATGAAGAAACAAAAGAATAAGGGACCAAAAGGGATAATTGTCATAAAAATCTTTGGAGGGCCAATAGGAAGTAGACATGTGGCATATGGGATAAGTTTGAGTTATTTTAGGAAAGGGATATCAGATTTCTGCACTTCCCCTCTCCTCCCTCACGTGAATTTCCTTTGGTCTTCTTCTCTCCCTCTTCTTCTTCATCTCATGCCAACCCTCCCTTTCTTCCCTTGCAAGCTCAAGCTATGAGTATTAGAAAGTGCAGCTCAAGTGTTTGAAGGAGAGATTTGAGTTAGAAGGGTAAGTAGGGATCCTCATCTCTAGAATTCCATCTTGGTTTCATTAAAAATATGGAGTGATATTCTATGTTTTTATGAGGAAATTGGAGAGACAAAACTGAAGAGGGAGTACGAAAGCAAGAAGTGCCACCATTGAAGCTATTGGAGCAAAGGAGTTAAGGTTTGGAAACTAGTTTGATTTGATGATAAATAATATGATTTGAGATGTATTTGAATGATATGTGTTGAATCTATGATGTTGATAGTGAGTGTTGGCTTTAGATTGTTAAAATTGTGCATGTGAGTAGGATTTGATGAAAATTGTGTTAAGAAACACTTGACCTTTCTTCAGTTATTAGGTTCTATCCAGAGTTTTAGAACTCCAAAAAGGGTGAGACCAATTGTATTAGAACCATAAGATCCGTGTCTTTAAATGTTGTAGAAATAGCTCTGTTGATTTGAGGAATCTAAGGTCATCAAAATTGACGATAACTGTAGTTGCATTTCTGTAAAAGGGCTTCTGGAACCAGTTGTGTTCCTTTGGCCATAACTCCTTCATTTTAAATCCAATTAACCTGAATCTTGTCCCATTTGAAAGATAAGACATAGGGGAAGAAATGTTAAGAAGGAACCTTTGCCTGAAATTGAGTGTAAGATATCGGTTTGCACTGTACAAAATTGTGGTGTGAACCAGTGTCGAAAGTTAGCTTCTGTTTTGCTTAATTTAGTATGTCACGGTCACAACCAATTCATTGTCACCGTGACCCCCCCTGTTTTGTCTATTTAGGGTGTTTTTCTTCCCGAAATGCACCCGAACTTCACCACGAGTTCCCATAGCTTGTCTAATACATATTTATCATTATAAAATAAGTATTTTAAGCATGATGAACTATGCATGCTAACGTGTATAAATATGTATGAGCTATAAGTGTTTTAAGTGTAATGAATCAAGTATGTGAATATGTATAAATGAGTATGATTAAGATTGGTAATTTAACTAATAAAGTAATAAAATATAATTATGTGAAGGATAGCAAATGGAATGACAAATATATGTGTATGAGAGCGATGTTAAGCTCAAGTGATGAATGATATATGTGTTATGAAGATTGATTAATGTGAAATGGATGACATAATCAAATAACTTAAGCCTGCGAGTCAAGTAGTGGATAAATAGGCATGCCTATAGGGTCAAAGTGCTGCAGCCCAATGCGTTTAATGTATCTGATTCCTTGGGAATCACAATGCGATTACAATGCGTATAATTCTTGCTGGATTTTATTATATGTGAAATGATATTACTGTACCTGAGGGTACCAATGCGTAAATAAGATTTTAATGTGATTATAGTACCTCGGTGGTACCAATGCGAAACCCATTATCCGCGTCTTTGAATTGCAGGCAACTTAATAAATGGAAATAATAATAATACAACCATTATGTATGTTATACTCTGGAATTATGAGATGGGTTGCTTAATGCTCTATGTGTATGAGAATGCTAAATAAATCATGACATGCCTAAAATGGTACTTAATGTGATATGGTCAGTTAAGTATGATCTTTTGCGTATAATGTATGATGTTCTATTTGTGTGGTGTATTACTTGTTATGTGTATGTGTTCCCCACTAAGCTTTATGCTTAGCACGGATTTTCTTTTAATCCGTGTAGGTACTATTGATCGGGTCTTTCGAGAGTCTTTCCGCAGCAGTCCAGGCCAATGCAAGCTTATGAAGAGATATTAGCGTAGGATTTGTATAGTCTTGATGATGTATGCAAGATTTGCAATTCTGGAATTATAAGTTTTGTAAAAATGATATTGGTTATGTAAATGGTCTATCTATAGTAAATTCTGACGAAGTATATTTTACAGTGCGATTGTATAATGAATTTATAGTTAAATATAATGTGTTTTTGAAAATGAAAGAAATTTTATAACTCATATTTTAGCTTAAAAGTTTATAAGTTTTGCGTGTTTGTTTCGGTAATGCCCTTGACCGTCGTTATGGACCACCGGTTCACGGTATGGTTTACTACGTACGGGTAAGGGGTGTTACATGACGATTCTTTCTCTCTGCCACACCATTTTGTTGAGGTGTGTATGGACAAGAACGCTGTGAGAGAATACCTTTTTCTTTCAAAAAATCATGAAATGAATGAGACATGTATTCTCCACCAGAATCAGATCGAAGAACTTTGATGACAGTAGAAAATTGAGTTTCAACAAGAGCAACAAAAGTCTTGAAAACTGAAAGAACATCAGATTTGGAACGAAGAAAATAAATCCAAGTAAATCGACTATAGTCATCAATAAATGTCAAAAAATATTTATAATGTGCATGAGAAATAATAGGAGCAATCCCCCATACATCACTATGAATAATATCAAAGCATTTATTCGCACGACTACAAACAAGAGGAAAAGGAAGAATTTTACTTTTTCCTAGTTTACACGTTGAACAATCAAAAGAAAGGCTTGTAGATTGACCATTAGTGCCTAATAAATCAGAATTCAACAAATAAGACAAGATAGTAGAATTGGGGTGTCCCAAACGTTTATGCCACACCTCATTTTTATTAATAACAGCAGAATAGGCTAAGGACACATTTCTAGGAATGGAAATATGCATAGGAAATAAACGTCCGATTTTAGACTCCTTCGCAATCACTGTCCCCAATTCCTGATCCTGCACACAACAACCATCACGAGAAAATTGAACATTATAGTTATTTTCTACTAATTGGCCAACTGAAAGCAAATTATCAGAAAGCCCAGGTGATATAAAAGCATTATTAAAAACTGGAGTAATATCACCAACACCAGTAATAGGCAAATGATTTCCATTGGCAACTTGAATATTTTCTGAGCCATTATAGGTCTGGACATTTTGCAGCAAATGAGGAGAACTTGTCATATGATTGGAGGCAGTAGAATCAACAAGCCAAGTCTTAGACAAATAATTACCATTACCTTGGAGTTTCAGAGCAGAGAAGGCTGTGACAATCATTTGTTGTACCATTTCAGGAGTAACAGCAGTGGATTGAACATTTGGATTCACTACTGACATAGGTGAGGACTTAGGTTGAATCTGATCCGTAGAAGCTTCACCAACTGTTGCTTGAAAGGTAGAATTTTGACGATTTTGAGGGCGAGTTGAACAATCTTTGATGATGTGGCCACGCTTTTTGCAATAATTACAAAATTTCTGGGTATAGTGTGCTGCAACATGCCCATAGTTCCTGCAACTAAAACACTGAACCTTACTCATATCTCGACCCTTACTTTTTCCGTGAGCCAAAAATGCCATCTGTGTGATAGTCATTTTCTCCTGTTCAAGAGTGGTTTGTGTAAGAAGACGTTGCTCCTCACGAATTAATTCACTGAAACACACATCTAAGGTAGGAGGAGGATGTCGATTCATCAAATTAGAACGAGTACTTTCAAAATCTGATCGAAGTTTCATCAAAAACTGATCGCGCCTGCTAATTTCATGAACAGCCAGTACATCAGCAAGAGAATCTTTAGACACTGTAGCACACACTATATCAGAAAATTCAGCCCATAAATTTTGAAAACCAGAATAATAATCTTGAATAGAGAGACTCCCCTGTGTATAATTCGCAATTTCACACTCCAATTGAAATCTCCTTACTGAATTTGTTTGATTGTAAACCTTTTTCAAATATTCCCACATGGTTTGAGCAGTTTTATAGGGACGTAAATTAAGAATAATTTGAGAATCACATGACCCAATAATCCAAGACATCACCCTAGCATCTTTGATGTTCCATTGAGCCAATTGAGTAACATCTGCTGGAGCTAGAGTGGTACCATCAATATGTCCCCATAATTCTTTGCCAGTAACATACAAACGAAATTGAAATTCCCACGTCGAATAATTTTTTCCCGTAAATTTAACACAAAATTCAGAGTAATTACCAGCCATTTTCAGCAGAAAAGAAGGCAACGAGATACTACAGCTTCCTCAAGAAAATTACCCAGATGGAACTTGCAATCTGCAGTAACCTGAAGTTCCAACGCCACTCAAGAATAACCAAAAAAAAAAAAAATTTCCAAAATTCTAAGATAAGGGCTCTAATAACATGATAACTTTCACTTAGAAAGAATTTTAATTGAATGGCTAAATGCCTTTTTCTCTCCCATTTCATTGAATATATAACTAAATATACAGAATTAAAGGCTGATTTACAGAGAATAATGTTGGGGCTGATTTGGGGCTGATTTACAGAGATTTATCTCTACATACAGCTGTACAAAGAATATAAAATAAATAGGTTGTACAAAATAAATGTTTGCTATATATGGCAACACAACCATATACATTGCTAAGTGGCCTAATGGCGCCATGCCAATTGCGGTGCCATTGGCCTGGCCAAACCAGTTAACACCTTCCACAGGACTGCCAGCTGCTATGCCAGCTGTGTAAGTCCCATGCCCTGACTTATCACTATGATTAATCAAGTACATTATTCATTAATACAATGATGAATGTTAATATAGGAATATTAGTAAATCTGTGCTTGCGTTGCTTATTCAAATATGACAGCAATTGGGCTTCAAACACATATCCACTAGCCACCCAGTTTAGGAAACCCTGAGCAGAGGAACCACTAGTACTAGCGTTCCCGTTTTTGCTGAATGTTATTGAGTGTGTTGCTTTCTTCTTCGCATCGTTGAAACTAATCTTATTAGGTGTTACCATAACATTCACTCCTTGCGGGGAAAATATGTAGAGATTGTAAGTAGTATTTGGCTGGCCATAGTTTGTAACTGTTCTTGTGCAAGTTTGTCGAGTAGACCCCAATTTGATAGAAAATGATGGGTAATTTAGCTGAGCTTTAGGAATGCTCGAGACATTTGAGCAGTTCACTATCCGTTGCATGATTGTTCCCACATGTTTGTCTAAATAACCCAGACTACATAAATATGGAACGTATTGGATATTAGCACTTTACAACCTATCAGCACTGTGAATTCATGGAGTGATAAGGAAGACCACAAATTATGGAGTGATAAGGAAGTCCATATATCGTGGAGAGATAAGGATGATCACACTCACAGTGCTATCAACGGAAATGTGGTTGGTGACAAGGACCTCCAATGGGTAACAAATTCCTACAACAGTGGTAGTTCAATAAGAAACGGAAACTACAGCTAATTGACAGTAAAATGCAATAGTTATAGCTTTTATTCTTATCTTTTGTAACAACCTTGCACTTCTATTTATATAGCTCTCTATGAGCTGAATAAGGTGTCAAGAAAAATAATAGTAATTTATGAGTTAATATTTCTTTTAGCTGTCTCTGTTTTTTTTGTCTTGGTATCAGAGCTCAGATCCTATCTTTTTTTATTTTTTCACCATGACTTCACTATCTTTGAATGTAGGAAACTTCGTTACCTTAAAACTTACACAGTCCAACTACCCATTATGGAGAGAACAAATTTTAGGATTAGCAGAAAGTCAAGATTTAGTCGGTCACCTCACCAATGAAACAACAGTTCCAACTAAATATACTACCACAGATTCAAACACAGGAAACACTACCCCACAGCTCTCACAAGAATTCATTGCTTGGCAAAAGTCTGATCGTCTTCTCCGAGGATGGATCATCGGAACCCTCTCTGAAGAAGCTCTAGGACTTGTCATTGGCTTAGATACAGCATTTGCAGTCTGGGAAGCACTGAAAGATGCTTATGCTCAGGATTCACAAGAACGAGAATTTACTCTACGACAACAGCTGACCTATCTTCGCAAAGATGATGCTAACACCATTGGAGATCACATACGCATCTTTAAAGGTCTATGTGACAATCTTGCTGCCATTGGGAAACCAATACCAGATAAAGAAAAAGTATTCTGTCTTCTCACAAGTCTTGGTCCACAATATGAAACCTTTACAACAACCATGCTGAAACCCTCAAGGCCAACATATTCTGAGTTGATTTCCCAGTTGCAAAACCTTGATCAGCGTCGTAATTGGTTCTTAACCCAATCAGATATGCCTCCTTCTCATCTCAGTCCCCATTTAGCCTTCTATAGTCAGCAACAAAAACAACCTCAAAGCTCCAATATAAGGAATCAGCACCGCAGTTTCACTTCTTCAGGTCATGGTTTTTCAGCACAACAATTTCAAAATCAGAATCACAGCTATTCCAACAACTCAACCCCAGCTACTCAACAACGTCGACCACCGCCTCCAGGAGAAAGACGTATGACAGCAGCAGAGCGAGAACTATATCGAAATGAAACTTGTCAATATTGTGAAAAACCAGGTCATATTGCCAAAATTTGTTGGTGGATACCCAAACGATCAACTCAAACTGATGAAATTCCTCAAGCTCTTGCAGCTCTCACTCTAGACAACTCCATTGCCGACACTGAATGGACCTCGGATACAGGAGCTTCAAATCACATGACAGGTAAGTCAGGTATGTTGACTAATGTTCATAAATATTCTGGTTGTGATTCAATCATGATTGGAGATGGCTCTTTTATACCCATCACAGGTATTGGTGAGTCATCTATCCAGCAAAAAGACAAGACTTTGCCTCTTCATGATGTTCTTTTTGTCCCAAATCTAAAAAAAAATTTACTTTCAATTAGTCAATTAACCACCCAATTTCCTGTTAACTGTGAATTTACTGATGTTGATTTTTGTATAAAGGAAAGGAAAACAGGGCATCCATTACTGACAGGGAAAAGGAACGGTGATCTGTACACCTTGTCTAATGTACCAGCAGCTCACTTTTCTCATCGATTCAAATCTGGTACTGCTGATGTTTGGCATCAACGCTTAGGACACCCTCAATCTTCTGCTGTTCGGCTATTGAAAAATAAAGGATTGATAGATGTTCAAGGTCCTTTACGAGAAAATCATTTATGTGATAGTTGTCAATTAGGAAAATTAAGTAAACTTCCTTTTGCTCTTTCTGAACATTCTAGTGCCAGTTTTTTTGATAAGATTCATTGTGATTTGTGGGGTCCAGCTCCTATTTTATCTATTGGCAAGTTTAGATTCTATGCATGTTTAGTTGATGATTTTTCCAAATATACTTGGATTATTCCGTTAAAAAATAAATCTGATTTTTTTGCTGCCTATTTAGCATTTGAACAATATGTTGAACGACAATTCAATAAAAAAATAAAAATATTTCACTCTGATGGTGGAGGTGAGTTCATAAATTCTAGACTATTATCACACTTTCTTACAACAGGTGTTGTTCATCAGATTTCATGCCCCTACACTCCTGAACAAACTGGCATGGTAGAGAGGAGACACCGAATCATACGTGAACTGGGAATGACAATGCTGTTTCACAGTCATGCTCCTCTCTCCTTGTGGGTAGAGGCATTTACCACCGCAGTCTTTCTTCTAAATCGATTACCTTCATCCTCTCTCAAATTCGACACGCCATACTTTATGTTACATGGAACTCACCCTACCTACTCTTCACTTAGAGTTTTTGGCTCTAAATGTTTTCCGTATACGTGGGATACAAAATCTCATAAATTTGATCCTAAATCTGTTTTGTGTGTTTTTGTAGGATACAGTGAAAAACACAAAGGATACAAGTGCTTCCATCCACCTAGTCGCAAGTTTTTCATCTCTCGCCATGTTGTTTTTGATGAGACAGTTTTCCCTTTTAAAACCTCGTCTCATTCTAGTTCTCAATCACATGCTCTTAATATATTTAATTCTTGGTTGCCTGCTTCTAATACTTGTTTTGATTCAGGAAATTACTCACATACACCAGCACCGATAAATCCCATTCCTTTACCATCCATTAATTCTCCTCTTTCAGTATCTTCTGCAAATTCATCAAGATCTGACTCTGAAATGAACAGTGCTGACCCCGATACTGCAGATCAAAGTTCTGCAGGTGCAACCTTCCCTACTCAATTATCTAACTTACCCACCAATCACACATCTACACCTGGGTCCCTTCCCTCCATTAATTCACCACAACCTCTTATAGCCCTGGATTCTCATCCCATGGTCACCAGGTCCAAAATTGGGGTTGTTAAACCAAATCCTAAATATGCCTTGGCTGTCACCTCGTCTGCCTCTATACCCAGGGAACCAAAAAACGTTAAAATTGCCTTGTCACACCCAGGTTGGAAGGCTGCTATGCTTGATGAACTTGCTGCACTACATCAAAACAGAACATGGCGATTAGTTCCACGAACTTCCGATATGCATGTAATTGGCTCCAAATGGGTCTTTAAAACCAAGCTTCGCCCTGATGGTACACTGGATCGCCTCAAAGCTCGCTTAGTAGCCAAAGGTTATCATCAGGTTGATGGTGTTGATTATACAGAGACATTCTCTCCTGTCATCAAACCAGGTACAATTCGTCTGATCTTAACTATTGCCCTTGTGAGACGTTGGCCTATCCGTCAACTTGATGTCAAAAATGCCTTTTTACATGGACACATTGTTGAAGATATATATATGGATCAACCACCAGGTATGGCTGACTTAGAACACCCTGAGTATGTTTGCAAACTTCAACGTGCCTTGTATGGTCTTAAACAGGCACCACGTGCTTGGTTTGATAGACTTAGTGAATTTCTTCTCTCTTATGGTTTCTTTTGCAGTTTAGCTGACCCTTCTCTTTTTATTTTTCATTCTGCTCATGGTTCGCTTATTTTACTTTTGTATGTTGATGATATGATTCTTACAGGCTCATCTACAACACTTGTTAATTCTTTTATCAGCATCTTAAGTTGTGAGTTTTCTATGAAGGATTTAGGTCCAGTTCATCATTTTCTCGGTGTTGAAATTTCAAGCACACCAGATGGGTTACATCTGTCTCAGTCACACTATGCTCTTGACATTCTTGAACGGTCCAATATGCTTCATTGCAAGCCCATGACCACACCTTTGGAGGTCAAACTCAAACCTGCCTCCCAGTCTGTGCCTCTAGCTGATCCCAGTCACTTCCGCGGCATTGTTGGTGCTCTTCAATACCTCACTATGACACACCCAGATTTGTCATATAGTGTCAACTTCGTGTCCCAATTCATGCATGCCCCTACAGTTGCTCACTTCAAATTGGTTCAACGCATCCTTCGGTATCTAAAAGGCACCATTAACATTGGTTTACATCTTACTTCCAACACTACTCTTGACTTGTCTGCCTTCTCCGATGCTGATTGGGCTGGCTGTCCTACCACAAGGAGGTCTACCACCGGCTATTGTACATTCCTTGGTTCCAATATCATCTCCTGGTGTGCGAAGAAGCAACACACTATCTCTCGCTCTAGTACTGAAGCTGAGTATCGTGCTATGGCTAACACTGCTGCAGAGCTCACCTGGTTAACTTACATCCTTCGTGACCTTCGCATCCCTCTTTCTACCCCACCTACCCTTCACTGTGACAATATCAGTGCACTATACATGACTGTCAATCCTGTATTTCATGCTCGAAGTAAGCACATTGAGTTGGATTACCATTTTGTACGCGAACGAGTTGCCCTTGGACTACTTGTCACTAAACATATCTCCTCTGATAAACAGGTTGCAGATATCTTTACCAAACCTATGTCTAAAGCTGCTCTCTCTTTTTTTCGAAACAAACTGTGCCTTCAGGCCCGGCTCAGTTTGCGGGGGGATATTAGCACTTTACAACCTATCAGCACTGTGAATTCATGGAGTGATAAGGAAGACCACAAATTATGGAGTGATAAGGAAGTCCATATATCGTGGAGAGATAAGGATGATCACACTCACAGTGCTATCAACGGAAATGTGGTTGGTGACAAGGACCTCCAATGGGTAACAAATTCCTACAACAGTGGTAGTTCAATAAGAAACGGAAACTACAGCTAATTGACAGTAAAATGCAATAGTTATAGCTTTTATTCTTATCTTTTGTAACAACCTTGCACTTCTATTTATATAGCTCTCTATGAGCTGAATAAGGTGTCAAGAAAAATAATAGTAATTTATGAGTTAATATTTCTTTTAGCTGTCTCTGTTTTTTTTTTGTCTTTGGATATCATAAACAAGCCCTGATCATTTGCTCTTGATGGGTTTACATGGCCTGTACCAATATCAAATATAGTAGCGGGAACAAACTGTTGATCCGAAAAGGGCTTGTCTCCAAGATTATACAAATTAGCAGCGGTCATGATTGAAGATTTTGTAGCAGAACCTGATCATTAGAGATGGACACTTTTAAGTACCGCTGCAATGCCACCAGGCCAACTCTCGCACTTTTGGGTGGCTGGTGGAGGTTGCACCCTTCTTAACTTCTTTATAAATGCTCCCAATTTTAGTATTTTTACTGTAACTTCTACGCGGTTGTTCTTTAATTTAATCACTTTCATTATTCCAAGTCTAGCCCTTTTTTAATGATTAATTACCGTGAAATTTGAACAAAGAGAAAAAAAAAATCATTATCCTTGAATCAAACTCTTGTAAGATGTTTGGGCAAGGTTACCGATTAATATAATAAGGGCTTTACAAGAATGATTCCATCTAACAGAGATGTTTATATGATGGTTATGAATAGATTTTTGTATATGCGTGCATCTATATTTTGATTCGTTTAGAACATACAAATTAACAAATTCTGTTGCAGACCTTTTTATTTTTATGGTTCGGACATTTCTCTCTACCTCAAAATCTTGAAATTGAGTACTTGGATGCTCTTAGAGAGCTCTGCTAGCTTTATCCATATCTAACTCCTATAAAGCTTATTAAGGTTTATTTGACATCATTATGATTAATCAAGTACATACATACTTCATTAATACAATGATTATTGTTATTATAGGAATAGTAGTAAATTTGCTTTTGCATCTTCTTATTCAAATATGACAACAATTGGGCTTCGAACACTATATCCACCAGCCACCCAGTTTAGGTAACCCTGAGCATAGGAACCACGTCTACTAGCATTCCCACTTTTGCTGAATGTTACAGAGTATGTTGCTTTCTTAATTGCATTGTTGAAACTAATCTTATTAGGTGTTACCATAACATTCACTCCTTGCGGGGAAAATATCTGCAGATTGTAAGTAGAATTTGGCTGGCCATAGTTTGTAACAGTTCTTGTGTAAGTTCGTGGAGTAGACCCCAATTTGATAGAAAATGATGGGTAATTTAGCTGAGCTTCAGGAATGCTCGAGACGTTTGAGCACTTCACACTGCGTTGCGTGATTATTCCTACCCTATTGTCAGAATAACCCAGACCACATAAATATGGAATGTAATCATCAGGGTTGATATCATAAACAAGCCCTGGATTATTTGCTCTTGATGGGTTTGCATGGCCTGCACCGATATCAAATACAGTAGCTGGAACATACTGTTCGTCAGAAATGGGCTTGCCTCCAAGATTATACAAATCAGCAGTGGTCATGATTGCAGATTTTATGGCAGCTGGCGACCAATCAGGATGGGCACTATTAAGGAGCGCTGCAATGCCACTCAGATGAGGACAAGACATTGAGGTGCCTGATAACATCTCAAACCTGTTGATGGTATTGTCTACTGAGACTGGATAAGCAGCCACAATGTACACACCTGGACCTATAATGTCAGGTTTCAAGATCCCAGGACTTGCAGTATTAGGACCTCTTGAAGAAAACACGGCTACTTGTGGAGCATCTGTCAAGCCAACTACTGTTCCTTTAAACAAGATTGTAGCCGTTGGCGATGTTGCAGATTTTATGTAGTCTTTGATTGCGGATCCGGCAAGGTAACTCACATGTGAAGCAGGGAGCACATGAAAGTCAAAACTTGTGATGAAGCCTTCAGATTGAGTGTTCATTAAAATCATAGCAGCACCACCGTTGTTTTTCACTTCTTGGCCTTTGGTAAATGGATCATATATTCCATTCTCACATAGCACTATCTTGCCTTTGACATTAGCATTCCATAATGATCCTGGCGCGCATATTCTTGAAAATATATTACCATTTGCACCTGCGTAAACAAGAGGCAACAATGTCGAAGAGAATTTGTTGGGTTGATAAAGCGATTCACCATTTACCTTTACATTATTTCCAAGTAGAACTGTTGCTCTTATAGTTCTGTCTACAGTGCTTGCTCCGACGGTCAGAATCCATGGTGCCTCATTCGCTACAGAGGCTGAATTCGGACCCCAATTCCCTGCAGAGCAACTTACGAGGATCCCCTTCTGAGTAGCTGCATATGCACCAATAGCAATTACATCATCATAGAAAGGATATGAACCCAGGGCATGGGAAAGTGAAAGCACATCAACGCCATCTTCAACAGCAGCATCCATTGCAGCCAATATCTCACTCTCACCAGCCTCGTTTGCTCTACCAGAAACTTTGTAAATAGCTAAGTGCGCTAATGGAGCAACGCCAATTGCAGTGCCATTAGCCTGGCCGAAGAAGCTAGCACCTTGTACTGGACTTCCAGCTGCAATGGAAGCTACATGTGTCCCATGCCCATTGTAGTCCAATGCACTTATAGTTTGAGAATCAAAATTTCTTGCACCAATAAGCTTGTTATTGCATGATGCTCCTACCAACTGGCATATGCCTTTCCATTTTGCTGGTGGAGGAGGCATTCCTGCATCCGAAAAGGAAGGGTGATCGGGCGTTATTCCACTGTCCACAACTCCAATAATGACTCCCTTTCCATAATTTGAACTTTTCCAAAATCCTGAATTCTGTTGGAGACCCAGCAAAGCAGGTGTATGGGTTGTTTGGAGAGGTACCATCCTCTCCGGCCGGGCTAAAACCACTCCTTTCCTGATTTTCATTGCCATTGCTTGCTGTGCTGTAAGTTTCACAGAAAACCCATTAACCAAATTGTGGTAGGAGTGAATCAAACGTGAGCTGGAGATGTTTTGAGGCAAGAACGATCGGTACCAAATGCCTAAATCTTTCGGTTTTATGAAGTGTGCAGCTTTTGGTTTCTGCAGGAGAACAATGTAATTCTTTAAATTGCTTTCCTCATCCTCCACTGTTTTCTGGGAGATGACAAGAGAGGACCAGAAGACAAGAACAAGAAGGGAAATTAGAGTTTTGCTTCCCATATCGTTGGAAGAACTAATTGGTGCTTTTGGGTTGATGCTCTATATATTCTTGTGATCATATATATAGTGTTAATTCGTAATTAGGTTGTAGTGATATCAAACTCGTTATTGTTGCTGATAAAGTGATAAATCTAAATCTACTTTTTTTTAAATTGTAGTCTTTTTTAAGGCACCTTTGTTTTTTCTAAGGCGGCTTTTGAGTTTTAAGGCTTAGACACCATAATTTGCTCGTTCATCTAATCTAGCCTTCTTAGGCAAATTCCTTCTTTTGCTCCTTCGCCTACGGGTATTAGCAGAAATTCCAGCTATGGATTTATTCTAAATTATTAATGGCAGTTGCACATTCTTTAAACTTTTCTTGGCTCAATAATATAATGCAATAATACATTTTTACTTTATAATAAATACAACATTAATCATCCGAATTGCCACTTTTATGGTAATTTATGATTAGCTTGTTTTATATGGAAGTACAGATCCAACTTAGAAAAAAAAAAACAGTAAAAATATGTATATCTAAAACAGAAATAATAAATATTATACTGACGGCACACAAAATGATTACATTTACAATTACACAAAATGAGTATTAATGATATTATATTCAACAGTTTAATATTAATTATATTATATTGAACAGCTTTAATCTGATTTTTTTTTTTAATAAAACAAACTGCATTAAAATAAATGAGCAATGCAAGAGGAGATATAATCCCAAACAAGAAAGCTAGCATATAATAAAATAGCTCCAGCAAAAGTATGAGCTGCTACATTTGCTTCCTTCTTAAATCTTACTACACGTTAATGGCGGTGCAAGTAATAGGGGCCTAGCATGCGGGTTAATTGTCACACGATCTAGAATTTATTTTGGGTAAAATACAAAATGGGGTCTGACTTTTGAGATTCTTTTCAATTTTAGATCTAATATATAAAATTTTGCAATTTAACCTCTAACTTAAATGCAATTGTAATTGAAGCACTTTGTCCAATTTTCTGTCAAAAATTAATGGAATTGCTGAGTCAGTTTCAGAGTGGGCCGACATATACTTCAAATCAATAGAAGAAAACCACATCAACTCATCCTCTGCAAAATTAGTGGATTTCATAGCTATAATTTGCAAAATTAAAAGCCCACAAAAGGGAAAAAAAATTTAAAAAAAAATAAACACAAAAGCTGAGATTTTTATCAAGAAATGGGTAATCCAAAACGGAAATTTGATGTGTGATTTTGCATTTTCTAGTGAATTACCAAAGAAGATGTGGGTATTTTCCTATTAATTCAAGGCATATGTGGAACCCACTATGGACCTAAATTAGCTATTCCTTTAATTTTTAATGAAAATTTGAACCGAATCTCTCAATTGCAATTACATTTAAACAACAACTACAAAGTTTGAATTGCAGGATTTTACATATTGGATATAAATTGAAAAGAAGCTCAAAGATATGATCCGATTTTATAATTTACCTTTTATTTTTTATAAAAAGCAAGAAAATCAAGTTACATAAAATTTTTGTTTAGACCATCAGTCTAAGTGGTGTTTGTAGTATATCTCTTTTTTTTTTTTTTCCATTAATCATCAGATTAATTTTTCTGGCCAATTCCCCTGCTTTTCAAGCTTTTTCTAGCAGCTTTTCGTTAAAACCAATTAATATTTCTTCTATCTTTCTGCCTGTTTTTCTTCACTAAACTATTAACACCATCCTCTGCCAACCAATATAACAAAAGGTACAATGCAATCAATTCACAGACCGTAAAAACATACTAAGGCTTGTTATAAGGCTATTTTAAAGGAGTCAATTGCCCAGCTGAATTACCATTTGTGCAGAGATTGGATATCAACAAAACTCCTTGAATTGCTCTTCATGATCCTTCTGTTGGAAGTTACAATCTTCTGTTTTGGGAAGGGTAATCCCATCTTGTACAGCAGCCTTATCACTCCAAGTTTCATCCTTATCACTCCATGCTGTAGTTGGCAGAGTATGGTGTTTAATATTTAGGACTTGAAAAATTGATATTCAATCACAGACCAATTTTTCTTTGATGAATTGAGCATTCACTCTAATCCATCAAAATCTTGAAATTAGTACTTTCAACGCCCTTTCAATTTCAAGGAAAATTGAAAGCTCTGGAGACTTAATTGCCAGAACAGTATGTAAATGCCCTACCACTAAAATCTATTGGGAAAAAACAAATTAAGCATTTATAATTTAAATAATCTGCTTTTGTTGCATTGACGCGGTTTTGCAATCTTGCAGCAAAGCCAGAATTTCAAATAGTTCAGAAAAATACAAGAAAAAATAATTATTAGGATTAACAACTTTAAAAGAAAATTCTGGAGGATGTAGCAGTCTTGCAGCAAATTCCCAAAGCCTTCTGCCCAAAAAACATTAGCAACGCATGGTCCATGTGTGATTACAAAGGATTGCCAACTTAATAACATCAGCCATGCTGGAATTATCTAAAACATTAGAAAACAACTTTTAAAGGTCACATGTTTAAAATTAATCAAGAAAATAAACATCATTCATACAACAATCAAAATTTAGAGACCTCCAAAATAGAGACACTATGGGTGCGTTTACTTACAGAAAATAGTTTTCTGTTTTCTGTATTCTATTTTCTTAAAAAATTGGAGTATTTATTTTCTGTAAAAAATTTAGAAAATGCGTTTATTTATCAAAAAATGAAAAATTAAAGTATTTATTTTGTATATATATGTGTATGTATGTATATATACATGTACATATACATATGCGTATACATATCAATAAATGGAAAATTAGAGTAATTATTTTATATATATGTGTGTATGTATGTACATACATACACATAAATGCATATACATATGCACATACACATACATATCAATAAATGGTAAATTAAAATATTTATATTCTATATATATGTGTATGTATGTATGTATGTATGTGTGTGTGTGTGTGTGTGTACACACATGTATGTGTATATTTATATATATATGCATATGCATGTGCATGTGCATATATATATATATATACATACATGTGCATTTGCATGTATGTGTATGCATATGCGCATATGCGTATGCATGTACATACGCATGTATTTGCACATGTATACGCATATGCGCATGCATATACACATACATGCAAATGCACATGCATATGCATATATATATACATATACACATGCACATGTATATATATATACCACTACAAAAAAAAACCAAATTAGCGACGGAAAATTTTTCGTCGCTAATTAGCGACTGATTTGCGACGAAATTGAGAATTAGTCGTGAAAAACCATTTTTTCCAATTTTAGCGACTAAATAGCGACGGAATAAAGAATCCGTCGCTAAATTTTGGCGGTAATTGAAGGCGCCTTTTTTTTGCGACTATTTAGCGACGAAAAATTTCGTCGTTAATTTTTGCGACTAATTTAGCGACTAAAAAATCAGTCGCTAAATTAGCGACGGCAATATCAGTCGTTAAATTTTGGAAGCAATTTTAACGACTTTATTTGCGACGGATTTAGCGACTAAACTCGTTGTCGCTAATTAGCGACAAAATAGCGACGGATATCTCTGTCGCTAAAAAATTTTTCAATTTTTTTAAATATGAAAATAATTTTTGGGAATTGAAGTGATATTTTAACGACGGAATAATCCGTCAGAATATCGTCGGTAAAATTGATTATAATATTAATAAAAATATGTATACATGCTTATAATTATTAATTATTTTTAATATTTTCGCTTTACACATGAAATTATATTAAAATTTATTACCTTTACTAATTCCGATAAAATTAACATTTAATCTTGAAAATATATAATTAAAACAATGGTAAACAAAATGTAATAACTTTTTTAATACTTTTGTTTTACTATATTGAAATACTTTTATTTAATTATAGCTAAATAAATAGCCAAATATAAGTGTGTGGATATATATATATATTTATATAGCCATAAGATTTGGAATTTTTTGTAACACTACTTAAATGAATATTTGAATTATTTTAATTAAATAGATGTATAATAAAAGACTGAAAAAAAAGAAAAACAAAAAGACGAAGTGAATAATAATACATAAATTCTAAGTCTAGAATTATTGGTGAAATGAAGAAAAGCAAAGAGAGTGAGCAGGGGATTCACGAAATCGGGGGTGGGGGTTGGGGGGTTTATCGGAGAGCATAACTGAGAGAGAGAGAGAGCACGGCAACGATGACGGTGGCGATCGGACCGCCGTTCTTCGCAACGTCGGCCAGCCCAACCGATCGGGTCTTCCGTTCGCGAAGACAGACCCGATTTGGAGAGAAGACCGAACGTTCTCCTGCTTGCTTCGGCCACCTCCGGCGACTGGTGGCGACACGCAAGGTGGCGGACAACTCCTAGTGGCGAGGCGATTCTCCGGTGTAACTCCTGCCTTCTCACTCGCCGGCGATGAAGAGATCGAGGTTAAGGTGGACCGAAGCTTTCGCTGGCGATTTCGGTCAAATGGCGGGGCGTACTGGTGTGTGACCACCAGAAATGGAGTCCCCACACCGTGAGCTTCGTTCCGGTAGTGGTGTCATCTCCGGTGTGAAGCTCCGGCGAGTCTCCGGTGACTGACGAAATTCCAAGCCAAAATGACAGAAAAAAAAGCTGTAAGTTCTCTCTCCCTATATAGTTTTACATTCAATCTTGCCTCAAATAATAAGTTCTTAGAGTTTCAAATGCAATTTTCTGTCACTAAGAACTGTTTAATTTGATTTCTTTAATTTCTATTTTTAATCTTGTCTTTTACTTTAGATTGAGTAACTAGTTTGTGCTGTGAGCAACTGATATAAGAATTAGCTTTTTGTTTATGCTACTGGTATAAAAATTACAGTGTAATAATTGGATTTTTGTTTATGCTATAGCCAACATGATGATTGTTTAGTGCTGAATTTTGAAGAGTATAAGTTTTTGAATTGGAGCTACACCAGTATCTGCCGTCTTTCATGGAAGGTGAGTAACTTTTTCCGATTTCTTAACTTGATTATTGTTTCATTGAGGGATCTCTATGCCAATTTACTACGAATCATGCTACCATATTTGGACTTGCAAATAATGGCTTTGTCTTCTTGCTGATTTGGTTATTTTATTTTTTGATTGTTGACATTTTGTAGCTTTTTCCTTCTAACAGTGTCATTGGTTTTTCTTATTTTTAAATGGTAATTTTTATTTGAAAATTTTCTAGATTCTGTTTTCAATCCCTTTTTCTTAGGTTTCAATGGTTGGTTAATGGAAAATTTTGGGTTGGGATTTGTTGCTGCAATGGTGCTTCTAAGCCAGATGCATAGAAGTAGTCTTTAATGTACCTGGAGATTTCGTACTGATAACTTTTTTTATGATGAATTTTCTTTGCAATCTTGAAATTCAATAAAATAATTGTAATTTATTTTCTATCATTTCTTTAACTAAGTTTCAATTTGTTATCCATGCCACTAATAATATAAGCTGGTCGATTATGTGGATATATTATTTATACTTTTAGAAACTTCTTAAAGCTTGTTGTATCCCTATATTATATGGGTTTGATTGTGTTACTGATTTTGGTTATTCACCTTTTATTGACCTTGCTCAACTTGTAACAGTTGCTTGTGTTAATGATAGATGTAAGCATAAGATTGAAAAGTGTCGATTTGTATTTTGAAATTCATAAAATTGATGAAAAAATTGACAGATCATCCTTTCTTCACGTAAAGTATTTGAATTATGTTTAGATTGAGAGGTTGCAAATTGCAGCAGTGGATTAAATCCCTTAAACATGAATCATGAGCTGTTAGTGTAGGGATGGTTTTAAGTAAATTTTCAAACTATAACATACATTTTTTATAGTCTTTCAACATTATGTTACCAATTGTGTTTTTGGGGTTCTTCTTACTGGATTTATTGTCTTTTTTTACTTGTAGATGGTGCCCTGTCTGAAGAGACAGTTCAGAAGGTTTTGTCGAGTATGTTTCTGGGTATTTTTTATTACAGATTTCTCTGCCTATGTTTCATTTTTCTTTTAGTTTCTTTTTAATTCCATATAATCTTTAGATCCTTAGTTGAATATTGAAATTACTCTAGATCCAGTATGTTGTTGCCCAAAACTAATAGAAATATTCCAATCTGTGTTGCAGGAGGTTCTATCAGTTAAAGCTTTCTGCCAGAAAAATCTCTCTTAGCAAGAAAGGAACTCTAGAGTATATTTGAATTATTGTGAATTTATTGTACAAAATTATTGTAAACTTGTATATATTGCTAAATAGCACTATTTAGTTTGAATTTGTATTTTTTTTTAGTATTTTTTAAGTATTATACAGTTTAATTTAATTTTTTGATATTATATTTTTTAAATTTATAGTAATATTGAAAATATTGTATAATTATTATTTATATAAATTAAATTAAATTTTGGATGTAATAATAATAATAAAAAATTAAATAATAAAAAATTAAATCGAAAATTGTAATAAAAATTAAATTAAAAATAATATTAAAAAAATATAATATTTTTAGCGACGGAATAGCGACAAATTTTCCGTCGCTAGTAAATATTTATGTGACTAATTTTTGACTTGTTTAGCGACTGAAATTTATTTTTAGCGACGGAATTTTTCGTCGCTATTTTTTGCGACTGATTTATGGGTTGGTCGCAAATTTTTTGCGACGGCTCTAATAGCGACAGTTAGTCGCCGCGTCGCTAAAAATAATTAGCGACTAAAAAAGTCCAATTAGCGACGAAAATTGCCGTCGCTAATTGACAGTTTTTTTGTAGTGTACATATGTGTGTGTGTATACACATACACACACATGCATACATATATAGATATGTATATACACGCACACATATATGTATATGTATGTGCATGTACATGTATGTACATATATATGTGTATGTGTGTGTGTGTGTCTGCGTGTATATATATATATATATATATAAGTACATACATACATATATATATATGTATGTATGTATGCATATATGTATGTATGTATGTATACAAGTACATACATATATGTATATGTATGTACATACATACATATATGTCTATGCATACATATACATACACATATATATGTATGCACATACATGTATATGTATGTGTGTGTGAATATAGACACATACATGTATATATGTATTAAAATTATTTAGAAAATTTAGAAAACATATTCTATTAGTTCTCCAATCTCTTTTTTATTTTAAAAAACTGGAAAATCTATTTTTTATTTTCTATTTTAGAAAATTGACTAAAATAAACATGATCTCTGTTTTCTGTTTTCTGTGAAAAAAATTTCTGGAAAACTGGACCAGTTTTTTGTAAGTGAACAGGCCCATATTTCCGTCTCTATTTGTGTTTAGAGACGGAATTCCGTCTCTATTTTTCATCTCTAATATGCGTTTTTATTGTAGTGTTATATGCGTCATGTCAATGATTCATGCTCGTAAATAAATTTCTTTTGTACAAGATTGTATAAATAAATATAGGCATGTTTCGGATTAGGTTGGATTGGATTTGTTAGGGGCTGAATTCAGACGGGAATGAGATGGATTGAATTCGGGCTAGCATGAAATTTAAAGATTTTTCTAGATAATCCTATATAAATAAAATTTTGATCTACTTGAGGCTCGACCGAATTCGGGTTGAGATGGGCCGAGCTCAGACCGTACAAGGATTGGTCAGGTTCGGACAGTGTCTAATTGAAATTTAAAGAATTTTTTCTACACAACCCTACATAAATAAAATTCAAGCCTATTTCAATTCGGATTGGGTTCGGGTTGGGATGGGCAGAGTTCAGGCCGAACTGGGATGGGCCAAGCCAAGTTCGGGTCAGGTTGATTTTGGATCTGAATAGACTGGGATAGGATGGGCATCATTGGTATGAAAAAATTGTAATTGTTATAAATTTGGTATATATATTGAGCCATTTAGTATATATAGTTGATACCCATCGAGTTACATGAAACATACTTATCTGAATTAAAATTTAATGGGATCATTTTGAGTTGGCGCAAATGGGCATACTTTTGGTTGGATTGATTTTGGATCAGTTTTTTAGTGCAAATTTAGGCATAGTTTTGAATTGACCTATATACTTGAATATGCTATAATTAGAAAAAGCTATTCATAGTTGGGATCTACATATCGTTCCTATTGTTAGTTAAAAAATCTGGTCTTCTTTAATGAGGATATCTCAAATCTTAATTGCTCTCAGTATGTGAGGCTATATATATACACTCACATAGGAATAGCTATATCAAGAAAAGCAGATTTCATATATAAAGAAATCTAATTTCTTTACATATATATATATAGCAAAATGGTGTATTTTGATAATTTCGGTTGGTTCAGTTAATTTAGTTTTTCAAATTTGAAAACTGAGCTGAGCCGAACTAATCGAAATATTATTTTGGTTAAGAATCGAACAAACTGAAAAAATCGAATCAAATATAACAAAATCTATTCAATTCTGTTTGGTTTTCTATTTCGGTTCGGTTTTGTACATGCCTACATAGGGGAAATTACGATATACTATATGGGATTGGCCGAGTTTGTACCGAATCAAGATTGGTAATTGGGTTCGGGCTGGGCCAAGCCTAACCGGAATTTAAAATTTTTTTCGACACAAGCATATATAAATAAAATACAAGGTTACTTTGGGCTGGGGTGGGTTAGTTTTATCGAATTGGGCCGAAATGGGTTGGATTCGGATTGGGACAGTCTGAATTTGGACCGAGCGGGGATGGGTCATGATGGGCCTGGCCAGCTTCGGGTCGGGCAATTTTGGATTTGGATGGGTTAGGATCGAGTAGGGCATGCTTGGTATGAAAAATTTATATCCGGTATAAATTTGGTATATTGATTTAGGAGATACAGTTGATGCTCATTGGACTATATAAAACATGTCCATCTTGATCAAAATTTAATGAGTCATTTTGATTTTGCCCAGATGGGCATACTTTTGGGTTACATTTGAGTTCGGATCAATTTTTTAGGGTGGATTTAGGCGGAGTTTTTGAATTGGGTCAAATTTATCACCTCTCTACTTGAATATGCTATAATTAGAAAAGCCATTCATATTTGGGATCTGCAAATCATTCCGATTGTTGGTAAAAAAAAAGATATGGTCTTCTTTAATGAGGATATCTCAAATCTTAATTGCTCTAGTATGTGAGGGAGTATATATACACACACACAGTGAAATCAAATAAATAGGAATAGCACAAAGCTATCGACTCACATAAACATCAATTACCTCATCAATACTTACAAATGAAAATGTCTGGAAGCAAATTGGCAGTGTTTCTCATGTTCCTTGTGATTGTAGCAGGTTTATCTCTTTTTTTTTTTTTTTTCATTCTTTCTTTTTTCCTTTATATTATTACTCTACTAGCTAGTAGATCATATTCTTTATACACGCAAAATTAAAAGAAATTAATATATAGGCAACATGACTAAACGAGGAAATATGATTTTCAGATTTGCACATGGAAGTGGAAGCGTTTATTAGAGAATCGCCTGAACGTGATCCAAATTGTGCACACTGCCAAGAAAATTGCCATCGATTTTGTGGAGGTCCCGGCATATGTAAATGTAATCTTTTCGGATACTGCCAATGCGTATCTAAGGCTCCTTCCGAAGCTCCTTTTTCAGATATGCATTACAATTGAAGATAATATAATATGTAGTAAAAAGGAGTTTATAATAAAATAATATTCATCTAATAAATTAAATGAATATCATTCTCTCTCTTTAATTTCTTTATTATTATTATTATGATGAAGAAAAAATTCATATATTTTTATTTTTCTATTTTTTTAAAAAAATAGCACATGTATCAGCTATATATTTGAATTTTTTGACTCCGTTAGTATTTTGCCTTCTGATTTTTGTAAGAAAACATTACAAGTCTTCAAATTATTAATTTTCTCTATTAATGTAGGATCTAACTGTTAAAAATTAAAGTATAGCACATATCAAATAAGACAGGTAGACGACGCCCGAACATGAAAACTAGAACAAATAACGCAGTAGAAGCCATGCCCTGCCCATGTAACGCAATAAAATGCAATAATAAGCTTCTAAAATTTGGATGTTCGTATGACCACCGGCTTACTTATTGGGTTTCTGGGAGTCAGAATTGGTCAAGTTTGATGAATTGTTACATACGCCTAGTCTTTTGAGCAACGAACTACTGGGCCACCAAAGTGGGCTTTCTTGTCAAACATTGGGTTCAAATAGAGTCCATAGGTATTAGATGTATGGGCTGTGAACTATGAACCTAATTGATGTGGTCCGTAACTCGCAAAATGCCAGTGGTTTGCATCTTACGTTGTGCCTGTTACTAATCATATATTTGATGTATTTATTTATTACTAATTATTCATGCATTTACTTTTTTATATATGTTCTGGTTTTTTTACTTGAAAACAAAAGCATTATCATGAAAATAAAAGACAAAAAATATCTATTTTTCAAATAAATATATATTCTATATGTGGTAAATGAATTTTTCAAATTAATTGCCAGATTTTATAAATTTGAAGTAATTATCTTTGCCGCCAATTCATAATAATAGGTTAGAATAATTTAGTAAGTGAATTATTTTTATCATGTTTTTAAAATTGGACCGAACCAGTTGGTTGAACTGATTTAACAGTAAACCGGTAAGAAAATAGGTTTCATCCAACATAAAAACAGAAATATGTAACAATTCGGTTTTAACAGTAAAAAAATCGGACTGGACCGGAAACCCTCTAAATATATATTTTTATATTTTTATAAAATATAATTTTATAATTCAGATTAATAGCTGTTGTATATTTTTCAATCAAAAATTTATATTTGATAATAAAATCAATTCATATTAATATTAGATTGATAAAATTGAAAATTATGTGAAATTGTTTCCATTATATTTTTATTTTTATATTTTTTATATATTGAATAATTACATAATTTAAATGTAATGAAATATTAAAAAGGAAATGAAGATAAATATGATAATTATAAAAATAATATCTTCAGGTAACGTTATAAAAATAAATTTTACAGTTGAAATTTGATGGAATCAGGATACGCTCAAAACTCCCGATATGGACCCGAATCCATATCAATATGAGAATTATACAGGTATGAAAAATGTTCCATATTAGGTCCTTTAATTAAGGGTTTTCCCTTAATTAAATGGATTAAATAAGGAAAGTTATATATTAATTGCTTAATTTATAGTTGTAACTGCCCATTTAATTCACATTAATTTTGTAACTTTCATTTATTATTAATTACCTTAATTAATAGCCCTCCTAATTAAGATTATAAAGCTCTCTATAAATAGGATTAAGGTAAAGATAAGAAAGAATAAGAAAAAGTTCTTATACTGAAACTCTGTTGTATTCTCCCCTCGCTACTTTTCACTCTAAGTGGCTTTTCTGTGGTTTACTTGTCGTTATCCCGCTCATGGATATTAGTCAGACCAGTGACGCCATAAGGGACCATTGTAAACGTTTTCGCCAAAAATATCTGCGTTGCAAGAGGTAGGTAGCATATTACCCCGATTATGTTACCTCCAAATATGCATATGACATTTTATTTTTCCCTTTATTGGTATCAGAACCATTGCTCTTGGCGTCCTGGCGTGTGGGGAAAAATGGATCTAGAATTTTATATGTAAAATTGGTAGATGTAGGATGCATGAACACAATATATTTATTTTTGTGTTAAAATATATATTTTTCGAGTTTAAAATCGTGTATGTGTACACCGTAATTCGAGGGGATGAACATAGGTGTTCAAAACGCTATACTAGATATTGGGATTTGTAAAATTTGACCATACCATTAAAATCACAGACCTCGAAAATCCCCCACCAGTAGAAATTCGGAGCTCTGAATCCGTAAAAAAAGAGGCGAATGGCATGCACGTGTCGCCATACATTGGGCACGTGCGCGTGGGCGGTGGCCCATACGTCGTAAACATGGGTCCACAACGATGCGTTACTGTGGACACAATCGGATTCTGCCATGTGGCTGACTTAGATCAAGCCTCGTGATAGTGACATGTCCAAGAGGTGCCGGGCGTCAGGTGGACCAGTCAGGGGGTGACACGTGGACGAATGAGGTCGTGCCACATGTTGGGCCATGTCAGTACAATAGCGTGTCACTTCTACAACATGGACCAATAGGTTGTTGCCACGTGTCTGACATGTGTCAGGTCGCATGGCGATAACGTGTTCACGGTTGCCACATTGGTGACAGGTGGACCAACTATATTCTGACACGTGTCAATTGTGGTTGTAACACGTGGCAGGACAAGTGGGAGGCACGCATGGTGCGCGTGATGGCGCGTCATCCCTCCCTCTGGCGGTGTGTGTTGGCGCTTACGACCTTCTCCGACCACCTAATCAGCTCCGATTTTTCTCTGATCATTTTTTCAAAATATTTCTGATTTTTTGGTTATTTTTTCAAAAATTTTTAATAACCAGATAATAAATTCTTATTTTTAAATTATTAAAAATATTATAAAATTGTGAAAAATGTGTTTTCTTCCTTTAAATAATTTTAAAAAATATTTTTTTAAAAATTTTGAGGATATGTCCTTATTGTTGATTGAAATGTGTTTTAATCATATGAGTTTATACATCAGTATATTAACTACTTTTTATTTCTGTGATATGTTACAGAAATTGTGATAATAAGGACTCCTATGGTTCCTCGGACTCCACAGGGTATTACTCGAATGAATGCAAAGGTGCATGAAATCCAAAATCTGAGGATGTGCAAAGTTTTTCGAACTGATGACCTTGATGTAATAGTGCATCACATAATGTTTATGCATAAACAGATGCAAGAGTGTATCTGGATAGGTGGTTTGGGCAGAGGAAGAGATTATACTGACATGATTAAGGTGTTGATCGACTCCTTTGAGCATCATCCGATTCTAAAGAACTTGATGAACATGTGTGGGACTCAAGAGTCCATTGCAGTTAGTTCATTCTAACGAATGTGTCAAATGAATGTGTGGGCAAAACATGAAACCTACTATTTCATCACGTTTATAGATGACTATACTAGGTGTGATCATGTCTATTTGATTTCTCACTAGTCAAAAGTATCGTGTTGCTTCAAGACTTTTATGAACTTAGTTGATAATTATTTAGATATAAGGATTAAATTTTTAAAAACTGACCAAGGTCGAGAATATCTTTCAGATATATTTAAAGCTTTACATGATGAAAGAGGGATTGAACATCAGTTATCCATCATAAATCCACAACAAAATAGTGTTACGGAAAGGAGAAATAAGACTCTCATAGATATGGTTAGATCTATGATTGCATAGGTAGATTTGCCAATCTCCTATTAGGGAGATACTTTATTTACTACCATATATGCTCTAAATAAGTGCCCTCCATATCTGTCACTTCCATAACTTATGAGTTGTGGATTGGTCGATAAGTTTACCTAAGCCATTTACAACCTTGGCGGTTGTACTGCTTACATTTTTGATACCTCAATTTGGTAAATTTGAGACCAAGAGATAAAAAGCGTATCTATGTGAGATATTTTGAAGTATATCAAAATGATACATTTTCGTGGGTAAGCAAGAAGATGGCACTGTGATAGAATTCAGATCACGAGTCATTATATTCTTAGAGAATAAATTTCCAAAGTGAAATAGTATATATCTATCCATTTTTATAATGATGTTAATTACGTTACAAAAATTAGGTAGATGGAATAACATTTCTATATCTATAATCTTCTTTTTTTTTCCTTTTTTTTTCTTTGGTTAAATATCTATAATTTGTTATAAATTCCATTAAAGAATGGCTTAATCTCCACATCCTTGTTATATTTTCCATGCTTTTTCTCCTTGTTATGGTTGCACACATAGATATGTTTTCCATGCTTTTCTTATTTAGATTATATTACGTTATGTTAGTATACTATCTATATAATTTGATATACTGTTTGAATACATATTATAAACAAAAAGTCATGTTTTAATTACTTGTTATATGGTGGTCAATCTCTATCTAGTATACACACAATATACATTTAGTTTACTAATAGTATACATCAAGTACACATCTAGCATACGCACAATATACATCTAGTTTACTAACAGTATACATCAATTACAAATCTAGTATATGCATAATATACATCTAGTTTACTCATAGTATACATCAAGTACACATCTATTATACACACAATAAATATATAGTTTACAAACAATATATATCAAGTACACATCTAGTATACACACAATATACACTAGTTTATAAATAATGTACATCAAGTGCACATCTGGTATACGCATAATATACATATAGTTTACTCATAGCATACATCAAGTACACATCTAATATACACGCAAGATACATCTAGTTTACTAACAGCATACATCAAGTACACATCTAGTATATAGTGCGTATACTAGATGTATATAGTGCGTATATTAGATATGTACTAGATGTATATAGTGCGTATACTAGATGTGTACTAGACGTATATTGTACATATACTAGATGTATATAGTGTGTATACTAGATGTGTACTAGATGTATATTATATGTATACTAAATGTATATAGTGCATATACTAGATGTGTACTAGATTTATATTGTACGTATACTAGATGTATATAGTGCGTATACTAGATGTGTATTAGATGTATATTATGGGTATACTATATGTGTACTAGATGTATATAGTACGTATACTAGATATATAGTGCGTATACTAGATGTATATAGCGCGTATACTAGATGTGTATTAAACATATATTGTGCATATATAGATGTGTACTAGATGTATATTATGCATATACTAGATGTATATAGGATGTATATTGTGCGTAACTAAATGTATACTAGATGTATATTGTGCGTATACTAGATGTATATAGTGCGTGTACTAGATGTATATTATGCATATACTATATGTATATAGTGCGTATACTAGATGTATATTGTCATTAATTTATATTTTTTTTTGCTAGTGACAGTATACATCAAGTATACACACAATATATATCAAGTATACCCACAGTATACAATAAGTACAAGAATTGTATACTATAAGTACATATACATTATACTTATCAAATAATATATTTAAACACAAATAAGGTTCCTAATAAACCGATAAGCATATAATATATGTAGTCTACAAAGGTAAAACACCAATTCTATTTCATATCCTATAACAAAGATTATAGGCCTATCTGAAATCATCAAAAAATATCACCATCACTATTCCTCTCATTCTGTGAACATAATTGAAATCCACTATAAATTAATTAGTTGCCAAGTTCATTTCTCACATAATATGCTATGCTTAGAGTGCGTGTATTAGGTGTATATAGTGCATATACTAGGCATATATAGTGCATGTACTAGGCATGTACTAACTGTATATATACTTGCTGTATATTACAATTAGTTATTTCCTTGATAAAAAATTTGAAACATCAGCTATTGGGTCATATGTACTTTCTCGAGGCAAATGATGGGGATGATGAGGAAGAGAATTTAACAGAGGACGAGAATACTGCACTTGAAAGAAAGTAAGATTAATAATTTTATGTTGTAACAAGGATTTTTTTTCCTTATAAGCATTGCATAGACATGTATATGTTTGTATGTCTGTTTCACTTTTTGATTGAGCAAGCGATGGCTTTTAAGTGACCTGTGACTAGCTATGGTTAACATAATAAGAATTGCATATCAATGAATTTTTTCTTTTGCTCACTAGAAATTTATTGTATTTTTTATTCCAATGGCCTCATGGCAGGTCAGTAAAAATCAAGAGGGTGACACGAGTTGAGTTGAATAGGAGAGGTAGACTTAAATAGCAGCGGAGAAAAGAAGCAGAATCCAGGAAGAAAGAGGAACTCTCAAAAGAAATTGATTTGTAAGATGATATTTGCTTTTAAAGTGAGACCTATATCATTGAATAATGTATTCTTATGGTCATTTGTTTCTCTGCAGTTTGCCAGATATCATTGACAAAATAGTTAAAGAAGATAAGGAGAAAGATAAAAGACATATAAGATGAATGGTAGCTAAGCAAGAAAGACTAAAAACACGTTCGCCACATTTGGGAAAGCACAAGTATGCACACAAATATCCTTTTGATATTTAATATCTTCATATATGAGACTCAACATGCATGGAAACAACTAGAAACAAACTAAATTATTTTGGTTTACTGAAATCTTTTGTCCTGGACCTCTCATTGTTTTTTGAGTATTAAGATGTAATTTAAATGAATTTTATTTTTTCATTTCAATCTTATTTTGTGGTATTAATTTTCTCAAGATGGAGATATAATTAGCAAATTCTATTTTAGGTTTGAGCCTACTCCTCCTCAAGTTCTTTTGTTTGAAGAAATTACTGGTTCTCTTCGCAAACTGAAGGTGGATGCTAGAATCTCTTTATGATTGAAATTTATCCATTTAACTGTCATCAGATTCTATTTTATTTAAGCTTAGGAGCTGAAGATTGTTGTTCTTACACTACAAAAAAACAACAGATTAGCGACGGAAGTTTCCGTTGCTAAAATATCATTTTCAGTCGCTAATTACCTTTAGCGACGCCACGACTAACTGTCGCTATTAGCGCCGTCGCAAAAAATTTGCGACTAAACTTATTACGGTCGCTAAAAATAGCGACGGAATTTCCCGTCGCTAAATATAAAATTTTCCGTCGCTAAATAACTCTTTAAAATAGTAGCCTAAAATATTAAAAAATATTAGCGACGGAAAATCTATCGCTGTTCCGTCGCTAAAAATATTAAATTTTTTATAATTTTGAATCTCCCGGCATATGTAAATGCAATAGGTTCGGATATTGCCAATCCTAAGGCCCCTTCGGAAGCTCCTTTTTTGGGACATGCGTTACAATTGAAAGAGATGTATAATATATAATAAAAAAGTTTATAATAAAATAATGTTCGTCTAATAAATTAAATGAAATTCATTCTCTCTTTTTAATTTCTTTTATTATTATTATTATTATTATTATTATTATTATATACAAATTTTGAAATTCAGATAAGTAATCTGTAATTTTTTTAGGGATACACACCAAACTCAGAGTTACTAAAAAAAAAAGAAAGAAATAAAAAGTAATGCTTTTACTGAAATTGGCATAAATTCTTTGACTTGAATATATAATATAAGTAGAAAATGTATCAGAACGGATGAATTTGGATTAAATTATAAATGAACGAGTAAAAAATGAGGAGGTTATAAATGGACTATTATTTATGAATCAGCATTGGACAAAAAACCAAATGGATTGGACAGATTTTGGTCAACCCATTGCTTTACTAAATGTTGGTCCATATGAATTTCATGGTAATTTGCATGTTGATTCAAATGGATAGCATGGTAATCCTTATGAACGAAGCTATGGGATAATCCATTTAACTCTTTTTAAAGTAAAATTCACTTTTAATATAATTGCATCATACTAAATAGAATGGGCCAAATTCGTATTGAATAAGGACGAGTTTATTTCGGGCCATATATAGTTTGGATGATATTTGTAGCTAGCACTACATAGTTAGGATGATATATACTGTGCTTACTGATTTCTTTTCCCCCTATTTATGCACATATTACAGTCGATGCTATGCAAGTATGATCATCCATAGAATAATAAACCCGCCAATTCTGCCAATTGCCAAATCTTCATTTTCTTTACATTAGCTTGACATACAAAATCCAAAACTATAAACACAAATAAAAGTTTTTGATATTAGAGCTGATCAAATGACTCAACAACAATTTATTGCAATGTAAATAAGAACTACTTAGAGGCCCGCCGTCAATATTTTTCCAATTCATATAGTCTACCCACCTGCCAAACTAACTAAAGCAGCAAATTCAACTTCAATAGGCTCACAACCAGAGCATAGACACTCTACATAATGATAAAAAAACTAACAAGAATCCTAGATAACACCATGGCAGCACTATCAACCAGTAGGTCTAGAGCTTCAGGTATGCTTGAATCATTTAAGCACTTTACTGCAAACTGGCTTCTCGAAATGTCCATGCGGAATGGCACATGGCATGCTGATATGTCATTTTTTGCATACGGTATATCACGTGTCAAGTCATTTGTGTATGTGAATGCTAAGTGTACGCGCTGGCTGAAATTTTCGGCGAAAAAATCATTAGAAAAATATTAAAATGATTTTTCTGTAAAAATGTTTTAAGTTCGATAATTTTTATGAAAACAAAAATTCGTTCATTATATTAGTGTTATTTGAGTATAAGTTCAGTGATCATGAGTTTGATATCAAGGGACCAATTAGAGTGCACACTTTCAAGCGGAGCTGCAAGACATAGAAGTGCCATACTCCATCATTAGAACATGCTAAGAATAAGCATACACTTTGGCTAAATGCTACTATAAGAACGATTGTAATTATTAAATATAATAACATACAATTAGAGACACTAAGTACAAATTGGTTAACATACACGGCTTATCAATTATATCATCTGTCCAGATAAACTAAACATACATGCATAAATACATATATAGTCAAGAAACGAAAAAGAACAAAAGAACATGAAAAGTTTGATTACAATAATCCCTAGCAAATAAGGTCTACCTCATGAATTTGACGTTTCATGATCTCTAAAAAAAATTGACATAATGTGGATTTGATATGCAAAAATAAAATAACCATTGATAGCACTCAAATTGTATTATATTCTTATATAAATCCCTGGCAATTTTTCTTTCCTAAAAAATCGCCAATTATCATAGTTTTTTAACCTTTATTTAGTTAATGTGAGCTTGTTAAGGTTGCTCATCCTGGTGTGTTTATTCTGGAGAGCATTTAGAGTTTAAAATGGAGAAAAATAGCTATTTGGAGAGAAAAGAAGCAGAAAGTTCATGCATGAGATTTCACACCTTATGTCTTCACAAGCTGTAATTAATGTCAATTATAAGGAGTGATAATATCTCTATGAAATTTTGTTTTTATGACTTTATTGTTAATTGGTTTATAAATGTGAAATTAACCCCGCGCGCACTGGGTAAAATTTAGCAAAAATTTGAATGCCATTGGATATTTTGTTTTTCAATGATACCTGAATTGGGTGGCTAATGGAAAATGAGAATATAAAAGAAGTGCCAAAAATATAAACGAGAGTTAAAGACATTAAAATTCAATACATGCATGAAAAAGATAATGAAAAGAAAATTGAAACAAAGTAAAAAATCAAGCAATGAATATGATCAAGTAAGGTCCAAATATTAAAAATTCCGGATCATATAAAATGAGATGAAAGCACAATAAAGTTCAAGAAATGAAAAAGTAATGGAAAGACGAAAGAAATGAAAATTTTCAACCATATACTCATGATCAAGCGAGATCCCAAAATTAAATACTCATGGACACTAAAAATATTCATGACATTAAAAAATATAAATAGAAGAAAGTTAAATCATTGAAATAAAATTGAGAGAATAATTGTTGGCTTCGAAGAGAAAGCCGTCACAATATGAGTAATAAGAACTCATTTAAAAAAAAAAAGTAACTGTAGAAAAACTATTGTCGCAAACCAGGGCAATCGAGATCATTCTACTTTGAGTTTTGTGCAGGAAAAAAAAGTTTATTCTATCATATATTAATGTTGACGTTAGTATGAAACATTTTTAATCTTTAAAAAGACATAGTAAAATTAATGCCTAAAGTCAATGACTATAAGAAAGGACCCCACACTCCAAATGCTCTTCTTTCAAGCCTCAAGCTACGTATCCTCATTCGAATAGCACAGAAATTGGAGTACGAACACTATATCCATCAGCCACCCAATTTAAGTATCCTTGCGAGAAGTATCCACTTGCATTCGCATTTTTGGTAAATGTTACCGAGTATGTAGCTTTCTCATTCAGCCCAGAGAAAGAAATTTTATTAGGTGTTACCAGCACATCTACACCTTGCGGTTTCAAGATCTCAAGTCCGTAATCTGAATTTGCCTGCCCAACATTTGTCACTGTTCTGGTGCAAGTTTTTGATGTCGATCCCAATTTGATAGAGAATGAAGGGTAATTCAGCTGAGCTTCAGGTATGCTCGAATCATTGGAACACTTCACTGTACCCTGCACAATAAGTCCTACCTCTTTATCAGAATAGCCTAGACCACACAAGTAAGGAATATAATCTTCGGGTTGGATATCATAAATAAGCCCCGGATCATTTGCTCCTGGAGGAAAGACATGGCCTGCACCCATGTCAAAAACTGTAGCTGGGACTAGCATTTGATCAGAAATGGGGTTGCCTCCAAGATTATACAAATTAGCAGTGGTCATGATGGCAGATTTAATTGCAGCAGGTGACCAATCAGGATGGGAACTTTTAAGTAGAGCTGCAATGCCACTCAGATGAGGGCAAGACATTGAGGTGCCTGAGATCATAGCAAACTTGTTGGTGGTATTGTCAACTGAAACTGGCCAAGCAGCTAAAACTCTCACACCAGGGCCTATAATGTCTGGTTTCAAGATACCGGGACTTGCAACACTAGGACCTCTTGAAGAAAATGTAGCTACCTGAGGAGCATTTGGCACAGCCGTGCCTACAACAGTTCCTTTGAATAAGATCGTAGCTGTTGGAGACGATGTTGAATTTATATAGGCTTTTATCTCTAATCCTTCAGTGTAGCCCACTTGTGATGCAGGAAGCACATGAAGCCTTGGTGTTGTGATGGGCCCATCTCTCTCATCGTTCATGACAATCATGCCAGCGCCTCCATTATCTTTTACTTCCTGACCTTTAGAAATATCTCCAAAACCTCCATCGCACAACACTATCTTGCCTTTAACATCAATGTTTCTCAATGTTCCCGGGTCACAATATGCAGCAGAGCTACCATTTGCGCCTGCATAAACAAGTGGAAGAAACGTTGAAGGAAAATCGAGCGGTTGGAACAAGGATTCACCATTTAGCTCCGCATTATTTCCTAGCAATACTGTTGTTCTTATAGCTCTATCAACAGTGCTTGCTCCAACAGTTAGAATCCATGGTGCCTCATTTGATAACGAACTATTATTAGGTCCAGAGTTTCCTGCCGAACAGCTGACAAAGATTCCTCTTTGAACAGCTGCATATGCGCCTAATGCAATGACATCATCATAGAATGGATGAGAACCGATTCCAAGAGAAAGAGAAAGCACATCAACACCATCCTCAATTGCAGTATCCATTGCAGCCAATATCTCTGTTTCACCAGCCTTGCCAAATCTTCCAGAAACTTTATACATTGCCAAGTGAGCTTGTGGTGCCATGCCAGTTGCAGTGCCATTGGCCTGCCCAAAGTAACTAACACCTTGAACTGGACTTCCAGCTGCAGTGCCTGCTGTGTGGGTCCCATGCATAAGCTCATCTTCGGTGTTATTGCTGTTAGTATCAAAGTTTCTCACACCAATAAGTTTGTTATTGCATAGTGTTGCATTGTCGCATTTACCTTTCCATTTTGCAGGTGGAGAAGGCATTCCTGCATCGCTAAATGATGGATGATTTGCTGTTATTCCACTATCAATTAGTCCAACAATCACTCCCTTGCCATAATTTGAGGAGTTCCACAATCCTCCATTTTGATACAAACCCAGTAAACTAGGTGTATGTGTTGTATGCAGAGGAACCATCCTTCTAGGACGGGCTGAAACGAACCCATCCTTCTTCTGCATTTGCTTGACATCCTCAGCAGTAAGTTTTGCGGCAAACCCTGTCGCCACGTGGCGATATGAATGTACTAAACGTGATGGCTCTGAGCTAAAGGTGTTAACTGGTAGGAATGACTGATACCAAGTTTTTAAATCTTCAGACTGTGTAAACACCACACCTTCTGGTTTCCTCAAAAGGACAATGTATGTGTCTAAGTTTTTCTCTTTTTCTTCATCTACGGGGTTCTTGGATGAGCCAACTGAAGTCTCGTCAATAGCGAGAGATGAGCTAAAAATAAAATTGAAAGTAAGGAGGAATACAAAAAACATTTTGTTTTCCATATTATATGAAAAAACTTGAAAGATGGTTTTGAATTTGATGTTCTACAATCATATGCACGTATTTTATAGTGGCTCTTAACAGAGCGATGGCCGGCATTTATGATACTTTTTGTTTTTGTACCTAATAGTAAATCAGGGCAATAGATAAAATTGGAAATTAAACCATAATTCCATATAAATATGCTATAAAATCCTTCAAAAGGAAAATTGAAAAAATTTCCATAAAGTCAGCCTGTTAACTGGTACACTCAATCCTATTTTTACATTATCACGTGATATCTTAAACCTTAGTTGCTCTCAGTATGTGAGTGGGTATATATATATACACTCACATAGGAATAGCACAAAGCTATATCAAGAAAAACTGATTTCATATATAAAGAAAGAAAGAAAAATGTATATAAAGAAAATATATATATATTAAGAAATAAAAATGTATAAAAAGAAAGAAATGTTGACTAAAGTAGTCAACAATTGTTGGCTAAGCCAACAATTGTTGAAAAGAAAAAAAAAATAATAAATAAAAAATAAAAAAAAAAATGCAATCCCACATCGGGATTATTTGAGAAAGGGAAGGAGTTTTGTAACTATAAATAGAACTCCTTAGTTTTAGATTTAATCATCCCCTTGATTGCTTAGCTTGTCAATTAGTTAAGCATATTTCTTCTCTCTTGTATTATTTCACAGTTCAGTTTTAGTGAAATAATATTCTTAGTCCCGAGTACGTAGGCAATATTGGCCGAACCTCGTTAAATCTTTTGTTCTTTATTATTTCTATTTTAGTTGCGGTTTTGCTCTAATCCGGTCCTTATTAGTGGTATCAGAGCCGAGGTTCTGTCTTAGTATGCTCTGTGGTTGCAGCATAGCCTGATCTTTCACATCAGAAAAGATTTTTCCTTGGGTACTGTTCACATATACGGTACTGTTCACATATACGGTTACTGTTCATCTATACGGTTACTATTCACGTATACGGTTACTATTCACGTGAAATAGTGGGAGCTGGTTTTTTGAGCAGAGAAGTTCGTGATAGAAGCAATGGCAGCAAAATATGAGATCGAGAAATTCAACGGGAGTCATTTCTCACTGTGGAAATTAAAGATGAAGGCTATTTTGAGAAAAGATAATTGCCTAGCGGCTATAAGTCAAAGGCCGGCTGATTTCACAGATGATAATAAGTGGAACGAGATGGATGGAAATGCTATGGCAAATCTTCATTTGGCATTAGCAGATGGGGTGTTGTCAAGCATAGAAGAGAAGAAGACGGCAAAGGAGGTGTGGGATCATCTCACTAAATTGTACGAGGCCAAATCACTCCACAACAAAATTTTCCTTAAAAGAAAACTCTATACTCTTCGTATGGAGGAATCTACTTCAGTGACGGAGCACTTAAATACTTTGAATACTCTATTTTCTCAACTCACATCGTTGGGTTATAAAATAGAGCCAGTAGAACGTGCTGAGATTCTACTTCAAAGCTTACCAGATTCGTATGATCAACTCATCATCAATTTAACAAATAATACGGATGCTCTAGTCTTCGATGATGTTGCAGCTGCTGTTCTAGAAGAAGAAAATCGGCGCAAAAATAAGGAAGACAGGCAGGCAAGTTCACAGCATGTGGAAGCCTTGACGGTGATGAGAGGAAGATCGACGGAACGTGGCTCAAGTGGGAGTTACAATCATGGTAGATCAAAATCAAGAAGTAAGAAGAATGTTAAATGCTACAACTGTGGCAAGAAGGGTCACTTGAAGAAGGATTGTTGGAGTTTAAAGAAAAGCTCTGATTCTCAAGGAAATGTGGCAAGCTGTTCCAATAGCGGAGATGCTCTATGTTGTGAAGCAGCAACGACTAATGAAGGCAGAAAAAGATTTGCTGAAATATGGGTTCTTGATTCAGGAGCTACATTTCACATGACCTCTCGAAGAGAATGGTTCCATCATTATGAACCCATCTCTGGAGGATCTGTGTACAGCTGCAATGATCATGCCTTGAAGATTGTTGGCATTGGAACTATTAAGCTGAAGATGTATGATGGTACAATTTGTACTATTCAAGACGTACGGCATGTGGAGGGCCTAAAGAAGAATCTGTTGTCTTTAGGACAATTGGATGATTTGGGGTGCAAGTTCAATGGTGAGAAAGGAATCTTGAAGATATCAAGAGGAGCGCTTGTACTGATGAAGGGAGAAAAGATAGCTGCAAATTTATACATGATAATGGGAGAAACTTTGCAAGAAGGAGAGGCATTTGTTGCCACGACCAGTCCAAGCGAAAAATGTGCAATGACTTGGCACAAGAAACTTGGGCATATGTCTGAACAAGGAATGAAGATTCTTGCCGAAAGAAATCTACTTCCAGGTCTCACAAAGGTCTCACTACCCTTTTGTGAGCATTGTATTGTAAGCAAACAGCATCAATTGAAGTTCAACACATCAAATTTCAGAAGCAAGGCCATTCTGGAATTAGTTCATTCTGATGTATGGCAAGCACCGGTGTCATCCCTAGGAGGAGCAAACTACTTTGTGTCGTTTATCGATGATTACTCCAGGAGATGTTGGGTGTTCCCTATCAAGAAGAAAGCATATGTGTTTCCAGTTTTCAAAACATACAAAGCGCGAGTGAAACTTGAATCTGGTCAAAAGATCAAGTGTTTGAGGACAGATAATGGAGGAGAATACACTAGTAAAGAATTTGATGAATTTTGTAAACAAGAAGGCATCAAAAGACAATTCACTACGGCATACACTCCTCAACAAAATGGAGTGGCAGAGCGGATGAACAGAACTCTGTTGGAAAGAACAAGAGCACTGATGAGAACTGCAGGCTTAGATAAGAAATTCTGGGCGGAAGCAGTCAACACTGCCTGTTATTTGGTGAATCGAGCTCCATCAACTGCAATTGAGTGTAAGACACCAATGGAGATGTGGGCTGGAAAACCGGTGGATTATTCAAACCTTCATGTATTTGGAAGTCCTGCTTATGTGATGTTCAATGCCCAAGAAACTACAAAACTGGATCCAAAATCCAGAAAATGTATATTCTTGGGGTATGCTGAAGGAGTAAAGGGGTATCACATGTGGGATCCCACTACCCACAAGGTTGTTGTCAGCAGAGAAGTTATCTTTGTAGAAGATAAAGATTCAGTGCAAACAGAAAGTGAAGAAAGATCCGAGACTACAAAAGTATGTGTAAAAGGAGAATCAGAAACCAGTAATTCTTCTGAAGCTGAACCAGAGCACGAGGAAGAAGAGCCAGTCGAAACTGAAGTTTCAAATAATAGGCGATCAACTCGCACAAGAAGGTCACCCAATTGGCACTCAGATTATATTATGGAGGGCAATGTTGCATATTGTCTTCTAACTGAGGATGGGGAGCCATCAACTCTCCAAGAAGCAATGAACAGTTCAGATGTATCTCAGTGGATGGCAGCAATGCAAGAGAAAATTGAAGCTCTTCATAAGAATAAGACATGGGAACTGGTGTCATTACCGCAAGGGAGAAAACCTATAGGCAATAAATGGGTCTATAAAATCAAGCGGAATTGTGATAATCAAGTCGAGAGATATCGTGCTAGATTGGTGGTAAAAGGATATGCTCAGAAAGAAGGGGTGGACTTTAATGAAATCTTCTCACCTGTGGTTCGTCTCACTACAATTCGAGTAGTCCTGGCAATATGTGCAACTTCTGATTTGCATCTGGAGCAGTTAGATGTCAAAACTGCTTTTCTGCATGGAGATCTTGACGAAGAAATTTATATGCTCCAACCAGAAGGTTTTGAAGAAAAAGGAAAGGAGAACTTGGTTTGCAGGTTGAACAAATCTCTGTACGGTCTAAAACAGGCGCCAAGGTGTTGGTACAAGAGATTTGATTCCTTCATTATGAGCCTTGGATACATCAGGCTAAATGCAGACCCTTGTGCATATTTCAAGAGGTTTGGTGAAAATGATGTCATTATCTTGCTGTTGTATGTAGACGACATGTTGGTAGCAGGCCCCAACAAAGATCGCATCAAGGAGTTAAAGGCTCAGTTGGCTAGGGAATTTGATATGAAGGACTTGGGACCAGCAAACAAGATTCTAGGGATGCAAATTCACCGAGACAGAAATAATAGGAAGATTTGGCTTTCTCAAAAGAATTATTTGAAGAAAATTTTGCGACGTTTCAACATGCAAGATTGTAAGCCAATTTCTACCCCACTTCCTGTTAATTTTAAGTTATCCTCAAAGATGAGTCCTGGCAATGAAGAAGAGAGGATAGAGATGTCTCGAGTACCGTATGCATCAGCAGTGGGGAGTTTAATGTTCGCTATGATTTGTACAAGACCGGACATTGCACATGCAGTGGGAGCAGTTAGTCGATACATGGCGAATCCTGGTGGAGAGCATTGGAATACAGTAAAAAGGGTCCTTAGATACATTAAAGGGACCGTAGATGTTGCATTGTGTTATGGAGGATCAGACTTTATTGTCAGAGGATATGTTGACTCTGATTATGCTGGAGATTTGGATAAAAGTAAATCCACTACGGCATATGTGTTTACACTTGCTGGAGGAGCTGTAAGCTGGGTTTCAAAACTGCAATCAGTTGTGGCTACATCAACAACAGAAGCAGAATATATGGCAGCTACACAAGCCAGTAAAGAAGCTGTATGGTTGAAATTGTTATTGGAGGAACTCGGACATAAAAGGGAGAATGTTTCTCTATTTTGTGACAGTCAGAGTGCTTTGCATCTTGCAAAGAATCCAGCATTTCATTCCAGGACAAAACACATTCGGGTTCAGTATCACTTCGTTCGTGAGAAAGTGGAAGAAGGAACCGTGGATATGCAGAAAATCCATACTACAGACAATATAGCAGATTTTATGACGAAAGCAGTTAACACTGACAAGTTATTTGGTGTCGATCTTCCAGCGGCCTGATAAATACACAAGCAACGGGATTGGCAAGAGAGAAAGAATAATGTGAAGATATGATTGATACTCAATCAAATCTTCAAGTGGGAGATTGTTGACTAAAGTAGTCAACAATTGTTGGCTAAGCCAACAATTGTTGAAAAGAAAAAAAAATAATAAATAAAAAATAAAAAAAAAAATGCAATCCCACATCGGGATTATTTGAGAAAGGGAAGGAGTTTTGTAACTATAAATAGAACTCCTTAGTTTTAGGTTTAATCATCCCCTTGATTGCTTAGCTTGTCAATTAGTTAAGCATATTTCTTCTCTCTTGTATTATTTCACAGTTCAGTTTTAGTGAAATAATATTTTTAGTCCCGAGGACGTAGGCAATATTGGCCGAACCTCGTTAAATCTTTTGTTCCTTATTATTTCTATTTTAGTTGCGGTTTTGCTCTAATCCGGTCCTTATTTTTACAACAATAAATCACATTTTTCTTTCTTTCTTTATATATTAAATCCGTTTTTCTTTCTTTTTATTTTATATATATATATATATATAGAGAGAGAGAGAGAGACCAAAACTGTGTGTTTTGATAATTTCGGTTGGTTCGGTTAATTTAATTAGTTTTTCAAATTTAAAAACTAAACCGAACAAAATAAATCGAAAAAATCAAACCAAATTTAAATATAACAAAATTCATTCGATTCGATTTGGTTCTGTATAGGTCTACATAGGAAAAATTAGATATACTAATGGAATTGGCCGAGATCGTACCGAATCAGGATGGGTTCGGTTCGGGCCAGGCGAGCCTAATTGGAATTTAAAATTTATTTCTGCACAAGCATATATAAATAATATACAAGTTTACTTCGGGCTAGGCTAGGTTAGTTTTTTTGGATTGAGCCGCAATGGGCCGAATTCGGATTGGGATAGGTCAAATTTGGACCAAGCCGGGATGGGTCAGGATGGGCTTGTCTAGCTTTAGGTCAAGTCATTTTTGGATCTGGATGGGTTAGGATCGGGTAGGGCATGCTTAATGTGAAAATTTTGGTATGTTGACCCATTTGGTACAGTTGATGCCTATTGAGATAGATGAAACATGCCTATATGAATTAAAATTTAAGGGGTCATTTTGAGTTGGCGCAAATAGACATGCTTTTTGGTTGGATGGAGTTTGGATTAAGTTTTTAGGACGGATTTAGGCATAGTTTTGAATTTACCTCTACTTGAATATGCCACAATTAGAAAAGCTACTCACATTTGGGATCTGCATATCATTCCTATTGTTATTTAAAAAATCCGGTCTTCTTTAATGAGGATATCTTAAACCTTAATTGCTCTCAGTATGCGAGGGTATATATATACATTCACATAGGAATAGCACAGAGCTATATGAAGAAAAACGGATTTCATATATAAAGAAAGAAAAATGTATATAAAGAAAATTTTTCTTTCTTAATATATATATATATATATATATATATATAGAAAGAAAAACGGATTTATAAAGAAAAACGGATTTCATATATAAAGAAAGAAAAGAAAAATGTATATAAAGAAAGAAATCAGATTTTTTGCTTTGTATACATTTTTCTTTCTTTATTTTTATATGAAATCCGTTTTTCTTTCTTTTTATTTTACGTATATATAAAGAAAGAAATCAGATTTCTTGCTTTGTATACATTTTTTTTTCTTTCTTTTTATATGAATTCTCTTTCTTTTTATTATATATATATATATATATATATATATATAAATATATATAGCAAAACCGTATGTTTTAAAATATATATAGCAAAAACCGTGTGTTTTGATAATTTCGATTGATTCGGTTAATTTAATTTTTCAAATTTGAAAACTGAGCTGAACCGAACAAACAAAAAAAATCTAACCAAATATAACAAAATCCATTCGGTTCGATTTCGGTTTGGTTCTGTATAGGCCTACATAGGGAAAATTGTAATACTAAATGCGATTGGCCGAGTTCGTACCGAATTAGGATGGGTTGGGTACGGTACAGGCCAAGGCGAGCCTAACTAGAATTTAAAATCTATTTCTTCACAAGGATATATAAATAAAATACAAGGTTACTTCGGGCTGGGTTGGGTTAGTTTTTTCGGACTGAGCCGTAATGGGCCGGATTCGGATTGGGATAGGCTGAATTTGGACCGAGTTGGTATTGGTCAGGATGGGCCTGTCTAGCTTCGGGTCAGGTCAGTTTTGGATTTGGATGGATTAGGATCCGGCAAAGCATGCTTGGTATGAAAAAGTTGGTATGTTGATTCATTTGATACAGTTGATGCTCATTAAGCTATTTGAAACATGTCAATTTGAATCAAAATTTAATTGGTCATTTTGATTTAGCCCATATGGGCATACTTTTGGGTTCCATTTGAGTTCGGATCAATTTTTTAGGGTGGATTTAGGTGGAGTTTTTGAATTGGGTTAAATTTATCACCTCTCTACTTGAATATGCTATAATTAGAAAAGCCATTCATATTTGGGATCTGCATATCATTCCTATTGTTGGTAAAAAAAATATGGTCTTCTTTTACGAGGATATATCAAATCTTAATTGCTCTAGCATGTGGGGGTGTATATATACGCACACAGAGAGTGAAATCAAATAGGAATAGCACAAAGCTATCGACTCACATAAACATCAATTACCTCACCAATACTTACAAATGAAAATGTCTTGAAGCAAATTGGCAGTGTTTCTCATGTTCCTTGTGATTGTAGCAGGTTTATCTCTTTTTTATTTTCATTCTTTCTTTTTTCCTTTATATTATTACTGTACTAGCTAGTAGATCATATTCTTTAACAACATGACTAAACGAGGAAATATGATTTTCAGATTTGCACATGGAAGTGGAAGCGTTTATTAGAGAATCGCCTGAACGTGATCCAGATTGTGCACACTGCCAAGAAAAATGCCATCGATTTTGTTGAGGTCCCGGCATATGTAAATGCAATAGGTTCGGATATTGCCAATGCTAAGGCCCCTTCGGAAGCTCCTTTTTGGGACATGCGTTACAATTGAAGATGTATAATATATAATAAAAAAGTTTATAATAAAATAATGTTCGTCTAATAAATTAAATGAAATTCATTCTCTCTTTTTAATTTCTTTTATTATTATTATTATTATTATTATTATTATTATTATTATTATTATATACAAATTTTGAAATTCAGATAAGTAATCTGTAATTTTTTTAGGGATACACACCAAACTCAGAGTTACTAAAAAAAAAAGAAAGAAATAAAAAGTAATGCTTTTACTGAAATTGGCATAAATTCTTTGACTTGAATATATAATATAAGTAGCAAATATATCAGATCGGATGAATTTGGATTAAATTATAAATGAACGAGTAAAAAATGAGGAAGTTATAAATGGACTATTATTTATGAATCACAATTGGACAAAAAACCAAACGGATTGGACAGATTTTGGTCAACCCATTGCTTTACTAAATGTTGGTCCATATGAATTTCATGGTAATTTGCATGTTGATTCAAATGGATAGCATGGTAATCCTTATGAACGAAGCTATGGGATAATCCATTTAACTCTTTTTAAAGTAAAATTCACTTTTGATATAATTGCATCATACTAAATAGAATGGGCCAAATTCGTATTGAATAAGGACGAGTTGATTTCGGGCGAGTTCAAGCCATATATAGTTTGGATGATATTTGTAGCTAGCACTACATAGTTAGGATGATAAATACTGTGCTTACTGATTTCTTTTCCCCCTATTTATGCACATATTACAGTCGATGCTATGCAAGTATGATCATCCATAGAATAATAAACCCGCCAATTCTGCCAATTGCCAAATCTTCATTTTCTTTACATTAGCTTGACATACAAAATCCAAAACTATAAACACAAATAAAAGTTTTTGATATTAGAGCTGATCAAATGACTCAACAACAATTTATTGCAATGTAAATAAGAACTACTTAGAGGCCCGCCGTCAATATTTTTCCAATTCATATAGTCTACCCACCTGCCAAACTAACTAAAGCAGCAAATTCAACTTCAATAGGCTCACAACCAGAGCATAGAAAGAAAGCTAAATGGGATCATTTTGAGTCGGCACAAATGGGCATACTTTTGGATTGGATTGAGTTTGGATCAATTTTTTTATTCAGATTTAGGTATAATTTTGAATTTACCTATATACTTCAATATGCTATAATTAGAAAAAAGCTATTCATATTTGAGATCTGCATATCATTCCTATTTTTAGTTAAAAAATCTGGTCTTTAATGAGGATATCTCAAATCTTAATTGCTCTCAGTATGTGAGGGTATATATATACACTCACATAGGAATAGCTATATCAAGAAAAGCGGATTTCATATATAAAGAAATCTGATTTCTTTACATATATATATATATTTATATAAATTCGAAAGAAAGAAAAACGGATTTCATAAATGAAGAAAGAAAAATATACATAAAGCAAGAAATCAGATTTCTTGCTTTATGTACATTTTTCTTTCTTTATATATATGTATATATAGCAAAATGGTGTGTTTTGATAATTTCGGTTGGTTCAGTTAATTTAGTTTTTCAAATTTAAAAACTGAGCTGAACCGAACTAATCGAAATATTATTTTTGTTAAGAACCGAACAAATTGAAAAAATCGAACCAAATATAACAAAATTTCAGTTCGGTTTGATTTTCTATTTCAGTTCGGTTTTGTACAGGCCTACATAGTAAAAATAATTACGATATACTATATGGGATTCGCCGAGTTTGTACCGAATCAAGATTGGTAATTGGGTTCGGGCAAGGCCAAGCCTAACCGGAATTTAAATTTTTTTTCGGCACAAGCATATGTAAATAAAAGGTTACTTTGGGCTTGGGTGGGTTAGTTTTATCGAATTGGGCCGAAATGGGCTGGATTCAGATTGGGACAGTCCAAATTTGGACCGAGCCGGGATGGGTCAGGATGGGCTTGGCCAGCTTCAGGTCGGACAGTTTTGGATTTGGATGGGTTAGGATCGAGGAGAGCATACTTGGTATGAAAAATTTATAGTCGGTATAAATTTGGTATATTGATTTAGAAGATACAGTTGATGCTCATTGGACCATATGAAATATGTCCATCTTGATCAAAATTTAATGAGTCATTTTGATTTAGCCCAGATGGGCATACTTTTGGGTTGCATTCGGATCCATTTTTTAGGGTGGATTTAGGTGGAGTTTTTGAATTGGGTCAAATTTATCACCTCTCTACTTGAATATGCTATAATTAGAAAAGCCATTCATATTTGGGATCTGCAAATCATTCCGATTGTTGGTAAAAAAAAAGATAAGGTCTTCTTTAATGAGGATATCTCAAATCTTAATTGCTCTAGTATGTGAGGGAGTATATATACACACACACAGTGAAATCAAATAAATAGGAATAGCACAAAGCTATCGACTCACATAAACATCAATTACCTCACCAATACTTACAAATGAAAATGTCTGGAAGCAAATTGGCAGTGTTTCTCATGTTCCTTGTGATTGCAGCAGGTTTATCTCTTTTTTATTTTCATTCTTTCTTTTTTCCTTTATATTATTACTCTACTAGCTAGTAGATCATATTCTTTATACACGCAAAATTAAAAGAAATTAATATATAGGCAACATGACTAAACGAGGAAATATGATTTTCAGATTTGCACATGGAAGTGGAAGCGTTTATTACAGAACCGCCTGAACGTGATCCAAATTGTGCACACTGCCAAGAAAATTGCCATCGATTTTGTGGAGGTCCCGGCATATGTAAATGTAATATTTTCGGATACTGCCAATGCGTATCTAAGGCTCCTTCGGAATCTCCTTTTTCAGATATGCATTACAATTGAAGACAATATAATATGTAATAAAAAGGAGTTTACAATAAAATAATATTCATCTAATAAATTAAATGAAAATCATTCTCTCTCTTTAATTTCTTTATTATTATTATTATTATGAGGAAGAAAAAATTCATATATTTTTATTTTTCTATTTTCTTTAAAGACAACACATATATAAGCTTTTTGAATCTTTTGACTCCGTTAGTATTTAAATTATTAATTTTCTCTATTAACGTAGGATCTAACTGTTAAAAATTAAAGTATATAGCACATATATATCAAATAAGACAGGTAGACGACGCCCAAACATAAAAACTAGAACAAATAACGCAGTAGAAGCCATGCCCTGCCCATGTAACGCAATAAAATGCTTTCAAATTAGATGAACTTGTTCTAAAATTTGGATGTTCTTATGACCACCGGCTTACTTATTGGGTTTCTTGGAGTCAGAATTGGTCAAGTTTGATGAATTGTTACATGCGCCTAGTCTTTTGAGCAACGAACTACTGGGCCACCAAAGTGGGCTTTCTTGTCAAACATTGGGTTCAAATAGAGTCCATAGGTATTAGATGTATTGGCTGTGAACTATGAACCTAATTGATGTGGCCCGTAACTCGCAAAATGCCAATGGTTTGCATCATAGGTTGTGCCTGTTACTAATCATATATTTGATGTATTTATTTATTACTAATTATTCATGCATTTACTTTTTTTACATATGTTCTGGTTTTTTTACTTGAAAACAAAAGCATTATCGTGAAAATAAAAGAGAAAAGATATCTATTTTTCAAATAAATATATATTCTATATGTGGTAAATGAATTTTTCAAATTAATTGCCAGATTTTATAAATTTGAAGTAATTATCTTGGCCGCCAATTCATAATAATAGGTTAGAATAATTTAGTAAGTGAATTATTTTTACCATGTTTTTTAAAATTGGACTGAACCAGCTGGTCGAACCGATTTAACAGTATACCGGTAAGAAAATTGGTTTGATCCGACGTGAAAACAGAAATATGTAAAAATTCGGTTTGGACAGTAAAAAAATTGGATTGGATCGGAAACCCCCTAAAATATATTTTTAAATTTTTATAAAATATAATTTTATAATTCAGATTAATAGCTATTTTATATTTTTCAATCAAAAATTTATATTTGATGATAAAATCAGGTCATATTAATATTAGATTGATAAAATTGAAAATTATGTGAAATTGTCTCTATTATATTTTTATTTTATATTTTTTATATATTGAATAACTACATAATTTAAATATAAATAAATATTAAGAAGGAAATGAAGATGAATATGATAATTATAAAAATAATATTTTTATGTAACGTTATAAAAAGAAATTTTACAGTTGAAATTAAAACTAAAAAATTTATAAATTCAAAAATATATTTTGTTTTATAAATTCAAATATTTAACAGAAAAATACAGCTGTAGTTTTTAATTTTTAACAATGTCCAACCAGTTAACTCATGAGGCAGTTGTCAGGTTGAGTCGATATCCGGTTCGACTCTAAAAACATTGATTTTTATCTGTTTCAGTATTAAAATTGAAATTTTTTGAACATATTTAACTACATCATTTTTTATATTCATTAATTATATATAGTTTGGATGATATTTGTAGCTAGCACTACATAGTTAGGATGATAAATACTGTGCTTACTGATTTTTTTTCCCCCTTATTTATGCACATATTACAGTCGATGCTATGCAAGTATGATCATATCCATAGAATAATAAACCCGCCAATTCTGCCAATTGCCAACGCTTTATTTTCTTTACATTAGCTTGACATACAAAATCCAAAACTATAAACATAAATAAAAGTTTTTGATATTAGAGCTGATCAAATGACTCAACAACAATTTATTGCAATGTAAAAAAGAACTACTTAGAGGCCCGCCGTCAATATTTTTCCAATTCATATAGTCTACCCACCTGCCAAACTAACTAAAGCAGCAAATTCAACTTCAATAGGCTCACAACCAGAGCATAGACACTCTACATAATGATAAAAAAACTAACAAGAATCCTAGATAACACCATGGCAGCACTATCAACCAGTAGGTCTAGAGCTTCAGGTATGCTTGAATCATTTAAGCACTTTACTGCAAACTGGCTTCTCGAAATGTCCATGCGGAATGGCACATGGCATGCTGATATGTCATTTTTTGCATACGGTATATCACGTGTCAAGTCATTTGTGTATGTGAATGCTAAGTGTACGCGCTGGCTGAAATTTTCGGCGAAAAAATCATTAGAAAAATATTAAAATGATTTTTCTGTAAAAATGTTTTAAGTTCGATAATTTTTATGAAAACAAAAATTCGTTCATTATATTAGTGTTATTTGAGTATAAGTTCAGTGATCATGAGTTTGATATCAAGGGACCAATTAGAGTGCACACTTTCAAGCGGAGCTGCAAGACATAGAAGTGCCATACTCCATCATTAGAACATGCTAAGAATAAGCATACACTTTGGCTAAATGCTACTATAAGAACGATTGTAATTATTAAATATAATAACATACAATTAGAGACACTAAGTACAAATTGGTTAACATACACGGCTTATCAATTATATCATCTGTCCAGATAAACTAAACATACATGCATAAATACATATATAGTCAAGAAACGAAAAAGAACAAAAGAACATGAAAAGTTTGATTACAATAATCCCTAGCAAATAAGGTCTACCTCATGAATTTGACGTTTCATGATCTCTAAAAAAAATTGACATAATGTGGATTTGATATGCAAAAATAAAATAACCATTGATAGCACTCAAATTGTATTATATTCTTATATAAATCCCTGGCAATTTTTCTTTCCTAAAAAATCGCCAATTATCATAGTTTTTTAACCTTTATTTAGTTAATGTGAGCTTGTTAAGGTTGCTCATCCTGGTGTGTTTATTCTGGAGAGCATTTAGAGTTTAAAATGGAGAAAAATAGCTATTTGGAGAGAAAAGAAGCAGAAAGTTCATGCATGAGATTTCACACCTTATGTCTTCACAAGCTGTAATTAATGTCAATTATAAGGAGTGATAATATCTTTATGAAATTTTGTTTTTATGACTTTATTGTTAATTGGTTATAAATGTGAAATTAACCCCGCACTGGGTAAAATTTAGCAAAAATTTGAATGCCATTGGATATTTTGTTTTTCAATGATACCTGAATTGGGTGGCTAATGGAAAATGAGAATATAAAAGAAGTGCCAAAAATATAAACGAGAGTTAAAGACATTAAAATTCAATACATGCATGAAAAAGATAATGAAAAGAAAATTGAAACAAAGTAAAAAATCAAGCAATGAATATGATCAAGTAAGGTCCAAATATTAAAAATTCCGGATCATATAAAATGAGATGAAAGCACAATAAAGTTCAAGAAATGAAAAAGTAATGGAAAGACGAAAGAAATGAAAATTTTCAACCATATACTCATGATCAAGCGAGATCCCAAAATTAAATACTCATGGACACTAAAAATATTCATGACATTAAAAAATATAAATAGAAGAAAGTTAAATCATTGAAATAAAATTGAGAGAATAATTGTTGGCTTCGAAGAGAAAGCCGTCACAATATGAGTAATAAGAACTCATTTAAAAAAAAAAAGTAACTGTAGAAAAACTATTGTCGCAAACCAGGGCAATCGAGATCATTCTACTTTGAGTTTTGTGCAGGAAAAAAAAGTTTATTCTATCATATATTAATGTTGACGTTAGTATGAAACATTTTTAATCTTTAAAAAGACATAGTAAAATTAATGCCTAAAGTCAATGACTATAAGAAAGGACCCCACACTCCAAATGCTCTTCTTTCAAGCCTCAAGCTACGTATCCTCATTCGAATAGCACAGAAATTGGAGTACGAACACTATATCCATCAGCCACCCAATTTAAGTATCCTTGCGAGAAGTATCCACTTGCATTCGCATTTTTGGTAAATGTTACCGAGTATGTAGCTTTCTCATTCAGCCCAGAGAAAGAAATTTTATTAGGTGTTACCAGCACATCTACACCTTGCGGTTTCAAGATCTCAAGTCCGTAATCTGAATTTGCCTGCCCAACATTTGTCACTGTTCTGGTGCAAGTTTTTGATGTCGATCCCAATTTGATAGAGAATGAAGGGTAATTCAGCTGAGCTTCAGGTATGCTCGAATCATTGGAACACTTCACTGTACCCTGCACAATAAGTCCTACCTCTTTATCAGAATAGCCTAGACCACACTGTTAGAAGATGGAACAGAGAATTTAGAGAGAGTGAATTAGAGAGAAGGATATAACACTCAAATATTTGGTTTGCATAAAACACTTGATACAAGGAGTATTTATAGGGAGTTTTGGGATCACACTAGAATTAAAAATTATTAAATACCTAACACCCTTACACCTAATTTAAATATCTAACCACTTTTTATCTAACTTATTGAATACCTAATCATTTTCACCTAATCATTTTCACCTAACCACTTTCCACCTAACTTATTAAATATCACATTATAATTCTAAAATAAAATATTTCAAGGGGAACTCTAGAAATTCTAAAATTCAAATTAAACATATTTTTAACACTCTCCCTTAATTTGAATTTTTCTTCTTCATCCCAAGTCTTGATCTTAATCTTTGAAAGTCTTCAAACTTGAGTGCTTTTGTGAAGATGTCCGCAACTTGATCATGTGTCTTCACGTACTTGAGCTCTACTTCTTTTCTTGCAATGCACTCCCTAATGAAATGATATCTTGTGTCTATATGCTTGCTTCGATCATGATACACCGGATTCTTAGCAAGTGCTTGAGCAGACTTATTGTCGATGTAAATCTTCGTTGCTTCTTCTTGAAACAAGTGAAGTTCCTTTAATAGTCGCCTTAGCCAAATCGCATGACAAGTACAAAAGGTTGCCGCTACATACTCGGATTCACATGTAGAAAGCGTAACAAGTGGTTGTCTCTTTGAACTCCATGAAATTGCACAATTGCCCATTGAAAATGTAAATCCGGCAGTACTTTTTCTATCATCAACATCTCCAGCAAAGTCGCTATCACAATATCCGATAAGCTTGAAGTCATTGGAGGAAGTATAAAATAATCCATACTCCAACGTACCTTTCAAGTACCGAAGTATTCTTTTCGTTGCCTTCATATGAGTTATTGTAGGAACTTCCATAAAGCGGCTCACCACTCCAACAGCATAAAGAATATCTGGTCTTGTGCATGTCAAGTACCTCAAACTTCCCACAAGGCTTTTGAATAAAGTGGGATCTTCCTTTTCGCCTTCTTCAAACTTTGAAAGTTTCATTCCACACTCCATAGGCGTGTTCACGGGGTTGCAATCGTGCATCTTGAACTTCTTCAATACTTCTTTTGCATATCTTTCTTGTGAAATAAAAATCCCTTCCTCCATTTGCTTCACTTATAGGCCCAAATAGTATGACATAAGCCCTATGTCAGTCATCTCGAACTCACGAGACATCTCCTTCTTGAATTCTTCAAATAATCTTGGATTGTTGCCGGTGAAGATGAGATCGTCCACATAAAGGCAAACTAGCAATATGTCTCCATTATGACAAGCTTTCACATAGAGAGCATATTCATTAAGGCAACGATCGAAACCATGCTCTTGAAAGTACTTGTCAATGCGACTATTCCATGCCCTTGGCGCTTGCTTTAATCCATACAATGCCTTCTTCAACTTCAAGACTTGGTCCTCATGTCCTTTGACCACATACCCAAGTGGTTGCTCAATGTACACTTCTTCTTCAAGATCACCATTTAGGAATGCCGACTTCACATCTAGTTGATAGATTCTCCATTTTATTTGAGCCGCCATTGAGATAAGTAATCGAATAGTCTCCATGCGAGCAACTGGGGCAAACACCTCTTCGTAGTCAATGCCATGCCTTTGCTTGTAACCTTTTGCAACAAGCCTTGCTTTGTGTCTTTCCACTTCTCCTTTTGCATTCTTCTTCACCTTGTAAACCCATTTGACTCCAATAGCTTTATGACCTTTAGGAAGATTTGTTAATTCCCAAGTATCATTCTTCTCAATCGACTTGATTTCCTCATCCATAGCTTGTTTCCATCTTCTCTCTTTCGTTGCTTCTTCAAAGCTTAATGGCTCGCCGTCGGCTAAGAGGCAATGCAAACCGAGAGTTGTTTCTTCGGTTTCATTATAAAGATCATCAAGACTTCTCATTCTTCTTGGCCCTTCATTTGAACTTTCACCTTGATCATTGGGAGTGGGTGTAGGAGGTGGAGTTGCATCTTGTGTTGGTGCCATGGCTTCCTCTTCTTCCTCGACAAAGTATGGAATGAAGTCGTAGTTGCTTTCTTCATTTCTTTCCCAATTCCATGCTCCATCTTCATCGAACTCTACGTCGCGGCTCACCACAACCTTGCCATTATTTGGGTTGTACAACTTGTAGCCCTTTGAGTTTGCATTATAGCCAATAAAGACGTGTTTGACACTTCTATCATAAAGCTTGCTTCTCTCTTGTTGCGGGATGTGCTTGTAAGCAATGCACCCAAACACTTTCAAGTGATTCACGCTAGGCTTATGTCCACTCCATGCTTCTAGTGGCGTACGATCCTTGATGCTTGATGTTGGTGAGCGATTAGATATGTACACTGCACAAGAGACAGCTTCAGCCCAAAACTCCTTAGGCATATTCTTAGCCTTCAACATGCTTCGTGCCATGTTAAAAATTGTTCTATTCTTCCTTTCCGCAACGCCATTTTGTTGTGGTGATCTAGGGACTGTTAAAGGACGTCGAATCCCATGAGCCTCACAAAATTCGTTGAACTCTTTTGAGGTGAACTCGCCTCCTCTATCGGACCTTAGAGCCTTGATTTTGTAGCCACTCTCCCTTTCTACAAGAGCCTTGAAGATCTTGAATGCAGCAAATGCTTCAGACTTTTGCTTCAAGAAGTAAACCCATGTCTTTCTACTAAAATCATCAATAAAGAGGATGAAGTATTTGTTGCCACTAAATGATGATGGATCAATTGGCCCACAAACATCGGTGTGAACAAGTTGGAGTGGCTTGGTTGCTCTTGATGTGGCCTCCTTTGGAAAACTCTTTCTTGCATGCTTGCCAAGAAGACATGCGTCACAAATTTGATTGGGATGATTGATTAAAGGCATCCCTTTCACCATCTTCTTCTCCCCCATATCTTTGAGTGCGCCAAAGTTCAAGTGTCCAAATCTCATGTGCCAACGCCATGCTTCCTCCTTTATCGTAGCCTTCAAACACTTTACATCAAGTGTCTTGAGATTCAATGTGAACATTCTATTCCTCGACATAGCGACCTTGGCAATCAATGTATCATTTTGATCTCGAAGCCAAAGACAATTATTTTTCATGTGAATATCATACCCCTTTTCCAAGAGTTGTCCCAAGCTTAAAATATTGCTTTTTAACTTGGGCACATAGTAGACATCATTAACAAGCTTATGGCTACCATCTTTGGAAGAAATGATAATTGTACCTATGCCTTCAATTTGAATTTTTGATGAGTCCGCAAAAGACACATTACCCCGTGCATTTTCATCGAGCTCCACGAACTTTTCCTTTAGTCCACACATATGGTTGCTTGCACCGTTGTCTAAATACCACGAGCTCTTGTCATCCTTCTCTCCCCCTTTGAGTGCTAGCAATAAAGTTGATTCATCTTCATCTTCTTCCTTGCCATTCATAAGATTAGCTCTTGTCTCACCATTATTCAAGGAACTATAGCATTCCCAAGAATAATGGCCCAACTTATAACAATTGTAGCACTCAATGTTGGATTTTTCATACCTCCTTTCATTTGTCTTCAAATTATGGCCTCGACCTCTACCTCTTGCACTTCCACGACCTCTACTTGATTGAAAATTTCTTGCCTCATTATTGAAATTGTATTGGCTACCTCTTCCTCTTCCACCTTGGCCACGTCCATGGCCTCGTCCTCTTCCTCGTCCACGTCCTTGTTGGCTTTCTCCTCTATCTTCCTTCAAACAAGCTTTGGCTTTTAGAGCTTGCTCTAATACTTCTCCTTGTCTTCTACTAATCTTATCTTCATGGGCTTGCAAGGATCCCTCTAGTTGTTCAATCGTCATCTCCTCCAAATTCTTTGATTCTTCAATAGAGCACACCACATAATCGAATTTTGGAGTGAGAGTTCGAAGGATTTTCTCCATCACACGAACATCCTCCACCTTGTCGCCATATCTCTTCATTTGATTGGTTATCGCTTTTACTCTCGAGCAATAATCCGAAATTGATTCGGATTCCTTCATCTTCATTGCTTCAAAATCCGTTCTTAGAGATTGAAGCCTTACTTTCTTTACCTTTTCTACTCCTTGGAAAGACTTCTGCAAGATCTCCCAAGCTTCTTTTGAGGTAGTTGCATCGGCCACCTTTGCAAACATTGAATCATCCAAACATTGGTGGATGATGGTGAGGGCTTGTTGATCCTTCTTTCTTGTCTTTACCAATTCATTTCTTGCATTTTGAGACAAGACTCCTTCATCGTGTGGCTTCTCGTATCCTTTCTCTACTATCTCCCATGCATCATATGAGCCTAGTAAGGCTTTGATTCGAAGACACCAACTCTCATAGTTATCTTTTGTAAGACGAGGGTATTGGAATGAAATCATATCAAAATTGGACATTTTTTTTCACTCTCTCTCTTTTTTTTTCACAACTTACTCACTCTATTTTTTTTCACACACTCACAATAGCCCAAGAAAAATTCTTTTCTGATGTGGAAGATCAGACTATGCTGCAACCACAGAGCATACTAAGAAAGAAACTTGGCTCTGATACCACTTTGTTAGAAGGTGGAAGAGAGAATTTAGAGAGAGTGAATTAGAGAGAATGATATAACACTCAAATATTTGGCTTGCATAAAACACTTGATACAAGGAGTATTTATAGGGAGTTTTGGGATCACACTAGAATTAAAAATTATTAAATACCTAACACCCTTCCACCTAACTTAAATATCTAACCACTTTTTATCTAACATATTGAATACCTAATCACTTTCACCTAATCACTTTCACCTAACTACTTTCCACCTAACTTATTAAATATCACATTATAATTCTAAAATAAAATATTTCAAGGGGAACTCTAGAAATTCTAAAATTCAAATTAAACATATTTTTAACACACACAAGTAAGGAATATAATCTTCGGGTTGGATATCATAAATAAGCCCCGGATCATTTGCTCCTGGAGGAAAGACATGGCCTGCACCCATGTCAAAAACTGTAGCTGGGACTAGCATTTGATCAGAAATGGGGTTGCCTCCAAGATTATACAAATTAGCAGTGGTCATGATGGCAGATTTAATTGCAGCAGGTGACCAATCAGGATGGGAACTTTTAAGTAGAGCTGCAATGCCACTCAGATGAGGGCAAGACATTGAGGTGCCTGAGATCATAGCAAACTTGTTGGTGGTATTGTCAACTGAAACTGGCCAAGCAGCTAAAACTCTCACACCAGGGCCTATAATGTCTGGTTTCAAGATACCGGGACTTGCAACACTAGGACCTCTTGAAGAAAATGTAGCTACCTGAGGAGCATTTGGCACAGCCGTGCCTACAACAGTTCCTTTGAATAAGATCGTAGCTGTTGGAGACGATGTTGAATTTATATAGGCTTTTATCTCTAATCCTTCAGTGTAGCCCACTTGTGATGCAGGAAGCACATGAAGCCTTGGTGTTGTGATGGGCCCATCTCTCTCATCGTTCATGACAATCATGCCAGCGCCTCCATTATCTTTTACTTCCTGACCTTTAGAAATATCTCCAAAACCTCCATCGCACAACACTATCTTGCCTTTAACATCAATGTTTCTCAATGTTCCCGGGTCATAATATACAGCAGAGCTACCATTTGCGCCTGCATAAACAAGTGGAAGAAACGTTGAAGGAAAATCGAGCGGTTGGAACAAGGATTCACCATTTAGCTCCGCATTATTTCCTAGCAATATTGTTGCTCTTATAGCTCTATCAATAGTGCTTGCTCCAACAGTTAGAATCCATGGTGCCTCATTTGATAACGAACTATTATTAGGTCCAGAGTTTCCTGCCGAACAGCTGACAAAGATTCCTCTTTGAACAGCTGCATATGCGCCTAATGCAATGACATCATCATAGAATGGATGAGAACCGATTCCAAGAGAAAGCGAAAGCACATCAACACCATCCTCAATTGCAGTATCCATTGCAGCCAATATCTCTGTGTCGCCAGCCTTGCCAATTCTTCCAGAAACTTTATACATTGCCAAGTGAGCTTGTGGTGCCATGCCAGTTGCAGTGCCATAGGCCTGCCCAAAGTAACTAACACCTTGAACTGGACTTCCAGCTGCAATGCCTGCTGTGTGGGTCCCATGTATAAACTCATCTTCGGTGTTATTGCTGTCAGTGGCAAAGTTTCTCACACCAATAAGTTTGTTATTGCATAGTGTTGCATTGTCGCATTTCCCTTTCCATTTTGCAGGTGGAGAAGGCATTCCTGCATCGCTAAATGATGGATGATCTGCTGTTATTCCACTATCAATTAGTCCAACAATCACTCCCTTGCCATAATTTGAGGAGTTCCACAATCCTCCATTTTGATACAAACCCAGTAAACTAGGTGTATGTGTTGTATGCAGAGGAACCATCCTTCTAGGACGGGCTGAAACGAACCCATCCGTCTTCTGCATTTGCTTGACATCCTCAGCAGTAAGTTTTGCGGCAAACCCTGTCGCCACGTGGAGATATGAATGTACTAAACGTGATGGCTCTGAGCTAAAGGTGTTAACTGGTAGGAATGACTGATACCAAGTTTTTAAATCTTCAGACTGTGTAAACACCACACCTTCTGGTTTCCTCAAAAGGACAATGTATGTGTCTAAGTTTTTCTCTTTTTCTTCATCTACGGGGTTCTTGGATGAGCCAACTGAAGTCTCGTCAATAGCGAGAGATGAGCTAAAAATAAAATTGAAAGTAAGGAGGAATACAAAAAACATTTTGTTTTCCATATTATATTAAAAAACTTCAAAGATGGTTTTGAATTTGATGTTCTACAATCATATGCACGTATTTTATAGTGTCTCTTAACAGAGAGATGGCCGGCAGTTATGATACTTTTTGTTTTTGTACACTCAATCCTATTTTTACATTCCTCATCATGTGATATCTTAAACCTTAATTGCTCTCAGTATGTGAGGGTATATATATACACTCACATAGGAATAGCACAAAGCTATATCAAGAGAAACGGACTTCATATATATATAAAGAAAGAAAGAAAAATGTATATAAAGAAAATTTATATATATATATAAATATATATATATATATATATATATATATATATATATATATATATATATATATATATATATATATTAAGAAAGAAAAATGTATATCGGTTCGGTTCGTCCAAATATTAAAATTTCGGTTATTGAACCGAACCGACCGATGCACAGGGCTAATGTATATAAAGAAAGAAATCAGATTTCTTGCTTTGTATACATTTTTCTTTCTTTCTTTTTTATATGAAATCCGTTTCTCTTTCTTTATATATATATATATATATATATACATACATATATATATATATATATATATATATATATATATATATATATATATATATATATATATATATATATATATATATATATACACAGTGGCGTAGGGAGAACATATTGAGTGGGATCAATTGACCCCACTCAATTTATAAAAATTTTTAAAATATCTTTAGTAATTTTCTTTTTTAAAATTAACTCTACTAAATAGCCCCATTAACAATTAATTTCATTAAAAACCGACTAATATATTTAAATATTTCTATTAAAAATTAATCCTAATAAAATATTTTAAAATTTTTCTATCAGTGATAATTATTGACCCCACTAACTTCAATTCCTGGCTACGCCTCTGTGTGTGTATATATATATATATATATATATATATATATATATATATATATATATATATAGCAAAACCGTGTGTTTTAAAAACCATTGCTATATATATATATAGCAAAACCATGTGTTTTGATAATTTCGATTGGTTCGGTTAATTTAGTTTTTCAAATTTGAAAACTAAGTTGAACCGAACAAACCAAAAAAATCTAACCAAATATAACAAAATCCATTCGGTTTGGTTCTGTACAGGCCTACATAGGAAAAATTGTGATATACTAAATGGGATTGGTCGAGTTCGTACCGAATTAGGATGGTTGGGTACGGTACGGGCCAGGCCGAGCATAACTGGAATTTAAAATCTATTTCTTCACAAGCATATATAAATAAAATACAAGGTTATTTCGGGCTGGGCTGGGTTAGTTTTTTCGGAATGAGTCGTAATGGGCCGGATTCGGATTGGGATAGGCTAAATTTGGACCGAGTCGGTATTGGTCAGGATGGGCCTGTCCAGCTTCGGGTGAGGTCAATTTTGGATCTGGATGGATTAGGATCCGGCAGGGCATGCTTGGTATGAAAAAGTTGGTATGTTGATTCATTTGATACAGTTGATGCTCATTAAGCTATATGAAACATGCCCATTTGAATCAAAATTTAATTGGTCATTTTGATTTAGCCCAGATGGGCATACTTCTGGGTTCCATTTGAGTTCGGATCAATTTTTTAGGGTGGATTTAGGTGGAGTTTTTGAATTGGGTTAAATTTATCACCTCTCTACTTGAATATGCTATAATTAGAAAAGCTATTCATATTCGAGATCTGCATATCATTCCGATTGTTGGTAAAAAAAAATGTGGTCTTCTTTTACGAGGATATCTCAAATCTTAATTGCTCTAGTATGTGGGGGTGTATATATACACACCAGAGTGAAATCAAATAGGAATAGCACAAAGCTATCGACTCACATAAACATCAATTACCTCACCAATACTTACAAATGAAAATGTCTTGAAGCAAATTGGCAGTGTTTCTCATGTTCCTTGTGATTGTAGCAGGTTTATCTCTTTTTTATTTTCATTCTTTCTTTTTTCCTTTATATTATTATTGTACTAGCTAGTAGATCATATTCTTTATACAAGCAAAATTAAAAGAAATTAATATATAGGCAACATGACTAAACGAGGAAATATGATTTTCAGATTTGCACATAGAAGTGGAAGCGTTTATTAGAGAATCGCCTGAACGTGATTGTAGACACCGGGTCCCGAACCCCAGCATAAAATGAAAATGGTGATTTTTGATCTTTGATTATTCCCTCCGAAAAAAAAAATAAAAAAAATATATAAATAAAAAAATAAAATAAAAAATAAAAAAATATATATAAATATGTATGTGTGAAATTAGGTAATTAATTAGTTGATGTTAGTTAATTAAGTGGTTAATATTATCGTGTTAATTAAAATGCATGTAAAATTAAAGTTGAAGTGTGTAATTAATTAGATGAAATAAATGTATGTATGATAATTTAAATGGATTAATTAGTGTAATGTTTAATTAATAGAGACTTTAATTAATATGTAATGTTTAATTATATTGTGTAATTGTTTAATTAACATGTATGTAGGTGTGTTAATTTAATTAAATTGTGCGTGTATGTATTAATTAAAGGAAAATGAGGGAAATAATTGAGTGGAGGAAATGACCATTATAACCCTTAACCCTAATTTGAGTGTATAAAAAGAACAAGATGAGTAAAAATAGGGGAGCTCTCTCATTGGGCTGGAACAAAAAAGAAAAGAAAATAGAAAGAGACAGAGAGCAAGAGGGGGCGGCAAAAGAAAAAAGAAATAGAAAGGAAAGAAGAGTGAGAGCAAGAAGGTGAGAATAGAAAGTGAGAACAAGGAACAAAGGAAAGCAAATAAAAAAAGAGAGAGTGAAAGAGTGAGTAAGGGAAATAAGAAAAGAAGAAGAGAGGAGCAGGGACCAGCAAACAGAGGAAACGCCGGAGGCGGAGAAGAGAAAAGAGGAGAAGGAAGAGGGGGCAGCGCCGGCCACCTGCGGCGGAGAGGAACGCCACGCGCGGCGGCGCTAGCACCCTAGCGCCAGGACGCATCCGGCGGTGGCCAGCGGCCACCGCCACCCGCTGCCGTGGAGGAGATCGGCGAGAGTGGAGAGAACGCCGCCAACGGCATTTCCGATCAACCGGCGATTCCTTCCGGCGCGTGGCTAACTCCGGCGAGCTCGGCGTGAGGCGATCTATCTGCCGGTGGTGGAGGTGACGGCCACCCTTGCTCCGGCGAGCCTCCGGCGTCCTAAATCCGGTAAGCCCCTATTTTCCTTATATTTTATAATATTATTAATATATATATATATATATATATATATATATATATATATATTATATTTATTTAATTTCTGTTTTTATTATTATTATTATTATTATTATTATTATTATTATTATTATTATTATATTTATTTAATTTCTGTTTTTATTATTATTATTATTATTATTATATTTATTCAATTTCTGTTTTTATTATTATTATTATTATTATTATTATTATTATTATTATTATATTTATTTAATTTCTGTTTTTATTATTATTATTATTATTATTATTATTATTATCATTACTTAATTTCTGAATTTTTATTATTAATATATTTATTTATATTTATTTATTATTCTGTTTTAATATTATTTTTATTATTTATTATTGTCATTTTCATATTTATTTTTATTATTATTACTATTATCATTATTATTATATATTTATTTATTTGATTTCTGTTTATTAATATTATTATAATTATAATTATTATTTAATATTATTATTATTATTATTATCATTGAGTTCTATGGTTATTTAATTTTATCGATTTCTAATATTAAGTTTATTTGTGTTTGTTGTCGGTGTCAAATACTTGTGTTCCCCTGTTTGAGCGCCCGTGCAAATGAAGGAGGAGATCCAAGGAGTTGTTATTTTTCATTGTACTCGTTATTTTTCCTTTGTCTGTTTTATTGAGTTATTTGGCATGTAATAATTAATCAAATCATTTATTTTTTGCACGCTTAATCAAAAATCACACAAAAATATTTCTACAAATAAAATTGGGTTTTCTAATAAAATGGGACCAATGTCCTAGTTTTTCATCCAAAATAAATTGTCACTTTAAAATGATTTTGTGACACCCCAATGCCCCCTGGAAGGACAAGGGAGCGCAACACAGCACTAACATGCAATTATCTTATTAACTTTCCTTACATTTTAACATTTCCATTTCTTATAATTCATGCATACCACTATACTATAAATTTATCGGATGTTCTTCACTATACACTATTACAAGTTACTAGCTTCACTACTATACATTACATATAACACTATACATATACAAAAGGATAGCTTTTACAAAATGGAGCTCCCATTACAAACTATACACCTGAAGAGACACTTCACGCTCCTATGGTGGCCTGCAGTACTTCTTCAAAAACTCGACTCCAATTCACAACCTACACGGGAGACAAGCACCCGTGCTAAGCGATAACGCTTAGTGGGGATGTACAAACAGATACTAACACAATAATCACAAAGCATTACACAATAGAGAGCATGTTTAACACATATGGCATATGATGTACACTCACTAGATCAATATTACGCTATCATGTCAATATGCTGTAACTCATGTTAATCACAAGTCATAAGCTATCTATAACATGCTTAAAATCGCTATTCACTTACCATATTCAATATTCACTCCACCAAGTCAATGAGGACAATAAGTCACTATCATTCAATATCCATGTACACTGCTCATTAGTCACTACACTAAGCCAATTGTAGGCTCATTACATTATTTCTAATTCAGTAGCATGGCATAAATGTCACACTATCATCAAGAACAATAATTCCAATACACATTTACCATGAACACATGCAATATTCTTGTTAATCATTAATAGCCTGTATAGTCTTAGGAATGGATACGGGTACACTGATCAATAACATTAGAGACCGAAGCCTCGAACACTATATCACTAAAGACAGAAGTCTTGATCACTATATCACTAGACACCCGTCGGTATCAATCACTAGCAGCCGCAAATCACTAGCCCTTCATAAGCATGCTTATTTATCCACGACTCGACTACAGGCTTATTACTTTATTCACACATTACGCATTCATTCTCATGGCATTATTCATTCGCATATTACATTCATTCGCATGATTTGATTCTCCTCACCTGTTCATAACTCGCATGATAATGCAATCAAGCTTAGTTAGGCTGTCATGCATTTGTAATTCACATTGTCACATGTTCGCATGATGATGCATTCAAGCTTAGTTAGGCTATCATGCATCTCTAATTCACATAATCACCCTAGTTGTATGAACATAAACTTCATTTATCATTGATATAATGCCCATACAATAAGGCTCCTAGTTATAGATAAGATTGCACAATTTATACATTCATATGCAATAGGGTTACATTGCCAAGACAGAGGGGACACGGTCACAATGAATGTGGTTGTCACCGTGACATATTAAATCCCCAAAACAGAATGTAGTTTGTGATAGGTCACGGTCACAATCAATCTGATTGTCACCGTGACATATGACCAACTCACGGGCAGAATGCATGTCTGTGGTATGTCACGGTCACAATGAGTTTGATTGTCACCGTGACATACTGCACTTCAAAACAGAATGCTCATTTTGATGCCTCACGGTCACAACCAATTTGGTTGTCACCGTGACGCATGCCAAATTTCCACTTCACAGCTGTGTTTTACCAAGACACAGCTGTGCTTTTTCTCATACTTGGCATTCTTGCATTCACATGCTTGGGCAACCCTCTTCACCACACAAGCATACTTTACCTCTTCATTTTCATGTCATGATACACAATCAATTTAAGCATGCCAATAAATATTACAAATCACTAGATGCCATTAACACTAATATCACTACAATAATCACTTTACACTTGTTTACTATCCAATTCAATATCAATAACAAAATCAGTATCACATCTCATTTACAAGAACTTCAAACACACTAATCACATCAAAACACAACAAATCCCTAACCTCTTGGAGCACTCCTTCTTACTCTTCTATATCACTTTCTCCTTCCCTTTTCCAGCTCTACCTGGCTCTTCAACTCATAACACATAAGCACACAACACATTTAAGTCCATTAGACTTTACCCATAACAATTATGAAACAAATAGAAAGATATGAAGAAGATGAACTCAACATCAATATACCTTTTCTAGACAATAATGCACAATCTTCTATCTATCAATATCTACCCTTTGGTCTCCATGGTCAAAGAGAACAAATGAAAGAAGAGCAAAAAGGAAGAATGAACTCATGAGAGAGTGAGGGCCGGATCAAGGGATCAAAATACAGATTCATTCCACTAAACCACCTCATGCTTGCATGCATGAAAGAGGTGTCAACCTCTCAATCCCCTTATGCTAGGTGGCTCCCTTAACACAATCCACTTGGACTCCACTAATGTTCACTTAGCTTTAATGAATCACCATTACACTAATTAATCCCCATTATAACTTAATCATGCTATTTACACTTTAGCCACTACAATACTTTATTTTTCTTCAATTGGGTCCCTCACTTCACTTTTTCACTTAGGTCCAATGCTGTAAACCCTAATTATCATGCACTCTATTACACTAATAACACTTAATTCTTCTAGGGTGATTTTCGGGGTGTTACAGATTTTCTTTAATTGTGCATGAGAGGACCAACGTCCTCAACATTAATAAATACCTCGTTTTATGTATGATTTATATTTTATTTACGATGGGGTTGTATTCCGCCTCTATTTTTGTTGTAATTTAATTTTGTCTTTATTTTAAATTTAATTTACCGCTTTATATATGTGATTGGTATGCGCTTTAATAAATTGCATTAATTGTGTGAGATGAAAAATGAAATTTTATAATTTAAAAACTCATTTATAATTAACCAAGGCACCAATAAGTGTGAAGTTCCGAACACCATCTCTGGTTTAGACCGATAAGAGGTTAAACTTTCCCAATTTCTTGTAAATTGGGTGGCGACTCCGAAATACCTCAAAAGTGCCTAAAGGTGTTATGGCGATGAATGGTCCTTTTCAATATTCTATTGTGAAAGGAGGTGCCGAAAATATCTCATAACACCTAAGATCGGAAAAGACGCGAACCCATCCCTCGAATCCCAAAAGCGGATTCCCGGACGAGGGCCTTGCTGGTTCCGGCGTGCGTCACAGTGGCGACTCCACTGGGGAGGCTGTTTGTGACTTTGCTCTGAAAATGTCTTGGTTAAAATGTATAATTGGGTTTTTAAAACTGAAATTTCATCTCTCATCTAAATTGCATTGCATCCATGCTAGAGCCTTAGAATATGCTAGTTTGGTCCCTTTATTAGCCCCGGTGCGTTCCTGAAGCACGACCTCATTTTCACTAAATTTGGGGAAGTGTTAAGGATAATCACCAGCTCAAGCCTCGTGCCATCAAATGGTATATCAAATGGTGACCCGATCGGTCGTTATGCTCATGATGAGATAGACCCGTCGTACAGGGACCATGCTTGGGTAGCCCTAAAGCAACACCACCTTGACCAAAGCTCATGTAATGGCAATAGATACTTCCCCTAGGTTACATGTACCATAATACTATGCTTGCTATTTGGGCCGTCGTATATTAAATAAAATCAATCAAATCAAATGGTCTTTATCAAAAGCTTTCATGCTCCGATGGGCCCATTTTAATTTAGTTGAATTATTTAAATATATAATGGTCAAAACTCATACGCATATGCTTTAAATTAAGAGTGTTATGCTGTCGGTTTTTCACCGCACACCATACGCGCCCATTGGGTTCCCCGTTGACCCATGGGCCAAGCCCACCTAGGAAGAGACTATTTGACCTCGTGTGCGGGAGTAAAAAGGTTGGAAGGATCTACTTGCTTGCATGTGTTTGTCTATGTTGCATAACACACGACCATTCATTGTATACGTCATTCATGCATGTTTTTATGATAAATAAAAAAAATAAAAAATAAAAAATAAAAAAAATGCATTTCATTTTGTGTGTGTGTCCTTTTGTCTGCATATCATTTTACGTATATTCTTTTCATGAATCACATTATATCACTGTAATTTTTTTTTTTATCTTTCACTCATCCAGGACCACCTGCATAACTCACGATCATGCATTGTATATATATCATTCATGCATCATTTTAACAATTTAAATTTTTCAGTCATCATAGATTCATCTAAGTGGATTAGAGGTCTTGACGGTCGGCTAGTGAGTACGGACTCGCCCTTTGGATCGCTAGAATTAGTGCTTAATTGGGATTCTAAGTCACTCTCCACAACAAGTGAATCATCCTCGATGGCAGAAGAGACTGGAACTTTGACCACTCAAGACCTTGCTAGGAGACTGGAGGATTTTGAATGAAGAATGCTAGAAATGATGGGAGCAATGGCCGAAAGATTTGCTCAGCCCCCTGCTCCCCAAGCACCAATTGCTCCGCAGCCACCTGTAGCCCCTCCTCGGGGGCAAGCTGAACTGCCTGCTGGTGGGGAGGCTCCCCTTGTTGGAGGTGTCGCCCATCAACCTATAGAGGAGCCTAAAGTTGTTGCTGGACCCGCTGAGCCAAGGAGGGCAAGGGTCCTTGATCCCAATGAGGATTTTCTGATGGAAGAGGAAGTTGAGGAGATAGCAGCCCATCAAGCCGTGAAGGATAGAGCACCCAGGGTTGAAGATGAAGCTATAAGAGGAATGAGACAGCAAATTGAGTTAATCACTCGCCTGTTGACAGCTGGTAAGGGAATCAACCCTGAGGACAGAGATTTAGGGGATGAAGAGCTGCTACCCCAAAGGTTCAAGATGCCAGAGCTGCAGAAATTCGATGGTACTTCTGACCCATCTGCACACATCAAGCAGTATACCCTGGTAATGAAAGGCACCGGGTTGAGTAAAAAGCAAAAGGTGGAATATTTTTACCTTAGTCTGGTAGGTCCGGCAGTAGACTGGTACCACGGGCTGGATAGGAGATCCAAAGAGGACTGGAACCTCCTGACTGATGAATTCATGAAACAGTATGATTGCAGCACTAAGATGGAGATCACCCTAAAGGACCTTGAGCTTTTACAACAGAGGAGTGATGAGTCATTTCACGAATACCTCACCAGATGGAGGAACAGGGTCATGGAGATGAAGCGAAGCCTGACACTACTGACTAGATTAGGCTATTTATCAGGAACTCCTGCCCTTACCTAAAAGATTTGCTCAGTTTTAAGGGGCTCAAAGACTGGGAATCGCTTAAGGATATTGCTGTAGAGGCTGAAGCTGCTTACCTAGCAAAGAAAGCAAGCCAAAATAACTTTGTTGGGAGGAACTTTGGGAACCAATCAGGGTACAGATCAAATGGCACTGGGAGCAGTAACGGCAGAAATGGCAAGTCAGTAGAAGTTGCAGCAACTTTAGTTGGGCAAGGCCAGAGGCACTACTCCAATTTAGGCCGCTCTTTGTCATGGGTATTGGAGAGATTGATGAAGTTGGGCAAGCTACAGCCACTAGCACCCAGACCAGCCATGAATCAAGGACAGCCAGGGCATAGAGATGATCAGTACTGCGCCTACCATCAACACACTGGGCACTCGACTGATTACTGCCGAACTTTGAGGAATAAGATCCAAGATCTTATTGATACTAAACAAATCTCGGACCCTGAGAAGAGCGAGAAGAAGAACAAGCCAGCCTACAATGCAGTCCCTCCACCAAATATGTGATCGGATCCGGTCCACTAGAATGTCATATTTTGCGGGAGCTACATGGATATGAATAAGTTGCTGACACTCGTCGGGAGAGTGGGAAAGAAGATCATGTTTTTTTTAGATGCCTTAATTCTCTTCATTTCAAGAACTACTTATGACAGTTTGGTTATTTTCAATAAATTGAACAATTTCTGCTTATTTGTATGATATTTCTATGATTTCATTCCTTATGATCACGATGCATCCATTCATTTTGACATTAACCCAATTAATACGACTCCATCTAGTCTCGGAACTTTGGGGAATCCAAACAAAATCCTGATAGCATCTGATATAACTCTTGAGGAGAGGATAATTTTTGAGAGAGATATAAAAAATTTGAAAGAGCCTTTGCTTGGACATGCAATGACGTGCTGATAATTGACAAGGACATTATTGGATCAACGCTGCTTCAATATATCGATGTGATGACAAGAGAAGTTTCAAAAGCCATTCCTTTTCCCCCTCAACATTCAAGGTGCATATAGTGCAGCAGAGCAAATCAAGCTCCAAGTGCTACATCAGGAACTAGACGAATGAAACCCTGAACCTTTCACAAGAAATATAACCAAGCCTTAAAATCCCTTTCACCCCAACCATTTGAGATGCGACCTCATAACCAATCAAGACCAACCTCTAATCATATGAGGCCAAAAACACCCATGTAACCGAACTCAGGAGGACAGTTCATTACCTCTCTCAAAAAAAAAAAAAAAAAAAAAAAAAAAAAAAGCAAAGAACAAAAAAAAAAAAAGGGAGGAACAATAGTCCTGTCCTAAACCATAGTTTTATCCTACAAAGCCATCAACGGTTACCTCAGGAATTAAAAACCAACAAATGGAAGATGCAGATTGAAGCCAAGAAACTCAATATCTCAGCTAGTCTGCACAAGGCCTAAGAACGAAACTCTGATGCTAAAAGAACCATCGCCAGAAGGAGCAGCCTGCCCGGCTAATGAAGATGAAAGCAAATTCAATCTACATCGACGAACTGAAGGAGGGTCCACGGCAAAGGCTAAATAAAGAATAAATAAAAAAAAAGGAGAGAAAATATTCAATCAAGAAAACCCGCGAGGGCTGATTGATAACAGGAGTTCGATGCTATCAAGATCTATCCCGAGATTAGATGAGTGTCTCATATTTTTTCGAGTTAATGCCAAATGGTGATCATGTGTTATGAAATCAGATTGAAATATATGCATTTATGCAAAGATGTATTGGCATAACCAAGGCTGTTCATCTTGCACACTCAAAGTTGTCTGAGTCCGATATAAAACCAGCACATTATTATCATCTACCCTCTACCATTCTCGCTACTCAGGCACTTCAGCCAAATCATCTTGCTACCTACTGTGAAGCCAATCCTACAGCACCTTCCCAATAAAGAACCAAGCTCATACAACCAATATCTGAGACATAAGCACATGCCAATCATACCCAAAAGACCTTTCGCAACAACTCCAACTTCTCTCACACCAAAAAAAAAAAAAAAAAAAAAGCCGTTAGAGATAAAAACCGTGATTGGCGCTCTAAGCAAAAGTTAGGCCAAAGGGCAGGGTGAAAACCTGGCGACAGGCAGTCTGCCCTACAAAAAATGAAATAAATAAAAGCCGCTGGATTGGGTTGGGTCCATTCCAGGCAAAAAATAAGGCACATGGTTATGTGAAAATCCAACAAGGACGCATCTCCCGCTAAGAAAAGCTAGTGTGAAAATCCACAAGGGACGCACTACCTTAAAATAATGACTACAGGTATCAGAAGAAAACCTCATAATCCCCAAAAGCATGTAATTCAAAAAGCAACTCTAGGGGGCATTGATCCTACCGAAGACTACGGTCAAACCGGCCGTCACCTCCAAATCCACATAGATGAATCCTCATCCTGCATTCATGCATGACTCATACACATACATCTCACATGCATGCTCACCATCTATACCTGCATATCTACCTTCTAAATTTTGCAGAAAAAGAAACTCGATGCTAGCACCGACAAAGGGCAAGCGACGACACTAATCCAACATCAGTCCAATCATCAAATCAACATCAGCTCAATCATCAATCAAAACAAATATCAACCAAAGACCTCTCAAGGGGCAAACAATCAACCGAAGAGCTCATAGACAGCACCACTACCACTCCGAAAAACAGTTTGCACGAGGACGGTACTACTACTCCAAGGAGGGTTTGCACGATCTCGGTACTACTGCTTCAAAGGGTTTGCACGCTGCCGGTACTACCATTCTACAGAAGGTTTGTACGACAACGGTACTACCACTTCAAAAACAGTTTGCACGAGGACGGTACTACTGCTCCACGGAGGGTTTGCACGATCTCGGTACTACTGCTTCAAAAGGTTTGCGCGCTGCCGGTACTACCATTCTACGGAAGGTTTGCACGACAACGGTACTACCACTTCAAAAACAGTTTGCACGAGGACGGTACTACTGCTCCACGGAGGGTTTGCACGATCACGGTACTACTGCTCCACGGAGGGTTTGCACGATCTCGGTACTACTGCTTCAAAAGGTTTGCGCGCTGCCGGTACTACCATTCTACGGAAGGTTTGCACGACAACGGTACTACCACTTCAAAAACAGTTTGCACGAGGACGGTACTACTGCTCCACGGAGGGTTTGCACGATCTCGGTACTACTGCTTCAAAGGGTTTGCACGCTGCCGGTACTACCATTCTACGGAAGGTTTGCACGACAACGGTACTACCACTTCAAAAACAGTTTGCACGAGGACGGTACTACTGCTCCACGGAGGGTTTGCACGATCTCGGTACTACTGCTTCAAAAGGTTTGCACGCTGCCGGTACTACCATTCTACAGAAGGTTTGCACGACAACGGTACTACCACTTCAAAAACAGTTTGCACGAGGACGGTACTACTGCTCCAAGGAGGGTTTGCACGATCTCGGTACTACTGCTTCAAAGGGTTTGCACGCTGCCGGTACTACCATTTTACGGAAGGTTTGCACGACAACGGTACTACCACTCCAAAAACAGTTTGCACGAGGACGGTACTACTACTCCAAGGAGGGTTTGCACGATCTCGGTACTACTGCTTCAAAGGGTTTGCACGCTGCCGGTACTACCATTCTACGGAAGGTTTGCACGACAACGGTACTACCACTCCAAAAATAGTTTGCACGATCTCGGTACTACTGCTTCAAAGGGTTTGCACGCTGCCGGTACTACCATTCTACGGAAGGTTTGCACGACAACGGTACTACCACTCCAAAAACAATTTGCACGAGGACGGTACTACTACTCCAAGGAGGGTTTGCACGATCTCGGTACTACTGCTTCAAAGGGTTTGCACGCTGCCGGTACTACCATTCTACGGAAGGTTTGCACGACAACGGTACTACCACTCCAAAAACAGTTTGCACGAGGACGGTACTACTACTCTAAGGAGGGTTTGCACGATCTCGGTACTACTGCTTCAAAGGGTTTGCACGCTGCCGGTACTACCATTCTAAGGAGGGTTAGCACGACCACGGCACTACCACTTCAAAACTCCGAAGCCCTCTGAGGAGGTAAAATATCAAAGTCAAAAAAAAGAAGGGTTAGCACGACGTCGGCACATGACCTCGGCACTACCACTTCAAATCAACAGAAGAGTTAGCACGATGTCGGCACACGACCTCGGCACCACCACTTCAAAATCTCAAGCCCTCTGAGGAGGCAGACCCCCAAAGCCCTCTGAGGAGGCATCTCTTTATCCAACTCCCGGCAAGAAGGTAAGGTCTCCGCCGCAGGTATGTAATCCCTTCTTTCTTCCTCTTTGAATTTTGGCTCACCTAGGTGTCTATGCACTAGCTTATCCAAAATTGGGGGCAATTGTAGACACCGGGTCCCGAACCCCGGCATAAAATGAAAATGGTGATTTTTGATCTTTGATTATTCCCTCCGAAAAAAAAAATAAAATAAAAATATAAATAAAAAAAATAAAATAAAAAATAAAAAATAAAAAAATATATATAAATATGTATGTGTGAAATTAGGTAATTAATTAGTTGATGTTAGTTAATTAAGTGGTTAATATTATCGTGTTAATTAAAATGCATGTAAAATTAAAGTTGAAGTGTGTAATTAATTAGATGAAATAAATGTATGTATGATAATTTAAATGGATTAATTAGTGTAATGTTTAATTAATAGAGACTTTAATTAATATGTAATGTTTAATTATATTGTGTAATTGTTTAATTAACATGTATGTAGGTGTGTTAATTTAATTAAATTGTGTGTGTATGTATTAATTAAAGGAAAATGAGGGAAATAATTGAGTGGAGGAAATGACCATTATAACCCTTAACCCTAATTTGAGTGTATAAAAAGAACAAGATGAGTAAAAATAGGGGAGCTCTCTCATTGGGCTGGAACAAAAAAGAAAAGAAAATAGAAAGAGACAGAGAGCAAGAGGGGGCGGCAAAAGAAAAAAGAAATAGAAAGGAAAGAAGAGTGAGAGCAAGAAGGTGAGAATAGAAAGTGAGAACAAGGAACAAAGGAAAGCAAATAAAAAAAGAGAGAGTGAAAGAGTGAGTAAGGGAAATAAGAAAAGAAGAAGAGAGGAGCAGGGACCAGCAAACAGAGGAAACGCCGGAGGCGGAGAAGAGAAAAGAGGAGAAGGAAGAGGGGGCAGCGCCGGCCACCTGCGGCGGAGAGGAACGCCACGCGCGGCGGCGCTAGCACCCTGGCGCCAGGACGCATCCGGCGGTGGCCAGCGGCCACCGCCACCCGCTGCCGTGGAGGAGATCGGCGAGAGTGGAGAGAACGCCGCCAACGGCATTTCCGATCAACCGGCGATTCCTTCCGGCGCGTGGCTAACTCCGGCGAGCTCGGCGTGAGGCGATCTATCTGCCGGTGGTGGAGGTGACGGCCACCCTTGCTCCGGCGAGCCTCCGGCGTCCTAAATCCGGTAAGCCCCTATTTTCCTTATATTTTATAATATTATTAATATATATATATATATATATATATATATATATATATATATATATATATATATTATTATATTTATTTAATTTCTGTTTTTATTATTATTATTATTATTATTATTATATTTATTTAATTTCTGTTTTTATTATTATTATTATTATTATATTTATTCAATTTCTGTTTTTTTTATTATTATTATTATTATTATTATATTTATTTAATTTCTGTTTTTATTATTATTATTATTATTATTATTATTATTATTATCATTATTTAATTTCTGAATTTTTATTATTAATATATTTATTTATATTTATTTATTATTCTGTTTTAATATTATTTTTATTATTTATTATTGTCATTTTCATATTTATTTTTATTATTATTACTATTATCATTATTATTATTATATATTTATTTATTTGATTTCTGTTTATTAATATTATTATAATTATAATTATTATTTAATATTATTATTATTATTATTATCATTGAGTTCTATGGTTATTTAATTTTATCGATTTCTAATATTAAGTTTATTTGTGTTTGTTGTCGGTGTCAAATACTTGTGTTCACCTGTTTGAGCGCCCATGCAAATGAAGGAGGAGATCCAAGGAGTTGTTATTTTTCATTGTACTCGTTATTTTTCCTTTGTCTGTTTTATTGAGTTATTTGGCATGTAATAATTAATCAAATCATTTATTTTTTGCACGCTTAATCAAAAATCACACAAAAATATTTCTACAAATAAAATTGGGTTTTCTAATAAAATGGGACAAATGTCCTAGTTTTTCATCCAAAATAAATTGTCACTTTAAAATGATTTTCTTTAATTGTGCATGAGCGGACCAACGTCCTCAACATTAATAAATACCCCATTTTATGTATGATTTATATTTTATTTACGATGGGGTTGTATTCCGCCTCTAGTTTTATTGTAATTTAATTTTGTCTTTATTTTAAATTTTATTTACCGCTTTATATATGTGATTGGTATGCGCTTTAATAAATTGCATTAATTGTGTGAGATGAAAAATGAAATTTTATAATTTAAAAACTCATTTATAATTAACCAAGGCACCAATAAGTGTGAAGTTCCGAACACCATCTCTGGTTTAGACCGATAAGAGGTTAAACTTTCCCAATTTCTTGTAAATTGGGTGGCGACTCCGAAATACCTCAAAAGTGCCTAAAGGTGTTATGGCGATGAATGGTCCTTTTCAATATTCTATTGTGAAAGGAGGTGCCGAAAATATCTCATAACACCTAAGATCGGAAAAGACGCGAACCCATCCCTCGAATCCCAAAAGCGGATTCCCGGACGAGGGCCTTGCTGGTTCCGGCGCGCGTCACAGTGATCCAGATTGTGCACACTGCCAATCTCCCCATTCTCATTCTCCACAACCATAATTCCTGTATTTTTGGGTACAATTTGGATTGGACTCACCCAATTACTGTCTGAAATAGAGTATATCACTCCTGCATCCAGCATCTTTTGTATTTCCTTCTTCACCACTTCCATCATTGGTGGATTCAACCTTCTTTGTGTTTGCCTGCTGGGCTTAATATCTTCTTCCAAATGGATCCTGTGCATGCAAGTAAGGGGACTTATGCCTTTTATATCGGCAATGGTCCATCCAATTGCCTCTTTATGCTCCTTCAAAGCTTGGATCAGTAGCTTCTCTTCCTTGGGCTGTAGCTTATTGGAAATTATCACTGGGAGTGTTTTCTCCTCACCCAAATAAACGTACTTTAAATGATCAGGTAACACCTTAAGTTCCAATTTTGGTGCCTGCAACACATATGGTAAAAGCGTTTTGTTAGTGCTAGTTAATTCCAAAGGATTAGGTGATCGTACCACCGGTTTCAAAGCTTCTAACTCCATTACTACTTCTTGCAACTCATCCCCAATACTCAGTTCTTCTTCTACTGCATCAAACCTGTCCCTATGAATATTTTTAGTTAAAGCAACCTGCAACTTGTCAGTCCCACTCATTTCAAACACTTTTTGAGTTAATGGTTCGATAATATCAATTCCACATACAGAAGCCATCTCACTCGGATATTTCATGGCATCGTACATATTAAATTACATTATTTCACCATCAAATTCCATCGTAAGAGTGCCTTTGTATACATTAATTTTAGTTCTAGCTGTTTGAAGAAATGGCCTGCCTAACAAAATGTTAGCTGAATCACTTGAATTTCCTTCATCATCCATGTCAATCACATAAAAATTAGCAGGAAAAATTAAACCATTCACCTAAACTAAAACATCCTCTAATAATCCCTCAGGATAGACTATTGACCTGTTTGCCAATTGGATAACTATTCCTGTTTCTTCTAAGGGTCCAGCATTTAAAGAGGTATATATAGACTTAGGCATGACATTTATGGACGCACCCAAATCACACATAGCTCTTTTAACAATTAAATCACTAATTTTATAGGAAATAGCAAACATACCTTTATCCTTGCATTTTTTTTGGCATTTTTCTTTGAATAATAGCTGAAATATTTTCATTCACAGTAATTTTCTCATAGCCAACCTGTTTTTTCTTGTTAGTACAAAGATCTTTAAGAAATTTCGCATATTTTGGTATTTGTTTAATTGCATCAATTAAAGGAATATTTACCTCAACCTTGCGAAATATCTCAAATATGTTTTTTTCCTTTTTTTCCTTTTTAGATTTAGCTAACCTTTCAGGAAATGGGGGCTGCACAACTTAAACAGGGGAATGTTCTGAATTTTCTCCTATGGGCTGCACTTTTTGCTCAATTTTCTCTTCTTTCTCTACTCCCTTTTGCTTTTTCTGATCTCTCCATTGGGTAGGGGTTGCTCCAACTCTTTTCCACTCTTTAAAACTACAGCACTTGCATTTTGCCTCGAATTTTCTATGATTTGTGAGGGCAAACGTCCTTGGGACTCAATTCTACTTAAGGATTGTGCCATTTGGCTCATTTGTGTATCAAAATTTTGAAGCCTTGAATCTGATTTCTTTGCATGCTGCTGAAGATCCTGCATATTATTAGCTAAAGAATGAATAATGTTTTCAAGACTCATACCTTGTTTAGGAGCTGGTTGAGCAGGTTGATGTGGTTGTCTAGGTTGGAATTGTTGTTGTGGATTTTGTTGCTTAGCTCCATAGTTGAAATTGGGATGATCTCTCCACCCTGGATTATATATGTTGGAATACGGATCATATTTCCTGTAGGGATGTCCAGAATATCCTCCAATCACATTTACTTGCTCTTGTGAGTCATCTTGAAGTGTTAGGCACTTGTCTGTTGGATGTCCAGCGTATGCACATATTTCACACACCCTTGCTTGTGAGGATGTACCTGAAGCCATATTTTGCACAAGAACATTTAGAGCATTCAATTTATCTTCAATCGAAGAAGAACTTGCCTCATGTACTCTTCTTGGGGGGTCTTGATATCTTCCAAACTATTGAGAAGTGGTTGCCATGTTTGTATTAACTCACGTGCTTGTGCTGGGATTTTATTGTTGAGGCTTCCCCCACTTACTGCATCTATCATCCTCTTTTCCATGCTCAACATACCTTTATAGAAATATTAAATAAGGGACTGATCAGTAATTCCATGTTAAGGGCAGCTTGCACATAATTTCTTGAATCTTTTCCAATAGTCGTGAAGTGACTCCACATCCTTTTACCTGATTCTACTTATTTTCCTCCGAATTACAGCAGCTCTGGAGGCTGGAAAAAATTTATCCAGGAACATTCTCAACATATCAGTCCACGTTCTGATTGTTCCTGACGGTAAATTCAATAACCACTCCTTTGCTAAATCAGCTAATGAGAATGGAAAGGCCCTTAATTTCACTTGTTCTTCAGTAACTCCTTGTGGTCTCATACCGAAACAAACCACATGAAATTCTTTCAAATGCTTATGAGGATCTTCATTCTCTAAGCCACGAAAAGTGGGTACTAAGTGAATCAGCCTCGATTTTTGTTTAAAAGCGGTGTCCAAGGCTGGATAAGTTATGCACAGGTGCTGCTGGTTCAAAGGGGGTGCATTTAATTCTATCAAAGTCTACTCCGCCATTCTTTCCTCTTCTATTTCGGCTGAAAATTCAATAAAATCAGTTTCCTCTTCTTCTTGTTGCTGTTGGAAAGAATTTCCAGCAAGTTCCTTGCGTAACCTTGTCTCTTTCCTTAGTCTCTGGGCTATTTTTTCAATCTTCGAGTCGAATAAAATTTCTCCCAAAATTTCAGACCTGGTCATTAACAATTAAATCAAGTTAGACTAGTCCCCGGCAACGGCGCCAAAATTTGATCGTTGTCGAAACCACCAAAAATAAATACCTCAATTAACCTACCAAATAAATTATAAATAGGATAAGAAAGGGTCGAATCCATAGAGACTATCACTGAAATAATTTTGAATAACCAAATTTTTAACAATAAAAATATAAAAGGGGGATTTTCATAAAATAAAAGCTAACAATTACTGAATTTGAAGAAATAAATAAACGAACAATAAATTGATTAACAGAAAATTCAATATTCAATAAATTTCAGTTAAAGACATTCGCAGCACAGGATTAATTCAACCGATCATTGACGAAAGAATAAATCTAAAAATCATATAAAGGGCCAGTTATAGCCGTTGGCTTCGCGCTTCCGGCCTAATCTTTTCGTATTATTGAATTAATCAAGTAAGACTATAATTAATTCATAACCAATAAATAACCCTAAACACGCGCAAGGATTTAATTTATCGACAGCATTAAAGAAATAGAAAGACCTAACCTAAGCCAATCGACCTCACGCGAGATTGATTTAGACCCAATCATGCATCTACTCAGTGTAACAGCCCTTGTGAGGAAGCTACAATGATTGCCACTTATTGTTAACTCTATTAAACAATTACGGATTTAACAAATTTAACTAGCAATATGTTATTTAATTAAATGAAAAACGACGCCTCATTGAACATAAAACAAATAACAATCGAGATATGGTTTCTCTAAATATCAGTAAATAACATGAACATTATATGAAATTAAGAACAATAAATAATTAGAACAATCTCACGGTGAATAAAACCTGGCTTTGAATTAATCCTTAACTAGAATAAAAGTATTTAGCTACACATAATTGAAAATAAAAACAAAATAAAATTAAATTGAGAAAATAAACTCCTTGTTGCAGCCTTGAGATCAACTTAGATGAAGAAGGAATAGGAGAGATGTCACTATTCACGTTTTTCCCTAGCTAAATAGGAATAAAACCTAGATAAGTTAGGAAGGTGATTAATTCCTATCCAAACTTTGAAAATAAATTACAAATATTAAATGGAATATTATCTTCCTAAAAATACTGCCTACTATCCCCTTAATTACAGCCTAATTATCCCTAAAAATCAAACTAAGAAAAGCTGGCGGTTAGGGCAATTTCGGATTAAAAATATAAAAATTGAACTCTGCTGTCGCGCTTTGACTGTTATCCTTGGGCAAGGCAGCTCCTTACCCTTACCTCTTAACCTTGGGCAAGGCTAAGCCCAAAATCAGTTTTTTACTTCAAAATTCCTTAAACTTTCGTGGCTGTTCCAAATTCACTCCATTTAGCTTCAATTTGTTTCCTTTCCATCACTTTGACCCTACAATGACCAAAATCACAAAACAAGTGAAAAGTACTAATTTAAGCCAAAATAAAATGCAATAAAGTGATGAAAAACATGCTAAAATATGCAACATTAGGCACTTAACATGTGGGCCTACTGAACCTCACCAAGATCAACAACCAAAGTCACACTTTTCTCCCTCACATATGGGATAAAATGGGTTATTCCATGTGATATCGGTGTCCCAAATATCCGAACCTCAAGGTTTGATGCTGAGAAAAAAAGAGGCAAGCCTACTGTGTTAACTAGACAGACTAGAGGAACAAAGAGAGTTCACTCAAATACAATCTGCAGCATACAAGCAAAGAATGTCATCCTACCATGATCAAAATCTCAAGCTAAGGTCATTCAGAATCGGATGGCTCATTCTCAAGAAGGTGGTCGCGACCTAGATAATGGCAGGGTAGGAAAGCTCAACACAAATTGGGAAGGTCCATACTTGATACATAAAATCAGAGGTGGAGCTTACAAGTTAAATGATTTCTCTGGAAAAATACTTTCCCATTCATGGAACGTCTCTAACCTGAAGATCTATTATCAGTAGTCTCTCATCCAAATCTCAGCAGTTTTTCAAAGCTCGATTTTCATTTTCTATCGCTCACTCGGTTGTATTGCAATTCGAACATTTTTAGCTAGTATTGTATTTCTCTTATTTTAGCTGTATCTCTATTCAAGAAATTATACTAGCTAAATTATTAATAAAGAGGTATATTCATGGAAAAAATGGTGTTTTCTATTAAGTGTATTATCAGTAAACAGTCGCTTAAACTCGATAGTTTCGCCATTGAGCAACCCTCGTGATGGGTGACAAAACCAACAAAAATAAAATTCCTACTCTTAACTAAATTTTAACTTGTAAATAGCAATGAGCAGGGTCGAATCCATAGGGATTGGTCGAGTTTTAATTCTTTAAATAACTAAAAATAAATAATAAAAATAAAAATGGGGGTTTTATAAATAAAGAGTAAAAAAATTATAAAATTAAAATAATAACAAATAAAATGCAAAAAAATAAATAAAAATAAAATAAAAGATGAAAAACTCTAGTTAAAGGTATTCACAGCACAAGATTCAATTTACTAACCATGGACGAAAAGATACTCTAAAATCATGCAATGGATCAGTTATAATCATCGGTTTCGTGCTCCCGACCAATCTTTCCATATTAATAGGCTAATCAAGTAAGACTGTAATTAACCCCTAACCAATAAATAGTCCTCTCTCAGCGATAGAATTTAATTTATTGACAGTTTTATGAATTAGAAAGACCTGACCTAAGTTAACCAATTTCTCAGCGATATTAATTTAAACCAAATCATGCATTTACTTAATGCAACAACCTTTCCCATTGTTGCTATACTAATTGCCACTTATTATTAATTTTACCAAATAATTACGGATTTGATAATCTCAATTAGTTATATGCTATTTAATTAAATGAATAACGGGCCTTTATTGTGCAAATAATAAATAACAATCGAAATGGTGTTTCCCTAAATCACAGTAAATAACATGAACATCTCATAAAATTAAAGAGAAAATTAAAGTAAGAACAATCTCACAGTAATTGGTTGAATCTTGGCTTTGAATTGAACCTTTAACTAAAAGAAAGTTTAGTCAATCATGGCCAAGAACAAAAACAAAATAAAATTAAAATCTAAGCAAATTCCTATCAGAAATATGGAAGAACAGAGGCGGCGGTGGCTGCCAAACTTACTGTTCACGTTTCTCTCTATCCATTTTAAAAGAAAACCTAAAAAATTTAGGTAAATCATTGATTCCTATTCAAACTTGAAAAATAAAATAAAAATATTAAAAATAATTTTATCTTCCTAAAAATACTGCCTATTATCTCCTAAATTATGGTATAATTATCCCTAAAAATCTAATGAAGTACAGCTAGCGGCTAGGGTTAATTCGTGCGTATAAATCTAATGAATTATCCTGCTATCCCTTTTTTTCCCTTAGCCTTGGGCAAGGCTAAGGGTAGAATCTGCATCTTTTCCCTTATTTGCACCAAAAATTAATCCCAACTTCTTTAACTATTCCAAATCAGTCCAATTATCCACAAAATGCTTCATTTCATCAATTAAAACCTGAAATGGTCAAAATTATCTAAATAAGTGAAAAGTCCTAAATTGGCCAGAAATTAATGCAGAAAAATAGGAGAAAACCAAGTAAAAATATGTAAAATTAAGCACTTAACAAATTTCCTCACACTTGTCCCATACTTGTCCTCAAGCCTGAATTAAATCACAAATACAATCCTTTTAAAAGTTCATTCACCCAAATCAAATTTCAATCCCATAAGTTTCAACTATATCAAAATGCAAGGCAAAATAGAGATAGAAATTCAAATTAATTTCCCACAAATTCATATCAAAATATGAGTTTCTCAACTACTTTTTCAAACCAGAAATAACAAGGTTTTATACTTTAAGCATGTAAGAATTTCATGTCTTAATTCAAGATTAAATCAATGCATAAAAGAAAACTTATCAAACCAAATTAGACACTATAATCTCACATTTTTATTAGATGAAGGAACAAGAAAAACCAAGAAATTTATTTCATATATATATATTTTTAAACTTAACTTAACTTAGCTTAGATTGTAGTGGACTCGAGGGTACCCGGTTCTGACCCGCATACACCCGGTTTTTCCAGCTTAAGAAAGATCAAAACTCTTACAATGAATGTAGAGATCCTTTTTATGCGAGGGTATCCGGTTCTGACCCGCATACACTCGGTTACTCAGATCACACAATTCAAAACGGCTACTAGCTCTACTCTTAACCACCTTTTAAGCGGACAACGAAGTAAAAATTATTGCAATTTCATTTCTTTTCTTTCTTATATATATATATATATATATATATATATATATATATATATATATATATATATATATATATATATATATATATATATTCCTGATAACCAAGTCCTTCAATCTAAAAACTTACAATATTAAATAAGTGTCCAATAAGGTTTTAACAAACTTCTAAAATGCAAAGAATCAAATTTAAGCACATGCAAAAAAATTTATGTTTCACCTTAGAAATTAAACCTTGATATTTATTTCTAATTCAAAAAGTAATTAAGATTACCATAAATTTTATGAAAAATGATAAATAATTATGAACACTACTCAAATATGCTTAACAAATCAATAAGTCAAAAACTAAATGGTTAAAGAATTATCTTCAAACAAATGCTTTTTTTTTAAGATTGGAAATGAAACATAACAAATGTTAATGGACAAGAGAAATTCACAAAGTATTTTCAAATAAGCAAACAACCATGGGATAAATGTTATACTATTAGAATTTAAAACAGCACCTAAATGCAATAGAATAGGTGAATATCAAATCACAAAAATTATTTTCATAAATTTTTAGCTTAACTTCACAAAAACTATCCACAAAATGTGCCGATGCATCAGAAAAAATTAAATTACAGCAGCCTAACCAAACTAAAAATAGACCTCAAGATCAAAAGAATCATAATAACTCAACAATCCACCAAAATTCTTGCAGTCCACCAAAATTAATTAAATTCCAGCAGAAAATTTAGCAAAACCAACAACTTTTCACAAGAAAAATCTTCAAAAACTAGCAATAAAACCAGCAATTCTCAGCAGATAATCATCAACAAATTCAGCAAAAAAATCAACAGTGAAACCAACCAATATATGCACAGTTTTTTCAAAATAATTGTTTTTCAGCATTTGACTAAAACATGCGCAGCTAAAACATTCACAAATTTAACCAAAAATATGCAAAAATTCAGCAGTAAAATCAATTTCAAATTAGCATCAAAACTAGCAGCAAAACCAGCAATTTTTATCACAAATTTGACACAAAATCACAAAATAAACACTTTTAACTCGAACCCTTTCCCCACACTTTCTCCTCGCATTGTCCTCAATACGGAACAAAAAGCAATCGTGGGGCGAAGGCAACAAAAATAATAGAGGATGAAGGTAGAGAAAACTGCCCTATTCTGTTGGAGTAGGATCTGTTCTGGCAGTTTGATTCACCATTTGTTTTTGTTAGAGAGATAGTCTACCTTGGGTTGTGGTATCTAGCTTGTCTATTATTCTTTCTAGCAATTTTTACTATAATTAGATAAACTTAATACTTAGCAAGCCAAAATATAACCCAAATCCAACAGTCGGAATTTAACTATATGTATGTTATTATTGAACAAATGCAGAATATATATAGAGAATGTTGAAATCAGGGCATAAACATACCCAATGATAAATCATTAGGCTAAAACAAATGACAAAGTAACTAACTAATAATCTAAGTAAAATTTAAAACTAAAAAAATAAAAAAAATACAAATAAAAACAAATTAAAAAAAATTAAACAATTAAAATTAATTAAAGAAAAATGACATAAGTGGCAGGTCAGGACAAAAAATATTTTAGCCAAAATGTGATGCTTTACAATTTGGAAAAAAAATGAGATAAAGTTTAAAAACACCACTTTACTAAAAATGGTTTTTGAAAGCACCATTTTACGAAAAGTTGCCCAACCATATTACTCCTTTTTTTAAGCTTTTTTAATTTTTTTTAATTTGTTTTTATCAATCCCAAATGATCTAACAATCCCAAATGATCTAAGTTAAAAGCAAAATCTAAAATTAACAATAGGAGAATAACGAAAAGAAAAGAAATCAAAGAAAAGAAAAAGATAAAGTGAGTTTAGAAAACTGCTCTAGTTGCGGAGTTGAGGGTAATTGCTGGTGGTGGGGCTGCTTGCTAGTAGGGCTGCTTGCTAGTGGAGCTGCTGCACAGGTGTGGCTGATAGAGGTGTTGTTCCAGCTAATGAGCAAAGAGAAGGCATGCGACGGTTTGGTACTTCGTGGTGGCTGCGCGCGACAGCTGGCGGAGGCATTGTTGCCGATGACCATCCTCACCGATGGTGGTGGGGCTATGCCAGCTGGTGGCTTGGCGTGTTGAAGAAGATGAAAAGATGGGTCTGCAAGTGGGAAAATAATTGTTAGGTTAAAAGGTAAATGGGTTAAAAATAAATTAAATATGAGTGAAAAGAGAGGAAAACCCATTTAATAAAAATTGAGGCCCATAAATCAAAGAAAAATTTAAAACCCATGAAACCCAAATATTGACGAACACAGCCTGTGACTATTAAAACTGATCCATTAGCTAACTAATTCTTCATTGTAAGCCACCATTAACTGTAGAGAAAAAAAAATTAATGTGAATATCACAACCATTGAATTCATTACGTCAATTTTTTTTTCCTATCACCCTCAAAATTGCCAGTTGTTTGCCAAAGCTACCTGTAAATTCAAAAATAAAGTAAGTCAGCCATATGAAACAGATATTTAAATATGTACACTTTAGCCTTAGGCGAGGCTAAATATTGAGTTGCCTCCTAAAAGTGCTCTTGTTTAACGTCTTTGGCTAGACGTTTTTAGATTTTATGCCTCTTCAATCTAGTTTCAAATCCCATTTTAATATCCTTCCCTTCATCACTCTCTGCGAATTGGTGTTAATTACCAAATTCTTCTCAAAATTGTTAGTATTTCTAAAAATGAAATCCCTACAAAATGAAAAATTTAAATTATTAGAATTATCATCCAATTTAAAAGATCCATTAACTGAGTATTCAGCAACATCCACTTTAAAATACTAAACACATCACTAGAATTTTTCTTAGTATTACAAATACGAAATTTAACTATTTCTCCATCAAACTCCATAGTGAGTGTATTTTCATGCACATCAATTTTTATTTTGGCTGTACTAAGAAATGGTTTCGCTAACAAGATATCTGAATAATTTGAGGATTTATCATGCTCCATGTCAAGCATATAAAAATTAGTGGGAAAAACTAATCCATCAATGTTTACCAAAATATTCTTTAATACTCTTTCAGGTAAACAAAAGACTTATTAGCAAGTTAAAGCACTACATTTATCTCTTTTAATGGACCAACATGCAAAGAAAAATAAATAGACAATGTCATAATATTTATTGAAGTTTCTGAATCACACATAGCTCTTTTTACCATAACATTGCATATAGTACAAAGGATGGCAAACATACCTTGGCCTTTACATTTTGAAGTCAGTTTCCTTTAAATCATAGCAGAGACATTTTCTCCCATACTCACCCTTTCATTACCAACTAGGTTTTTCTTATTAGCACACAAATTCTTAAGAATTTAATAGATTGAGGTATTCGATTAATTGCATCAAATAAAGGAATATTTACTTCAATCTTGCGAAAAATCTCAAAAATATCATTCTCTTCCTTTTTCTTCTTAGATTTTACAAATTTTTCAAGAAAATGAGCTGAATGACAAAATTGGGAAGTTGTTCTGAAATTTCCTCCTTGGGCTGTCTATCTTTCACAATTTTTATATCTTTTTCAGCTTCTTTCTCATTTTTCTGGCCATTTTCGTTTGGCAGGGGCTGTTCCAGCTCTTTTCCACTTCTCAAGGTGATTACACTCACATTTTGTGTTGATTTAATAATTGATTTTGAATGCAGTGTCCTTTGAGCTTCTAATCTACTTAATGAAATTGCCAATTGATTCATCTGTTTCTCTAAATTTTCAAAGCTGATCTTCATCTTCTGTTGAAATTGTAAAGTGTTAACAGTAATTGAATTGACAATTTTCTCAAGGGATATACCTAAATTTGAAGAATTTTGTTGTGACTGAGTGGGTTGTATAGGCTGAAAACTCTGGTAAATTTGTGGCATTCCTCCATAACTAAAGTTTGATTGGCCCATCCACCATGGATTTTTAGTTTGCGCATATGGATCATAACTCCATTGTGGTGGACCTGAAAATCCTCCAGGTTCATAATAATTCTCATGGTAATAGGTTCCATCTTGTTGCTTGATTCTTATAGTCAAAGTCTGAATAATAAAGTCAAGAGAATACATTTATTCAGTGTTTAAAAAATTTAAAACTAACAGACACCAATCCCCGACAACGACGCCAAAATTTGATGGATGTTGAAATCAACAAAAACAAAATTCCTACTCTTAACTAAATTTTAACTTGTAAATAGCAATGAGCAGGATCGAATTCACAGGAATTGGTCGAGTTTTAATTCTTTAAATAACTAGAAATAAACAATAAAAATAAAAATGGGGGTTTTATAAATAAAGAGCAAAAAAATTACAGAATTAAAATAATAACAAATAAAATGCAAAAAAATAAATAAAAATAAAATAAAAAATGAAAAACTCCAGTTAAAGCTATTCGCAACATATGATTCAATTTACTGACCATGGACGAAAAGATACTCTAAAATCATGCAATGGACCAGTTATAGTCGTCGGCTTCGCGCTCCCGACCAATCTTTTCGTATTAATAGGCTAATCAAATAAGACTGTAATTAACCCCTAACTAAGAAATAGTCCTCTCTCAGTGACATAATTTAATTTATTGACAACTTTATGAATTAGAAAGACTTGACCTAAGTTAACCAATTTCTCAACAATATTGATTTAAACCAAATCATGCATTTTCTTAATACAACAACCCTTCCCAGTATTGCTATACTAATTGCCATTTATTATTGATTTTACCAAATAATTACGGATTTGATAATCTCAATTAGCTATATGCTATTTAATTAAATGAACAACAGGCCTTTGTTGTGCAAATAATAAATAACAATCGAGATGGTGTTTCCCTAAATCTTAGTAAATAACATGAACACCTCATAAAATTAAAGTAAGAACAATCTTACAGTAATTGGTTGAATCTTGGCTTTGAATTGAACCTTTAACTAGAAGAAAGTTTAAACAATCATGGCCAAGAACAAAAACAAAATAAAATTAAGATCTAAGCTTATGGAAGAATAGCGGTGGCGGCGGCTGCAAAAGTTACTGCTCACGTTTCTCTCTATCCCTTTTAAAAGAAAACCTAGAAAATTTAGGTAAGTCATTGATTCCTATCCAAACTTGGAAAATAAAATAAAAATATTAAAAGTAATTTTATCTTCCTTAAAATACTGCCTATTATCTCCTAAATTATGGTATAATTATCCCTAAAAATCTGATGAAGTACAACTGGTGGCTAGGGTTAATTCGTGCATATAAATCTGATAAATTATCCTGCTATCCCATTTTTTCCTTAGCCTTGGGCAAGGCTAAGGGTAAAATATGCATCTTTTCCCTTATTTGCACCAAAAATATGATCCCAACTTCTTCAACTATTCCAAATCAATCCAATTATTCACAAAATGTTTCCTTTCATCAATTAAAACCTGAAATAGTCAAAATTACCTAAACAAGTGAAAAGTCTCAAATTGACTAGAAATTAATGCAGAAAAATGGGAGAAAACCAAGTAAAAATATGTAAAATTAAGCACTTAACACCCCATTGTGTGACAATAGCTCACTCGGCAATATCGCCATCCGAGCATTTATTCTATGTTTATCACCTAGTTCGTCTATATCGCATTCAAGCAACCCTATTATCCTTTAAATTAATAAAGGAAGACTCCTATCAAAACTTAATACATTATACTGCTCGGCTTTATCGCCATTTATTCTATGTTATCGCTCAGATAAATAATCAAGTATTTTTATCCACAATCCAAGTATTCCTCCATTCGCGCATGGGTACTAAAGTGCTCGGACAATGCAGTTATTTACGATAATAATTCAATGCCCTCAAAGATCAAATAAATTTTGATTCCATTAATATGAACAATCTTACAGAGACAAAATTAATGAAAAGTAAAACCCTATCTACTCATCATGGTATATATTATCCAACTAAGACCAGTCCATGTCTGGATGACGTCCTTTTATAGCAGCTGACAGTTTAGAACTAAAAGCAAGGCATTTGTCAATGGCTACGTCTAGGGCCTTGTATTCCAGCTCAGTATACTTCTCCTCGAGATCGGTGTTCTCTTTTATGGCTACCTTCAACTCGGCCTTGCTTTTATCCAACTCGGCCATGGCCTCTGTGCATTTTCTTTAGGTAGATGTTGCCCTCTCTTTGGCAATTGCCACTTTATTAAGCGCATTAGCCGCCTTAGTTTCATATTCAAGGGCCCTTTTCTCTGCATCGGCTAGCTTGCCCTTGGCCGCATTGGCCTGAAATCTCTATCCGGCAATAAAGTACGCTTCTCTTTTCCAAGCCATAATCAGCCTATTCATCTTGGAAATCATACCTCCTCTGATAATAGACCCCTGCAAGCAAGCATAGAAGAATACAGAATATCAGCTAAAATCGGGGGTTGAAATCAAGTGCTGAAATTCTTTTAATCAAAACTTACTTCGACTTAGTGCCTCTCGAGAGGATAGCTCAGCTGCTCGTCATTCATCTTCATCAAAGGAGCAATGTGACGCGCGCCGGAGCCAGCAAGACTCTCGTTGAACCCGCTTTTAGGATTTGAGGGATTGGTTCGCGTCTTTTTTATCTTAGGTATTATGAGATATTTTTGGTACCTCCTTCACAATAAAACATTGAAAAGGACCATCCATCATCATAACATGTTTAGACACTTTTGAGACATTTTGGAGTTGCCACCCAGTTTACAAGAAACTGAAAAAAATCTTTGTTGGTCTAAACCAGAGATGGTGTCCGGAACTTCACACTTATTTGTGCCTTGTTTAATTATAAATGAGTTTTTAAGTAATAAAATTTCATTCCTCATCTCACGCGATTAATACAGTTTACTAAAGTGCATATCAATCATATATGTAAAGCGGTAAATAAAAATAAAAATAAATTACAATAAAACTAGGGGCGGAATACAACCCTCATTATAAATAAAATATAAATCATACATAAAACGGGGTATTTATTAATGTTGAGGACGTTGGTCCTCTCATGCATAGTTAAAGAAAATCATTTTAAAGTGACAATTTATTTTGGATGGAAAACTAGGACATTGGTCCCATTTTATTAGAAAACTAAATTTTATTTGTAGAAATATTTTTGTATGATTTTTGATTAAGCGTGCATAAAATAAATGGTTTAATTAATTATTACATGCCAAATAACTCAATAAAACAAATAAAGGAAAAATAACAAGTACAATGAAAAATAGCAACTCCTTGGATCTCCTCCTTCATTCGCACGGGTGCTTAAACAGGGGAATACAAAGATTTGACACCAAAAATAAATACAAATAAATTTAATGTTAGTAATCAAAATAAGAAAATCAATTAGACATTTATAACAATAAATAAATTAAATAAAATATGCATAATATGTGATAAATGAATTAATTGACATATTAAAATAAATTAACACATTAATATATCACAATTTAAAACACAAAGCAATAATAATAACAATAACAACAACAACAAAGATAATAATAACAATAATAAGGATAATAATAAAGATAAACGATGGTAGTAACAATAAATAATACTAATAACAATATACTAATGACATATATAATGATGATAATAACAAAAGATAAGTAAATAAATAAATAATAATAATAATAATAATAATAATAATAATAATAATAATAATAATAATAATAATAATAACAATAATAATAGTAATAGATAATAATAATAATAATAATAACAACAACAACAACAACAACAATAATAATAATAATAATAATAATGATGATGATAAAAATAATAATAATAACAATAAGGATGAACAATTAAAAGAAAATGAGAACAAATAACGAAATTAAAAGTTAGATCTACATCTAAGCAACAATATTAATAGTTAGATCTACATCTACAATGACATAAAACAAATAAATCAACAACAAATATGTAGATCTACATGTTTACTAATTTAAATGTTAGCAAAAATGATGAAAATAAAAATTAAATCAAGAGATCGCGTCTAGAATATTTACCCTCAGATTTCGGATTCGATGGAAAAATATGATGGATTTTCCTTGTTTCGATTTGCAAAATATGGTTTAGAAATGATAAAATTTGAGATTTTAATTCAAAATAAAAAAATTGCTTGAGAAAACAATTGAAGAAAAATTAAACTAATTCCCAAGAACAAAAAATTGATTTTCTTTGTCTCAAGAATTATTGTTGATTAGAGTTAAAAAAAGAAGAAATTGATGAAGAGAAATTTAATTTCCAAGAACAAAGAATTACTTTCTTTGTCTCAAGAAATTATATTTGATAAAAAATCAATCTCAAGATCAAAGCATTAATTTCTTTGCCTCAAGAGAAAATATAGCTTGAAAATTGAGTTTATGGCCTTGAAGATTTTTATTTTTGGTGAAGAACCATTAAAATATATGTAGAGAGAATTTTTTTAGAGAGGAAGAGGAAGAGAGGATGAAGAAAAATTAATATCCAAGAGAGAAAAATGACCAACCCCCCTCCTCCTCTATTTTTTTTTTTCAAAATGAAAATAATCTTTCATAAAAAATCTCACCCCCCTGCTGCCTGCAGCTCCCTTCAGATTTTTTTAAAGATCATCTTCCCTCATTTCAACAAAAAAACACTACAAATTTCAACATAAAATCCTAAAAGTCAAATATTTACATTTAATATTTTTATTTATTTTTTTATTATTTTTTATTTTTTTGACTTTTAATACCCACAAAATTTGACTAATATTTGTCAAATTTTCACAAAATATGAAAAAATCACAAGAAAAAATCATTTTTTACCCTAAAAATGTGAAAAAACTGATTTTCGGTGGAAATCGACGAAAACGGGCGGAGCTGGACGAAAACGGGTGAGAGGCGCGCACGCTGAAATCAAGCGCTGAAATTCTTTTAATCAAAACTTACTTCGACTTAGTGCCTCTTGAGAGGATAGCTCAGCTGCTCGTCATTCATCTTCATCAGAGGAGCAATGTGACGCGCACCGGAACCAGTAAGGCTCTCGTCGAACCCGCTTTTAAGATTCGAGAGATTGGTTCGCGTCTTTTTTATCTTAGGTATTATGAGATATTTTCGGCACCTCCTTTCACAATAGAACATTGAAAAGGACCATCCATCGTCATAATACGTTTAAGCACTTTTGAGACATTTTGGAATCGCCACCCAGTTTACAAGAAACTGGAAAAAATCTCTGTTGGTCTAAACCAAAGATGGTGTCCGGAACTTCACACTTATTTGTATCTTGGTTAATTATAAATGAGTTTTTAAGTTATAAAATTTCATTCCTCATCTCACACGATTAATGCAGTTTACTAAAGTGCATATCAATCATATATGTAAAGCGGTAAATAAAAATAAAAATAAATTACAATAAAACTAGGGGCGGAATACAACCTCCATTATAAATAAAATATAAATCATACATAAAACGGGGTATTTATTAATGTTGAGAACGTTGGTCCTCTCATGTATAATTAAAGAAAATCATTTTAAAGTGACAATTTAGTTTGGATGGAAAACTAGGACATTGGTCCCATTTTATTAGAAAACCAAATTTTATTTGTAGAAATATTTTTGTATGATTTTTGATTAAGCGTGCATAAAATAAATGGTTTAATTAATTATTACATGCCAAATAACTCAATAAAACAAATAAAGGAAAAATAACAAGTACAATGAAAAATAACAACTCCTTGGATCTCCTCCTTCATTCGAACGGGTGCTTAAACAGGGGAACACAAAGATTTGACACCAAAAACAAACACAAATAAATTTAATGTTAGTAATCAAAACAAGAAAATCAATTAGACATTTATAACAATAAATAAATTAAATAAAATATGCATATTATGTGATAAATGAATTAATTGACATATTAAAATAAATTAACACATTAATATATCACTATTTAAAACACAAAGCAATAATAATAACAATAACAACAACAACAAAGATAATAATAACAATAATAAGGATAATAATAAAGATAAACGATGGTAGTAACAATAAATAATACTAATAACAATATACTAATGACATATATAATGATGATAATAACAAAAGATAAGTAAATAAATAATAATAATAATAATAATAATGATAATAACAATAATAATAGTAATAGATAACAACAACAACAACAACAACAACAATAATAATAATAATAATAATAATGATAAAAATAATAATAATAACAATAAGGATGAACAATTAAAAGAAAATGAAAACAAATAACGAAATTAAAAGTTAGGTCTACATCTAAGCAACAATATTAATAGTTAGATCTACATCTACAATGACATAAAACAAATAAATCAACAACAAATATGTAGATCTACATGTTTACTAATTTAAATGTTAGCAAAAATGATGATAATAAAAATTAAATCAGATGATCGAGTCTAGAATATTTACCCTCAGATTTCGGATTCGATGGAAAAATATGATGGATTTTCCTTGTTTTGATTTGCAAAATATGGTTTAGAAATGATAAAATTTGAGATTTTAATTCAAAATAAAAAAAAAATGCTTGAGAAAACAATTGAAGAAAAATTAAACTAATTCCCAAGAACAAAAAATTGATTTTCTTTGTCTCAAGAATTATTGTTGATTAGAGTTAAAAAAGAAGAAATTGATGAAGAGAAATTTAATTTCCAAGAACAAAGAATTACTTTCTTTGTCTCAAGGCAGAATCAGTGCAGCATGTACCTCACGGTGGCAATCTATTTCATTGTCACCGTGACATAAATGTTCCTGGACAGAAGCTTAAGTTAAAGACCTCATGGTGGCAACAGATTTTATTGCCACCATGACCCACCTCCTGTGCGTAAGGGCAAATTAGAGATCTCGACACCTCACGGTGGCAATGGATTTCATTGCCACCGTGACCACTCTGACACTATAAAAGCATATTTTTCTCTTTGGCTAGGGTTCCGAATTTTTGAGTTTAGTTTTCATATCAGCTTTGCGTTGGACAATTTTCTAAGTTTTTCTTCTATTTTAATTTTAGTTTTCCAATCTTTGTCTTTAGTTTTGAATTAGAAATCAAGAATATTTCATCAGATTCACATAGTTTAATTTGAAGAATAGTTTTTACATTCAGAAAATTTTCAGATTTTTTTCTCCATTGAAGATTTGAAGAAGGAGATTAAAGAACTAAGGGTTCAACCGGGATTTACACCTTAATGAATTTCTGGGTTTATTCTTTCCTCTTTACTTTTGATTTTGTAATGGATTGTGAGTAGTATTTTAGTTGTTTGGGGGATCTTTGAATCCCCTACCCATGATGTGAATTTTGAACATCTTTTGAATTTAAATATATTATTGAATGGTTTATTTCACTGGTTTTTATTATTGATTCATGGAATTTATTTTATCAAGTTAATTTTCAGTTTTGATGAATGATTTATTTCATTATCTTTGTTGGTTATTGAGTTGTATGGATTGAATACCATGGTTATCTTTATTCAGTTTTATCATTCTTGATGTGTCTTTTAGACGACTCCGATTAGGAATCTAGAAGTGCAGGATTTTGTGATTGAAGACTAGAATGATGAGTGAGATAATTAAGTTCTGGGTTATTTGACTCCGTATTGGGAAAATAAACCAAATTTAGGATTTTAGACCCGTACATAGGCTGATTATGTGGCTGACTCTAGTTTGGGATGTCATATAATTAGAGTGGCTGACTCCGTTTGGGAAGCCTGGGTTAAGAGGGTTATCCCGATTTCTTTCATAAATAATTCTTGGATTAATTTTATTCATATCTAGGTATGGGGTGGATGAGTGAATCTGAGCAACGTTTGTCTATTTTTGAATTCTTATCTTGTTAATTTTTCCATCATTTTGTTTATTGCAATTATTGTCCTCAATTTAAATTTGATTATTTCTGTTTGTTTATTTTGGTTATTTAAATTCTTTGTTTTTAATCAATAGTTAACTCAATCAATTCAAACAATTGGGAATTCTTTAGCATATATTTGATTTGAAGGAGGAGATTGAAGAACTAAGGGTTCAACCAGGATTTACACCTTAATGAATTTCTGAGTTTATTCTTTCTTTTTTACTTTTGATTTTGTAATGTATTGTGAGTAGTTTTTTAGTTGTTTAGGGGATCTTTGAATCCCCTACCCATGATGTGAATTCTGAATATCTTTTGAATTTAAATATATGATTGAATGGTTTATTTCACTAGTTTTTATTATTGATTCATGGAATTTATTTTATCAAGTTAATTTCCAGTTTTAATGAATGATTTATTTCATTATCTTTGTTGGTTATTGAGTTATATGGATTGAATACCATGTTTATCTATATTCAGTTTTATCATTCTTGCTGTGTCTTTTGGATGACTCCGATTGGAAATCTAGAAGTGCAGGATTTTATTATTTAAGACTAGAATGATGAGTGAGATAATTAAGTTCTGGGTTATTTGACTCCGTATTGGGAAAATAAACCAAACTTATGATTTTAGACCCGTGCATAGGCTGATTATGTGGCTGACTCCAGTTTGGGATGTCATATAATTAGAGTGGCTGACTCCGTTTGGGAAGCCTAGGTTAAGAGGGTTATCCCGATTTCTTTCATAAATAATTCTTGGATTAATTTTATTCATATCTGGGTATGAGTGAACCTGAGCAACGTTTGTCTATTTTTTGAATTCTTACCTTGTTAATTTTTTCATCATTTTGTTTATTGCAATTATTGTCATCAATTTAATTTGATTATTTCTGTTTGTTTATTTTGGTTATTTAAATTTTTTATTTTTAATCAATAGTTAACTCAATCAATACAAACAATTGGGAATTCTTTAGCATACTTTTGATTTTCATTGCTTGCGCACACAGTCCCTTGGGTACGATAATTTGGGGTCTGAATTTACTCCACTATATTACTTGCCGATTCAGTACACTTGCTGAGATCGCGTCAAGTTTTTGGTGCCGTTGCCGGGGACTGGCGTTGTTTTAAGTTTTGATTATTATTTGTATGTGTTTTTCTTTTCTTTTTTTTTATTCTATTTTTATTTTTGTTTATTATTTTCAGATAGTTGTTGTGGTGTATGAGCAAATTGAGACAGGAACAAATATCACGCTACGATCCTGAAATCGAGAGGACTTTGCATCGACGAAGGAGAGCTAACAGAGAAAATAACATGGAAAACAATCCTCCTCCTATTGGTGAAGTTCCTCCCGAGAACGAACAAGTGCCGAGGGCACAAGAAGAGATGGCGGGTAACTATAGAGAAGAGGTTCCTAGGCAGAGAACGATAAGGGATTATGCTGTACCGAGATGGAATGAGGATCATCGGACAATTGTGCTGCCACGGGGAATACAGTTTGAACTTAAGCCAGCAACCATTAATATGGTACAGAGGAATCAGTTTTCGGGTTCAGAAGTGGAAGATCCTGCACAGCACCTGGATATATTTTTGGAGGTTAGTGATATGGTCCAGATTCCAGGAGTGACATTTGACTCGGTAAGATTAAAGTTGTTTCCTTTCACTTTGATTGGAAAAGCAAGAAAATGGCTGCAAATGTTACCGAGACAGCCAATCAGATCATGGGACCAGTTACAAGAGAGATTTTTGATGAGATTCTTCCCTCCTACAAAGACTGAGAACATCCGCAATAATATTATGGGTTTTAGTCAAATGGTTGAGGAGCCTTTTTATGAGGCTTGGGAAAGATTTAGGAGATTATTGAGAAGCTTTCCACACCATAGCAATCTACCATCTGATGACGCGATTCTATAGAGGAGTTACACCTCAGACAAGATCCCTTTTGGATGCATCATCAGGAGGTTTATTCATGAATAGGATGCCGGAGGAAGCTTTCCATCTGTTGGATGAAATGGCAACAAATGATGCTCAATGGGCTAATCCTAGATCGGTCCCGAAGAGACAAGGAATACATAATGTGGATGAGGTGTCTATGTTGAAGGCACAGATTGAGTCAATGAAAAAAGAGTTGAGTGGATTGAAAGTGCAAAATGTAGCCTCTGTTTCTCAAGAGAGTGGGTGGTACGAAAGTGGGCAATCTAGTCAAGAGAGTGGAGCAATGGGAGATGTAAATGCTGTAGGAGATTACCGAAGGAATGACCCTTATAGTAACACGTATAATTAGGGTTGGAGAAATCATCCCAACTTCTCTTGGAAGTATGGAAATCAGAATGTTCATCGTCCTACTCACAAGCAAGAGCTCCCTTCAACCAAAACACTCAATACCAACCACCATATCCATCCCATCAAAACCAAGGTCAAGGTTTTAATCAATCACAGGGTCAATCATACCACCCACCGGGATATCAACCGAAACCACCTGTTCAAGAGAAAAAGCCAAATCTTGAAGATATGTTAGCTAACTTCATGAACAGTCAACAACAGTTTGTGAATAGCCAGCAACAGTTTATGGCTAACCAAGGAGCAAGGTGGAGATCTCAAGAACAATGGAATCGGAATCAAGACGCTTCCATGAGAAATTTAGAAACTCAAGTGGGACAGCTTGCTAATTCGATGTCTCAAAGGCAACCGGGGACTTTTCCTTCTAATGTGGACAGGAATCCTAAGGAAGAGGCTAAAGCAATCACTCTGAAAAGTGGCAAGGTGGTACAGAGAGAGGGCCAAGGTAAAAATTCTTCACCATCATCTGATATGGAGGAGCCGACTCGGAAGGTAAGCAACCCTAATTCTAGGGTAGAAGTTAAAGAAAATGCTCCTAAAAATATAAGGATAAAAGTCTAGTGAATCCTAGAGAAGAGGAACTTAATATTAATAGACTGTCATTTCCTGCAATGGCTAGGAAGGAAAAGAAAAATGAACAACTAGCTAGGTTTCTACAAATATTTAAGAAACTGCACATAAATTTACCATTTGCTAAAGTTTTAGCTCACATTTTGATCAAAATTTAATGAGTCATTTTGATTTAGCCCAAATGGGCATACTTTTGGGTTGCATTTGAGTTCGGATCGATTTTTTAGGGTGGATTTAGGTGGAGTTTTTGAATTGGGTCAAATTTATCACCTCTCTACTTGAATATGCTATAATTAGAAAAGCCATTCATATTTGGGATCTGCAAATCATTCCGATTGTTCGTAAAAAAAAGATATGGTCTTCTTTAATGAGGATATCTCAAATCTTAATTGCTCTAGTATGTGAGGGTGTATATATACACACACACAGTGAAATCAAATAGGAATAGCACAAAGCTATCGACTCACATAAACATCAATTACCTCACCAATACTTACAAATGAAAATGTCTGGAAGCAAATTGGCAGTGTTTCTCATGTTCCTTGTGATTGCAGCAGGTTTATCTCTTTTTTATTTTCATTCTTTCTTTTTTCCTTTATATTATTACTCTACTAGCTAGTAGATCATATTCTTTATACATGCAAAATTAGAAGAAATTAATATATAGGCAACATGACTAAACGAGGAAATATGATTTTCAGATTTGCACATGGAAGTGGAAGCGTTTATTAGAGAATCGCCTGAACGTGATCCAAATTGTGCACACTACCAAGAAAATTGCCATCGATTTTGTGGAGGTCCCGGCATATGTAAATGCAATCTTTTCGGATACTGCCAATGCGTATCTAAGGCTCCTTCGGAAGCTCCTTTTTCAGATATGCATTACAATTGAAGATATATAATATGTAATAAAAAGAGTTTATAATAAAATAATATTCATCTAATAAATTAAATGAAAATCATTCTCTCTCTTTAATTTCTTTATTATTATTATTATTATTATGAGGAAGAAAAAATTCATATATTTTTATTTTTCTATTTTCTTTAAAGACAACACATATATCAGCTATGTAAGACAACAAATAACGCTGTAGAAGCCGTGCCCTGCCCATGTAACGCAATAAAATGCAATAATAAGCTTTTAAATTAGAGGAACTTGTTCTAAAATTTGGATGTTCTTATGACCACCGGCTTGCTTATTGGGTTTCTTGGAGTCAGAATTGGTCAAGTTTGATGAATTGGTCTTACATACGCCTAGTCTTTTGAGCAACGAACTACTGGGCCACCAAAGTGGGCTTTCTTGTCAAGAATTGGGTTCAAATAGGGAATGGGCTGTGAACTATGAACCTAATTGTTGTGGCCCGTGACTCACAAAATGCTAATGGTTTGCATCTTAGGTGGTGCCTGTTACTGATCATATATTTGATGTATTTATTTATTACTAATTATTCATGCATTTACTTTTTGATTTATGTTCTGGTCTTTTTACTTGAAAACAAAAGCATTATCAGGAAAATAAAAGAGAAAGAATATCTATTATTCAAATTAATATATATTCTATATCTGGTAAATGATTTTTTCAAAGTAATTGTCAGATTTTATAAATTTGAAGTAATTATCTTGGCCGCCAATTCATAATAATAGGTTAGAATAATTTAGTAAATGAATTATTTTTTATCTATTTCAGTTATGAAAATTGAAAATTTTTGAACATATTTAACTATATTATTTTTTATATTCATTAAATTTATATATATATATATATATATATATGATATAGTTTGGATGATATTTGATGCTAGCAGTACATAGTTAGGATAAATTCATTGGAAATGGGCTAGCCTCCAAGATTATATTCATCTGCAGTAGTCATGATAGCAGATTTTTATGGCATCAGGGGACCAATTAGAGTGGACACTTTCAAGCAGAGCTGCAATGCCACTGAGATGAGGGCAAGACATCGAAGTGCCAGATTCCATACTAAATCTGTTGGTATTCTTGCCAACAGAATCTACCCAAGCTGCTAAAATATTTACGCCATGGCCTATAACGTCTGGCTTTAAGATCCCCGGACTTGCTATGCTCTGGCCCCTCGAGGAAAAAACAGCAACTTGCGGGGCTTCTGGTAAACCTGTCACGGTTCCTTTAATTCTGGTTCAGTCATATGGTGCTCCAAGAAACAACCAATAGCTACTTTATCAACAGCTGAGCCCGAGTATGTTGCTGCCACCACAGTTGCATGTCAATGTGTTTGGCTTAGGAGATTGTTTTGTGATTTGCAGCAAAACAAGAAAAGGGCACTGAGCTCTAATGTGACAATAAATCAGCAATTGCAATGGCTAAGAATCCAGCCTTTCTTAGCAATACAAAGCACATTGAGCTGAGGTTTCACTTCATCCGAGAAGTGGTGGCCAAAGGAGAAATAACTTTGAAGTTCTGTCCCACAGATCTGCGAGTGGCAGATATTTTCACCAAAGTTTTGTCAAGTCAAAGACATTATTTGTTGAAAAAGACTAAATATCAAAATCGAAGTAAAAAAAGCTTAAAAACACTCAAGAACAATTTCTGCAACCCTCTCAAACTTTTATTACTTGATTTTCTTCTTTCTTTCTATTTATTACATTGCAGAGAGGGAGAGGGTATTTATACTAACATAGGATTAATACAAACCACATAAATACACCTACTACACATCTAACTTAGACTTACACATACCATTAAAGCCATACATTTGTAATGCAAATTTCAACTATCTAACCAACCTTTGACATTTAATTCATCATGTGAAAAATATCATATTGTTCTTTGAGGTGGGCTTCAACATTTGGATTTGGGTTTTGAATAAACTTGGATTTAAAATAAGTTTATACTTCAACACTCCCCCTTAAACTTGTTTTATGAGACCAAGCAAATTCCTTATCCTCGCAAAATCTTCATATTTCAGTGGCTTGGTGAAGATATCAGCAATTTGATCATGTGACTTAACATACTCGATTTGTACATCATTTCTTGCAATGCATTCTCTAATGTAATGGAATCGAGTGTCTATGTGCTTTGATCGATCATGAAACACTGGATTTTTTGACAGAGCAATTGCTGATTTGTTATCAACACCAATCTTTGTTGGTTATTCTTGTATCAAGTTCAGCTCCTTCAATAAGTTTCTCAGCCAGACTGCATGACAAACAGCTGAAGTTGCAGCTACATACTCAGCTTCACAAGTTGAGAGTGTGACGATTGGTTGTTTCTTTGATAGCCATGTGAAAGCAGTATTTTCCATAAAGAATACAAAGCCTGTAGTGCTTTTTCTATCATCTAAATCTCCACTCCAATCACTGTCACTGTATCCAACAAGCTTGTGATCATTAGAAATAGAATAGGACAATCCAAATACCTTTGAGGTAGCGAAGAATTCTCTTTGCGACTTTGAGATGAGTGGTTGTTGGAGATTCCATGTATCGGCTAACCAATCCAACTGCATAAAGAATATTGGGCCTTATGCATGTCAAATAGCGTAAGCTTCCAACTAAACTTTTAAAGTATATTGGATCCACGCTTTCTCCTTCATCATGCTTGGACAATTTGACTCCACATTCTACTGGCGTGCTTATCGATTTGCAATTCTCCATTTTGAACTTATTCAGAATCTGTAACACCCCTTACCCATTCTTAGGCGATCCCATCCGATATGGAGTAAGATGCCGTAGGAGTAAAGGTGTCACCACACAGATACAGAATATACATACATTCATACATAAACATACATACAGCAATACAGGGTAATTTAAAACTTTATAAGACCATTCGTAAAAGCTGATCATGCATTAATATAATAGAAGCATTACATTATTGTTCTGATCAACTGAGAGATACAACAGATAATTACAAATCCCCAAAAACATATACATAAGCGGAAGCTGTTACAAAACCAAAATAAGAGAGTTCTATACAAAAAGAATCATAACGCTACAAAAATAAGCCCTACACTAAGACCCTGCTGTGTTGGCTTTGATGGCGACGACTCTCCCAAAAGCGATTCCTTCCGCACCTGCACGGGTAAACACACCGTGCTAAGCGATAAACGCTTAGTGGGGAAAACACACATATAGCATAAGGACAACCATTCACAACGGTCGTCAAGGCAAATCACATGCGTACTTCATGTACAAACGATCATCATGGCATGACAATAATAATAAACTCATGCTCGCATACATAAAGCCATTCATCAAAAGATTCATATCAATAATCATATTCTCTGAACAGATTATACTTTTCATCATTGAATCCATAAGGATAAAACATGTGTTTTCTCATATAACAATTCATACAAGTACTTTAAGCATTGAAACACCTGCTGACTCAAGGTAGTGGATAACGAGTGAACAGAAAGTACTTTACGGGTACCAACCGATTACGAATCGAAAATCATTAAAATATTCATTCACAAACATTTTCAGAAGGACCTTAAACAAGATCCAAACACATTACAGAAGTTCGCGAAGAACCAAACGGGGACCTGATCGGGGTCCAAACGGAAAAATAGAAGCTGCAGCAAAGACTCTATTAGGCATGCCTAACTATCCACTGGCTAGACTCTAGCAGGTCATACATAAACCATTCAATCCATTTCATAATTTCCAAAATCATCATCGTATATGTGCATAATCATATCATATTTCCATGTTCATAAAATACCAAGCATAATTCTCATAACTGTCAAAAGAAACGGAAGTTCAAACCTCACGCAAAGAAGAGAACTCAAAGAGCATACAAGGCACTATCGCGCTCGCGGCGTCTGTCGCGCTCGCGACAGAGACCGGAGTCTCTTCGCTGCGTGCACGCGACGGACTTCGCGACCGCGAGGAGGACGGAAGGGCCAGGCTCTGTCGCGCTCGCGACGGATGTCGCGATCGCGACAGAGGCAATTGGTGCTGTCGCGGGCTCGCGATAGCACTTGGCCAACAATACGCTCTGTCGGGATCGCGACATTCATCTCGCTCGCGACAGAGGGTACACAACACTTCAGCTGTCGCGTGCTCGCTACAGCGAAGCTCCCAACACCGCTCTCTATCGCGATCGCGACAGCGTCGGGACTTTGAAAATCTGCAGAAATTCTGTAGATTTTCTTCTTCCAAATCCTCAACCAACCACACAAATCTCAATTAAATGTTACTTACCTCAATTCCAGCCATCCACTAACATCAACAACCATAATACAACATTTATTCACAATAAACTTCATCCAATCCATTAATTTACACATTCAATTTCAAGAATCAATCAAAAACCCAATTTATGCATCAAACCACATCAATTCTAAAATTACCATAATTAACTCATGCTTTTGCAAGATTCAAACTTCAAAGCAAATACCCAAATCATATACATCAAAATAAAGAATATCTAACAACCTAATTCCAAGAAATCATCAAAACGCATACATGAACATTTCTCATGCAAAAGCAAGAAATTCCCAAACCTTCAAAATCCTTAGCTCCTAGTGCTTAGTTCCACTAGATCCAGCAACTTCCTTGCCTTTAGGATCCCGGGGAGGCTCAACTAGGAAACCCAACCAAAACATACAACAAAACAAGATCCAAATCAACCCCAACTCCGAATCCAAAACTAGAGAATAGAAGATGGGAAAAACTGAAACAAAAGCAAATTGAATGCATAAAACTTATCAATGAACACTAAGAGATGATCAAACCCCACTAGAAACCCTTGAATCTCAACTAAGGTTCAAAAGAGAAGAAGAAGGAGAAGAAGAGAGAAAGGGGTGGTGATGAACGGGAAACACAAAAATGAAAATCTGAATTCCCCTTTTTCCTTTCTTTTCCCTTTTCTTTTCTTAACCTAAGACAAGTGTCAATCTCCAATTAGTGGGATTTGGCCACTCACACCCTAGATGCTTAGGTTACACACACACAAGGTTCTCTCAACTAAAGCATACCCTACTCATCATGTGTGAGCAACACACACAAGTGCAACTCCCTACACACACCCTATAACCATATGCTTGACCACATGATACCTTAGCCCACTAGTGCATCCTACTATGGTGCACTCACGCACGCACAATTCTCACCCAACTAATTAGCACCATAGTGCCAAACACACACGCACGCACCAGAAAAATCCCAATTCATGCAATATTACCATAATGCCCTTATGATACAAAACTTATGCAAATGCACACATATACATATATGGCTCATTCAACTAGGGGGCAAACGGGGTGTGACAGAATCTCCTTTGTGTAACTTTCTTTTGAGATGAAAATTCCATCTTCTTGTTGTTTAACTTCAATGCCAAGATAGTATGCCATAAGCCCAATATCTGTCATCTCGAACTCTTTTTCCATTTCTTTCTTGAAATCTTTGAACATGTTGGGGTTGCTTCCGGTGAAGATTAAATCATCCACATACAGGCATACAATTAAGACATCTCCATCTTTGATTTTGAAGTAGAGCGCATGTTCATATGGACATTTAATGAAGCCATTCTGTTGGAAGTATTTGTTGATGCGGCTGTTCCAAGCTCTTGGTACTTGCTTTAATCCGTAAAGAGCTTTCTTCAACATTAAAACTTTATTTTCATGTCCTTTCACGACATAACCCATCGGTTGTTCAATGTAGACTTCTTCTTCGAGTACTCCATTTAGAAAAGCAGATTTCACATCCATCTGGTGAATCTTCCACCTATTTTGAGCTGCTAGAGAAATAATTAGTCTAACAGTTTCTAAGCGTGCAACAGGAGCAAATACCTCATCAAAATCAATGCCAGCTCTTTGACTGTATCCTTTTGCAACAAGTCTCGCCTTGTATCTTTCAACCTCTCCATTTGCATTCTTCTTCACTTTGTAGATCCATTTGACACCAATTGGCTTGTGTCATTTTGGAAGTGAAGTGAGTTCCCATGTGTCATTCTTTTCAATGGCCTTGATTTCTTCATCCATTGCATTTCTCCATTTTTCATCTTGTGTAGCTTCTTGAAAGTTAATTGGTTCACAATTAGCAAAAAGACAAAATAATGTAAGATTATCTAATTGTTCAGTTACTTCGTATAGATCTTGAAGACTTCTTGTACGTTGCACAACTCTTTCATTTGGACTACCACTTGAAGATGATAAAGCTGATTCATCTTCATGGGTAGTTGTTGTTGGTGAAGTAGGTGGTGAAGTAACCTCTTGCTGAACTTCTTCTGGTTGCTGAACTGGTGCTTGCTCATTTTCATCAATTGGAAAGAAGTTGAAGTCGTCTGTGGGAGAATTGAATTGCCATTCACCTTCTTCATCAAATATGACATCTCGGCTGATTATGATCTTTCCATTGTTTGGATTGTATAGCCTGTAGCCTTTCGAACTTGCATCATAGCCGATGAAGATGAATCTTTCACTTTTATCATCAAGCTTGGTTCTTCTTTCATCTGGTATATGAACATGAGCTATGCTTCCGAATACTCTTAGGTGTGAGATGCCTGATTTTCTTTCACTCCAAGCTTCTTGCGGTGTCTTTCCCCACACACTTCTTGTTGGAGATCGGTTGGACAAGTAGACAGTTGTTGCTACAGCTTCAGCCCAAAACTCTTTAGACAATTTCTTGCATTTGAGCATGCTTTGTGCTATGTCAAGGAAAGTTCTATTTTTTCTTTCTGTGACTCCATTTTGTTGGGGGGATCTTGGGACTATCAATGGTCTTCGAATTCCATTTGCTTCACAGAATTCTTGAAACTCTTTAGAAGTGAATTCTCCTCCTCGATCAGATCTCATTGCTTTAATCTTTTGGCCACTTTCATTTTCCACTGTAGCTTTAAATTTCTTGAATACTTCAAAAACTTCTGATTTCTGCTTCAAAAAATATACCCAGGTTTTTCTTAAAAAATCATCAATAAAGACAAGGAAATAATTACTTTTACCAAATGAACTTGGTGTTGGGTTTTATGCAGAATAATGCAAATTAAACGCAGCGAAAAAATAAAACCCGAAAAACAGGATCCATGTATTTCGATTAATTCAAATGGAAGTGATAACATTTACTAACCTTTTCTGTGTGGGAAGCTGAATTAAACACCTTTAAATCGAACTGAAGACGTTGCCTTTAACACGAACGTCCTCTACTGGTATCCACACGCACGATCAAAAATGAACCGAAGTCGCAGGGTTGCTAGTTCCCTTTAGATGCGAATGGATTTTACGATTTTCTTTCCTTCTCAAGGAAGAACAATGGTGGCTGCTCTCTATTTTTTTTTTTCAGAAAATTAGCTAGAGTTTTTCTTTTCTTCTTCTCAATAAGAAGTCAAGCTAGCTAGGGTATCCAATGTTGGTATCCTATGTTGGTATCCAATGTTGGTATCCAATGTTTTTAACCACCTTAAAACTCTCATTCCTTTTGAAAAACGGAAATTGAGTTTTGATAAGAGTTAATAACAAGAGATAATAGCCCAATAAAATCCATATTGTTCATTTTGGTCTTGGTGTGTGACCCAATAGGTTTATATTATGTTGGTAGTGGGGCTTATCCCATAATAAGCCCACAAGTCATAATTGGTCTCTAGCAAGACATTATGACTACCCAAATAATATAAATATCGTTAGTCCGATTTTAACCTGTCAATAGAACATGTTATTATCCTTTTATCACACGATACCTTATTTGAACATAAGTCATGGTACATGTCAAACTTATATTGTTCAAACATTTAATTTCCCGATCACTAAGTAGACTGATAAATTCAAATGATATTGATGACACTATCAATTCATTCGAGCACGGCCATGCATTTTACAGTCCTACTTATCGAGGGGCCCAATAGATATCTCTCTCATTAGAGAGGGACAAATTCCATCTTGATTATTCACTTTCCTCCGCATAATTCTCATTATGTCCGATCATAAACTTTATAATTATCCGATTAAAGATAACGTTTGATTATGTCAAAACATAATGATCCTTATGTAGGAAACTATGATAACCTCAGGTCAAAGGATTCAATAACATATCTATTATAAGATCACTTATGACACTATCCCATGAATTGATCTTATAGTGGGTCTTTCCAATACTTTGTTCTCTAGCAAGTACCTATAGATTTGATTTATATCAACATATATAATCATCCCATGATTATCAATGCAAATCTATACTAGTCTTAATTTATCTTTATGCCCTTTATTGATAAATGACTAGGGACAACATGAATAACATTGTTATTCATAAACATTACAATAATGTAACATGCCAATAATATCAATGTGAAGAAAACCATTATATAAATGAAAATGTATTGATTACATCAAGGTCCAAATGTTTGGCCTAGGGCATAACCACTAACAATCTCCCACTTGCACTAGGCCCAATCATACATATATCTAATACCCATTGACCTAGTATGTCCATCATGTTTGGCTTGTGGGAGAGCTTTAGTAAGTGGATCAGCGTTGTTATCATCAGTAGGTACTCTGCATATCTTGACGTCTCCTCTCTCAATTATTTCTCGAATGAGATGAAAACGCCTGAGTATATGTTTTGATCTCTGGTGAGATCTAGGCTCCTTAGCCTGTGCAATAGCACCATTGTTGTCACAATAAAGATCCACTGGGTTGCTGATACTAGGTACTACTCCCAATTCAGCAATGAATTTCTTGATCCATACTGCTTCTTTAGCTGCATCTGATGCTGCTATATACTCAGCTTCTGTTGTAGAATCAGCGACAGTGCTTTGTTTAGAACTTTTCCAGCTTACAGCACCTCCATTTAACACAAACACATATCCTGACTGCGATCTAAAGTCATCTTTGTCAGATTGGAAGCTTGCATCTGTATAACCATTTATTACTAGCTCATCTTCCAATCCTCCATATATTAAGAATGCATCTTTAGTTCTTCTTAAGTACTTAAGAATATTCTTAACAGCTGTCCAGTGACTTTCACCGGGATCTGACTGGTATCTGCTCGTCATGCTCAAAGCATACGAAACGTCTGGTCGAGTGCATAACATGGCATACATGATTGATCCTATAGCCGAAGCATAAGGAATCATACTCATGCGATCTCGCTCATCAGATTTCATTGGACATTGAGTCTTGCTAAGAGTAATGCCATGAGACATTGGCAAAAATCCTCTCTTGGAATTTTGCATACTGAATCTATTTAGCACCTTATCTATATAAGTACTTTGACTCAGACCAATTATCCTTTTAGATCTATCCCTGTAGATCTTAATCCCAAGGATATAAGCAGCTTCGCCCAAATCTTTCATTGAAAAAGATTTTCCTAACCATTTTTTTGTCTTTTGCATGATAGGGATGTCATTTCCAATGAGTAATATGTCATCGACATATAGCACAAGAAACATCACAACGCTCCCACTAACCTTCTTGTATACACAAGGTTCATCCTCATTTTTGATAAACCCAAACTCTTTGATTGTTTCATCAAAACGAAGATTCTAGCTCCGAGAAGCTTGCTTCAATCCATAAATGGATCTTTGCAGCTTACATACCTTCTTAGAATTCTTAGGTTGGACAAAACCATCAGGTTGTGTCATGTACACATCCTCAAATAAGTTTCCATTAAGAAACGCTGTTTTGACATCCATTTGCCATATCTCATAGTCATAATATGCAGCAATGGCAATAAGAATTCTTATAGACTTAAGCATTGCGACTGGTGAAAAGGTTTCATCAGAGTCAATACCATGAGTTTGTTTGAATCCTTTTGCAACAAGTCTTGCTTTAAAGGTATTTACTTTGCCATCCATGTCAGTTTTCTTTTTGAAAACCCATTTGCACCCAATGGTTTTAATTCCTTCAGGTGGATCAATTAAGTTCCAAACTTGATTATCATACATGGATTGCATCTCAGACTTCATGGCTTCTAGCCATTTCTGAGATTCCGGACCTGACACGGCATCTTGATAGGTAGTAGGCTCATCTTGATCCATGAGCATCACTTCACGACTATCTGTCACGAGAAATCCATATCTCTCGGGTTGAAGTCGTATCCTATCAGATCTACGTGGTACTTGTGTAACAGGTACAGGTTCCACAACAGGTTGTGAAACTTGTTGAGTTTCCACCAATGGTTCAATGTTTTCTTGTGGTTCTTGAATTTCTTCAAGTTGTACTTTACTCCCACTGGTTCTTTTAGAAATGAATTCTTTTTCTAGAAAGACACCATTTCGAGCAACAAACACTTTGTTCTCAGAAGGATTATAAAAGTAATATCCTTTAGTTTCCTTAGGATATCCCACAAAAAGACATTTATCAGATTTTGGTGCTAATTTATCTGAGACTTGTCGTTTGACGTAAGCCTCACAGCCCCAAATCTTTAGAAAAGACAAATTAGGAATTTTTCCAGTCCATATCTCATATGGTGTCTTTTCAACCACTTTAGATGGAACTCGATTCAAAGTGAATGCGGCTGTTTCTAATGCATAACCCCAAAAGGATGATGGAAGATCTGTTTGACTCATCATAGATCGAACCATATCTAATAAAGTTCGATTCCTCCTTTCAGATACACCATTCCATTGTGGTGTTCCTGGTGGAGTTAATTGTGAGACAATTCCACAATCTCTTAGATGATCATCAAACTCTTGGCTCAAATATTCACCACCTCGATCAGATCGAAGTGCTTTAATAGTTTTACCAAGTTGATTTTGTACTTCATTTTGAAAGGTTCTAAACATTTCAAATGATTCATGTTTATGTTTCATTAGATAGACATAGCCATATCTACTGAAATCATCTGTGAATGTAATGAAGTAATGAAATCCTCCCCTGGCATTTATGCTTAATGGGCCACATACATCAGAATGTACAAGGCCTAATAAGTCAGTGGCCCTTTCACTATGTCCAGTAAAAGGATCCTTTGTCATCTTGCCCAATAAACAAGATTCACAATTTTTAAATGATTCAAAATCAAATGATTGCAAAAGTCCATCTGAATGGAGTTTAGCTATGCGTTTCTCATTTATATGACCAAGGCGACAATGCCATAAATATGTTGAATTTAAATCATTTGGTTTGGATTTCTTTGTAGTTATGTTATAAATATCATGATTATTGGATGTTTCTAGGTTTAGGACATAAAGCCCACAATATGAATCAGCAATACCATAAAGCATATCATCATAATAAATAGAACATTTCTTATTCTTAATAAGAAAAGAAAAACCTTCATCATCCAAACTTGAAACTGAAATAATATTCCTATTCAAACTAGGAACATAATAGCAATTGTTCAAAACTAACAAAAGCCCATTGGGCAAAGTCAACTCATAAGATCCTACAGCTAGAGCAGCAACTTTTGCTCCATTACCAACTCGTAGGTCCACTTCACCCTTTTTCAGCTGCCTACTCCTTTTGAGTCCCTGCACATTAGTACAAATGTGAGATCCGCATCCAGTATCTAATACCCAGGAATTAGAAGTAGATAAGTTAATCTCTATAACATAAATACCTGAAGGAGTAGTCTCACCACTCTTCTTCTTCTTCAATTCTTCTAGGTAAAGCTTGCAGTTCCTCTTCCAATGACCAGGTTCATTGCAGTGGAAGCAAACTCCTTCCTTTGGAGGTTTAGCCTTGGGCTTGGGTTTGGGCTTAGGCTTACCACCAACTTTTGCCTTAGCCTTAGCCTTACCCTTGACTTTCATGCCTTTCCCTTTGTTGACCATCAGAACATGGCCAGGCTTTTTGCTTATGCTTTGCTCAGCTGTTTTGAGCATGGCATGCAGCTCAGCTATTGATTTCTCCATATTATTCATGTTGTAGTTCATGACAAAATGGTCATAACTATCAGGCAATGAATTAAGGATCAAATCCGTTGCCAGTTCCAAACTGAGGGGAAATCCAAGCCTCTCAAGGTGATCAATGTAGCCCTTCATTTTCAAAACATGAGAGCTAACTGAAGCACCTTCAGCCATTTTGCAAGAATGCAAAGCTTTGGTAGTCTCATACCTTTCTTGCCTAGCCTGCTGTTGAAAGGTCTGCTTGAGATGAGTACTCAACTCATAAGCCTCCATGTTTTCCAGATGCTTCTGAAGCTCTGGGGCCATGGTAGCTAACATTAGACAGCCAACATCCACAGAATCATCAACATGTTTCTTGAATTTCTCTTTGATTGCCCTTGTAGCATCAGCAGGTGGCTCATTGGGAATAGGCTCATCCAGCACATACAATTTCCTTTCTTGCTTAAGGACAATCCTCAAGTTTCTGAACCAGTCAAGGAAGTTTGTGCCAGTTTCTTTAAGTTTGTCCTTCTCAAGAACAGATCGCAGTGACATAGCAGAAGTGTTATTTGATGCCATTAATCTACAAACATGCAAGATAAATTATATTAGTACCAATTTCATTTTAGGTTTTCTTATAAACTCCCACTAAAATAGTAACCCTCATTAATAATTACAATAATTATAATAATTTAGTGGGCTAAGATCCATATTTCACTTAACTCTAAGTCAGCTTTGGCATGACGCTTAAAGCTAAGTTATTTAGGTAGGTAGCTAATTTACCAATTATATCTTATATAACTCTTAGATCATTTATGGGATTTTGACATCATATGTCCCGGCATGTTATAATCCCATCTTATGCCCTTAGGCCCAAAACCGTTCTGATAGCCTAATTAGGTCTAACCATTTTAAATATATGAGTAGCACCATTACTCATCTTGCCTTACTAGGATAACCTAATGTACTTCGCTTTGGCAGAACCCACATTTTGGTGATCTTAGTCTTGACAAGTATTTTAATAATGGGTGGCATATGACTTAAAATTATGGTGAGGGATTTAATTTTAACTTATGATGTCTAATTATTTATATACATCATGCATCAATTCATACATGCCATCTCATACACATATATAAACATTCATCGCATCACATACTAAGAATATATGCATAATATATATAAAACCGTGTCATAGCATGGCCAAATCTACATTGATCCCCATAAGCCAATATGAAGATCAAAGGTCAATCCTAGGTGTGAAAAATGGACTTGATCAAAATCTTCCATCTTACACCTCCATCGCCATGAATTTGGATTGATCTCCATTGTTGCTCTTCGTCTTCATTACATTAATAATACAAAGATATTCTACTACAACTATTTAACAAAATAAAGATTACAACAAAATTAACGACACACAGGTCGTATTTAAAAATTACAAACCCTTAAAACAGATAAAATAAAATTCATCCATAAAAGGTTCAATTGGCCATGCTATGCACCATGCAAAGACATCATACATAAACATAATAAATCATATTTATATCATATCATGCATAATATACCTTATTTCATAAATAAATATATTAAAATTACCGAGTGATAATTATGAATTGAGTGCATTAATCATATTAATAATCTTTAATTTCGTAGCCCTTAAAATACCGGATTAAATATTACAAAGTTAATCTCGTTTTATCACATGAAATCCATTCGTTTTTAACACTTAAAATCGAAATCAATCGCTAAGTATCAACATACAAAACGATCAACATAATCATATATGTATAGATATATATCACATACATACATACATAAAATATTTGAATCAATCGAATATACAAGTGGCTCTGATACCACTGTTGGGTTTTATGCAGAATAATGCAAATTAAACGCAGCGGAAAAATAAAACCCGAAAAACAGGATCCATGTATTTCGATTAATTCAAATGGAAGTGATAACATTTACTAACCTTTTCTGTGTGGGAAGCTGAATTAAACACCTTTAAATCGAACTGAAGACGTTGCCTTTAACACGAACGTCCTCTACTGGTATCCACACGCACGATCAAAAATGAACCGAAGTCGCAGGGTTGCTAGTTCCCTTTAGATGCGAATGGATTTTACGATTTTCTTTCCTTCTCAAGGAAGAACAATGGTGGCTGCTCTCTATTTTTTTTTTTTCAGAAAATTAGCTAGAGTTTTTCTTTTCTTCTTCTCAATAAGAAGTCAAGCTAGCTAGGGTATCCAATGTTGGTATCCTATGTTGGTATCCAATGTTGGTATCCAATATTTTTAACCACCTTAAAACTCTCATTCCTTTTGAAAAACGGAAATTGAGTTTTGATAAGAGTTAATAACAAGAGATAATAGCCCAATAGCCCAATAAATTCCATATTGTTCATTTTGGTCTTGGTGTGTGACCCAATAGGTTTATATTATGTTGGTAGTGGGCCTTATCCCATAATAAGCCCACAAGTCATAATTGGTCTCTAGCAAGACATTATGACTACCCAAATAATATAAATATCGTTAGTCCGATTTTAACCTGTCAATAGAACATGTTATTATCCTTTTATCACACGATACCTTATTTGAACATAAGTCATGGTACATGTCAAACTTATATTGTTCAAACATTTAATTTCCCGATCACTAAGTAGACTGATAAATTCAAATGATATTGATGACACTATCAATTCATTCGAGCACGGCCATGCATTTTACAGTCCTACTTATCGAGGGGCCCAATAGATATCTCTCTCATTAGAGAGGGACAAATTCCATCTTGATTATTCACTTTCCTCCGCATAATTCTCATTATGTCCGATCATAAACTTTATAATTATCCGATTAAAGATAACGTTTGATTATGTCAAAACATAATGATCCTTATGTGGGAAACTATGATAACCTCAGGTCAAAGGATTCAATAACATATCTATTATAAGATCACTTATGACACTATCCCATGAATTGATCTTATAGTGGGTCTTTCCAATACTTTGTTCTCTAGCAAGTACCTATAGATTTGATTTATATCAACATATATAATCATCCCATGATTATCAATGCAAATCTATACTAGTCTTAATTTATCTTTATGCCCTTTATTGATAAATGACTAGGGACAACATGAATAACATTGTTATTCATAAACATTACAATAATGTAACATGCCAATAATATCAATGTGAAGAAAACCATTATATAAATGAAAATGTATTGATTACATCAAGGTCCAAATGTTTGGCCTAGGGCATAACCACTAACACTTGGGCTGATCGGTCCACAAACATCTGTATGTATAAGCTCTAGTGGCTTTTTCGCTCTTGAGTCCGACAGCTTTGGAAATTATTTTCTGAACTGCTTTCCAAGTAGACAACCTTCACAAAGTTGGTCAGGATGATTGATGCTTGGCAGTCCCCTCACCATCTTCTTTTTGGACAGCAACTCCAATCCTCCAAAATTGAGATGCCCAAATCGAAGATGCCATAACCATGATGTGTCCTTGTAGCAAGCTTTCAAACATTTTGCAACATCATTTTGTATGTCGATCAGAAACATTCTATTCTTTGTCATTGGCACTTTAGCGATTAGAGTATCCCTCTCATCCTTGATAGAAAGATTATCATCTTTCATGTGAATATCATAGCCTTTCTCCAACAGTTGTCCAAGACTCAAGATGTTACTTTTCATGTTAGGCACATAGTAAACTTTTGAAATAAATTGGTGTCTCCCATCTTTTAAACGGGTGAGAATGTTGCCTTTTCCTTTTACTTCAACTTTGGAATCATCTCCAAATGAGACATTGCCACTTACAGATTCATCAAGTTCCACGAACATGCTTCTTTTTCCACACATGTGATTGCTTGCACCAGTATCAAGATACCAAGAATTTTCTTGGCCAGCATCATTCTCCTTCTTTGCTAGGAAAAGAGTTTCCTTTTCTTCAATCTTCTCTTCTACATAGTTGGACTTTTCTTCAACTTTGTTATTTGGAATTCTACATTCCGAAACATAATGGCCATACTTGTTGCAATTATAACACTGAATTTGAGATTTTTTATACCTCAAATTAGCATTGCTTCTTCCACGACCTCTTGTAGAACTTTCTCCTTTTTCATAGTTGGAATTGTTGTACTAATTCCAACCTCGTCCTCGACCACGATATCCTCCTCGTCCACGAGCTCTACCTTTACCTCGGCCACGTTGATTTCTATCATTGCCATGACTTTCATGCATCTCTTTGACTTGTAGCTTGAGGAGTTGCTCAGCGATCCCTTGCTTCTTCTTCTGCTTCTCTTCATATGCTTGCAAAGATCCTTGGAGTTGCTCGATCGTCATTTCTTCCAGATCTTTAGTTTCTTCAATTGTTACGATAATGTGTTCAAATTTGGGATCCAATGAACGAAGTATCTTTTCTATAATTCTCACATCTTCTAACTTTTCACCATTTCTTTTCAACTGTACAGTTGTTACTCTTGAGAAATAATCTGAAATTGTTTAAGCTATTTTTATATGTAAGGATTCAAATTCACCTCTTAAAGTTTGGAGACGAACTTTTTTTACTTTTTCGACTCCTTTGTAAGAGATTTGCAACTTCACCCACACTTGCTTAGCGGATCTTGCTTCAGAAATCTTCTCAAAACCATCATCATCTAAGGCTTGATAGATTAGATAGAGAGCTTTCTTGTCTCTCTTTCTTGAATCCTTCAAAGCTGTCTTTTGATCTTGTGTGAGGACGTCTTCATTTTCAAGCTCATTATAGCCTTTCTCTATGATATCCAAGACATCATGTGCGCCAAGGAGAGCTTTCATCTTGATACTCCAGTTGTCGTAATTGTTGTTGTTGAGTGTTGGTACTTGAAAGGAAGCCACATTATTGGCCATATCTTCAAAACTAGAAAGAATTTGCAAAAACCGATTGCACGGATGGATTCGGAACGTCGAAAAACCTTAAGATGAACTTAGACCGAAAAGTTAAACTTTTTGGTCAAAGTTAACGGTCAAAGTCAAATGTTGAAAAGTCAACGGTCAACGGCTTGGTCAACTGGATTGGCGGCTCGATCAACTTGGTAAAACAGCTCGGTCAATGTCTTGGTCAAATGGCTCTAACTCGGCTGACTCAGTGGATTGACTCGGCTGGGTTGACTCAGTTTTTAGGCAGAAATCTTTCGGCAGCGATTTATGGTGCGTTCGACATCCGATTGGGCTGATTCCGGTGGCGTTGGATTCGTCTTGTCGAGAGCTTCGATTTGATATGCTACACGATATATTTCCAACAATGCTCTTATACCACTATGTTGAAAAAGAATAAATATCAAAATCGAAGTAAAAAAAAAAACTTAAAAACACTCAAGAACAATTTCTGCAACTCTCTCAAACTTTTATTACTTGATTTTTTTCTTTCTTTCTATCTATTACATTGCAGAGAGGGAGGGGGTATTTATACTAACATAGGATTAATACAAACCACATAAATACACCTACTGCACATCTAATTTAGATTTACACATACCATTAAAACCATACATTTGTAATGCAAATTTCAACTACCTAACCAACCTTTGACATTTAATTCATCATGTGAAAAATATCAAAAGGTTCTTTGAGCTGGGCTTCAACATTTGGATTTGGGTTTTGAATAGACTTGGATTTAAAATAAGTTTATACTTCAACATTATTTTCTTAGATTCTTGCTTGGAGTATGTGATTTTGAATCAAGGGGGAGTGTTGGAGATTTGATTCAAAATCTTTTGCTGGAAATCACTGTAACAAATTCTCAATTTTAGTTGGTTGTTAGCGGAAAATTAGTAGTTGTTTTTTTCCTTATCTGCTAGATACCTACTTCCCATATTTTTCTGTAATTTGTTAGTTAGTAAGCCTATAAATAGGCATGTTATTTTTTCTGATTTGAACAGTAGGAATAACAGCAGATTTGCTTCTTAGTTCTGTAACAAAGCCATCATCGTAACCATTCACTAAAATCATGGCTGCACCGCCATTGTCTTTCACTTCTTGGCCCTTGAAAAATGTATAAGATACACCTCCTCTTTCACATAATACTATCTTCCCTTTGACATCAATATTTCTAATTGATTATCTGGATAAATTTAGATTCACCATTTGCACTTGTAGAAACAAGTTACAACGTTGGAGGAAAATTTTTTTGTTGAAAAAGAGATTATACATTTGTTGGAATATTTTGTGCTTATTGTGCAAATAGTGCAAAGAAATAAAGAAAAATAAGAAATAAAAAAAAATTATAAAACTTGTACACACTACAAGAAAAATGAAAAATAGAGACGGAAATTTTTGCGTCTCTAAATAGAGACGGAAATCAGTTTTCCGTCTCTAAATAGAGACGGAAAATATTTTCCGTCTCTAAATAGAGACGGAAATAATTTTCCGTCTATATTCAGAGACGAAAAAATTTCCATCTCTATTTTTGGCGGGATCGATTCCTTCCAAAATTTGAGACCGAAAATAGAAACGGAAATTTTTTCCGTCTCTAAATAAAGACGAAAAAATTATTCCGTCTCTAAATAGAGACGGAAAATATATTTCCGTCTCTAAATAGAGACCGAAAACTTTCCGTCTCTATTTAGAGACAGAAAAATATTTCGGTCTCTAAATTTAGAGACGGAAAGAAATTTCCGTCTCTAAATTTAGAGACGAAAATTACTTTTCGTCTCTAAATCTAGAGACCGAAATATTTTTCCGTCTCTTTCGGTCTCCATTTAGAGACGGAGTAATATTTGCGGTCTCTAAATAGAGACGGTATAATCGTGCGGTCTCTAAATAGAGACGAAAAATTAATTTTCGTCTCTATTTTAAGGATATTTTTTCCGTCTAAAATTAAGCTTGAATTAGTGGGAATTAAAAAGAAAATAGAAAGGAAGAGGCACAAAACGGGGAGCAGAACAGGGGGAAGGAGACCGAGAAACCGAGAGAGAGAGAGAGAGCGGTGGGAGGCAGCGCCGGCGACCACCAAAGGCGATCCGAGGTGGCGATCGGACCGTCGCAACCCGCAACGTCGTTCCCGTGGCGTTTTCCTCCAACGCGAGACGTCGTCGTTCTAGGAAAGCGAGAGAAAACCGCAAGCTTCTCCGGCATTTTTCGGCCAGTTCCGACGACGAACGACGACACGAACGGCATGACCGGACTCCTGGTGGGCAGACGAACCTCCCGGTGGCCGTGGATCCTCCTCACTCACTGTTAACGAGCAGATCGGAGATGTGTTGAACTGAAGCTGTAGACGGCGATTCCGGCTAGATAGCGCAATGGATCGGCGCGTGACCACCGAAAAGGCAACCTCGACGCGTCGAGCTTCCTTCGGGTGGTTTCGGTGCCTCCGGTGGAGCTCCGACGAGACTTCGGTGAGCCTCCAGCGACAGTAAAGAGACCATAAATAGGCAAAAAATTGGTATGTGGCAACCAAAATTACCTTTCTAAGTGATTTTTTCACAAGTAAAATTTATTAAGAGTGATTTTACTAAATGCATTATGTGAAGAAATGTATTTGTGGGATTATTTTTGACAGTAGGGATCGAAAGGTATACTGATAAGAAATGATTTTTAGTTGAATCTTGTAAATTTTGGTTTCTTCCTTAATAAAGTTGATTCCTGTAACTCTAGCTTTAAAACAACTGTTCATAGTATGCAATGCACGCTTAGAGTTGCATTTGTTCTCAATGAATGGACTAGTCTAACTTTTTCAATTCTCCTTTGCTTGTTATGAATTCTTGTCTCGTTTTACCATGCCTCATGATTATTTTATGCTAATAATACACAGGGCACGCAGTGACTCTTGCAAATCGTAATTCTATTTGAAAAAAAAAAGAAAATAGATTTATAAGAAAATACCATATGTTTGTCTATATTCTCTTACTACTTTTGTGTTTATCATTTTTGTTAGATTTTTTGAGATTTCAGTACAAATTGTCATCCATTAAATTATGATGTGCTCATATTTCATTACTTTTGTGTTTATCATTTTTGTTACATTTTTGAGATATCAGTACAAATTATCATCCATTAAATTATGATGTGCTCATATTTTTAATAGAATGTTAATAATATCAAATTTAAAGCCCAGTAGTGATTTCTTATTCTGCCTTATGTTTTAATAAATGTCTCGTCATTTTCTGTCAATTGAGTTTCTGTAAAGTCCTCCTGTATGTCGTGAGGGTCCAATATAATTTATGTTCATCTTGTTTATGGTTTGAGTTTGTTCAGCTCCAATATGTTCCTTATTTGTTCATCAGCAAAGCTGTTCAGTTTATTAGAAGGAATTTGAGGAACATTCAATGGAAATACTAATGACAGTTGTTTATTTTACACATTTTCATTTTCATGTGGAAATAGTTATGTATAAGTTACTATCATGTTTTGCATCTTATCTTTTAAGTTCAAAAAGTGCTGCTTTTTTTTGAGAGAGAGGCATATGGCGTAATTACAACTACAAATGTCATTTTTCTAAGTTATATTTGAGGACTTTTTATGTTAGGTCAGATGCCTCTTTAATGAATGACTATTTTGTGTTGTTCATTCATAACTCATAATAGAGGATAAAATTTTGATTGGACATGTATATCTGATGTTTGATGTGAATGGGTAAATTTCTTATTACAATGAGTTTGTTGTGGAGTTGCGATTGGTTAATATTTTACCGAAGTGTTAAAATTGCTAATGTTTGACAGGGGGATAGGGACCCGTATAGGGGGAACTCTGTCCGTTTTTTTACAAAATATTTATGATTTTAATTTAGGGAAATGAATCATTATGTAAAACTAATTAGGGATTAAAGCGAAATAGTAGGCTAGAGAATTGAGTTCAAATTAAATACTAACTTTGGCCTTATGATTTTTTCTAAGCAGTTTAATATTAATGAGTAATATGGACAGAAGTTGGAGACGGTCGGCGTACTAATGAGGTCATTGAGGTACGCGGTACGGTCGGCGTACTAATGGACCGTATCAATATGCTGGAGGACTTCATTAGCCGTAGATTACCTGTTGACCCGCAACTACTGTCTGCTGGTCGTCCGCATTCTCCTCCATCTTAGTTATTATTTTTAGAATTTTTATCTTTTTTTTATTTGTAATCTCACTACACTTTTTATATATTAATACATTAAATAATACAATATTTTTATATTTATTTATTATTTATTTAATTTTTTTCATTATATAAAATTAAGAATAATTTAAATTTAATATTATTTATTTTTAATATATAAAAAAATCAATAAATTAGAGACGAAAATTCATTATATAAAATTAAGGAATATTTAAATTTAATATTATTTATTTTAATATATTAAAAAAAAATTCCAAAAAAAATAGAGACGGAATTCATTTTCCGTCTCTAAAAATAGAGACGGAATAAGTTTTTCCGTCTCTATTTTTAGAGACGGAATTGATTTTCCGTCTCTAAAAATAGAGAAGGAATAGTTCTTTCCGTCTCTATTTTTAGAGACCGAAACGCTCATTCCGTCTCTAAAAATAGAGACGGAAAGCACTATTCCGTCTCTATTTTTAGAGACGGAAACGTGCCTTCCGTCTCTAAAAATAGAGACGGAACATTTTGGTCTCTAATTTTTAGAGACCGACGAAATAGAGACGGAAAATTTTCGTCTCTATTTCCGTCTCTATTTTCAATTAGAGACGGAATTCCGTCTCTATTTTCCGTCTCTATTTCTTAGATTTCTTGTAGTGACAGTGTATGTTCAATATATAAAAAATAATAGCAAAATGAAGTATTTATGCTTTTACAAAATGGTTTTACACCGTTGGATAAAAATAGAAAAAATAATACACTGCACAAGTTTTATACATTTTTTTTATTTTTTTATTTTTTTTTATTTCTTTACACTATTTGCACAATAAGCACAAAATATTCCAACAAATGATATCAGAGCCATAACGATCAAGAAAGTTTTAATACAATTTCCGTATTATTATAAATATCAAAATGGCCTTTTCTGGTTCAAGCCAAAACCAAGCTATTCCTCTATTTGATGGGAAAAATTATAAATATTGGAGTGTCAAAATGAAAGCTGTCTTACGTGCAACACCATATTTATGAAATGTTGTAAAAAGTGGCATACCCCGGGATGAAGATAATGTCAACTCATAAACAACAACCCAAATTAATTGGTCACAAAAAGATGCGGAAGCATTAGCAAAAACTCATCTTGTTATGACAGATACAATATTTACGAGCATGGGACATCTTAAAAAATGAGTTTGAAGGAAATGAGAAGACAATAAAAGTCAAGCTTCAGTACTGACATATAAACACCATTTAACTCTGCATTATTCCCTAGTAAACAGTTGCCTCGTATCAACAGTGCTTGCTCCTACAGTTAAAACCCATGGTGCATTACGGTATACTGAGTTATTACGGGGTCCAGAATTTTCGGCCGCGCAACTCACAAAGACTCCATTAACAGATAGCTGAATATGCACCGATTGAAAATACATCATCATAGAATGTTGGAGGATTGTTATAACAAAGAGAAATTGACAAGACATCAACACCATCGTCAATTGCAGCATCCATTGCAGCCAATACACTACTCTCACAAGGAGCAACCATATACAATGCTAAGTGGCCTAATGGCGCCATGCCAATTGCGGTGCCATTGGCCTGGCCAAACCAGTTAACACCTTCCACAGGACTGCCAGCTGCTATGCCAGCTGTGTGAGTCCCATGCCCTAACTTATCACTATGATTAATCAAGTACATTATTCATTAATACAATGATTTAAATGTTAGTATAGGAATAGTAGTGAATCTGTATTTGCGTTGCTTATTCAAATATGACAGCAATTGGGCTTCAAACACAATATCCACTAGCCACCCAGTTTAGGAATTAGCAAAGGAACCACTAGTACTAGCGTTCCGGTTTTTGCAGAATGTTATTGAGTGTGTTGCTTTCTTCTTTGCATAAACTAATCTTATTAGGTGTTACCATAACATTCACTCCTTGCAGGGAAAATATCTCGAGATTGTAAGTAGAATTTGGCTGGCCAAAGTTTGTAACTGTTCTTGTGCAAGTTTGTGGAGTAGACCCCAATTTGATAGAAAATGATGGGTAATTTAGCTGAGCTTTAGGAATGCTCGAGACATTTGAGCAGTTCACTATCCGTTGCATGATTGTTCCCACATGTTTGTCTAAATAACCCAGACCACATAAATATGGAATGTATTGGATATCATAAACAAGCCCTGATCATTTGCTCTTGATGGGTTCACATGGCCTGCACCAATATCAAATATAGTAGCTGGAACAAACTGTTGATCAGAAAAGGGCTTGCCTGCAAGATTATACAAATTAGCAGTGGTCATGATTGAAGATTTTGTAGCAGGACCTGATCATTACAGATGGACACTTTTAAGTACCGCTGCAATGCCACCGGGCCAACTCCCGCACTTTTGGGTGGCTGGTGGAGGTTGCACCCTTGTTAACTTCTTTATAAATGTTAAAAGGTAAACTTAAGAAATTAATTAAAAATGGAAGTGGAGAAGAATGAGCCACATATGAGTTGGACAATTGCACATGGTATTATTCATTTAATTAGTTGACAATAAGTTGGTTGCAATATTTGTCTAAGAAGAAGACATAATTAGTTGGCAAGAAGACATAAATTATTAGCAAGCATGAGTGATTTAGTGAGTTGGCAATCGTTGGCAAAAATTTATGGTTGTCATTTAAAGAAAAAATTGTGGTGTTAATTGTTTTTCTTGCTCTATAAATAGAGCAGAAATTTGTGCTCAAAGTGTGTGAAGTGTGAAGTGTTGGTAAAAACAATAATAAGAGTATTTAATTTCTCTTAGCAATTTTATTCTTCTTTCATTTAAAGTTCTTGTTCCTTCCAATAATTTTTTCAATTAAAGTCTTTATTTCTTCCAACAAAGTGGTATCAGAGCCCAGTTTTTTTTCTTAGTATGCTCTGTGGTTGCAGCATAGTCTGATCTTCCACATCAGAAAAGAATTTTTCTTGGGTTATAGTGAGTGTTTGAGAGATCCTAAAAAAAATGAATGCCAATTCCAGTATCTCTTTTCAATTCCCTCAGCTTACAAAAACCAATTATACAAATTGGTGCATTCGGATGAAAGCTTTATTAGGATCCCAGGATGTTTGGGAAATTGTTGAAAAAGGCTATGAAATTCCGGCAGACGAGACAGGACTATCACAGGCAGAAAAAGATAGTCTCCAGAAAAATCGTAGAAACGATCAGAAGGCACTTACTCTCATCCACCAAGGATTGGATGACGTGATGTTTGAAAAGGTAGCTAATGCTACTACCTCTAAAAAGGCATGGGAAATTTTACGAGTTTCTCTTCAAGGTAAAGAGAAAGTAAAAAAGGTTCGTCTGCAGATGCTGAGAGGAGAATTTGAAATGATGAAGATGAAAGAGACAGAAGGAGTTACTGATTACTCCTCACGAGTAAAATCTATCGTTAATCAAATGCGACAGTATGGAGAAAGAATTGAAGAATCAAGAATAGTTGAAAAGATCCTGCGATCACTATTGCCAAAATTTAACTACATAGTGGTAGCCATGGAAGAATCCAAAGACATTAGTACTATGACTGTTGATGAAGTCATAGGGTCTTTGCAAGCTCGTGAAGAAAGAATTATGAAGCAGAGAGAAGAGTCAACAGAACAAGTCTTGGCAACAAAGACTTCATTCAAAGATAGAGAGAATGACCGACAAAGAAACCAATCCGGAAGAGGACGTGGTAGAGGACAAGGAGGAAATGGAAGAGGACGAGGACGAGGACGAAATCAACAACAAAGAAGAGGAGACAATAATTATGACAACAATGAAGGAGCCACTCAATTCACAAGAGGTCGAGGACATAGACACGGACATGGAAGAGGAGCTTGGAGGCCGAATGATGGACGTGATAAATCCAACATCCAGTGTTACAACTGCTCCAAGTATGGTCACTACGCATCAGAATGTTGGAGTTCTCCTAAGGAGGTGGAGGAAAAGGCAAATAACATCCAAGATGAAAATGTTGCAGGCACAGTTCTGCTCACTTATGAAGGTGAAGAAAGTCACGAGAACAACATATGGTATCTTGACAATGCAGCGAGTAACCATATGTGTGGAGATAAGAAGATGTTCGTGGAACTTGACCAGTCCATCAGCGGTAATGTTGTATTTGGAGATTCCTCAAAGGTTCCCATTACAGGCAAAGGAACCATTCTTATTCGGCTAGAGAATGGTGCTCACCGGTTCATTAATAATGTTTATTATGTTCCAAATATGAAAAGTAATATTTTGAGTTTGGGACAACTTTTAGAAAAAAATTATGAAGTGCATATGGTGGACCGAAAATTGTTATTGTTGAACGAGAAAAAGGAGCTGTTAGCTAGAGTGCCCATGTCAAAGAATCGCATGTTCACACTCAACATTCAGACGGATGTGGCAAAATGCTTAAAAGCTTGTGTGAAGAGCTCTCATTGGCTTTGGCATCTGAGGTTTGGGCATCTCAACTTTGGAGGCCTAAAGTTATTGAGTCAGAAGAAGATGGTGCATGGCTTGCCACCCATTGATCAACCACAACAACTTTGTGAGGGATGTCTTGTTGGCAAACAATTCAGAACCAGTTTTCCGAAGGAGTCTATGTCAAGAGCAAAGGCACCACTTGAGCTAATTCATGCGGATGTTTGTGGACCAATGACTCCAATGTCATTAGGTAACAATAAATATTTCTTGCTATTCATTGATGATTATAGCAGAAAGACGTGGGTTTAGTTTTTGAAGGAAAAGTCAGAAGTTTTTGGAGCGTTCAAGAAATTTAAAGCTCTCGTTGAGAAAGAAAGCGGCCATTACATCAAAGCCCTACGATCTGATCGAGGAGGAGAATTCACATCTAATGAATTCAAGAGATTCTGTGAGGAGCATGGGATTCGTCATTTTCTATCTGTTCCTAGATCTCCCCAACAGAATGGTGTTGTGGAAAGAAAGAACAGAACGGTGCTTGATATGGTGAGAAGCATGTTGAAGAGCAAAAATTTACCAAAGGAGCTATGGGCAGAAGCAGTTAATTGTGCAATTTACATTTTGAACCGATCACCAACAACAAGTGTTTGGGATAAAACACCCCAAGAAGCATGGAGCGGAAGAAAGCCAAACATTTCTCACTTACGTATTTTTGGGAGTGTTGCACATGTTCATATACCAGATGAAGAACGAAAGAAGCTTGATGACAAAAGCAAGAAATACTTATTTGTTGGCTACTCAGAACATTCAAAGGGATACAAGATGTTTGATCCTAATTCTCAAAAGATAATCATCAGCAGGGACGTGACTATTGATGAAGAAGCAGTCTGGGATTGGAGCAATGATAAGCAGAAGAACTACAGTTTTTATCCATTCACTATGGATGAAAACAATGATCGTGATCCAGAGGAAGCAACCACAACACAAGAGTCAAATACACCTCTTTCAAGTGCATCTCCTGAAGGAGATGAAGACCAAAGTGAAAGTCCAAGACAAAGGCCAAGAAAGTTGAGACGAGTTGAAGATCTATATGATGTCACAAGAGATCTTAGTGAAGAACTAACTCTTTATTGTCATTTTGTTGATAATGAACCAATTGATGCAGAGGAAGCAATGAAAGATGAGCAATGGAGAAAAGCCATGGAGGAGGAGATTCAAGCAATTGAGAAAAACAAGACATGGGAGTTGACCTCACTTCCAGCTAACCAGAAACCCATTGGTGTCAAGTGGGTGTTCAAAGCTAAGAAAGATGCTGCAGGAAAAGTTGTGAGACACAAAGCAAGACTTGTGGCAAAAGGGTTTAGTCAAAGAGCCGGAATTGACTACAACGAAGTTTTTGCTCCAGTCGCTAGATTGGAAACCATCAGAATGGTAATCTCAGTTGCTGCACAAAATGGGTGGAAAATTCACCAGATGGAGGTCAAGTCAGCCTTCCTCAATGGATACTTGGAGGAGGAAATTTACATTCAGCAACCTCCTGGTTATATTGTCAAAGGGCATGAAGATAAAGTGTTGAAATTGAAGAAAGCATTGTACGGACTCAAACAAGCACCACGAGCCTGGAACAGTCGCATTGACAAATACTTTCAGGAAAATGGTTTTGTCAAATGCCCCCATGAGTATGCCATGTACGTGAAAGTAAAAGATGGAGATTTGCTAATTGTTTGTTTGTACGTAGATGACTTAATTTTCACAGGAAACAATCCGCAAATGTTTGAAGATTTCAAAAAGACGATGGTTCGTGAGTTTGAAATGACTAACATTGGCCTCATGTCATTTTATCTTGGCATTGAAGTGAAGCAGAATGATGATGGAATTTTTATTTCTCAAAGTGGCTTCGCAAAGGAGATCTTGAAGAAGTTCAAGATGGAGAATTGCAATCCTGTCAGCACTCCTGTTGAATGCAGCCTAAAATTGACCAAGGATGAGCATGGAAAGAAAGTCAATCCGACAATATTTCGAAGCTTGATTGGAAGCTTGAGATATTTGACCTGTACGAGACCCGACATTATATATGCAGTTGGACTAGTAAGCAGATACATGGAGTCACCAACGGAGTCACATTGGAATGCAGCAAAGAGAATATTTCGATATCTAAAAGGTACAACTAATTTTGGTTTACATTATTCAAAATCTGAAGATTTCAAATTAGTTGGCTACTGCGATAGTGATTGGGCTGGTGACAAGGATGATCGAAAAAGCACTACAGGCTTTGTATTTTTTCTTGGTAACACGGCGTTTACTTGGAGTTCAAAGAAGCAACCAATTGTGACCTTATCAACTTGTGAAGCTGAATATGTTGCTGCAACCGCATGTGTGTGTCATGCAATATGGCTGAGAAGATTGTTGAAGGATTTGCAGATGGCTCAACACAATTCAACAAAAATTTTTATTGATAATAAATCGGCATTGGCGTTGGCGAAAAATCCAGTTTTTCATGATCGAAGCAAGCACATCGACACGAGATATCATTTCATTAGAGAATGCATCGAGCAGAAGGAGGTGTGTAGACACCGGGTCCCGAGTAGCCAAGATCAGGATTACCCAATGATGAAATTAAGTGTGCCGATCTACAGGCAAAAAGAATGAAGTTGGAAGTGACGATTTCCTTGTCGATTTGTTGTTTTAAAATTAAATAAAAATGTATTTCAATAATACTTTTAAAGTATTTTAAAATTTATTTTGTGATGAAAAAAGTGAGTTTTTAAATTATTAAAAAAAAAAAAAAAAAAAAAAAAATTTTGCGCGAGGGACGGGCAGGCCGTCGGTCACTCATTTAGACGGGCAGGCCGTCGGTCACTCATTCAGACGGGCAGGCCGTCGGTGGCCCCTCCGTGCCCCTGTTCGTCCGTTTTGCCTATTTTGGCCATTTTGGCCATAACTTCTTCATTTTAAATGCTTTTTAACTCATTTTTTTTGCAAAATTTAATTCAAAAAATCCTTCTATCTTCTAACTCAATAAATTCAGTGGTTTTTTGTAATTATGGGAATTAAATGAATTTAATTTCTTAATTAAAAAATCTGAATTTTAAGGGGGAATAAAAAGGATTTTGGAGAGAGAATTAGGGGGATTTTCTTTAGAAAATATTTTACTTCTTCTTTCTTCTTTTCAAGAACAAATTCTCTCAATTTCTAAAGAAATTTCCAGCAATTCTTAAGGCAAAAAATAACTATTTTTGTTCTTGAGAATTTTCTTATTTTCAACCAAACAATTTTCTACTTTGAGACAAACAAATTAATTGTTTATTCTTGAGTAAAATTCATCTTTCAATATTTTATTTTTCTAATCATATTCATCAAATCAAGATAAGGAATTGGATCATCTACCTTCATCTTTTCAAGATAAATTTGAGGGTAATTATTCTTGGCTCAATTTCTTAAATTAATTTTAATTTCATTCTTTTGTTTTTATTTAATTAGTTAATATGTAAATTCTTTTAGATCTATTATTTAATTGTTCATATTTCTTTTTTTTATTTAATTGTTCATACTATTATTTTGTTCATATTATTTTTATTTAATTGTTCATCTTTAATTGGATTGTTCATCTTCTTTGATTATTATTATTATTATTATTATTATTATTATTATTATTATTATCATTATTCTTGTTTATTTTTATTATTACCATCATCATTTTAATTTCATGCATGCTGAATTTTACATGCTTTATTTTTATGCATGATTGGATTTTATTATTATTATATCATATTTTATATGCATGTTAAATTGTTAATTTGTTAAATTGCATATTTTTATTATGTCATTTTAAGCGGCTTGTCATACATGATGCCTTTTTATTTACTTTATTTTTATAGTATGTTTAACCCTTTTTTATTACTAACATGGCTTTTATTTGTTTCTTTTATTTCAATACTTGCTTTTTTATGTGTGAGTCTTTTCCATACCAAGTGGGAGCCCATGAAGATTTGAAGATCCATTTGGATGTTGTTTTTTATTATTTTTATTATTTTGATTTCCTTTGGATTTATTATTATGTAATTTGTAACAATAAATTTATTTTCATGCACGTTAATTAAGAAAATCACAAAAATATTTCTATTAAACTAAATTGTATTTTATTTAATAAAAATGGGACCAATGTCCTAGATTTTTTTTATCCAAAATAAATTATCACTTTAAAATTGTTTTCTTAAATTATGCATGAGAGGACCAACGTTCTCATTTTTAATAAATAGCCCGATTTATGTATGATTTGCATTTTATTTACAAATGGGGGTTGTATTCCGCCCCTAGTTTTATTGTAATTTATTTTGCTTTCATTTACTTTATTTATCGCTTTTATTATATGATTGATATGCGTTTAATTAAATTGCAGTAAAATTGAATGAGAAAAGGCATGAAATACTAAATTCAAACTCGATTATAAACTTAACCAAGGTATGAATAAATGGGGAGTCCCGAACCCTGCTCTGGTCTTTGGGCTCAAGAGGCTAGAGGTTATCCTCCAAGACACCTCTTGTGTCACGAGACTTAGACGTTAATCCTAGGCCTCATGGCCCAATATGGATAAAATGCGCAAGTCTTAGGCTCTCCGAGGCGAGAGAAACTTTCCCAATGTTCTATTGGGTGGCGACTCCATGAAACCTCTTTGTTGCCCAACATAGACGCACTTGCGATTTATCGCAAGCTGTTGACGGACCCACAATTGCCCGATCGCCCACGTGCGGGCGGTCAGAATGGGCGGCCGCGGGGATCCGGCGTGCGTCACAGTGGCGACTCCACTGGGGACATTAGAGACTTCCCTTCGAAAATACCTTGGCTAAAATTTACAATTGAGTTTTAATTTGGAAATTTCATCTCTTTTCGAAATTGCATTGCATCCATACTAGAGCTTTAGATTATGCTAGTTTGGTCCCTATCTTAACCCCGGTGCGTTCCCGAAGCACGACCCTATTTTCACTCAATTTAGGGAAGTGTTAAGGATAATCACCAGCCCAAGCCTCGTACCGTCATGGTATATTAAATGGTGACCCGATCGGTCGTTACGCTCGTGATGAGCTAGACCCGTCGGCAGGGATCATGCTTGGGTAGCCCTAAAGTAACACCACCCTTTGACCAAAGCTCATGTAATGGCAATAGATACTTCCCCTATGTGGTATGAACCGTAATACCTTGCTTGCTATATGGATCATTTTGTATTGGACAAACCCAAATAATCTGATTGGTCACCTAATCAAAGGTTTTCATGTCCAGATAGGTCCATGTCAGCTTATTCGGACTGCCTAAATACATGATGGTCAAAACAACCATACGTATGTACATGAGACAAGAGCTGTTATGCTGTCGGTTTTCCACCGTGCACCATACGCGTCTAATGGGTTCCCTGTTAACCCTTGGATAAAGCCCACCTAGGAAAGAGACTATGCTACCTCATGTGTGGGAGAGATAAGGTTGGAAGGATCTATCTGCTTGCATGTGTTTGTCTATGCTGCATCAGCACGACCATGCATGGCACTTTAATCATGCATCATCCTAACGAGATATGTTTTTTTCAGCCATCATAGATTCTCCTGGGTGGTTTAGAGGTCCCGACGGTCGGTTGAGAAGGATTCCACTCTTGGGGTTACCAGAGCTAGTGACATATCAGAGCTCAGATTCTCTTTCAGATAGTAGTGAGACTTTCTCTTCAGAATCATCAAGTATGTCTAATCCAGCCAGTGGGTCTGATGCAACCCGGGCAATGATTGCCGAGGAAGTAGGGAGAAAAATGGAAGAGTTTGAGACTAGAATGATGGCCATGATGGGCAACCTTGCCACAACCTTAGCTCCACTTGCAGGGCAACAAGCTGCTGCTCCTATAAGGGGGCCAGATGAACAAGGGCCTGTTAGGGAGGATCCCCCTGCTATAGTTAACCCACCTGCAGTTGAGCAAAGAGCACCAGCACCTGTTGAGCGTAGAGAAGGCCCGAGATCTGAAGTTGACCTTTGGGAAGATGACCAAGAGGAACAGATGGTAGGAAAGGGAAAGTCACCCAAGCTGGAGGAAGCAATGTGGAGGAAGATGGAGGAGAAATTTGAGGCTATGACCAGGATGATGACGGTTGGAAGGGGAATGAATCCCGAGGACCGAGAGCTGGATGGTGATGATCTGATTCCCCAGAACTTCAAGATGCCTGATATCCCAAAATTTGATGGCACCTCTGACCCTGCCGCACACATCAAGCAATACTCGCTGGTCATGAAGGGAACGACCTTAACAAGAAAGCAAAAGATAGAGTATTTCTGCTTGAGTCTCACAAGAGCTGCTATTGATTGGTACCATGGGCTTGAGAGGAGGTCTAAGGAGGATTGGGACTTGCTAACCGAAGAGTTTCTTAAGCAGTACGATTGCAGTACCCGGATGGAGGTCACTTTGAAGGATCTAGAGCTACTACAGCAGAAGGCTGGGGAGTCTTTCCATGAGTATCTTACTCGGTGGAGAAATCGGGTTATGGAAATGAAGCGCAAGCCTGATACTTCTGATCAGATCCGGCTATTCATTCGAAATGCCAGCCCTTACTTGAGAGATGGATTGAAAATGAAGGGACTCAAGGATTGGGAGTCCTTGAAGGACATTGCCATAGAAGCAGAAGGAGAATATTTAGCTAAGAGGGCAAACAGCGAGTCCTATGCCAGGAAGGGATACAGTAATCAGGGGACAGCCAAGCCAGCAAGTTCAAGCAGTGGTAACAGAGGTGGGAAGACAGCTGAGGTGTCTGCAACAGGTGTAAGTCAGAGGTATTTCTCCAACTTGGGTAGGCCTTTATCATGGGTGCTGAAGAGGCTAGTAAAAGAAGGAAAACTGCGACCCCTATCACCTAGGCCGGCCAAGACCCAGGGGCAGCCAGGGCACAAGGAAAATGAATATTGTGCATTTCACCAACATACCGGGCATTTGACAGATGATTGTATAACGCTAAGGCATCGGGTCCAAGATCTAATTGACAACAAGCAGATCACTGATCCTGAAAAGAGAGAAAGTAAGAAGAAGGCTAATTTTAATGCTGTGCCACCACCTGTCTTTATGGTTGGGTCTAGCCTACCAGAATTATATGTGATGCAGGATTTATACGGAAATGAGTATGTCGCTATCACTCGCCCTGAGGCAAGTGAAGAAGGGATTCCCGTGATGACGATAGACTGTTGGTCCACTAGTGAGAGTGGAGATGAAGAAGATGAAGAGAAAGATGGAGAATTCGCGGATCCATGGGATTCGGAAGAGGGGGAAAGAGTTGAGGCTGTAACAAGAAGTGGGAGAGTGGTCCCCGAAGTTGAGAAGCAGCAAGACACAGTGCAAGCACCTATAGAAAAGGAGCCGGAAGAAAGTGCCATAGTGAAGCAGCTGAAAAAGACCACGGCTCAGATATCAATTTGGGACCTTTTGAGACAGTCCCCCTCCCACAGACAGAAGTTGGTTGAGGCATTAAGTGAGTCCACTGTAGCCACTACAATTTCTCCATCTGAGCTGCTAGACCTTGTAAAAGGGGGATCCGGAGAGAAACTGGTGTTTTCTAACGCAGACTTACCGGTAGAGGGCCGCAATCACAATCGGCCGCTGTACATCAAGGCTCAAATTAATGACAAGCATACCGCTTGTGTTATGGTTGATGATGGCTCATCCATAAATGTTTGCCCTCTAGTTGCACTTCAGGCTTTTGGGCTAAATGAAAGCATGTTGAGCAAGTCTGATTTAACTATCACAGCCTATGACAATTCTCGAAGACAGGCATCGGGAACTTTCAGAGCTCTGGTCAGGACTGGGCCTATCGAGACAGAAACAGAATTTGTGGTCTTGCCTATCCCGGCAAATTTCTCAGCTCTGCTTGGAAGGCCATGGTTCCATAAATTGGGAGGAGTGCCCTCTACCCTACACCAGATGATTAAGATACCTCATGAAGGAGAGGTGGTGACTATTAAAGCAGCTAGAGAAAACCAAGTGTCTGCCTTGGGGATCTCTAATCAGCCATTCAGTGGTTTTCATATATCGATGATAGGAGAGGAGCAGGGCTTGGCAGATAGTCCTCAAGTAGTGAATATGATGAAGAAGATGCACTTTCTCCCAGGGGCTGGTCTGGGTAAAAACTCGCAAAGGCTGCAGGATGCTATCACCACACAAGGCCAGAAAGATCGGAAGGGTTTGGGCTACAAAGGAGAGCATGGTAAGAAGAAAGTATCGGAGAAGATTCCCCACATTTTAGAGAGTTTTGTTCCCTCATCTTCAGTCTGTGCTTACACGGGAGAGGAGGAGCCTCTATGGGTAGATGGAAAGATCGTTCCGGGGTTTGAAATTTTCAATGATGTCTTCGACTGGGATATTGGAGTTATCAAGTCTGCAGAGAACTTCTGGGATGAGGAGATCATGATTCAGTGCAGTGTCTGGGATAGGGATGAGCCTGAGGAGATTGTTACTGATAAGCTATTAGCCACCAGACTTAAGGGAAAGGAAAAGATGGTAGAGCTAGAGATTGAAGATTTGAAGATTTTATCGGATGTAGTTGAAAAGCCTCCACCAAGCCAAGAAGTCAAAGCCCAGTCGGCTGCAATGACATCATCGACAGGGGATGAAGACAATAATTATTTAGATACTATTTTTATGCCGGAACTTTTTAATGATAATGTTAATGTTTCTGATTACATCAATGAGATGAACAACTTTGCTTACTTGTGTGATGTTTCTGATGATTTCATTCTTCATGATCATAAACATGATGCATTCATTTTTGACATTAACTCAACTAGCACAACTGCATTTAATCTCGGAACTTTGGAGAATCCAAAGGAAATTTTGATAGCATCAGATATAACTCCTGAAGAGAGGCTAACATTTGAGAGAATATTGAAAAAATATGAAAAAGTCTTTGCCTGGACCTACGAGGACATGCCGGGAATTGATCGAGATGTAGCCGAACATGCCATTCCAACGTACCCAGAGAGTAAACCGGTCAAGCAAAAGCTCAGAAGACTTAGGCCGGAATGGGCTCAGAAGGTGAAAGAGGAAATCCATAAGCAGATTGAGGCTAAGTTTCTACTGGAGGTTAAATACCCGACGTGGCTGGCTAATGTGGTTCCTGTGGCTAAAAAGGATGGAAAAGTTCGAGTATGTGTGGACTATCGGGACCTGAACAAAGCCTGCCCGAAAGATGATTTTCCTCTGCCTCATATTGATGTGCTGGTAGATAGTGCCGCTGCTTGCATGATGTACAGCTTCGTAGATGGGTACGCAGGGTACAATCAAATCCTTAACAAGATAGTGGATCGGATTAAGACAGCCTTCATCACCGAATGGGGTACATTTGCTTACCGGGTTATGCCTTTCGGACTAAAGAACGCGGGAGCGACCTATCAGAGAATGGCCACCAGAGTCCTTAATGACTTGATCCACAAAGAAGTGGAGGTGTATGTTGACGACATGATGATCAAGTCAGCTACTAGAGAAGGTCACTTCGAGGCCTTGGAAAAGTTCTTTCAAAGGATTAATAAGTATGATCTACGCCTCAATCCCAAGAAGTGCATTTTTGGAGTTACCTCGGGTAAGCTGTTAGGCCATGTGGTAAGCCAGAGAGGAATTGAAGTAGATCCCGACAAGGTCAGGGCCATCAGAGAGATGCCAGTGCCTCAAAAAGAGAAAGAGGTTAGAAGTTTCTTGGGAAAGCTTCAGTACATCAGCCGGTTTATTGCCAAGCTGGCTTTAGTATGTGAGCCCATCTTCAAGCTTCTTAGGAAGAATCAGCCGGTGGTGTGGAATAATGATTGTCAATTGGCTTTTGATACTATTAAGGATTATCTCCTGAATCCTCCAGTTTTAAGACCACCACGGCATGCCAAGCCACTAATCCTGTATCTGGCTATAGAAGACAATTCAGTGGGTGCCATGATGGCCCAGGAGGATGATTTTGGGGTAGAGTTTGCTGTCTACTATCTTAGCAAGAAATTCTTGGCATATGAAGCCAAATATGTGGAAGTGGAAAAGATTTGCTTAGCAGTTGTTTGGGCTTCTAAGAAGTTGCGGCACTATTTTCATTCCTTCAGTGTACAAGCGGTTGCTAAGCATAACCCGCTTAGGTACCTTCAGGAAGCGCCCTCTTTGCTGGGAAAGATGGGAAGGTGGTTACTACTATTGCAGGAGTTCGATATCGAATACATCACCAGGAAAACCATTAAAGGAAGAGCTGTAGCTGAGTTTTTGGCTGAGCATCCTATTGAGGGAGACCAATTCGAATACAATTTCCCAGATGAAGATGTCATGGCCATAGCAGTACAAGGGTGGCAATTGTTCTTTGATGGGGCAGTTAACAGTAAAGGGGCAGGAGCAGGGATCATTCTTACGACCCCAGATGGTGAAAAGCTGCCATTAGCCAAAAAGTTGAGGTACAAGGCGACCAATAATGAAGCTGAATATGAAGCTTGCATCTTCGGATTGGAAGCACTGCTGGCTCTGGGGGCAAAGACCGCAGAAGTCTTCGGAGATTCTTCATTAGTAATTCATCAGATCAGAGGGGAATGGTCAGTTAAGGAAGAGAGGTTGTTACCTTACGTGAAGCACTTGAGAATGTTGAGTAGCCAGTTTGAGACTTGCACTTTTCACTTCACCCCCAGGGATGAAAATCAATTGGCTGATGCTCTCGCAACATTGGTGTCCATGTGGGATAACCCAACAGGGATTGCTATGAAACCCGTGCTAATCTCTAGCTCGGAAAAGCCTTGTTTTGAAGCTGAGCAGGTGATGGATGTTGGGGCCACTGATGGAAACCCTTGGTACTATGACATTCAGAATTATTTAGAACGGTCAATTTTTCCAGAGGAAGCCACTGAGAAAGACCAAAGGATGATCAGGAAGTTATCCACTCAGTTCATCAGTGTAAATGGCACTTTGTATAAGAGACAAGTTGATGGCATCCAGTTAAGATGTTTGGCGGAGAAAGAAGCTGAAAAGGTAATGGAAGAGGTTCATGCCGGAGTCTGTGGAGCTCACATGAATGGTTTAGCCTTAGCGAAGAAGATCATGCGCCAAGGATTCTATTGGCTCACAATGGATACGGATTGTTCAAAATATGTGAAGCAATGCCAGTTATGCCAGCAATACGCGAATTTAAGGCATGTCCCAGTTTCAGAGCTACATAATTTGACATCTCCATGGCCATTTGCAGCTTGGGGGATAGATATCATAGGCGAGATACGTCCTACAGCTTCTAATGGGCATAGGTTCATTATAGTCGCCATTGATTATTTCACTAAGTGGGTCGAAGCTGAATCTTTCAAGAAGATTGATGCCCGAGACATGGCTAAGTTCATCGAGAGGAATTTAATATGCAGATATGGCCTCCCACACCATATTGTATCTGATAATGGGGTGCAATTCTTAGCAGAAACTAAACAGATGCTTCAGAAGTATGGAATCCAGCATCACAAGTCTTCTCCTTACCGTCCTCAAGCTAACGGTGCGGTTGAAGCAGCGAACAAGAATGTTAAAAGAATATTGGCCAAGATGGTTCAGAGCTATAAAGATTGGGCGGAAAAGCTGCCTTTTGCACTCTGGGGTTATAGAACCACAGTCAGAACCTCTACGGGAGCAACACCGTTCTCCCTGGTATACGGAACCGAAGCAGTTCTGCCGGTTGAAATTGAGCTGAAATCTTTAAGGGTAGTCATGGAAGCCGAGATTCCAGAGACAGAATGGGCACAACAGCGATTGTTGCAGTTGAATCTGTTGGATGAAGATAGGTTGAGAGCCTATTATCACAATCAAGTTTATCAGAAGAGACTAGCTCGGTCCTTTAGCAAGAAGGTACGAAAGCACCCGTTGAAGGAAGGGGACCTGGTCTTTAAGATGATGAGGCCGGGAGTGCCAGACATACGAGGAAAATTCAGACCAACCTGGGAAGGTCCGTTCATTGTGAAAAAGTTGCTAACAAAGGGAGCAGCAATCTTGGCAGACAGTGATGGGAATGAGTTTAAAGACCCGGTCAATATCGATAGACTAAAGAGGTTCCATGGCTAAAGACTAGAAAATAAAAAGAAGAGAATAAATGCCCCGCAGGTCGAAAACCGAAAAAAGGCGGCCTTGCTAAAATTGGGCGCCCTGTCAGGGTGAAAACCGAAAAAAGGCATCCTGGGCAAAAATTAAGGGCCAAGAGAAAATGTTCAATCGAGAAAACCCACGAGGGCCGATTGATAACAGGAGTTTGATGCTTACAAGATCTATTCCGAGATTAGGTGTGGTCTTGTGTTTTTGATTTCTGTCAAATGAAGATCATGTATGATGAAATCATATAGAAATGTACTCAATTTTGCAATGAATAAAGATTACAGTTTGCATTTTCATTGGCTTTTAGTTCTGCCTTAAAAATATATTATCTATTTATCTAATGACTGTCGCCTTTTTGATTTTGTCGGGAGGTGCCTAAGCGGATATGTGCTACTCATTTTTAGCGAAGGTTTTGATAATGGCCTTCTCTTGTAAAAAAAAAAATAATAAAAAAAAAGAGGCCGTTAGAGATGAAAACCGTAACTGGCTCTCTAAGCAAAAGTTAGGCCAAGGGCAGGGTGAAAACCTGGAGACAGGCAGTCTGCCCTACAAAAAAATGAAATGAATAAAAGCCGCTGGATTGGGTTGGGTCCATTCCAGGCAAAAAAGTTAGGCAAAGGGTTATGTGAAAATCCCTAAAGGGGACGCATTTTCCCACGAAGAAAAGCTAGTGTGAAAATCCACAAGGGACGCACTACCTTTAAAGCAATGACGTTTGATGCCTGGAGCGATAAGGCGGCATTCTTTCAGATAATCCTATTTCAATCAGTTAACACACAACACAGAACATGAATCCCGGGTAAATGATCATTGACCAGGGGGCAAAGGATATACACCGGACGTCTCTTTCAGAAAACTTGTCGACGATCCTCAGGATTCAGGGGGCATGGTAGAGCAGACAAGCTATAACTTCAGCAAACCTTGGACCACCTAGGGCACAATCTATACATTTTTGCAAGCATTTGCATTCCATATCATACACACATGATTTCTTGTATATTCCTATGCATACAATCTTGCAGGAGAAATCGGCGGGGAACACCAACAAAAGCCGAATGACGACACCAGTCCAAGCATCTAAAGGAGCACAGCTCAAAAATTCACAGCGGTTAGCACGATGGCGGCACTACCCACAAGAGGTTAGCATGACCACGGCACTACTAATTCACAACGGTTAGCACGATGGCGGCACTACCCACAAGAGGTTAGCATGACCACGGCACTACCGATTCACAGCGGTTAGCACGATGGCGGCACTACCCACAAGAGGTTAGCACGACCACGGCACTACCGATTCACAGCGGTTAGCACGATGGCGGCACTACCCACAAGAGGTTAGCACGACCACGGCACTACCGATTCACAGCGGTTAGCACGATGGCGGCACTACCCACAAGAGGTTAGCACGACCACGGCACTACCGATTCACAGCGGTTAGCACGATGGCGGCACTACCCACAAGAGGTTAGCATGACCACGGCCCTACCAATTCACAGCAGTTAGCACGATGGCGGCATTACCCACAAGAGGTTAGCACGACCACGACGTCACCAGTTACAACCAAAAGACAGCCTGCCTATAGCACGGCAACAACAGTCATCATAACTCCGTCCAGCAGGAAGATCGCCGCTTCAGGTACGTGTTTCTTTCCTTTTCCTGAATTTTGGCTCACCTAGGCACCCACACACTAGCCTCCCCAAAATTGGGGGCAACTGTAGACATCGGGTCCCGAGTAGCCAAGATCAGGATTACCCAATGATGAAATTAAGTGTGCCGATCTACAGGCAAAAAGAATGAAGTTGGAAGTGACGATTTCCTTGTCGATTTGTTGTTTTAAAATTAAATAAAAATGTATTTCAATAATACTTTTAAAGTATTTTAAAATTTATTTTGTGATGAAAAAAGTGAGTTTTTAAATTATTAAAAAAAAAAAAAAAAAAAAAAAAAAAATTTGCGCGAGGGACGGGCAGGCCGTCGGTCACTCATTTAGACGGGCAGGCCGTCGGTCACTCATTCAGACGGGCAGGCCGTCGGTGGCCCCTCCGTGCCCCTGTTCGCCCGTTTTGCCTATTTTGACCATTTTGGCCATAACTTCTTCATTTTAAATGCTTTTTAACTCATTTTTTTTGCAAAATTTAATTCAAAAAATCCTTCTATCTTCTAACTCAATAAATTCAGTGGTTTTTTGTAATTATGGGAATTAAATGAATTTAATTTCTTAATTAAAAAAATCTGAATTTTAAGGGGGAATAAAAAGGATTTTGGAGAGAGAATTAGGGGGATTTTCTTTAGAAAATATTTTACTTCTTCTTTCTTCTTTTCAAGAACAAATTCTCTCAATTTCTAAAGAAATTTCCAGCAATTCTTAAGGCAAAAAATAACTATTTTTGTTCTTGAGAATTTTCTTATTTTCAACCAAACAATTTTCTACTTTGAGACAAACAAATTAATTGTTTATTCTTGAGTAAAATTCATCTTTCAATATTTTATTTTTCTAATCATATTCATCAAATCAAGATAAGGAATTGGATCATCTACCTTCATCTCTTCAAGATAAATTTGAGGGTAATTATTCTTGGCTCAATTTCTTAAATTAATTTTAATTTCATTCTTTTGTTTTTATTTAATTAGTTAATATGTAAATTCTTTTAGATCTATTATTTAATTGTTCATATTTCTTTTTTTTATTTAATTGTTCATACTATTATTTTGTTCATATTATTTTTATTTAATTGTTCATCTTTAATTGGATTGTTCATCTTCTTTGATTATTATTATTATTATTATTATTATTATTATTATTATCATTATTCTTGTTTATTTTTATTATTACCATCATCATTTTAATTTCATGCATGCTGAATTTTACATGCTTTATTTTTATGCATGATTGGATTTTATTATTATTATATCATATTTTATATGCATGTTAAATTGTTAATTTGTTAAATTGCATATTTTTATTATGTCATTTTAAGCGGCTTGTCATACATGATGCCTTTTTATTTACTTTATTTTTATAGTATGTTTAACCCTTTTTTATTACTAACATGGCTTTTATTTGTTTCTTTTATTTCAATACTTGCTTTTTTATGTGTGAGTCTTTTCCATACCAAGTGGGAGCCCATGAAGATTTGAAGATCCATTTGGATGTTGTTTTTTATTATTTTTATTATTTTGATTTCCTTTGGATTTATTATTATGTAATTTGTAACAATAAATTTATTTTCATGCACGTTAATTAAGAAAATCACAAAAATATTTCTATTAAACTAAATTGTATTTTATTTAATAAAAATGGGACCAATGTCCTAGATTTTTTTTATCCAAAATAAATTATCACTTTAAAATTGTTTTCTTAAATTATGCATAAGAGGACCAACGTTCTCATTTTTAATAAATAGCCCGATTTATGTATGATTTGCATTTTATTTACAAATGGGGGTTGTATTCCGCCCCTAGTTTTATTGTAATTTATTTTGCTTTCATTTACTTTATTTATCGCTTTTATTATATGATTGATATGCGTTTAATTAAATTGCAGTAAAATTGAATGAGAAAAGGCATGAAATAATAAATTCAAAACTCGATTATAAACTTAACCAAGGTATGAATAAATGGGGAGTCCCGAACCCTGCTCTGGTCTTTGGGCTCAAGAGGCTAGAGGTTATCCTCCAAGACACCTCTTGTGTCACGAGACTTAGACGTTAATCCTAGGCCTCATGGCCCAATATGGATAAAATGCGCAAGTCTTAGGCTCTCCGAGGCGAGAGAAACTTTCCCAATGTTCTATTGGGTGGCGACTCCATGAAACCTCTTTGTTGCCCAACATAGACGCACTTGCGATTTATCGCAAGCTGTTGACGGACCCACAATTGCCCGATCGCCCACGTGCGGGCGGTCAGAATGGGCGGCCGCGGGGATCCGGCGTGCGTCACAAGGTGATATTGAAATATGTGAAAACACAAGATCAAATTGCGGATATTTTCACAAAGTCACTCAAATCTGATGTGTTCAATCAATTGCGAGCATTATTGGGAGTTACCGAAAATTAAGTTTAAGGGGGAATGTTAAAAGGTAAACTTAAGAAATTAATTAAAAATGGAAGTGGAGAAGAATGAGCCACATATGAGTTGGACAATTGCACATGGTATTATTCATTTAATTAGTTGACAATAAGTTGGCTGCAATATTTGTCTAAGAAGAAGACATAATTAGTTGGCAAGAAGACATAAATTATTAGCAAGCATGAGTGATTTAGTGAGTTGGCAATCGTTGGCAAAAATTTATGGTTGTCATTTAAAGAAAAAATTGTGGTGTTAATTGTTTTTCTTGCTCTATAAATAGAGCAGAAATTTGTGCTCAAAGTGTGTGAAGTGTGAAGTGTGAAGTGTTGGTAAAAACAATAATAAGAGTATTTAATTTCTCTTAGCAATTTTATTCTTCTTTCATTTAAAGTTCTTGTTCCTTCCAATAATTTTTTCAATTAAAGTCTTTATTTCTTCAAACAATAAATGCTCCCAATTTTAGTATTTTTACTGTAACTTCTGTGCGGTTGTTCTTTAATTTAATCACTTTCATTATTCCAAGTCTAGCCCGTTTTTAATGATTAATTACCGTGAAATTTGAACAAAGAGAAAAAAAAAAAGTTCATTATCCTTAAATCATCAAACTCTTGTAAGATGTTTGGACAAGGTTACCGATTAATATAATAAGGGCTTTACAAGAATGATGCCATCTAACAGAGATGTTTATATGATGGTCATGAAAAGAATTTTTTATATGCGTGCATCTATATTTTCATTCGTTTAGGACATACAAATTAACAAATTCTGTTGCAGGCCTTTTTATTTTTATGGTTCGGGCATTCTCTCTACCTCAAATTTGAAATTGAGTACTTGGATGCTCTTAGAGAGCTCTGCTAGCTTTATCCATATATATCTAACTCCTATAAAGCTTATTAAGGTTTATTTGACATCATTATATTAATCAAGTACATACATACTTCATTAATACAATGATTAATGTTAATATAGGAATAGTAGTAAATTTGCATTTGCATCTTCTTATTCAAATATGACAGCAATTGGGCTTCGAACACTATATCCACCAGCCACCCAGTTTAGGTAACCTTGAGCAAAGGAACCACGTGTACGAGCATTCCCACTTTTGCTGAATGTTACCGAGTATGTTGCTGAATGTTACATGAGTATTAATTATATTATATTCAACAGTTTAATATTAATTATATTATATTGAACAGCTTTAATCTTGAATATTTTTTTAATAGAACAAACTACATTAAAATAAATGAGCAATGCAAGAGGGAGATATAATCCCAAACAAGAAAGCTAGCATATAATAAAATAGCTCTAGCAAAAGTATGAGCTGCTACATTTGCTTCCTTCTTAAATCTTACTACACGTTAATGGCGGTGCAAGTAATAGGGGCCTAGCATGCGGGTTAATTGTCACACGATCTAGAATTTATTTTGGGTAAATTACAAAATGGGGTCTGACTTTTGAGATTCTTTTCAATTTTAGATCTAATATATAAAATTTTGCAATTTAACCTCTAACTTAAATGCAATTGTAATTGAAGCACTTTGTCCAATTTTCTGTCAAAAATTAATGGAATTGCTGAGTCAGTTTCAGAGTGGGCCGACGTATACTTCAAATCAATAGAAGAAAACCACATCAACTCATCTTCTGCAAAATTAGTGGATTTCATAGCTATAATTTGCAAAATTAAAAGCCCACAAAAGGGAAAAAAAATTATAAAAAAAAAAAACACAAAAGCTGAGATTTTTATCAAGAAATGGGTAATCCAAAACGGAAATTTGATGTGTGATTTTGCATTTTCTAGTGAATTACCAAAGAAGATGAGCTAATGTGGGTATTTTCCTATTAATTCAAGGCATATGTGGAACCCACTATGGACCTAAATTAGCTATTCCATTAATTTTTAATGAAAATTTGAACCGAATCTCTCAATTGCAATTACATTTAAACAACAACTATAAAGTTTGAATTGCAAGATTTTACATATTGGGTCTAAAATTGAAAAGAAGCTCAAAGATATGTTACGATTTTATAATTTACCCTTTATTTTTTTATATGTCTAATTGAAAAAGCAAGAAAATCAAGTTACATAAAATTTTTGTTCAGACCATCAGTCTAAGTGGTGTTTGTAGTATATCTCTTCTTTTTTTTCATTAATCATCAGATTAGTTTTTCTGGCCAATTCCCCTGCTTTTCAAGCTTTTTCTAGCAGCTTTTCGTTAAAACCAATTAATATTTCTTCTATATTTCTACCTGTTTTCTTCACTAAACTATTAATTAACACCATCCTCTGCCAACCAATATAACGAAAGGTACAATGCAATCAATTCACAGACCGTAAAAACATTAACTAAGGCTTGTTATAAGGCTATTTTAAAGGAGTCAATTGCCCAGCTGAATTACCATTTGTGCAGAGATTGGATATCAACAAAACTACTTGAATTACTCTTCATGATCCTTCTGTAGGAAGTTACAATCTTCTGTTTTGGGAAGGGTAATCCCATCTTGTACAGCAGCCTTATCACTCCAAGTTTCATCCTTATCACTCCATGCTGTAGTTGGCAGAGTACGGTGTTTAATATTTAGGACTTGAAAAATTGATATTCAATCACAGACCAATTTTTCTTTGATGAATTGAGCATTCACTCTAATCCATCAAAATCTTGAAATTAGTACTTTCAACGCCCTCTCAATTTCAAGGAATATTGAAAGCTCTGGAGACATAATTGCCAGAACAGTATGTAAATGCCCTACCACTAAAATCTATTGGGAAAAAACAATTAATCATTTATAATTTAAATAATCTGCTTTTGTTGCATTGACGAGGTTTTGCAATCTTGCAGCAAAGCCAGAATTTCAAATAGTTCAGAAAAATGCAAGAAAAAATAATTATTAGAATTAACTACTTAAAAAGAAAATTCTGGAGGATGTAGCCGTCTTGCAGCAAATTCCCAAAGCCTACTGCTCAAAAAACATTAGCAACGCATGGTCCATGTGTGATTACAAAGGATTGCCATCTTAATAACATCAGCCATGCTGGAATTATCTAAAACATTAAAAAAACAACTTTTAAAGGTCACATGTTTAAAATTAATCAAGAACATAAACATCATTCATACAACAACCGATATTATTCTTTGAACAGTTGTAAATCTATACATGTGTTTGCTTATTCAAATATAATAGCAATTGGGCTTCTCACACTATATCCATTAGCCACTCAATTTAGACAACCCTGAGCAAATGAGCTACTTGTTAAAAATATGTTTAATTTGAATTTTAGAATTTCTAGAGTTCCCCTTAAAATATCTTATTTTAGAATTATAATGTGATATTTAATAAGTTAGGTGGAAAGTGGTTACGTGAAAGTGATTAGGTATTCAATAAGTTAGATAGAAGGTGGTTAGGTGTTTAAGTTAGATAAAAAAGTGTTAGGTATTTAATAATTTTTAATTCTAGTGTGATCCCAAAACTCCCTATAAATACTCCTTGTACCAAGTATTTTATGCAAGCCAAATATTTGAGTGTTATATCATTCTCTCTAATTCACTCTCTCTAAATTCTCTCTTCCACCTTCTAACAAAGTGGTATCAGAGCCAAGTTTCTTTCTTATATAGTATGCTCTGTGGTTGCAGCATAGTCTGATCTTTCATATCAGAAAATAATTTTTCTTGAGCTATTGTGAGTGTGTGAAAAAAAAATAGAGTGAGTAAGTTGTGCAAAAAAAAAAAGAGAGAGAGTGAAAAAAAATGTCCAATTTTGATATGATTTCATTCCAATAGCCTCGTCTTACAAAAGATAACTATGAGAGTTGGTGTCTTCGAATCAAAGTTTTACTAGACTTACATGATGCATGGGAGATAGTAGAGAAAGGATATGAGAAGCCACACGATGAAGGAGTCTTGTCTCAAAATGCAAGAAATGAATTGGTAAAGACAAGAAAGAAGGATCAACAAGCTCTCATCATCATCCACCAATGTTTGGATGATTCAATGTTTGCAAAGGTGGCCGATGCAACTATCTCAAAAGAAGCTTGGGAGATCTTGCAGAAGGCTTTCCAAGGAGTAGAAAAAGTAAAGAAGGTAAGACTTCAATCTCTAAGAACGGATTTTGAAGCAATGAAAATGAAGGAATCTGAATCAATTTCAGATTATTGCTCGAGAGTAAAGGCGATAACAAATCAAATGAAGAGATATGGCGACAAGGTGGAGGATGTTCATGTGATGGAGAAAATCCTTCGAACTCTCACTCCAAAATTCGATTATGTGGTGTGCTCTATTGAAGAATCAAAGAATTTGGAGGAGATGACTATTGAACAATTAGAGGGATCCTTGCAAGCCCATGAAGATAAGATTAGTAGAAAACAATGAGAAGTATTAGAGCAAGCTCTAAAAGCCAAAGGTTGTTTGAAGGAAGATAGAGGAAAAAGCCAACAAGGACGTGGACGAGGAAGAGGACGAGGCCATGGACGTGGCCAAGGTGGAAGAGGAAGAGGTAGCCAATACAATTTCAATAATGAGGCAAGAAATTTTCAATCAAGTAGAGGTCGTGGAAGTGTAAGAGGTAGAGGGCGAGGCCATAATTTGAAGACAAATGAAATGAGGAATGAAAAATCCAACATTGAGTGTTACACTTGTCATAAGTTGGGCCATTATTCTTGGGAATGCTATAGTTCCTTGAATAATGGTGAGACAAGAGCTAATCTTATGGATGGCAAGGAAGAAGATGAAGATGAATCAACTTTATTGCTAGCACTCAAAGGGGGAGAGAAGGATGACAAGAGCTCGTGGTATTTAGACAACGGTGCAAGCAACCATATGTGTGGACTAAAGGAAAAGTTCGTGGAGTTAGATGAAAATGCACAGGGTAATGTGTCTTTTGCGGACTCATCAAAAATTCAAATTGAAAGCATAGGTACAATTATTATTTCTTCCAAAGATGGTAGCCATAAACTTGTTAATGATGTCTACTATGTGCCCAAGTTAAAAAATAATATTTTAAGCTTGGGACAACTCTTGGAAAAGGGGTATGATATTCACATGAAAAATAATTGTCTTTGGCTTCGAGATCAAAATGATACATTGATTGCGAAGGTCGCTATGTCGAGGAATAGAATGTTCACATTAATTGAATCTCAAGACACTTGATGTAAAGTATTTGAAGGCTACGATAAAGGAGGAAGCATGGCGTTGGCACATGAGATTTGGGCACTTGAACTTTGTCGCACTCAAAGATATGGGGGAGAAAAAGATGGTGAAAGGGATGCCTTTAATCAATCATCCCAATCAAATTTGTGACGCATGTCTTCTTGGCAAGCATGCAAGAAAGAGTTTTCCAAAGGAGGCCACATCAAGAGCAACCAAGCCACTCCAACTTGTTCACACCGATGTTTGTGGGCCAATTGATCCATCATCATTTAGTGGCAACAAATATTTCATCCTCTTTATTGATGATTTTAGTAGAAAGACATGGGTTTACTTCTTGAAGCAAAAGTCTGAAGCATTTGCTGCATTCAAGATCTTCAAGGCTCTTGTAGAAAGGGAGAGTGGCTACAAAATCAAGGCTCTAAGGTCCGATAGAGGAGGCGAGTTTACCTCAAAAGAGTTCAACGAATTTTGTGAGGCTCATGGGATTCGACGTCCTTTAACAGTCCCTAGATCACCACAACAAAATGGCGTTGCGGAAAAGAAGAATAGAACAATTCTTAACATGGCACGAAGCATGTTGAAGGCTAAGAATATGCCTAAGGAGTTTTGGGCTGAAACTGTCTCTTGTGCAATGTACATATCTAATCACTCATCAACATCAAGCATCAAGGATCGTACGCCAATAGAAGCATGGAGTGGACATAAGCCTAGCGTGAATCACTTGAAAGTGTTTGGGTGCATTGCTTACAAGCACATCCCGTAACAAGAGAGAAGCAAGCTTGATGATAGAAGTGTTAAACACGTCTTTATTGGCTATAATGCAAACTCAAAGGGTTACAAGTTGTACAACCCAAATAATGGCAAGGTTGTGGTGAGCCGCGATGTAGAGTTCGATGAAGATGGAGCATGGAATTGGGAAAGAAATGAAGAAAGCAACTATGACTTCATTCCATACTTTGTCGAGGAAGAAGATGAAGCCATGGCACCAACACAAGATGCAACTCCACCTCCTACACCCACTCCCAATGATCAAGGTGAAAGTTCAAATGAAGGGCCAAGAAGAATGAGAAGTCTTGATGATCTTTATAATGAAACCGAAGAAACAACTCTCAGTTTGCATTGCCTCTTAGCCGACGGCGAATCATTAAGCTTTGAAGAAGTAATGAAAGAGAGAAGATGGAAACAAGCTATGGATGAGGAAATCAAGTCGATTGAGAAGAATGATACTTGGGAATTAACAAATCTTCCTAAAGGTCATAAAGCTATTGGAGTCAAATGGGTTTACAAGGTGAAGAAGAATGCAAAAGGAGAAGTGGAAAGACACAAAGCAAGGCTTATTGCAAAAGGTTACAAGCAAAGGCATGGCATTGACTACGAAGAGGTGTTTGCCCCAGTTGCTCGCATGGAGACTATTCGATTACTTATCTCAATGGCGGCTCAAATGAAATGGAGAATCTATCAACTAGATGTGAAGTCGGCATTATTAAATGGTGATCTTGAAGAAGAAGTGTACATTGAGCAACCACTTGGATATGTGGACAAAGGACATGAGGACCAAGTCTTGAAGTTGAAGAAGGCATTGTATGGATTAAAGCAAGCGCCAAGGGCATGGAATAGTCTCATTGACAAGTACTTTCAAGATCATGGTTTCGATCGTTGCCTTAATGAATATGCTCTCTATGTAAAAACTTGTCATAATGGAGACATATTGCTAGTTTGCCTTTATGTGGACGATCTCATCTTCACCGGCAACAATCCAAGATTATTTGAAGAATTCAAGAAGGAAATGTCTCGTGAGTTCGAAATGACTGACATAGGGCTCATGTCCTACTATTTGAGCCTAGAAGTGAAGCAAATGGAGGAAGGAATTTTTATTTCTCAAGAAAGATATGCGAAAGAAGTATTGAAAAAGTTTAAGATGCATGATTGCAACCCCGTAAACACGCCCATGGAGTGTGGAATGAAACTTTCAAAGTTTGAAGAAGGCGAAAAGGAAGATCCCACTTTATTCAAAAGCCTTGTGGGAAGCTTGAGGTACTTAACATGCACAAGACCCGATATTCTTTATGCTGTTGAAGTAGTGAGCCGCTTTATGGAAGTTCCGACAATAACTCATATGAAGGTAGCAAAAAGAATACTTCGGTGCTTGAAAGGTACGTTGGAGTATGGATTATTTTATATTTCCTCCAATGACTTCAAGCTTATCGGATATTGTGATAGCGACTTTGCTGGAGATGTTGATGATAGAAAGAGTGCTACCGGATTTACATTTTCAATGGATAATTATGCAATTTCATGGAGTTCAAATAAACAACCACTTGTTACGCTTTCTACATGTGAATCCGAGTATGTAGAGGCAACCTCTTGTACTTGTCATGCGATTTGGCTAAGGCGACTATTAAAGGAACTTCACTTGTTTCAAGAAGAAGCAACGAAAATTTACATCGACAATAAGTCTGCTCAAGCACTTGCTAATTAGAATCCGGTGTACTATGATCGAAGCAAGCATATAGACACAAGATATCATTTCATTAGGGAGTGCATTGCAAGAAAAGAAATAGAGCTCAAGTACGTGAAGACACATGATCAAGTTGCGGACATCTTCACAAAAGCACTCAAGTTCGAAGACTTTCAAAAATTAAGATCAAGATTCGGGATGAAAAAGAAAAATTCAAATTAAGAGAGAGTGTTAAAAATATGTTTAATTTGAATTTTAGAATTTCTAGAGTTCCCCTTAAAATATCTTATATTAGAATTATAATGTGATATTTAATAAGTTAGGTGGAAAGTGGTTAGGTGAAAGTGATTAGGTATTCAATAAGTTAGATAGAAGGTGGTTAGGTATTTAAGTTAGATAAAAAGGTGTTAGGTATTTAATAATTTTTAATTCTAGTGTGATTCCAAAACTCCCTATAAATACTCTTTGTACCAAGTGTTTTATGCAAGCCAAATATTTGAGTGTTATATCTTTCTCTCTAATTCACTCTCTCTAAATTCTCTCTTCCACCTTCTAACACTACTAGTACTAGCATTTCCAGTTTCATTTAAAAAATTACTGAGTATGTAGATTTCTTGTTTGTGTTGGAGAATGATTCAAATTCAGCACGTGCTATTCCAGCTTTTAGACCCAGTTAAGCAGGATATTTTCTAATCCCTTAGGGTATGTTTTTTTTTTTTTTTTTTTTTGAAAAGCAGGTTTCGAAATGTATTGTAAAGGATAATGTATTGTAATGTAATTGTAATGATTCCATTTAATAGAGATGTTTATATTATGGTTTATGAAATGGATTTTTGTATATGCATGCATCTATATTTTGATTGTTTAGGACATACAAATTAACAAATTCTGTCGCAGACCTTTTAATTTTAATGGTTCGGGCATTCTCTCTACCTCAAAAATCTTGAAATTGAGTACTTGGATGCTCTTAGAGAGCTCTGCTAGCTTTATCCATATCTAACTCGTATAAAGCTTATTAAGGCTTATTTGACATCACTATGATTAATCAAGTACATGCATACTTCATTAATACAATGATAAATGTTATTATACGAATAGTAGTAAATCTGCATTTACTTCTGCTTATTGAAATATGACTGCAATTGGGCTTCGAACACTATATCCACCAGCCACCCAGTTTAGGTAACCCTGAGCAAAGGAACCACCTGTACTAGCATTCCCACTTTTGCTGAATGTTGCCGAGTATGTTGCTTTCTTAATTGCATCGTTGAAACTAATCTTATTAGGTGTTACCATAACATTGACTCCTTGCGGGGAAAATATCTCGAGATTGTAAGTAGAATTTGGCTGGCCATAGTTTGTAACTGTTCTTGTGTAAGTTTGTGGAGTAGACCCCAATTTGATAGAAAATGATGGGTAATTTAGCTGAGCTTCAGGAATGCTCGAGACGTTTGAGCACTTCACACAGCGTTGCGTGATTATTCCTACCCTATTGTCAGAATAACCCAGACCACATAAATATGGAATGTAATCATCAGGGTTGATATCGTAAACAAGCCCTGGTTCATTTGCTCTTGACGGGTTTGCATGGCCTGCACCGATATCAAATACAGTAGCTGGAACAAACTGTTCGTCAGAAATGGGCTTGCCTCCAAGATTATACAAATCAGCAGTGGTCATGATTGCAGATTTTATGGCAGTTGGCGACCAATCAGGATGGGCACTTTTAAGGAGCGCCGCAATGCCACTCAGATGAGGACAAGACATTGAGGTGCCTGACATCATCTCAAACCTATTGATAGTATTGTCTAGTGAGACTGGATAAGCAGCCACAATGTACACACCGGGACCTATAATGTCAGGTTTCAAGATCCCTGGACTTGCAGTATTAGGACCTCTTGAAGAAAACATGGCTACTTGTGGAGCATCTGTCAAGCCAACTATTATTCCTTTAAACAAGATTGTAGCCGTTGGCGATGTTGCAGATTTTATGTAGTCTTTGATTGCTGATCCGGCAAGGTAACTCACATGTGAAGCCGGGAGCACATGAACAGAAAGTCTTGGGATGAAGCCTTCAGATTGAGTGTTCATTAAAATCATAGCAGCACCACCGTTGTTTTTCACTTCTTGGCCTTTAGTAATTGGATCATATATTCCATTCTCACATAGCACTATCTTGCCTTTGACATTAACATTTCCTAATGATCCTGGCGCACATATTCTTGAGAATATATTACCATTTGCACCTGGATAAACAAGAGGCAGCAATGTTGAAGAAAAGTTTGTGGGTTGGTAAAGCGATTCACCATTGAACTCTACATTATTTCCAAGTAAAACTGTTGCTCTTATAGTTCTGTCCACAGTGCTAGCTCCGACGGTCAGGATCCATGGTGCCTCATTTTCCACAGAGGCTGAATTCGGACCCGAATTTCCTGCAGCGCAACTCACGAGGATCCCCTTCTGAGTAGCTGCATATGCACCGATCGCAATTACATCATCATAGAAAGGATGCGAGCCAGTGCCGAGGGAAAGTGAAAGCACATCAACGCCATCTTCAACAGCAGCATCCATTGCAGCCAATATCTCACTCTCGCCCGCCTGGTTTGCTCTACCAGAAATTTTGTACATAGCTAAGTGCGCTAATGGAGCAATGCCAATTGCAGTGCCATTAGCCTGGCCAAAGAAGCTAGCACCTTGCACCGGACTTCCAGCTGCTATGGAAGCCACATGTGTCCCATGCCCATTGTTGTCCAATGCACTTGTAGTTTGAGAATCAAAGTTTCTTGCACCAATAAGCTTGTTATTGCATGATGCTCCTATCAACTGGCATACGCCTTTCCATTTTGCTGGTGGAGGAGGCATTCCTTCATCCGAAAAGGAAGGGTGATCAGGCGTTATTCCACTGTCCACAACTCCAATAATGACTCCCTTTCCGTAATTTGAACTTTGCCAAAATCCTGAATTCTGTTGGAGACCCAACAAAGCAGGTGTATGGGTTGTGTGGAGAGGTACCATCCTCTCCGGACGGGCTAAAACGACTTCTTTCCTCATTTTCATGGCCATTGCTTGCTGTGCTGTAAGTTTCACGGAAAACCCATTAACCAAATTGTGGTAGGAGTGAATCAAACGTGAGCCGGGGATGTTTTGAGGCAAGAACGATCGGTACCAGATGTCTAAATCTTTCGATTCTTCTGGTTTCTGCAGGAGAACAATGTACTTCAGTAAATTGCTTTCCTCTTCATCCACTGTTGTCTGGGAGATGGCAAGAGAAGAGCAAAAGACAAGAACAAGAAGGGAAAGTAGCGTTTTGCTTTCCATATTGTTGGAAGAGGTGGTTGTTAATTTTGGGTTGATGTTGTTGTTATGCGTATTGTTATGGATCATATATATAGTGTTCTAATTAGGTTAAAGTAATATAAAACTCGTTATGGGTGACAGGTACAGCTATGCAGATTATGATTGCTGATAAGTGATAAATCTGAATCTTCTCAAGCCCAATGTTTTCATAACCGGACCGGACATCGATTCGGCCTGCAGAAAGAGTCAGGAGTCAATTGGTTCGACCGGATTGACTCGGAGTTTTTAATTTTTTAAAAATATAATTATTTATAAAAAAATAAAAATATAATATATAAAAAATATATCCAAATAATCTATTAATTATAAAAAAAAATTAATATAAAAATAATAATTTTAAATTTAATAAGTTTGCAAATATAAAAGTCTTGTATATACCCATTAGCAATGAAACACACGGCTATTTCTTGTTTTTGTCTTCATTAAATTAGATGAATACCTTTTAAGTCAAAAAAAAAATATTATTATATAATAATCTCATATGAAAGAGAAAAAACAAAAGAACAAAAAATATATATTAAAAAAATGAAAAATATCTTCATCAAGCCAACCAAACCTTTCTTTTTCGTTCCCCAATTCAAGATCTGCCAATTAAACTCATTTGTGTCATCTCTTCCATTTTTTTCTGGTTTTGCCATCAAACTCCTTAATTATCTACTCTTCATCACTTCACTCTCATTAATCATTCAAAATGTCTGTTTATCTTTCAATTTTCAAGTAGTGGATTATAAATCCCATCCAAAACTCCATTGTCGTCCCTGTTTTGAACCACTTTTATTGCACATTCCATCCAAACTCTACACCAGGTTTTTTATTTTGAAAATTAACATTCTTTCAAACTAACTATACTGCTAACATCTAACCAAATACTAACCATTACACTCATTATACTAACCAAATGCTTTCATTTACATGAAAAATTAGGCTATTTAAAAACTGTTAACATATTACTGAAAAACAAAAATTACGAGAAAGGAGGAACAGTAGGGGCTTTCTCAGGAAGGAGGAAGGAGGTGGTGCGGCTTGTAGATGCGATCATCGGTGACTCTATTCGTTCATGAGCAAGCACAGTGACTGAAGATGATGGCGGCGAAAAAATGGAGTGAAGGATGCATCTGCTCTGCCCTAATCATCTGATTTCCAGTTCTTTAATTTTTTTTCACCACAAAACGACGCCTTTTGATTTTTTTGGATAAAATCGGGTTCTTACCGGTTCGACGGTTTTTTCCGGCTCAAACCGGCTCAATCCGGTTTAACTTCCTTTCCGTTTTTATATTTTATGAAAACCGGATTAGCTGCCGGTTCCCGATCGAACCGGTTCGACCGGGCGGTCCGATCCGATTTTCATAACATTGCTCAAGCCTTTCTAATTTATTTCCAAAGTGGGTTGACTTTTCTTGTTTGTCATAAAAGTTTGATCCTATTATTGGTTGAAATTTCTTTTTAAATTGTAAAGTCTTTCTTAAGGCGGCTTTGTTTTGAGGAAATTACACCAAATGTCAGTTTTTTAGATTTTATTTCAAAAATGCCACTTTTTTAAAAATCCTTTCATAATTATATATTATTTATATTTTATTTCAAAAATACCAAATGTCTTCTTTCTTTCACTCATTCCGTCTTGACTATCGTCTTCCTTTTTCCTCTTTCGTTCTCTATTTTCTCTTATACTATTACTAGATTGTTTTCAATTTTGAGCTGGAAATCTTTATATTATCCATCTATCATCTTTGTTTCTCTCTCTTGCAAGATCTTTCTGTTTGTAGATTCCATCGCTCATCTCATCGTCATTCACCGTCCAAAATCAGTATCATGATCGTTCTACTGTAACCAGTAAGTTGTATTAGAGTTATAGTATATTGAGTTCAAATTATTTCATGTTTTCTCTGTGATTTTTATTTTTTCAAATGTTATACGTTTCGATTATTGTTTTTTGGAAAATCTATCTGTTTATTTTTAGTATCTGTATTTAATCGGGAGTGTTATTTTTAGTTTTTGGATATCGTTGATTCTGAATTTCAGAAGCTTTTGATCAATTTGATTATTATCTGTCGGAAATCGAATTTATGGTTTCTGGTTTTGAGAAGTTGGAAATCGAATTTAAGAGAAGTTGGGATCGAATATCAGCAGTAATCATATTTTCTGGTTTTGAGATTGTTAATTGTATTTGGTTGGTTCTGAAGTTTTTGATGATTTGATGGATTCTTAATTTTGTTTTATTTTCTTCCGGTATATTTCATATTTGTCACGAGTCGGCTCGAATTTGGCGAATCGTAATGTTTAGTTTCTGTCACGAGTCGTGACAAATGTGATGACTCGTGATAGTATTTTTTTTGTTGATTGAGGAGGCCCAATCAAATTTGACAGTTATCGAGTCTGTGTATTCTGTTTGTGTTTGGACATTTTGTAGCCAAATAAAATTAATATGAACTATGAAGTTGGAGATAATTAGAAACCAACAATATGAACTGTAGTTATTCCTATGGAGACTTTTTTTTTGGTCTGATGGTCGTCTGACCATTGAAAGTTTCGCGGTCAGTTCGAATTCGAGCAATAGTAGCAGCCCTCTTTATCTTCAGCAAATTTCCTTTGGCTGGGGAACCAGAAATGATGGCCTTTTCGACAAGTCAGGTTCTGGTATAGTTGGCCTTTGATGCCACCCTGTGTCTCTCATTTCTCATCTTGGTACTAAAATCAGAGGAAAATTCTCGTACCATTTAGTACCCACATCGGAAGAATCCAATTCTAGCACAAGTAAGATCAGTTTTGGCCCCGAAATGACAATTTTAGGTTCCGATACAGTTTCCACACCTCTTATTTCTAAAAAACCTGTCAATTTGACACTAGAGGCCATTAGTGTTGGAAACAAGAAATTGCCTTATACAAATTCATAGAACGGTTATAGCAAAAAAGGGAACATTATAATTGATTCGGGGACCCCATTGACATTTCCTGAGTCTGAATTTTTTGATGAGTTAGAATCAGCAATTGGAGGAAGTTATTAAAGCAGAAAGAGTTAGTGACCCAAGTGGAGTATTGAGGATTTGTTTCAGAATTGGAGAAGGTGGAATAGAACTTGCTGTAATCACTGCTCATTTCACAAACGCAGATGTGAAGTTGAAACCCATTAACACATTTGTCAAAGTAGAGGATGATCTGAATTGCTGCAAAATTCTTCTTCAGAGATTGAGAAAATTAAGGTCAGATTTATATATGCTTACTTTTTTATTTGGCTGAGTTTTGAATGACTATTTCGCTTGATTTAGTTTGAAGAGCTAGTGCTTTGCAGCTGCTTGTATGATTATGATCTCATCTCTGTTATTTTCGATCCTCATGCTTTCAATTATCAATATAGTTTGTGCAGTTCTGAGCAATTGTTGGATTGAAGGACCATTTGAATCTCATATGAAATGAATTTAATGTGCAATACTTTCTGGATTTTTCAATTTTTTTCTAGAATTTTCGCTTATTGTCTTTGAACTGTGCTTTTTAGTTGAAGTTAGTTGAATTTTCGCTTATTGGATTGACAGTCCTGACACCAGCAAAGCTCTCAGAATGTAAATTACTCTCTCCTCTCTCTATGTAATTCAGTGTTTTTGGCTTAAGCATTTTGATCTATAATTAATGCCTTCCTGATTCCCTGAAGGTTGTTAAAGCAAGAAGCAGTCAAAAGATCTGGCACAGGAGGACGTTTGGATCCCTATATTTACAGGGTATTTTATCTTCCTTACCATCTTTTAATTTGCATTTGCACAGAGAACATTTTCATTGTAATTGGAATTGGTATGGTTTTATGTTTGCAGATAGCTTGAGAAGTTAGGGAGCTTAAGCTGACCCAGGTGTCAATAGGGAGGAAACATTTTCATAGGTGAACAATTATATACATTTTGCAAATAGAGTTAGTCTCAAATTGGCAGGCAGCTTAGTTTGCCATGCTTTTGCTACATTTTCTCGTGTGTTGATTCTGCTGTGTGTTGATAGACAGTGTGTGATATCATCCCCATTCTCTGCATTAGTTCAGACAGAAGCATGACGGTAATAGTACTAGTTTTGGTATGAGATCAATGTTTAGTGTTATTACTATTTTTGCATTTTCTTTCCCGCTTAGTTGAATTTGTGATGACAGGATCATTGCTTTGCTCTGTTTATTTATTTTTTAAGTGATTGTAATTGATACTTTTCTTGCACAGTAATTTATTATTGGTTTGGTTGATAAATGAATACATGGACTCGATGTAGGCAAGAAATTTTCACTTGCTCAAGTGATTATTTGTATCAAGGCGATTGTCCTCAAAAAGTTTATATTTTTATTTTCAGAAGCTAGAAGTGGGGATTTAGATAACTGAGGGGCTGGGGATATGGGGATAACTGAGGGGCTGGGGATAACTAATCCATTGGGAACTCAACCAATTCCATTTTATTAGATGATTAGTACAAATCCAGCAAATAACACCAATCACAACAGAAGATAATATACAAACTCCCTGGCTATAATAATCTCTCTCAAAAGAGAAGAGTGTATAAAACAAATGAATAGAAAAAATGAAAAATTGGACATTTGTTATCTGTTATTTTTATTAATTTTTTAAAATTAATGTATATTAATTAAATTTAAATTTAAAACAAAATTAAATAATTTAATAAATAAATTTAAATTTAAATTATATTAAAAATTTAAAAATAATACATAAATTAAATTTAAATTTTATTTAAAAATAACAAATATTATAAAACCGCAAGAATAATTGATTTTATTTTTGGTCGAGTAATCTTGGTTTATAGACATAAAAATGTAATTTAAGAGTTCAACGAATGCATTTATAGGGTGATCGGGATGATTAGACAAACAATCAAAAGCAAAGCAAGAGGGACCAATAGTCAACAACTATAATTCTTAAATAAAATGAAAAGTAGTGAATAAGTGCAGCCTTTCTCAAAAAAAAAAAAAGTGCAGACATAATGTACTAAAATTAAATAGATGTATACATTTAGTATACATATAACATACGCACTATATATATATATATTTACATATAGTACATATCTAGTATACGCACAATTTATATCTAGTATACGCACTATATACATCTAGCATACGCATAATATACATCTAGTACACATATAGTATACGCACTATATACATCTAGTATATGCACAATATCCATCTAATATACGCACAATATACATCTAGTACACATCTAACATACGCACAATAAACATCTAGTACATATCTAGTATATGAATAATATACATTTAAAATACATTTAGTATACGCACAATTTATATATAGTATACTAAACGTATGTTAGACATATACTAGATGTATCATAGACTTATATTATACGTATATTAGATTTATATTAGACGTATACTAGACGTATATTAGACGTACACTAGATGCATATTAGACTTATATTAGACGTATACTAGACGTATATTAGACGTATACTAGATATATCTTAGACTTATATTGTACGTATACTAGACGTATATTATACTTACAGTATACGTATATTAGACATATACTAAACGTATATTAGATGTATACTAGACGTATATTAGACGTATACTTGATATATCTTAGACTTATATTATACGTATACTAGACGTATACTAGATGTATATTAGACGTATAATACATGTATATTAGATGTATACAAGACGTCTATTAGATGTATACTAGACTTATATTAGACGTATATTAGATGTATATTAGACTTATATTAGATGTATACTAGACGTATATTATACGTATACTAGATTTATATTGAACTTATACTAGACGTATACTAGATATATATTAGACGTATATTGGACGTATACTAGATGTATATTTGACGTATACTAGACGTATGTTAGACTTATATTATATGTATACTAGATGTATGTTAGACATATACTAGATGTATCCTAAACTTATATTATACGTATACTATATATATATTAGACTTATATTAGACGTATACTAGATATATATTAGACGTACACTAGACGTATATTAGATATATACTAGATATATCTTAGACGTATATTATACGTATATGACGTATATTATACATATATTAGATGTATTATGCATAACTATAATATAGAAATAATAATTTTTAAGTATAAATCAGAATGCAAAAATTGAGTTGGATGAATTAACAAACATATTTTATATTTGAATACAATAGCAATTAGGGGTGAGCATGGTCGGTTAACTGGTCCATGAGCTCCAGTCCATTAACCAGTCCATTAATATCGATTTTTTGAAATTCCAGTCCATTACCATCGGTTAACCAGTCCATCGGTTTCAGATTTTCGGATCGGTTACCCAATATTTTTCGGTTAACCACTATAATTATAAATATATTCATAAATAAAATTAAAATGTTCAAAATACTTAAAAATTAATTTTTTTTCACTATAATATAACATTATTGTTGTTAAAATAAACATATTTGGTGGATATAAGCAAATTTGTTTTTAAAAATTAATATTTAATAAGTAAATATATTAACCGGTCCATAATCACTTTTAATTAGATAAATTGTTATACTTACTAATAGCCAATTAAAAAAACTTAAAAACTTTAAAATAATTAGTATAATTAAAAAAAGTACATGATCACCTTTAATTAGGATAAATTGTTATAAATTATTAAAAATTAATAAATTAACTAAAAATTTGGTTTCGGTTCGATTAACCAGTCACATGAGTCAAAAACCATTAACCAGTCCATTAATATCGATTTTTTCAAAACACTAACCATTAACCAGTCCATTACAATCGGTTAAACAGTCCATCGGTTCGATTTCGGATTTTTTTTCCGTTAACCAAGTCTATCGGTTTTTTTGCTCACCCCTAATAGCAATAACAACAAGAAATATCCAAATATCCAAAATGTGTTTTAGTACCAAACCTGTTTGGTGGGTAATTTTCTTTCCTATATCAGCAAACTGCCCCCAATTAATAATAATGAAAAAAGCAAGTAAATATATATATATATATATATATATATAAAGAAAAATACAGAAATCAGAAAATATTTGCAAAGCATAACCAGCATGTTATTACTATTAATTATTAATTAATTATTGAAGAGTTTCAATATTCTTGTTCAGTTCCTCCAGCTTCTTCAGCCTCAATCTTTCACTCTCGCTCACCAGCTAATAAATAAATAAAAATCTAATTAGCAATCGAAATGTTGATGTCAGATATATATATAAAATTATATATTAAATTAAAGATTAAATTAAAAATTAAAATTAAGTGTACAAATAATTACCTCCATTAATTTGGAAACTAATTGAGATTTTTCCTTATTCTTCTCATTAAAAGCTTCAAGTGCTTCTTTATATTCTCTCTCCTGCAAATTAATTTCAAAATAACTTGTAAATACATCTTTAAATTAAAAAAGTAATTAATTAATTAATGGCAAAACACAAGGAATTTTTAATCAGCAAATGATCCCATTCATCTGGCTAATCTAATCACCCTAATATAGTTATTTTCATTTATATATCAAGTCCATAATTTATTATCATATAAAAAAATTATATATTTTTAATAAATTTGCAAACTGAAAAATCAATTATTTGCATGACAGTGTACGTTATTGTCTCACTTCATAACAAATAATCACATTGAAACATTAATACTTCCCACTGATCATGCTAAAATTGCCATTATTGTTTTTTTTTATTGTAAACATGGTCATCATTGGTGTTTGACTAATATTATAATATATATTACAAAACAATTAATATTGAATTCCATTTCCACACGTTTCGGTGGCTCCCCAACTTTTAATTTGCAATAACAAAACAAAACTTTCAAAACTCTTAAGGAAAACAAAAGTGTGACAAACGAAAATAAAAGTATTGTCACGAGTCGGCACCATTGTGCCGACTCGTGACATAAGTTTGTTGTGCCGAGTCGGCACCATTGCACCGACTCGGCTCCAATTTTGAGACTTGATATTTTTGAAAAAAAAAATTTTATAAATGAAATTAAAAATTTAAAAGATGGTATTTTTGAAATATTTAGAAAAATGATTATTTTTTTGTTATTTTTATTTTTTTTGTGTATATTTATGTAAAGAGCCCCTTTGTTTTCTCTTGTTTTAAGCCTTAGTGCTCTGGTCATGTGAGACACCATAATTGCACATTTTTCTCTAGCCCTTCGTTGGGCCAATTCCTCCATGTGCCCCTTGGCCTACGGGTATTAGCAGCCTTTCCAGCTATTAAATTAAAAATAATTGCAACCATCAGGTATTTTAGCCACGTGGCCAACATTTGATAAAAAAAACTGTAATTAGACAAGAAGTAAGAAATTTAATATTTTCTTTAAGCTTTTGTTTGAACCGGTGTAATTGAGATAGAAATTAAATTTACTTTAATGAAAGAAATAAAAGTAACATAAATTTTATTTACTCTTATTCTCTTTTCATTGGTTGGTTAATCTAAATTAAACACATTGAGAAATTGAATTTTCTCCTTATAATTAGATATTATTTTTATATTTATACCCTTATCATACAAAAACATAATTTAACTACGACATTTTGCTTCTCAAAAAAAAGAAATCTATGATATTTTGACCAAGCAAAATTCGTTAATCCAATAATCAATAAAACAAGTTAAGATGAAAAACAAAAATTCTCAATTATGCAAGTGACAGGAAAAAAAAATGCAAGGTGAAGAAGAGGAATATAAATGGGAAATGCAGGACATAAAGAAAACGCAGGAGGTAAAGAAAGAAGAATGCATAAAGGATAATTTTGATATTTTATGCTATTTTACCCTTTTTCCGTTTTCCCACCAAATGAGACGAAATGTTTTGGAGAATACAGAGTAAATTAGAAAAATCAATTTTCCTATGTTTTGGAGAATACAGAGTAAATTAGAAAAATCAATTTTCCTTACTTTCTTTTGGAATTTTCTAGTATTTCACAAACTAAACAATGGAAAGTAAAATGAGTTTTACTAATCTAAATAAAGGCTAAAAGTTTGGATTGTTTCTGAACTCAACTAGTCTTGATACTTTCACATATATATATATATATATATATATATATATATATATATATATAGGGACAAAGATATAAATAGTGTTTTAAGGAAATTTATTTTCCATTTTAGTGTGTTTTTTAAAACATTGTTGGGAGTGAAGTTTGGTCAGAAACACCAGCTGACAGCTGCAATTTCTGACAATAATTTATCTTTTTTTTTATATTGAAACTGTCGGGCAGGCTGCTTTTAGCTGTCGGTCCGACGATTTCTTAAAAAGCAAAAGCAAAATCCTTTTGCTTTTATTTTTTTTAATAATAAAATGTTGAAGCTGCAGACCTGCAACTAAAAGTTGCCGGTCTGCAGCTTTTAAATATTTTTTAATAAACTATTATTTTATTTTTTAAATAAATAATATTAAAATTTTTTTTATAAATATTAAATTTACAGGATTAGTACAAACATACAAATTTTATTTTAAACATATATTGGCTTTATTTCTTTTTAAAAATATTTACAAATCAAATTAATAAAAAAATATTATATACACAAATTAATTTGCGGGTATTACATTCTTCAATGTGTTATTATAATTAATTTGTAAATATATTTATTTATTATACAATATTTTGTATAATGTATTAATTTTATTAATACTAAATATAATTTTATTAATTTATTTTTAAATAAATTAATTTTATTCTTCAATGCCAAATTTACTTCTTTCTTATAGGCAAAAAGTAAAAAATTTCAAATTATTATCTATACGTTTAGCTTTATCAAACAATTTGGCATTTGAAAATTCAACCAAATCAACATTTTATTTAGAAATAATCTTTTATTGAAAAATCTAAAGCACAATAATTGTATTAATACATTATACAAAATATTGTATAATAAATAAATATATTTAGAAATTAACTACAGTAGCACAATAAAAAATGTAATACCTGCAAATTAATTTGTGTATATAATAATTTTTTATTAATTTGATTTCTAAATATTTTTACAAAAAAAAATCAAGTTAATATCTGTTTAAAATAAAATTTTCATATTTGTATTAATACTGAAATTTAATATTTATAAAAAAAATTATTAACTATTATTTATTTGAAAAATAATATAATAATTTATTAAAAAAAAAATTAAAAGCTGCAGACTGGCAACTTTTAGCTGCAGACTGACAGCTTTAACATTTTATTATTAAAAAAAGGTAAAAACAAAAAAAACAAAAAAATTTTGCTTTTACTTTTTAAGAAACTGCCTGTTCGACAGTTTCAATATATAAAAAATAATAATAATAAATTATTGTCAAAAACCGCAGCTAACAGTTGCGATTTTTGACCAAATCACACTTCCATCAATATTTTAAAAAACACACCAAAATGAGAAATATATATATATATATATATGAAACAATGTGAAAGCCTTTTTAAACAAAAATAATGATAGGCACAATCGTGAATCAAACATGAGCCGTGGATGTTTTGAGGCAAGAATGATCGGTACCAAATGTCTAAATCTTTCGGTTTTATGAAGTGTGCAGCCTAGGGATGCGGGCGGGGCGGGGGCGGGGAGTGGCTCCCCCATCCCCGCCCCGCGTAGGGGCGGGGATTCCCCGTCCCCGCCCCCGCTAGGGACGCGGGGGAAAATCCCCCCGTCCCCGTAAAAAAAAAATTAATTTTAATAAAAAAAATTAATTTGATGGACATTTTTGATCCAAATTAAAAATAATTTATAAAATTTAATAATTTAAAATTAAAAATATTTCATATAATTTAAATATAAATATTTTATACAATTAAAATATAAATATTTATAAATATTACATACAATTTATACATTACAAATATATATATATATATATATATATATATATATATATATATATATATATTAATATATTATTAATGTATTATCAATAAAAATATATATATATATATTAATATATTATTAATGTATTATATATATATATATATATATATATATATATATATATATATATATTTATTTATTTTTTTAATTTTTTTTTCGGGGCGGGGACCCCTTTCCTCGTCCCCGCCCCGAATTCAAGGGCGGGGATTTTTTCCCCCCATCCCCGCCCCCGCGGGGGAAAAATTCGGGGATTCCCCATCCCGTTCGGGTCGGGTCCCCGCGGGGGACGGGGAATCCCCGCCCCGTGAGCATCCCTAGTGCAGCCTTTGGTTTCTCCAGGATAACAGTGTAATTCTTTAAATTGCTTTCCTCTTCCTCCGCTGTTTTAAGGGAGATGACAAGCGAGGACCAAAAGACAAGAACAAGAAGAGAAATTAGCGTTTTGCTTTCCATATTATTGGAATATTCTAATTTTGGGTTGATGTTATGTGTACGTTACGGATCATGTATGTAGCGTTGAAATTAGCTTGAAGTAATATCAAACTCATTATGGCTGCTGATAAAGTGATAAATCTATAAATCTTCTTTATGTCATTCTAATTTAATTCCAAAATGGGTTGACTTTTCTTGTTTGTCATGAAAGTTTTATTGCATTGGTTGCAAATTCTTTTTAAATTGTACGGTCTTTTTTAAGGACCCTTTGTTTTTTCAAGCCATGGAGGCTTAGACACCTAATTTGCTCAATTATCCTTTGTTGGGTGAATTCCTGCTTTTGCTCCTCTGCCTACGGCTGTGGGGTATTTGTCCATCTGTGCAAAAGATTAAATTAAAAACAGTAATGATGGATTAATGATCAATATTTTACATATTTATATATATATGAACTACTAAGAAGCTTTGTTGTTTTCCTTTAAATTTTGTGTCGTTTCTCAACTTAAGTAGTCTTGATACTTTTACATATTTAATAGAAAAACAAGTCTTGATATTTTTCTTGCTTTCTTAATAATTCCTAATTTCCCTGTTTCAAGTTCAAAAGTATTTATTTTAAATTATTAATCGCAGTTGCGCATTCTTGAAACTTTTCATGACTCAATAATAAATTTTTACTTCATAAATTTTATAAAAAATTTTACTTTATGAATACAAAATTAATTTTATATAAGAACTTCCAATTTAATGACAATTTTTTATAATTAGCTTGATTGATGTGGAAGCATAGATCCAACTTAGAAAAAATAAAAATATGTATATCTAAAATTGAAATAATAAATATTAAGCAAAATCCATTTTTAGGTCTATGGATTTTTAAATTTTTTTATATTGGGTTACTTTACAAAAAAAAAAATTCTTAATAGGTCCTTATACTTTAAATAATATAACATGCAATCTCTCGTCAACAGCAAGTTAGTGAGTATATTTCAATTGATTGTGCATCATACAGGAAAAATCAACTCTCAATTGGATACATCGAACTTCTAAATTTTTTATATTAGGTCCCTGAACTTTTACAATTTTCATATTAGTTTCATTTATAAAAAAAATGGCAAATCTTACATAATTTATAAAAAAAAAATGACAAATCTTTAAAATATATACACGTTATTTTTGTTAATAAGAAACTGTATAGAAATTTAATCAATTTTTTTTTTATAAAGAGGTCTAGTATAAAAAAATTTTAAAAATTTAGAGATATGAAAATAAAATTTACGTAAATATTACAATGAGGGCAGACAAAATAGTTACAAAGTACAGATTGTGACATGAATATTAATTATATATTCAACGGTTTAATCTTGATGGATAGTTCACGTTTATGGCAATAAAAGTAATAGTGTCGTAGCATGCGGGCTAATTGTCACACGTTCTAGAATTTATTTTCGGTAAATTACAAATCGATACTTCTCAATTTCAGATCCAATATATAAAATCTTGCAAATAAATGTAATAGAGGGATTTGGTCCGATTTCCCTATAAAATATTAACAGAATGGCTGCGTCAGTTTTATGGTGTACCCACATATGTTTAAATTAATGGATAAAAACAAATCTATGCAAAATTAGTGAATTTCATTTGGAAAAATACTTGCCTAGATTCGGTGCAGGCAAGATATATGCACCAATCTAATGGTATATTGATACCTATACAAAATTGATTGAAAAAAAAAGTAAAGTGATAATTAACATGTACAGATATTAATTATGACCTAACTTTTTTTTTCAAAACTATGTATGAGTGTCAATATACCATTAGTTTGATCCATAAATTTTGCTTAGACCAGGTTTAGAGAAAACTTTTCCATTTCATAGCTAGCTATAATCTGCAAAACTAAAAGCCCATAAAAACGCAAAAAAAACAAAAAAGCTGAGATTTTTATGAAGAAATGGGTAACCCAAAACTGGAATTTTCTAGTGAAATTAAATATTAAGTGGGTGTAGAAAGAAAGATGGAGGGAGAGTATGTAAAGGCCTGAGATTTGGGAATGGAGAGAGTCATCCAAGAAGATGACCTGATGTGGGTTTTTGCCATTAATTTAAGGCATATGTGGGGGCTCACTATGGACCTAACTTAGCCATACCGTTAGTTTTTAAAGAAAAATTCAACGATGTCTCTGAATTGCAATTACATTTACATCAGCTATGCTCGAATTATCTAAAACATTAAAGAACCAACTTTTAAAGGTCACATGTTTAAAATTAATCAAGAACATAAACATCATTCGTACAACAATCAATATTATTCTTTGAACAGTTGTAAATCTATACATGTGTTTGCTTATTCAAATATAATAGCAATTGGGCTTCTCACACTATATCCATTAGCCACCCAATTTAGATAACCCTGAGCAATTGAGCTACTAGTACTAGCGTTTCCAGTTTTACTGAAGGTTACTGAGTATGTAGCGTTCTTGTTTGTCTCATTGAAACTAATCTTATTAGGTATTGCCATTATAACCACTCCTTGTGGTGCAAATATCTCAAGATTGTAAATAGAATTTTGCTGGCCATAGTTTGTAACTGTTCTTGTGTAAGTCTGTGGAGTAGAAGTCAATTTGATAGAAAATGATGGGTAATTCAGTTGAGCTTCAGGAATGCTCGAGTAATTTGAGCATTTCACTATCCGTTGTATGATTGTTCCCACATGTTTGTCTGAATAACCCAGACCACATAAATATGGAATGTAATCTTCAGGTTGGATATCATAAACAAGCCCCGGATCATTTGCTCTTGATGGGTTCACATGCCCTGCACCAATATCAAATATAGTAGCTGGAACGAACTGTTGATCGGAAATGGACTTGCCTCCAAGATTATACAAATTAGCAGTGGTCATGATTGCAGATTTTATAGCAGCAGGTGACCATTCAGGATGGACGCTTTTAAGTAGAGCTGCAATGCCACTCAGATGAGGGCAAGACATTGAGGTGCCTGACAACATCGCAAACCTGTTAGTAGTATTATCGACTGAAGTTGGATAAGCAGCTAAAATGTTCACACCAGGGCCTATAATGTCAGGTTTTAAAATCCCAGGACTTGCCCTGCTTGGACCTCTTGAAGAAAAATAAGCAACTTGTGGAGCATCTTTCAAGCCGACTATTGTCCCTTTAAACAGGATTGTAGCCATTGGCGATGTTGTGGAGTTTATATAGTCTTTGATTGCAGATCCAGCAATGTAACTTACATGTGAAGCAGGAAGCACATGAAGACTGGGTCTTGTGATAAAGCCTTGAAGTTCATCATTCATTACAATCATAGCAACACCTCCATTGTCTTTCACTTCTTGTCCTTTGGAAATTGTTCCAGACGCTCCCTCACATAACACTATCTTGCCTTTAATATTGACATTTCTTAATGATCCTCGCTTACAGAATTTTGACGATGTATGACCATTTGCACCTGCATAAATAAGAGGCAGCAATGTTGAAGAAAGGTTTGTGGGCTGGTAGAGAGATTCACCATTTAGCTCTACATTATTTCCAAGCAAAGCTGTTGATCTTATAGCTCTGTCTAAAGTGCTTGCTCCCACAGTTAGAATCCATGGTGCCTCATTTTCTACAGAGGTTGAGTTCGGACCGGAATTTCCTGCAGAGCAACTGACAAATATCCCCTTCTGTGTAGCTGCAAATGCACCAATAGCAATTACATCGTCATAGAAAGGATGCGAACCCATGCCAATGGACAGAGAAAGCACATCAACACCATCTTCTATAGCAGCATCCATTGCAGCCAATATCTCACTCTCACCTGCCTTGTTGTCTCTGCCAGAAACTTTATACATTGCTAAGTGGGCTAGTGGGGCAATGCCAAATGCAGTGCCATTAGCTTGACCAAAGAAGTTAGCACCTTGGACTGGACTTCCAGCTGCAGTGGCAGCTACATGTGTCCCATGCCCAATCATGTCCAATATGTTGTTAGTTCGTGTATCAAAGTTTCTTGCACCAATCAGCTTGTTATTGCATAATGTTTGATTGAACTCGCATCTCCCTTTCCATTTTTCCGGTGGTGGAGGCATTCCTTTACCGGAAAACGAAGGGTGATCAGGCGTTATTCCACTGTCTACAAGTCCAATAATCACTCCTTGGCCATAATTTGAACTTCCCCAAAACCCTGTATTCTGTTGGAGACCCATAAAAGTAGGAGTATGGGTCGTGTGCAGAGTCACCATCCTCTCTGGACGGGCTAAAACCACTTCTTCACTCATTTTCATTGCGATTACTTGCTCTGCTGTAAGTTTTGCAGAAAACCCAGTGACCACATGGCGGTAGGAGTGAATTAGGCGCGGCGTTTCTGACGAGCTGAAGGTGTTTTGAGGCAAGAACGATTTGTACCAGCTATCTAGATCTCTCAACTCTGTTATGTCTAAGGCTTGTGGTTTTTGCAGGAGAATAATGTAAGTGTCCAAATTGCTCTTCTCTTTCTCCAAAGTTGTCTGAGAAATGGCAAGAGAGGAGCTAAAGACAAGAACAAGGAGGAAGATCAATGTTTTGTTTTCCATTTTAATTGTTAGAAGAACGAAAAATTGCTAAGTGAGATGTCTGGTTTTGGATCATATAGTACTGATATTAGATTAAGGTACTATCAAACTCACCATAGATGGAAGACAGCTAAGAAATCATGGATTTTTCTTTGTTTGTTTTGTCGAAATTTCTCTCTAAGTTCTGTGACCTTTTTCGTCTCTTTTGAAGCGCCTTTTAACTCTTAGTGGCCAGTCCATGATAGACACCGCACAATGTGCGCATGCATCTGCGGGGGTCAATTGTTGACTCCATCGTAGAAAATTAAAGAGGAAAAAAAATGAAGTGATGACTTTGTTTTTTTTTTTTTAAAAAAGGATAATGAAGAAATGATGACTAATCATCAATCTTTAGACATTTTATATGAAGTACTAACATCAAAAGTCCTATTTTGAATTATCAACAGTAGTGACTAACTTTGCAAATTTGTTTATTGTACTGAATTTATGGATTTATTAATAAATCAAGTTAACAATATAATGACCTTATAAGTTCTTATTTTACATATATGAAATTAATTTTAAGAATTACCATTTTTCTAGTAATTTAATATTAAATCTAATTATAATGAAAGAATATATGGAATTCAGATAAGTAAAATTCAAGAAAAGAAATGTAAATGTAAAACTTGAACAATAAACATTATGCTGAAAGCCAAATTGGTCACAAGTACATATTGTCTCATGAATATTATATTGAGTAATTTAATTAAGCTTAAATAGTTGAGCCACTTCTGTTTTTGTTGCTGCAACCTAGTGATGTCATAGCATGTGCTAATATGCTCACATGTGCTGAAATCGTTTTTCCCCAAGCATCAAATTCAACAAAAAAATTATATATTAAAGACAAAGTAACAAAGCTCGAGTTATAACGTACAATTTCTTATTGAGACCATTAATTAGGTGGTGTTTGTGCTAATAATCAAGTTATATTAAGTGATGTTTGTGGTCATAATTTCAATTAGTGTGAGTGAGACTAATAATATTACTGGCCCCATACACTACAATTATGCAGATTCTGTAAGATTTTCTATACTTTTATTGTATAAGGTCTTGGTCAATCCTTGATCATTTGATAATTTGTGCACTTGGACTTGTCAAAAGTAAGCCCACTTGTGCTAAGTATACTTGGTTTACCATTCTTCACTTTAAATGAACTGGCCCATGTTCACCTACAAGCTGACCTTCAAAGGCCCAACAATTTTACTTATCCTTCGATAACAACGGGAAAGTGTCCCTTATTACTATTCAATTTTAAACAAGTTTTGTTTGCCTTTAATTATAAAGCAATTGACCTTGTTAATTTGGATCTTGCTTGTACTAAATTAATTTTGGGTTAATTCATTATTTTCCCTTGCCAAAAAATTGTAACGAAGATAGATAAACCACTTGGCACGATCAACGTCGACAATTCTAATTCAAAAACACCTCCAACCATTGGAAAGATCAAGAAATTATACTTGGAGATAGATAAACTACTTGGCTCATCCTTAATCCAAAAAAGGTTGGGTCCCTTTTCCTGATATTTCTTTGTAAATTCGATTATCCCACCAATCTGAGATCTCTAATATTCTCCGGTACCACAAAGGTGGTTTTGGCATGGACCGATGACATTACCGATGTCCTAATGCTGACTTTAATATATGGATTTTATGTTTTAAACCAGGTCGTTGAGGCAGAGATAAGACCTGGAAATAAGAGAATGAATCCAACCATTACACTCCAACTTTCATAATTAAAGGCCGGCCTAAATCAACAATCTCAAACATTCTACTCTATCTCTCTGTTAATATAAATACTTCGCATAACATTTTATACAAGTTCAAAGATTAGCTCTTTCTAGTTCATCTAATAATATGGGAAAGAGAAGGTTAACAGTATTGCCAACCATGTTCTCTCTTTTCTTCCTCATCCTCAATTTCATCTTTATCTCCCCTTTCGCAATTGCTGATAAGCCAGTTGCTTTATCAAAAAATTCTGAAAATGAAAAGGAAGAAAAGGGCTTAGAGACTTACATTGTCCTCTTAAAGAAACCTGATGGCTTAAATTTTTCTGAGTCGAGAGATTTAGATAGCTGGTATCAGTCTTTTCTGCCAACTAAGGCTGCCTTCAGCTCGGAGCAACCGCGTCTATTACACTCTTACCACCATGTGGTGACAGGATTTGCTGCAAAACTTACAGCAGAGGAAGTGAAGGAAATTGAAAAGAAGGATGGGTTTGTTTCAGCCCGCCCCACAAGGATGGTGCCTTTTCACACAACGCATACGCCTAGTTTTTTGGGTTTACCGCAAAACAATGGACTATGGAACTACTCAAATTATGGCAAGGGAGTAATTATTGGACTTATCGATACCGGAATAGCCGCTGATCATCCTTCATTTAGTGATGAAGGAATGCCTCCTCCACCTGCTAAATGGAAAGGGAAATGTGACAATGCAACTCTATGCAACAAAAAGCTTATTGGTGCAAGAAATTTTGCTACTGACAGTAACAACACATCGGATGAGTATAGACATGGGACTCACACAGCAAGCACAGCAGCTGGAAGTCCTGTTCAAGGTGTTAGTTACTTTGGCCAGGCAAATGGCACGGCAATTGGCATGGCACCATTAGCTCACTTGGCAATGTACAAATTAGTTTCTGGCAGAGACAGTAGAGCTAGTGAGAGTAAGATATTGGCTGCTATGGATGCTGCAATCGAGGATGGGGTTGATGTGCTTTCGCTTTCTCTCGGAATTGGTTCTCATCCATTCTATGATGATGTCATTGCATTAGGTGCATATACAGCTATTCAAAGAGGAATCTTTGTCAGTTGCTCCGCAGGAAATTTTGGACCTGAAAATAGTTCGTTATCCAACGAGGCACCATGGATTCTAACTGTAGGAGCAAGCACTATCGACAGAGCTATAAGAGCAACAGTAGTACTTGGAAATAACACAGAGCTAAATGGCGAATCACTTTTCCAACCGAATGATTTTCCTTCAACGCTGTTTCCACTTGTTTATGCAGGGGCAATAGCCAACCCATACTGCTACCCAGGAACACTGCGAAATGTTGATATTAAGGGCAAGATAGTGCTATGTGAGGGAAGTGGATTTGATGATGATACAAAAGGCCAAGAAGTGAAAGATAATGGTGGGCTTGGCATGGTTGTCATGAATGATAAGATTGACGGGTCATTTATAAGACCTTGGCCTAATGTGATCCCAACATCGCAGGTAAGCTATTCTGCAGGATCAACGATTATTGCCTATATAAACTCTTCATCATCTCCAACAGCTACAATAAAATTTAAAGGAACTGTTATGGGTTTGGCTGTGCCAGATGCTCCTCAAGTTGCTACATTTTCCTCAAGAGGTCCTAGCATTTCGAGTCCAGGGATCCTGAAGCCTGACATAGTTGGACCCGGTGTGAACATTTTAGCTGCTTGGCCAGTTTCAGATGACAATACTACCAATAAGTTTACTTTGGACTCAGGCACCTCAATGTCTTGTCCTCATCTCAGTGGCATTGCAGCTCTACTTAAAAGTGCCCACCCTGATTGGTCACCTGCTGCCATAAAATCCGCCATCGTGACCACCGCCAATTTGTATAATCTTGGAGGCAAGCCTATTAATGACCAATATTCTGTTCTGGCTACTGTTTTTGACATGGGTGCAGGCCATGTGAACCCATCAGCAGCAAATAATCCAGGACTTATTTATGATATCCAACCTGAAGATTATATTCCTTACTTATGTGGTCTGGGTTATTCTGACAGAGAAGTAGAACTTATCGTGCAAAGCAGAGTGAAGTGCTCGAATGATTCAAGCATACCAGAAGCTCAGCTAAATTACCCTTCATTTTCTATCAAATTGGGATCTACTCCACAAACATACACAAGAATTGCAACCAATGTTGGGCAAGCTAACTCAGTTTACACCCTTGAGATCTCGGCACCACAAGGTGTTGATGTTCAGGTAACACCTGATAAAATTGCTTTCAGTGGAGTTAATCAAAAAGCCACGTACTCGATAACATTTAGCAAAAATTTGAAAGCCAGTGGTGGTTTTTCTCAAGGATACCTGAATTGGGTGGCTGATGGATATAGTGTTCGTAGCCCAATTGCTGTCCTATTTGAGTAAATAGATATATAGTTTTACGTTTGATTTCTTTAGATTCTTATTATTTCACTGATTTATGCATGTGCTCTTGGAAGAAGAAAGTTTTAGGGTTAATGTTGTTGTTTGTCGCTAAACTTTTTAATTAAAACAAGCCGTCGAGTTTTTTTCTGGATACTCTTACATGTATATACGGTGTACATACACAGCGGTAAAAATTTGATAAATTTTTCAGTTTTGTCTTTGAGGTCGACAATTTTCAAAATGAAAAAATTTCGACATCGTATTGTTCTAAAAAAAAAGGGAAAAATTCTGAATGATTTTGTTTTCTTTCAATTCTAAACAATACCATTTGGATAATTCAATTCTTTAACAAAAAAAAGAGAACATCTAAAAAATTCAATATTATCTGTATTGTAGCGAAAATAGCAAAGACAGAAACTTGGGAAAACCAATCAATCAATATGAAATTATTCTTAACCTCGAAATTAACAAAGTAAACCTATTTATAGGTTTTAAACAAATTCTAAAATAAATAAACCGAAAAATTACAAATAAATTCCTAAATAAAATTTTTAAAGGCCCGAATCATTCAAATCACTTCGTTTTAATATATTATGTCTCTCGTAACTCCAACCGAGCCAAAATTTATGGCTCGTCAAGGTTTTCGAACCTTTTACTGAGCGGTCCGATTCAAGAAATCTACAGTGATATGCTTCACATCAAACTCTATTGTCTATGTCAATTTAAACAATATCTACTTTCCAACCTAGCTATCAAAATATTCCAAATTCACCTATAAAATATATCTTACTTAGCAAAACATTTATTTAAAAGTCTATTAAATAAAAAAAATGCACATATAATGCAAACTACAATTGTTTAGTACACCTAAAATTTTAAACATGTACATAAATTAAATACTCAGTATTAGTTGAAATGAGTGTAAACCATGGTTATTAAAACCGGACCGGACCGGTCGGTTCAACCGGTTGAACCGCAAACCGGTTGGTTCAACTGTTGAAAACCGGATCGGAAAAAATCGGGAAGAACCGGCCAAAACCGGGTTGAACCGGCAAAAAACCGGGTCTAATTTAAAATAATTAATAAAATAATTATTTTTTCATAAAAATAAAAAATAAATAATCTAATAAATTTTATTTAACAAATAATTGATTTTTTTACTATTTAATCACATTTGAACTTAATGAAAATAATATAATGATTTAATAATTCAATAAAATATAATAGAATAAAAATTTAATAAATTATTAAAATTGGTAAACTTAAAGATAATTTTCTATCATTTTTTTTAATTTCATCTACAGTTATTGAATTATTTAATTTTTAAATTAAAACTCATAAAATAAAATATTTTAACAGAAAATAACTAATCAAATAATAATTTAAAAAAAATAAAAGGTGAAAAAATATTATTACTAGTATATTTGAGGCATATATTAAATGTTTTGATTGATTTTTTTTTTGAGTAGTAGTATTTATAAAAATTATACTAATTAATAATATTTTAAAAAATATAAAAAAAACCCCGGTTGAACCCAATCGAACCACGAACTCTCAGTTTTCTTTTCATTTTCACAAATTGATCAAGATCATACACAAAATAAATTATCTGGTTTGAGTTCCTATCTTTGAACGTAAAAATCTTACATTGGCAACGGCGAAAATCTTGAATATCTAGTTTGATAGCTTTCTATTTTATACATAGAATTTTCTTCAAAAACTATTTTCTGCGCCTCTCCAGTAGAGCTTATAGAGTCCGAACATGAACAAGTTGAGTCATTGATGATTACAGTATAACACAATAAGCAAATGTCAATTATGATTTGAAATCTCCCCTAACTGAGCAGTCCTATAATAACTATGTGGATAAGGCAGAGAGACAAGAGGAGAATGTTTGAAGTTGTTATTGAAGATGGGAATTAGAGCCAAAAGGATTTCTAGCATCAAAAGGATATTAGCATTACAAAATTAAATTTATCCATTGGTTGGATCAAAGGAAGTGGGAGAAAATGAGGGAAAAGTAAGTGTAATTAACCTTATTACTTTCCCTTGTTTGGTTTGTAAAATGGCAAAAATGGAGAGAAGAATACAAAAGAAATCAGATTTTCCAATTCTCCTCTTATCTGGATTTTATTTTCGTCCAATTTGGAGAGAAATGAGGGTAATTGGGAGGAAAAAATAGTATAATTGTGTGAAATGACTAAATTATCCTCCCTCTATAAATACATTTTTCCCTCCAATTTGGGGAGATCAGTCTGCTGCTCCCGCCCTTTGTTCTTATCCACCTGGCCAACACCGGAATTTCCTTGGCCGATCGCTGATCAAAGCTTCATTCGCCGATGAGTTTCATTGTTTGTTTTTCGGTATGTATATCTCTTTGTTTTCCATTTTCTCTGTCTGTATTTTCATTATTCAATTGATGTTTATTTTGCCTTGGAATAAATTGGTCTCTCAGATGCATCGCAACTACCTCTCCTTGCCGGATCGTTACTTGCCCATTCCGTTTAGTCGTTTTATAATCCTTATCTATTATTTATTTAGTATCTACATGCTAAATAAGATAAAGCAATAGTATAGCAAACTGGCCACAACAGAAAAACTCAATTTTTGTTTGCTTTAATTAACAACAAAATCAAAGTTCGCTTTTTGTTTGTTTTAATTAACAGCAAATTAAAAGTACAATTTGTGTTTGTTTTGATTAACTCATAGCATCAACAGCAAATTAGATTACTTGTTTTAATTATTGTATAATGGGTAGGAATTCTTTTTGTATTAGATAGAAGTAGAAAGATTGCAAAATAGATCAAGATCACTAGCACAACAGGATATTTTGTGACTTGTTATTAGGATATTTGTGACTTATTTTTACTTATTTAGATGGATGCTTGATGAATGATTTTTTTTTTCTAAATTTTATAACGATATATGACTTTAGAAGGCTGAAAAGCTATTAAACTAAGCTGTTGTCATGAGTTACATAATTATTATTTTTTGAATTTAATTTAATTCTTCTCCATGAAAAGTAATGCTAAAAAAATTGCTAAAGTTACTAGAGAGAGAATTACTGAGAAAAATGATCTAATAGACTACAAAATGTATCTATCATTGTGCTTATGCTATGATTTAGATTAGTAGAAACTTGTAATAGCCATAGTGCAGTTATGCTTTGGAAAAATGATTTGGTGCTTTTATTAAACATATTGCCATTAAGGGAGGATATATTGTTTTGGCTAGAAATCTTTTATATCCAGTCTTATACTTTAATAGTTAATCATGTGATTTTGAGTGGGATTATTATTTTCTGAAATTTTGAGTAGGTATAAATGAAGTGTAATGGTTTTGATAAAGAACATAATATTGTATGAGCACTTATATATATGTGTGTTTCTCTGTTCTTATTTTAAAGTTATTGTTAAGTGCATAATTTTACGTATTTTTACTTGATATTCTCCTATTTTTTTGTATTAATTTCTAACCAATTTGGAACTTTTCACTTGTTTATATAATTTTGATCATTTCAGGATTTAATTGATTAAAGAAAGTATTTTGTGGATAATTAGACTGATTTGAAATAGTTGAAAAAGTTGAAATCAATTTTGATGTAAATAAGGGAAAGATATGCAGATCTGACCCTTAGACTTGCCCAAGGCTAAGGGAAAAACGGGACAGTTTGGATAAATTAGCAGATTTATTTTGTGCACAAAACCCTAGCCACAAGGGATATTTCAACTGTATTTTGAGGAATTTTAGTCTATAATTTAGGAGATAAAAGACAGTATTTTTAGAAAGATTAAATTGAATTTAATATTTTTATTATATTTTTCACGTTTAGATAGGAACCAACTACTTACCTAAATTTTCTAGGTTTTCTTTTAAAAAGGACAGAGGAAAAATGTGAATAGTAACTTTGGTAGCTGTCGCCGCCTCTGTTCTTTCATATTTGTGATAGGAATTTTCCTAGTTTTCAATTTTATTTTGTTTTTGTTCAAAGCTATAAATGGCTAACTCTTTTATTCTAGTTAAAGGTTAATTCAAGGGCAGGATTCAAGTAAATTACTGTGAGATTGTTCTTGCTTATTTTTCTCTTTAATTTATGTGACGTTCATGTTATTTTCTGCGATTTAGGTAAACTACATCCCAATTGTTATTTATTTATATGCAATAAGGGCCTATTATTCATTTAATTAAATAGCGTATAGGCAATTGAGGTTATCAAATCCGTAATTATTTGATAAAATCAATAATAAGTGGTAATTAGTATAGCAATACTGAGAAGGGTTGTTGTATTAAGTAAATATATGATTTGGTTTAAATCAATCTCTATAAGAAATTGGTTAACCTAGATTGTGTCTTTCTAATTCATAAAACTGATAATAAATTAAATTATATCGATAAGAGAGTATTGTTTATTGGTTAGGGGTTAATTACAGTTTTACTTGATTGGCCTATTAATACGGAAAGATTGGTCGGGAGCACTAAGCGGACAACTATAACCAATTTATTGCATGATTATAGAGTTATCTTTTCATTCATGATCAGTAAAATTGGATCATGTGCCGTGAATGCCTTTGACTAGAGTTTTTCATCTTTTATTTTATTTTTATTTATTTTTTGCATTTTATTTGTTATTATTTTAATTCTGTATTTTTTATTCTTTATTTACAAAACCCCCCATTTTTATTTTTATTGTTTATTTTTTATTATTTAAAGAATTAAAACTCGACCAATCCCTATAGATTTGACCCTGCTCATCGCTATTTACAAAATTTTAGTTAAGAGTAGAAATTTTATTTTTATTGGTTTCGATACCCACCAGCTATAAATGGAAATTTTAATTTATTTGTGTTAGCTTTTGTTTAGTTAAAAGTCCTTCAGTCATAAGTACTATTTTGTATAAGTTTATCAAGTAAATTCCGACTTGTACTATTTGATTATTTTGATTGACAGGCTTCCCTCCCATAAATTTGTTTATAAGAAAGTTAGAAACTAGTGATTTTCACTTCATAATGTTGTTATTATGCACAACAATGGTCCACTTCGTGTATAAAATTGGCACTAGCTACATGTATATAATAGAAATGGTCCACTAAATGCATAAAAACTTATGTTTATATATATATATATATTTGATCGATAAATATACACCCCATTGATGTTGCCAAGGTTCTTAAGAAAGATAGAAAGACAAGAAAAGCTATTGATAACATTGCCAAGGTTTTTAAGGAAGAGAATGTTATAATTGAAAAAATACGCCAACGTGTTTATTTGGATGAAGAGGTGTATATGCTGAACTGATGAAACTTGGCTTTGATGTTTATGTTCGTTATAAGGCTTATGATTTCATTGCAGCAAATCAAACAAGGATCAGAAAGTTTTTTTGGTTGTCCAAAGCATGAGCACAAAGAATACTTATTGCATTTGAAGCAAGATGCTGATGACTTTTAAATACATGAAAAGTTAATATGATCTTAATTTTTTGTAAAACTGATATATTTTGGTTGACCAGCAAATATTATTTTTGGAAAAATATATTCCAAACAAGCCTTGTCAAATATTATTATTATGGCAGCTTGTTGATTTTTTTGTAAATGTTTACATAGAACAATATGTAAATGCAGCCATTAAATGGGTTTAATGTAATTATACTGATTGAATTTATTTATATATTAATTATATAATTTTTATTTATATTATGCATGTCATTATATATAATTATTCAGTTGTGTCGTCTATTTCCATTTTGAAATGTTATTGATTATAGCTCTGAAACTCTAGTATAGATTTCAGTTAAAATTGCAACTATTATTATTATTACCATAAAATAATATTATAAGTATGTAAATGTCAAGATAACATCTACTATTAGAAAGGAAATCTAATTTATTCTATATTTATTTTAGGTTATCCAAACAATGAAAATCAAAATCAAAAGAAATAAAATTTACATTACTCATTTCCTCTCATTAAAGAAAATTCAATTTGCTCTTATCCAAACAAAGCATTAGGAATTTTCTAATGATCATTGGTTGAAATTTATGAAAGGGCGTATAACATAGGACCTGATATTTTCTTTGAATACTAGAGTACTTGTTTTATTATTCTGATTATATTAGGATGCTGGCTCAATAGTATTAATTCGGTTCAGAAGCAAGCCCCTCCATAATATTGAAGACTTTATTGCCAAAAAAATAAAAAATTTGCAGCCTTTATTGTTATATATATTTTTTTTTATAATATATTTTTGAGAGTGAAGGAGGATGATACCCGAATCCTGTCAACTGCAAAAATAGTCAGTTTTTAAAATACTTTATTGTTAAATATTTGTTCACTTTAAAAAGACATAATAAAATGTATAAAATCTATATGTTAGAAAGGATCATAAAGTTCAGCATCCCACTCTCCAGAAGTTGTTCTATATATCAAGCCTCAAGCTAAGTCTGCTCACTCAAACAGGACAGCAATTAGACTACGAACACATTCACTTGCAAGTTGGAAGGTGGAAGAGTGGATTAGAGGGAAGAATGTGTCACTCAATTTTTTTTTATTTGGCTTGCATAAAATGCTTGTTAGAAGAGGTATTTATATGAAGCTTATATGATTACTTTATAACTTCTACTTAAATGCCCAACAACTTTTTACACTACTAACTTATTATTAAATGCTCTTGCTCTTTAAAAAGATATAGTGTTGTAGGCACTATCTAATCATAAGACTATTCTAGAAATAAATCTTAGCCATACATTGTAATTTTAGAATAAAAGGATATTTTTCAAGAGAACTCTAGCTAGAAACTCTAAAGTTCAAAATTACATTTTTAACAGTCTTTCTTAGTTTAAACTTATCTTCTTCATACCAAATCTTAATCTTAGTCTTTCAAAGTCTTCAAACTTGAGTGACTTTGTGAAAATATCCGCAACTTGGTCTTATATTTGCACTTCCTGATGAAATGATATCTTGCTTCTATATGCTTGTTTCGATCATATGGAACACCGGATTCTTGGCAAGTGATTGGACGTATTTATTGTCAATGTAAATCTCTATTACTTTGGTAGCCGCCTTAGCCAAATTGCATGACAAGTACAAGAGATTGCCGCCACATACTCAAATTCATATGTAGATAACGTAGCAAGCGGTTGGTTGTTTGAACTGCATGAAATTTTTCTTTCCTAAAAAATCATCAATTATCGTTGTATTTTTCTTTTTTTAAACTTTATTTAGTTAATGTGAGACTGTTAAGGTTACTCATTTAGGTGTGTTTATTTTGAAGAACGTTTAGAGTATAAAATGAAGAAAAATAGCTATTTTGGAGAAAAAAGAAACAGAGAAAAACAAAATTCAAAGCATAAAAAAAAAAATAAATAAAAATGGAAGAAAGTTAAATCATTGAAATAAAATTGAGAGAATAATTGATCGCTTTGAAGAGAAAGCCGTCACAATATGAGTAATAAGAACTCGTTAAAAAAATAAAAATAAAAAGACGGTAACTGTAGAAACACTATTGTCGCAAACCAGGGCAATCGAGATCATTCCACTTTGAGTTTTGTGCAGGAAAAAAAGTTTATTCTAACAGATATTGTTGACGTTATTAGTATGAAACATTTTTAATCTTTAAAAAGACATAATAAAATGTCTAAAATCAATGACTATTAGAAAGGACCCCACTTCCCAAATGCTATTCTTTCAAGCCTCAAGCTACTTATCCTCATTCAAATAGCACAGCAATTGGAGTACGAACACTATATCCATCAGCCACCCAATTTAAGTATCCTTGCGAGAAGTATCCACTTGCATTGGCATTTTTGGTAAATGTTACCGAGTATGTAGCTTTCTCATTCAGCCCAGAGAAAGAAATTTTATTAGGTGTTACCTGCACATCTACACCTTGAGGTTTCAAGATCTCGAGTCCGTAATCTGAATTAGCCTGGCCAACATTTGTCACTGTTCTAGTGTAAGTTTTTGATGTCGATCCCAATTTGATAGAGAATGAAGGGTAATTCAGCTGAGCTTCAGGTATGCTCGAATCATTGGAACACTTCACTGTACCCTGCACAATAAGTCCTACCTCTTTATCAGAATAGCCTAGACCACACAAGTAAGGAATATAATCTTCCGGTTGTATATCATAAATAAGGCCCGGATCATTTGCTCTTGGTGGAAAGACATGGCCTGCACCCATGTCAAAAACTGTAGATGGGACTAGCATTTGATCAGAAATGGGGTTGCCCCCAATATTATACAAATTAGCAGTGGTCATGATGGCAGATTTAATTGCAGCAGGTGACCAATCAGGATGGGAACTTTTAAGTAGAGCTGCAATGCCACTCAGATGAGGGCAAGACATTGAGGTGCCTGAGATCATGGCAAACTTGTTGGTGGTATTGTCAACTGAAACTGGCCAAGCGGCTAAAACTCTCACACCAGGGCCTATAATGTCTGGTTTCAAGATACCAGGACTTGCAACGCTAGGACCTCTTGAAGAAAATTTAGCTACCTGAGGAGCATTTGGCACAGCCGTGCCTACCACAGTTCCTTTGAATAAGATCGTAGCTGTTGGAGACGATGTTGAATTTATATAGGCTTTTATCGCTAATCCTTCAGTGTAGCCCACTTGTGATGCAGGAAGCACATGAAGCCTTGGTGTTGTGATGGGCCCATCTCTCTCATCATTCATGACAATCATGCCAGCGCCTCCATTATCTTTTACTTCCTGGCCTTTAGAAATATCTCCAAAACCTCCATCGCACAATACTATCTTGCCTTTAACATCAATGTTTCTCAATGTTCCCGGGTCACAATATGCGGCAGAGCTGTCATTTGCGCCTGCATAAACAAGTGGAAGAAACGTTGAAGGAAAATCGTGCGGTTGGAACAAGGATTCACCATTTAGCTCCGCATTATTTCCTAGCAATACTGTTGCTCTTATAGCTCTATCAACAGTGCTTGCTCCAACAGTTAGAATCCATGGTGCCTCATTTGATAACGAACTATTATTAGGTCCAGAGTTTCCTGCCGAACAGCTGACAAAGATTCCTCTTTGAATAGCTGCATATGCACCTAATGCAATGACATCATCATAGAATGGATGAGAACCGATTCCAAGAGAAAGCGAAAGCACATCAACACCATCATCAATTGCAGCATCCATTGCAGCCAATATCTCTGTGTCGCCAGCCTTGCCAATTCTTCCAGAAACTTTATACATTGCCAAGTGAGCTTGTGGTGCCATGCCAGTTGCAGTGCCATTGGCCTGCCCAAAGTAACTAGCACCTTGAACTGGACTTCCAGCTGCAGTGCCTGCTGTGTGGGTCCCATGCATAAACTCATCTTCGGTGTTATTGCTGTTAGTAGCAAAGTTTCTCACACCAATAAGTTTGTTATTGCATAGTGTTGCATTGTCGCATTTCCCTTTCCATTTTGCAGGTGGAGAAGGCATTCCTGCATCGCTAAATGATGGATGATCTGCTGTTATTCCACTATCAATTAGTCCAACAATCACTCCCTTGCCATAATTTGAGGAGTTCCACAATCCTCCATTTTGATACAAACCCAGTAAACTAGGTGTATGTGTTGTATGCAGAGGAACCATCCTTCTAGGACGGGCTGAAACGAACCCATCCTTCTTCTGCATTTGCTTGACATCCTCAGCAGTAAGTTTTGCGGCAAACCCTGTCGCCACGTGGCGATATGAATGTACTAAACGTGATGGCTCTGAGCTAAAGGTGTTAACTGGTAGGAATGACTGATACCAAGTTTTTAAATCTTCAGACTGTGTAAACACCACACCTTCTGGTTTCCTCAAAAGGACAATGTATGTGTCTAAGTTTCTCTCTCTTTCTTCATCTACGGGGTTCTTGGATGAGCCAACTGAAGTCTCGTCAACAGCGAGAGATGAGCTAAAAATAAAATTGAAAGTAAGGAGGAATACAAAAAACATTTTGTTTTCCATATTATTTGAAAAAACTTGAAAGATGGTTTTTGAATTTGATGTTCTACAATCATATGCACGTATTTTATAGTGTCTCTTAACAGAGAGATGGCCGGCATTTATGAAATTAAGTTGGAATTTATTGCTTGGAATTTCTTATATTTGTTTCTCTTAAGGCTTCCTTTCCAAACAAATGGTCCAGGGCTAAAGGTTGACGTGCAGACTAAATTGAAATTGTCGTCTAGAACGGTTCTTCAGATAGAACTTATGCAAGTTTTAAGGTTGCTTTGAATTTTAAATTTTGATATGACTTAATTTCTTGTTTAGTGCACACAACAATTTCTTGGTAGCTGTAGTCCGCAAGGATCAAATTCATCATAGGGAATAGTATCGTATGCAATTATCGTTACTTAACTTTTTGTGCATAGGAAATGACAATATTTTCTTTTTTTTATTTTTTCCTATTTTTAAACAGGTTGACATTGATTTTGACCATGTTGTTTTTGTTTTCAACTGCAATAATTCGTTGGTTTTACTCTATGCTAAATGTCTAACAAAGTTAATTAAACATTCTTGTACCTGTCGCGTTGAAAAAGAACTACTACCTGATCGAAGGAGCAGCAGTCAGACTGTGAAAATCAAGAGAAAAATCATAGGTGATACATAAAATTATAGGATTTATTGGATTTGACAAAGAATAATGCTTATGCTTTTTGCAGCACAGATTAATTTTAGAGAACTAAGGGCCTGTTTGGCATTGCTTTTGGAATGCCAAAAAACTGTTTATTTGATAAAAAGCTGATTATGGGACAAAAATAAGTATTTGGTAAAAGTTGATTTTAGAAAAATTAATTTTCTGAAAAGTGAAAAAACTTATTTTTAGAAAAATCTAGAAATTGAAGATTTTCAGAAAAGCTGATTTTCAGCTTTTAAGTGCAGCAGATTTAATATTTTTTTTAGACAAAAATATCTTTTATTTTATTTCATAATAACAATTATATCTAATATAATTTTTTTTTGCTCTTTGTTTTATCCTACCACCCAAATTATCTGACGTTAAAAATAATTATGTTATTTTTTATCTCTTCTATTTTTTTATCATACAAAATAATATATATGATTAATTTAGAAAATAATATATATATTTTTAATTTTTTTATGTTATATTTATATTTATTTTTTATTTTTTTATTTTAAAAAGCTATTTTTAATCATTTATTTACCAAACAGTTAACAACTATTTTTAATTTTATAAGTCATTTTGAATTTTATTTATCAAACAGTTATCTACTTTTTGATATACAGAGAAATTAGCTATAAGAGCAAATGTAGCGGCTGCTTCTCCATCTATTAATTTATTGCTCAAGAATGATAACAATTTTAATATGTATTGCAGTAGTTCGTTTGCCATATGTCATATTTTCTTAGTGTAAATAAGAATAGAAATGCCACATATTTAGACATATGTATTATTATCCTATAAAAATATGATAGATTGTAATGGATAGTAAACAGATTACATGGAGGACATAAATTTTTAATTCTTTACTAGAAATGGACACTTTGCGAGCATTCATATTTAACATAAATATTGTACTATTATTATTATAGGCCTTGAGCTGGATACTGACGGTTGGACTTAGCATCTACACCGTCCATGCAGTAGTGTCTTCACAGTATGCAATGTAGGCTTCAAATCAATTAATGGGCCTGACCGATTTAAAAATCATTATACATAAAAATAAGGCAGAAGCCTTTTATGGTGAAATCAAATCTTCAGATTGAGCCTTTTGAACTGGATTGTCACACTGACCCAAAATTGACAAGGCCACAAGCCAGAATGCAAAGTTTTAGACTGCACAATTTTACCAACTTAATCCACGAAAGAGTATGTTGAAATTGATTACAAAATGTCTTGAATTTTTTTTTTTCTTTTTATATTGAAAAAATAGAAACTAATAGTAAAATTGGGAAAATAAAATATATTTAGATGCATCTAGAGAGGCTGCAACACATACAATATGAATTAGCTAAGAAATAAAACGGAAATAATAAAATGGCACTTCTAAGGTCAGTGACAACAACTACAAAGACTGCCATAGCAGCCTCTGCTCTGCCCGCTGTTTTTGCTCTCTCGTCTTCTTCTTTTCAATCGTCTCATTCCAATCCCAAATCCAATAGTCTTTCGTTCCTTTCTGTCTCCTCTTCCTTTCTTCGCCCTTCATTTCGCTTAGGCCTCGTCAAGAACTTGGCTCAGCCCCCTTCTGCTCTCAGCATGGACACACCCACATCAGATCATAAATCCACCTCTCAGGTTCCTAATTTAATATTTAGGTATTAACCCTTTTGTTTATATGTCAATATGTTTCGATTTCAGCTCTAAATTTCCAATCTTTTTTACTTTGTTTTGTAGGAAGACGCTGTCTTGCCCGAGCTACTTGTAAGCTAAATTCTCCATTTTTTAATGTGTTTCAGCTTGAAATTTTTGTCTCAATTTATATAATTTATAAGCTGGTTATGGATTTATATTGGCGATAATCTTTGTTTCGTTGGCTCTAATGTTGATTTGATAACAGACGGAATTCATGGTGGATATGAAGTGTGAAGGCTGTGTTAGTGCCGTCAAGAATAAGTTACAAACTGTTAATGGTATGCTATTATTTGCATAAGCTATTTTTTATTATATAAGCATTGGTTAAATTTTTCTTTTTAAATCTTAACCAAGGGTTATCTTGGGCGCCATTTTTGGGGGAAAATTAGGAGTGAAGAATGTGGAGGTGGACTTGAGCAATCAAGTGGTAAGAGTTCTTGGCTCTTCACCTGTGAAAACGATGACTGAAGCTCTGCATCAGACCGGTCGAAATGCCAGATTGATTGGCCAAGGAGTCCCCGAAGGTTGGTTAACTAGATTTATTTTGCTGATTATGCTAATTTTTTGAATCTCTCTCTTACTTCTGCCCTTTTATTATTTCTAATTGCTACTGATTTAGTTAGACTTGGTAGTTTTCAATACTCAATAAGCTTTGTTACTTGTTGCGCCTGCAATAAACCATAGCTAAAATGAAAACTTCTGTAGTCCGTTAATTGTTTTTATAGTATGCTGTGGTGATGATCAATGGCTCCATTTTATGAATTCTGCATCTAAAACATGATGAAGTGAATGTTTACAATATTCCTTTGTAATTTCAATCATTTGGGAACTTAGAACTCCATTGTAAACCCTTGTTCATCTGTTCTGCTTAACTTCAACCTTCTCCTCTCAAGATGTCAGATAAAAATTCACTGATTGAGACCCAGCCTCCTCTTAATACATAATTTGGTTATTTGGCCCCTCTTTCTATAATCAAGCCCGTTCTCCTACCACATATAGTCTTCCAGAAAGGCAAATGCGGGAATATAACTTTAATCCTCATTGTGCTTGCAAATTCCCTGAAACCATAAATGGCTACAATTACTAATATTATTTAGCCATTGTTACTTCTCTGTTTTTTTTGATTCTGAAGAAATGAAATCAACTAAAGTCACTTTCAATGTGAGACTAATTCTTTGAATTGTAGATTTATAAACTTGATCTGTTTTCTCTTCTCAACCTCCTAGTTTTTAATGGTCTCTTATGCTATTGATTTTTTTCATAACGACCTATGTTCTTACGAGGAAATAATATTTTTCTTATTTGTCTGTTGGAAATAAATGCACAAAGAATTGTCTGTTGGATCCATAAGCATTTGACAGTTGCCATTTTGCTGCTCACATATCTCTATTGGCTTTTGGTTGTTGTGGCTTAATTCTAATGATGATCTTGTTTGCAATTTTTTCACATTTCCTTGCATATCTGAAGAATGAATCATTGTATGCCAAAGGTTGCTTTTTGCACAAATGTACTTGCTGATTTTCATGAAGTTTACCATAAATTTTTCCCTCAGACTTCCTAGTGTCTGCTGCTGTTGCTGAATTCAAGGGTCCTGATATATTTGGTGTGGTTCGCTTCGCTCAAGTGAATATGGAATTGGCAAGGATTGAAGCCAGCTTTAGCGGATTGTCACCTGGGAGACATGGTTGGTCTATCAATGAGTTTGGTGATCTAACAAGAGGTGCTGCAAGCACTGGGAAAGCATATAACCCTTCCACTAATGGAGCTGAAGAAAAGGTTTGTGTCAGATTATGTTTTTTTTTGCACAAATCAAGAAAAAAAAATGACACCTAGAATCATAAGCCAATGGAAATACAAATATGATATGAACAGTAGCATCATGTACAACAAATTCTTCGCTATGATGTTGGTTGGAGCATTTTTAATGGGGCCATGGTCGATTGATGAATGATCATCTATTCACATGGTAGCAATAGGTCTTACTACAACTATAACTTATTCTCTAACAAAGTCAACTGCTTTGTCAAATCATTAGCCGTCATCCTGCAGATAACACTAATTTTGCAGTTTAAAGTTTTTGGTCCTACTTGTTTTCTTTTGTGCTATGTTAATGACCAGTACTGTTATTTTACATCTTGAGAGTTTTGTGTTGATAACATTCTCTAATTATGTTCCTCGATTTATCAGCCACTTGGTGACCTGGGAACACTAGAGGTCGATGAGAAAGGAGAAGCCTTCTTCTCAGGGGTGAAAGAGAAACTAAGAGTTGTAGAACTTATTGGGAGATCTGTAGCAGTTTATGGGACAGAAGATAAATCAGATAGTGGTCTCGCAGCAGCTGTAATTGCTAGAAGTGCTGGAGTTGGTGAGAACTACAAAAAGATTTGCGCGTGTGATGGAACTACCATATGGGAATCGAGTGATAAAGATTTTGTCACCAGCAAGGTTTAATAATTAGAGTAGAGGTAATAAATGTTTGAGCATCACATTCACCCATTGAAGAGTTTGTTGTCCTATTATATGTTCCATACATTTGCTAGCTCAGTGTACTAAAGTATAGTTATAATTTTATGTCATGAAGAGAATGGATATGGGTATTGAACCCACTTGCTATTACCTACAGTGTATCAATTGATTGAAACCCAATTAGTCCTGAAATAATGGTTTAAATTTTAGAGGGCCCTTTGTTTTCATACAATTATACAAAAGACGTATCATTTCACTATCCAGAAAGATTTATCATTATTTGACCTTCAATCCTCTTCTACCTCAATTGGTTTTTCAGAATCAAAAACTAACATGTTACATCAACACTCAAAATTTTTGCTGGAGTTAAAAATTGCATAGAGGTGAATACAACTATACAGCAAAAGTGGCAACAAGCAAGTTGATTGACAAGATAAACATTCAAAATTGAATAAGTATTTATAGTAGTTGCAATTGGACATTTATTATAAATTTTTTTAGAAAGATAAACAATTATTAAGTGTTACAGCGTGAGTCCGAAATCAAAAAAACATTAACTGTATGTCTGTCAGATAGAAGAATATGCATATTAAACTTTCAGAGGCAACAGTTCTTCTTTCTTCGCCATCTCATAAAGTGCAATGGCCATCAAAACCTTAGCATCAGCAGTCATGCGCCAAAGCTTCTCATAGGGGACCACACGAACCTTAATCAGTTCCCCATGATCGTGAAGGCCAGTCTCTTTACCTTGCAGTTGAGTGATAATTTCTTTATCAACATGCCCTCTGTAAAGGAATATGCTAATTTCTTCATCACATCCTCCCTAACCATGGAAGGCAAAAGAACTAAGTCAGCCATGGATTTGTATCATTCTCAAAAATGATCCACATTCTTCAAGAAATATTAGAAATAATTATTGTAAGCGTAGAACTTGACAATTGAACTTACTTTTTTCTTATATGATCCCAGATTGCAAGCGCATGGTTCTTAACATGTGATTTCATTTCTATTATTATTATAGATATCAGTAAGACAAGCAACATAAGCACACGAAATGGAACATCTTATGCTCTTAGTTGATTAACGATGAATATTTTGAAGATAAAGCACCCAACCTCTTCAACTTATTTTGGAAAAAAATGCTTCTAAAAATTAAAAAAAAAAATACATGAAAATTCATGTCAAACTCACAGGAGAAGGAATAACTCTGCATCCAGTTGATGAGTCCAGGAAGGCTGTGAGGTCAACCACATCTTCCAGATTTAAGTGAATTCCAGTCTCTTCTTCAACCTGTCAAAGCCATCTGGCTTATAAGCCACACATTTGAAACTATATAAACTTCTGGGAAGAGGCATTAAAATCTCCATTCCTAAGTTGAATTAGCCTTTGAAGCCTCTGGATATCTGAATTAGCCTTTGAAGCCTCTGGATAGACAGAGTTCTTTCTTCTATTTTATAAGTTTCCTCTCCCTTAAGAATTAAATTTCGTATTCAGCAAAAGGACTACTCATTGTTCGTTAAAACAACCTCTCGAACTGCAGTGCCAACAAAATCGCCCTTGTCATCATCCAGCATCCCAGCAGGTAATTCCAAGACAAGCCTTCCAGTCGGAACCCTCACCTTAGACAGACACGGAAATTCATCAGGGTATGGATAAATAGCTATGTAAGAGGACCTAACTTTTTAGCTTGAATTGATATTCATTTCCATTAGATCTTAAAGAACTTTGAGCAATGAAAATACCAAAATACCTGTTCAGTAAGAACAGCATATGTCTCACCGTCAGAGTCCAAAAGAATTAGCACGGCTACAGCTGGTCCTCTTGCAAATACGATACCTGGAACCTAAGCATGTGTTAGTACGTAAACAATATGGGATAACAGATTTAATACCATTGCTTGTAGAATGCAAGGAAATAAAAAGGGTGATATTTTTAATGACTCCTGAAGAAGCATACACAAACTGAAAGGATAAACGAGAAGATTATACACGGTTATGAATCAGAACAATTTTACATTTTGAAGCATGCAAGGATATTATGAAATACCTTCATCCCTGTTTCCTGATCAAAAATATCTGCCTTGAATTTTACAAAGCCAATCCGTTGTCCAAACATATCCACTCCCTATACCAATGCAACATCAATTACAACATTTATGACTAAATGCCGCTTGAGACACAGTTATAGCAGGAAAAGCAAGACCAGTTAAGACAACATTTCGATTATTCCCTGCCCACATTCAGCTAAGGTAACAGGATTAAATTCACAGAAGCGTATATTGGGAATGAAAATAGTATATTTCCCAACACAACAAAATGAATCCTACTCTTGTTAATCAACTACGTACTCCATTCTAACTTTTTCAAAGAAAAAAAAAGCATTCGAACAGAGCAAGACTCGTCGCGACAACATTTCAATAATTTCCCACCTACATTTAACTAAAAGGCAACATAATTAAATTGGCAGCAGTAGATATTGGAAATGAAATTCACATATTTCTTAATGCAACACAATGAATCATATTCTTCTTAACCAACTAAATATTCAATTCTGACCCAGAAATGTATTTTAACAAATCCTTCAACTTTTCATTGCCTAGAATGCACAAGGTTCCTTTTACCTCACAAGATTAAGCATAAATAGCCCTATGACAAGTAACAAGACAAACCTGGACAAGTACTCGTTTTAATGAAAAAGAGCCATTAGCTAAAATCCCAGTTTCAGATTGCAAATTCTTTAACCACTGCTTGAACAACGAGGAATCAATAGCCCGCCTGCACCCCAAAACAAAACAAACAGCTAAATCATAGTTCAATTTTCAACAACTGAGAAATAGCATATAAAATCTTAAGTAGAAATAAGAATTCTCTTATTATTTAGCACTAGCCTGAAATCAGAGTCGGAGACACCAGGAGCAGCCACGATCTGGACGGGTTGCCCCGGTTGACTCGGCAAGGAGAGGGAGTGAGTGAGGAGCTGCGATGACTCCGCCGACATTTCGATGCAACATGCCCTTCTACTTTGTTGAGTTCGATGCAGGAGAGAATGGGAGTGAGCCTTAACGAACCGTTTTGGCAGTGTGAGAAGAGACATCCAGAGAAGACTCTAGAAGCTTGAAGAAGCAAATGGCTGGCCAAATCCAAATTCTTTGCTTCTCTTTCCGAGCTGTACTTTACACCAAAGTGGAAAGTGGCAAAAATTACGGGTCGGACCTAATATATATAGATAAAATTGAAGCTCTTGAAGACGCTTCATTTATATATATATATATATATATATATATATATATATATATATATATATATCATTTTTCATTAATTTGACAACTAATTAATTTTTTATTAATTTAATTTTTTTAACTAATTTATTTAATTTTTATAATATTATCTTTTATATTATTTTATTTTATTATATAACAAAAGTTTTTCCCCTTTTTTTTCTAAGAAAAGCTCATATCAACCATTATTTATCATTCATAGATATCCATATTAAAACGAAGAAAAAAGAAATTGGCCTACGTTGTCTAATTGAAGTACGAATAATTTATCTCAATAAAATCATAAGCCTAATGATAATTACATATTATCTTTAATTTATATTTTTACATTATATAGACATCCCTATTAGAAAAGAAAAAAAAAACCTTCATAGTAAATAAGTTCCATTAATTCACTCAAAGATAGGTTATTAACTGAATTATTTATTTTAATCGATCTATATAATAAGGAAGGCATTTGAGAAAAATAATTACTAATTATTTTAATAATTTTTAAAAAAATAATTACATTAGTTACTAATTATTTTAATAAATGTTGAAAGATAATTATTAAATAAAAGGAATAAAAATTATAGTAATTTAGTAATTATAAACTTTTAAAAGAAGTTCACTAAATTATACCCCCTATATATACCCTTTAACACTTAAGTAGTCCGAACGTTCATAAATTTGTATGCTAAAATATTTTCATGTGATGGATGATCTTACATAAATATAACATTTTTTCTCTTGTTTTTTTAGGGGTGCAATACATAAATAATTTTTTTTAATTTACTAGTCAATATTTATCTTATTTAATTCATACTATTTATTATTGATGATTTGATTTCGCAAATCTAAGTATGAAAAGAATGTGAGTGTACCATGTTGGCTTGAAAGACTATTGATAATTAACTATTCATAGAACAAATATTTAAGACGTAATTTCTTTTTTCCAAAAATTGGAAACGGTTTGGACGTCCAGTTGAGACAATACTAATGACTATTAGCAATAGTGCTGTGCATTTTAGTACGTAGACTTTTTCTTTTTAGACATAGGACTTTTAGCGTATGCATGCGATAGAAAGTAAGACTTTTGCCAACATGTTATCAATTTTTGGCGACCGTCCTGCTATCTTCAGCAAAATTTTAGCAACAATACTTGTATCATTTAGCAACAGCCGCACATTTAGCAACAGAGACAGGCATTGAGTGGTGGAAATTAAAGCCAAGGTTTATAAAACCTATACATTTAACAACAAATTATCATCTTTAGCGACAGAACTACAAAGCAATATATAACAACTGCTCTGCTATTACTTGAACAACGATAAAAGAACTTTTACCAACAGTTTTACATTTAACGAGGCAATCTAAAAGTTTTTAGTGACAAATATTTGATTCTTTTACCGACAGTTTTTGCTATTCGCAACAGTTTTTGTATTAGCGACAGTAATTTATAGCGATGATTAAGAAACTTATACTCATATTTGTGACTTTTAACAACAGATTTTACTTTGTTTGCAACGGTTTTGTAAGTTTTAGCAACTAAATATTTGGACGTTATTGCAAAACTTTTGCAAAAAGTTTCATCTTTAGCGACGAGCTCATACTTTAGCGACAGTTTTTGCTATTAGCAACATTTTTTTTATTATTGACGAGATTTCAAGTTTTTAGCTTCTGTGTTTCTTGCCTTTAGCAACAGTGTTTCTACCTTGAAGCAACAATTCTTTGAACTTTTAGCAACAGTTTTGTTCTTTTAGCCGACCGACTTTTTTTAGCTATCCATGGAATTTATGTTTTAGCGAAGGATTTAAAGTCTGCACCAGTTGACTACTTTTACTAACAGTTCTTTAGGTACTGGATACTTTAGCAACAGTTGGCATATCTTTATCGACACATTCTTTTCGTTTTTAGCGACAGTATGTTTCTTTTAGCGAAGATATTTCAAGGTTTTAGCGAATGTTATGCTTGTGATTAGGAATAGTGATTATAACCGATATACTGTTACAAATTATAACTATCGTAAATGATAAATAATTAAACATTACATAAATAATAAATTGGTATTTAAATGAAAAAAATCTTATTCAGACTATTATATTTTAAAAGTAAATTGTTTATATGATTACCTACAACTAATTATAATTATAAATGTGACTAGAAGACATTGAACTTACAAGTTTTTCGATATTTTTAATGGAGTGCGGCAAGGAAATAAATTTCTAATAATTATTGTATATAGCATATAAATTTAATAACTAAAATAATAAGGAATAATCAAGATTAATCTCTATCAAAATAGTAAATTCGAAATAAATTTGGTTTTTAGAATTTAATTTTTATCGTGTCAAAAGAAAGACTTTAATTTTTGTTGGACTTTAATTTTTGATGATTAAAAATTTAAAAGATTTAAAACCTAACGCAAAACTAATCAAGTATAAGGGCATTTCATAATCATTTCTAGAAATGAATGGGCCGTTAAAATTGATAAAAGATTAGAGCACCATAAGATGGGCACCTGTTTGTTGGGCTTTTGTTCATAATATATTATATTTGAACGACAGAAGTCGCCTTTCTTTTCAAATTTATAGAAAGGAGTAATTTTGAAAATTGATGATTTTATAGGGACTTTCGATTTTTTGTGTCATAGAACACCAATTCTCAAAAGTATTTTCCATCCAGCACCAAAATTCAAATTGATTTTTTAATTAAAACCATTTGTAGACATGTTCCGATTTTGTAAGTTAAATCTGACATTAACTGATTTATTTTTATTTCCTTTGATTGAATTTGTGTGAATAATACTAGAATCATCTGTAGTTCTAATAGTTGAAAATAAAACTATTTTTTCTTTTAAGAGTTCAAACTGTACCCTCGACATCACCTTCTAAGCCTTTTAGCTCACTGTTGCTAAATGAATTTGATAAATAAAGTCCCAAAGATGTTATAACCCTATGAGCCTCCTAGCTCACCGTTGCTGAATGAATTTAATAAAGTGTAGTCCGTAGCTAACTTAAGGCTAGTTAGTTTGGATGATAACTGATACTCATGGCTCGGATTATGCCTCGGAATATGCCTCCGGATAGTGCCCGGCCTTAGTTCAATGATACAAGAACAAAGCATCTAACTCGGTAATGTACTCGGTTCACCTGACTACAGGTACTCTGTCATATAACTCGGAAAGCTCTCATAGTCGCCTAAATACTGAGCCCGGTCCATCGTAGAGCTCGGTAACTCCAAAGATAGATCGGTTCGACAAAACAGCTGTCATGCCCGTTATACAGTGAACTAGCCGTTAAGGTAACCGTTGTTCACACTCATTGCCCATCAATTAAAGTAACCGGGCCCCAAATGGTCATCATGAGTAATGGACTTATAAAAGAAGCACAACACCTCATAAGGTACATCTTCTTTTTCTCTCAGACTTCAGAAACTCTCTCTTGATTTTCCAAAATTACTGACTTGACCGTCGGAGTCTCCCTTGTCGGAAACCCGCCGGAATCTTATTTTCAGGTGATTGCCCGGACGTAGCTCAGAAGAAGCTCGGAATATCCTTCCCAGCTTGCCCGGAAAATTCGCTCGGTCATCATTTGGTGCGGTGAGCGTGGATCATAGCATTCTCATGGATCTTTTTCCAGACCTGAACACTACCGCGGCACCTCCAAGCCCATCTCAAACTCCTCCCCACTCTCCCAACAATCCCTTTCCAGCTATTCGGGCAACAAATACAACCTCCCCAAACTTCCCATTTTTCCAATATTCCCAGCCTAACTCCCCAAACTGCTCAGGCCCTCCTTGCCACTCTGGCTGCAGTAGCAGCCCAGGCACCGCCAATTCATACTCCGCCCCCAGGGCATTACACTCCCCCTGCTCCACAAGTCACTCAAAATACCCCGGCTCCTTTACCAGCGATAACTCCCGGATCCACAATAACTCTCACAGCCGAGCAATTCGAAAAGCTCTTTGAAGAGCGAATGAAAAGATACCAGAACCGAAACACCCTCCAATACCACAGTAACTTCCGCTCGCCCCTCTGCAGAACAATTTGGAAACTCCTTTTCCAAATATTCGCTTGCCCAGTCTGCTTAAATACAATGGTAGCACGGATCCCGAGCTCACCTAGATCAGTTTCATCACACTATGCTCGTCTTCACAACCGATGATAGTGCCCTATACAAAATTTTCCCACAGACTCTTACAGAGTCCGCCCAGATTTGGTTCCGGAATCTGCCCGAGCACTCTATCTCGAATTTCACTCAATTCAGTGACATGTTCATCGCCAAGTTCGTGGCCGCCATCCGACCAACGAAGGTTTCGGCGGACTTGAACTCGGTAAGACAGGACAGAGGAGAAACACTACGAGCATATGTGGAAAGATTCAACACGGTGGCAATGGACATCCAAGATTTGAACCTGGAAGTAGCCAACAACGCCCTCATCCGCAATACTCGCTGCCAGGACTTCAGTGATTCACTCAGTAAAAAACCGCCCTGTGATTTCACCGAGCTCATGTCCCGAGCTCATAAATACATAAGGATGGACGAGGCCAGACGACTCCAAAATAGTTTCATATATGAAGAACCACGTCGAGATTCTTTCCGGACATCAGACAGGGGCACAGGGCGAGGTGACGGCTCGAGCAGAAGTTCCGGAAACTCGCACAAAACTTATATGGTCTCTCGAACGGTCCGAACGAAGAGAAGAGAAGTGGACGCCCTTGAACTCTTCCAGAGCACAAATCCTAAAATGGTTAAAGGAATCCGGCAAGGTGAACTGGCCCAGACAGATGAAAGAAGATCCGAGCCGAGATCAGAGCCTCTACTGCGCATACCATCGGGATAAGGGTCACGAGACAAACGATTGCCATCAGCTAAAAAGGGAGATCGAGTTCTTAGTTCGCAAGGGAAGCTCCCGCAGTATGTCAAAGAGGACCGAGCAAGAGAAAGATCCCGATCTCCCAGACAACGAGAAGCTCAGCCCGCCTCCAATAAGAAAGCCCCAGCAGGAATAATTTATGTTATCGCTTGGGGAAAACATTATGATGCCATGGGAGACTCGCGAAAGAGGAAAGCAAAAGAAGTTTTTCCCATACAGACCAATTCCTCCAAAGCCAGCCACGAAGTAAAGTTCTACAAATCGGATGGCGATCACATTAAACAACCGCACACAGATTCCCTGGTTGTTGAGGCATTGATGGAAGATTATCTTGTCCAACGCATTCTGGTGGACACTGGGAGTGCGGTCAATCTCATCACGTTGCAAGCATTCAAGGCCCTTAAAATGCCGAGCAAAGTCCTTGAACCAGTTGCTACCCCGCTAATCGGGATATCCGGACAACCAGTGAAAGTGGAGGGCTCAGTTGTCCTATCCATGGAATTAGGAGATGGCGAGATAACACAGGCCTGCACCAGCCGCTTCATGATCGTAGATATACCTCTGGCTTACAATGTCATATTTGGAAGACCACTGCTCGTAGGAATCGATGCCTATATCTCAATGCGCCACTTAATACTCAAAATCCCGACCTCCAAGGCGAGGCCATTCTAAGGGGAAGTCAAAAAGCTGCTCGGGAAACATACCTGACCATGCTAAAAGAGGCCAATCAGGCCCTTCCACTAGACTCCCTCGACATCCCTGTCGAAACAAGGGCCGAGCCAGGGGACTCGCTTGTTGACATTCAGTTAAGCCCGGACAAAAGAGTAAAGGTCGGAGCAATCAAAAGAGATAAAGCGCAGCTTATTGAAGTCCTGAAAGAGTTTTCTGATGTGTTCGCTTGGACGCCCTCAGACATCAAAGGAATTTCACCGTCAATTATATGCCACTCCCTTAATGTCTCGCCGGGCACTAGACCGATCAAACAGAAGAAGAGAAATCATGCACCAGAACGACAGATAGCCATGGCGCATGAAACCGAGGTCCTCCTACAGAACGAATTTATCCGAGAAGTCCTATATCCGGACTGGTTGTCGAATGTAGTCCTAGTAAAAAAGTCCAACGGAAAATGGCGTATGTGTGTAGACTTTACCGACCTGAACAAAGCATGCCCGAAAGACAGCTATCCTTTGCCAAGCATTGATCTGCTCGTAGACTCTACTGCTGGGTTCGAAGAATATGCATTCTTGGATGCATCATCCGGGTACCACCAGATCCCAATGAATCCTAAAGATGAAGAGAAAACGGCCTTCATCACTCACCAGGCCACATATTGCTACCAGAGGATGCCGTTCGGACTGAAGAACGCTGGCGCAACCTACCAGCGGTTAATGAACAAATTGTTTGCCGAACAGATAGGTCGGAACATGGAGGTCTACGTAGACGACATGATTGTCAAGGCCCGGTCTTCAGAACTTCTTCCCACCGAGCTCCGGGAAACTTTTCAAGTTCTTAGGCAGTGTGGCTTAAAGCTTAATCCGGAAAAATGTGCCTTCGGCGTAAAGTCCGGAAAGTTTTTGGGTTTCATGATTTCGAAGAGAGGTATAGAAGCAAACCCTGTGAAAATCCGAGCAATACTCGACATGCACCCGCCAAAGACGATGAAGGAAGTTCAGATTCTCAATGGCAAGATAACCGCCTTGGGTCGGTTCATTTCTTGCTCGGCCAAACGTTGTCTTCCCTTCTACGGAGCGCTTAAGAATCTCAAGAACTTCGAATGGACCGAGGAGTGCCAGCAAGCCTTTGAAGATCTTAAGTCCTTTCTTAGCTCGCCCCCACTATTGAGCAGACCACAAACCGGGGATATTTTATACCTCTACTTAGCTGTCACACCAGGAGCTGTCGGATCTGTGCTCATTCGAGAGGAAGGTAACCAGCAATACCCCATCTACTATGTCAGCAAGGTACTGAAAGGAGCCGAGCTCAACTATCCCATCCTGGAACAATTGGCGTTCTCCTTGATCACTACGACAGTCAAACTTCGACCCTACTTCCAGGCACATACTGTAATAGTCCGGACTAACACAAACTTGAGGAAAGTACTGCAACGCCCAGAAGCATCAGGTCGGCTTACTGAATGGTCCACCAAGTTAGGCGAGCTAGATGTCCGATATGAAGCTCGACCATCTATGAAAGCACAGGTATTAGCAGACTTTGTAGCTGAATTGCATACCTCACCACCCGAGCCGGATACCCGGTCTTGGAAGTTATACACAGATGGCGCCTCTACAGCCGAAGGAGCAGGTGTCGGAATAATACTCATAGGTCCGGGACGGATCATCATCAAAGGCATGGCCCAACTTGCTTTTCCAGCTTCTAACAACATAGCCGAATATGAGGCTATTTGCTAACTTAAGGCTAGTTAGTTTGGATGATAACATTAAAAGAAAATACCACACTAAAAACTTTTATCCTCAATTTCTCGATTGCTGATTTCATAAGGAATGGGCCCGTAGCAATTCAGAAACCTACGAGTCATTAATCCACTGTTGAGATGATTTTAGTTTGCCTTATGGATATCCCTATGTTTAGGAAGGTACGTAAGTGTCAACAAAAGCATCGAAGAGAGTATATTTCAAAGATTTAGTGACAGATAGTTTGAGTTCTAAAGAGACAGGAGGAGCAAAATGAAGACAGAAAGGGTTGGCGTAATATTTACAAATGCTTCGGCCGCTATTTGATATCTTTAGCGACAATTCGGCCATATCAAGGCTAATAATTGACAAAAAAATAAAATAAAAAGTAACAACAAGAAATTTTACTTTTTGTGACAAGTAAATGTGTCACAAAAAATTAATATATTGTGATGAGGTACAATTTCGTCACCTTTGATATGAAGGTAAAAATTTCAACATTTTTCTTTTGGTGGGAAAAATATTTAATGAAAAAATAACTATTTGCAACATATAAATTCGTCATGAAATACTTATTTTTTGTGACATTAATTAATTTTGTTATAATTTAATGAATTAGTGACAATAAAATTATTTCGTCACAATAATTTTATTTATGACAAATAAATGTCACAAAAAATGAATATATTATGACGAAATAAAATTTCGTCACCGGTACAATCAATTTATGACAATAATAATATTATGTCACAATTGGTTGTAATGTTAATATACGGCAAATAAATTATGTCATAAAACATAAATTTAATTTATGACAAACAAATATATATGTCACAAAAAAAAAATGAATATATTGTGACGAAATATAAATTTATTACTAAAAATACTTAATTTCGTGATGAATTTTAAATTTGTCATAAAAAATGTTAATCTTTTTTGTGACGATAAACAATATAATGTGACGAAATATAAGTTTATTTATAACATAATTTTTGTCATAAAAAATAAGAAATAAAGATGACGATAATTATTTTCGTCACAAAAAGTGATACTTACGGTGACAAATAACTAAATTGTCACATAAAATTTTATGTTACGTGTCTACCGTTACATTTTTTGTGACGATAAAAATTCATCACCTTATTTTTTTAGCGATAAAAATTATATTTTTCATAACAATTTTTTGAGCAGTGATTAGTGTGAAGTGATCTCTACAGTATGAAAGCTGTGATTTGATATTGAATTGTCCCTCTGAAATCACCGATGTGCCTCTGGCTCTCTCTATGTAATCCAAAGTAAAAAGAAAAGAGGAAGTACCGAGTGCATTCGCAAATTAAATAGACAAAACTTACAACCAAAATGTACTTTATCAGGTGAGGAAATTAATAGGCGCGCGTAATGGCATATTGGAGGGCCTTTTTTTTTTTTGACTTGAAGGGCATAATTTTAATTAAAAAAGATTAAGAGGTACGGCTAGTAGATGTTGAGCCTTCTGTAAGGTGATGCCAAACCTATCATCCATGTCCAAGCTCTCTGATTCAACGCCATCTTCAAGTTTCCAATCAAAGTGCTGGATAAGTGAACCCAACATTAAGTGCAACATTCTTATAGCCAATGGCAATCCAGGACAAATTCTCCGGCCACCACCGAACGGAATAAGCTCAAAGTGTCGGCCTCGAGCATCAATCTCCGACTCCAAGAATCTCTCCGGCATGAACTTGTCTGGATTATCCCATACACCGGGGTCTCTACCTATTGCCCACGCATTAACCAGCACCTGAGCATCTTTTGGGATTACAAATCCTTCTATTTCTACATCTTCTCCGGCTTTTCGAGGCAGTAGTAAGGGTACGGCAGGATGCAACCTGAACGTTTCTTTGATAACTGCTTTCAAGTAAGGTAACTTATCAATGTCCGACTCCTTTATCATGTTTCCTCTACAAATTCTCTGCTCAATCTCTTCTTGCGCTTTCGATAAAGTCTTAGGATTGCGAAGTAGTTCTGCCATCGCCCATTCTAATGTGCTCGAAGTTGTATCAGTCCCAGCAACAAATAGATCCTATAACATGCACAAGTAGATATAAATATGTGCACATAATAATAGAGAAAATATATAAATACATGCAAATACCCTGTTGGTTCCGTAATATATGTTAATTTTAAGTAAAATTCAAATATCATTGTTACTTTTAGATTTTCAATACAATTTATTTTTTTTGTCAATTTAATTTTATTTTTCAATGAAAGTTAATAAATTAGATTTAAGTTTATATATTCAATTATTCAATTTTATTTTAAATTTAAATCTAATAAAAATTTATTAATTCTAATAAAAACAATAAAAGTGACAGATATTATAAAACGGAGAAAATAATAATAAAAAAACATTAAATTATAAAAATTTGTTTCGCCATCATATCACTTAATTAAAAACGTAAAAAGTGCTAAATTGAATACATTTATATTTTGAATATATGCTTCATAGCTGTAAATAATAATAATAATAATAATAATAATAATAATAATAGAGAAAATTAAATGAAGAGAGAAAAGAATTGAACCGACCAAGAATAAGTGTTTGATTGTTTTTCTATAGGTCTCCTCTTGGTTCTCTTCATTGAGGTTGAGAAGAACATCAAGCATGTCGTTTTTTGGGATATAGACCGGCTTTTTCCTTTCCTGTAATCGCTCATCGATTAAGCGATCAAAGAGATCGAGCATCCTGCCGAAATATTTTCTCATGCGAAGCCTAATAAGTTGTGGATCAATCAATCTAAGAATAGGGAAATAATCGGCCAAGTTGGTTTTTCCTGCTTCATCCATGATACTCCTCGTAACATTCTTGAATTCTCTGACGATATCCGAATTCGAATTGGCCAAGTCCAGAGAAAAAACAGTGCAGGACATGGCATTAAGCGTAGTTCTAAAGGCTGCTTGACCGATATCTATTGCCTTACAAGCACTGCAACTTTCTTGAACATCAGCGACAAGTTGTTGTATTTTCTCTCGACGGAGGCCTTCATTAGCATCGAGTTTCTGACTTGAAAAGATGTGAGAATTGCATATTTTTTTGAGATTTCTCCATAAAGCTCCAACTGGTGACCAAACCATAGAGACATTATGGTGGCCATGTGCTTGAACTGCTTGAATCACAGTTCGGTTAGAGAAAGTGAGGTCATGAGTTTGAAGAACTTGTTTGGCAAAGGTTGAAGAAGAAATTACTATTGTTGTTATTTTGCCTAGTTTTAGGGTCATCAAGGGGCCATGAATCTCGGCAAGCTTGGCCAAGGATTTATGGGGTTTCTCACCAAGTTCAAACAGGTTTCCTACGATGGGTAAAGGCGAAGGACCTGGTGGAAGCTTGCCTGGATTTGTTTTTCTTCTTTTTGAAATAAAACGAAGAGCTTGAACATAGGCTATGGTGAAGAGGATAATTAGTACACAACCTTTGAGCAATTCCATAGCTCAGGGGGAATAGAAATTCTCTCTCTTTGTTTCAGTGATACAACTTTTTTAAGTGAGATAAAAGGATGGAAATTTGTTATCTACACAATATCCATGTAACCAAAACAATTTCGTCTCCACATATACGAAAATAATAATTAATTTCCGTATTTGTCAGTGAATAATTAATTTGATCAATTGTTTCTTTCATGAACCCTTTTTGGTAAAATAAAACGACAATACATAATACAATCATGGACCCAGGGGCGTAGCCACCCCATTACTCGACTATAAAAAATTTAAAAATAATTTTTAAAATTTCAATTTTTTTAAAATAACCCAATTTAATGATAAAAAAATTAAAAATCACTCTATAACTTTAACTTTTTTTAAATTTTTTAAATTGAACCTATTAAAATATTTAAATTAGTTCCTTATTTTTTAGTGATAAAATCTAAATTTACCCTTAAATTATTAAAAATAGTATAAATTTATCTCTAAAATTTATTTTTTATTTTGAAGAAAAATCTCTCAAGATATTAAAATGGTATATATTTGCTATTATTTAAATATAGACCATTTCAATAATTTGAAATAAATGCCAATCATATTCTTATATTAGCTATCAATAAAAGTATTTATATTTGTATTCTTAAAACTAAATATATACAACTTTCAATATTTTAATGAATTTAAATAATAAATTTGTATCGAATTTAATATTTTGAAAAAAAAAATTTACTTATTCATATTTTTATATAAATAAATTTCTTATTAGTTATAATGTTTTACTCTGTTAAACTGAATTTTTTAACTAAGTCCCTATATGGATCCATTTAATTATGTTCAAATAAAATTGAGATGAAATGATGAAGATATTTTCCCCAAGTCCAGATCCCCGAAAATACGCCAAGCTCAAGAGCCGCCAGCATTCAAAATGATATTTTTGAATGAGGAAAAAAGAAGTTAAGACTTCTGGCCACGAGTTAAAGTTGGCATTCACATGAGGCAATGAGCCGAAGCATTAAGGGCCCACCATGGGTTTCTTTTGTAACATATTCCATCTGCGATTTTTTCATAAATTAAGCGGACAGGGTATTAACTTATATAATTAGTAACTATTTATTCAATTTTTTTTAATTTCTTTTAACTTATTTATCCTACTTGATATTCTCCTGTTAACTTTATTCTTGAATTTATTAATGAATTTGATATAGACGATTGAAGATGCCATCAATGTATTTACTAGCTGTACTTTGTCGGCTTCTACTTGCAGTCTAGGTGGAATTAATCACGATCAATGTTATTGAAACCGGACTTGATAAAAAATTGACAAGACTGATGATTCGTGATTCGACTGAATTCAATCCAATTTTTTTCTATTTTTTAAAATATTATTAATTAGTATAATTTTTATAAATACTACCGTATAAACATTCAAACAAAAAAAAAATTATCAAAATATTTAACATATGGCACAAATATACTAATAATAAGTTACAAAACATATTAAATATTCACCAAAATAAAATTTTAAAAGTGTAAACAAATTCATTTTACATTAGATATATTTAAAAAAAAAATTATATTCATCACTCATCATTATCGTCATTCTCATTATCATTGTCGTCATCTCCATCATTATTACTAATACCCCTTCTACAAAATAAATAACCAACTCACTCACACTTTTTACACTTTGAATCTCATTGCTACATTTTTTTTCTTTCCTTATTGTATTGATCACAATTGGACAAATTAACATCATTAATTCTCACTGTACCCCTATGCATTTTGCATTCTTTCTTTTCCTTATACCCACACTTTCACCTTTTATTTTTTTAAAAAAAAATATTATTACTTGATTAGATATTTTTCTGTTAAAATATTTTATTTTATGAGTTTTAATTTAAAAATTAAATAATTCAATAACTGTAGGTGAAATTAAATAAAATGGTAGAAAATTATCTTTAAATTCACCAGCTTTAATAATTTATTCAATTTTTATTCTATTATATTTTATTGAATTATTAAACCATTATATTGTTTTTATTAAGTCTAAACGTGATTAAATAGTAAAAAAAATCAATTATTTGCTAAATAAAATTTATTAGATTATTTATTTTTTATTTTTATGAAAAGAGCACTTATTTTATTAAGTATTTTAAACTAAAAAACATATTATTTCAAAAAAAAAAACTAAAAAACATATAATAAAATATAACCCGGGTTCAAACCAGTTTTTTCGATCCGGTTTTATGTGATTGAACTGGCCGGTCCGGTCTGGTTTCAATAACATTGATCACAATTGCTCCTCTTTTTCAGATTTGCTAATGATGCTTTTAGAAATCATGATCAAAATTTGATCACTCGAGTATTTGGTTTCATAGTGATAACATTATCGAAAAAATTTTCGTGATTTATTACCTGCAGAAAAAAATATAGGACCTGTATAAATTTATAAATACTTCGACGGTCAAGTCAGTAATTGATGAATAATGAATGGAAATTCAAAAAAAATCCGAGAGTAAGGAATACCTAATTTTCTGGATATTTATAGAGTTATGTAGTAGAATTTGAAAAAAAAATCTATGTTCCTATTTAGATATTACTCCAAATTAAGTAAAATTACTTTTTAACACTCTTCAGTTATCACATAGAAACCTTCTTGCTTTGAAAAATAAAAATGCCTCTCCTCCTTAGGTTTTAAATTTTTATCATGCAGGACTGGTTGTGAAAGGCACCTCATGCGAATGTTTTTTCTTACCACAGCAACGTGTCAAAAAAGCTTTTATAGATATATTGGATATTTGTTATTTTTTTTACCCATATATATATATATATATATATATAATCATTCATTATCTAGCCTCTATTGATTTAATTAATTTGAATTCATATAGATATACTTATAAAAGAATACAGTTCACTGTCTCTCGAATATTTAAATATGTTTCATATCTAATACTCGATTTCAAAATTTTTAATTTAAAAAAAAATGTAATTTCTACTATTTTATTTCATTTTTTTAAGTATTTCATTATCACTTTTTAACTCTGTACATTTTACTATAAATAAAGAGAGAGCACGGAAAAAAAAAATAAAAGAAAAAGATAAATAGAAAAATATAGCTAACACATTTGCTATTTCTTATGTGGTTTCCACTTTCCATATAAATGGGCAGGCCATATATATACATATGAAAGAGAAGAAAGAAAGGAACAAAATTTGTGATTTTTGGTTTGGCTATTGATCAACAATAATTCAAAATCATAATAAATTAATGATAATTAATTATTCAGATCAAATGGGGGAGGTGGTTAATGATAATGGCCATGATCAAATTACCTATATAATAAATTAATGATAATTAATTATTCAGATCAAATGGAGGAGTTGGTTAATGATAATGACCATTATCAAATTACCTATATAATAAATTAATGATAATTAATTATTCAGGTAAAATGGGGGAGTTGGTTAATGATAATGACCATGATCAAATTACCTATACAAATACATTTTGGACTTGACTTTCTGGGACATACAGAGTCACCAAATAAAGTTTTCAAATTGGTTACGGTGTATTTTAAACCTTTTTAGACTCAAGTTTTTACATAAATTTTCTTCTAAATTATCACCATTTAACATTTTATATTCTAATTAATTGAGTATTAGATTACCCCTAAACTTATTAAAAATATCATATTACTCTCTTATAAAAACACAAGATTCTTCATAAAATGTGCATAAAAACCACTTACCATAAAGAAATAATATGACTTTTTTTAACAAATTCAAGGGGTCATATAATATTTTTAATAGTATATGAATATTACTTACAATAATTTCGGTAAACTAATATAACATTTAATTAGTTTAAGAGGATAATAATTATTGTAAGCTAATATGACATTTAGTTAGTTTAAAAGGATAATAAGTTAAAATGTAATAGTTCAAGATGAAATTATGTATTAAACCTAAAATAATTTATTTTGTGCACTGTATCCCGCTAATTACATTAAAAAGTGTATTTATTTATTTATTTGTCATCGATTAATTAAAGAATTACTATGAGTTTCATGTTTAAAAACTTGCAATAGAAATTGATAATCTCAAGGGAGGTGAATTCAAGTTCATCCAAACAAAAAAACAAATACTCCTTTTGTTATAAAATAATAATCCATCTTTCTATTCTAATATATTCCAAAATATATTTCATTTTTTCTTCTTGCATTATAGTTAATTTGTAAATTGTGTCTTACACTTCATTTAATTTGATCATATTAATTGTTATTTAAATTTTAATTTCAAGATTTATTATTAAATATGATTTTTATTGTTTTAATAATGCTCAATTACTCATTAATTAGGATGGGTATGATAGGAAAAAATGTTTTTTAAACATTGATTTGGCTTATGAAATTTGTCAGGTTTAGACAAGAATTTTTCTTGTATTAAATATGTATCAAATAAATATATATATGAAATAATAGCCTTATCATTAAAAAGTCGAAAAGTACTAAACAGTAAACACAACTATTTAATGATATCATAACCCAAGTAAATCGCACATAAATAAGATCAAGGGCTGGTTTTTTTGCATTCCCATTGCCTGATCAATTAACATATACAAAAGGATTAAATGAAGTTAAACTCGTACTGGTATAACTCTAAGAGGCTGAGCCTTCTGTAAAGTGATACCAAACTTCTCCTCCATATCCATGGATTCTGCTGCAACCCCATCTTCAAGCTTCCAATCAAAGCACATAATAAGCGAACCCAACATTGAATTTAACATTCTCATAGCCATTGACAATCCAGGGCAAATTCTTCGACCAGCACCAAACGGAATAAGCTGAAAGTCTCGGCCTCGAGCATCAATCTCTGACCCTAAGAATCTCTCCGGCACAAAAGAGTTAGGCTCCTCCCAAAGACTGGGGTCTCTGCCTATGGCCCATGCATTCACAAACACTTGAGCTCCTTTTGGGACTTTGAACCCACAAATTTCTGTATCTGATGCTACTTTGCGAGGGAGCAATAAGGGGGTTGGTGGGTGGAATCTCAGTGTCTCTTTGATAATGGCTTGCAGGTAAGGTAATTTTGAAACTTCTGATTCTTCCAGAAAGCTGCTTTTGCCTATTGTCTGCTCAATCTCTTGTCGTGCTTTTGATAAAATTTTTGGATTGCGAACCATTTCTGTAATTGCCCATTCAAGTGTGCTTGAAGTTGTATCAGTCCCAGCAGCAAATAGATCCTGTTACATACCATTTTAGCCAAATGTTACCAAATCAAATTGAGGAAAAATATAGGGATAATAAGGCTGTGAATTAAAAGAAAAAAAAAAGAATTGTAAAATTATCAAAATTTTTATTAATTTCATCCAAATTAAATTTAGTATGAAAGTATAATTTCAGCTGCTGGTTTTTTTTTTTCAATTTTAAATTACTACGCCAACACTCTATAATATGAAATTATACTAACTGAGATCCGAAATTTATATTTAATAAAATTAATGAAATTTTGATGATTTTACTGTTATAAACTTTCTTATTATGCCTATACTTTTATTGTCATATTCTTATAACTACTATATTTCATTGCGTCACTATATGACAAAACAAAAAAAACCTTATGATTTTTCAAAAAATTAATATCAAATAGATGTTTACGTCAAACTTAAATTCTATGAGTATATCAACTAAAAAAAATTAAGTGAAAGAAATTCAACTAACAACGAACAAATGTTTGATGCCATTTCTATCAATCTCCTCCTTGCTGTCTTCAATAAGTGACAGTAGGGTATCAAGCATGTCATTTGATTGGACATAGTCCTGATTTTTCCTATTCTGCAACCTTTCATCAATTATAAGATCAAAGAGATCAAGCATCCTCCCTATATAAATCATCATGCGACGCCTTACACCTTGCGGGTCAATAGTTCTAAGAATAGGGAAAAAATCTGCCAAATTGGGTCTTCCAAGCTCATCCATAATCCCCCTCACAACCTCCTTAAATTCCTTCACAATATCAGAACTCGAATCGGTCAAGTCCAGTGAAAAAACAGTGCTTGACAAGGTGTTAAGCATAGCTTTGAAAGCTACTTGGCCAATATCTACTACCGCACCAACCAAGCAACATTCTTCAACATCGGCTAGTAATTGTTGAACCTTTTTGCGACGAAGGTCGTGGTTTGCATCAAGTTTCTGATTAGTGAATATGTAAGAGTTGCATATCTTTCGCAAGTTTCTCCAAGGAGCCCCCACAGGCAACCAAGGCATCGAGGTTTCGTGATGGTCATGTGCTTGGATAGCCTGAATCACGGTTCGATTCGAGAAATTGAGATCATGAGTCTGTAGGACTTCTTTGGCAAGGGAAGCAGAAGAAATGACTATGGTGGTTATTTGGCCAAGCTTTAGAGACATCAAGGGGCCATAAGTCTTGGCCAAATTGGCCAAGGACTTGTGTGGTTGATCATCAAGATCAAATAGGTTTCCTATAATAGGCAAAGGTGGTGGCCCTGGAGGAAGCTTGCTTGGATTTTTTTTGCTTCCTCTTGCAATAAACTTAAGAGTTTGAACAAAAATCAATGTCAGGAGAATTAGTGTAAACATCAAGAAATCCATGATCACTCACTAATGAAAATGTTTTAGAGAGATTTGGTTTCTGGTTTCAATGGTTAATTAAATTGAAAAGCTAACAATGGATACTTATATGAATATACTCGCTATGTAGTTCGAATGTCTTTGTCTGCTTTGCTTATTTGGAACCAGTGTGCTTCAAAAATCAAGATATACTAAATACGTTATTTACTAGGGGTGAGCAAAAAAACCGATGGACTTGGTTAACCGAAAAAAAAATCCGAAACCGAACCGATGGACTGGTTAACCGATTGTAATGGACTGGTTAATGGTTAGTGTTTTGAAAAAACCGATACTAATGGACTGGTTAATGGTTTTTGACTCTTATAACTGGTTAACCGAACCGAAACCGAATTTTTAGTTAATTTATTATTTTTTTAATAATTTTTAACAATTTATATAATAATTTATCCTAATTAAAGGTGATGATATACTTTTTTTCATTATACTAATTATTTTAAAGTTTTTAAGTTTTTTAATTGGCTATTAGTAAGTATAATAATTTATCTAATTAAAAGTAATTATGGACCGATTAATATATTTACTTATTAAATATTAATTTTCAAAAACAAATTTGCTTATATTCACTAAAAATTTTTATTTTAACAACAATAATGTTATATTATAGTGAAAAAACTTTAATTTTTAAGTATCTTGAATATTTTAATTTTATTTATGAATATATTTATAATTATAGTGGTTAACCGAAAAATATTGGGTAACCGAACCGAAAATCCGAAACCGATGGACTGGTTAACCGATGGTAATGGACTGGTTAATGGACTGAAATTTCAAAAAACCGACATTAATGGACTGGTTAATGGACTGGAGCTAATGGACCGGTTAACCGACCATGCTCACCCCTATTATTTACTGATATTGGACTTCCAAAATCTTGATTTTTCTTGCAAGGTCTTATTTTATTTTAAGTTTTATGCATATAAATGTAGACTTACCTAACATTTTTCTTTTTTTTTTGCTCTGCCAAAATATAAGGTTTTATTTTATTGGAGTAATTAAAATAAAAAAAGTTAAGTTTGACAAAAATTAATGATAGGTGCAACTAATCAAGGACGGTATTAATTAAAATGGTAAACGGAAAAAAAACTTCATTTTTTCACTTACGCCCTCTATTTCATTTTATGTGTCACTTTTGTTATTTTTATTAGATTTAATAAATATTAATTAGACTTAAATTTAAAATTAAATATAGTGAATAATTATTAAATTACCTTTATTTTTATTATTTCCAAAATTGTGATTTAAATTTAATTGGTTGAATCACATCGAAAATAAACTATGAAATTAATATTGTATTGAAAATTGAAAAAAAAAATTAATATTGTATTAAAAATTTAAAAACGACATATAAAATAAAATATAAAATTTCCTAAAAAAAACATCAAGTATTCTAAAAGGGAGGGAGTAGTTTTTACTAGTATACTTTGAATTTGAAGATATCAACTAATTAAGATCACACACTATGGCATAATTATCAACTGAAAAGAATTTTTTTATTTCTTTTTTCAACGAAACCATTATGATTGTTACGTAATTGATTAATTAGTTCATATAAATTACATTAATGCTTATTTTGATTTTTAACATAAAAAAAAGTAACCTTAATTAATATACAAGTAATTAATTCAAATACATTAAAGAAACTAATCTTTAAAAATATCGAACAATAAATTATTTTACATAATGTATAAAAATCATAAGAATTCAAAATAAAAATTTTAATTCAATATAATTTCTAGTTGACAGAGAAAATCGGCGTAGCTTATTATGAGTCTAACTTCAAAACATTTTGTCAAAAAAAAAAAATAACTCTTCAAATAAATTAACTAAAATTTCACAGAATCTGTCAGATACTTGTTAAAATACACAAAAATTAGGCATAATATATACATGCTAAATCCCTTAAACTTGACAACTTCAATTATTTTGCCCTCTCAACTTTTTTAAAAACTACTTAACTCCTTAAAGTATCAGTTTTTGTTACACATAAATCCCTAAATTGTGATGTGAAATTTTCCAACCAATGAAAAAGAAACAGTGTCTTAAATCTACATGAAAAATTTACAAGTGTCTCTTTTTCATTTGGAGGAAAAGCTCATATCAGCATTTAAGAACATATTGTTTAAGGAAATTGAAAGTTTAAGGTACTAAATAGTTTCTCGAAAAGTTTAGGAAAAATATAACGGATGTTTACAAGTTTAAGGGGCTGCTGATGAATATTAAGCCTAAAAATTAAGAATATTGATAAATATAATTCGATAAATAAACAGCATTTATGAAAATTTATATTGATGCAATGCAAATTTTGTTCGAGTTGACTTGCAATTAATAACAAATTATCTTTTTTTTTTTTATTTTATTTTTTTTAGGAATCAATTTATGCAAGATAAACATATATTATAACCGAAGCCAACAGTTCAGTTAGATATTTATTTTTTCTTAGTATGATTTCAATTCGATTTTTGACTTAGCACACTAATTAATGACCATTTCTGGTTCTTTCTTGCATATTCAATTTGACATGTATACTTGCTCCTGACCGGATTGAAATTTTGAAAATTAAAATGGTAGGTAAGTTTTTTGAAATACCCACTATTTCTATTAATCCGGATTTACCGAATATATAGAACCCTAAAAAGAAGGTAAAACTATTTCATCTCAAATATATATATGGTAGGTCAATTTTAACAGTAAGGATTATGCCAACTGTGCAGAATGGTGGGGCTGAAACCTACCGATGGACTGATACAAATAAAATTCGACCAGAAGCCAAAAGGATTAAGAGAATTTTTCAGCTCCTAATTGAGTGTTTACTACGTTTTAACCATTTTGTGAAAGCATTATGGTGTTGACAAGTCTCAGATTATATAGCATCCAATTTTGACTTTGTTGAAGTCTTTGACTTCTGAGTAAACACCACATTGTTTACTTTATATAACTCTAATTTGATCAAAATGATTTGTTCTTGAAATTTATGAGGTTCTTGTACAACTGCTTAACTTATGTTTCTTTTTCATTTTTGATAGGCAATATTTTATTATCTCTTCATATGCCAAATTTCACGGATTGTTGTTGAAATTAAATATACCCGTAGTAAGAAATTAACCAAAATCTATTTGTATCCAATAAAATTCAGAAGTTATATTGAAAATAATCTGCTTGTATCTTGCTAATTTTGATAACAAAACTTCCCTTTCATTTTTTGTGACGGTTTTGGCATTCGTCGCTATAAATAGTAAACATAAAGTATAACATCCTTTAGAGATGAAAATACGTCACTAAATAAATTAAAGGTATAAAATGTTTTGACACGGAAAATTGTCCATCACTAAATAGGGGGCTTCTATTTCATGCCATTTTTACCGACCAATTTTAGATCTGTCACTAAAAACATTGTCCTTGTCATTTTGTCTAACTTTTACCTACGGTTTTGCTAATACACCATTAATCTGTCGTAAATTTATCTTGTTATCACCCGATAAAAACATCGCTAAATTTAATTTTTTTTTGGTGATTATACGTTAGTCTAACACTAGACTGAAAAGTTCTCTTATTAAAGTCTCAACAACAACAGACGCTTTTTCTTTTTAATTCGCATTCAAATTGAATAATAATTATTTATTCCGGAATCTAAATTAGAGAGTGGATGTTAAAAACATGTCTTATAAAATTTCTATTTTGTCAAAATTAACATAATGAACTTTACGAATTCTAATTAAAGCTAAGAAAGAATTTTTCAGAAATTAAAGTCAAGAAACTGATTTTGTCAAAATTTGCCATTAATTAACCGCACTCATAAGTGAAAATTACAAAACTAAAAAGATAAAAATAAAAAATAAAAAAAAAATTGAATTATTCTGGACTCAATTGAATTCAGAAATTATCTTGTATATACATATATATGCGTGTCTATATAGGCAACAGCTGCGGAGCAGTACCTGTTGCCTAGTGTTGATAGAGGAATCAAAGAGAACCCCAAGCAGAAATGAAATTGAATCCATTAATTATAAAATAATTCAAACATAAGGACCATGGACACATCACCACAATCCACAGCCACATGCACATGATGGTTAGATTGTAAAGTCAATAATATTCGGACTTTCACGATTTACAAAATAGATTAAGCAGTACCTTCTTTTGGATTGAATTTAACTATAATCATCGATTCATGAGATTGTATAATGAAGTTTCATTGCCATTTTCTACGAGGATTTAATTATTTAAAGAAAAGCCTTTTGTAATTATAATTTTCGATCACATATAAGCTAGTCCCATCCCTGTTTGATCGTATGCATATCTTTATCTATCTCCCCTTTTTTTGTTTAATTTTTGTTTTTATGATAATTTTTTTAGTTACCTGTATTATAAATATATGAGATGATTAACTTTCATGAAGATGTAAAAAATAATTCTTATTTTGAATATGCAGTAATTTATTATTAAAATGATTCATAAGAACTCAATGAAATTTAATTAACAAAAAAATCCTTTTTATTGTCTTTTTTAACCATGGCTAGAGTGTATGGAGAATCAAATTCTGATGTAGGAGAAAAATAGTTAGTAATTAGGAGGCCCTGCTTTAATTCAATACATTATTCTTGCTTTGATTGTATTGATAATAAATCACCTAATTTAAGCAGTGGTCAAGGAAGCTATGCTCTCCCCCTCACTAGTTTTTTATTTTTTGTTGGCATAATCTTAAAATTCAAATTCAAATTAATGGGATGGGGATAGCTCGCAGAGGTATAGCCTTCTTTAAGGTAAGGCCAAACATATCATCCATATCTATGCTCTCAGCTGTAACGTCATCTTCAAGCTTCCAACTAAAGAAGTTAATAAGAGATCCCAACATCAAGTGCAACATTCTCATTGCCAATGGCAATCCAGGGCAAATTCTTCTTCCACCGCCGAATGGGATAAGCTCAAAATTCCGGCCTCGAACATCAATATCTGACTCCAAAAATCTCTCCGGCAGAAACAAGTTTGGATAGCTCCATGAGGTAGTGTCTCTGCCAATAGTCCATGAGTTGACTAGAATTTGAGCATCCTTTGGGATTCGAAAACCGCACATTTCTACGTCTGCTCTTGCTTTGCGAGGGAGTAACAATGGAACTGCTGGATGCAATCTCATAGTTTCTTTAATGATTGCTTGTAAGTATGGTAGCCGAGGAAAGTCAGATTCATATACCATCTTGCCTTTGCCGATTCTTTGCTCCAGCTCTGCTTGTGCTTTCTTTAGAGTTTCAGGATTGCGGAGTAGTTCTGTCATTGCCCATTCCAGAGTAGACGAAGTTGTATCAGTCCCAGCACCAAATAGATCCTGTAAATAAATTTGACATCATTTTGTATACTAATTTCATTTGTGCGCAGATGTACTAAGCTAGCCAAGTAAAAAGAACAGTACTAACCACAAAGAAATGTGTGATGCAATTTCTGTCCATCTTCTCCGAGCCAGTGCCATCATCATTTAGGTCGAGAAGAATATCCAGCATGTCATTGGCTGGGATATAACCTTCCTGCTTTCTTAATTGCAACCTTTCATCTATTAAACGATCGAAAATACACATTAACCTTTCAAAATAAATCTCCGTGCGACGTCTTATACCTTGTGGATCAATCCTTCTAATAAAATGGAAGTAATCTGATAAATTGGGTTTTCCTGCCTCATCCATAATCCAACTAACCACCTCCTTAAACTCCTTTACCACATCCGAACCCGACTCACTCAAATGGATCTCTTCCTTACCTATTTACTATTTCTGCTCTTTGCCTTGGCTGCGCTCCATTTCTTAGCAACAAGAACCAGAAAAGTTTCCGGTAGACTTCCACCAGCTCCACCTCCGTTACCAGTTATCGGAAATCTCCATAACCTTGGTAAAAAACCACACAAATCTTTAGCCAATCTCGCCAAGATTCATGGCCCCATAATGAGTCTAAAGCTTGGTCAAATAACCACAATAGTCATTTCTTCTGCAAACTTGGCCAAAGAAACACTACAAAAACATGATCTAAACCTATCTGATCGAATTTCTGTTGATGCTATTCATGCTCTTGATCATCATCTAGTCTCCATGCCTTGGCTACCAATCGGAGCTCCATGGAGAAATCTCAGAAAAATATGCAACTCTTACATTTTTATAGAGGAATGCGGTGAAAAAAAAATTAAATTTTTTTCTAATAATTACACCTTGAAAGAGCGAGTAGCTGCAAATTAAATTTTGATCAGCAAATTTTTAAATATTTAAACTACAAGTAATTTTTAAATTTTATGATATTATCTTTTAAAATTTTTTTCTTTAAAAATAAAAAATGGGCATGTTTTAACTAGCTTCAAATTTTCAATTTAATATTTTAGTTTATTATCTTCTGACAATTTATATTCTTTAAGAAACAAAATGCGGATAAACGTATACTGACCGAAATTTTAATATTATATATTATTTTATCCAATTTTTATATAAAATAATATTTTTGTATTTTTTTTATCAATTTAAGGGGCTTGAACTCAAATCATATATGTAAATTTTTTAATTTAGATGTTTTTATTTTAGTTTTATAATTTGTAATTTTGTATAATTTTTTAGATAATTTTTTTTAATTATAATTTTGGATTTTCGTTTATTTCGGTTAACCGACCGAACCGACCGATAATATCGGTTCAGTTTGAGTTCGGTTACTACATGTTAATCGGTTCGGTTTTCTTAAATACGTTATTGAACCAACCGAACTTTGCAAACCCTCCCTTCTTTTGCTGCTTTTGTCTTCAGCAAGTTATGAAACAACCCCAATGGCTTCAAAAACTTCACCTATCAACACCATTATATAATACGATAAAGCTAAGTTCGATAAATCACACGGTAAAGCACCCAAAGAGTGAACCCGCTGAAGGAAACTGCTCCACAACTGTTACTGAGTTCGCTAAAAAGCAGCACATTAATTCATTTCGAATTTTAAAATTTACATGTAAAAGACAAAATTGAGGGGCATCTGTCAATATGCAAGCAATTTAGTAGGCTATCATTTGTGGCTAAGAATTTGATACACAAAAACGAATAAACCAAATCAGAGTTACAAGAATCAGCTAGCTCATACAACACTATTTTTGTCTAAAGGAACTAGGACATAACAAGCATAGGCAAACTCAAAGTGTGATTAGCTTACACCCGTCCGTTCGTGGTGGCGAATGACGGGAATGTCGTCGAGTCGACCGGGGAAGAGGCAAATTGAGATTGAAAGAAAAAGAAATATAAAAGGCCTGTCTGGGATTAGCTGAAGGAAAAACAAATATCAAGGATTTTCAATGAAACTACACCGATTTGTAAACTGAAAGACAGGAACTTTGTTGAATTTTCTTTTTTAATAGAGGAAAAGGGCAGTGGGGCTCAAACCAGAAATATCAAATATGGGACAGATAAAACATTAATTTGTCGCAATAAATAGGCCTATTTGATCTCCTTCATGCTCTAATACAATCAAATTTACAGGATGATTAAGATTACTGTAGATGTTAAGTCTGCAGGAAAAAGGAAAAATGTTCAGTGCTGCTGTAATAACAGCTAACCGTATAGGTGAATGGTTATTTAAAAACAAAATGAAAATTAAATATTTGATATATTGAATAAACCAGCACGTTAAAGCACTGACCGTGATTTCAGTTAAAAGATTGCTGCTAGCCAGAAGAGGCAAAGACGAAGAGTAGATTTGGTAAAAGAAGCGAGCTGAATAATTGAAGAATCAATCATGCTGAACATGTTGGTGTCGTGGTGTAGTTGGTTATCACGTCAGTCTAACACACTGAAGGTCTCCGGTTCGAGTCCGGGCGACGCCAATTTGCCTACTTATTTTTTATTTTTTCCTTGCATTTTTAATGCACGGTCAGCTCTTGCAATCAAACACCGTCAGTGCAATTCTGATAGAAATTCAAAAAAGTATAGAAGGAAAAAAAGATTTCTTTTACTATTGCCATAAAATAATATGAAAAACTTATTTCTTTTTTATTTTTTTCTTTTCTTCTTCTCAAGCTTAAACTTTGGTTAAGAATTTAAGCGCATAGTCAGCTTTTATCGTCGAGAAGATTACTGTCCAATGATTTTCTTTTCGTAAGCAGAAAATTGCCAACCATGTCTATGACAAAAGGATATTATTCCGCATTATTTTGTTGTAATATTATATAATATTTCATTAACTTTGTATTTTTTTTTTCAGTAAATATAATGTAATCTTAGATCCTATATATTTCACCGTGTATGATTGATGATGACTCTTGAAAACAAACAGCCTTTGATCCTTTAATCTCTGTCAAAAGTAAATGTTACATTGAAATGTTTAAGTCGGATAAAATGTTTTTTCAGTAAAAAAAAAAATAAAGAGAACAGTATGGTAAATGACTTCTCCTTTTATAATAATTGTCTATTTTTAGTTTCGACTTTAGTGGGAAGTGAAAAGGATAATTTTGGATACATTTAAATTATGGTAAATATTATTTTCATATTTTGAAATTTGTTGCACCTTCACCCCAACATGTATTCGTCATTAAATTGTATATATTCAGCGAATTTAAATAAAAGAAGGAAAAATGTGAAGAAATTAAATAGGCTAGTTGGCGACCATCCCAGAAATGGACATTACACGTAACTATATTAAATTGTTTCTTATTACAACTGAACTCACCCAAAAAATCTTCATTATCTATTCACCCTCTTGTTCCTTTCTCCTCTTAGATTATGAAAAAAAAAAAATGAGGTGGCAAACAGGGATCTTGCATGGTGGGAGCGTGAGGTTCACGTGGTGCATATGGAAATGGTGATTGTACATGGTTCATAAGCCAACAAAGTCCTATTTGTCATCAGATTCAGGCTATAACAAGCAGGGCCCCACGTGCCTGACATCGCGTGTGTTTCTGTCAAAAACTGCGCAAAGTTCTGACATGTCAGCAAACTTTACAGTGTCTCTTTACAACTGTTGTCTTATACTTGTGGGCGTGTAAGACAATTTGTACTTATGGCAGTTTTTGCTCCCTTGGTATTCTAAAGCAGATTTTTATGGCTGTAAAAATTTCAAAACAAGAGAGATAACCCATTTTCTATTTGCCCATTTTTACATTACTGTTTAGTTTCTGACTTGAGATCTATAGTTTGTTTGCTGCAGCTTGCAGAGAAAAGAATACAGAATCTTAGTTTGATTGGCATTGTTTTCTTTAATTTCTCAGTCTGTTTTTGTTCTTTTGACCATTTTTCATGCCTACTACTCATACACAAGAAATGGACTCTCAAATCCAACCTTCAAAAATTGCCCGTCTTGCAGATTCTAGTACTCTCTCTCTCTCTCTCTCTCTCTCTCTCTCCCACTTTCAATTTGTCTTCATTTTCTGGTATCAATTCCATGTAGCTAATGAACAGAAAAAATTGATGTTTTTCAGGGATGGAGAGAAATGGGTCACCTCCAATTGGGTTAGGACTTGCACTTGGACGAAGTGGCTATACTGATCATCATCAAAGACCAGTACCCACAAAATCTGATGGCTTCACCATTCTTCAAATGCAAGAACTACAACTCCAAACTCTCATTTACAAATACATAGAAGCTGGAATTCCAGTCCCTTACCACCTTGTTCTTCCTATATGGAGAAGTGTTTCAGGCTCCCATACCACCCCCAATTCAAACATCTACCAACTCTACCCTCCCTGTAAGTCCCCCTATTCCATAATTTATTACCAGGGACAGATTTTGTATTAAGGCTTTTTTTCATTTTAAATGACAGAACATAGTTTTCTGAGAAAATACAGCCGTTCTGTTATGATTTTTTAATCAGCTGTTCTGTTCTATTATGACTGTTCTAGTGTGTAAGACAGCTATATTGCATCACTAAAAAAGGCATGTTGTTGGTATAGTTATAAGGGGGAGCCAATCGCAAATGGAGTATAAGAATGGAATGGACCCTGAGCCAGGGAGATGCAGAAGAACAGATGGGAAGAAATGGAGGTGCAGCAAAGAAGCTCTACCAGATCAAAAATACTGTGAAAGACACATGCATAGAGGGAGACAAAGAACAAGAAAGCTAATGGAAGTGGCTTCTCACATGAATATCAATAACAGTACTGATCATTCTACTTCAACAAATCTCGCCATTTGTCTTCCTTCTGCAAGTAGTGGCAGCACTGTTACCAATCTCTCGCCAACATCTTCTTTCTATTCCAACGCTGTACGTGAGGATTTTCAGAAAAATTAAGATTTATGTTTGGATTAGTCTTTTGTGAACTCAACAAATGCTTTTTGTTAGTGATAGAGAAGAAGAAAATTTAGTGGGCTGGACCCCGGCTTTTTCAAAATTTTGAATTTTTTATTAATTATTTATTATCTTTTGGAATTTTCTAAGCATGCATTGAAATTTAATTTACATAAATTATTTTCCATTTTCTAATAGAAAATTCAAATGAGAATATTTTAAAATTGCAGGGGCTTATAGTATAGATGGCAACTGGCTTCATAAACATTCCATATTAATAACTTAATTATGCTTTTTCAATGCCAAATTCTTTTAAAAAATAAAAATAATAATAGTTGATTATTTATGCTAAGAAATTATATTTAAAATATGTCATGAAAAAACTACATAATTTGAAAATGTTCATAACTTCTTTTATGAGACAATAAATATATTTATTGTGCAAATATTTTGTGGAGGTAAGTCAACCCCCCCATGTCTAAAAATTCATGCATCACATAGCTTAATTACTGAATTTAACCTCACCAAACCCCAATATGTATAAACAAAGCAAAACTTTGATTGAGAAACCCCTAACATTTGGACTCTCGAGTTTTCTCTGTGGACTCGAATAGGCCCACAGAAAGACCATGTAATGCAAACAATAACATACAAAACCATTGAATAATTCAGACCCAAAAAAATAAAAGAATCCATTTAATAATTTTAGAAATTTTCCTTTTTTTTTACTCATTTTATGTAATTTTTTCATATAGAGTGGAATGGAGAGCAAGAACTCGAATTCGGATATATTAAAATTACCACTAAAATCTCTTGTTGAAAATGGACTTTATAGCAACGGTTTATTGTCAGTCATTTATATAGATGAGTACTATTATTTTTTCACTTTATTATGGATGGGAGTTAATAATAAATTGGCATGTAAAAAAGATAAGCAATTTATAAAATTAGATAATTTATTAAATGGATGCATTAATATAATTATGTAGATGATGCTAATTAGGAGTACGGAAACAGAAGGTGGACATATAACAGAATATAAAAGTGAGTATTCTGGGCTTGAAGGCCCACTAGGCACATGGAGATGGAGGATAACATTTAATTTTCCTTTTTCGCTTTCAGCTTCTTTGTTGTTTTATCCTCTCTTTTTTTTTTTTTCCTTCTTATCTTCATGATGAGTGGTGACCGATTATTTGGAAAATATAACAAAATCTTTATAAAACAATGAATAGAGAATTTTATGATTCTATTATGAAATTCCGATGACATCATATCAAAATTATAAAATTATAAATGTCAGTTTCCTAATGTCAACTGAGAATTTCTTTTATGTTAACAAGAAATATTTGATTTGTGTTATCGCCTTATCATTGCTTTTCAATTTCATCTTATGTTAAAATTTAGGTGTTTCCAATATTTTTTGTGCTAAAATTTAGGCTGTTTTCCATAGTTTGAATTTTGCTAAAAATTTAAACGTTCATCACTTTATCATTGAAAATAATAGTTTTGAAATAGTTTATATGATTAATGGTAAGTTACCGCCTTCTATTAATTGACTATTCTTATACACTTGTTAAATTTATTAGAATTACTTTCAGTTGTGTTGCTTTTGTATATTCCCATCGCAAAACCAATTTCAGTACTTATTTGTTCACTCACTTGCTATTGATTCGTGTCATCCGATATTCACAATTTAAATAATTCTGATGATTATATTAAACAATAACTTTGTCATGATACTTATGATATAATTTATTTTAAATAATTTTGTTATTTTATTCTAGGGCTTTGTCCACTCTTTCTTATATAAAAAAAAAAAAATTAGAGATTAAGTATAATTTTTATTATATTTCTGACGTGATATTTACTGATTTTAAGCAATTACTTACCAGCATTGGATTACCCAAATTAAAATAAGAACAAAAAGATATGAAAACGTGTGAAGTCAGCCAGGTAGTCAATGACTACCACGTGGGCAGATTAAAAATCTTACAATATTCACACACGGTAAAAAAAATTGAAAACACAGTAAAATCTAGTCAGACCACAGTCGAAAAAACAAACCAAAAAAAATTAAAAATATCCATGACCGACACTCTGACTCTAACATTAAGCTCTCTTCACGAAGAATCTAATGATGTTTCATTCCTCTCCCATGCTCTCTCATTAATCCAACGCTTCAAACTCCATCTCTTCACTAAATCTGAATCTCAACCGTCCATTCAGATCCATCCACATCCTTTCTTATTACATTACACAAAACGTATCATCCTCCTCGTCTCTCCCAGATCTAACCCATCGGTGTCGCTGGCTTTCTCCCTCTAGATACGCATCAGACACCTGCATTTTAGTGAGAGAAGAGTTTTTTCTTATACCCATTTTGCCCCTGAGTCCAGAGATGGTAGAGGCTCAGTCATGGACTACCCGGAGAATGAGCAACCCGAGGCTGGATGCCAACTCCACCACCACAGTCGCCACCACGAAAGACCAAGTTCTTGATATTCCGGCCACCCCACCTGGAGATGTACGGAATAATGCTTACTCAAGTGCTGGATCATATTTTTCTCCGAACATCTTAACTGCCGTGATTATTGCTTCTTGGTACTTCTCCAACATTGGTGTTCTTCTTCTCAACAAGTATCTCCTCAGCTTCTATGGCTACCGGTACCCAATATTCTTAACAATGTTGCATATGATTTCTTGCGCTTGCTATAGTTATGTGGCTATCAAGTTTCTTGAAATAGTTCCATTGCAGCATATTTTATCAAGGAGGCAGTTCTTAAAGATATTTGCTTTAAGCGCAATTTTCTGTTTTTCTGTGGTTTGTGGTAATACTTCTTTGAGGTACTTGCCGGTGTCGTTTAATCAAGCAATTGGAGCAACTACCCCATTTTTCACTGCCATTTTTGCATTCTTGATTACCTGTAAGAACGAATCTGCTGAGGTTTATTGTGCTCTTTTGCCTGTGGTTTTTGGGATTGTTTTGGCTAGTAATAGCGAGCCTTTGTTTCATTTATTTGGGTTCTTGGTTTGTATTGGTTCAACTGCGGGCCGTGCTTTGAAATCTGTGGTTCAAGGAATCTTATTAAATTCAGAAGCCGAGAAGCTCCATTCCATGAATTTGTTGCTCTATATGGCACCAATGGCTGCTTTAATTTTGTTGCCGTTTACCCTTTACATAGAAGGGAATGTAGCAGCAATCACAATTGAGAAAGCTAAAGGGGATCCATTCATTGTGTTCTTGTTGATTGGGAATGCAACTGTGGCTTATTTGGTGAATTTGACTAATTTTTTGGTGACTAAGCACACAAGTGCCCTCACTCTGCAAGTGCTAGGCAATGCCAAGGCGGCGGTGGCTGCGGTTGTTTCCGTGTTGATCTTTAGGAATCCGGTGACCGTGATGGGAATTACTGGTTTCGCGGTGACGATCATGGGAGTAGTGCTTTACGGTGAGGCAAAGAAGAGATCCAAGATTGTAGGCCATTGAAAGTTGAAAGATAACATTAAAAAGAAAAAAGAAAAGATTCATATTGATTGCCACAAACACTGGTGCGGCTCTTTCTTCTCCTCTTTTTTTGTCGCTTTATTACTTTCGCTTTAATGTTCAATTTCAACTAGATTTTTTAATGAAAGATAAGAAGGGAATTCGGATCGATTGGATTGTACAGTACTACAATTGAACAAAAGGAAAAGGGTTATGCTCTTTTCCACTTCTTTTTTTCTTTTACTATTTTTTTGGCTTTGAATTGTTACTGTTGGGTGGTTAGAGTTTGGTTAGTGTTAGCAAAATTCTCTCTAACTTCTCCCTGTGTGTAACCTTATATTATTGAATTCTGCGAAATTCGAACAGAAAACAAACTGATTCCGATACTGATTATTATCAAGTGTTTTTATTTGGAGGGAGAACAAAGTTCTCTCGTTTCATTTAAGTTGTTCTTTTCTTTTTGATATCTTATGTTTGTGCATGAATTTGGCATCGTATGGATTCGATCTTTGTCCTTCGATAGAAGGAAGGATGATGAATAGGAATGAAGAACATGGTTGCCCTTGGATTCCTTTGAAGAATCTGAATTTTATTTGATCACTATCAGGAGTCATTTTTTATTAGATAGAATTGGTCAATTTCTTGCATTAAACTGTTGGCATTTTTGTATCTATTGGAAATGTCAAACTTAAAAACAGAGGAATCCTTGCTGTTAATATTTGATAGCTTGAAAGCATCTGAATCAGCAATCTGGCAAACCACTGGATAAGCATGAACGTCATTAATGATCTATATGGTCGCTTTCAAAGAGACTAGAACTTTTAATTAATCATATTCTATGGTTCAAGTTCAACAGTTCCTTTTATAAGAAGCTTAATTGATTCTGAGCTTGTGATTCGTCCAATTTTTTTCGCACAGTTTTACAATTAAAGCTGCTGTAATACCAGCTTGTGTTTGTTTAGACATTTTGTTATGTCAGGATTTATTTGATTAATTCCTCTACAGAACAAGAAAATCTTTGTCCGGATGTTAGTGATAAATTATGATATCATTAACTTCTGTCCGAGTCAAAGGATATTAGTAATCTTCATACAGTTCAATTTATATCAGTGCATAATCAATAGAACATGGTGTGTTGTTATCTTCTAATTGCTTCATGCTTCTGGTTGTTAGTTATCATTATCACGTTATGACATAACTGAAAACTGACAGGATTTCACAGAGACAACCACAGTAGTTTAGCTTTCTTGTGTGTTTTAGAGGTGTTGAAACTGACATTTCATGGAATTTGTCTGTTTGAAAAGAATCTGTATATAGCAAAGGTCCAAAATTACATGACTGACAAAAGCAACAATTATGATCCAAAGAAAAAAATGCATCAATTTACACATGAAGGGTGACATGCATAAATCCATTTTAAGCCGTAGACTTCTGATTTGGGTTAGGTGATTGGTAGGGCTGTGCAGAACCGAATCAGAACTTAAAACCGAATCAAATGGATTTTGGTCTGTTTGGTTCGCTTTTTCGGTTCGTTCGGTTCTAAACCGAAATTAAAATTATGATATTTTGGTTCGGTTTTTAATATATATATATAAAATAAAGTAAACAAATCAACCTGCTTCTGTGTTAATTAGATTCTGTGTATAAAATCCTATTTTGCCAAGACTAATTATTAGTAAAAGAAAATCCAACATGTGTTCATCAAAGTTTGGGCATTTACTGAAAGCTTTGAATTATATATATACATATATACATTGGTCGCCAAAGAAAAAGGACTAGGCAATTTGTAAGTCTTGTAAAATTCACATCTTGATTAATTATTCAATACTTTTTTCCCTTAGCATATATTATCAAAAAATAAATTATTATATCATCAAGAATAAATTAAAAAAAAAACACAAAATATACACCACAAATGAAAAAGAAAAACACAGAAAAATGAAGGCTGACCCAGGAGCGAAGAAGGGAGGCAGCGTGGGGGCGATCGGTGGAGGGGGTGAGACGGGGACCAAATCTGCCAAGAGAGAGAGAGAGAGAGGGAGAAAGAGATAGGAGGCGGGACAATGGGGACCAGATCTTTTGAGAGAGGGAGAGGGAGAGAGAGAGAGAAGGGGGCCGGCGGCTAGCGGCAATCGGCGGAGGGGGAGGGGGAGAGAGAGAAGGAGGGTGGGCGATGGAACCAAATCTGTCGAGAGATAGAGAGAGAGAGGAAGAGAGAGAGAAGTAGGGCCGTAGGCGGTGGAGGGGCGAGGCGGTGGAGGGGCGAGCGACAGAAGTCTTCGATCGGAGATTCGAAGAAGCATGGGGGGTGGAGAAAGAGAGTGAGTGAAATTATTTCAGTGAATAGAGTTTAATCAGTCTTGGGATAGGAAACCGAGAAGGCAAGAATCGATTGGACAAACGGACCGAAACTATTTCGATCCATTCATTTTTTGTCCTAAAAATTTCAATTTCAAAGTTTGGTTTTCAATTTATTCGGTTCGATTCAAAATCGAACCGAACTGATCATTTATACACCTGTAGTGGCTGGTGTCAGTCACATCATCCATGAATTGATAATGTAATTGGTTTATATTTGGAGAGCTACTATGGTCCTCAGTAGCGAGAATCGATATCACACTATCTAAAGGCTAATATCATTCAATAATGCGATATAAGAGATAGATCTAATTATAGCTGATTTAGACCGTTGTATTCAATGAGGACCAAACACGCTGCACAGATCTTAGCCATGAACTATATTCGGTAACTTGTCTGGGCAGTGAACTATAAGCATCATGTGGGTCATGGAAAGCTGCCTTTGCTTCAGTTTTGGTAGTTGTTACAACTTCTTTCCCTTCCTATGCTTCAGTTAATATCTGTTGTTAGTTGAAAGTTATTATAATTGAAAAACTCAATTAGTCGCTCTCAAGATCTTGAAACTTCACTCAGCTCGAGCTTGACTTCTAAGTGTATATTCTATAATTTAGAATAAGATGAGAAGACAACAATTTCTTACCAAGTTTAGCTCACAAGATCATGAGGTTGTGAGTTCAAACTCCTGATTAGAATTTTATTGAACAAAACATCTAACTTTTTTTTTTTAAAAGAAAAAAAAAAACACAACTGAAGAAGTCCATTAATGACATATAACTAACTAGGAATTTAGCCAAAATGTTGTTTCTCTACCTATATATAATATTATGTAGGTAGGCATTGATGTCAAAGATAGCCAACTACCGCAAGTTGATATTTTTTGACTCTGTTTAATTATAATGGCTTTATCCAATTACAGAACTTTGTTACCATGAAATCCGCATCAAAAGGAGGATAATCATCTTTCTAAAAATGAATTATGAGAACCCAAATCACATAAATTATGATATGTTCTATCAAACATGGGCTTTGTTTAAAATTGGTGTGGAATGGTTAATTATTTAGCAAAATGGTGCAACAGGTTGGGATTTTGGGGTGACGGAAACCGGCTGGGTCAGAGGCCGGTTTCCGTTTGCCAGAAACCGGCGCAAGTACGCGCCGGTGTCAGATAAAGTGCCAGAAACCGGCTGAATAGTAAGCCGGTTTCTGGCAGCCTGAAACCGGCTCCACAGTGAGCCAGTTTCTGGCACTTTCCATCAGCCTGTCCCTTCCTTTCGCTGTCTCTACTGCATTCAATTACTTTGCGTTCGGAATTGTTGTTGCCATTCACTCTCTTTGCTTTGATCTATTTCTTTAGATCAAACTCTCATCCTTGAATCAATTTATTCTTAAGCGATTGTTCACTTTTTATTTGATTAAAAGTAAGTTTATGAGAGGAGGAGGAAGAGTCCGAGTAAAGTTTTGAAAAAAAAAATTAAGCTACAATCCATTATTTTGGTGTAGCTTCACGTGAAGCTGCACCAAATACACTGTTCGGGTGCAGCTTCACGTGAAGCTGCACCAAAGCTGCAGCACTGCAAACAGCAGTGCTGCAGTAAAATAAAGTGCCAGAAACCGGCTCACTGTGGAGCCGGTTTCAGGCTGCCAGAAACCGGCTTACTATTCAGCCGGTTTCTGGCACTTTGTCTGACACCGGCGCGTACTTGCGCCGGTTTCTGGCAAACGGAAACCGGCCTCTGACCCAGCCGGTTTCCGTCACCCCAAAATCCCAAATAAGTTTCCTGTTGCACCATTTTGCTAAATAATTAACCATTCCACACCAATTTCAAAAAAAGCCCATCAAACATCTCTATTTATTACTTCTGATAGCTTTATGCGAAAATCTTGAATCATTTTGATTCTTAATTTCCAGAGATGGGGATTATTATTTCCTTGCTTTTGTTATTCACCTAACTAATAATATATTGTGACAAATAAACTACAAAATATTCATTTTCTATCACCATGTAAATATTGACTAATTAGGGTGTGGATTGCCGCCTAAGGTGGCATGCAAACTCCTCTATTGCCACCGAATGTGGATGCCAAAAATCATTATATCCGTGTGGTTCACATAGCTTTTTGGAAAACCTCAAATATAAGTTAATGGTATTAAATTGAAATAGATAGATACAATCTTGGACTGATTCAGGAAGTGGGTCACTTCACTCTTACCTGATATCTTCAATTTGTGTCTTCTCTAACACATTTGTCCCTATAAACTTGGCGCTTTCTTCTAGTGCTATGCCTACTCAATTTCCATTTTTTATTTCCAGTTTTACTTAGTTGACAATTGGAATAATTATTGATATTATTTAATTCGAACTGAATTGATCAATTATAGAGGTAAAATTAACAGTGATTTTTATCATCCACGAGACTCGAATTCAAGATTTTAGGAATTCAAGATTTTACTTATAAAGAACAAGTGCTAAAACACTTAACCAACAATGTTCATTGATGCATATGAATTACTCTTATGGGATATAGCAAATTTAGACAATGGAGACATAAAATCTTTTTTTCCAAAATTTTAATACTCCCCTAATAGACTTTATTTTCCTTTTTTTTTTTCCATCTATTCCAAATTTCAATCGAGATTTTTTTTTCTTTTTGAGCGTATAGTTGATTTCTTATTTTTTAAAATATATTTCTATTTAATATGCTTTATTATCAATAGAAGAAACACTAAAAAAAAATGCCTTTTACCTACGTATTCTAAAGCTAAATTCTCCTTAAATTTATGGACGGATGTCTTAATCCGCCGCAAAACCGTGACTAATACAAGTTCTGATCTTTCTATGCTTCGCCGACCGGACAAAAGGCGTCCTAATTCGTCGAAATTTTGAGTGATTTAGTGACGTTTTCTTTTTCATTGTACACATGAATCGAAAAACAACACTTTTTTTTTAAAAAAAAAAAATTGATTCAAGTTAATAGTGTTAGGAAAATATTAATGAGTAGAAAGTTTTAGAATTTAGGAGTTCATAAGCAATATATATATAATATAAGAATATGTTTTATATTGTTTTTCCGTTTATTGTAAAATTATATTTTCTATTATGTTGTTAGTTTTTTTTGTATAAATATCTATTAATATCATTATGAATATTTAAGTCAAAATTTCTATCCAAATTAGTAAAGGTTTTTTTAAAAACTCATTCTAATTTAAATTGGTCCTTCCAATTTCTCATTTCATACAATTTTCTCCCTCTCAAAAATTCTTTTAGTTCTACGATATGTAAATTTTGGCCCCACTATTTGGTAAATAGAGCATTGTCTTAATTATAGCAAGAAAATTGGGAAAAGACGCTGAAAAAAAACTGAGGGTGCGTTTACTTACAGAAAACAGTTTTCTGTTTTCTGTAATTCTATTTTTTTAGAAAATTGGAGTATTTATTTTCTGTAGAAAATTTAAAAAACGCGTTTATTTATCAAGAAATAAAAAAATTAGAATATTTATTTTCTATATATATGTGTATGTATGTATATATACATATGCATATGCGTATGCATATTAATAAATGAAAAATTAAAGTAATTATTTTATATATATATGTGTATGTATATACATACATATACATAGATGCATATACATATGTACATATATATCAATAAATGGTAAATTAGAGTATTTATATTCTATATATATGTGTATGTATGTACATATACGCGTACACACACACATATATATATACATATATAGCATGCACATGCATATGTATATATATATATATATATATATATATGCATATGCATGTGTATTTGCATGTATGTGTATATGCATATGCATGTGCATGTGCATGCATATATATATATATATATATATATGTGTGTGTGTGTGTGTGTGTGTGTGTGTGTGTGTGTGTGTGTGTGTGTGTGTGTGTACGCATACACACACATACATACATACATATGTATAGACACACACACATATATATATATATATGTATGTATAAGTATATGTATGTGCATGTATATGTATGTACATACATGTGTGTATATATGTGTGTGTGTCTACACAGGGGCGTAGGAAGCTACAATTGAGTGGGGTCAATTGACCCCACTCAATTGAGAAAAAAATTTAAAATACCTTTAGTAATTTTTTTTTTTTCAAAATTAATCTCACCAAATGACCCCACTAGCAATTGATTATATTAAAATTTGACCCCATTAATATATTCAAATACTTTCATTAAAAATTAATCACAATATTTATATTTTATAATAATAATAATAGAAATAAATGGGACAATTGGTAGTAAAGTGCATAATTGAATCATATATATTTATAAAAGAATATAAATATAAAAGAAAATAAAAAAAAAAAAAAAGAAAAATCCAAAAAATTACTTGACTGTTGCACAGGCTGTACTAGAAGAAGGCAAAACATTAAAAATAAAATGTAAAAAAACGCAGTTGTAAAAGAAAAACAATAAAATTAAAAGAAAAAATTAAAAAACTAACAACAAAAATGTAGTTCAATAGCAAAAAATGTGGATAGATAGAAGATGAAAATGCAAAAATTAACAGAGAAAAATAAAGTTTCATTACAAATTTTTTACTTCAATTTTATAAAAGTGCATAATAATATAATTTTTTTTCTCCTTTTATTATATTTTTATTCTCAAATCTCAATGCATAAAAATCCTAATTATTTGTAATTTTTTTATTCAATTTAGCCTTGTAAATTAGTTTGTATAAGTTATAATTTGTTTTATAAAAGTAAATAAGTAGCTTGATTTTATTGTAGTGTGATATTGGATAAATAAGAATTAGGTTCAATTTTAATTGGAGTTAGGTTCAAAATTTTCAATATATGAAATAAATAGAATTGCATATTTGTAGTTAAAATTGTCATTTTTTTTTTAAAATAGTTATGGATAAATTTGTGATTAAAATAAAATCACTATTTGAGCAAACAATTGACCAATAAATTGAAAATAAAAATCAAGAAAGTAGTCCAAAAAAAGCTAGTCATGAGATTAATTTAAATAATTTTTCTGCTAATCTTGGATTGAGAATTAAAATTTCAGAATATTTTTCTAATAATCAGGATAAAATAAGAAAAGTATATCTTCAAATAATGAAATCTTCAAAATATTTTTTGTCATTTTAATCCTAATTGGTATAAAAAATATTTTAATTGGTTGAAATATAATATACAAAAAGATGCAGTATTTTATTTACGTTATCTTTTTAAAAGTGAGGTTGGAAAGTATGAAAAAGGTGATTCATTTGTTACATATAATTTCAATACTTAGAATAAAAATTAGAAATTAAATATTCATGTAAAAGGTTCTAATAGTACTCATAATGCAGCTTGAAAAAAATGTGAAACATTGATAAAACAAAATCAAAATATATAAATTGTTTTCAATAAACATACGTATCAATTTTTTATTACTTTTTTTTATGTGAATGAATTTTTTATAGGCAATAATTTTTGACCCCACTGAATCCAATTTCTGGCTAAGCCCCTATCGCCAACATGGAATTTCTTTCCATTAGCCCAAGCTTGATAATCGAAGTTTGTAGTCCAACCAATTTCATCGCCAACTATGAATTCTGTTGCTAAGATTGAAGGAACAAGCACCGCTGCAATGCCAATGATCATGCTAATCTTGAAAGAGGCCATTGAAACTTATTGTATTAACTAAAATTTTAATTTGCGAATACTTGGTGCCTGTTTAGGAATTACTCTCATCAATCTAACCAATATATAGCATATGATATATGGTGGGGATGGACCAAATGGCGGAAGAGAAATGCTCCGTTTATGTTAAGACTTGCAAGTAGTTCAATATGGATGTTTCATTTGGACATTTGTGCACTGTTGAACCTGCCACATGTTTATATGCAATATGTGTTTGCCATTTTCTTCAAAACTCGGATTCAATATATATAATAATAATAATAAGATATATCTCATTAAAACTTTCAACTTCTCGCCAAAATATTTCATAAATTTTACCAACTCCTATACCATGTCATGAAATTAAATAATATCATCTAATTTATAATTGCTGTTATCTGATTATATCATAAAGTGTCCAGCAGAGTAAAGGGTTTCACTTTAATCACTAGAAATTGGCCTAATTGCTCGCATTTAATAAAAAATTGTTCTAATGATATCCTTGTTAAAAAAAAAAAAAAAGAGAATTCGCTTTAACATTAGGAGAGAAGAAATGGGCTCCAAATGTGAAATAAATTTTTTTACTATTAATTGGACAATTAATAGAAACATATTTTTCTTTTAACTGGAAATTTTGGGTTCGAGTCATAAAAATTGAGTATTTTTAAATATTTAGAAAGCAACATTTTATTTCTTTTTGTAAACCTATTATATGCAAAATTAATTGGATCAATAAATCTCAAATAACATATGATTATAAAATAAATAAATAAATACTGGGAGTTTTGATGCTATGCCTTCAAATCCAATGCTGATGATGGAGATGGAGGGAGAGGCTTCATTGTCTCCTTATTTTGCCTCGTTATGGCCCATTAAAAAGTACAATAACATTATTTCTCGGGCCAATGATTATCCTGAAACCGGGACAATAGTACACAAATTGGGCGCCAGACTTGGGCTTTTCGGATATAGTTGGCCTACGAGTCTAAGAATATCAAGCTGAAACAGAACTCTTGTAATTGGCCGACGGCAATCAGCTAGAAAATAAATAAATTAAGTACTGTTAACAGGCCACTTCTCTTCTTTCATATTTTCTATCCAAACAAATCCTCTTTTACACGGATGATAAAAACTACTCAGCCAGAAACAAAAGTATAGAGAAAACATAAGTTTGCTTTTATTTTCGCACGAATTAAAAAAATTAAAATCCAACAACTATTTCATGAGATTAGGATTTTGTAAATCATTACAAGAAGTACTGTGTATGTTTCCATGCAAATTGATATTGCAATGCCTCTGTGAAGATTAGTAGGTGAATTGTAATGGATCTTTTTTTTAAGTTTTCCCCTGAATAAAAGGAACTCTTTTAAGTGTAGGCAAGAATTTGCTCAAGTGTAATGGTCGAATTTTCATTTCCTAACAACCAGGCTTTCTTTTCGTCTGCTCTTACCTATACTGAAAGCAAAACTAAGAAAGTGTCAGCTTGTTCAAGCAAATCAAATCCACAAATGTTTTGAATTAAGGCAGCTGGATTAAACTTTTTCTAAGACTGGGCTGTTTAAGTCACAAAATCTTTTATTTATCACGAGAATTCTTTGTTAAGATCAAACCTTTTCCAAAGAAAGTATCGGTTACCCATTTCATCCGCGAAATAAGTGACAACCACCTATTTTAATTAACTTCTCGTGATCAATTTCATTATGATCTCAGAATATAAACACAATGCATACCATTAGACTTGCACCAAAGATTAATCCTTTACAATGGAAAATAAACCAAGACCTAATTCTCTTGAAACCCATCTTGTGGATATCCATGAAATATTGCATGAAGAGGAAGAAGGAGAAGAGGAAGAAGAAGATGGAAAAACAAGAATAGCAAACAAAGGGAGATCAAAGGGTGTTAATGTTAATAGACAGTTTAAAGTTAAAGAAACAAAGAGACCTCATAGGAGTTTTAGTAGGCAAGTTTCATTAGAGACAGGGTTTTCAGCTCTGAATAGAGAATCAAAGGCTAAAGAAGAGAGGAAAGTTCTTGTAAGAAGTGGACGTAGTTTTGGTGGGTTTGATTCGAGGAATAGGATTCATATTGGAGAAGCTAGGAAAGGAGATTTTAGCATATTTAGGACAAAATCAACTCTAAGCAAGCAGAATTCATTGTTGCCTGGAAGAAAAGAGAGAGAAGTGGAAGCTCATAACGCTGATGGCTCTCATGGATTTGATGAGTCTGGTAACGATGGAGTTCCTGCTGGGAGATACTTTGCCGCTCTTAGAGGACCAGAGCTTGATGAAGTCAAGGTATTATAGCTAACTCATTTCCATAACTCAAAACTAAATATTATTAGGTTGGATACATTCTAAATGAATAATTTATAGATCCTTCTATATATTTTTTTATAAAATTAAAACTTCCAAAATCTTAATTAAAAAGAAATGTGTATATAAATTTTTCACACAATTGAACTATAGCAACTTTCAAACTCCAATAAAAGAGAAATGTGCAAAGTAAAAAGATGAATTAGAACCTATGAACCAAATAAAAATTTTATGGTTCAAAATTATAGCCACATATGTTCATAAAGAACCTGAGTACCAATCATCTACACCCATAGATTTTTTCATATCATCCAATTATTAATGTATTATACTCTCTCTGTCATTTGTTCTTGCAGGACTATGAGGATATTCTACTCCCAAAAGATGAGAAATGGCCCTTTCTCCTTCGATTTCCAATAGGTTGTTATGGTATATGTCTTGGTCTAAGTAGCCAAGCTGTCTTATGGAAAGCCCTTGCAACTAGTCCAGCTACCAAATTTCTACGCGTTACACCATACATCAATCTTGTCCTCTGGCTCTTAGCTGTTGCAGTCCTAATCTCAGTTTCCTTCACCTATATTCTGAAATGCATATTTTATTTTGAAGCAGTCAAGAGAGAGTACTTTCACCCAGTTCGTGTCAACTTCTTTTTTGCCCCATGGGTTGTGTGCATGTTCCTAGCCATTAGTGCACCTTCTATGCTAGCTCATGAACCCTTGCACCCAGCCCTCTGGTGCACTTTCATGGGACCGTATTTCTTCCTTGAGCTCAAAATTTATGGCCAATGGCTTTCAGGAGGAAAGAGGCGTCTTTGCAAGGTGGCTAACCCATCTTCCCATCTATCAGTGGTGGGAAACTTTGTTGGGGCAATTTTAGCCTCTAAAGTTGGGTGGAAAGAGGCAGCTAAGTTCTTGTGGGCAATTGGCTTTGCACACTATCTTGTAGTGTTTGTAACATTGTACCAAAGATTGCCAACCAGCGAAGCATTGCCCAAGGAACTTCATCCTGTGTATTCTATGTTCATTGCAGCCCCTTCAGCTGCAAGTATTGCCTGGGAAACTATTTATGGTGAGTTTGACGGATTGTCGAGGACCTGCTACTTCATCGCGCTGTTTCTTTATATCTCCCTTGTTGTACGTATCAACTTCTTCACTGGGTTCAGGTGAAGACCTCACCTTCTCTTAAATCTTCACTTCGACAATTCACTATGCAAATTCTGGATTGAGATAGTTTGGTTAAACGTGAGCTCATTAACTTTGCAGGTTCTCAGTCGCATGGTGGTCTTACACTTTTCCAATGACAACAGTATCAGTGGCAACAATCAAATATGCAGAGCAGGTTCCTGCTACTATGAGCAAGGTTCTTGCTCTTTTCCTTTCTTTTATGTCATCAACTATGGTGTGTGTTCTGTTTGTGTCTACACTTCTCCATGCCTTCGTCTGGCAGACATTGTTTCCTAATGATCTTGCTATTGCCATAACAAAGAAGAGATTTATCAAAGAGAGGAAACCTTTGAAGAAAGCTTATGATATAAGGCGTTGGACAAAGCAGGCTCTTAACAAGAACACTCCAGCAAACGAGTTTGGTGAAGATAATGAGCCACTAGCTCCACATTAGATAGATTACAACAATTGAAACTTAACTACAAGGCACATGAGAAAATAGCTGTATGAATTTTTCAGCATATACCATGTTAAAACATAAACCTATTCTGTAATTTCTTTCATTGCGTTCATGCTCTACAAAGGGCCTGAATATGGTATAAGGTTGGACAGACTCTAATTGCTGTACAACACTGGCCCTGCAACCTATATATTGGATTAGGCGAGACCTACATATTGCCTGGGAAAGAAGTTAGCTTTACATGAAATGTGTGAGATGCGTTTCATCTGAGATGAGCAATTCCTTTTAGTCGTTTTGGATTTCATCAATTCTGTAAATGACAAAAAAGGTTTATATCTTTTGAACTGTTTCGCAATGTTCGAGTATTCATCCATGAAACTCCTGTTCACCAGCAGAAAGTCATCTCATGCTGGGCGAAAAGCCAATTGATGCTACTCTCATCGGACACCCAAGCTCCTCCTAAAGCGTATCAAAAGTAAGATTCACGTTTCAAAATTTGGAAAAAGGTGTTTTAAAAAAAAAAAAGAAGCGAAGATCACTAGTACTAGCTATTTTGCACACCTCAGACTTAATTGGTTTCCAATGTCATCAGTGCGTTGAGTCTGCTTTCCACCAAAAACATGTGGCTTTTCTTTTGCTGAATGTGTCATCTAAAAAGATCATTGCATGCAGGTTAGAAATAAGATAAAGAAATCGTCACTAGAAGTAAAACGCTTCAAAACCAGCTTTAAAAGAAAATTTAAAAGAAGAAAGGGAACTTATGAGACACTTTCTGAAAGGTAAAATTCCTACCTTATGCTCTGTTTGCAAAGGATTCAATCGATTTTCTTTTGAGCCCTTGATATCGATGAAACAATTATGAATATTAAGTGACAATTGAGATCAATGATATTCCTTTTGTCAACTAAAATGAACAATTTAGAAAGAACAAGAACCTTTATGGATATAGAGCTTGGTCGACGCAATTGCAACTGGGATCCATTATTTGCCTGGAGCTCAGATGCCAGTGAGAGCTAACATTTAAGAAGTTAAAGATGAAAATCAGGGAAAAAAAATATATGCAGAGTCCAAATTAATGACAATAAAAACACTAATTGCTAAAATGGCAATGCTGCAATAGGTTGACATTAGGAACTCTTTTCAATATTGAGCTCAAAACCTTCAGCTAAGGCTTACTTTATTGAAAAGTTCTATAGGTGGATCATGCTGCATCCTCTTTTCTGTATGGAAACTGAATTCCTGCACAAGTTAAAATATTATATTTTGTCAAATAATCATGCAACCAATTAACGTACATACGAATGGGGTCACCAATTACCATAGGCACTGTTATTTCCCGCTTGCTATTCCGAAAAATACCAATATCTCCTTTACTTGTAAGAATCTGCAGTGAGCAATAGATTAAGTACGGATGAGTCATTATAACTTCAGCTCCTTGAGCACAGGATCCACACAAAAATTTCTATTCACCTTTCTATTTAGAGGACGAGCTTTGAATACATGTGTTCGACTCCAGCTATCCTCCTTTTGAGCATCCATGGTGCTTGGTCTGACCAAAGGAGAAATCAAAAGTGAGTGCTTTGTCTCTTGTTATCCTATTTCATTTAATTTTTAGTACACTTTTATCAACTTATAAAACAGCATCAATTGCTAGTATTTCATTTTCCCGATTCAGGAGATCATCTGCAGGACAATTACCTTCTTGATTCACTCCTTCCATTTTCTGCAACAGAAACTATACTAGGGTTGCCCAACCCCTGCAATGACAAGCAGTTCAGTCTCAGACGTTATTACATCATGGTAATACTGTCTCATGCTAGTGAGAAAGTTTAAATCATTTTCTTCAACTAGATTAAGTTAGTGCCACTTGGAGTTGAATACAAGACAGCCAATGTTTATGACATATTTGAAAAACAATATTTATACTAAGAATATAATAAAGCCAACATCCAAGTAAACTTTCAACCTGTTCAGAATTATTGTGCTGAATAGAGGAAGATGAAACTGCAGTTGAATGCTGCATTGCCCTCTCTAACGTCTTCAGGTGAAATTCCTAGGAAACAATGAAGAAATATCTGAGCTCCGAATAGCAAGCACAATGGCTCATATCAAACTACTGTTTTCCTCTACTATATGTTTCTTTGAAAAGTTGGTTTGGAAACTGTATTTACAGCAAATTTCTGGACATAGAAATACTAAAGCTAAGATAAGCAGGAAACAAGTTAAAGCACACACTTGAAATTCTGGCAACTTTGGAGTGCTCTTTTTTGGGATTGGCAACGAAGGAGCCTCGAGAATCTACAAAATGAGAGCAAAGATTTTAGATAGAACAGCTCAAGGAACCTCCACACAAAATCCCCACACCAGAAAAACTAGGCACCAACTTTTCTGTTCAATGGACGTGCTTTGAATCTTTGTGCAAGAATTGGCACAGGCTCCACTTCAGTGCTATTTTTAGGCCTGGATAATTAAATAAAGATATCAGTGAATCTGCATGAAGATAAAGAAAAAGTACTGGACAGATTCTTCGGTTATTAGTATAAAAGCGACAAACCTCATTCTTTGAGCTCTATGAGATGTTTCCAGATCAGGCTCTCTTGGAATAGTAAGCCTTAGCCTTGAATAAGCAGCGCTTCTGTCAACAATCTCATCCTGCAAAACCACATAAAAACATTTGGTACACCACTTGATGAACTAAAATATCTCCTTATAAAAATTGGATCACATAAACTCTCCCTTCACCTGTTTAGCCCACACTATTCAAGTGATTAGAGTAAATTCTTTTGCCTGGGGTTGCAACTCTGGGAAGTAAGATTTTGGAGGTTAACCAGTCCATTAACCAGAAACAGATTAGCCTGGGTATTTTTGAAAGAATTGGCTCCAGTGATTTAGAGGCACACGATAAGACATTTATTTTGCAAACTTCCAATGGTAATGAAACTATGGGCCATGGCTATAGAAAAAATTCAACCATCAAAAGCATACCTTTTTAGGTTCCTTGTGAATAAATTCAGTTTGCTGCTTTGCATCAACAACCTGCTCATATTAAAAATAAAAATAAAAATAAAGTAAAGCATTAGTTTAGGACTCCAGCTTAAGCTTTAAATCAATTTACCAAATAAGCCAAATCACCGTCATAAATTCCAGCCAGGTAACAATGCAACCCATAGCCACCTTTAGTTTAAATAATTTTATTTTTCAAATAGAATATTACATGCAGTAAAATAACTTTGGAGAGTCTTCATTAACATGCATCATGTGTTCATTACTGCTTTCACTGTAAGAATGTCACATCTGTACTTGCAAAAGAGTTTCTTTTTAGGCAAGCATAAAGTTCATTTGTTTGCCCAAAAACTCCCACAATCAGTTCCAGCAAAACAAAAGAACAGGAATACATATTAACACAAACAGTATACCTTACGGGAGTGACCTCCTTCAAGCTTCTGCCTCTTTGCAGCTTGACTTTCAACAGAAGGATTACATAAGCTTCTCTCCTTTGGAGCCAATAGCATTTGAAATCTAGTGACAAGGAAATGTACTATAAGTCAGCGCATGTATTGCAATAAAAAGGTCATTGATGTTAAATTTTCGCATGCTGCTACAAGAACACTGCCTGTCTTTAGCACACCGCGTGTTAATTTCAACAATAGTAATAGATAAATACACTAATTTGCCAGAATAATTGCTCCGCACAAGGGAAAAAAAACCCAGCTACCAAATCTAGAGGACATATATTGTGCATAAGAAATACACCCAAAAAAGACAGCTTTCTAAGAATCACCTAGAAACATCAGTTTGAGGGGCCCGATTTTGCTTGGCCAACATGCTTGCCGTAGGTTTCATCAAAGTTGAACTCCTTGGAAGATATGACTTGGTAGTGGCCTTTACCTTTGCTTTTGATTTAACACCATATGTATGGTTGTAACAAGTTGCTGACAGATTAACAGCTATATAAGATACAAAGGAAGATAATCATAATGAAATTAGTCAAAACTGTGGCAGATGTAAATTATTACATTAGAAGTCAATATGATGGATATATAAATAATAACTGAATGCTGTGGATGGTATATTAAAAAACTTGCAAAAAGATGATATTATACTAGTACAAAATTTATTGATAATAAACATGAAGAACATTTCAAATTAGGAATCACATTTAGATATCAACTGTAAAACCTTTAGCAACCTCATGCACAATCAATATTAATTTGATACCTGTTGCCAATTCTAGCAGTCTATTTGAAACTTTTTGAAGACAGCCACTTTGCAAGTTGGTGAAAACCCCTCCATACATTTCATTGCATTCTGTATAGATAATACAAGCATAATGAAAATGCAGAACCAAATAGAGGTGTAAAGGATACCATCAATATTTCCTTAAAAATCACTAAAACCCCTTGATTTGGATGTTTGTGTTGTTGCAAGAAACTTGAAAATATCCCTAACAATAAGGCTACATGAATTTTCTTCATGTCAAACAAGCTGCAACAGGGACTCATTTTGCATCCTATTATTGCATAAAATGACCATTCTCATTCCTAATGGCATCAGTCCATGATTTTCAAGAATATGATAGGCCATCATGATTATCATATGTATATAAATTCTACCTGCAACTCAATGGAAAACAGTGATCAATTCTTCTTTAAAACCAAATCATCAAGATAATAGGTCTAAACCACGAGCTTGTCCTGCTACTAGAGCCATATAAGTTTCAAAAATATCTTGCAGTTGCCTTCCACCCAATCACTTCAATCAATCAGGCATTCTAGTTAGTTAAAAAAATAAGTTCACATCTTCTTCAAGCTCATTCAAGGTTCATTCCACGCTGAAAAATGCTTGAGCCCAGGCCTAGTAGCTTTTGCTCTTGTTTTTTTCCCTGTCTTTCAAGTATTAATTATATTCTCAACTCTGACGTGACAAGGATTTAAACCTTCAAATACTAGGATTGCAACTCAGAACTGTCACACAATGATCAAATAGGAAACTGAAGATAGAAAATTCTACCCCTTAAAAGGCTACCATTTATATTTTCCCAGAATTTGCAACCTATTTAGTTCAAACTACCTTTTCCATAATGAAGCATTTGACCACACCTTAGAGCCAACTGCCATGATTTCGCTAGTGCTCAAACAAGCTCAAGCTCTCACAGCAAGATGGACCAACCCCAGTAAATCACAAACCTTACATAATTGTCTACAATAGCAAAGTTAAATAACTTTTCTTTATTTAAGTCAGGCCCAAAACCTCTCTATAATCTCAGCTGAAGTTTAAGTAAAGTTGAGGAAAGATTAGGGGCACACATGATTCAGAGATGCTTATTTATTACCTTCGTTGTTCACCTCCACTGAGGGAACTTTCGAGCCCAGACCGTCACCGTAGTCATCACCAAGCACTTTGGCCGTATTTTCCTTATCTTTAGATTTCGGATCCTCCAATAGACTGTCCTCTCTCAACACCAACTTTGCGACAAAAGCTAAAATAAAACACACCGAAGCAAAAAAAGTACAATGATTAACCGTAGATTTTGATTAAAATTGTAAACACGTATACAATAGCTAATAAAGGAACATTTTTCACGGAATGAAGAAGCTAAGCAAAGGACAAAACAGAAAGCAAAGTATCTAATCGTAGGCAATGCTCTAAGTATCAGCGACGATGAACTCACATTTCCATAATCGATCAAACTAAGGAGGAAAAGATAGTAAGAAAACAACAATCAAGGATTTTGAGCTCGGGAAGAACTTACGAGAAGGAGGATAGCTCTGCGCCGTCTCGAACCACAGCTCAGCAGCACGCGCCTCCGCCGGTGACTCCTCACGCGTGAAATCGAAGAACATCGCAGCATCAAACTCATAATCAAGATCAACTTCTCGCGCCTCGAACACTAGCTCTACCTCCATTTCCTCTTCCATTTCCATCTCCATCTCCATCTCCGAAGCCTCACTCTCTCAATAAATTCCGGTGATCCTAACACAGCTCAACACGATAGAACATTCTCTCTCTAAGTATTTACAGGGTGTAAGTAATACTAAAAATCATGTATTTGATTTGATTAGTCAAAAACCCTAAAGGGAAATCCAAGCAGCAAGTTTTACAGTTGCAGAGGAAAGAAACCGTCACTGCAGCATCTGCAGAAATAAATATTCTGATTTTTATTGATTTACTTTCCAAAAATTTAAAAAAAGAAAATGTACAATATTCACAGCACAAGGTACAACCACATTCTGCATAGAGGTTTGCAACTTATTTTTGTAACGATCCGAAATTTGAAATTTTTAAAGAACCGGAAAACCGATAAATTAATCTTGGATAACGTGGGTTAAGATTGAAAGACATTGTTACCCCTGTGCAATATGAAATCTGAATGGAGTTGAGGGATAAAATGGTAAAAGCATGTGAAAATTTGTGGAATTTTATTTTGTCTTTGAACAGAAGGGCAAATGGCTTATAGGGGTTAGCGAAATTAGGCATCGGGCGGCGATAAACTGTCGAAGGAGTCTGAAATTTCGGCGGGTAGTGAATTTGGGCTTGTGAGTTATAGTAAATTGCGAGATTGCCACTAACGGCTTTGTGGGTTTTGTCAGTTAATGGGAGTAGGGATGGTGGGGGCCCTTGGAAATTCAAAAATGAGAGGGAGACTATTGAAGGATAAAAGTGGAATTTAAATAAAGACAACTGCATGATGCCACCAGGTTGGCTGATTTCTAGATAGCCGGCCTTAATGCTTGAAATTGAAAGGACTTCTTTTTCTAAATTGCAAAAGAGGAAATGCATGTTAAATCAAAATTAGTGGAATAAACGAAATAAATATAGAATTATTATGTGCATGTTAAAATTTTTTCATATATATAATATATAGAAAAGGAATATTGGCGTTCGCTTGAGATCACTTTTAATATTATTTCAATATTAAGAAAGATAAGTTTTTCATAGGATAAAATTATCTTTCCATTGAGGACAAATCTCTATAGGAATTGTACAGCATTTCTTAAATAGATGATGTGTTAGAGAACACTATTTGTTATATTTTTTATGAAATTTTTTTATCTTCGTATAACCAAAAGTAAAATAAATTTTTTTTTATCCTATTTAAAGTTGTTTGTTTAAATTTAATTATTGTTTTTAGCTTTTAGGGTCCGATTGGAATAAATGAATTCAATTTATGGAATTCATTTACAAATGAATTCTATATAGAATTCATTTGTAAATGAATTTTTATGTTTGGAATAAATTTATTAAAATATAGAATTAAAAATGAATTTCTTATTTTCATACTTGGAATAAATGAATAAATGAATTCATTTATATTTTATTTCCTAAAATATCCTTACTACCAATTTTGATGTCTTCTTTTAATTACTCTCAATAAAAAAAATTAACAATCATTAATCATCATTTTAAAATTTTCGATAAATACTGAATCAATAATAAAATAATTTAAAAAATAATAATATCCAAATAATATCCATATTAACATTCAATGCAGACAACTAATGTAATATTATATCTATAGAAATTGTACCAAATAAAGCACTAATTAACTATTTTAATTCATGATTCCATCTTTTTCCTTAGCCAGTCAAGTGTTTGGATGGAAGAAGAACAGTGAAAAAAGAAAAGAGAAGAAAAGAATACGTTAGTAGGTTAATTTATTTTTAATAAATAACTAAAAGGCTATTATAGTTTTTTCAACATTAACTCTTAAAAATATGGAATTCATTTGCAAATTCCACCTATTTTATTAGAATTTGGTGTAGTTATAATGAATTCCATGGAATTAAATTCTATGAATTGAATTCTTATTTTTTTTTCATTTCAAGCATTAAAATTAGGAATTACAAATGAATTCCATAAAATTTTATGGAATTCATTTATTTCAAGCATAGCCTTAAGCTTTTTTCTTTTCTATATAAGAGAAGTTAGTTTGAACTTTTAAGATAGAAAAACGATTTAAGAGACACTACATTTTGTTACTAAATAAAACGTTTACTTAAACACGCACTCACTCTTTTCTTCTATTATGATTTCTTCGTATCTCTATCTTTATGTTATAATGTTTTGATTCTATTTCTACACGAGTTATCGTTTTGTTATGCAAAAATAAAAAACTACTTATTAATAGTCTGTAGTGAAGATCTCTTTTAGTTAACCATATCTCTACTGCATAACAGAATCATGTAATTTGGATTAATACCTCTCACCGACTACTTTGGAATAACATACTTATAAAAAAAAAATGACATACTTAAAACTAATTATTTCATATTGATCCTCAAAGCAATATTCACAAATATATTTGCAATAATATAATTTGGGTCATTTTATATGATATCTCTATCTCTAGCATGCATGTCGTTGATTATCTGGCATTAAATAAGGTTCATTAGAGTCTGTCTAATATATTGTTAAAATACGTAGTGATGAGACTCGCGAATGCCATTATTCTTGGAACTTTTATTCTTGCAATATATATATATATTGAAATATTAATAAAAACCCCATTACTTAAATCAAATAAAAATTCAATAGGTTCTAGTAATTGGCCGGCCGTAACCTTCAAAGAATCTTACTAAATCGGCCACACGTACAGAAATAAATCACTGAAATTGAAAATACAATTTATTTAGGTGTTGATCAATTATCAAGTAAAAACACCCTAACAGATCATCAAACGGTGTCTGTATAATTTCAAACAAATAGCTGTGTAAGAAATTTTTGTACGGTGAGAGGGGTGAACTAGAGCCCCATATATAGCTAATCCAGGATCATTTGTAGTGAAAGTAATTACTAGAAATGCAAGACTAATTTTAAGAAACCATATTCATTTGCTTGTCTTGCTGGCATCTTGGCTTGAATGCTAAACAACTCTAAAACTGGCGTAAATAGAGAGAATGTTCTGCATTACTATTTTCAAAAATATATACATATATTTTAAAAATAGAGTGAACAGTATGTTTATAAATTTTAATTTAAGAAGTTGAAAGTGATATATCTTAAAACATTTTCACCACAACATTTTTTTTTCGAGAACAATTAAAAAAAAAAATGAAAAAATTGATGCTAATGTCAGTCGATCTGTTACTCTTTGCAATTAACTTTAGCAGTGGCCTGGCCCAATCTACCAAAGTTGAAAGAAGACCAGTAAATACTACTAAGCAGACGAAGAATTTATACATACGTTGCTATCATTCCGTGACCCTGTCAGCACAATATCCTCATTGGATACCTTTTCGAAGAATGCACAGTATCTATTATTGTGTTTTTATTTCTGATTTTCATTTATAAAACAAATTATCAAATATAGAATAGTGCTTTGCAATGGAACTTTTCCATGTGATTAGAACATATCATTCAATTTCTTTAGTTTTTATTTTTATTTTTAAAGTTTCAGAATGGGAAGATATTACTTATATACTTTTTAAATAGATAACTTTTTGCCTCTAATGACATATTTTATCTATATAGTGTATCGTATGTTTTATTATATGTAAAATAAGTATGAACAGATACACGTGATATATAAAAGAGTCAATTAACTCCTTTAGTCTTTTTCTTTGTACGATTTTCAATTTTCAATTTTGTCTATTTGCTATGTTAATATTAATTTCACTCAAATTTATAAAAATATTGATTTTAATCAAATTTACTTATTTTAGTCTAAAATCTTATTTCCACCCCTGAAGATAGGGTATTTTTTTTCACTCTCTAATTTGAAATTTTAAAGAAAAAAATTAATGGCATTTTCTAATTACTTTGAAAAATTTTATGGCAAAAAACAAATTATAATGTAAATAATGCAGTTTAGGGCCATAGGTATATGATATAATGATACCATAGCCCAAGAGTTTCAAACTCTATGTTCGGAATGATGTCCAAGCTGATTTCTGAAGGTAAGCACCGGCCCAAAACTGTAGTTGTAGCCCAAATTATTATCTTTATCCTACCTTCTCTATCAAACCAAAAGTAAAGGTCAGAAAGAAGATGGCAAAAAAGCATGCACATACGATGCTCGAAGAAATGTCGACCTCAAGAGTTCAATCTCCCAATGCATAATTCGCATCCCCTGCGAGTTATAGTTGGAGGAAATGACAAAAAATGAAGCAGACAGCTTTAACTGGATTTGTCCGAAGATTAGAGCCAGCCAATCCTGTACCCATCAAACTCTACGTACCCATATTCAACACAAACACCTTATAATTATCAACTTGTAAGCAAAAACTTTTGGTGGCTAATTTTTCTATCCTATTTTTCATTTGTGCCCTCAAACATCCACATCGTTGTATTTATGTGCGTATAAAAATCCTATGGTACTTAATAGCGTGTTTACAAGTCTAATATTCAGCAATTTTGTTTTATGTAAATCACTGTATCTGTTTACGTCTTGCTGGCCACTACCAATTGTCTTTGGTCTCCAATATGGAGTTTGACTTTAATGAATTTCTTGGATTGGAATGTCCAAGTAAATTCATACATACATTTTTAAAATAACGGCATATAGTTAAGGTCGAAAATTTGATAATTTTTTCAATTAATTTGAATTAAATTTTTCTATTTTTACATACACAGTAATTTCTAATTGATTTGCCTATCATAAATCTAGTAAAAGCAAGTTTTTTTTTGCAAAATATTTTAGCATTTACAATATTCTTTCAATTTTTTAGAACAAAATATCTCACTACTTCTATTACTAATTTGTTCGTTGTAAAAAAAAAAAAAAAAACGTTCTCATCGCTACTGCTTTACACAAAAATATGTTACTCCCTCCTGTTTTTTATGTTTGACGTTTAAGAATTGTTAAAAAATTCTTTTATGAATGACTTTTGAAATTTTTGATATACTTTTGAGTAATTTGTCTCATATTTGCCCTTAATTAATTTACTTATCTTAAATGAACACTATATTCAAGAAGGAAATTAATAAAGATAAATTATTCATATATATAGCCTATTTAATAGGTTATTAGTTTTAGCAAATAACTTTAAACGTCAAACATATAAAAACGGAGGGAGTATGTAAATTTGATTGCCGAATGATAACCCAATTATTAAGCAAACCATCTCCCGCACCAAAAAAAAGTGGCTTTAGTGACTTGGGTTGAGTGTACCTTTAAGTTAACCCCAATCACCAAGCAATTATGAGTAGAAACATTAAAGGGTTGGTCTGTAATTGGATCACTCAAAATCCCACATGGAATAACTGAAATCTCATGTGCCCCAAATAAACAAATATGGTAATAGCTTTCTTTGTGAAGTAAATTACTAAAACATCCCCTCACAATATGGATTTTGATAGACAAAAGAAGTTGTACATCAATATTTATACTATTATCAATGAAAAAATACAGTATTTCAAACAATTAAAATTTTAAAACTAAAATACAATTCAAATTTGATATTTGATATTGACAGTACTATATAATTCGAATTTTAAATTTAGACATGGTTCGAATTCATGTCTAAATATTATCAATATTAAAAAGTCAAATTGAAATTGTCAGGCTTAGTAACAGTTACTCATTCTTTTCCTTTTCAAGTGTCAATTTTGAATTTTTTTACCAAGATTAATAAATCATTAATTCAGTTAGTGATTTAGTAAATTAGTCTTCTATAAAATACTACGTGTCTTTAATGTACTAATAACTATTTATTAAAATAAGATTAATATAAAAAGATAATTTGTAATTATATCTTATTTTTTCAAATGAATACTTATTTAATGATAAAAATAAAATTTAAAATGTATACTTATAAAGGAATAGAGGGATTACTTTATTAACAGAATACAATTAATATAGCATGATGATACATTATATAAGTCATATTAACTCCACCAAATAAGCTTTCCAAAATTTAAAAACCAATGAATTTCTCTTTACAAATGCTGATTTGACGTTATCGTTTTTATATGATGTTTTAGATGATTGGAGCTTTGATATATACAATAAAGCTTAATAATATTTAGCCGTGAATCTTGACTTTATTTGTAGAATTTTATGAAAATAAATTTAGCAAATCCAGAATAGTAATATATACCAAAAACACATGGTCCCGTTATGCCAACCAAAAGGGATACTGGAAAGTGACAATCGATGGCATGAGTTGGGGAATTTGCAGCCTATATCATCATGCTTCTATGGCTCAATGGTGCAGATGGGTTTGAGGCCAAGCCATGTTAAGGCTTTGCCTTTCTGGGCTCTGTGGTGAGAGCGGTGGAGAGAAGAGAGGACAAAATTTGGGAATATTGTCTTTAAGTGGCTTGACTTCAGAGTCTGAGGCCAATGATGGAGATTCTTTCTATCATTTGTGAGGAAATTCCTATGAATATTTTTGGAATTTTAATATTATGGGTAAATTGTGGATGAAATTACAATTAGGTAATTTACTGTAGAGTTTATTGTAGTTGCAATTAGGTAAGATTTTCATTTTTTTATTGCCTATTTTTCTCTACCAAATTTTTACCAAGAAGAGAAAATCTATTTTAAATTGCTTGGAGAATGTCTATGTTTTATTTATTATTATTTTTTTAAAATCTATTTACAGCCTTTTCCTTAAAATCTCCATTAGTTTAAACCAAGTGGTCTCATATATTTCAATGGACTTAATTATAAAAATGTTTGCAATGTAAAAATATTTTTATTGGATTGTGTTAACAGCAATGTGCTCATAGTCTTACTAAAAAAAGTGCTAAATACTCATAATTGATGTGTTTAATTATTTTTAAACTAAATACATGGAATTATTAAAATTAATATTGTAATGTTTTTTTTGTTTTATGAACACTTACCCAAATGAGAAATTAAGCTTACCAAATCCAACAATATATATAAATTTAAAAAGAAAACAATTGAAAAATTTAAAAGGTTGGTCCACAAATTCTAGTTGGCGCCAAGCTTGGCATAAATTCATAAAAGCAGCCCTAAATATGAATTAATCACTTAATAAATTCATCACCAAAAGGCCATTAACGTAAATTCAGCAAATTTAGCCTTCCAAAAAAATCCCAACGACTACCCAATCCCGCCCTCAAACTAGGAACGGCATACAATTTTACAATTTAAATAATTACAAAAATATAAATTATTACTATTATTTACCCAAAAATTCAAAAAATCCCACCACCAAGAACTTCACGCCACCATTTTCCCCGCCATCACATCTCCCCAACTACGTCCGCCGCCGCCGCCGCCACCACTGCTGTATGGTGGGTTTCTAATAAAATATCTATCCAATTCATAAAAAAGCAAACTTTACACGATTGCCATGCTTCAGAAATGACCCGAACCCGGTTCTCTCGGAGCCGGACACCCGAACCCGAGGAGGACAATTTACCAACCACCAACCGCGGTGGAGGAGGAACCGCCATGAGAGTTATAGTACCGTTACAAGGAGTGGTTCAAGGGAGAGGTGGCCTTTTCTTAGGCTCAGTAATACCTTGTGCTCTTTTCTACTTTCTCCAGCTGTACTTGAGACGGTACCGTAATGACCCAGAAGATTCTGACGACTCTAATTCCCAGAATCCGGCTGCGCCGTCGCGTTCTGGATCGGAGGGGCAGCTGACAGAGCTTTCTGGGTTCACTCGGTCTCTGTCTCGGAGCCTAGTATCCCCGAGAAGTCCGAAAGGTCCCGTGTATGTGTCGGGTCGGGCCAGTGGCATAGTGAAGGGTGGCGACTCTCCTTACTATGTTGGGTTAAAGAAGGCGGTGGAGGATCCATATGATGAGTCGGATAATCCGAATGGGATTCTTCAACTTGGTCTGGCTGAGAACAAGGTGAATTTAGTTTCTTTTGTATTTTATTTGTATTTTGATGATGGGTTATGTTTTTAAATTGTGGGTTTTTTTCTTATGAATGTGAGTAGTTATCTCTGGATTTGGTTGAGGAGTGGCTAGTTGAGAATGCAAGAAGAGCAATATTGGGTTGGGGAGAAGAGGAATTGAGTATTAGCGGGATTGCTCCTTACCAGCCTTCTGATGGACTAATGGAGTTAAAAGTGGTAATTACTATATTATTTCCCTGTTTCATTATTAATTCTAATGTGTTTAGGATTTTCTGTTTGAATTAATTTATGCTATTAACCGCATCATTAACTCGTTAAGTTCTTCAGCCTTCCTGCCAAAGTTTTCAAATTTGATATGGATTTGTTTTTCATTCTAGACTAGATATATTCTTGATCATAATGTATTGAATTATTTTCAAGGTCATATTGCTGTCAAATTCTCACTCAGAAATAAAATGCAAACTCACCTAATTATGTCGTTTTATTTTTGCATTTTCTTGATGATTATAGTTTGCAAAATTTTTTACTTTTTTCCTTAGGATTTCAAAGAATGTTTATGGAGAATATATAGTTTGATACGGTGTGATAGGGCTCTGGATTCTTGCCAGTTAACATACCACGTGCAGCTTGCTATCTGTAAAGAAACAAGATTAGTCATTGCTTAAATGATTAAGCACGATATTTGCCAATGGATTAGTTAAGATTAAAACCAAGATCTCAGTCTTTACTTGCTGATCAAGCTCTACTTTGGAAAGCTAGGAGTTGACAAAAGAAGTCCATGTGACTACTAGAGGAGCTTGCATTTGTGAGAGAGGATGTGGAGTTTGTATCACTGGTTAGATTTAGTGCAACCATTGGAAAACAATTATTTTTCCTCCTTTATCTTTTGCTTTGATTTTCTCAAAGAAAAAGGTTATTCTCTTAAATGTTCTCTAGAAATTTTATTTTACTTGCAGATGTTTCAACAAAGAAGAACCTTTAATTTTTTTTTCCCAATGAGAAATAAGGTGAGATAATTAATTGTTAAGCTTGAAGAAAGTAAATATATTAAATAGGGGATCACTTTTAAATAAACGATAAGTCCCCATAGATCAGCGTTTGCTGTTCTAAATGATGATTCCCTTTGTTTAGTATGTTCTCAAGTGATTTTAGAATTAAGATGAACATAAGCATCACAAAATTATCCAAAACTCATCAGTAATAGAAATCATTTCTTGAATGCAACTTGGTTAACTTGCTCAGCAGTTTCAAAAAGATGATACTTAATGAATGGTAACTGAGAGGGTAAAGGTCTCTAGAACAAGAATTATTTTCTGTAATTTGATATGCACGGGATTGAATATTTATTTATTTTATAAATTTGTTGAGATTTTTTCTTGTTGATGTCTTGTGTAAGTTGACAAAATGTAGGATGTTTTCTTCATTGCTACTAATCAAGATCCTGAGCTAGCACACAAGCTCTTGATCACATAAATGTGATTGCTACTGCACACTTTGGAGAGTTTTGATTTCAAATTAGTTGTAGATCTTGGTTGGATGTCAATCTGCTTTAGGCATTGAGGATTAGCATCAAATATTCAAATTATGGTGCCTCCATTCCCACAAGGTTAAACATTGGTTTGTGAACATGATCGGCTTTAAGTAGATGTAGTGTTTGCTTACTTAATTGCTGATTTTGTGCAGGCTGTGTCAGGATTTATGTCTCAAATTACAGACAATGTAATTTCCTTCAATCCCTCACAAATAGTGTTGACAGCTGGCGCAGCTCCTGCAATTGAGATGCTTAGCTTCTGTATAGCAGATGCCGGAAATGCCTTTCTTGTTCCGACCCCATACTACCCAGGGTAACAATTAATTTGCATATTTCTAAAGTTCATTAAAATAACCAGCCATCCTATGAGAGAATTGAAGTGCAAAGTTCAAACCAATATGCAGACTTGATAGAGATATAAAATGGCGAACAGGAGTGGAGATAATACCTGTTCCTTGTCGTAGTGCTGACAACTTCAGTTTAAGTATAACGGCGCTTGATCGAGCATTCAACCAGGCAAAGAAACGTGGTCTCAAAGTTCGTGGGATGATAATCTCAAATCCATCAAACCCTGTAGGCAATTTGCTTAACCGGGAAATGCTTTATAGCCTTTTGGACTTTGCCAGGGAGAAAAACATTCATATCATGTCTAATGAAATATTCGCTGGGTCTTCTCATGGACATGATGAATTTGTGAGCATGGCAGAACTCATGGATTTAGAAGATTCAGATCGGGACAGAGTGCATGTTGTATATGGTCTATCAAAAGACTTGTCTTTGCCAGGGTTCAGGGTGGGTGTAATCTACTCCGCCAATGAAAATGTTCTGGCTGCTGCTAAAAAACTGTCAAGGTTTTCATCCATTTCGGCTCCAACTCAGCGTCTAATTATCTCCATTCTTTCAGATACCAAATTTCTTAAAGATTTCATTCAGATCAACAGGCAGAGGCTGCAAAAAATGTATATTGCTTTTGCAGCAGGATTGAAGCAACTGGGTGTTAGATGCATAAAAGGCAACGGGGGTTTCTACTGTTGGGCTGACATGAGCGAGTTAATTAGCTCTTACAGTGAGAAAGGGGAGCTTGAGCTCTGGGACAAATTGTTGAATACTGCTAAGCTAAATGCAACTCCTGGATCTTGTTGTCATTGTATTGAACCTGGATGGTTCAGGTTCTGTTTTGCCACCTTGACTGAAAAAGACATTCCTGTAGTTATGGACCGAATGCAAAAAATTGCTGAAAGCTGTAAATCTCGCAGTTGATATGTTCAGGTTAGATTGCATACAGATTTTTTTGGTAGATAAATTTATTGCAGTGTTTTGTTTAATAAAGATTTGGACAGTAGAAGTATATATAAGGTTTTTCATTTAGAGTGTTGTTGCTTCTGTAAAGTTGTAAACCATTGTTGCCAAAAATTGGCTCAAGTATAAACAATGTTCATTTTTTTTCTTCCTCTCTTAGTCTTGAATTAATTATTTCCTGAGGCAAAGATAGTACTAGCTTAACAAATATTCATCAGATCACTTTATCTGCAATTATATATGGGAAATTTTACAGAAATAAAATGAATGATTTTTCTTATCTGCAAATAAACGAATCATGTTATTACAAAAAAGTTACAAATGTCGGGAACAATTTAATAATGGTAATTCCAAAAATGAATACAAAAGAATGATTTCCTTTTTTTAACTTTTTTTTTTGTTCCTAAAATGCAACTCCATTGTCTCTGCACAGCTAATCACACCACCTCCAGCTACACTAATTCTCTGATTGTATTTGACATGATTTATTTACCTCCGAGGTTGTCCAAGAAAACAACTTATTGCATTTTGATGACTATGAGGATTCTGCTCCTGATCTTATGGACTCAAGGACCTGAACAACCTCAGCCATGCTTGGTCTTCTTGAGGGAACCTCAGATGTACAAATCAATCCCAATTTCATGACTTGAATCAACTCATTCTCTGAAAAACTTTGCAAGCTTCTATCGAAACAATCTGAAGCAGAGCCTGTTTCCAATAAGCTTCGAACATATTCACACAAAACGACTACCTCATTTGCTGTTGGACTCTCTACTGGTTTCCTCCCACTAACCAGCTCTAAAAGAATCACTCCAAAGCTATAAACATCACACTTCTCACTTAATCTTAGGCTTTGCGCCAACTCTGGTGCAACATACCCTACTGCATTATGGAATCTGGTTAAGCCATAATTGTCCAAAATAGGTAGCAGCTTCTCCAACCCATAATCAGACAATTTGGCTTCGTAATTTTCATCTAAGAGTATGTTGTTAGACTTAATGTTGAGATGGAGAATTGGGGGCCTACAATCATGGTGAAGGTAAGAAAGTGCTCTTGCTGTTCCAAGGGCAATCTGAAACCTCCTAGACCAGTATAGTTCACTGTTCCCAACACCAGTACTGGTGCCTGGATAGTTAAGTCCGTGCAAATTATCATATAGATTGCCATTTGGAACAAATTCTGATAAAATTAACTGCATTGTTGAGGACCAATAATAACCTTGAAAAGCAACTAAATTAGGATGTCGAAGGTTACCCAACCGCCCAATTTCTTGCTCGAATTCATCTTGGCTTCTGATCCTACCTAAAGTCTCAAGCTTCTTCACTGCAATTGAGATCCCACCTTCAAAATTGGTTCTATAGACTGATCCAATCGAACCACCACCTATCAAACATTCTTTGTCAAGCAAAGCTTTAGTACCAGCTTCCCAATCTTCATACCTTGACGGCAATGTCTTGCTGAACAGAACCAACTTCCCAATTATAAGACTTGAATCAGCCGTCGAACCCACAGGTGTGCTCTCAACAATCGTTATCCGGTCTTCCTCTTGTTTCCTGGTTCTTGCTCTAATGTTCATGATTGATACAACACAAACCCCAGTAAAGATCAATGCAGCAGCAACAATTGCTACAATGACAGAATTACTAAGCACCTTCTTGTTCTTTTTTGATGCTTGAGGTGTACCATTGACTGAACAAGAAACTTCCAGAGGAGGACCGCAGAGCTGAGAATTGTTGAGGAATGCAACTGCACCAAAAGCCTGGAGCTTTGGTGCCAAAGGAATTGGACCTGCAAGTCCGTTGGAAGAGACATTAAACTTTGTTAAGTTTGGCAGATTTCCAAGGGAAGATGGGATTGCCCCTGAAAGATTGTTCTGTGAGAGATCAAGAACTACGAGATTAGAAAGGTTTCCAAGATTCTCTGGTATGCTGCCATTGAGTCGGTTTTGATGAAGATCAAGGACTTCTAAGAATGTCATATTGTAAAGGGTATCAGAAATCTCTCCATCTAAATCATTACCTGAAAGATCCCTGCATCAATATATTAGACATGCTTTAGAGTGAAGATCAAAAGAATGCTGACAAATCTTCATCAATATATTAGACATGCTTTAGAGTGAAGATCAAAAGAATGCTGACAAATCTAACACATTAATAAATGGAAATTTAGACTCACAGCTCAAGGAGAAACCGGCAATTGCTTATATCTCTTGGAATTTCGCCAATCAGGTGCAGATTGTGCAAATCCAAGACCCTAAGCTCCTCAATCTGTCCAAATCCTTCAGGGACTGTTCCATTGATGGAATTATTGCCCAAATTGAGCAGTAAAAGCTTCTTAAAATCTGCAATCCCAACTGGGATACTCCCACTCAGCCTGTTAAACCCCAAGTTGAGAACTTTAAGGTTTATACAGTTTGTAATGCTCAAAGGTATCTCTCCATCCAAAGCATTATTCGAGGCATCAAAGATTTCGAGTCCCTCGCTGCAGGTTTCAATCCCTGGAATCTCCCCATTAAATACATTGTATGATACATTGAAATGGCTCATGTTTCGGAATCCAAGCACTTCAAAAGGAGCCAACCCAGTGAACAGATTGCTCCCAAGATCTAAAAAACTCAATCCTTGGCATCTTGAAATCTCCTCCTGCACATTCCCAGTTAACACATTGCTCCTCAAAGATATAAACTTTAGTACAGGAATATCACAAATTTGAGAAGGTAATTCACCACTGAGATTATTTAAAGAGAAATCAAAACCTTCAAGATTAGCACAATTCACAACTGAAGCAGGAATAGAACCAGAAAGACTGTTATGAGAAAGAGAAACAAACTTGGTCTTGTAACAAAACCTGAACAAAGCCGAAGGAACTTCTCCACTGTAACCATTCTTTGACAAATCAATAAACCTTATACTAGGCAAATCACCAATGAATTCTGGGATTGACCCAGATAAGGCATTAGAACTCAAATTTATCTTCCACAGCGTGCTCAACTCTGCATATTCTTGAGGGATATTACCCGTAAACCGATTGCCAAACAATGTCAAAATTCTCAAAGATCTCAAACCTGATAATGCTGGTGATAGAGACCCCGATAGGTTTTGTCTCCACAAAACAATCCTCTCTACAAATCCAAGAGAATTGCAGGTCACACCACTGAAATTACAGGGATTGCCTCCTGAAACCCAGGTTCCCAAGTTGTTGTCGGGGTCACTGATGCCTGCCTTGAATTCTAGCAAGATCTCCGTCTCAGTAGCTGGTGAAACAGTAGAGGTGAATCCAAGAAAGCAAGAAACTAAGAGCAAAAGAGCATGAGAGACACAAATTTGACTAGACCTTCTCATGCTCAATGAATAAAATGGCCGACAAAATGGATCTATCCGTTTGGCATTATTGAATCCGGATCCAATTAAGAGAGGCTGCAGCTCTAGGTGCCCATCTCCTAGAAGTAATTCTTGAATGTTTCACAAAAATCATCCCAATCATCACCAAAAGGCAGCATCTTTCAACTACGTGAAGCTGCATATCTCACTGAAATTGAAGAAAGCTCTTTAATTGAAGACACATTTGTGCACAAATTCATAGACACAGAAGCAAAACCCTTGAGTCAATATGCACAAAAGAAAAGAACTTTTGTGGGATTGAGTAAAGAAATGAAATTTAAAAGAGGCAAAGAAGCATGGGAGAGGAGAAGATGCAATGAAAATGGTGATGGGTAGTGGTGGAATGGAAGTGGTGACAGTAAGAACCTTGGCTGGAAAGGAAGCAGGTGAACCAATTTAATAAAAATGGCTTTAAATTAGAGGTCATTCTCTCTCTATATATGTAATGTAATGCAAAACAAGGTTGCCACCAACAGAAGATGAACCACGTGCATTTCCATTTCTCTCTCTGATAAACCCGCAAAGACACAATCTTTTCATATATAAAAAACTGAAATTAATTATGAATTAATTAAAGAAAGAAACCTCTAATCTGTTTTGCTCAGTGACCTGGTATAGTAATGCATTTATTCTCTCTCACCAACCAAGCCAGCCAGCCAGCCAGCCACACACAAGACCACCACACTAGATGAAAATTCAACACAATAAACTATGAAAAAGAGAGAGAGAGAGAGAGAGAGAGAGGGGAAAAGAAGGGGAAGGAGAAGAGAAGAGAAGGTGTTTTGTGGGCTAGTTTTTGTCTGTTGTGGTTGACGAGTTCTTTTGCTTTTTGTTTTGGGCATTTTAAGTTTCTTTTGTATCCGTTTTGAGAGAGACTTTGAGAGGACATTCGTTTCTTTCTTTATTAGTTTTGTAGTAAAAGGATTTGGACGTCATGCTTTTTATTCTTTATATATATATATTTCTTATTATAAAAAATATGATTAAGTGCACACATCGTCTTTTAATTCAACAGTTCATACTGAAATGTTTTAAAAAAATAAAAATAAAAATAAAGAAATGAAATGAAAATTAAATTAGTATTTGCATACACAATTCTTCCAGCTCTCAATTAACATGTAAAGTGAGCTTTGAGTTTCCACCTCAGAGCTTGCCATTAGGATATATACTGGAGACCCTTTGGAGTTTGGACATCATTTCTTTTGTAATTAATTTATAAAACTCAATTATGCTCTACTACTTTAGCCTCTTAAGCCTCATGCCTCATACAATTTTTATTGGTCATCACCCTCCTGGTACCGCTTTGAGCCATCAAGGATGGATGAACATAATTCATTTATGACTAGGTCATTGGGTTCTTTTCGGTTTATGACTTTAACCGAATTTCAGTTTTTAATTATTTTGAAAAATTTTGATTAAAAAGTTGAAATTAAATAATATTATTTTATTAAATTGTTAATCGGTTTTCGATTTGATCAGACAAAAATTCATTCTATCAAGTTTCATTGTTGGTCATTTCAATTTAGTTTTGATTATAACCAATAATCGACATATGTTTAACTCCAAATGTGAAGTATACACTTTACTATTGTATTTAATACTTGAACTGTATAAATGATTGATTATCGTTGAACGACCACGGTGGTCCTTCCTTCCGTGTTTGATTGAGTCCATGTTTAGCGTGCATAGTTGGCAATGGCAAGGCTTTGTAGTGGTCCTTATAAAACTAAATCACAGCCTTAACTCTCTACTGTATTGCCACATCAACGTCAACTCACAGCTTTTAGCGTATTGCGCGACGCACTCTAAAATTACCCCCCACAGACAGAGGTTGATCGCAACTCTCAACCGCCATAAATGCGCGTGCACTCACTCCAATAGTAACACCCAAGCATATGTTATTCACCGTTTGAATTGGATTTGGGTCCAAAAATACGAAACATATTGATGGAAACTCATAAATGTTGGCAGATCTATTTACATTTTCTTTTCTTATTTTATATAAAACATCCATATATTAATACGTTTATTAATCATCCAATTAATATTATTTTTCAAAAATTACTAACTATAAATTCAGTGGGTCAATTTTTAATTTTGTATTATTTAATTAATTTTGTTTTCTTATTTTTAACCCCTAAAAATTTTAACATAAACTATAACAAAATTAATAAATATAATTTAAATTACATAAAGTACTATTTAAAATAAGAAATCAAAAATAAATTATAAATAACTGTTTAAATAAAATATAAAATAATACTTGCTTTTTTTGAAACCAAATAATAATTGCTAAGAATGTATAATAAATAATTATTATTTATTATTTATTCATATTTTAAATAAAAATATGGTTAAAGTACCAACAAATTAATTTAAAAGAAAAATTATATATATTATATTTAAATACTATCTTTTTTCTAAATGCAAATTAAAATTTCATTAATAATATAAAAAAATACATTTATAAAAAATAAATAAAATTATAAAATTCCAAAACACACAAGATGTGCAAAACTAATAAAGTTACTGAAAAAAATCTTTAAATTTTTTCAACAAAAATAATGGATAATGGTAACATAGCGTTTCAACAAAAAAACTCAATCTACCTATTGTTTATAGCAAAATTTTGAACCGTCTGCCATTTGAACAAGACAATAACTTCCACAATGGAAGACAAATAATTTCTATTGGGGAATACAACAATCTCCAAATCAAGGTGGACAAATTTGCATAACAAAAATTTAAACTATATTCAAAATTAATTAATAAAAATGAACAATATCTATACTCACACAAATAAGATATAGACAAATAAAAAAAAAAACTCATAGTTTATTGAAACAAAAATGCAAAATAAAAAAATTAAAAGAACACAAAATTAAAAATAACAAAAAAAATCAAATTTATGCCAATTTGAAAATTATTATGAAGAATTTTTTTTAAAAAAAAAAACTTACGTAGAATTAAAAAATAAATCAGAACTATAAGAAAAGAAATAAAAATTGAGCTATTATCTTTAAATGGATTGACGATAGTCTCCAAATTAAATGGAGAGAAATGAGGCAATTTTTTTTTTTAAAAATAATACATCCATGAATTATATATTTGAATATTAACTAAATAAGTTGTTTTGGAGAATGAAGCTTAATATTAATAGATGCAAAAATTTTGGAAAGAAAAATATATAAGAAAGATATTTGGAATATAAAAATAAAAATGTATAAGTGATAAGCAGTTAACGATTACTTAAAAGACAAGTGCAAGTCATAAATTGAGACCACAATAGAAATTGAAGATTTTGATTTGCTCACGACTCCAATCAATTATCCATTTCTTTTATACACAACCTACACGCTAGGAAAATCTCTTAAGGGGCTTTCAGAGCGCGTTACTTGCTAATATGGAAATTAATTTTGGGAGAATAATCATAACTGGCCTACGCATCGGCCAATTAGTTGTGGAGATGTGAAGTGTGAAGGCAGCAGTTATGTCATTGTTTTGAAACTTCACTTTCTCTCCATCTCTCTCTATTTCAGTTGCATTTATACATTTGTTTTGGTCTGAAATCATACCTCACAACAACTACGTACCAACACTATAATCTACAGAAATTGGACTTCTTTAACTCTATCTCAATTTATCTAATTCACACAATTAAGAAAACAAACAGTTTTTACTTCTGCAAAAAAAAAAATGGAGTTTTTGGCAGTTAGCTGAGAAGAAAACATTGTTTGAAGAAGCAGCAGCTTGTTGCCAAGCAATTTCAATCATTATTCTTGCGGGCATTTGAGGCAGCAAGTTTTCAGTATTTCAGATATGCATGTGATCAAGTTATTATTATTTTTATTTATTTTGTTAAAATTAATATTTCCTAATAATAATATTTCCATATTGAACATAATATTTTGTACCTCCACACATTACCTTCCAGACCATAATGATGCTCATTACTCAAGAACATGTATGGCGCCAAACAAGTAATAATAATATTAATATTAATATCAGATATAAAGAATTTTGACTTGCAGCCTTTCTGTTATCAAGTTAACAGCTCTAACTTCTAACTAAAGATGTCCAGAAGAAAAAAAATAATGAAAAACCTTTGTAATGATCGTCACCATATATTTCTTGCATGGACATGCAGTTATCATTGTACTGTGACTTCTAGTTTGGACCCATTCTATGGAAAATGGATTCTATCCTAACCCAGTTTTACTGGGAGATGATTTATTATGATAGATGTGCCGAATGAGATTACTTTTTGTGTCATTTCCAGACGTTTACATTCTGACTGAAAACAGAACTCCACAATCTGGAATAGAGTATGAACAAAATCAAGCTCTGATAAATTTCTCTACTTGTGGAAAAGTGAATGTAAAAGCGCAGGGCTTTTCACATTGTGTCAACCACAGACAATGGTGACTTCTAGTTTTCAAGGACACTTTGGAAACACTTTCAGTCAATCACAGATTATTCGTAGTTAGCACAGAAATCCATGCCTGAATTTTTAAGAACATGAAAACTAAATAAACTTAGCTCACTTATACAAGTTCAAGCTCACATGAATTCAATTTGCAGACTTGACATTTAATCTTCAACATTAATGTTTGCTCTGCAATAGCAGATTTCAGAACAATTAAATATACTTTCCTGCCGACAAGAATTTATGTCATTTCATTTACAACTAACAAATTTGCCCTGGTCTGCTTTAACCTTGCCAAGGCAGAAATTTAAAGCATATACAGCTAACAACTGAAAGAAATGGAGACCTAAATAAGTGAAAAAAGAAAACATTGCTGCCTTGTACCATGTTAGATGTTTGTGCTCTTGCACATTTTCTGTATTTCAACATTGACATTGTAGTAGAGTAACACCTCTTATGGATGAAGTTGGTTGATAAAATAAAACTTCATCAACTCCAATTTGTAAACAAGACATCAAGCTTGCTGATTTGTCTTTTCCCCAAACTTATATTATATTCAGAATCTATGCCAATTGTGGTTCATCTTGCAACACCCTCAGCTGCTTTTTAGCATATACTGTAATGATAATTGTAGTAGCCACTGTTGCACAAAAACCGATGACGTTGAATACAATTTGTGGAGCCGAGAGCGAATGCCGATCATTTGAAGCATCTGCCAAGGTCTGTATAAGGATCCCACTGCAATACATCAATTTATGTGTGTCAAATGTGTACATGTGGCTTAAGAACCATATTTGAAAAGTCTGAGATGAGTTCATAGTTAGCTACACTGTCGAAAAATAAAAAAGCAGCGTTTGAGGTTCCACATATCATGCAAAGCATATGCTAACCAGTTGCTAGGACAAGAAGAAAGCAAACAGGTGGCGAATACATATGGCAGACAGAACAACTTAATGCATTCAGAAGAGAACAGAGAGGAGTTAAAATTAACAGGTTCCATCTGTTGCCCAACTTTCCTATCTCGATGCCATTACAAACAGTCAGCAATGTTCTGTTGGAAGCCAATATGGAAAAGAAGCAAGTGAGATTACAAATAATCTAGGTGAGAGATGTGGTCGGGTTGAATCTCCTAGAACATGGTGGCTCCACATATCTAGTAGGGCAATAGAGCCACACATTGGTTTCAACGGTTGCCAGATAAAGCCTTGTGAATGATGAAGGGAGCGTAAGAATCTCATTTGTAGCAGATCAGCAATAAACAGAACTATTACACAGGGAAGATTAGAGTGGATGGGCAAATGGAACAATGTCAAACATATGAATCAACAAAGCTCTCTATGTCACTACACTTGGGTATTCCACTGATCAGTCTTGACATAGTAAGCTCAGTTGCGGTACTAAGTTTGCCCCAAAGGTAACTCTGGCAGGGTAACACCAAATGACACAGCATGCAACAAAAAACTTCAAAATGCATACAGTTATATCCCAAACACAAACCATGCTACAAAGAAAAGTAAAAATGACATTCAATAGACATGATAGGAAACGCATGAAGTAAGGATCCAACACAAAAGAACCAGGCAAACATGCTATAAGATGGGAGAAATAGACAGAAGAACATGTAATTGAAGGTGGTTTTTTTTTTTTCCTTTTTTTTTTCCAATTGTGCTGAGAAGGGCATCTCTTACGTGTAGATTGCAACAAATATCTCTGGCACCATTCCTACCAATGATCCTAAGATGTAAGGACCATACTTAACATTTGTGGCAACAGCACAGTAATTATACAGAATATAAGGAAATGGAGAAATCCTGATTAATGTTACTGCTCTAAATTGATGAAACCAGTTTCCTTCACCAGCTGCTCTCAAAATGGCAGCTTTCTTAGGATATTTTTCTAACCACCCCTGCAACAACAAGAATGGAACTACATTAAGCAAATCAATTAAAGAAAGTAAATGAATAGACACAAATATCTTTTTTCAACTTTCATACTTGAATTTTATGAAGGAACAGTGAGCCAATGAAATATGGAAGTGATACACCCACAGCTGCTGCAGATATAATTAATAGAAATCCAAAGCCATAACCAAATGTCATCCCAGCTACCCACATAGAAGGCGTAGATGGTAGAAGCAGAGTAGGAAATAGTGCCACAGAAGCAAAGAGCAGAACAGCCAGCACTGGAGTACTAAAAGTTGTTGTCTCCCAATTAATGATAGGGATAAGCTCCTGAAAGTTTAACTAGTCAGGCAGTGAATAACTTTATATATGTATGAACATCCAAGAAAAATATGAATGTTTTTGGTTTAAACCAATATCTTTCTTTTGAGTCACATCAGGAAGGAAACACTTGAGCACATTCTGTTCAAATTGAAATAAAGCACCCATAATAACTATTATGATCACATTCCTAAAGTCCTATGCATCAGTAAAACACCTGCGCCATATGGAGAATAGAGCACCAGAAAGATGCTAAAGGTCATGAAGTTTACATGAATCAAAAAACTGAATATCACTGATTCAAATAAAAAAAAAAATACCAATTCATGAACTTGAGATGAAGTACTAGAGCGATATTGATATACTGATAAGGAACAAGTATAAATCTCTAGGCAATTATTCCAAAAGGTAATTCTTAATATTCTACAATACCCATAAGAACAGCAAGGGTTTGAATTAAAATGCATTGAAATGAATGCAGTACCTATATGAACTAACTAATTATAGACTTCCGTTTATACATGTTGCAATGATTTGCATCCCTTACAATAAAAGAACTACGTGTTTCCATTCACTGGAAAACATTGTAAACTCATGATCTTGGAGTTCTGTATAGAATCATAGTTGTGGGTCCAACATACACGGCTATTGAGTACCTCCAAATGTACCGAGCAACTATATACGGAACTTTCATTATTACATTCCATAAGAGTTTTGACAATCATGTTTGCCAATCAGATACAACACTGCCCTTAGTTAATATAGACACTGAAACAATAATAAACATGGAAACAATGTCAAGCATGATTAAACAAACCAAGAACTGTAAGTGCACTGATGAACCCTGAGTTATATATGTAAATTGAGCAATACAATCAAAAAGGGATAACAGATCGCCAATAAACCTCCAACTATAGAACTGGCAAAATTAATAAGCAAAACCATCCCATTTACTTTCATTTATGGAAAACAGCAAGAAAAATTCCGGATACATGTTACTTAAATGTTAACATAAGCGGAATCAAACAGCAGGGAGAGTAAAAAATGAAAATAATCTTATCAATAAGAAAAGGACCAACTCAATTCCAGAAAAGTACCGCTAAAATAACTAAATGCAAAACAAAATCAATGAACTGAAACTACAAATAGGCATGGTTCAATCCCCAAACTACAAAATTTTGAGAAAAACAAACCTTATCCATGAAAAAGGGGCCAACCCATTTGAGGAAAACAGCAGCCAACAATCCCAAACAAGTAAATAATAAAGCCAATTTAACCCAATACCACATAACACAACCTCTCCATCTCCAGAGACACCAACTAGAACCTTCTGCAATCTCCCCCATTAACCCACTTTCTTCCACCTCACATTCTCTCAATTCCACATACTCCCCTTTGCTATGACCCGCAAAATCATTTCCCTCTTCCATTCTCAACCTCAGCTGCGGCCCCGCACTGTCATCGCGGTAAGTCATTTGATCAAACCCTAAAAGATAGCAGCCAAATTCTGTTTGGTTCCTGAGAAAACCAGCGAGAAAAATCTCAATGCATGGTCATTTTGAGGAACCAAAGAGGAGAAAAGATCCCTATGACTGGTAGATGAAGAACAGACATCAAGGGAGCATTAAGAAGAGAATCCAGAAATTAAAAAATAAAATCAGATTTCTTTTTCGCTAAATTCTTTATTTATTAGCCAATCAAATATCTCAATTGGAAATATTCGTGCCTGTTAATATACGATTCCGCATAAAACGATTCCGTTTCGGCACCTCTACGATTTATTAGTTATATACTTGCATTCTGCATTTTTCCGCGATCTGAAAAAACGTTGCCGTTTTAGAGCCCGCTAAGAACGTGGCTTGAAGCCAGAGAATACGGTGGTGACTTGGAGCGAAGTTAGGGTGTTTCTGTTATCGTGACTTCACCGTCACGTGAAGTATTAAAGTTAGCAAGGTCTGAGTGAGTTACCGAGTTAGAGCAGTTTGACTCGGTTATTGTTATTCCTTTAAAGCTAGCATTAGCTAAGGTAACAGGGGGTAAACACGTCATGTCGTTGTTGTAGGTTTGCTTTTTTCATGTGGGCCCGAATGGCGCGTCAGTTGAGGGTTTCTGGGGACAAAGCACTGAGGACATGACACGTGTAACCGTAGAGCTAGCTGGCATCCTCTTGATGCAATGTACTTTTCTTTTTTGCTTTTTAGCTTGAGGCTTCGCATTACTTTCAATATAAACCCAAAATTGTTTGTTGTTACCAAGACTTTATTTTTAAACAGCAACAATTTAAACCGTAGATTGTGTTTATAATTAAAAAATAAACATTGATAAACAACGACATTCAAACTCAATTTTCATTAAAAAAAAAAAAACTCAATAATAACAAAAGTGTTATGTTGATTAAGGTTTGCAAGAAAAACTTGCAACTCGATATTTAAATTTAATATTGTATGAGGTAAGAGGTTGAATTATAAAAACGATTAGTTTAAGTTATAAAAATGGAGTTAGCGTTGTTGCATCAAATTTTATCTATAATAGAACAACCATTGCGAAAATAATTATTAAAAAATAATTAGCAAATGTAATCGCTATTTCTCTATGAAATTACATTGCGTGACAAAAATTTGGAAAAACCGTATACGAGAATTAAGCACCCATTTCTTTTTCTTTTTAGGAGCATATTTCAAATATGATCTAAGTCATTATACGTATATGATATGAAATAATCAGAAAACAAATTTAACAATATAAATAATCAATAATATCTGACAATGCTATTATCAATTGAACTTGAGTCAATCTCAATCAAAATATAAAACAAACTAAAATTCAGTCAATTGAAAAACCCAGCGTGTAACAGTCGAACGCTCAAGGCACCAAAGAATCTCAACCCAATATCTAAAACAAGCCAAAGTTCAGTCAAGTGAAAAACTCCCAACGCCTAATAGTCGGACGCTCAAGGAACCAGAAAGTTGGCGGCACTATCTATCCAATTTGACTGATTAGGCAAGCCTCTTGTCACAGTCCATTGACACACTTCAGCGCCTATGCCTCTCACCTGCTTCTTGTCACATCGCTACTTGCCTGCTCTGACATCAGAGTAAATTCACTCTTTTGTACTCAAGTGATTTTCCACATTCATTATAAACAGCCCAAGACACTGAATATTCAGGTATCGAATTATTGAGATTCTCTCTAACTAAATTATTTTTCTAAAAGCATTATTGACTTAAGCGCCGGAATGTTTACGTCTAATCTAACTAAACTTATCTTATTGTAACTCACAAAATATTACTGATCCGATTGGCTTATACGATACATCCATCCTGCATCATTCAAGTTTCTGACACTTCTGAACTTATCAATATTGAACCAAAAGTTAAATTGAATATTAATAATCACATGTCATCTTTGTTTTTTTTTGGAGATTTAGAATCTCTTGTTTAATATGAAACGTACTGGAATTAATATAAATGAATTTAAATGATTTAATCTAGAGTTTATATAAATTTTTATTAACAAATAAAATAATTCTTTTTCTTATTTATAAATAAACTTTTACGTACACGTCAGTTTTCTTAGTTTATTTTTTCTCTTTTTTGGGTAAGCCCTTGAATCATGGGAAAAAAAAAAGAAAAAAAGAAAACGTTGCCATTACCCGTTAGTTACTCAATAAGCAAGCAATGGAAGTTTTACGAAATAGCACTAGAAGATCAAAATGACGATATTGGTAAAATTAACCAAGTTTGATATTTACTTTAATTATTATAAAAACCGAAATTTCTTCTCTTTCTTTTCTTTAACATATTAAAGTTAAGGAAAAATAAAATTCATACAAAATCACATTATTTGTGTTAAATCATATCTCATTATCGAGTTTGACATTTTTTTTTTTAAACTGAATTTACTATGCGATATTTGACTACATGAATTATGATGAGTGAATGACATATTAAATTTATTTTTCTAAATTTCATTAGAAAAGGGCTTGAGACTAATTTGTTCTTATGCTTATGAGTCGAACTATAAAGTTGCGTCCTGAAAAATTAAAATTAAATATTATAAATATTATAATGAAAATATTGATAAGACTATAGCGATATAATACGTATATAGAATTAATAGTTAAATTAAAACATATATATATAATAACAAAATTAATAATATAGGCTATAAAAAAAATAAACAATTTCAAGCTATGATTGATTTGATGAAAGAAAAATTATAAATTTTTGTGGGTAAGTGCTTAATTTTAAAACTAATATAGATATAAATGTCATTTAAGCAAAGCTATCAGGGTCATATATCACATTCTAATATAGATTAGATACTTTCATTAATATATATATATAGAGAGAGAGTTAATTGAACTATTTAAAATTTTCAAATCTAAATACTTAATTGCTTAAATATTATTTATACTTAAGTAGTAACTCAGTGCGCACATATGCATTTGAACTTCCTAATTATGTATATCTGTTTGATCGAATGATTTAAATGCACGCACACCAAATAAGCATGCACCTTATCTCATCCCATATTTCCCAATCGAAATGAATGTACATAGATTAGTAACGGAAGGAGCTCCTAATGCTCAGGCCTCAAGATTTTTTTATAGGAGTGCAAAATCTGAACCGACCCTATATTTGCATTCGAATATGGTTGTTTGGGTAAGATCAAATTGAAGATATTGGCAAATTTCGAATTCGATTTGAATTAGGTTAAAGCCTCTTTAAACCCTATCCAACCCATATACTTATTATATATTTATTTGTAGTAATATTAAGTCAATGATTGAGATGGTTTGATGATTGGACATCTTACCTTTAGATTCTAAGGATGCATTTTTTTTTTTCACTTCTATTATTTTCCATTTTCTTTTTCTTTTTTTTTTTAAATTTCCCTTTCTATATATTTCAGAAACTTTCTAATGTAACTCAACATTATCCCCTTCTTTTTCCTCTATTTCTCTAATCAAACTCCATTGATGCGCACAATCTCGCCATCGCCCTTTGCTTGTCGCCACTGCCTTCCACCTTCCAGTTCCACCGTGCTCCTACCTTTCTTCTTGGTGGCTGGTGCTTTTGGAATTTAAAGTTACATACCATACCAAGCATAAAATTAATTTTTTAAATTCATTATTCTAAAAATTTTGCCATAAAATTACATCTCCTACCTAAAGGAATTCATAAATTCACATCGAGTATTATTGAACAGTTGATTTATTAAGCATCGGGTTGTCGTAAACCAACCATAGTGTCCAATGAAGAACATCTCAAATGCAAAGTCCACACCATAAAAGAGCAAGACAACCAAGTGAAACTTAGGGGCTAGAGGAGTTCGGCCAAATAAGAAAGAAAGAGGCAATAGAACTCTTATCACCTAATCCCACCAAACTTTAGTTTTTATACTCTAAGCTAAAGCTATAAGTCTAATAGATTTAGGACAAAAAAATAATCTGGAGAATTAATTCATATTGGTATCTTAGTTATTTAATTAATTTGGGCTCCATTTAAATCCAATTTAGGCCCTTTCTAAAAATGTTACGTCGTAGAAATCTCTACACTGGATTTTTTTGTATGGATTTGGATTTAAATACCCAAATTAATTATAAATCTACTCAAATTAGGTATGTGAGGTTCATAACACTTATATAACATATTTAATTTTACTTGGTGTAAAAATTAGGCCATTAAGGCCTTATATGAGTGTTCTATGCAAAAAGCACTTCTAAAGGACTTATGCGCAAATTAGTTTTATTCTGAACTTAAAATTTATTATCCAAGTGATCCAAAATCATTAAATCTATCATATAACACTTACAGTTCAAAATTTAATTCAGGATCAAAATGGACCACCTTTAGGGGTTAGCAATGGTCGGTTCGGTTACAATAACCGAACCGAAATAATCGAAATTTAGAGATTTTAGCAAACCGAATCGGATCGAATAATATGATAACCGAACTTAAATCGAACCAAAATTTTTGATCGGTTTGGTTTGGTTATATGGTTACCCGAAATTTCCTCTCTATCCTCTTATCTGCACCTTCCATTCATCAAAATTAATTACAAATCCCAAATTTTTTTCTCATTTTTCAATTTAATTCCTACATTAAAATAAAAATATTTACAATTTGAAAAGTTATCCTTAGACCAATAGAGATATGGGCTCCTCGTCACCTAAAAATTGATACAAAATGGCAACCATTCAAGTAGACAATTACATTGTGGGAAATTAACTATTATAAATATCATTAACTTGAAATTGGAAAACTTTTCAGGCTTTTTTTTTTTTCATGCCGGACCAACAAAAATGGAGAAATCAGATACCATTAATACAATCAACAATGCTAAAACATTTTCAAGGCACTTCATATGCCTATGTGGTAACTACTGCAATCAGATACCAAAATCATAGAAACTGACCCAATAATCAAAGCAGCATCAATTTAAAGAACAAAAAATAGAAAAATAAAATCAAAGCAGCATCGATTTAAAGATAAAAAATCAAATTACACTATAAGAAATGAAGAAATTTGTTAGGCTAGAATAACATGTACTAACTGATGATCTATAACATGTACTGACCGTCGGTCGGAGCAATGGCGATCGAAGCAGCGTGGAGCGAATGGCGAGCTAGCGATAGCGTCGATGGAGCAGGAACAACGGCGGAGGGAGGCTAGTGCTGCAGGAGGAAGACAACGTCGCGTGCAAGGGACGGGTTAAAGCCGAAGGGAGGGGGCGATCGACGACTGGAGACTCAGATTGAGGAAGAGGGGAGGGAACCGATGGGGACTGGAGACTGAGACTGAGTGAGGAAGAGTGGAGGGACTAGGGCAGCGAATTGAGGGAAGGGAATTAGGGAAATTTGGGTCAAAATGAGTTAGGTAAAACGGTGTGTTTTAACCACCATTACAAAACCACGTCGTTTTGTAATATTAATTCGGTTGGTTCGATTTTTCATATGTTTTAGCCTATCAAAACCGAACCGAATTAACAAAAAATAATTAAATTTCAGAAACCAAAATCGAACCGAAAAACCAAACCAAATTAAAAAATCGGTCAGTTTGATTCGATTTTTTGATTTTAACCAAAGTTTGCTCACCCCTAACCACTTTCATCCACTTGTGCAGATCATGCGCAGACTCTTATAGCAAGTCTTCTGCACACAGACTTTTCTAGAAAGTCTTCTATGTGAATGTACAATTAATTAAACTTTTTTAATTAATTATTTTTTTTTCTTCTTTTCTTAATCCACAATAATATCAAATATTATTAATGATGTCATTTTACCATAATACCCTTTTTCTATAGGTGTATGACCCATTGGATATTTTGGTTCACTTGGTAGTATAGACATGATAACAATTGTAGAATTACATGATTTAAACTCTTTATATCATTAGATTAATTCTTCAATTAATACATATGTACATGTACAAATTATGAGATATTTCTAATCAAGTATCATGATTATTCAAGTAACAAAAGTCAAGTGATTTTATTTCATTTAGGTTTTGAGTATTGATTAATGTCAACTCAAATAAATATAAATATAATTTGTTCTAATAATATAAGCTTTGTTCCCAAAATGTCCCTTGTGAATCTAATCCACATTAGCATTCCACTCTAGTTAGAGATTATTTGAACAAAGGCATTGTAGAACAAGTGAAATAATCCCCTTAATAAATTTGGGATAGTGAATCATTTATTAATTATTCAATTATCTTTAAGTAGGTCATGATATACCCAACCTCCTAATTATATTTACTTCGAGGGTAAGCAGTTATGAAATCAAAGTATATCACTTATTACTTAAGATAACTTTTGTGATGTCAAGTTCAAAGATACTTTTACCACTACTATGAAGAGAATTTCCACTCACATAAATTTAATATTCATATGAGAATTTTCTTAATAAGTCTCTAATGTACTTATTCTTTTAACAAGTATTTGCATGTTAGCTTTGATAATCTCCATTATTACAACTATGAGAACCACTGTTTAAACCTTTCAAAAAATATAACATGTGCTAGTCTATCCGTATTAATAATATCATGTCTTGTTAATACTATGAATGTGAATATTTATATATTAACACATTTATATGCAATAGGCATCTCACATCATGAATATTTTGATGATTGTTTTTGCACTGTGTTTATAATACCAAGGTCTTTATTTATTAATTTAAGATATAAAATCAAACAAGATGTAATCGAAATATAGTATTAATAAATAAATAATGTCTTCTCATAAATAATAATGAGTTTATATATAGGAAAACATCCCTCACATACATGGACTCCAGTGGATACTCCTAATAGGTGCGTCCCTGATTCTTTTTTTTTACCTCTTAGTTAGGTTTCATTTGTTGGTTTTTCAATTTTTATTTTTATTTTTCTTTTTTATTAAGTCTCTAATGCAACCTCTTTTTCAATGAAATATTTGAATTATAAGATTTTCATATTTATTTGTTGTTCATTTTCATATTTGGATTTTCTTTGTTTCCTTCTAAATTAAAATTTCATGCTTATTTTATTGTTCTTTTTCAATATGGGGTTCAAAATTCAACTTAAAATTAATTGCTTTGTTGTTTTTTTTTTATTTTTATTTTTATCAAGTGAAGGCTCTGATTTGTAGTTAAAGTTTTGTGATTTAATTTTTTTTTAATCCTTTGCAGGCTCTGCTAATGGCCTAATAATACCCTATGAAATTAATTGTTATAGCAATTTCTTATTCGTATGAGCATTTTGCACCTCCAGTTTGATAATTATTTTGTGTAAACATTAAAAATTTTGATTTGTATGAATTAAACTTAAAGAATTGGTAAACTGATTACTAATCATTATTTGTATGGTTGTGAATGTAAATCCCACATGTAATCGGATTGATTGAGTTGTTCGGACTAGAGCTCGAAAATTTCGAGTTATTAGGGTCAGAGCCCTATTGATTTCTTGTTAGGATCGATTCTACCTTAGTTCGGGTTTCGGGTTGGTGGGTCGGGTTTGACAACCGATGCACAACCCTATTTTTCTAAAATTAAATTTTTGTTATAAAATCTTATGATACTTTTTAAAACAAAATTAGTTATACTCTCTCCAAATTCTTTGATTTCATGAGAAAACTTAAATTATAAAGTCATCTGAACCGAATCCATCTTTAATATTTTAAAATATTAAACAGTTATAAAATCTATAAATCTTATTTCATAGTACATAGAAAAAATAAAATAAAGTCTTGAATTAAAGTTAAAGTGGGCTGGACCAAGATTCAGAATTATAGGCCTTGTAGGTCTGGACCAGAGCCGAGTAAGAAGAGTATTGCACCATGATATTCACACAACAAATTTCAAAACGGCTATAAAATCTATAAATCTATTTTCATAGTACATAGAAAAAATAAAATAAAGTCTTGAATTAAAGTTAAAGTGGGCTGGACCAAGATTCAGAATCATAGGCCTTGTCGGTCTGGACCAGAGCCGAGTAAGAAGAGTATTGCACCATGATATTCACACGACAAATTTCAAAACAGTTATAAATCTATAAATCTATTTTCATAATTTCAACAGCACTGCGTTCTGTTTCGTCGTTTACCTACGCAGAAATGAATTTCAACGCCAAGCGATGGCTGATTCAATCCCCAAATGTCTCTCAATTTCACTGCCAAAGCAAAAAAAGTAGTCTTTCTCCAGTCTTGCTGCGAAATTGCTTTAAGCCTCCAGGTCTGTTTCATACTTTTTTTCTCAAAAAGTCTTCTCTTTCCAGTAGTGTGGCTATTAGAATTCTGAGTGACTGTTGCTTTAATTTTGTTCTTCAGAGTTGCGTTATCTGGGTTTTTCAGTTCAATTAAATTTATTCCTTAAAGGTGAGTTTTTTTTTTCCCCTCAGTTTTGTGTAGCTTCTCACGTTTTAATTTTCAGTTTCTGGGCGTGGTTTAAATATGTGTTTTTTCTGCTAAAATAGGTGGGAATTCAAGATTTTTAATTAGCAGATGCGTATCAGAGAAGTTCTCTGATCATTTCGAGCAGGATCCGGGTCAGGATGCTGTCAATGAACAAAATAAGGTGTTCATTTTGTTTCTTGTTTCTGCTTAAACTTATCTTATACATCTTGTTTTAAGAATGAACAGCCTTTTTCAAACATATAAGTGTATTCTATTGATAGGAGAGAAATGCTTTATTAACATATATAATTGAATGCAAAAGGAGAGAACTTTCGTTAAATCCAATATTACACTTATTTCAGACTGGATTTTTCTATTTTAATTATTGTAAGTCTATATTTTTTAAACACGGATGCTTCAAAAATTTGTTTTCTGATTGACTTCCATGGGATATGAATTGTCCTAAGCTTATATTGATGTTGAAGCATATGTTATTTCAGATGGTCGAGCAGGAGAAGTTTTCTATTGTGAACATCTTGACGCAATCAAATTCGCTGATGCCTCATGTAGTTCTTGCTAGTACACTCTTGGCTCTGGTTTATCCTCCCTCCTTCACATGGTTCACTACCAGGTGCAGTGGCGTAGCCACATGAAAGAGAAGGGGGGCAATTGCCCCCCTTAATTTTTGAGAAAAAATTAATTATGTATATATATTTATATATATATATATTAAAATCACCATTTTGCCCCCCTTGAAATTTTACTTTTACCCATCTCTCCTTAACTTATTTCTTAAGTTTTCAATCAAACAATTTTCTGTATTCCCACTTCTATTCAAACAAAAAAATACAAAATTCTCTTCTTTATCTCTTGAAATTTTTAAAGAAAAATCTAATGAATTTGAGAAGAAACTAAGCACTATTGCAAAAATTTATCTTTAATTTAAGATTAGTAATTTAATTTTATAATTTTTTTTGCTTTTATATATTTTACATCTCTTAAAAGTTAGTAATTTAGTGCTATTGATAATGAAGTTATTATTTATTGCTATCAGGGCATGAAAACTCGAAGACAGTAATTGTAATTTTTTTTAAATATGTTAATGAATATTTTTCTATATTTAACAATTTATTTATGGTATTTATGTTATATTTTTTTTTTCTTTTAAGCCTGACATATATTTTTGCTCCCCTTGATTGCAAATTCTGGCTTCGCCACTGACCAGGTGTCAACAGTTTCTTTACATAAGACAACGGTTTGGATGTGCTTTTGTTTCTTAGAGCAGTTGGATTCTTATATGATGAGTTCACTTCACTTGTCTTGGCTGATATAGGGGAAAAAAGATGACTCTTTGTTCAAGTGTTTAGTGGGAATTTATGACTTTATAGTCAGAGTTTACAAAATCATGTAGGAAGTTTCTGAACTATTTCAGAAGCTATAAAAAGTGTAACACTTTTGTTCATTTAATGCTCCAAGGTTTTGGTAGCTGAAGCAAGCATATATAAACTCAAAGCTAGGCTAAATATATTTGCAAGAGCATGCTATGCAGGGTTTTTGAGCATTAATAAAAGAACTGAAATAGTTGATTTTATGCAATAAAACCAAATAAGGATTTCAGGAGGCTTTATGCTTAAAATTTTAGTTGTGTTCTATTTATAGGTACTATGCTTCTGCGTTAGGATTTTTGATGTTGGCAGTTGGGGTGAATTCAAGCGAAAAGGATTTTGCTGAGGCATTCAAGAGACCGGCAGTTATTGTGGCTGGGTACATTGGCCAATTTGTTGTGAAGCCTCTTCTTGGATATTTATTTGGCATACTTTCTGTATCACTGTTTGGTCTTCCTACTCCTATAGGTGAGGGTCTATTCATCTAAGATCCAGAACAGGTAGGGCTATGCTAACAGTTTGCAAATCTATGAGCCAGGTGCCGGAATTATGTTGGTATCTTGTGTTAGTGGCGCCCAGCTTTCGAATTATACTACTTTTCTGACTGATCCAGCAATGGCTCCTCTAAGCATTGTCATGACATCCTTGTCTACTGCTACTGCGGTTTTTGTTACCCCATTGTTGTCACTTTTGCTTATTGGAAAGAGACTACCTGTTGATGTTAAAGGAATGGTTTCTAGCATCCTGCAGATAGTAGTAATCCCGATTGCAGCTGGATTGCTTCTTAACAGGTGATAAACTTCAAAATAACTTGCTGAGAGTGAAATTTCATCAAGTCATTCTTATAATGGGGTATGCATGCTCCTACAGGTTCCTCCCCAGGATTTCTAACGCTATTAGGCCCTTTCTGCCGCCTCTTTCGATACTTGTGACAGCTTGTTGCGTGGGAGCACCACTTGCTATTAATGTTGAGTCTGTTGTATCCCCTTTTGGTGCAACCATATTATCACTCATAATTTCATTTCATCTGCTGGCATTTGTTGCCGGTTATTTTCTTACCGGTCTTGTCTTCCCTAGAACACCTGACCTAAAAGCACTTCAAAGAACAATTTCCTTTGAGACAGGTACAGCATTCTTGATAAACTTTACCAAGAAGCAAAATTGTCCTAGCTGATAATATTGTTCCTTTGCAGGCATGCAGAGCAGTCTTCTGGCCCTTGCACTTGCAAATAGGTTTTTCCAAGATCCGCTTGTGGCCGTGCCTCCAGCGATCTCTGTAAGTTAATATATTGCATTTTCTATTTAAGTCGTTGTACCTCACTGAAGGATCATGGATCTTTCTTATTGATTGAGACCTGAGTTTTTCGTGGAATGTCTCACTGCCTTGTTATTTAACTAACAGCAAGATCACATTATCGTGTCATCTTTATTTGTGCTGCATAATATGCTTCACATAAAATGATCGCTTGTGATGTGGATTTTCTGTTGTTTCTCTGCATTAGCTGGCTCCAGAATCTCATTGATGAAATGTTTACTGTTTCTGTGATTTGCAAGACTGTAATGATGGCTTTGATGGGCTTCTTACTTGTCATGATTTGGGCTAAGAAGAAAGATGTATGATGGATTATACCTTGTTTCAAATTTCTGAAGTATGATACATTACAATTATGCCCTCTGCTGACTGCAGCAGTCGTTCTGGCATCCTTCTTTGAGCTGAGGGAAAAGAGCAGAAATGGTGATAGAACATAGCTCCTGCAAGCGTTAGGTCTTTGTGGATTCCATTACGGATGAAGCAACAAACTGCTCTTTATAATGAGATCGTTTGGTAGCAGTATGTAATGACATCCTTTGATTTCTCATTTCTGAAAAAATTTAAAGCATCAAGCTGTATAGTGTTTCTTACTAATTGTTCTGTATTCATGAGATTATAAGTTATATAATACGTTTCTACTTGCAATTCTTAAGATATTTTTTGTTTGCAGAGATTCGTTATATTAACTTGCTCCTTGAAGAGTATGGGGCTGATTGTGGATAGGAATTGAATATTAATATTAGGTGAAAGTGACTTATGAAATTAGAGTTGATGTAAGCTTCAAGTTCAAATTGTTTCTACAAAAATTTCCACATTACAGAAAATGTTTTTTCTTTACTAATTACTAATAACTATTTTTTAGTGTTGACAAATAACATGAATTTTGTTTGAAAAATGGCCAATTGTTTATATGAAATGCTAAATTATGATAGAAACTCTTATGTTTTTCAATTTAGAAATAAAATACTAATTTGCTTTCAAAGTTTATCTTGAGATTCTATTTTGCTATTCAAATTATTTTTAAGAGTTCAAATGTCAGAGGCATTTCAATGCCATTTTCCACAGCTATGGAGATATTTTTATATAATTTTTAATAAATATAAGGATATTTTAGCACTTTTTTAATAATTATAGGGAATATTTTAGCTTAAAAACAATTTGAGGGGTGAAATAGAATTATATAAATATGACCGCAAAATGATAACTTTTTTCTTTAATTTATTATATATTATTTCTAGTAAAAACAAATAAAATGAAACAATCTTAACCATTAGGCATATTCAAGTGTGATCACAGCCGTCCAAATTCGTCGTAGGAAGTTCATAACTAACTATGGACATTAACTGCAAATAAAGAAATTCCCAAACTTTACCCGCCAACGAAACGCCATGGCTACCGCTACGACGGCCTTATCGTTGTTCTCTTTGAATTCTATTTTCTCTCACAAATCCAAACATACCCTTTTCTCTTCCCTCTCTCTTCTGCCTACTCGCACTTCTGTTACTCCTCAAATGCGCCCAGTGAAGCGACCCTCTCGTTATGATACTGTTGCGGGTGTTCTTGGGGCGGGTTTGGCTTTAACCGTGGCCGGACCCGCCTCGGCTGCGGGGTTACCGTTGCTGGCTCAACTCAGTGAGCCTTCTAATGCACTTTCTTTGCCGACTTGGGCCATTCACGTTTCTAGTGTTGTTGAGTGGTGAGTCTGGAAATTTTTATTGTTATATTTTTTTTAATTTTAGATTAATAGGAATAGAATTATACCCTGTAATTTATTAGTCTAACTGAAAATTGAGCAACTCAGTTCAACTTAGCTATTTAGTAGATTTTCGTTCGTCTCAGTTTCGTTGATTAGTCAAATGCTGTAGAGAAAGCGAACCAAGCTTGTTGCTTGTGTTCATGGTATGTATAAAATTGCAACAAATTGGATGAAATGGGGAATATTTCCAAAGTTGAAAGAACAAATTTGTGTAAAGATTTGAGTATTGTGCTTGTAGGCCATTTGTTTATATACAGCTTTGAACGCATAGTTTAGAATGTTAACGGCCAATTCTCTCTCAAAAAGCAGGATTACAGCAATGGCTTTGGTGTGGCAGTATGGGGAGAAATCAGGATTTGAATCTTGGAAGGGACTCTCTTGGGGTATGGTGAGTAATTCTACCTGTTAGTATTGTCGATTTTCATGTCATTATTAGGTTATTGAATGTTCCCGTTAATCAAAATTGATAGATGATTGAAATTCTTTTTCAATTAAATTTTACATTATGGCGTTGATTACTAGTATATTTCTTCAGAAGCTGTTTGCATGGTCACTATATTCACTACATATAATACAATTTCAGCTTATGCATTGCCAAAATCATGTAGAATCATATCTTGAATTACCTTGTTGTGTTAGTACAATGTATTAAACATTGATATATTTTTCCAATTCACTGTAGGTGTAGTTTCTAGGTATAAATGATCAGCAACTAAAGAGTATGTGGTTGCTTTTTTTTGCAAGTTTATGATCCTTTGCTTAATTCAATATGTGAAATTGCCTTATTCCCAGCAGTATAGGGGAAGTGGACTAAAGAGATTGCTTCAAGAAGCAAATTTGACATGCAAATGATAGTTGGATGTGATTCCATGGGCTTCTTCTCTTAATTTTTTATGCAAAAATTTGTTTGTAGTTGCAACTCACATGGTTGGTAATTGATGCAATGGCTTTTTGTGCAATCCCGTGGCTTTTTGTGCTCAAAAGTCATGATTAAATTTGTTTGTCCTCCCTCTTGATTCTTGCTCAGATGAATCAAGTCATACAAGTGTTGAGAGAGGGAATTTAGTTCTTTGAAAATCTTAGAATATTCATGAAATCTTAATCATTCTGGTTGTTGCTTGAGATAACTGTATCTGTAATTTGAACATGATATAGATTAGTAACCAATTTTTCCATTGACTTCCCTGGTTTAATAACTCAAAAAGATAATGGGGAATAGTTAAGCCCTCAATTTACTTCACAATGCTTTAAGGGGCATCAACTTTCAAAGGGATCTAGGTCAAATCAGGTAACAACGACTGTCAAAGATAGGGCTAATACTCTCTGTTCATATAGATTAGCTGTGAATGTAGAAGTCCCCATTGAGGTCTCTACTTTGCACATACGTTTCTTTGTTTGTTGTAGTTACTAAAATGCTATTGTTCTATCACAATCTATCTAATTCTCATTTCCTTCACAAGTTTTTTCTTATATTATTTTTCATTAAATTATTAGGTGCCTCTGCTCGGTGGAGCATTTTGTGCATGCACATGGCATTTCTTCTATAATTCTGAGTCTCTGGAGGTAAAAGTGGTTTACTACTTTTTCATGGAAAGAGGTTTTCTCCCTCTGTGTGTGTGTGTGTGTGTGTGTGTGTTTAACATAGAGGAATGACTTAAATTGATTGAAATACATGGGACAGTTGATAAGGGTTCAATTTCCTTGATGCATGATCAAGTAGTGGACTACCTGAATAAGATCCTTGGAAAATAGTATTAGGGATTTTGGACAATTCTAGTTGTCCCCTTACTGTCTAATGGCTCTACCTGAATATTCTGCATAATTGTTATGAACTAAGTTGCATTTTTATGTGTTTTATGTCTGTTCAAATAGAGAAGCGTCCTGGTTAATCGACTTCAAAAAGAGTTATTTAAGCCCAGTGCTAGTAATTGGCCAAACTCCAGCTTGCTAACCCCCAATTTTTCAATCCATAAGAACTAGATGCCATAATGTCTATAGACCAGCAAAACCTAACCTCTTATTTTGCTTGACTAAATTTCATTCTTGACCAACATAATAAAACCTGTCAAACCTGCCCTATAAAATGGTCTTGATTTCAGCCTGAAGGGTGGATCACAAATCAGTACTGCTTTTTAAATCCGTGATCCATTTTATAGGGGAGAAATTCTTATCGATTCAGTATTTCTTTAGATTCCTTTGTCTGGTAAAACTTAAATCCAGGTACTTAATTATATGCCGGCCATAATTCTGCAGATGCTTCAAACAATATCCTATCTAGGCATTATTCAATTTGTTTTAGACCTTCCAGAATTTCATTCTTATCTTCTTCCACTAAATTTAGAGAGCCGATTTGGTCATGGGTTGTAGGTATTGGTGGCTCTTCAAGCAGCACTGACAGTAATAGGTAATGCCACAATGTGCATTGCTGCATACCGGATATACAAGTCCTCTTCAGAGGAACGTCCCAAGAATCTCTGAGTTTCCAAGATCTGCATGGCATTTATGTGCCTCAATGAATATACCTTTCCTCAATCTGTTGTTCAATTTCAAGGTAAAGCTGCTTTCCTAGGTAGGGCTCTAACTGAAAGTTGAACTGCTGATATTACATATGCGCATATCCTATATGATTATATCTACATATGTAAACAATATATAGGTCAAACATGTACAAGATAATTACTTTCCTTCAGCAAATGGGATGGAATATGCCACACTAGAAACTTCAGGGTTCGGCACAAAATTGGATTCTCACGGTCATTACTATTATTGTTAGAGGTTTGGTATTTTAATTATTATTATTTTATTTTAAGAAATGTTTTCACGTAGTGCTTGCTTTGAAATAGTTAAGAGAGGAGCCTTACAGTCAAAATGAATATGTTGAGCTGTATCTGTAATGATAAAAGATTAACCATTATGCTAGATGATTATTTATTTATTTATTTTGTCAATCAAGTAGGATTGACTTGAGCTTTTCTACTTGATTAATAAACTTTTTTTTTTGCTCTTCAACTATTTGGACTAAGAAATGGAGGATTGCCGCAACTGAAGACTTTATGCTATTCTACCAATTGAGTTTTCTGTGAGTTACTTCTTGTGCTAAAGGGACATCCATGTTTATATATAATTGCTCTTTTTGACTGACGTGGTGATGATGCATCTTATGAGGCCATAAGAGCCTGAAATTCCTTGAACCTCACCTGTGACAATTTAGGTGATGATCATTCCATTTTGCCATTATGAGTTTTTGACAAGACAAAAAAGGATGATTACAGGGTTAAAGAGCAGAGAAGAAGTTTTTCTTTTTTTATTGGAAAACCGTAGATGATAATGTTGATAAGATATTGATATCATAATTAAGGATAAGTGAACTCAATTAGGCGTGCTTTCTTCTTCCATTGCTCTTGTTTGAAGAAAATCTTGGCTAACTTTTATTTCTTCTGGCCTTACACGGCCCTTTCCTGTTTCAAGTTTTTGCTGTTGTGGAGCAAAACTTTATTAGATGCCATCCTATAATTTTAGTTTAGGCATAATACATAAAAAGCCTCTTCAATTTGCATTCCCAAATTTAATAGTCTCAATTGAACACTCCAATCCAGCTAAACTGCATATATTAAACACTTGTCATGCCTAGTTATATAGCGCGTGATGTACAATTCTGCTTACATGTAAAAGTTGCAATGCACAACAAATGAAAAAGTGACACGTGAAATTAGTTAAAAAATAAAGAAATAGAACACCGTGTGCTTTCCGTCTCTTTTCTCTCTCCCCTCTCACAATAATTTCCGCTCGTGGTGGCGTTGAAAACTGTCGCGGTGGTATTGATGTCTGTCGTGAATTGATGCGATAAATTTCCCTATTTTTTTTTTTTTTATCTTTAATTAATTTGCTTCTATATATGTTTTGCCCCTTTTTATCTCCATGAGTTGAGTTTTGTGTGAAATGACAACATAGGATTGATTTTTTTTTTTGGGTCCAATTGCTAATGGGTTTGATTTTGCTTGACAAATTCAAAGAAACAGATGCTGTGGCCAGCAAATCTTGTTGTTTTAGTTATCAATCATTTATTATTAAAAAGAAAGATGTGAATTGAGAATTTGTAGATATCTGCTGCTTCATTTATTATAGGGAATTATTCTCATGAAATTTTGATTTAGTTAGGATTTCTCATTTGTTGTGCTTTTCATGCAAAATCTAATTTTCTATATCAAAAGAAAAAAAAAAAAAACTAATTTATAAAGAACGAATTTCATACAAATTACCGAATTAAGAATTTTTATTTTTATTTTTATCCACAAGAAACTTTAATTAAAAAGAAAAGCTGTAACTTTTTAGAAATTGTCAGAATATTTTGGTTGAGAAAATAGATGAACTATAAAGAATGGAAGCACGAAGCATTAAACTAGAATTTTTAATTACACAATAGTCAAGAATCGACCATGCACCACTTAACCATATATCGAGCTTATCAACTTATGCAGATTTTCTTCTTGAAATCTCTCAAGAATGAGATGTTTCTATTCAAGGTTCAGTAGAATAAGGATCCAAGTGACTCGTATCCAGAATTGGAGATGATGAAATATATTTAATTATTTATTATTTCATCTAGTTATCACGCTTCTTTTACTGCATGAAATATAATTGCTATTGTCATCTTAGCAATCTCAAGCTATGTCATCTATTTAGGGTTTAAACTATAAGTTTTTATTGAGTTAAGATGTATAGTTGGGAAAGTAATAAGTTTGAGGAGCGGAATGACAAAACAGTGCAAAGTGAAGGGTCTTTTTATATATTAAGCCTTTAGTTTATCCCATACAGTGGAATGGAATCTATAAGAGACATTTGATACTGTTCAGGTCTAGAGGGTGTAGATCAGGTGACATACAAAGTTGAAAGGATCAGATTTGTGGACTCGCGATTGTTCTGAATAAAGAAAATAAGTGTGCTTAGCGTTCTTTCCAGTTTAATGTGCTCCGGCAAGAAAGTATTAGAATGGGTGATATCTTGAGAAAGAATCGATCAAAGATCGCTGTCAACATGTAAAGCAGCACTAATGTAGTTTTAAATGTTTTCTCAATACTCAAAATCTTATACTAAGATTAAGATAGTTTAAGGTTGCCTTAGGTAAAGTAGGGACCAAACTTTCATTAAAGCCAATCTTTTGTATCAAAATAAAGTGCAGTTCTTTAACCCAAAAAAAAAAGTGCAGTTCACGAAGCAGTCAACAGTCCAAGGAGCAAGGTAGGTCCTGGATGCTTGAGTGTTAGAAAAGTCCATGAAAAACACTTTTGATCTTACCAATTCATTCACGGATCAAATCAAAGAATTTGTGAACTTTAATATGAGAAAACTGTGCTTATAATTGGTAGAGCCTTTACACTTTATTTGGATGGTGGTGAGGGATGGTGTTGTATTATAGCAAATCACCAAACACCATCCATTGTTATTCTATTTGTATGATTATTGGAGAAGTGTGAAGAAGAATAGGCAGCTTTCATCTACATGGAATCGGTGTGGTTTCATGGTATTGAAATTTACTTTCCATTTTAAATATTACAAGTACACCTTATATATATATATATATATATTTACAACTAAAACCCTATTCTCCCTTCTCCATTTCCTTTTATTTAAACACCACCACCCATTTGCAGCAGCTGTAGCAGGTAATCTCTTCAGCTCTCTTTCTTTTCTTTTTTTAATAAATATATCATATTTTGTTTCTTTGAAATGTCAATTGTATAATGAAATATCCACTTTGTATATATCTATAAAATTAGAAGCATATTGTTTTTCCTTTAAAATAGTAAGATAGTAGCTATAACTAAATCCAAGTCAGAAGAGCCAAAATTCAAGGTCATGAGCATCAATACGTCACTAATTAACAATTAGACAAAACGAGATGTCAAGGCATAATCTTCACTTATTGAAAACAATATCAAACTAAATTCTGTATAAGATTCTATTCATATCCTCAGCGGATTATAAAAATAACATAAAAAGATATTTAATTTCAAAATGCTAAGGTAAAACAATTATCACTTAATTACTATTCACTCCTCTTTCAAAACTAATTAAGGGAGAATCATCAAGGTTTTAGGTAATACATCAGCCTCCAAATTTAACCAGAGACACAAAAAGATATAATATTCATTGATATTTTAACTGGTTGGTGTACAAATATTTAACACTTACCAATTTAATAATTATAAAAACAACTACTTCCAGAAGAATCAATTACATCTTATTAACATACATATTTTTCAAAAAAGAAAATATTAAAGAAACCAGAAAAAAAAGGCAAGAAAGAGAGATTTAATTTAAGTTTTTTTTTTGGTGATAATTATATATAGCAAATTAAAGGGTAGAGGAGAAACGATCCAAATCAGGGAATTTCTTTTGAAATTCAGACATTAAAGCTAAATTTTCTTGGTGAAGAAGATTAGCTTTCTTCCTAAGCTTCTCATTTTCTTGAACTATACTTTGATTTTCTAGGTAGAGCTTCAAGTTCTTTAGTTCCATATCTATCCCCTCCTCTTCATGCCATCTTCTCCTAAATAAATAACAATACAACTAATTAAATTCCCATGCATTAAAAACATTAAATACATAAATGAACATTTTAATTACCTGGCGAGCCCAAGAACCTGAATTTTAGGTTTCTTTGATCTTTGCTTTCTTTTTGAAGGAAAGAAAGGAGGAGATGGGAGCTTCTCTACCCTGTTTATGCACATTTTTTTGTTATTACACAACAAAAAAATAAGGATGTGTTTGGCATTAGGATTTGCCAAAGTTGCTATAAATATAAGAGAAAGAAAGAGAGAGAGAAAGATTTCTCTTGTATGGTAATGATGGCAGTTGGACTCATGATTGCCAAGGGAAGCAACCCAATATTGATCCATGAGCAAGAAAAATTAGAACAATAAAATAAAATCAAATAAAAGTAAAAGAGAAGGTTCTATAAGCTTTCAAATTCTAATCATGTTCTGCTTCCAAACATTTAAAATTAATATAAACCAATGAGGACTCACTAAAACTAAGAGTGCTCATGTTTAAGGTTATGGTGATCTTCTCGGAACTGTTTTATAATTAAAGAGAAGTTAATGTTTTATTTGTTTGTTTATTACTATATATATATTAATAATGTGGGTCATGAGCGATAATCTTTAAACTTAGAGATAGAAGACATTTTTCTTAATAGGTAGGGGATTGGATAGGCAATTATGAAAGTCAAGTATCTGATGCAAAGGTTTTATTGGTAGGTTGCCCTACCTAATTAATTTTTTATTTGTATTATTTTAAGCAAGATGAAATATTTATTAAGTCAATATTCAATTAGTTTTCTGAACTAAATAGTTTTATTTATTTATTTTTATGAAGAAAGGGGTTAAAAAACCCAAGTAAATAGTTTTAATTTTAATATTTCTTAAGTACTTTTTTTTAATACTATTGTTTATGCATGAATACCTCCAGTCTCCACATATATGCATGGACATTGATTGCACTGTTCTTTCCTAGATGAAAACTTATGATCTCTGATTTAATTAATATATTAAAAGACATTATTGAAATATCATTGGAAACTTGGATGCTTGACTTAGAAAATTAATGCTAGTTAAGATGAAAAAGATAAGTAGTCAGTAGATAGAAATTTTCCATATTTGCACTGTTTACTGGAGTTGGATCACGAGTTTTATCGGAGTTCAATTCTTAAATCCCCAGAAATGGGATACCATTATTAATGAATGAATCAATTAATTATCTTCTTGATGGAGGGATAAGCTTATTACATTACAAGTGGCATAAATTTGTAATTAGGGACCCCTTTGCAAATGTAAAATAGATTAGGCTTATTCTCCCAAACTTTTGAACATGGTGGACCATTAGAATTTAGAGTATTCGATTCTTTCGTCTCTCTCCACTTTTATTTACCTCATTATACTTTGTTTGAACACATTTATCTAAGAGTCAAATGTTACATTGAGGGCCTCAATATCCCATCAACCTCCTCATTATTCTTTTCTTCTCAAAACAAAACCGTATGCTTCCACAAATTAAATTAATATAATAATCATTATAACAAGTTTACCCCTAAAAATTAAAATGAATAATTCTTTTTAGCGTCACCTTTTCATTACATTATATTATATCTGCTTGTCTTGATTAATTATTCGAAAATAAATTAGAATAGCAGCAGGAAAATATGGTTAATTAATTATTAGAAATTTGGAAGGCCTTTGCGGATGAAAACAGCTTAATTTATGATCATGGAAGCCTTTCACATAACCACCATTTTGATTTGATGTTATAAATTTATGCATATAATTACGTATACTTAATTCTTAAACTCAGATTACCTATTATCTAACTATACTTCCATATATACATATATATAGTTCCTTTCATTAATCCATTGAGGCGTTGACTTACCTATTTAAAATATACTGATTAATCAAGTAATTATCTAATTAATTCAAAAAATAATAATATTATTCTCGTGGTGATTATGTTTAATTGTCACTATTATATTGCATGGGCAGTTGTAACAACTGGAATTTAGCTCCCTAATAATTAATGGATCTTACCTGAAACTAACTGCTTTTATTATATATTTCTAACTATTTTTCTATATATGGTGGAAAACCCATGATCGATTGGGTTTGGTATAACATGACTCTTATGCTAGTTTTGGGAGATTAATTCCTGTTTTAATAATAATTAATTTAGCAGCAAGTTTTTTGGTTGAATGCTATAATAGACCAACTAATAATCTTTCCAGATTTGAGCATCAGTCATGAAAACATTAATTTCCAATTTATCATATATATATATATATAGTTCATAATCCTCATTTAATATTGGACTGAAATATATATATATATATATATATATATATATATATATATATATATATTAGAATTTTGGTGGATAAATATCTTACTTTATCGCAATATTTATCATTTTCCTTTTTTTTTTTTTCATTCAAGAATTTTTTGTTTGAATAGACAAAAATGAGGTGGATTCATATATTGCTTCTATTAACATCAAAGAATGAATTTAAAACCGCAATAATCTTGAGGTACTCATATTCTCTTAGGGTGCAAGGAAATCAAACCACAACATTTCTTATAATAAATATAATTTTTATGTTTTATATATTTAAATATCGAGTAAAAATAATATAAAAAGCAAACCTATATATCCCAGAATATATATATATATATATATTGTAAGAAATGAGAGTATATATGGACATTATATAACTGTAATGATGGCATATTTGAATAGAAGGAGGAAGAGGAATCCATGTTGTTCGATTATAGGAGGACTACAACCATTCATAATCAATTCACTTATTCCTTCCTTTACTACCTCTACTACTTCTAACAATTAATACATTTCCCTATACACAAAATGGAATGACAAGACTTTTTGTCCTTAATTAGATAATCTCAAGTTCAAATTCTGAATATGTATCATCATCACTAAATTTTGAATACTATATAATTATATATATATAAAAAAAAAACAATTAACATATGAGCTAGGCTACATATATATCTCTACAAATTGCAATAGTCAACAAAGAAATGAAGTTCTCATCTTCTATCTTCTCCTCCCTCTTCAAGTGCCCTATCTCTATTTTTTTTTTTTAAATATGCAATAATAATATTAATTTGACGTAGGTCTCACATGCATCCATAATATATATGATCTCCACAATTGGTGTGTGTGTATATATATATAATATGTCAAATCCATTAATATTGTGCACTGCAATTGATTACTTCACCTTATATTGGTGTATACATTAATCATCAACCTCTTTACCACCGCATATACTCCCTACATCATGCCCATTTTGATACTTATTTCTGTTTTATTTTTCAACTTATACATTATTATATGTACACTTCTCTGGCTATCCCATAAACATATCCTCCTATATAATACTTTTTTTCTTTGTAAATGTGTGGGTACAAATTGTATAACGTAACGGTGGAGCTATATATAGTTTAGAATACGCACTTCTTGACTTTTAAAAAATCTATACATACTCAAATTATGACATTTTGTGTGGCTCCAATAATTATTTTGTCATAGATGATCGATTATTTAATATAATAATTGATAATTCCTGAAATATAAAAAATAGATGAGGCCAGATAAAAAAGTCGATCGAATTATCAAAATTAGCAGGACCCGCAATAAGAAATGCCTGGTCAGATTAGGCGTGTGCATTTCAAAACTTAAGTTAGTAAAATTTAAAAAGAAAAAGTTTCGAGATTGAATGTAACTAATTCTTAAATGTTTTTTAGTTATTTACAATTTATATAGCAAGTTTACTTATAGACGTACTCAAGTGCTGAAAATAAGTAGACGATGTAAGTTACTGTGATTTGATTAGGTATGCACAGTAGAGTGTGTCAGTGGACTTAATAGGACATGACTCTATCAGTTCGATCAGATTGGTTCGTTTGAATGTAAACTTATCACATGATGGATCTTGAGCTGAGAATGGATTAAGCCCAATAGATAATGGATATTATCAATAATATTGTGTAATGATTAAAATTCACAATTTTTTTTTTTTAAAAACGGAGCAATTCATTAAAAGGAAATATCCAAAGCAAGTACTGCTAACAAAAATCTGGTGGATGACCAAAACGACCGGACATGATTTATAGTTTTTGCAAGTAAATCAGCTATTAAATTCGCAAATTTTCTTAATAGATTCATTCTTTGCAGAAAATACATCTAATAAAAAAAGACCTGCATATCGAAATAACATTCAATTAGAAGTAATACTATCACTAAGACTAAAGTTATTAGGAACCAAACCGTTGTTGCTGAAATATTGGCATTATATTATATGTGTTTTGAATTGAAAAATGGAAAATAATTTCGGTTTGCATTTTCAATTTGATAGTGCCAATGTGATAGAGCCCACATATTTCAAACACAATCGTAAAAATTGATGACACATATGAAGATTCAACAACCTAAAAAAATTATAATATAACATAAAAATTGATTTGAAAATGAATTTCAATTTAGATGAACACTCAGTAGGGTTTGAATAATTGAGCCTAGTGTTCAAATGAAGCTATTCGAGCCCATAAGAAAAAAGTTTATCCACCATTCAGCCCACGGACCAGAATACAATGGACTTAGTTGGGTTGGTTCTTTGTTGCCCAATCAGTGTTGATATCCTAACCTTTACATACCCAGTTATTTTCAATACTCAAAATTATTACCAATAATAAGTTAATTTTTTATTTTATTTTTCAAGTTATTTGCTTACTGCATGATTGAGATCTAGATGTATGATTCATGAAAGATTAATAAGTGATAGCTAATTAAGCTAATTACAGGGATTGATTTTGATTTATAATAGCAAACAATATCCTTTGAATGAATTTTTAATTTTTCTAACTCAAGAATTGCAGATTATATATAGCTTATAATATGCGTCCATATATAACGAATTTTATTTTATTATCAAATTTATATTTTCTGTAATTCAATTGTAAGATAATTTTTGCTAATAAATTTAAAATATAACCAAATTTCATTGCTTACCTACCATATTTGATAATAAAATACACAAAAAGAGATGGGTATGGGTGTTTTTTGTACTGGAATGATGTAATTATTTTTTAATTGTTAAGATAAAGACACAATTTTATTTATATAATTATAAATAAATATGTATGATACATTGATACCATTTATATTACTTATAATTAATTAAATTGTTCTTCTTGTTTAAAATTAAAAAACCTTTTAACGAATCCTATCCTTAAATAAATAAAACCTTTTAACGAACACCTGGACCCATCACTATATGGGCCCACAGTACAGAATATTTTAACTGCTTCTGCTTTCTGTCTTAGGTGGAAGCAAACAGACAAAAACTGGGTTGGGCCGAACCGCCGAACGCAAAATAAAAGGCTCTATCCCATTCCTCTCTGAAAAGCAACTTTTATATTTTTTCACTGGAAAATACACATTATTGACTCCACAAACTTTAAATTTTGCATTAACGAATCACAGCCGTTCGATTTCAAAAGATTGACGTCATGACTGGATTAGGATGTAATCGGACAGCTAACATTTGGCACTATATGATAATACCGTGTTGCATAGTATATTGCCGACACCAAACTGTGGGTTTGCCTCTGGAAACAAACATAAAAACAAGACAAGCCTCTATTGGTTCCTGTATTTTAACGTCAATCCACTTCCTGTTCAAAATCTCTCTCTCTTTCCCCGTTTCTTTTCCCGTCTTTGCTCTTCGATGTTAATCGAATTTATTGCTGTCTGACGTCGGCAGATCGACAAAAGAGGAACAAAGCACAGACACTTCGCTCAAATCTTCCAATTTTTATCAAGTAAATCGCTAACTTCTGTCTTCGATTTTTGATTTTGCTGTTTAAATTTTCCGATTCGAATTTGATATTCGGATGATGATTTTGTTCCTCGATGAAGAAACATAGAAACCTCTTTTTTTAAGAAAATAAAAATTATGTGATTTTTATTGGCCGTTGATTATAATCGCGAAATTTGGACGGTTAACATTTAATAGTTGACAATATCGATTATTTCCAGACAAATTTATTAAGATTAATGACTATATGAGCTGTAATCAACGTTTGATTTTTGGAGCGTTGTTCGAGGAGCTACTGGATTTTGTTTACGTGGCTTGTACAAGGTCTAAATTGTCCTCTTAAAAATTGCATGCCTATCGACTGTAAGTGGGGATATTATGGTAATTGAGTTCAGTACATACGTGTACGTGTCCGCTTTCCCTATTTGGTAATCTGAATTTGGGTTTTAAATAACGAAAGTACCCTTCTAAAGCTTAAAATCCTATTCGGAGTCGCATGAATCCCGTTGGAGCCCAAGGTTTCTTGGGCGGGCGGTCAGAGGGCAAATTAGTCAATTTTTAAAATTGTAAATGTGAATTTTTGACTACATAGATATAAATTGCGTATAATGTTATAAGAATACAATCTAATACAATCTATTAGTATTCAGCTAATTGCCAGACATTACACGATCACTTTTTCGAGACTCAACGGAGTTTATCCGTCGTAAACCAGGAAATTTCAAAACCCTAACCCTAATTTTGGTTTGTAGATACGAGAGGTAGAAGATGGGTTCAGAGCAGAACGAGGGCACAAGCTTTCCTCCATCAGAGCCAATTCTCTGCGCGAACGGGTGTGGCTTTTTCGGGACGGCGGCCAACATGAACCTCTGCTCCAAGTGCTACCGCGACCTCCGCTCCGAGGAAGAGAAGACCGCCTCCGCCAAGGCGGCGATGGAGAAGACTCTCAACATCAATCTCAAACAAGATCCTGTTGTTGTCGATACCCCTGACTTGGTGGTCGCTCCTAATCCCCTCGAGGCTGTCGTGGCCTCTGAATCTTCATCGTCTTCATCGGAGCCGCCGGTGGCCGGTGGTGATCAGGCGCAACCTAAGGCGGCGAATAGGTGTTCTACCTGCAATAAAAAGGTTGCCCTGACAGGATTTAAGTGCAAGTGTGGGAGCACCTTCTGTGGGAACCATCGGTACCCGGAGAACCATGATTGTTCCTTCGATTTCAAGGGCGCTGGCCGGAATGCAATTGCTAAGGCCAATCCTGTTGTGAAGGCCGATAAGATGGAGAGGATCTAATCCTCTTTCCGTTGGTATTGGGCATTCTTCATGGGGTCTTATTTTATTTTTAAACTATAGACTATTAGGGTTAGAGAGTCCGTCGAAAGGTTGGTCTTTTAATACTGCTTTGGTTAGTGTTTGTGGATGGTTTGGAGATGGGCACGATTAGATGGGAGCAATGAACAATTTGGTTGATTTGTGTGGGGGAGAGTTGGGAAGGTTGATTCCATAATAAAAATGGATCACTGGATTTGTTTGCTTTTAAATGCTTTGGCTTTTCCTCTGATAAGAATCTTTACCATATCTCTGTGTATCCGCTTATATATATGTGACTATAAATATAATGCTTGCTCTCTGTTTGTATTTAGCTAAGGTGTATGCGCGTCTTTTCTTTTGTACAATTATATAGCTAATGTTGGCATACAACTTGAATATTTGTTTATTATAATAGCTTAATGCACTTTGTCCCTTATGATTAAGAATATGAAGTTCACATTGCCAATGTTGTTACTTGTTGTCCCATTACTGGCATTATGTACTCTTTCACCGTTGTACATTTTTACTCAGCTTGCTGGTTTGTTTTACATTGCTTTTCATTATGGGGCTGTTTTTACTTTTCAGTTAGTAGTTAGTTGGTAAAACGAAATTTTAGGTTTCAATTGCATGGGCATTTTCTCTGTGTTCTCTGTTCAATCGAGTTATAGGTTCCTAGCATTGTCTAATGCATACTTGAATATAAGATTTGAGGGAAGAAACCTCTGCTGTGTATGCTGGATCAATATTTCTTTTTATACTATTATGCTAAGGTTGGATTTTTCCTGCTTGTACTCTTATCCTTATTTGTCTGGGTATGTTTAATTGTATTAATGGATAATTGTGTGCAATCCGATAGGCATATGATGTTCATGTTACCAGTATTATTGCCTATTATTTCTTTTGGATGGAGCATTCAATTATCAGATTATCATTCTTTTTGGTAGCATTCAGTGATTTCCATTCAAGTATTTGGCAACTGTTATGGATGCCATCTCAAGTTCCATGCCTAGGTATTTTCCGTTGCTGTTCAGAAGTACACTGCCCTGGACTGGTGGAGTAATTTTTGCTTTAAGCTCTAGTTCCTTCAGGTGCATGAGAAAACCAGCTTTGATTTTTGCTCTCACTACATAATTTCCACTCGTTTGCTTAATCAAGTGTCCAGTTCTGAGATTGAAAGAATTGTTCTGATATAGTTGTTTGCTGTTTCTCTGTTAACTATATTTTGGTTCTCTTAACTTGTTTGCGCTGTTTACTATGTTGGTTCTTTAATTCGCACAATAGCAGAATGTGGGTTTTGGATATCAGGAATCTGGTTTTTTGAGTTTTGGATATTCCAATGGAAAGATATTGCTTCTTCGACGTCCTCATGTCGCTTGGCTATGGAGGGTGAGGTCGGGATGTGGTTTTAGTATGTTGAGGCAAAATAACAGCCATCCATTGCAATGCATTTTCGTAGGTGTACTTATTGTAAAACAACATTGTTCACGTTGAGGGATCAAATACCATTGAATTATTCCAAAGGAAAAAAAAAAGGAATTAAAGAATTCTTAACCATTCTCATATAATCTTCATGTCAAACTAAACACGTCTAATTATGGTTGGTATGAACTCCAACATGATACTCTAGTCAAATGCCGGGATTTTGTGGTAGTAGATTCTCTTCAATTCAATTGCGTTTATGAACAATATCATTGATTATCGTAAGAGTTTTAAGTCGACCTGTACCAAATGGAGCTAAATGCCACGGAATCGGATCCATCGTGAGCTAATCTCTACAAAGATTACAAGCTAGTGCTTACATGGGACATGACATATTTGCTTGAGAGACGGGAGGGATCCAGGGAGGTGGGGGAACTGTAAAATTCACTTTGGACATAGTTTTCGACATAATTTATTGGACATAAATAGTGGAAATTTGCAGCCTTTTTATTTATCATTGTGTTAGACTTTGTGGTCTAAATTCCATGGTACAGCCATTCACCATGTGCAAAAATCATACTGAATAGCAATCAGCAAAAGGTCTACCAAACTTCTTGTCGGTCTCGCCTCTTTTCCTCTTTTTCGGGTTTAACTGATTGATAAAATAGGTCGGCAAACTTTGTTTTTAAGGGGCAAGAGCTGTTAATGTCATACAGTATCGAGTTTTCTTCATCTTCTTGTTTGTGCTTATATGTATTTAATGTGCTGAAAGTTCATTGGCTATTTTTGCTATTTGATTATAAAGCAACTTATAATGTATGAGACTAATATTAGTAAAATAATGATAGCCAAGATGAATAGTGAGGTAATATATCATGTGGGAGTTGGAAGGCTACCACTTACTTCAATTCTCATCAAGTGAAATTATTGTTGGCTATGTTCATTGATGAACAGATAGCACCAACAATTCCTTTGATAACATAGGAAAGAATCAATATGACCCCTACTAATCAATTTTAAAAAGTACCCTTTTAAGGCACTTTTCGGACCACAAACTCTAGAAAGAAACACTGAGAAGTCATAATCAGAACAAAAGTAAAATAGAGGAAAATTGAAAAGCTACCTATAAGGCCTGCCATGGTGGAGCAGAGTCCATGCCCTTATTTCTTTCTGTGTGCAACGAATGACTTCTTGATGGAAATCTCCAGGAAAGTAATGCATTTGCTATCCTACTTTTAGAGATTTACAGATAAGCATTAATTGACTGTAGGAAAACAAATCATTTCAGTCCATCATGAAAGAAGTTCCATTGCTGAATTCGTACTTATGGACCATTGTCATAGGCATTTTGTTGACCTTTAGATTGTGCATAACTCTGGTCCCATGCCATGACATCTTACACGACAATTTGTGCATTCTATGGCATGAGAGGAGATCGCTATTGGTATGTATGTATTTAAATGTGATTCAATCTTTGATTTACCTAATTTAATTCTTAGATGATGGTTGACAAAAGCACAAATTACAATTTTTATGAGATTACGTTATATTTAAATTTTTTAAATTAGAACGAATAATTAATGGTTAAAAATACTTCGCTTTTTAGTAAAATAAAAAAGGTATTTGATGTCTTAAAAAAAAAAAAGAAAAGGTATCTAATGATTGCTAAACGTATTTGGTCACTTAATATATAAAAAAAGAACAATTTAATGAGTCATATAAAAGAGATTTAATTGTCAAATTAGTAAGATAAGAGGAAAATAAATATACTTGTATGATTAAATTATATTAAATGAGCGGACTGTTAATGTTGAATACTGTTGTCATTAGACAGTTGAATTATTAAATAATGAACAACGACTTATAATGTCGAGACATTGTGATTAAATATTAGTAGTGATTAAATAGCTCAAATATGATTCGAGTTTAAGAAATACATACTACACAGTAGCTTGGTTATTAGCATGCATTTGATTTTTTTTTTTTCTTCTTCTCTTTTTGAAAGGAAATGCAACAGTGAGGGTTTTGTTTGTAACCCAAAATCACAAATATAAGAAAAAGAATAAAAAGTGTTTACTTCCATAAAAGAGTTAATAGTTGTATTAAGGTTGAGGGAGAGGACTTAAAAATGGACTTGTCAACCACTCCACTGTAGAACCAGTTGTAGTATCAAATCAGCCATATTTTATTTACAGTGACATTATGATGGAAGCTTCTTACCCTCTTGAACCTGCAAATTACCTACATCTAATCGTTGATTTAGCCTCTCTATCTTAAATTCATACAAATTGACCCACGTGGAATTAATTAGAGGCATGTATCCTAACTCTTTTATATGAACCTGAATTAATTTTTTATGTACATTTGACATGTTTTACTACTTTCGTGTTATATAACCGGTCTTGAAATTGCAATTTGGTCTGTTTTAATATAATATGGTAATAAATGAAATATAGGACAATGTTTTGAACCTCAACGAATGGTGGTTCCCTTTTTGGCTAAGTTTGAATTTTGAATGTGTTTGTGCGTTATAACTTAATACACACCAATGTTCATTTTCTGCTTTTGCAAAAGCTATTTCTCATAGTCATGATTTTGCTTCTCGTGCCAAAACTTTTTGAAATTTCACGTCCTTTGTGCCATCTTTAAAAATTGCCATCTACTTGCTGATTTTTTACATAAATCTTGAAGATTCTAATCATGCATGTGCTATTATGTTTTATTATTATATTACCTCTACTTACTTTCCTCTATTATTAATTCTACACAGCATTCTACTTTAACACACATAATCTAATTTTTATAATTATATTTATAATTATAAACTAATTTTTTATATGATTATTTTATATATTTATATATTTATTATATTATGATCTCATATAAAAATACAATTATACTAAATTGTAACATTGTTTCCCCCTATATATATATATATATATATATTTCATAAAAAAAAATATTACTCCAATGCAATAGTGCTTATTAGTATGTAGTGTTGGATTTAAAATTAAAACACAATTTAAAAAAATATGAATAGATTTTAATTTAGTGAAATTGATATGAAAATTAAAATAATAATATCGAGTTTAAATTTCAGTATAATTTTTTATTTGAAAAAAAAAATAGAGATTAAACTGAGTAGGAGAAAATCCAAATTTAAAGGGAAGCATTTGAATGGGATAGTTAAGAGTCCAAAATCCAAAGAGGTAAATCACATGTAATGAGAAATACAATACAGTTTGAAATGATTAAAAAATACGCACTATTTTGAACGTTAAAATAAAATTTTCATTATCGATTATTTCATAATGTTTTAAACATTTGAATTTTTCTTTTTTAAATATACACGCAACATTAATCTTGTCATATATTGTCAATAATTAATGTTGGGTATGTGTTTTCATATCACAACAAAAATGTTTTACACTTTTCCATATAAAACTCTTTAATTTAGCATGAGTTAGGACGCCATATATACTAAAACAATAATTGAAAGATACATAGCAATTGGGGAAAAAAAAGAAATTTAATTAAAATGAAAATTCACTAGATATATTCATAACATTTAAGATTATTTGGTTGATAAAAATGATGATCATAATTCATAAGAAAAAAAATATTTCTTCTTTTTTATCTGTATTATTTAGGGAAAAAGTAGTACCAACATAATCATTTTCTTTCAACCAACCATAGGAAATGAAAAAAACATAATTGTTTTCCTCAAAAAAAGAAAAACATAGTTATTTTTTTTGATTTCTTTTTTTGGCAAGTTTATTTTGAAAATTAGACACTAATGCCTAATAATTTGATAATCATATGATTAATTTGAAAACCGTTAGGCCTCAACGGAGTCAACTCTCCAAAAGGGCTACGGTTAATCCTAATCGTGCACTGAAGAAGAAAGTGGAAGAGGGCAATACGGTATATTCAACGCAACCACTACCCCATTACGCGTCATATTAAAGGCACCGTCACGATAATTCCCATTTAAAAATTAATCCACTGCCTTAAACAGCCACAAGGGCATTTCCGTAACTTACCTAATAGGGAAAAAAAAAAAAGAGGGAGGGAGAGGGAGTTATAAATGTGGGACCCACACAAGCCGTGACTTGACCTTTACTACTATACTAAACCAGACCCCCATCACACCATCTTCTTCGCTCTAACACACAATCCTCGTTTCCAATTCAATTTAGCATCCCGCTATTGTTTATTTTCTCGGGAAACAAACAGATATACACGGACCACTGTCTATTTTGTTGACCTTATGTTAGCTTTGCTTTCTCTGCATTATGGCTACAGCAGGTGGTGGTAATTACAGAAATGGCACTCATAGCAGCAGGAATTCTTTTAATACTAGCAGTAAAGTGGATAGACCTCTCTCTGTTAACTCAAATCCCAAAAATTCTTTTAAATCCAAGTCTTTGCCGAGTTCCGGTCTCCGGAAAAGTGCCCCTGCTTCTCTCGGCGGACCTGCCAAGGATGATGCCGGAGGTTTGTTTTGTTTCTTTTTTTTTTATTGATTATATGATTGGGATCTTGTGTTATTGTTTCTTTGCGCTTTGGAAATGGTTCTGCATACGAGTTTTTTTGGAAGGAAGAAGTAGCGGTATTATTAAGTTTGAAATTAATTGCACTGTTTGAAGTTTGAATGCTGGCTTAGTTTTAAATCACTTACCTTAATTGCTTTGAATTTAGAGAAGATTGTTTTATCTTTAATTTTTGATTCTCTGCCTCTTTTTTTTCTCCTTTTCTTCTTGAGGTTGGGAAAATTAGGTTGGTAAAGACAGTTTGGTGTCATATTAATGTGTACAGATCGTTAGAAATCAATTAATGATGCATTTTTTGTTGAAGCTTGAAAAGGATCGGTTGTTATCTGATGTTGCTTGATTGTAGTTCCTGGACGAGTTAGGGTAGCTGTGAGATTGCGGCCACGAAATGCAGAAGAAATGGTGGCGGATGCTGATTTTGCCGATTGTGTTGAATTACAGCCCGAGGTATCGTGCACATTTTTATATCATATCATCATTTTATAATTGTTGGCTTGTGAATTTTGAGATGTCTTAGTTCTCCTTTCCTTTCAGCTTAAAAGGTTGAAACTGCGGAAAAACAATTGGGACTCTGATACCTATGAGTTTGATGAGGTGCTCACTGAGTGTGCATCACAAAAGCGTGTTTATGAGGTTGTAGCGAAGCCTGTCCTAGAGGTAGATATGGTGGTACTTCGTATTTCAAATTTTTTTATTTCCTATAAGTAATTTTAAATTCTTAGTAAACTTTAGCTATTTGTTTTAATTTCTTTTTATTTTCTTATTAGCAAGGAGGTGATGTTTTCACTGGCTGAGATTCTAGCTTTTTGAGTTACTACTGATTATATGTCGCTTGCAGTATGATATTTCTATGTTTACCCTGATGACAAATAGGAACAATATGAGTGCTGCACTCACTGGAGCATTGCATTTTATTCTTTTTACTCGTTTATTTAGATTTTTGGCATATTTCTGCTTCATTGTGGCAATTTAATTGCTTTTAGACTAGGAGTGTTGCCAAAGGACATGTGTTATATGACCCTCAAATGATTGACCTATTTGTAATTTGTGCCTGCAGGGTGTTTTGGATGGGTATAATGGGACAGTCATGGCTTATGGCCAGACTGGTACCGGTAAGACATATACTCTTGGAAGACTTGGAGAAGAAGATACAGCTGCTCGTGGAATAATGGTCCGTGCTATGGAGGATATATTAGCAGATGTTTCTTTGGAGACAGATTCTGTTTCAGTCTCCTATTTGCAGGTTGTTGGCCCTTAAAATGACTTTAAACTTTTTTCCTTTCTGGTGTTGTAATCAGTTCTTGTTCAGCATCTGCACTAGAATATGGATCTTCAATTTCAGGTTATTCTCTTTTTAAACAATTAAAACTGTTGCATCTGGCTTATGATTTATTCTTTGGAAAAAATGTGTAGTTATATATGGAGACTATACAGGATCTTCTTGATCCTGCCAATGATAACATTTCTATTGTTGAAGACCCAAAAACTGGAGATGTTTCACTACCTGCAGCTAGCCTAGTGGAAATCAGGGATCAGGAGAGTTTTGTGGAACTATTACGACTGGGAGAAGCACACCGATTTGCTGCAAATACAAAATTGAATGCTGAATCTTCTCGTAGTCATGCTATTTTGATGGTGTGTTAATTTGTTTTTCTCTGTCTTGAAAAAGCTAAGAATCTAATGGAAATTCATTAAATTCATGCTAATATGGGTAAATCATAAATCAACGGGTTAAATACTGTAGGTGCATGTGAAGAGGTCTGTCAAGGAAAGAGATTCTGCTCTTTCAAGTGAAAATGGTAACAGCTCTCACATGGTTAAAAACTTGAAGCCTCCTGTTGTTCGGAAAGGCAAGCTTGTTGTGGTAGATCTTGCTGGTTCAGAGCGTATTGATAAGTCAGGTATGTTGCATGCAAGATATATAGATGGGAGATGTTCACTTTCCACCTTTTTTTTTCTTCATATGGTCTCATGGTTGTTTTTTTTCTTCTTCTATATTTTGTGTTTAAAATTTTCAATATATCGGAAACATTATATTTTTTTTCAAGAATGTTTATGAATTACCAGCCTATAGTTTGCTTCTTTTCATGTCCATTATAAAAAGTATCCTGTCAGAGTGCAAAATGCAGAAGAACCTAATTTTGATGGATAGCATTCTTGTTTTAACATGGTTAATACAAATTCCAGTTCGAATATTGTCTAACTATATCTGTAGTCAAGTTATAACTAGTGTGCTTAGATTTAGAGAGTATTGGATTTTGAAAAATTGAACCATAGTTTGTGGTGTTTTAGTAACACCTTCCTTGTCCATTTTTTTTTAATAAAAATAAAAACAGAAATGTGATTTTCCTTCCTCTGGCAGCTTGTGTGGGGCCATTCAGCTTGAAGCATGTAAATCCTATCCTTGTTCTAGTTCTTTTCTTTTCATCAGGGCCATTCTCTCTATGAAGCTCATCGATGTCTTTTTGACATTTGTTTGGTCATTCACTATTTGACAGGAAGTGAGGGGCATACGCTGGAGGAAGCCAAATCTATCAATCTCTCCTTGAGTGCACTGGGGAAGTGCATTAATGCACTCGCAGAAAATGGTCCACATGTACCAGTTCGTGATTCAAAGCTTACTAGGTTGCTTCGAGATTCATTTGGAGGTAATATGGCTGGACACATGAATGATAGAACTATTTTATCTTTTTGTTTAATGTATAAGTCAATGTAGTTGAGAATGCTTAACTACTGCTTTTTTTTTTTTTTTTTGCTTATTTAGATCAGCACATACTCAGTGAGTTAAGGGTGATACCAGGAGATATATGATTATCATCTTTAAGATCCTCTCTATGGTCTGGTGGAGTTTTAAGTACTAGTAATTTTGGAGATAAAATTTCACTCAACTAATGTACTCTTCATTTTGAAAAGTTTTATGCTAACCAACTTTGACTGGGCCTCCGATGATATACATGTCTAGTATGTAGCATCCAATCCTATAAAGTAGCATTTGGGCAATTGGACTTGCAAATGTCGTAATGTTTTAAAATTGCAATATTGAGGTATCTGACTTCAATTCAATTATAACAGGGACAGCAAGAACCTCATTGGTTATTACTATTGGTCCATCACCACGGCATCGAGGAGAGACTGCAAGTACTATAATGTTTGGGCAAAGGGTGAGCGCCAAAGTCAACTACGATGAGTATTTTACGACAGGAATCTGAAGATACCATATATGACTAGTTGGAGCAGTATCATATATTTATTTCTGTTATCAATGATTTGGCAGTCCATACTATATTTATGCCTTCACACTATTCATTTGCCTGTTACAAATTATAATTTCTCTTGTCAATAAATTAACATTTTTCTCCAATCTATTCATTACAGGCAATGAAGGTGGAGAATATGTTGAAATTAAAGGAGGAATTCGATTACAAAAGTTTGGCTCGACGACTAGATATGCAATTGGACAAACTCATTGCAGAACATGAAAGGCAGCAGAAAGCATTTGAGGAGGAAATTGAGAAAATTACTTTAGAAGCAAAAAATCAAATATCTGAGGTTGAAAAGAGTTATGCAGAGGCCTTGCAGGTAAGTGTTTCTTTCATAAATGAGTATCAATTTGCGTGTTGGTGAAGCAGTAGGAGAGAGAAAGAGAGATACATTTTGCTCACATTCTGTAATATGGTTCTTGGTTAGTTATGTAGACTATGTGCTATACTGACATAATATGCGATATAAACAGCAATAGAACATTTCCTAATTGTTTAAACATTGACCCCACTTAACTTTTGTTGATGAGGTTTACTCATTATCACTTTTTGCTTACACGATGAATGATTAGGTGGTTATTCATATGTCATTTCTTCATCTCACTACTGGCAAGTTGCTTACTTACTATATCCAGGAAATAAGATTATTTGATTGTTCATCCCTTGAACTTCCTTTTGCTTGTCGTGCTTGATTTGGTAATGCTTGCAATAGCTAATTTTGAATGCATCTGATTTTCTTATCCCTTTTTTTTGTAGAAGGAACGACTAAAATATCAAAAAGATTATATGGAATCAATAAAGAAACTAGAAGAGAAATGGACTGTGAACCAACAAAAGCACGCTAGCAATGAAAAAGTGATTCGAGTAAAAGATGATGGCTCTTATACGGCTTCTAAAGGAGAGGTAATTCTATCATACTATGTAACTTGTTAAATTCTGTGGCCATAATATCTCTAAAATGGAGTTACAGTTTCTATGTTACCTTCCTCTTTGAATATCTCCATAGTTCTTTGCTTTTGAGCTTCTGATAAGTGTACAGGAATACACTGAAAGCGTGCAAGTTAAATTCTATATATCTCTTAGTTCTAAACTATCTCATAAAGTGTGGTCTCCCTAGTTCTTTCTGTCATAAGCTTCTTTTCAAAGACTTCCTCCAAGTACCATATAAAATAGGGTAAAGGATCAAATTTGCCAAAATATTAAAAATAATACATATTTGCCTCTTTAAGTATATTTTGGGTCAAAATTGCCTTTTAAGTATTAAATATGATACACATCTATCCACGCTATTAGGCAATTGACTCAAATTTGCTACTAGAAATATTAAATCTCTAGATAAGCAAATGGAAACACGCATGGCAGATTGATTGAAGTCATATAAACTTGCCACATGTACATTGTAGATTGATGCTCTGTTTTAATTCCGAAAATAATTAAAATTTTCTACCATCAAGTATTTTTCATTTGCTTACCTAGAATTTAATTATTTTGATAAGCTTACCATTAAAAATTTTAACTCATTTTTTGAGGGTTAAAATAGGATATCAATCTACAGAGCACATGTATTAAGCTTATGTGACTTAAATTAGCCTGTCATGTGTATTTCCGTTTGTTTATCCGGAGCTCTGTTATTTTCAGTGGCAAATTCAAGCCAACTGCGTAACAATGAAGGCAAATGTGTATCATTTTCAATACTTTAAGGGCAATTTTGGCCCAAAACATACTTAACAAATGTGTACCATTTGCTCCTTAAAATAACAGCAAAGTCAGCCACACTACAATCAGTGCCAGAGGTTTTTCCACCAGCTATTCTCTCTATGACTTGAGATGTTTGCCAATTCTAAAAAGTGAATAAAGAGACGTCTATTGAAGTTGAACAGGAAGGGATGAGAATAATAGAGTCTGAACATGTTATTTGGTATAGCATAATCTTGGATCGAATATACTTAAACTCCGATTCATTTGAAGTCGATGTTCTCTGTCCCCTCAGCCCTTTTAAAATGCTACATCAGCTTAATCTAGTCCTGTATTATTCAACTTATATCATTTTCCTATTGGTGGCTGTGGATGATGATTTGAAAGCCCTCTTGTTATCCGTTTTCAGTGAAAAGTCTATAGAAGCTCTAATGCTAGCATATGATGGCAGGAAAACAAACAGTATGAATACATTTTCTTCACAAACTTTTAAAATGCTTCTTTTTTTTTTTCAGCCTTCATACTTGCTACTCTATGACACCTGAGTCTGAAATGATTCTCTAAAAAGCAGATACTGGATGTTTTAATCATTTTCATTATTAAATAACAATGTTTTCAGCCTTTCATTTGTGGTGCACAGGATTCCAAGGTGGCTGCTGCAGAGGAAGTTGCTGAGATAAGAAAATTGCTTCAGAAAGAAACACTTTTGAGGAGAACTGCAGAAGAGGAAGTCAATAATCTTAAAAGTCAGTTAGCTCAGTCAAAGAAGTCAGAGGTATGTCTTATTTCTCTCTCAGAAGTTCCTATTATTCCTTTGTCCTTTTCGCAGCTTTAGCCTGGTCAGTATCTCATAGATACCTCGGTGCAATAGGCATCAGGAAATTCTGAGATTTCAAAGCTTCGCAAGATGCTTGAAGAAGAGGCAAGCCAGAAAGAAAAGCTTGAAAGGGAAATAGCAATGCTGCAAAGTCAGTTGTTACAGATAAGTTTTGAGGCTGATGAGGTATGCTACTCATGAGAATTATGAATATGTTGTGACTTGGAAAAAGTTTTTGGTCTTTCATAAGAGAGATCTTCACGTGTTATTCTATATAACAAGGGACCTGAAACTCTGCAGGACTCATTCTTAGCTATATACTAGGTTTATGGAATGGATGGATTTGTTTTTAAAAATCTTATGGATAATTCAAATATTAAATTGCCATATTTTGTCTGTGTAAAGTAATTGTGTATTTAAGTAAGCAATGAGTACCTATTCAGAATTATCTTACAAGTATATAACAAATTCAATTTAAGAAATTACCTAGCTCCAGTAGATATTGTATGTTAAGAGATGCCAAGGGTAGTCAATTTTAGGCATTCTTATATTTGGCAATTGAGCAATGTTTTGCACATACAAAAATATTTCCGTGGTTTACGTTGAGTCTTACTGTGTTTTCAGACAAGCAGAAGGCTTGATAGAGGTGGGTCTGAGAAAATTCTTTGCGGTCTAGATTCTCAACTCCCTCAACTTAGGTCTCCACAGCTGAATGATTCAGGAAATGGGGACAAGGCCTCAATAGCGAAACTCTTTGAACAAGGTAGTAATTGTTGCTTGGCTCTGACAATTTGTTCAGTCTTTTGTTTTTGTTTTTATTAAGATGGCTTCATAATTTAAGTTAATATTGTTTCCTTTCTCCAATATAATCCTATATTTTTCAGTTGGATTGCACAAGATATTATCGTTGCTAGAAGCAGAAGATGCTGATGTGCGAGTTCATGCTGTGAAAGTTGTGGCGAATCTAGCAGCAGAAGGTAGGTTTCTACTTGTTTCACCCATGACACTTTTCTTTTCCTCTTTAAGTTGTATTGAAGCTTATTAAAGAATGGGTTAGTGCTAAATTAGCTTTCTAATAGGGCATTGCAGACTGAGTCTCTTCTTCAGCTTAATATTTTATTTTTTCTTGTAACTAAATTCCTGCTTGATAAAGGAGAGTCAGATATGTTACAACTATCGAAGGAGAGGCAGATCTGTTACAACTATCTGATGGCTTCATACAGTCAATCACTTAGACACAAGAACATTAGGGAATCAATATGATGAAGTTGTTGCATGCATGCACTTAAATAAATGGTTTGGATACATTTTCTAGGTGGTGAAAACTGTATTTAGGTCATTCTAATTCAATAGTCAAGGCATCTATTGCTTGTCACTGTCCTATCATCTACCAGTTGCCTTATGTAATTACCAGTATGCAGCATAGTCTTCATGAACTTTTGCTGTTTCAGAGTACTGCTCATGCATTCAACTTCATTTATCAAGTTATGCCATAATGGTGTAAATTAAACTGTCACAAATGTTAGCGGTCAGTTCAAGGACAATAAGCACTTTAATTCCTTACGTCTGTCACTAATAACTTGAAAATTGCCATTTATGGCAGAAACAAATCAAGAGAAGATTGTAGAAGCTGGCGGTCTTACGTCTCTGTTGATGCTGCTGAGAAGCTCTGAGGATGAGACAATACATAGAGTTGCAGCTGGCGCAATTGCCAATCTTGCAATGAATGGTGAGTTATGCATTCATTACTTGGTTCATTTTGTTCAATGTATCTATCTGATGTTAGTTCTATGTACCTTGATGGGTATTTTGAACTTGATTGTTGCCTTCTTTGTGTGATGTTTTCCTTCATCCAATTAGAAACCAACCAAGAGCTTATAATGTCACAAGGAGGTGTACATCTATTATCGACAACGGCAGACAAAGCTGAGGATCCTCAAACTCTTCGAATGATTGCTGGAGCTATAGCTAATCTTTGTGGCAATGGTAAGCTTCTTGAAAGTTTTTGACCTATGCTCTGATGAGTTAAGAAGACATCTGCATTCTTAGTGTTTAAAATTGAAGTTTTACCTGGATTTTATAACTTCAGTCTATGTGAGAAAATGTTGGTAGAGCATAGACAAGTTACTTTTAGTTGTGTAATTAGTTAGTTATTGTGAATTGAGTACGATGCTTAAAACTAAAATGAGTATTTAGCATTGCTTTAACTTCTTCATTTTTCACTCTCCTATCTCATCCTTCATTATATTTGCATTGGTGGAGATTCGATTCAAGTATCTTACACTGCATAGTTCCTTAAAGAGTGGTTTACTGACTGTACTTCATAAGCTGGTCTTTTGATGCAAGTTTCTGTATGAAACTGTAACTAAGAACTATGAAGTTTTGCATTCCAGATAAGTTGCAAATGAAGCTAAGAGGTGAAGGCGGCATCAAGGCTTTGCTAGGAATGGTTAGATGCGGGCATCCAGATGTTCTTGCACAAGTTGCTCGTGGAATTGCCAATTTTGCAAAATGCGAGTCGAGAGCATCAACTCAAGGTAAGTGATTCAGAAAGAAGCATTATTCAAGTTTGTTAGGATACTATTTGAAACATGCAGGATGTTTCACCGTCTGCCAATTAATTAATAGTTAACTGACATTTTTCTTTAAGTATGTATCCCAATCTGGTTGTGCCATGGTGAACTCCATGACAGAATTCTCTAATTACATTCCATATGATACTATGAAGTATAAACTTGAACTTCATATTAAATGGTTCAGGAACTAAGAAAGGGAAGTCTCTTTTGATCGAGGATGGTGCACTTCCATGGATTGTGCAGAATGCAAACAGTGAAGCCTCTCAAATCAGACGCCATATAGAGCTTGCACTCTGCCACTTGGCACAACATGGTAAGTTTGTTTTTCCACTTTGGTATTGAACAAACTAATCTTCTCACTGAATTCCAACTGAATGATGTATCGAATTTACTGCAATGCAGAAGCAAATGCAAAAGACATGATTAGCGGAGGTGCACTATGGGAACTGGTTCACATCTCACGAGACTGTTCAAGGGATGATGTAAGGATTCTTGCAAGTCGAACACTAACTTCCAGCCCTACTTTTCAAGCTGAATTGAGGCGACTACGTGTAAATTACTGACAAACCAGTGGAGATATGATTGAATTGCAGTGACACACTTCAGGATGAATTAATTTTATGTGGAATTATGTATCTATACTCCTAAACATGTGCAAGCTGGAAGACCTCCTTCCATGTTCGTGATGCAATTTTGTTATCTAAAGGCGGTGCGCTTGAGCTTTGAGTTCTCTTCTCTAAAACAGTTTGATCGCATGCAAAGCCTGAGATTTGTTGATCAAATTACCACTCTCAAACTAGTATTTGTTAACCCTAGTGAGTTTATACCTATTTAGCTTCTAGTTAGTGTATTAGTTTGCTGTATATCTGATTGTTAGAAAAAAAAAAAAAAAAACCTAACATTGGAGCATTTCTTGTAAAGAAAAAAAAAACAGATTGATTTATTGGCAATTAATATGAAAGTGTACTATGTGATTCAGGTTTTCAATGTAGCTGAACAATCATGGTTATAAGTTACAACCAATAATGATAATAATAATGATAAAATCATGGTCTTGTACATGAAAAGGCATTCCATTTAGAAGTTCAAGATCCCCAGCAACTTTGATGGAATCATTATTAATTTAGCCCATTATCTAACTGTTCTATAATTCGAAGTTCATTGAACAGTTTTGGATTATTTGAATCAAGCTAAAATCATGTTTTGACAAATGTAATGTGCCCCTCGAAAAATGTAGAACCTGATTTCAATTGATTTTCTGTTGAGGATGTAACGCACATATTCTAATACAAAATTTTGATTCAAATCTAAACTAGTCAGAATTCTAGCTTTGAATTTATTGTTCCTCCAAAAAAAAAACATTTTAACTTAATATCATTATAATGATATTAATCCTAGCATGACCCTTTTTTTAATATAAAAAATAATTAATCACGATGCTAAATTTTAACGTAATATCATTATAATGATTGACCCTTATTTTAATATAAAAAAAAACTCTCAATATTGTAGTGAGACATATATTCTATGTAAATGATATTTGTTGAAACGAAGGGCAGCACCACAAAAGCATTCTTATTCCTAAACAGTAAACCCTCCTTTTTGAATCAAGTACTTGCCTTGCGTCGCTTTCAATATCGTTTATTTCCATTTATTTCCCATTTTTGGATGCTTGCTTCCTCCCATTTCTTCACAATTTATATACTTTAGTCCAAAACAATGTTTGTCTATCTATATCTTCACATGCCATAGTTTTTGAAAATCTAGATATGTCTAAGACCCCAATTTCATATATACCCACTGCTTTATCTCTATAAATTATGCATATATATATGTATATATATATATATGCAAGAAAATAGTTTTCGGATAACTTAAAGCTAACAAATTCATAGTTATTAATGGTCCGTTTTTCTAATATTTTTCTCCTTTTTATTTTTTTTGATAATATTTCTCCTTGTAATGCAATACTTCTAATTTAAGTTGATAAATCTATCTAATAAATTACCTCCCTACTTAACATGGAACTTTATTGGATATAATTGAAACAGGAGTGGCATTGCCATAACCTATTCTTGATTCTTGACTCCGTAGATATCCAACACGAAAATATTGTTGTATTAGATTAAAAAAAAAAATAATGGTCAAAAATGGAGGAAGTCAAAAATAGAGGTAGCACACAAAAGGAATAATTGGGCTACAATGTGAATTGAAGAATTGTAGGTAGCACACAAAATGAATAGTTGGGCTACAATGTGAATTGAAGAATTATTGGTAGCACACAAAAGGAATAGTTGGGCTACAATATGAATTGAAGAATTGTTGGTAGCACACAAAAAGAATAGTTGGGCTACCAAATGTGAATTGAAGAATTTTTGACTGTTCACACGGAAGCTCCTGCCTATATAAGGCAAGAGATTGTTCTTCAAATGAAAGGATTGGATTCAAAGAAAGAATTCCAATGAAAGCTTGTAAGCTTTGAAACTTAGAGAATTTGTGGGAAATTCTCTTGGGTTTGTATCCATTTATTGGGTGTGTGAGAAAATACTAGAGTGAGTGAATGTAAAAATTGTTCAAACACTTAGTGAAATTTTCTTAGTTGTCTTTTGACAACGGCCGTGGTTTTTCTCCGATTTTGGAGTTTTCCACGTAAATTCTTGTGTTGTGAGTTTCTCCTGATTTATTCCGCATTCATTAGAAGGGTCATTTTTCCCAACAACTGGTATCAGAGCCAAGGTAGAGCCAAAATTCTTTCTTAGTATGCTCTGTGGTTGCAGCATAGACTGATCTTCCACATCAGAAAAGATTTTTTCTTGGGTACTGTTCACGTATACGGGCACTGTTCACGTATACGGTACTATTCACGTAAATAGTAAAAGCTGATTTATTCGTGATAGAAAAATGTCTATAACAAGATTCGATATTGAGAAATTTGACGGAAGAATCAATTTTGGCTTGTGGCAAATTCAAGTCAAGGATTTATTGATTCAATCCGGATTACACAAGGCGTTGGATGATAAACGTGGAGCTAATTCGGCCAACAGCTCCAAAGAACAAGCTGATGTTACCAATGTAGTCTCCCTGCATGAGGGAGATGATGAATTCTATTAAATATATATGTCCTCATGGCATGATTGCTACCATTGAAAATGCCATGAAAGAGGACATCTGATTGGTAGCATGTGTACGGATTTGCACACGGACATTGGCTGATAATTATGCAAGGTGTGTGGTACAACAAAAGAATGTCGATGGCTAATGAACTTCCTGAAAAATCAGCATGGGAGTTACACCATAATTTATTAGCAAGTTTTTCGACATGGGCCGAGGTAAAATTCTTGGAGTTGGTGTTAATTTCAAGTGAGTGTACTTTTTATGGTGGAGTATGATAATTCTTGTTTAAGAATTGTAATTGTCGATGTTAGACAATGTTTTGGTAGCGGATATATATTTTTTTAATCTAGGTGGAGATTGTTGTATTAGATTAAAAAAAAAAATAATGGTCAAAAATGGAGGAAGTCAAAAATAGAGGTAGCACACAAAAGGAATAATTGGGCTACAATGTGAATTGAAAAATTGTAGGTAGCACACAAAATGAATAGTTGGGCTACAATGTGAATTGAAGAATTATTGGTAGCACACAAAAGGAATAGTTGGGCTACAATATGAATTGAAGAATTGTTGGTAGCACACAAAAGGAATAGTTGGGCTACCAAATGTGAATTGAAGAATTTTTGACTGTTCACACGGAAGCTCCTGCCTATATAAGGCAAGAGATTGTTCTTCAAATGAAAGGATTGGATTCAAAGAAAGAATTCCAATGAAAGCTTGTAAGCTTTGAAACTTAGAGAATTTGTGGGAAATTCTCTTGGGTTTGTATCCATTTATTGGGTGTGTGAGAAAATACTAGAGTGAGTGAATGTAAAAATTGTTCAAACACTTAGTGAAATTTTCTTGGTTGTCTTTTGACAACGGCCGTGGTTTTTCTCCGATTTTGGAGTTTTCTACGTAAATTCTTGTGTTGTGAGTTTCTCCTGATTTATTCCGCATTCATTAGAAGGGTCATTTTTCCCAACAAATATAGCTTATTTTCCTTCGCTTTTTCTTTCTTGTATTTTCTTAAACGAAAGAAAAACTTTTGTCATATCAAAATAAAAATTCGAATGTTTAGTAACCTTAAAGTATGAACATGATTTACTCAACTATGTAAACTAGAAATATAAAGAATTCATCTTACATATTCATAAGTCTTTAAGGGATGAGGTCAAGATTTGCATGTAAGAGGAGCATACTCGCCATCTTAATTTTATGGATGAAAGGTGGGGTGGTTTCCTTCTTTTCTAGTGAAACGTTTTGTTTAAGAGCCTTTGTGTATATTGTAAGATTAATTTATGTGGGCTGGTGAATTGTTGGATTTTACAATTTTGATTAATTATTGCTCTAAAATTACTTAAATAATTTTAAATTTAGCATATATACATATAATTACCATCTCTTTTTATATTTTTCATATATCACTGTGTCAAATACTTTCAATACTCTCTCTCAACTGCAACTACCATGAATCGATTGTCACTTAGCTTATTGATGCTAAAAAAAATTAAAAAGAAAAATTACATTGCTAATATTAAGTCATTATACAAGAATACTGTGTAGAGAAAGGTCCGAAAACACCTAAAACATTTTAGAATGGAAATTAGAATCTTTTGCATATAAAAACAAGATTTTGCTGCTGCAAGAGAAAAAATAAAATAAAATAAAATGACGAAGAAACATCATGATGATATGGAGAATTTCTTCCATGGAGAAAATACCAAACTGCACTCCATATCAGTAATCTTTACATATAAACAGAGACCAATTATACCTATATAATTATATGCTGATGTCGTATTACCTCTTCAAGACATCAGCAAATTGAACATGCATGCAGTAATCCAAATCATAAACTTTGCTAAAAAGGAGTCTACAAATTCAGAAATACTAGTACCTAGATAGCAGGAGAGAGCTGGCATTTCGTTTAATGCCTGTTAATTGACATTGGTTCATAACTCAAGAGAGAAGAACTATCAACAGTTGCCAACTAATATCACCACACCAAAATTAGCAAGTTAAAGCTGGCTATAAACTTCTCTAAAGAAGAAATTAGGTACTTATTAGTAGTAATCTCCCCTTGCCAGACATTTAAAAACTATTAATTAACATAGTTGAAAAGAAGAAAACGGGACTTGGTCTCTTCAGATTGTAGAAGAACAACAACAAAAAAGAACCACACTGGGTGAATATTAAGGGTAACAGTTAATCACCCTTAAACATGAATGAAATGAAATGATAAAACTCTTGAAAGAATGTAGAAGTATCTTGAAAGAATAAAGGACAAAAGTATATATTGAGGTTTGAGATAGTTTTAGATAGTAAAGGGAAAACAATGAATAAAACATGGAGATGAAGGTGACTAAGGAAAGTGCAGAGAATCTGAGCATGTTTATGCTTACTCATCTTTCAACACCTGCCCAATCACCTCTTCTTTAAATCTATGAAAGAGAATGTAATGCCTTTATATGGTGGAAGTGTTATGGCTTTGCCTCGAAAAGGAGCTAGTTCAGAGCAATGCACGTGTAAACCAATACCCAAAAATATTTTCATGTCTCCATTTTCTATATCAAATCAAAACCCTAAAAACAATCTACTCTTTGCCCATACCTCTTTGCTTCTCGTAAATAGCTTAAACCCTTCTTGCCTCCCTTTCAAAATTCTGTCACTTACTCAGCTTTATTTCAATCTCCCTTTGACCTTTCTAAGCTTTGTCAACACCACCATCCATTTCTTTTCATTATTACACCAAATTCTTATATGTCCCTTTTGTTTCCTTGTTCAGCTGCACATATCAATTATGGCTTTGAACTGGATAAAATTTAATTCTAAATTTCAAACGCAATCTATGAACTTTCTTTGCCTAAATCTGGTGTATATACACTAAGCCAATGAAAAATTGCAAAAAATATTTTTTAATTTAAGTGGATTCACCAGCTGTAGGCAAGAATGTACTGAACATATAATTTCCATAACATTCATAGTTTGCAGAAAATTAAAGATGGAAACTTTCATAATAAGAGTTATTATAAGATAAAAGAGTTATAAATAATCAAAGATGGAACAAACACATTTGATGAGACTAGCAATAGCACTTCTTCTAGCTAATATTGTTTTTAGCTGTTCTTTTCTTCATCTTCTTCTTCTTCTTCTTCTACTACTTCTACTTCTTAAAGTGGAGCAAATTTTGCACCACTTATTAACATGAAATCAAACTCATCAGGAGCCTTCAAATTTACAGTCCTCCAACAATCCGGCATATAATAATTAAGCTAACCATCAAATGCAAAACAACAGTTCAAAGAAAAATTAAAAAAAAAGAGAAACGGAACCTGAAAATGCTCAACAACCCAAATTCTCTACTTCTTGAACTAATACACCCATTAATGAATCTTTTTGTTTTTGTTAGTAAGGTGGTCTCCCAGTTGCCCAGTAAGCATCAGTAGGTAACTGAATAGAATTCAGCAAATTTGGCTGCAATCCATGAAATAGCTGCGCATTTGTCTCTCCTAAAACCTGCTGCTGCTGATTCTGCTGATTCTGCTGCCCTCCCACCGCCCCCGGCGACCCAATTCCACCGCCTTGAATCGGCAACTGGGGATCCTCTTCTTCTAAAGGTAACCTCTCATAAGCAGCGTTACTAAAAGAAGCAGCCATGATCACCACCGGACCTGAAGCAATTAGTGTCCCCACAACACTTCCCCCAACCACTTGCCCTTGTCCTCCAGCTAAATATATGGTCAGCCCCGTCGCAGCAGGCGGTGCTGGCGGCGGCAAGAATGATCCAGCAAGTGATAAAATCTCAAATCTACCATGTAAAGTAACAACTGCACCAGGTGAAGCTGGCTGTCTTAGAGTTACATTAGTTACAGTCCCAGTCCCACTCATAATAGAAACCCCTCTTTGTCTTCTCCTAGCAAATGTGGCAACACTTTCAACTATATCACACCCATCGGCGACCTCCATGAGGTGAGTTCTTAGAGCGTTGGCGCTGTCTCTGGTGATGATAATTGGGGGCTTAGGCTTGTTTTTGGATCCGGCTGGTCTGCCTCTGGGTCTTCTTGTGATCTCTCCTTGGCCTCCACCTGAACCCATCAGTTCTTTGCCTTCACTGTTGTTGCTTCCTTCATCTCTCTCTCTCTTTTGGGATTTGTTTAAGCCGGCGCCGCTGCTGCTCCCGCTTTGCTCGTCCTCGGAGTTCTGCTGCTGGTGATGGCCGCCAAATTGATGTTGCTGCTGCTGGTGGTGGTGTAACTGGAAGTCTCTGGTGTGGAAAGGTGGAGGAAGAGAATGGCCATGAGCCGTTACTGGATCCATTTTCTTGTGCTAATTATTTCTTCTAAACGAAAAGCCCTATTCACTAAAACAAAAGACCTAATTAAAGTGGATGAATTAATGAAAGCACTAAACTTTAACCTTTTTTTGTGGAGATTGAAAAAAGAACAGAGAAGTATTAGTGGAAGCAAAAGACTTTCTTTAATTTCTTGAATTCTTGATTCTTTGAAACTAAGTAAAAACCTGGGTAAGGTGAGACCAAGAAAGGGAATAATTAGGGTAAGCCACCAAACTGTGAGCTGAAACTGAAATTTGAAAGTGAAAATAAGCAGTGCGTGAGAAGAGGAGGAGAGTGCATGTTGGAGTTTAGGAGAGATGAAGAGAGGAGATGGGTCTAAAGACAAAGACAAAGCGTAAGCTTAATTTGATGGGATATTTGGGTTTGGGTTAGATTGAGAAAAAATAAAAATAGATGAAAGATGGGTTTGGTTTTGGTAAGACTGCGTGCGTATGGGCGGTGGATCGGTCCCCACCATTCTCTCTTTCTTGCTCTCTTTGTCCCCTCCAGCACTCCACGTTCTCTCTCTTGTTTATAGGAAACGTTTTATTATTATTATTATTTATGGACTTTCTTAGTCATTATCTCCATATTCAACGTCTTAGTTTCTTCTCTCCTTTTACTCTTTACCCTTCATTCTCTCTTCTTCTTCTTCAATCAAAAATTGGAAAAAAAAAATCATTGCTTTAAGTTGCTTTTCATCACTTTAATTAGCACAATTGTTGGATAGTTAGATTCCTCATTTTGATAGTCATATCTATATATATATATATATTTATATATATAGATGATGCAATTGCATTTAGAACAACCCTTATTATTATTATTATTCCCTCCTGCTACAACTTCTTAAATTCATTATTTCTTTACAATAATGAACATCAATCTCATTGAAATGCTAATAATTACATGTTTTTTATAACATAAATGTGCTGTGATAGGGTATATAGAAGCCAAATTATGGATAAATAAGAAAAAGGTACAACAAATGTACATAAGTAAAAGTAATGATAGAAATTAGTTTGAGTCGGTTTCATGGTAATCTGGGAGAAATTGTAGCTGGCAGAGAGAGAGAGAGAGAAAGAGAAAGAGAGAGAGAGAGAGGGATTCATCAATTTTCCATGACCCACATGCACCACTAGCTCTAAGTGCTGCAACATCCTATCTATTTCTTGTTTGAATTTTAACGTTACGGTCCAAACACTGTATCAGCATGACACGTGTCTCCTCCCCCTCTCTTTTCGGGTCTATTCTTATGAATCTTCACAGTAGTAGTTGTCATTGTTGTATTTATGAGGGCTTATCTTTTCCACCACTCACTGCTATCTAAACCTTTAACCCTAGGTGAAGGGGCTTATCACACCAAAAAAGAAGAATTATGATCATATCAAACTGCCGAATGCTGCATTCCAAGTTTCCATAATACTCCCTGCTTCCCATACATTGAATTATCTTAACCATATAAAAGATTTGCTACTATATATATATACTATAATTCCCTCTTTCATAAATTTTTCAATGTTACTTTGAATTATTGCACTTCATCAATTATAAAAGTAAAATTGGAAAAAACTAATTAATTAATTATCCTTTAATTTTAAAAAGTAATTCATAACAATCCGATTATTGTATGTCCCAATCACCTAAAAAATTAGAACTTGGAAGGAATTAAGATAGAAATATTCCACAATTAAAATTAATCTACTGAGAAAAAAATGTGAATTTAGAGAGAGAAGTGAGCTTAGAGAACATACTTGGTTCAGCTAAAGACTTTATATGGCCTATTCTGGTTGTCATTAATGAACTGAGGCATTTATACCCTACACGAGCTATAACAGTCATATATTAACTTAATGTAATGTATCATAATGCATCGCCTTAACTCCCATTTCATCCTAGTGACTTCTAAATAACTCGGTTATCCAAATTTAGAAAGTGACGGTAATAACAGTTCGATTATCAATAATAATTTAGGTAGAACAAAAATTTTCTTTAGAAGTGATTCTTAACATGAATGGAGGGAGTAACATGGATTTTTTCTTTTTTCTCTTACTAAATGAGAAATTGAACTATGCTTGAGGGATGAAATGAAATAATAAAAAGCTTATTGTCTTTTAATCAAATTTCTTGAATTTAAGTTTTGTGTATGGAACATCTTTTAATACTTAAAAAAAAATGTTGTCCCTTTCTACAGGACTGCCTAAAGCAAATATAAATTAATCGAATAAGTAAATTTTAAATTTCATATGGTTATTAAAAAAAAATTCAACCAATAAATTTTAACATATATATAAGAATCACTTTTCAGTTTTTTCTTATCTAGATCAAGGAGATAGATAAATTTATAAAATAGTAATTCCATAATAATTTCTTACGTGCGCAAAATAATGATTACTATACATAAATAGAGTATTATGTAGCTTTGTTCACATATATTTAAAATCTAAACTAAATCTATTTCATTATTCTATATTAAATCTATATTATATTCTATATACAAATCCCCACGATCGATTCCAATTTTGATGTGAGTGGTGAAAAAATTTAGAGTTTGTCTTTCAGGCATTTGAAATTAAGTCTTGTCATTCTTTTCTTATACACATAAAATGAAGACGATTATGCACTGATTTTATTAGATCAAATGCCAGTTGTTGGGAAAAATGACCCTTCTAATGAATGCGGAATAAATCAGGAGAAACTCACAACACAAGAATTTACGTGGAAAACTCCAAAATCGGAGAAAAACCACGGCCGTTGTCAAAAGATAACCAAGAAAATTTCACTAAGTGTTTGAACAATTTTTACATTCACTCACTCTAGTATTTTCTCACACACCCAATAAATGGATACAAATCCAAGAGAATTTCCCACAAATTCTCTAAGTTTCAAAGCTTACAAGCTTTCATTGGAATTCTTTCTTTGAATCCAATCCTTACATTTGAAGAACAATCTCTTGCCTTATATAGGCAGGAGCTTCCGTGTGAACAGTCAAAAATTCTTCAATTCACATTTGGTAGCCCAACTATTCCTTTTGTGTGCTACCAATAATTTTTCAATTCACATTGTAGCCCAACTATTCATTTTGTGTGCTACCTACAATTCTTCAATTCACATTGTAGCCCAACTATTCCTTTTGTGTGCTACCTCTATTTTTGACTTCCTCCATTTTTGACCATTATTTTTTTTTTTAATCTAATACAACAATCTCCACCTAGATTAAAAAAAATATATATATCCGCTACCAAAACATTGTCTAACATCGACAATTACAATTCTTAAACAAGAATTATCATACTCCACCATAAAAAGTATACTCACTTGAAATTAACACCAACTCCAAGAATTTTACCTCGGCCCATGTCGAAAAACTTGCTAATAAATTATGGTGTAACTCCCATGCTGATTTTTCAGAAAGTTCATTAGCCATCGACATTCTTTTGTTGTACCACACACCTTGCATAATTATCAGCCAATACCCGTGTGCAAATCCGTACACATGCTACCAATCAGATATCCTCTTTCATGGCATTTTAAATGGTAGCAATCATGCCATGAGGACATATATATTTAATAGAATTCATCATCTCCCTCTTGCAGGGAGACTACATTGATAACATTAGCTTGTTCTTTGGAGCTATTGGCCGAACTAACTCCACCTTTATTGCAGTTCCTTTTAATGTGGCCAGTTTGCCCACATCCCCAGCATACAACTTTATTCTCAGAGTTCTTCTTCTTCTTCCCATAAACAGCCAAAATTGAGTTTTCTAAATGTTTATTTTCTCCATTCATTCTTCTTTCTTCAGAAATTAATTTACTCGCCACCTCTGAAAAAACTATAGTTTCCTTCCCATACATTAAAATGGGTTGCATGTGTTTATAGGAAGGTGGAAGAGACAAGATGAGTCGCAAGGCTTTGTCCTCTTTATCTATCTTAACTCCAAGAGTCTCCAATTCAGAAATAATTCCATTCAAGACACTCAGATGATCTGAAATTTTCGTGCCTTCTTCCATTTGCAATTTATAAAATTGCTCCTTTAAATAAAGTCTATTTGAGACACTTTTTGTCAGGTACAATTCTTCAAGCTTATTCCAGATCTCCTTTGTTGTAGATAGTCCAACCACATTAGCAATAACATTTTTTGCTAAACAGAGACGAATTAGACTGGCAGCTTTCATGTCTAGCTCCTCCCAATCTTCATCGCTCATTGTGGACTTTCCTAAATCTCCACTGCTGGTCAAAGGGATTGTTTTTCCCTTCAATACTTTATACAATCCATACTGGATTAATACATCCTTGACTTGCACTTGCCATAAGGCAAAATTGATTCTTCCGTCAAATTTCTCAATATCGAATTTTGTTGTAGACATTTTTCTATCACGAACAAATCAGCTTTTACTATTCACATGAATAGTACCGTATACGTGAACAGTGCCCGTATACGTGAACAGTACCCAAGAAAAAATCTTTTCTGATGTGTAAGATCAGTCTATGCTACAACCACAGAGCATACTAAGAAAGAATCTTGGCTCTACCTTGGCTCTGATACCAGTTGTTGGGAAAAATGACCCTTCTAATGAATGTGAAATAAATCAGGAGAAACTCACAACACAAGAATTTACGTGGAAAACTCCAAAATCGGAGAAAAACCACGGCCGTTGTCAAAAGACAACCAAGAAAATTTCACTAAGTGTTTGAACAATTTTTACATTCACTCACTCTAGTATTTTCTCACACACCCAATAAATGGATACAAACCCAAGAGAATTTCCCACAAATTCTCTAAATTTCAAAGCTTACAAGCTTTCATTGGAATTCTTTCTTTGAATCCAATCCTTACATTTGAAGAACAATCTCTTGCCTTATATAGGCAGGAGCTTCCGTGTGAACAGTCAAAAATTCTTCAATTCACATTTGGTAGCCCAACTATTCCTTTTGTGTGCTACCAACAATTCTTCAATTCACATTGTAGCCCAACTATTCATTTTGTGTGCTACCAATAATTCTTCAATTCACATTGTAGCCCAACTATTCATTTTGTGTGCTACCTACAATTCTTCAATTCACATTGTAGCCCAACTATTCCTTTTGTGTGCTACCTCTATTTTTGACTTCCTCCATTTTTTACCATTATTTTTTTTTTAATCTAATACAACACCAATGTCATTAGAATTTCTAGTTAAGTTGGTTGCTGCATCTGTTGATATGCAAAGCTTTTGTGCTCATTAATTTATCTTATTACAGATTATTTTATCTTCCACTTTTTCTAAAAATATAGATGATAGATTAGATATTTAAGAAAACAAGTGGATGGTATAAAACAATAGGTGGCGGGCTAATGATTGTAATGATTTACTTGTTCCTATAATGATTAACTATATTTTTTTTTCCTTTTTAAAAAAACAATAACTAATAAAACATCTATAAGTAATTGATCTCAAAAAGCTTATATTCATTAAAATAATATTATTACGAAAATTAAGATTGCAAGGTTATTTAAAATTATTGTTGAGTTTATAACCATGCATATATGTGCATTATACAAGTATATTATTGTGATTTTTTTTTTTATCATTTAACTACTTAGGTTAAAGTTTTCTTCAAATAATAAACAACAAAAAAATACATATATCTAGCATATCTTTTCAAACTTTTCAGTGTATATTTAAAAACAAATAAAAGATAAATTAAGAAAGATCTATGGATGTTTTAGATAAATTAAGGAAATAGGGTTTACCAAAGTTAAAGACTAGATAATTATGATATAATTATTATTTACTTAACTTTTTTTTTATGATTATAACATAACTGAAGAACAAATATAATGGGACAAAAAGAAGAGAATAAAAAATAAAAAAGAAAGAAAGAAGAGACAGAGAGACAGAAGTTGTAAGGAAATTAGGTAAGAAGGAGAAGTGAAGTGATGGAGATGAATAAAACACAGAAGAAAAGGTTTGACCAAATAAAATCCAGACTGTGAGAGTAAGTAATTGAATTGAAGAATTGAACAAGAAGAAGAAGAAGAGGAAGAAGATAAAACTTAAAAAGTAAAAAGAAAGAAAAGACGCGTGGGAGGCGCTGACACGCTGCACGAGCGCCGGAGAAGTTGCTGCTGCTGCTAACTGCTAACAGCTGCATCTGCTGCTTCTTCCCTCTACTACGCAAACCCATATATTTGTTTTCTATCAAAAGATGCTCTTTGTCGGCTTCATCTTCTTTCACCGTAACTTATTCATCATATGCTGCTTTTAATTGTTTTGTTTTTCCCTCTTATTATTATTTTTATTATTTACTATTCATTTCGTGTTCTCCTTATTCATTCATGTTTCGTTTTGAGTTGTTGATAATTATGTCAACTCCATAATTTCAGTCTTTTTTTGATCGATGCATATACACATGGAACTTATATATCCTCAACTCATGTCATTAATGAAGAACGAACTCACCCTTCCATATTCATTTTTCTCTTATAGCCATGGAATGATCATATATGTAACCCTAATTCTTTTCTTTTCTTTTTTCCCCTTCTAAGGGAGGATGGAGAGTGCTTATATATAGGAGGGAAAATTCGGTGGGTTTGGGTTAGGTTATTAACGGAGGGCAAAATTTTGATGGTTATAAACCAGTTGAGTTATACAACAAAAAGGATTAAATTGGATTTTGAATAAAAATAAGTTATCAATTAATCGGATTTAGGCTGTACTATTATGAACAGATTTTATGAAATTCATGAATTAGATAAAATTTATCACTTGTAAATAATCGGATTTATAATCTTACGATAATTCAATCAATCGTTAAATATTGCATGTATTATTTATTCACTTAATATTATGTCTTTAATTTGATAATTAACAACTAAATAAATGATGCAAAACGTTTGCGTAAATCTAGCTCATATGTTTTTCTTTATCAATCAAATTAATGGTAATAACTAAATGTAAATCTTGGAAGCCATTTTTCATGCGCTGCAATGCATTGTTAATTTTAATATATGAAAAAACTCATTGTAAAATAAATTTATTCATATAAATAATCAAGTGGTGATTGAATTTGCATTTTAACCTATCTTTTATGGTTTGACTATCAAAATCAACATTTGAAAACGTTAATTCTTAGACATATAACTAACTTAGAGGATATATTTTTGAATTTATTCCGGGAGATTAAGTACTCATAATGTATGTAATATATATATATATATATATATATATATATATATATATATATATATATATATATATATATATATATATATATATATATATAATTTCGTAGCGGACGGTTAAATAAATAAATAAACAAAGGTATAGTGCTACTCGTGTTTGAATTATGATGAGTTGGGGCCAAATCAATTCTTGTTTAGGGAGCTACAACAAATTAATCATCTATCTTTCTTGGTTTCTAAGTGGACTTAAGTTTTGTCTCTTTGCTAATTTTTTTAATTAATATACTTCTCCGTTGAGGATATGCTAGCATACCAAATTATGTTATACAATATATATATTGATAAGTATCAATAGAAAAACCCAATGTTACGTTAGATTAGATATATATTATATATATAAAAAAAAAAGATATATATTATATAATCCGATTATAACAATTAATCTTTTCCATCATAATTTTTCTAATATTCTTAATTAAACTTATGATGTTGACTTCGTTTTTTAATTTTACAGATGATAAGATACATATGATGAAGAGTCAAGAGGGGCACAGATTGTCAATGGCATCTACATTGACTTTAAATACAAAAATTAAGGCATGGATAATGAGGTGCTAACCAACATTTATACAGTCTCTTATGTAATTCAGTGGCAGGACGTGTGGGACATATTTGATAAGAAAAATAATTATAACAATAAAATATCAAATTCATTTCAATTTTCATTTCTTTTTCACTTTTTTTTCTTGTTTATCCATTTAATTCAAATAACAAAAGAAATATTAGAAGAAATAAATAAACTAAATGAAAATTTCTTCAAATTCGAAATGTTTGAATTTTAAGTAATCAACATAAGAACGAGATAATCGCACCCGAAGTACAACTCATGACAACATATCTTCAATTATAAATCATGTGAAATAATTTTACAGGAAAGAAATTAATTAATATCATTATATATTAACAAAATTTAAATCCTATCAATCATTTTGGAAAGGAATATAAATTAAAGGACCCCATTGGAAATTAATAGTAATCGTGCATTCAACATTTTATACATATATATTTGTCTTTCTTGTTGGTTATAGCCGGCCTTGTTTTTCTAGGGAAACAAACAAATGAATCTAAATTTATATAATTGAACCCACAGCACAACCATGTTCAAGGCCCGGTCAACGGACCATGCACCGGATTTTTCTTAATTTTTGTTTGGAAAATATTATATATATATATATATATAATAAGTTTGATGTCTAATTTTCAAACAATTAGAGAAACAAACAAATTACCAGCCAAAAGTTAGCTGATCTTCTTGTTTTAGTCCTTTTGATTCCATCCACTAATTACAATATCATGTTTCCTTTATTTATTTATTTTTTTCCTTCAAACTCGATTTGTAATAAGATAATTTTATTAATTCTTGCGAGAAAAATTAAGTACGAACGATATATTCAGTTTAGATAAGTGTTTATTACGAAAAATACTTACTTCCTTATCACTCCAAATTTTGTTATATTCTAGAAAGGAATTTGATGCAAATATGCCATAGCGTAAACTAGATAATAAATGATAATTAATTTGCAATTATGCTTGAATCCATAATTATGCATTTCTAAATGATTAACGTTCATAAATTAAATCTCAAAAGTTATAAATTTCTCAATTTTCTCCCAAAGAATTCTGTAACATTGCCGAAAGAAAAAAATAAATCTCTTATGCAATTTGTCCACTAGAAATTGACCTCACCTGAAAATCACATATCCAACCTAAAAAGTGTACTTCCATTTGTTAAAAAGGTCACTTTAACAACACATGATTCCACTAATACTGTTATTAGTTTGCAATTCTCAGCATTAGGTAAAGCTTGCAACTTGCAAGCAATTTAAAGAAAGAATCCTTAATTGAACTACAAAATCTGTTAACAGAATCTTAAAATTGTAACTGATTAAATTAATGATAATGATACGCCATGACTTTCAAGTTCACAAGAATAGATGTGATTACTCCTTAATTAATTAATTTGGCTTTGATCTTGCCTCAAAGTCTTACCAAGCAACGTTGAACTCACGGGCGTAATTAATTAGCTACAAGATTTAATTGCATCTCACAAATCTAATCAACTCCTAATTATTAAAACCTCAAAATTCTGTTAATTACAGGTAATAATGATTTTGTACTTGTCTGTAAATTTCATATGCCAACTTCACACGAAGTGATGCACTTGTGTAGCTAGTACAGTCCTGTAAATTCTTTTTTATAGTTATCTTGGACAGTGCTGTATATCTTCCAGCTAGTATAAGTTGTTAACTAGTAGTTATCTTAGTCCATTCTTATAAACACACAGTACTAAGTCTGTAACCGAAATATAGCAACAGAGAAAACACAATTATTTTCCATCATTCTCTCCTTAGGATTCTCTTATTTTTACATGATCTCTTTCACTAACTAAGTGGATCTATGAAAAAGACAATTCTGAATTGATCTAATCACTAACTTATATTTGTAGAAATTTTAATTATTTTACATATATATATATTTTAATTCATGAACCTAATATCAGCTAGCTAGTATCATTTATAAGTATTTGTCTTAATTTATGTAATTTCAACTAAAAGATTATGTAAATTTACTTCAATATAGTAAATTAAGTTTCAAGTTTACACTCTCCCTTTACGTAAATTCATATACCGCTTACGGGACTGGCCGCTTTGGGCGCTGCCCTCATCTCTCAACGAAAATATCAAATGATATACCGACTGTAAATATTGTCCGTTTTGGGCCGGGACTCTAACAACTTTAAAACGCGTCGTACAGGGAAAGATATCCATGGTCTTATTTAAGATCCACTTTCAACTTTTCGCCAGCCGATGTGCGATAGGAGTATAGCGATGTTATCAATAACCAATGAAGATATTCAAGCATTAAAGACATTCTGGACTTAGGTACAAAATTTTCTTGGCCATTTCTATTTTTTTCTTTAAATAAAATCAAAAAGCTAAAGAGCTAAGAAACAACACAAGATAGCCATGGCAGAAAATGACAAATAATATAATGTAAATGTGAGAGGTTGATTGACAAGGTTAGGTGGGGTCTTCAAGAAAGGCAGGCTCTTACCTTGATAAAGAAGTTGTGGAAAATGATGATGAAAGAGATTAAGATGAATACTTAGAAACTAACACACCTTTAATCCGGTGGCTCAATGATAATTTAAGAATACATTTAAAACCATAATCAAAAGTCTTATTTGATTAAACAAATAAAACCCATCACTGTCTCCTTATTAAACAATCATATCTTAACCAACTCCATTTTGCATTAAACAAATCAAACCCATGTGAAAGGCACCCATTTTGCCTCGAATCTATAATAGTATTGCACGTTTTCTGCTTTCTCTCCTAATAAAAGTCCTCTCTTCCTTCCAAGTTCAAAGCCTGTTGTTCCCATTTGCTAATTTACCTTAATTAATCTTCAGGATGGACCATTAATCCTTTCACATGTGGCTTAATTATTTAATTAGTTATAGACTTTAGCTAGATTATTAGGAGTTGCATTACAGACTAAGCTAACGACAAGTTAGGCACCCACGTGATCAATGGCCATCCATCTATGTGGAATCTTGTTGGTAAGTAACTATATTATGTAATTCCATTAAACTAATATTAACTTAATTTGACACTTAATACAATTTTAAATCTGTGTTCACACTAATTTTTCACGCAAAACTTTACTCAAATTTTGATATTTGATGGGAGTCGTTCATGTACTTGTCAATAGAATTCCAAATTCCTATTATATGATTGGTACATAAATTATAATCTTCAATTTCTTCATACCTGAGGACATAGGTGATTAGTTAGTCTTAATAGGGTGATTATTTTTCAATACCTAGTTATTATGGAAAAGTCAATGAGCAAGAAAGTCTAAATTCCACTAGAAATTGTATGAAGCAATTGATCAAACAAAGTGATCATGGGATAATTTTGCCTCATGAGCTAGGTCTAGTTATCTATATGTAAGTACTGATTAATTAATTAGTCGGCATAACATTTATTTACTAGGTAATTTTGCTTCCTCTTAAAAAAATTAATTCAAGGCATACATTTCTGAAGGGAGATACATGCAGAGAATAATAAATATAATTAATTTTATGTATCCCAAAATAGATGGTTGAACAGGATATTTTGTTGTTGAAAAGCGAAACTTTAGTAGCAAAGAAAAAATAAATAAACCCTAGAATTCAGTTCCAAAGTGATCGCTTAGAAGAGGCAAATGTCTATGCAAAGTTGCACTTTATAAAGGAGCAGCTCTACGTTTAGACAATATATTTGATGTGTGTTACATGAATTTTATACAACAAACTTGGAAATTGAGCTTGTTAATTACTAGTACTTAATTCAGTAAATTAATTAAACAAATTAATTATTTTTTTCAAAAGATGTCAATATACTAAAGTATGCTTTACTTATGGTACTTGTCTATTTTATTTTGTGTACCAAGAGAGAAATTAAATTAGAAATGTATGCATCATATCGTACGGCAAGACAATAGATATATATTGAGACAAAACTGATAACTTTGAGACAATACATAATATAGTGCTTAAATAAATAATTTTCTTGACTTTTAAAATCTATTGTTGTTATAGTTTAATTAATTTAATCCTTACCACAAAGCTAAAGTGCTTTTCTTTTAAATTTAATTTAGACCACATATATATAAATAAATAACACAAACCTAAAAGATCATGATAACAAAGGAGATAATATTTTAACTACAGATCAATCAACAGGAAAAACAAAAAAGTAATCAATTTAAAAATGTTAGATTAGTGGATAATGCATATATATATTTCTTTGTTGTTTGTGCATGAAGCAAGAATAGGCATTTTCTATATGTTTAAACATTATTTAGAAATCAATTCCTCCAATGTTTGAGGAGTAGAATTATCTAAAGAAGGTCTCTTATATAATATTATTGATAAATTAATTTACAAATATATAAAATCTAACCTATGTGAATCTAGCTCAAAATAATAATACATGCTCTATTTTCTAACTGCATATATTAACATAATAGGAATTTAATTATTATTTAATATGGCCACCACTTAGCTAGATTGTTAAAGAATGTTTGCACTATAAATCAATATTCTTTTGGATATAGCATTACTTAAAATTACAATTGTATGCAGTCTTTTACTTAAATTATAATTGCTTCTGTTGCTATTATGTTCGATAAATTAGTTTAAAAATGCTATATGCCTATATATATTAATAAAATGGAATTCTTAAAAAATATATTTGAGATGAACAGCGTAATATAATATAACAATGTAGAGGGCAATGGATGATGTGACCCTATTTAAATTGGTGTTGGAGTGATTTTAATATTTTTCTCTTTTGTCTTAAAAAAAGAAAAGAAAAGGAAAAATAAAAGTTATGTACAAATTATGATATATACACTTACACTTGACGTTCTAAATGTGAAGAAAATTACTATAATTTCATTTAAATAAATAATTACCTAGATTGTGTGGACTAATCCGTCATTTGATTAGTTAATTGATTTATTTATAGATATGGTCAAGTTTATTTATAAGAATCCAAAAATGTTATTTCCATGTCTACGGGAGGATATTGTATAGTTTTTTTTAAAAAAAAAAAATGGAAGGATATTGTATAGTACAATCTTACATTTTGAGACAAATATATATTTCACCAATTAGATCGCAATTTCAAATGGGTATTATAATTTGTAAATATTCTATCTTTATTTGTTTATTTTAAGTAGAGGTAAATTGATAAACTTTTCCTTTCTGAATTGTGAGCCTGGTAATGGCCTAAAAGATATGGCTTTGCGGCCTAGGAAAATTTGCAACACAATCAAAAGCCCATTGGAAGTGACTTGATACTATAGGCCCATTAAGAATAGAATATATGACTTCAACACTGTCGTGCAAAATTTGGACATACAGAATTTCTATCCAATTTACGGTGAGAAATCAAATATATGAGTAAATTGCAATGGTTCATGAAAGTTCATTTATAAATTTATAAGCGCAACATAATTAAGAATGTTAATTGAAAAATCAGTGAATATTTAAGAAGGCAGGGAAAGATAGTTTCAAGAAAATTATTAAAAAAAAAAGAGAGCAGAATTACCCATCAAGACTAGAGGTGGCAAATTGGACGGGTCATAAAGTATGGGTCATAAATGGATCAAATATCCAAATGGGTTGGACGGATTGGGTCGACGTATAGGCTGAAAACTTTGATGTAGTTTTGAAAATTTAGTATTTTTTCTCATGTGATCTCGAGAATCATCATCAGCTACAATAATAATAAATATTTGATAAGAATATTATAAAAATACGCAAATGGATCGGATTGTCCAAATGGGCCGGGTGAAGGCCCAAACGGGTCGAGATGTGGGTCGCCCCATTTGACCCATTTTTAACGAAAAATAATTTTCAATATAATAATAGTATACTAAAATGAATATGATAAAAAAAAATTATCCCAAATGAGTCGGGTGGCCCAAAAGGGCCGGGTAAAGGCCTAAAAGAGTCAAGATATGAGTCGACCCATTTTTACCTAAAAATAATTCTTAATATAATAACATGCTAATATAAAAAAAATGTCCCAAATAGACCGGGTGGAAGCCCAAACAGGCTGATATGTGGATCGATCCATTTAACCTATTTTTAACGAAAAATAAATTTCGATATAATAACGTGATACTAAAATAATTTGTCTAAAAATTTTGGCTCAAATGAGTCGGGTGGCAAATGGGCTGACTGGAGGCCTAAACTGGCCGAGACGTCAGTCGATCCATTTTTAATGAAAAATAATTCTCGACCTATATGGTGGAACCGAACTATTTGCAGGGTAAGTATTTCGATAAGTTCGATTATCCGAACTCTATAACTGAGTGTCGGATTGTCATGTTTTATTTCAATTTCTTTTATCTTGATTAAAAATTTTATTCAAAGGCCCATGTTAAAATCTAACGGTTTGAAGAATGTAAAGAGTACAGCTTGTACGAACAAGGATGGACACAGATGCCGGCATTTATAAATAATAATTTCCCTTTTACAGAAAATTTAATTAAAAATAAAAAATAAAAATAATACAAAATAATTATAAATTAAATATACCTTACTTGTGTTATTGATTATGTGATATAGTTTAACTTCATGTGGTTCTCTCAATATTTTTGAATTAAAAAGAAAATTTGCTCCTTTTTTAAAAAACGCACCATCAAGGTTGATAAAGTTATTATAGAATAATAAAATAAAATATTTATGTATTATTTAATAAATTAATATTACATTTATTAAAAAAAATAGACATGTACTTACAAATGAAGTAATTCATTAACTTCAGATATAACTGGATCTATGATAATTGTATTAGCTACATTGGATTTCAATTGCAATTTACCTATTTTTTCAACAAAAAAATAAATGATAAAAATTAAAAATTTTACAAATTATATTAAAATCAATCCTCAATTTGATCATTTAAATAATCCACTACTGAAATTCTTTCTTATTATAATTCCAAAATTTCTAATAAAGTTCAAATATATTTTAAGTGTTTTAATTCTTACTTATTATGAATTTTAATTGTAATTTAATATATATATTAAAAAAAGAGAGGTGATGATGATTGAGTGCAAATCTTTAAATCACATATATGCTGTCCTTATAAAATCCACCTCACCATTTGCATTTGACCAGTTGGGCACTTGAAACATGCCCAAACGTGTCAGAATTTTAAAGGGCTGATTTTGGTGTTGGCCCAAATGGGTAGTTATTGGATTGGGTTGGATTTTGGTCAATTTTTTTTTGGATGGATTGGATGAGATTTTTGGATTTAGGCTGATTTTGCCACCCTTAATCAAGACCTTTCGAATGAGAAACTCAATACTAATACCATAATCTCTTTAATATATAAATCAAATATCATACATCACTCTCAAATAAATCATATTCATTTAAAACTGGGGTTAAAGTTTTGCCTCAAGCAAAAAAAATTTCTTATTCGAACGAGAATTAGTATAAATGTGGTATGAATTTAAAAGTGTTCACTATAGTTAGTATACAGCCGTATAACTTAAGAATTAGTGTGAATGTGGTATGCACTTAAAAGATGTCTTATACGGTTGATAAATAATTGTATAAATTAGAATCCATTCAGAATAGCACGCAGTGAAAATCAAAAAATTAACTTGATTTTTTAAAAAAAAAAATTACAATCCTCGAGAAGTGGCCGCAATTATTGGCGTAGAAGGTCCATGTAAGAGCAATTAGGGCCCAATGTCGTGGACTTTGAAATATTATAAAAGAAAACTTTAGTCAGCCACGGTTTAACTTTTTCTCTTTAGGTTTTAGTGGCTGACGGGATAGAGTTTCTTTGTAATTGTAAAGGTTAAATCGAATGATCTCATAAATTATGTTTAAAACTGAAAACAATCTTAAAGATCAGGTTCAATTTTGTAATTTACCCATCCAACAACTTGTATTCAAGAAACGAAAAAAAAGAGAGGCGTATACGGCGTAGCAGTAATTCAATTCAGTGCAGTCAAAACTTACTTATAAAAAATTTATTTAAATAAAAATATAAATAAGTGCGAATTTTTTTTAAAAAAATATTAAAATCGGTATAAATTATGTTTTAATTGTGTTAAAATATTGAAAATTATATATATTTATTTTTACGAAAGCAAATATATACATTTTTTTTAATAGCTAATTTGAAAATATGATTCGAATTTATGTTAAATTATTAAAATGATCTATATTTACCCCTCAAAGTATTGAATAAGAGTAAATATGTATTATTTTAATATTTTAAGAGGCTTTTTTAAAAAAAATTAAATTTTAGAAATAAATATATATTATTTTAATAATTTAAAAGCAAATTTAGATTAAATCACTAAAAAATAAGGAACTGATTTAAATATTTTAGTGAGGTTAATATAAAAAATAAAATAAAATTATAGAGTAATTTTTAATTTTTTATAATTAATTTTTTTAAAAAAAATTAAAATTAAAATTATAATTGTAATTTAATTATAATGATAATTTTGAAATTTTTTATAGTTGACCCACTCAACAAGGCTACAGTCTATTCAAATAAAAGCAGAGCATGTACATTCAGTTTAGCACTTGTTCAGCTTCAAGAATCTATATGTCTTATCATTCTCATTCTCTGTGTACATCATTTTGTTTAAACATTTGGCATCTGTTTCTTCTTCTATTTATCAACCGAAAGTATGAAGTTTTCTTCTTCGCCAGCCTTTACAACGCAAATCAGTCAAAACCTTCATTGATAGAGAACAAATCACGCCACCGATTTTAGAACTCATCCAAGCATAGAAGACTGATCTTATTATTTTCTCAACTGACTGCCCTTTCCAGTGAGAAACTCTATGGTAATTGATAATACATCATCTTTTAAGACCCATGTTCAAGGCCCATTTCACGGGACAACAGATATTTCATTGAACGCAGACAGCCTGTCAAATCAATCACAACAGCCGTCCAATTAATCCGATCTGGCTGATAAAGTCACTGACACACTCAACAGAATATAGGCAATCCAATTACTGTTGGCCCATATCCTCTACTTACCAACTACTTTCACTCAAGTATCTCTACGTGGTAAGCTTCTTCTCACCATCCTACCTTATAAATAGCTCAATCCTCTAAGGGTTACAGGTATTAAATTCTTGAAATTTTCTCTCTACATTCTCTCTTTAATTGACTTGAATTTCGGAGAGTTTCTCCCGGACCGACCGAGTTGGTCTTTCCTGCAGGTTCCAAGTCATAACCGATCGAATTGTCTCACCTATTGATCTAATTGGCTTATAGTATGTTACTCATTCTGATATTCTCAGGATTATCGTAATTTTTTTAAACTAACTCAATAATAATTTAATATGAAACAGTTCTTAATTATAAAAGATTTAAATCAAGAGACTCTCATGGTTTTCATTTTTCAATGTTAAATCTATGGTTTTTCAACCATAAATTTTGAGTGGGTGGGTCTATAAAATTGGGATAAAGTGTATTTTTTTATATTATTTTTTTGAAATATGTCACTATATGTATATATATATATATATATATATATATATATTTGCACTAAAAATGATTTGAATAATAAGAACATGCTTCTTCTTTTTTTATAGCAGTCAATCAAAAAATAGTCGAAGAAAATCATTATAAATTTTTACTATTATAAAAAGGTACAGTGTGAAAATCATTCGACTATTCAAAATACAGTGGTAAATTTTAAAAAATAAAATAAAATAATGGTAGCATATTCTAACTATTTTGAAAGCACGGTGAAAGAAAAACTTTATTCTAATGATATATTATATCAAATTAACCACTAAATTTATTTATCAAAAAAAAATCATGTTCGTCAAGATGCGGCTGCAATTATTGGTGTATGAGGTCCATGTACGACCAAATTAGGGCCCAACTTCGTGGACTTTGAAACATTATGAGCGAAAATTATATAGTACGCTTTTGTTTGTTTTTGAAAAATGGCCACAACTTTTAGAAAGTTATATTTGTATATTTAATTTAATTGTGCTGTAGACTGAAAAGTGGAAGTGTAATGTTATTGGGGCTTGTTTCTCGCATTTATCTTCAGATGGTTTTGGAGTTGCCTTTAACGGCACTTTTGCATCTCGTAAAGATCCTGTATTGGTGGAATGTTTAGCTCTTGGTTGTACACTAGAAATAGAATGGATGGGTCTAAATCTTCAAGGAGTTGGCATCATTGAGTTGAGATTATCTTTTTTCATGTGGTCAAAATTCGTTCTGACAAATTGAAAAGGTTGATGTCAAATCACATCCAACTTTTTGTGTTTTCTTGGTACATTCCAGTTTAGGTCACATCTTGAAATTGTCGGTCAAGGTGGGTCCACCATCAAAGTCAAATTGAAATCATTTTGTTGGAATTGGAACGAGAAAATGGTTTTAAAAGAAAGTCCAAAAACAAGAAGCGAAACATCTTTGGCAATGTTGGCTTGAAAGTGAAAGAAAAACAGAGCATCTTCATTCAGTTTAGCTTTTAGTGCTCTATAGTCTACATTCACCTTCAAGAATCTGTCTATTTTTAACTTCAACATTATCTCATTCTCTTTCTCTATCATTTGCTTTAATACTATCAAATGGCATATGTTTCTTCTTCAAACATGCCAAAGTATGATGTTTTCTTGAGTTTCAGAGGCCAAGACATTCCCGATAATTTTATCAGCCATCTCAAAGCTGAATTACAACGTAACTCAATCGAAACCTTCATGGATGGTGAACTCACTAGAGGAGAACAAATCACAACACCTATTTTACAAGCGATTGAAGAATCCAAGATTGCTGTTACTATTTTCTCTAAAGATTTCGCATCTTCCACCTGGTGCTTAGATGAAGTTGCCAAGATTATTGAGTGCAATGAAGTCCGTGGACAGATTGTTGTGCCTATTTTCTACCATGTGGATCCATTTGCTGTGGCGAAGCAAACGGGGAGTTTTGAGGAAGCTTTTGCTCAACATCAGATTAATAAGTCTAAAGAAGACCTGCTGAGGTGGAAGAATGCTTTGAGCAAGGCAGCTAACATGACCGGATGGGACTCTAAAGTTATAAGGTACTAGGCGATTTCTTTCTTTTTTTTCTTTTGTTTTAGATCGTTGTGATGGAAAATTGGGAAAATTGAAAGACTTTCAAATGTTGTGATTCCGGGCGATTTCATTTCTAATCATTCTTGAATTTGCGAATTTTTTGAGAGTGCATTACAAACTAGTAACAATCATGTTCATGGGCTGTAGGCATCGTTGGGTTAAACAAACCTTCTTTTTACAGTTTTTGGATTTCGATTTTACCGGGCTATTTTTAAAATGATGGTTAGTATGAATGGTAGCTGATGTTGCTCATATCATCTTCGATTTTCATAGTCTGCATTGAGGGGATAATATCTAAATGCATAATTGACTACTAGCCTAAGGAGCTAAATCAATGGCAGAAACCATTTTCGAGCTCTTGAACTTTACTTCTGGAAATTACTTGAGCATTCAGTTTCAATACCAACTTAAAAGGTCGAGCTTGTAGGCGAGATCATCATATTTCTATGCACATTACAGTTGAAGTATGGGCAAAGCACAATTTGACTCTTTATCTCGCTGAAGAAGTTTTAATTAAAAATTGACAATGGAATTCAAACACAAAACTTTTATACAAGAGGATTTTGTGACATGTCATAGAGCTGATCAACCAAAATGCCTCACAGATATCAGGAATGTAGATATACTCCTATAGATGCTTAAGATTTCTTCTGGTTTTTTCAAATGTTTGACAGGCCAGAATCCAGACTTGATGACATTGTCATGTATATTCTGACCAAATTGAAAGAAGGATCTCGAAGTGATGTTGGGAGCCTTGTGGGAATAAAAACAGACATTGAGAAAATCAAAAAATTGTTATGCATTGACCCAACAGGAATTCATGTTGTAGGAATATGGGGGATGGGAGGTATGGGCAAGACAACCCTTGCTGAAGCTGTTTTTAACCAAATTGCCTACCAATTTGATGGATGGTGCTTTCTTGCTAATGTTAGAGAAAAATTTGAAAAATATGGTGGATCAACCAGTTTAAAAGAGGAACTTCTTTCTAAGCTATTAGCGGAAGGAGATCTTAAGATCAATACACCTAAAATTGGTTACTCTTCTGCTGTTAAAATGCTCAGCCACAAAAAGGTTTTAATTGTTCTCGACGATGTGGACAGTTCAGAGCAGTTAGACTTACTACTCGGAAATCATGATTGGTTGGGTGTTGGAAGTGGAATTATTGTGACTAGCAGAGATAGGCAAGTGCTCGGAAAAGGTGTAGATGTTATACATGAAGTTAAAGAATTGGGCCACCATGAAGCTCTGCTACTCTTTTCTCAGAATGCCTTCAAGAGTAGTAATGACTCCCTAGAAAAAAAAAAGTATTACAATCTATCATGTTCGATCTTAGAATACACAAAAGGTGTTCCGTTGGCTCTCAAAGTTTTGGGTTCCTTTTTATTTGGCAGGAGCGAAAGAGAATGGCAAAGTACATTGGACAAACTTAAAAGATTCCCTAATAAAAATATACAGAATGTGTTGAAAACTAGTTATGATGGTCTTGATGAGGAAGAAAAGAGTATATTTCTTGATATTGCGTGTTTCTTTAGAGGAGCAACGGAGGAAAGGGTAACAAAAATACTAGATGGTTGTGGCTTCTCAACTGACATCGGATTGCGTGTTCTCATTGATAAATCCCTCATAACTATTTCAAATAAGAGGATAGAAATGCATGGTTTACTGCAAGAAATGGGAAAGGAAATTGTTCGGCAAGAATCCAAAGAGCCAGGCAAACGTAGCAGATTGTGGAACCATGAAGATATTCGTTGTGTATTAACAAAAAATAAAGTAAGTTTTTTGTTATAGTAACTCAGATTTGTTCCTTTCCTCTGTTGTATTTTATTAGTGTAGGCAGTTGGTTTTCTGGCAGCAGTAATACTTGTTTCCTGAGTCTTCATACGTGTCTTTTTCTCTTTATATCAGGGAACTGAAGCAACAGAAGGCATATTTCTTGATACGTCTAAAATATCCAAGATGGAATTGAATTCAAATGCCTTCGAAAGAATGTCCAATATCAAGTTCCTAAAATTCTATCGGTCTGATATCTATGATGGCTTTGAAGAAAGCAGTAAGATGAAACTTCCTCAAGGCCTTGAATCTCTTCCTGATGAGCTAAGATTTTTCTATTGGGATGGATACCCATTGAAATCCTTGCCCGCTAATTTTTGCTTCGAAAACCTTATTGTCCTTGAGTTGCCACATAGCAGAGTGGAGCAACTTTGTACAGGAGATGAGGTATTTCTTTCGCATCAGAATCTTGAAAAGTTAAAAGAGATTGACCTCAGTTATTCCCTTGGCCTAACTATTCTTCCGGAGCTATCAAAAGCCAGAAATCTTACCAGTATGAAACTATCAGGCTGCAAAAACATAAAGTCTTTGCCAAGTTCAATTGAGTGTCTACATAGACTGCATCTACTGGAACTGAATTACTGCACTAATCTTGAAAGTCTTCCAAGCAACATTTGCAAGTTAAAATCGCTTAAGACTCTGAGTCTACAAGGTTGCTCAAATCTGCAGATATTTCCAGAGATCGTGGAAACCATGGATGACTTAAAGGTTCTCGTCTTGAATGAAACAGCCATTAAAGAGCTACCGTCCTCTATAGAGCATCTAAAAGGGCTTACCTCGATATATTTGGAAAATTGTCAAAACCTTTCTCATCTTCCAGAAAGTTTCTGCAATTTGACATCTCTTTATCAGATCTTTCTTAGCTGCTGCCCAAAACTGAAAAAGCTTCCAGAGAGGTTCTCAAACTTATCAATTTTGGAGGAGCTCACTGCAGTCAGATGTACTCTGTTGAAATTTCCTTCTGACTTCAATCATTTGTCTAGTATATCAAAGCTGGATCTAAATGGAAACAATTTGGAGCAACTGCCTGCAAGCCTGAAAGAACTTTCTTGTCTCCAGTGGCTTGACATAAGTTCCTGCAGGGCGCTTCAATTTATTCAGGAGCTTCCACAATCCTTAAAAAATATTGATGCACATGATTGCACATCCTTGGAAACAATTTCTGGCCTTGAACAACTTTTGCAATCTAAATATGCCGATTCATACTATTATGAGAGCTTTATATTTACCAATTGTTTCAAAGTGGACCGAAATGCTTGGAGAAATATCCTGTCAAATGTAAAGCGTCGGATTCGTGAATTAGCAATGAGAGTGAATGCTTTGTGGATTTGTGAAGCACCAATGACCGCTATTGATGAGGTATCTTTGAAGCCCTTCCTTTTCTTTTGCCTAAACATTAGTATGTATTTATATGATCTACAATCTCTAAAATCTTGATTGATTCTCGTAGGTACTTGAATCTTTTTGCATCTGGTATCCTGGAACTGAAATTCCTGAATGGTTCGCTGATCAAGGTGAGGGAAGTTTAATCTCAATCCATTTGGATCCTCCTTCACATAATTCTTTGCTCTTGGGGTTTGCTCTATGCGTTGTTATATCATTCCAGCATAAGTTTGAGTATCATAACAGTTTCTTTGATGTCCGTTGCCGCTACTCTTTTAAAAATTATTCCGGTCACTGCCTTGAAGAGGAAGAATTATATAGCAATAGATCTCATGTATCTGGGAATTTCAAATATGTTTCGGAGGAGCATTTAGTTTTGTTTTATGATCCAAATTTCTGTGCAACAAAAGCAAACGAAGTTCCCTTCAGTGAAGCCTCATTTGAATTCTACTTACAAAGTAATGAGAGCACTTGCTCAAAGAGCTGCAAGGTGGAAAAGTGTGCTGTCTTTCCGCTATATGCCGAAAAAGATGAGAAAGGGAACCGAGTAGAAGCATCAACGAAGATAATGACAGACTTTATGGAAGAAGAAGCTGTTAAAATTAAGAGATGCTGGGACCGAAGTGGGAGCTTTAATGAAGAGGAAAAGGAATACTATCCTAAAGGGTTGAAGCAAAAGAAAGGTGTATTTGAACATTCATGTCTTCCTCCTTCAAAGAATGCTGAGAAGAAACGGAACCATGAAGATATTTGTTGTGTATTAACAAAAGACAGAGTAAGTTTTTTTGGTGGTTTCTTCGTTACGAAAAACAAATTCTTTTCTTAGTCATTAGCACTCTGAGAACACTTTTACTATATATCCCTCTCCTTCATTCCTTGCCTTCTGCATTTACATCACTTATTATCAAAATCTGAAATACAGCATCTTGCATTTCCCTCCATCTTGCATTTCCTTCCCATCTTGCATTTCCTTCCATTGCTTCCTCTTTCTCTATTAATTGTTGTTTTCTTTCTTTATTCCTTGTATTTTGTAGAGGGCATCGCCGTCCTTTACTTCTCCCTCAGATCCCAAGAAGCAGAAGTATGATGTTTTCTTGAGTTTCAGAGGTGAAGATACTCGTCATAACTTTGCCAGTCATCTCTACTCTGCTTTACGTCGTCAACCCATTGAAACCTTCGTGGACGAGGATGGGCTCAACAGAGGGGATGAAATCACACCATCAGTAATGAGAGTAATTGAAGAGTCCAAGATTTCTGTGATTATATTCTCAAAAGACTATGCGTCCTCTACTTTCTGCTTAGATGAAGTTGCCAAGATCATGGAATGCCATGAAACTCATGGACAAATAGTTTTGCCTATATTCCACTATGTCAATCCATCAGATGTGAGGGAGCAAATGGGGAGGTTTGAGATTGCTTTTTCTAAACATTATGAGAACCACAATTCTGGCAAAGTTGAGAAATGGAAGTACGCCTTGTCACGAGCAGCTAATATATCAGGATTGGACTCCAATTCTATTGGGTAATTAATTTCAAACATACTGATACCACCCTGAAAATTATTTATAATTTGTTTTTATCTTTTCAATCCATCGCTTTGAAAATTGATGGGCATATAAATGATGGAACAAATGTGATTCTTTCCAGACTACTTTTTTCACATGATAATCTATGTTTGCACTTATATTTCTTTCCAACTCATTCCAACTAACTCTTTGAATTTTTGCAGGTCAGAGTCTAAACTTGTTGACATAACTGTTGAATTTATTTCTAAAAAATTGGAACAAGTTTTTTATTGTGAGGTCGAGGGTCTCGTGGGAATCAATTCAGGCATTCAAAATATAATGGATTTATTGTCCATATATAATCCATCACAAGTCCGGTATTTAGGAATTTGGGGTACACGTGGTATAGGTAAAACAACTCTTGCTGAAGCTGTTTTTCACAGAATTGCAGATCAATTTGAAGGATCTTGCTTTCTTGCAAATGTTAGGGAAAGATCTAAAAATTATCATGAATTAAGGGTTTTATGCAAGGAGCTTCTTTCTCAAACATTAGAGTTGGAGGAAGGAAAGGTCAATATTATAACACCTAATATTGGATACTCTTATTATGTTAGGCAAATGCTCAGTCGTAAAAGAGTTTTAATTGTTCTTGATGATGTGAATAGTCAAGACCAATTGAACTCTTTAGCTGGGGACCCTAGTTGGTTTGGAGCTGGAAGTAGAATTATAGTGACCAGTAGAGATAAACATGTGCTTAAACCATCATGTGATGACATTTATGAGGTTGAGGAATTAGACTACCATCAGGCTCTGAAACTTTTTAATCTCCATGCCTTCAAGAAAACCAATCCCACACAAACTCAGTCGTCATTGTCTGAATTGTTCGTAAAGTGTGCTGATGGCATTCCTTTAGCTCTTAAAGTTTGGGGTTCTTTTTTAAATGGGTTGAATGACCAAGAATGGGAAAAAGTGTGGCAGAAATTAAAGAAAAAACCTCCCAAAGGTATTCAAAGTGTGCTAGGATTAAGTTATGATAGCCTTGATTTGGTACAGGAAATGGGGCAGGGAATTGTTAGAGAAGAATCCAAAAATCAGCTGGGGAAAAGAAGCATATTATGGGATCGTGTGTCTAACGAGCTCGACTCCTGCTTATCATTCGGATTTCAGGTTATGTTTCTCTGGCAGTGGGTTGTGCCGGTTTGCATTGGCGCCTTGGTGATGGTAGCAGCAAGAGGCATATGGGCGCCACTGTTTAGCCATGACAAGGGCATTATAATAAGTGTGAATATGATGATTTTGATAATGGCTTTGCCGGAAGTGATAAACTTTCCTTTAACAGTTTGTGGAGGAATTGTGAGGGGAATAGCCAGGCCGTGGTTGGGTACATATGCCAGTCTTGGTGGATTCTATCTTCTAGCCTTGCCGGTAGCTGTGCTTTTAGCGTTTACGGCCCGGTTCCTGGTGGGAACCACTGCTGCCTTGGCATTGTTACTAACATTCATTCTTCTGAGGCTTGACTGGGAAATTGAAGCTAATAAGGCACAAAAACGTGCTGGTTATGCACAAGAGACCATTGAAGGAGGAAATCAAAGATGTAGGGAAACAATCGATGAAAATGCAGTGTGAAATAAGATGAAACAGCTGATCCCTTTAGAGCATCTCTGCATAACTAGTAAAACATGATTTAACATGTTAAACATACCAATCCCACATAAGAATTCTGTAAAGCCGTATTTCTTCAAGCAAAACTCCAAATGGATCTCCGCCAACAGCAACCGGCATGCCCATTTCCATTACTGGTGATCGCATATCTTTTCGCATTCTTTCATGATTCACTTGTACGATGAATTCCTAATTCAATTGTAGTTACCAATTGCAACCAGTGCTAATGAAGAAGCCGTTCAACGATTGAATATGAGCTCCGATTCATGCCTTTAACTAATTGAGGAAAAATATAGCATTTCAATTAGGAACTTACCCTCGCAGAAACAACTTGAAGAACTCATTAAGAAAACAAATGACAACTTTAGCTACTTCCTGAAAAGAATTTTGCCTATGCAAGAATAACAGGAGTAGAAGTTTCACCCGAACATCCAGATAAACTATCTTCATTTATATTTGATTACAAAGAATAACATCACTGCTCATATAGAAACTGTGTTGATCATCCATCTACGAACCCAGGACCAGAACTTAAAGACTCCAGCTCTTTGGCTTTCTCATCACTGAAGCCAAGTGTAGCCAACAACTTGTGCCCTGGCGAGTCAACTTCTGACCAGATACCAAGAAGCAGATCACTTGTTGTCACTTCCCCATTAGTCCCTGTAACAGAGAGATGAATGCAGTATAAGCAGGTGATTATAGTTTGTCTGCACAGCAAGGAAAGCTCCCATTTAATATCCATGTTATTTTGGTTGGTGTTTGTTCATTTCCAAATATAAAAATATCGTATTCATGCAAAATAAACTCATAAATATGCAAAAGCCACTTATAGTTCACTTGTTTTAGTAACATGATTCCTCTTTAAGATGTCAAGCAAAAATAATTAAAAAAAAAAAGTTTAAATGATATATATTTCTTAATCATAGGACACCAAAAACAAGAATCTGAACAAGCTCTAATTTCTTATTTTCTACCCAACACTTTTTTTTTCTCTAATGGCTTTACTGTTCCAAAGCAAGCTTTCGTACAATTTATACCAGAAACTATGGTTACAAAGCACAGCACAAACAGAAGGGCATTTTCAAGAAGGATGGAGTTACTTGTAAACACAATTTTGAACCAAAGAAAAAAGCTGAAAATGATTAAAGATAACATTACCACCTCAGAAAGGAGTACAGACTATTATTGAAAAACAGCTGCAGATAAAGAATGCATGGTACTCTAAAGAAGAAATCTGTCATTATATAAGATAGATGCCAAATAGCCAAAATTGGAGTCGAGAAGGTTTCAAGAAATAAGAAGTACTTCTCACTTTGCAATAATGAATAGTACATTTCTTCAAAACGATAAAGCTATGAACATTAACAGATTGATCTTACTAAATATTTGTATACTCCATTATTTTCTCATACTTATCAATAACAGATACTTGTTTGGCTCAAATTTACACCCCATACATAACTCTCTATCAAATTGTCAAGGAAAACATTAGAAACTTTGTACATGGTTTCAGAAACAAGGGCTCCGTATGAGAAAAAGAAACCCTTATATCTTATTCTCAGGAAACATTTTTAAGGTCAATAACTCCATGTCTAAAAGGTGGCTTTCTAATATGAGACATGCATAAAACAAAAAATTGAGAAGTACTCTGCTGTGGCAAGAACTAAATTTGGTTTCTTCGGCCACATTCAGACATAATGAACATGTATATTGATTAACTGACCAATGAGATTTATAATCATCAGAACTAGCTCACTCAACTACACAAAATAACATACAAAACTGGTGCTATTTTTCACAATTAGACCTGTTTATTTTTTCAAACACAACCTCCATATAAGTCTGGAGATGGTTTAACAAGTAGTAAATCCTACAATCTAGACATATTCATAAGTTATGGATAATATTTTTTCAACTTCGTAAAAAAAGTTATAACTTGCATAGTTGGACTTATAAGAACTTAGTATGGTTAATGGAATGAAGTAAATGAACAGGGAGCAAATTAATGGTACTGACCGGACTTTAGTTTATGATCAACAGCCCAATCAAGGGCCCTTTGAGCTGATTCTGTCAAAGGTGGCTGCTCGGGAGGGAAGAAGTACATGTCAGCCTTTCCAAGCAACTTGACAATTTCTTCACGCACTTTGAGAAGAGTAATCCCGTTTGACCATAGATACTTTGCAGCTACACTAGTTCCTAAAATTCAGGGGAGAAAATGTTTAGAATCGCTGCATTTGATGGACTATAAACAACAATATCATGACAAATGGTACTGAAAGATAAATAACTCATGCGAAACAAAAATATTCAGTTGAAACTAAAACACGAAAATGGAAAGTTACTACCTTCAATTAAAATACCCAAAAGAAGAGACTCAGTTCCAGTATTTGCATGCTTGAGTTTCCTTGCTTCCAGTTCAGCCATCGAAAATGCCTTTATTGCCCTCCATGACCACCTAAAAATTTCACTCAAACCCAGTGTCAACAAACCTCAAATCTGCCCAAAACCAAACTAACATTCTATACAAAACCAGAAAAAGAAGAACAAAAAAAAAGAGTAAAAATAACTCACTTGGGTACTTTTTCAGCAGAAGCAAATCGCTCAGGATTCCTACAAAAACCTGAAAGTGCAATTTAGTCCTCTGAAAGCTATTAAAACAAATGATCAAACAAAGAACAAGAAAGCGAAAATACGCAGTGGGAAGGCTGGAGGAGACGGCGGCGGAGATGGGGCGGCGAGCAGGCGAGAGAAGTCGGGAATTTGAGGATCGTAAAGAGAGATTGGGCACATGAGTAGAGATGGTTCCTAGCCATGATGGGTCTGGTGAAGTGGAGAGTTTGAGAGATTGAGATAAAAAAGATTTGGGTTTTGGTCTTTGAAGATTGGATTGACTGATTGCTTGAGTTGTCCATGGAAGATTAGCCAAGGATTGAGCAGCCATTTCTTTTCACTCTCTTCTTGGTTCGCCGAGACTTCTCTTTGCGAACTCGGAAAATGGAATTATAGATTGGGAAAAAGACGCACAACGACATCGTATTGATGAGTTGAAAATAGTTTATCTGAAGCTTCTTGGGCTTTAAATATCTAGGGCCTAAACCCATTTTAATTGGGTCTTTTGAGCAGTTAATGGAATTTAAGCCCATATGAAAGCAGGATACTGAACCTTGTTTAGCCTAAGCCCATTATATAATCCCCAAATAGCCTAGGATAGCCTAACATAGGCCTTCTTAGTTTTAGTTGTGGCCCAGAATGCTTATTCTTCAATCCTCCATGACCCAACTCAATCCCTAGAAAGATATTATAATACTAAACCCAATCCACTATGTTAACATGCGAATCTAGAAGAATCAATATGTTGATGATATTATGGATTTAAAGGGACATTTAGCACGCAATAGTTTGTTGAAGAAAATTTACAGAGTGAAAATGCAGCCTAATATCAGAAAGCTTATGGCTCTCTTAATTTTTATAACCAGCAAATATGGATACTTGATGCACACTTCTTTATACCCATCACAAAGCTGATGGCACTCTTAATTCTTATAACCAGCAAATACACTTCTTTTTACCCATTTACACAAAAATGCAATATCATAAAATTAATAACTCTAATACTATATTGATGAAATCAATACAAAAATTAACTTTCTTAAATTTGGATTATACAAGTCATTAGAAAAGCACTTGACTCTTATAATCAACGTTAACATCCTCTTCATCAATAGATACTAGATAAGTCTCTGCAATACGGAAGTAAACAAACCAATTGTTATGCCCAACAACTCATGACAACTAATCTGAATAGGCCACGTCCTGGCCAACAAAATGTTATTATATTTCATTAACTTAAGACTATTAAAGTACAGACAAAAAAAAAACATAGCCCATTTAGTGGCATAATGGGTGCCATGTGATTGGGCAACATGTGGGATGACCAACACTAGTCCTGAAGGGGAGAATTTACACTTACAAGAAGAAACACCCCCCAAATTTAGTTCTATCATAATGATTTTTTATCCATATCTCTTCTAGAATTTAATAATTTCACAACTGTTGTCAGCCTTTGCAACTCTGTGAATTGTACAGCACAAATACATCAAAAATCAAGTGGTGACCCACAAAGATTAGGACAATTTGGTCCGTCTAATTTCTTGCACTAAATTGAAGAAGCTAACATAGAATGTGTAGACAGGGTAGTCAAAGTAGAAGTATACTAAAATTTTGATACAACGAAAGCAAGATGAAAATGAAAGTTTGGTGCTATTCTGAGAGAGAGAGTAAAATGTAAGCATGGGCTTGCACCTACTAGATCTCGTGTATGGGACCCATTTTTTTGTAATTTTCTCCAGCATTGCACGTTCACTACGTGTATACCATAATGTCTGTATTTCTTTGCATGTTTTTTCAGTTCCTGTTGGGATGGAACTGAGGTGGTAATGGTATATTATCAAGTTTCACATTCACATTGCCCTCTTATTTATTACAATAATTATTTCATTTTTATATATTTATCCATTGTTTTTTATCATTTATCTAATGCTATGTAAACATAAAGTTAAGACCCTATTCATATTCATAGCATATTAATTCCTCTAATGTCAATATACTTATTTTGAACTTCTTTTTAAAAAAAATTATTATTATTTTGAATTTTAAGTTTATACTTAATTCAGTATGAGAGATTGATTTCGAAACATTAAATTTTGAGATTTATTTTTTATTTTTTTAATAAAAATTAGTATCAAGTGAATGGCAAAAACATTGATCACAGCAGCTGCTTGTTTGCTCGAAACAAATTGGTCAGTTTGCAATAACCGAAAGTTTAGAGTTTAATTTTGAATGGAGTCTAAAATAGCTCTTAGAGAGAATGTGGTGTGTAGAATGTACTTTTAGGTAGTGTTTGGAATAAATAAATTTCATAAAATTTTATAAAATTTATTTGTAATTCTCATTTTTCATACTTGAAATGTAAAAAAAATATAATTTAATTCCACGAAATTCATTATACTTTCATCGAATTTTGGTGCTTATAACCACATGGTCATAATAAAATAATTTGTAACATAAAAGTCATCAAATTTTTATTTTTTTTTAATTAAGGTAAAAATGACCAAAAAATTAATTTTTTTGTCACCGAAATGTTACACAAATATGCCAATATGACCCTTCTACATGGAGGAATTGACACGTTAGTAAGTATACGTCAGTAAAACTTTTTTTTTGTCTTTTTGTACAGGTTGACATAATACGTGTACTTGCTGATATGTCAATTTTTCCATGTAAACGGGCTATATCGCATGCTGAGTGGACACGTTCTAGAAAAATACTGATAAAATAGCATATTTGTGTGGCCCTCCGGTGACGAAAAATTAATTTTTTTGTCATTTTTAGCTTAATTGAAAAAAAATAAAAGTTTGATGACTTTTATGTTACAAATTATTTTATTATGACCATTTGGTTATAAGCACCAAAATTCGATAACCACAGACGTAATTAACCCCCAAATTCCATCAAAATTGGTGGAATTTGTAAATGAATTCCATATTTTTAAGAACTAAGTTGAAAAGACTATGATACCATCTTGATCATTTGTTATAAATAAATTACTTTTATACAGCTAACGTAATCTGTTATTCTTTCTTCTCCATCACTGTTTTTCTTCCTCTTCTATCACTATTTGTCTGTCACCCAAAGTCACCATCACCGGATTTTGACTCGTTTTCGTTGAATTTTTACTGATTAGTTTCATTCGGTATGTAAGATTTTTTTTTATTGGGAGTAATTGAAATTGAAAGAAGACATCAAAATTGAGAGTAATTAAATTAATAATAAATTTTAAAATGATGATTAATGGTTGTTAATTTTTTTTTTATTGGGAGTAATTGAAATAAGACATCAAAATTGGCATTAATGATATTTTAGTAAATAAAATAGAAATAAATTCATTTATTCATTTATTTCAAGTATAAAAATAAGAAATTCATTTTCAATTCTATATTTTAATAATTTTTTTCCAAATATAGGAATTCATTTACAAATGAATTCCATATAAAATTCATTTGTAAATGAATTCTATAAATTGAATTCATTTGTTTCAATCGAAATCTTAGTGTTCGAATTTGATCTCTTTTATAGATTAAGAATCCTTATTTTAAGTTAATTGTAATTATTTAATTATTTAATAGAATTATATTTTCTTTTTTCTTAGGATTCTTCTTGAATATTATTTTTTCCCTCCTTGAAATAGGATTATGTCTTTATCCTAATTAGGAAGATTTATAATTACATCATTATCAAAAATGATACATATTTGATAAACCTATACTTAGTAAAAACAAAAATTATAATACACTCGATTGTAGTAAATACCTATTATCCTTCACAGAACATTTGTGCGAATATACAAATTAAATATATATTAACTAGACCTGCCAAACAAGTCGTGTCGGACAGGTTCAGATATAGTTGGATCAGTTTCAAGTCGTGTCATTTTGGATTTCGAATAAGACGAGTACTCAAGTCTAGAGGTGTCAAAATTAACCCAAACCCAACAATTCACCCAAACTCACCCTAAAAAAATTGACCCAAACCCAACCCAACTAAAAAATTGACCCATTTAAACCCACCTAAAATCTACCCACATAAAACACAACCCATTTGGGTCATTCTTCCTAAACCCATTTGAGTCATTCTTCCTAAACCCAATGGGTGTTTATTTTTTTTACATTATTTCTTTAATATTAAAATCTTTTGCGTTAATAAACAAAATCTTTTGGTTAAACTGTCCTACTGCATTATTATTGTGTAATGTGTATGCGTATTTTGTTGGTTAGATTTGTAATGGCCGAATTATTGGGTTAGTCGTGAATAATATTTTTCGACGGTAAATAGTGAACTGGTGACAAAAATTACACCCGGAGTAAAAAATATTTTATTTGACCATCAGAAAATACTAATAACAATGAGTCCGAGGATAAAATGTGGAGAAAAAATGAACTCAAATAGATTTTCAAAAGTCAAAAATAAAAAAAAAAAGTCTGGCTCGTTTTAAAGGTTACCCGATTTGACCAAGATTTGACTAGACCTCTAAAAATAGTAAATGACATCTAAAAATTATTTTAATGGTATATATAGACTTAGATTAATATTTAAAATTTTTTGACAACGAAAAATTAATTTTTTGGTAACACTGAAAATTGTCAAAACGAACTGATTTAAATGTACCAGATCGAAAAACGGACTCTGTTTGAGTTGAAATTTTGGTGAGAAACTAATTTATATATTTTAAGAATTATAAAATTAATTTTGGGATAAATTGAGTTTAGAAAGTGAGTGAAATAATTTAGAATTACATAATTGGCTTAAAAATAAAAAAATTGCCACTATTTTTTTTTTTTGGAAATAGAAAAATGGCCACTTGGTTTATGAATTATTGTGTTGTCGTGCCCATGTATGTGACTGTGGATTATTTGAATTACAGGAAGAGTATGTTATATTTATAGTCGTTATACTGCCAAAAGATTTACCAAATGAAGAGTAAATTGGACAGTTATAAGTCAACCGATATCCCGATCCATTTGGATCTCCACCGACCCGTTTGGGCCAATATTTTTATAATAATTTTTTTAGTATCCCGTTATTATATCGATAATTATTTTTCATTAAAAAAATATCAAATGGGTCGATCCATACCCATCCAACCCATTTGGTTATTGACCCATTTATGACCCATATATTTTTGACCCATTTATGCCCAACCCAAACCCGCCCAACCCACCCATTTGCCACCTCTACTCAAGTCAAATCCATAACCATTTTTTGCATCATAAAAAAATTTTAAATTTTAAATTATTAATTTTAATTTTAATTTCAGTTTATATTTTTTCTTAAATATCCATTATACATTTTCAAAAAGAATGCTCTAAATTCAAAAATAATAAAAAATAACTATGTACAAAAAAAAATTCACTTAATAAAAGGCATATAAATGAAAAAAAAAATATTATTAGTATCAATATTAAAAATAATTCTTTATACATGCATAGTATGCATGCATAAATACATACATATAAACACACATATATTTATATATGTATGTACATAGGTACTTTTATGTATGTACCTGCATATATACATATAAGTATATATGTATCTATAAAGATATGTATGTATGTACATAAACATAGATATGTATGCATATACATATATGTATTTATGAATCCGAAACGACGTCATTTCACAAAATTTTTTAAACATTAACAAAATGAAATAACATATACGCAATTAAGATTTAAAAAAAAATAAAAAAAAAATTGAATTAATTGTGAGAACTGAAAAAATTAAAAATAAAATTTACTAAAAAAAAAGGGCTCGTTCGGGTTTGTTTTGACTCAATTCATTTGGATTTTGGATCGGATCGGGTCGGGTTTGACCCTTAATTTATTGGATCAGCTTAATGTCACTTTTTTCAGGCAAATTCGGGTCTAAATAAATAGGTCTAATATAAACCAACAATTTTTAATGATCAATTTTCATTCATTATAATTTTTTATATATTTTTTTTCTTGAATTTTTCATGATATCATTAATTCAATATATAATCAACAAATTCATTTTGTAACATAGCACTACAAGAAAATACACGTTTCCCGACGGAAATTACCGACGGAAAATGTGTAATTTTCGTCGGGAAAATAAAATGCCGACGGAATATTTTCCGTCGGCAATAAAGGCGTAGGGAATTTATCCCGACGGAAAATTCCGTCGGGAATTATTACTGACGGAAATTCTATTGCCGTCGGTAATTTCCCGACGGAATAGTGTATTCCATCGGGAATTTTTTGCCGACGGAATACACTATTCCGTCGGGAATTATTTACCGACGGAATAAAATCCGTCGGCAAATTAAAAAAATTTTCCCCCTTAATTAACAATTATATTTTTATAATCCAAATTATAACCTGTAAAATTAATTGCAAAATAATGAGCAAATGAAGATGATATCTAAATTTTAATATATAATAATAGTCGAATTTAATAATTGTACTAGTTATAAAGTTAGTAATTATGTAATAACATAATATCCATGTCTAATACAGAATCATAACTAATTAAGCTGATGGCGGCGGCGGCGGCGGCTGAGAAGTACGATCGGACTGTTGCGATGACACCATACCCTTCAAATTTGCCATCTCATTGCGCAGCTCAGATATGTAGTCGATAGATTGCTGCCATCGAGTCTGTGACTGTTGCAATTCAGATCTCAGCTCATTTACAGTATTCTCAAGTTCATGGACTCGCCTGGATTCAGATCGTCTATGTGATGCGGCAGTACTTGAACTTGAGACATGCGAGTGACAGGATTTGGCCAAAGAACCTAAGCCAAATATCCGTCCTCGCTGGTTTCTACCACCAGACACGTCACAATAGATTTGATTCGCATCAATATAATCAGAAGTCTGTGAGCGTTGCTGAATTGCATCTTGAACTTGTTCCTGTCGTAGGACAAATGTTTTACAATAAGTAACGATTAATAATAAGTAATATTTAAAATTTGTAAAATATAGTAACTTGGACATACATGTAAAACCCTTGACCGATCATTGACGAACGTTTGACCATCATGCTTGTTGGTGTGGGTGTGTAAAAATACCTCACCACAGGTAGCCGATCGACCCATCGATGCTCCCTGTAAACATAAAAAAAAAAAAAAATTAAAGAACTATAATTTATTGACTATTCGTACAAGTTTTTACTTAAATTTCGGCAGAATTTCTCCTATATTTGGAGCATACCTCCTGTATACATAGACAAAAAAACACTTCAAATTTCGAGACTACGATACAATCCAACATTCAACAACAAAGCAAACTCCTCACTCAAGTAACATTCTCATCCTCCTCTATGGTAATGAGATAAAATTCAGACATCCTAACCATTAATTACAGCAGTAAAAGTAATATTTTGTAAAATTTTTACTTAAATTTCGGCAGAGTTTCCCCTATATTTGGAGCATACCTCCTGTATACATAGACAAAAAAACACTTCAAATTTCGAGACAACGATACAATCCAACATTCAACAACAAAGCAAACTCCTCACACAGGTAACATTCCCATCCTCCTCTATGGTAATAAGATAAAATTCAAACATCCTAACCATTAATTACAGCAGTAAAAGTAATATTTTGTAAAGTTTTTAGGTCAAATTTCGGCAGAGTTTCCCATATATTTGGAACATACCTCATGTATACATAGACAAAAAAACACTTCAAATTTCGAGACTACGCTACAATCCAACATTCAACAACAAAGCAAACTCCTCACACAAGTAACATTTCCATCCATGGAATAATAACTGTCAAGAACATATATGCCTCATTCATACACATCCATGGAGGCAAATTATATGGAGTAATTATGATTGTCCATGACGAATATTGTTGCCCTGATTGACCAAAAGGTTGAAATCCGTCAGTGCTCAAACACACTCGAACATTTCGAGATTCAGCAGCAAAATTAGGATGGGTGTTATTGAAATGTTTCCATGCAACTGCATCGGATGGATGGCTCATTATTCCACCTGTACTTTCGTGCTCATCATGCCATCTCATGTGAGGTGCAGTAACTTCGAATGCATATAGTTTTTGAAGCCTGGGAGTCAATGGAAAAAAATACATACGTTTCCAAGGTACCAATTTCTGCTGAATACCACCTCTTTTAGATTTGTACCTAGGTTGACTGCAAAATTTGCACTCTTGTAAATTGATGTCATCCCTCCAAAACAACATACATCCCAACCGACAACAGTCAATTTTCTCAACAGGCAAACCTAAACCACTGATCAGTTTTTTCACATTATACAAATTATCAACCATTTTATGGTCAGGAGGCAATGATTTATTGTACCAAGCAAGAATTCGGTCAAAACCTCGATCCGAAATATGGCATTCGGATTTTATATTCAATATCTGAGCAACAGAAGATAACTGAGTCATGTTATCGCATCCTGGCCATAACTGCTGATCTGCTGAATTTAGCAAATCATAAAATTTTGTTGCATTTTCGTTGGGTTCTTCCAACATTGGTGTACTTTCCCTAAAATCATGGCCAGCTGTATCGTAAACCATTTGAACGTATGGATTATCAGTCACCCCTACATCATCAGCTACAAATTCCCCCTCTCTTTCAAATTCACCCTCAGTTGTCCACATGTTACCCACATTTCCACTTGATGTACTGCAGATTGATGTTTCTCCGTGTCGTGTCCACTCAAAATAATTTTGCACAAATCCCTTTCGTAACAGGTGAAAATACACTTCATCGACTGACAGATAACGAAGATGTTGGCACTTTTTGAATGGACATCTTATTTTAGCCCCGTCCATAAATGCAGGTTGAGAACTGACATATTCAATAAACGACTGAACCCCTTCCACAAATTCAGAATTAATGTAACCATCTCTTGTTTTTCGTCTATACATCCAAGATCTATCTATATTACTCATAATTAATTCCAAAACTGTTACATGAACAAGGAGACATCTCAAATAGAATTATAAAAATCTAATTCAAAAAAAGCAAAACTTAATAAACATTAGTTTGGTTCACATAATAAAAATGAGTATAAATCAAATTATTATTTTCATTATATTTCAGAATCCACAATTTCAAGAAAGGGAAATTATTATTATTATTATTATTATTATTATTTACATATCCAAATATATTTTTATGAGAATTGGTATTTTCAAACTTTTGGCGCTACACAATTTGTCGAATTATCATATTCTAATTTTTTTATCATTTCATTCGCTAAAATATATATATATATTCTATTTTTTCACAAAAAAAAATTATCTTTAATTATATAACGAATGGTATAAGAATGAGATATAAATGATGAAAGCTGTGGTGTTCTAAATGCTAATCTTATTATTTTATGTATAATAATACTAACAACATTAAATTTGTCATTTTATTAATTAACCATAATCCTACTATTGTTAATAACACTAACAATAATCTATTTCAACAAATGTTTAACATTCTAACAACAATTAACACTAATTAATTCATTGTATTTTTTAAAAATAACAAAAAATTTAATTAACATAACTAATTTAAATTAATTCTAACAGCAATCAACACTAATTACAAATTAATTTTTTCTTTGAACAATACTTAATTAAGTTAACTCATTGTCTAATTAAGTTAAATAATTCATTGTCTAATAAATTAATTAAGTTAACTCATTGTCTAACTCATTGTATTTTTTAAAAATAAAAAAAAAATTAATTAACATAACTAATTTAAATTAATTCTAACAACAATCAACACTAATTAAAAATTAATTTTTTCTTTGAACAATACTTAATTAAGTTAACTCATTGTCTAATTAAGTTAAATAATTCATTGTCTAATAAATTAATTAAGTTAACTCATTGTCTAACTCATTGTATTTTTTAAAAATAACAAAAAATTTAATTAACATAACTAATTTAAATTAATTCTAACAACAATCAACACTAATTAAAAATTAATTTTTTCTTTGAACAATACTTAATTAAGTTAACTCATTGTCTAATTAAGTTAAATAATTCATTGTCTAATAAATTAATTAAGTTAACTCATTGTCTAACTCATTGTATTTTTTAAAAATAACAAAAAATTTAATTAACATAACTAATTTAAATTAATTCTAACAACAATCAACACTAATTAAAAATTCATTTTTTCTTTGAACAATACTTAATTAAGTTAACTCATTGTCTAATTAAGTTAAATAATTCATTGTCTAATAAATTAATTAAGTTAACTCATTGTCTAACTCATTGTATTTTTTAAAAATAACAAAAAATTTAATTAACATAACTAATTTAAATTAATTCTAACAACAATCAACACTAATTAAAAATTCATTTTTTCTTTGAACAATACTTAATTAAGTTAACTCATTGTCTAATTAAGTTAAATAATTCATTGTCTAATAAATTAATAATAATCTATTTCAACATTCAACAATAATAATCTATTATAACAACAATAATCTATTTCAACAATCAATCAACAATAATTCATTGTCTAATTAAGTTAAATAAATTAATAATAATAATAATAATAATTAAAAAAAAAAGGAAAAGGGTTAACTGTTGGCTTACCAGACGCCGGAGGAGAGGAGAGGAGGAGGAGGGAGGTCGACCAGGCTGAGGAGGAGAGGAAGCCAACGCCGGAGCAGCGGCGGTCGACGGCGGCGAAGAAGAGAAGGCGCACGGCAGGGAGGGAAGAAGAAGGGAAGATCGGAGCGGGAAAAAAAGAGAGAAGGGAGGGAAGAGAGGAGGAGGAGGAGGAGGGGAGGGGACCGGTGAACGGAGGGGAGGGGGCGGTCGTCGACGGCGAGAGGACAGGGGATCGGACACCGGAGGGCAGAGTGAGGGGAGAGGGAGGAGAGAGAGAGGATCGGGGGGAAGGGGGTTAAATCCGATTTTAATTCAGATTTCCCGATGGAATGCGATTTCCGTCGCTATATAGTGACGGAAATCGCATTCCGTCGGTAATTAGCGGCGGAATATACTTCCGTTGCTAAAAATAGCGACGAAAATATAATTTCGTCGTTGATTAGCGGCGGAATTGTAATTCCAACACTAAAATTATTTTATTTTATAAATCTTATTTTTTTCGCGACGGACTTAGATATCCGTCGCTAAATTTAGCGACGGTTTCTAACTCCGTCGCTAATTATAGCGACGGAATAAACTTCCGTCGCTAAACGAAAATTAATTTATTTTATAACGACGGATTTATATATCCGTCGCTAATTTCTGTCGCAATTTTTGGAGAAAATGTTTAGCGCTCTTTTTCGCGATGGACTTTGTTGTCCGTCGCTATTTTAGCGACGGAAATAATTTTCGTCGCTAAATAGCGACGAAAATCTTATTCCGTTGCTATTTAGCGACGGTTTTTATTCCGTCGCTAAAATTCCGTCGCTATTTTATGATTTTCTTGTAGTATAGCATGTTAATATCCCCTTAAAACTTTTTATCCATCATGCCTAATTAATCCTATGGGGCACTATATATGTGTAAACAAATAAACGTACCAATCAGGTCAATCTTTCATATGAGAGGAATACTCTCTTAAACACTAATTAATTAAAAATAAATATAAGGTGGACCATTCTATGCGCCCTAGTTCGGAAACAGAATTGCCTAGATTCAATTAATTATTTATTTTTAAATTAAGTTTAATAGCATAATGAACTGATATCAGCAAATTAAATACGTATACAAGCACGAAGCATGTCCCTTATGACAAAGTCAACATAAAAACACTGTATCAAATTCCATGTATTAGAAAATAAAAAATAATACTAGTAATAATAATAAAAAAAAACATTATGACTTTTTATTAAATGTAGATTTGTTGTAGCTGCCCACCAACATTGTGGAAAAATTATAGTATTAAAACCAAATTAGAAGATTTAAGAAACTTAGGTTAATTTAATTAAGACCAAATCATTTTCACCGACTGATTAATTATGTAAGTCTCTTTTGGGTGTCCTTGGTTTGGGATTTTGTTCAAAATAAAGTAACTACTTTTCAATTTTGGTACCAAAATTCAAACGATTTTAACTACAAAACAAAATGATTTTTTCTGTCACGTTAATGAGATCTTGTCAATTAATTAAGATACAAGGAATATTAAGGTAATAAAAATGTTTTTACTGTTTAATTGCATTTTAAATTATTAGATGCTGCTGATTAGTTGAATGTTTAAGATCAATGCGTGTATAATGATGATTTCTTTTTACATATTCTAATAAAAAGCATGACGAAGTTAATACCTCATTGTGCATAAACCAATTAGAGTTGGACTTTTGTTATTGTGAATCAATTAGGCATTTTTGTTTATCAATAAAGCATAAAAGCATGCTTTCATAATCATTGAATTATCGGTCTAATAATCATAATATATATACTTACATATTTGATTCCTAAGTAAAGTTAATAACTACAATTAAACGACAATTTCTCTTCTTTTTCGAATCAATGGCAGAAAGATATAACAATTCACCCTAATTTAATTAATTGAAATATAAATATATTTGGAAGTCTAGTTATAAAAATATAGGATTAGGATTTGAAAGTCCGACAACTTTCCAACTTAATCAGAATTCGACTTTCACACTTTCTCATCCAAAAAATGCACCTTTAGCCAAAAATATATATATACATTATTTCTTTTTATAATAATTCACACAATCACTACTCCATCGGTTAATTTTTAAAGTTAAATTATATTAGAATTCGTTTTTCTTACGTGAAATTAGAGTGACCAGCCTTGCAATATAGAGCTATCCACATATGTCGGGATCTTGCAAATTTCATGCTTGATGTACATGTACTGGTTAGTGATTAACTTAAACAAATTTTACTTAATTAATTAACTTGTAAATTTAATAAAACAACGTAGTAGTTGTCTAAGAATATTAATAATGATATGAGTTGCAGGATTAATTTTGTGCCGAAGTAGAGATTCATTTAATCCAGTGGTTGGATTAGACAGTGGGGCAGTATGTTGATAACATATAATCTAATCAAGTGGTTGAGAGTTCAAATTGTACCTGGCGGCTACGTGATTAGATGATTGTAAATTCATGTATTATCACAAAATTAAGGTTGAAGTTAGGATTATGTTAGTGTAATAATGTGTTAACTACTTGTTAATGTTTGCCTGAAATGCAAGGAAATGAAAAAGTAGAAAGTTTGATATTTGCTTATGCTTTACTCATCAAATTAATTGGCTATTTGGAAACAGCAAAGGATCATGAATTCCTTAAGAGCAACCTACCTCCAATTAATCCTTTTCAATCCTAACTAGTTTGCGCAACAACTCAATTGTCAATTTCATCCTATTTTGTGAGTGATATTTGTTTTTTATTCGACACGTGTTGGACTCATTAAATGCTCTCTCTCTTTTTTGGTAATTATTTAGTATTTATAGGATTATTAAGTGACACTTTATGTAGTTATTTGGGAAAATAGATGCAATTATAATTTGGTGAGAATAAGATAGATATATATGTATGATGTTAACACACATAACATAACATAAGATAAGGGTAAGGGAGGTAATCGAAAACGTCAAATGTCATTTTGTTGAAAATCCAGCATATTTATTTAGTAGTTTTAATGACAAAGCCAATGCTTTCCTTTCAACTACCATTTTCATCTTTCCAGCTGGCTGACTTGATATTACAACTGCCTGCATCTTCCAATCTACATCTGCATTTCTTATTCCTATATTTCACCTTCCACTACGCTCTAATTTTAATAACCCTCAAATGAGTTAATAATGCCCATATATTTATCTATTAATAAGTTGTATTGAATTTAAATTTTAAGTATACAACATTATCACAATTAATCCCTTAAGACACGTGTAACTCCAAATTAGCAATAAATTAAGAAAGAGTGGGTGAGTTAGTGGTTGGAGTCAAATCCCATGTGTGAATCGTTAAAACATATATAAAAGAATAGAAGTTAGAAACTAGACTTGCAAGGCAAGCCATATGTTCTAGCTAGGGGATAAAAAAAAACAATTACTTTTTTCTTTTTGCTTTGTGTTTACGTTTTAATCTATTATATATTATGATGGAACGGTGGAAATTTCTAATAAATTATGCCCATCTCATTGTCTCCAAACGGTGTGTTGTGCCTCAATCTAATTGGCCAGCCGCTACAGAATCTTCTTTGGAGGGGTTAATTTTATATCTGGTCATGCAATTTTTGTCTAAGTAACATTCTACTCACTATTAATGTATAATTTTGTAACAATAAAATCAAATATGCAAAAAAAAATATTATTTTAGTCACTTGATGTGTGGGTTAATGGCCGAGTTAACATCATACTTTATAATATATATCACGTCATACTACTTTTCAATATTTTTAAATGAGGTTAAAAAGTAGTGATCAATTATTAAAACACACACCGAGTGATCGAAATTATATATATTTTATTTTAATAGTATAAAATTGTATTTAATTTATTTTATTATTACAGATTGAAAAATAATGATTAAACGAATGTTAAATAATCAGATATGAAATTAAATATTTTGGAAGCAATACGCATCATGCTTAGGGTATTAAGTATGAAAAAGAAAAAAATAATAATTATTGACTATATATTAAGTCATCATTTATTTTTTAAATCAATTAGTCAACAGTTGTTCTTTGGTGAATGATTTCGTAATCCAAGCGAAGACTTTATCTTTTGCTTTAATTCGTTTTTCTCAAATGCATTCCATCCCTAAGTTGTGTGGAAGTTGTAAAATTTAACTCGACGCATAAACAGAAACCAGTTCATACTTTGATTCTGAATAAAAGTAATGCTTGTTAAGCATTTTCTGATGCAAAAAGAAAATAAAAACAGTTTCGATACCAATAAAATCGTCAAAGCCGTAAGAAGAAACATTTCTCTAATTTAGAATTTCAAAAAGAACACGTCCTTGGCAATTGCCATTTTCATGTCAAGTTAAGAATGGAAGCATTGACTACTGCTGCTGTGGCCTGTACCTACACGTCCGACCCATGTGCTATTCTTGCATTCACATGCACCCCCCTTTGACCATTCATTTTTCCTTCTCCCTAATTTGACGGCCAAGATCTTCTGTCCCCACTATATCTCCACTTACATAACGTGGAGAAAAATGCACTCTTTTTTTTCTTTACCTTAATCACACTCGAGATTTTTTGTTTCCAAATTAATTAACCTTCTTAAACATGTTTAATCACGTTATATGAAGACATGCCTCGAGTGTCTCACGGAGAGATATGCGGCGCCGTTGTATGCAATCCCAGCGCCTGGTTTCCCAATCTGAATGCCCTTTTCGAATTTGGCGCCAAAAACCTTTAACGGTCAGTAAAGCATGACCCCTCAAATATGGGCGGGCTTTCCAAAATTGCCAAAAAGAAAATTCAAAGTTCCTTATTTAAATTGACACACGGGAACCTTTCACAGCTGTCTGCCACGTGTCGTCGTGGCTTTCCACTTTCTCTCTGCCACCTCGTACGTAACCCCTTCGACATTGCTAAAGGCCAACTACATACTGTTGTTTGGCCTTTTTAATATTCTCGATTATTCGCTCCCAACTAATTTACACGCCCGCACGTATTACTGGACCAGCGTAGTTTCCACGTCAAAAAATAAAAAAAAAAATCCGAAAGCTTCAGTGGGTCCCCAGCCTTGCTTTTATCGATGTGGATATTTCCTCTTGTTGACGTGGCCCAGTTTTCACCCACCCACCCACCGCCGTCCGATTTGGCGCCAATGCACCACCCTCTTCCCGCCAAAGTGTAAGCCAAGGCCACTTCAAAAACACTTAAAACTGCCGCCAAAAATTATTCCTACGTGGGACCACTTTCTGTTTTTAACGGACCCGCCGTTTCAAGATTTTAGTTGTTCTCTTCCGTTAGATTTTAGTTGCTGCAATTAAGCAGTTACGTACCCAAGCAAATGGTAAACAAGCCACGTGGACTGATCATGAATGTGAGCGGTAATGATCGTGAGAGTATAACGGAGAGTGATAGTTTTTATGGTTACTTGTTAACGTTATGATTATATTAAAAACCAATTAATTAGCTGGTTAAAGGTGCCACGCAATCAGTCGGTAGCCAGAGACAGCAGACCAACCGGCGAACGTGTTTTCTGACAACCTTCCACGTGATTGGCAGACCTTGTGGGACCCTATTTTCTGGCTTGCCAGCATTTTTTTCGAGTTGACACTGCTTCTAAAATTGACACGTGTCAAGGTTTAGAGGATGCAAGAGCTTCATCCTCTGATAGGGGCGCCCAAAGAAAGACATAATAAGTCCTTTGGCGTGCCTCCATGACTACGTCTTGGCCATTCCCGCCGTTTCATGCTCCGACCAATTAAATGCAACCACGCGAGACATGGCTCGACCTTTTACAGAATGACCAATTTGTCCTCCTAAAATTCTAATCGAAGTGCATAAATTCTAATGCTTTATGAAAAGTATGGTTTTTTTATTTTTATTTTTTGAATGGGTACGACTTTTTATGTTAATTTTGAACAGAAAAATACATGCGAATGGAGGAAATATAATTGGTTTGTTTTAGCAATTTGATGGTATAATATTCATAAGCAGTTCTAATTTGTGTGGATAAATTTCATATTTTTATATATTTATGGATCCAATTAAAATACATCCGTTTTTACCTAAACATAAAGATATTGTTTTTCAATTTGAGCCCAAAAGATTGTCTTCTGGGTAAAAAAAATAAAAATAAAAAGGGTAAAAAGTGGGCAGAAAAAATCAGGCATAAGTGAAAGTAAAGATCAAAGTATGGGTGAGTAACGGTTAGGTTCGGTTCAATAATCGAATCAAATCAAAATAACCAAAAATCAATTTATTAGAATCTAGACAAATCGAACCGAATCAAAATTATATAACGATCGAATTCAAACCGAATCGATATTTTCGGTCGGTTTGGTTCAGCTAACTGATAAAATCGAAAATTTCAAAATTATAATAAAAAATATCTAAAAATTATAAAAATTTACAAATTACAAAATAAAAATAAAAATATCCAAATTAAAAAATGTATATATATTTAATTTGATTTTAATTTGAGTTCAAACCCATTAAATTGAATTAAAAATATAAAAATAAAGTTAATTTTTGTAAAAAGTGAAAAAAAATAACATATATTAATTATTATTTGGTTGGTTCGGTTATTTTTCGATTTTTGCTTTTCAAAATCGAACCGAAATAACTGAAATTGATATATTTTCAAAATTAAAATCGAATTAAATTAAAAAAATGGATCAATTTGATTTGATTTTTTTTATTTGAATCGAAATTTGTTCCCCTCCGGATCAAAGACACCAGGAAATACAAAGAAAAACCGGCGTAAAAGGGACAGGAGAAAAGCCGAGATCGGAGCGTGGTGGGGGTCAGTTGTTGTCACGTGCGGACGTCATAATTCCTTTAGTCGGCAAATCTCGACTTAATAATCAAGCCATCTAGATTGGTTGGGGACCGTACAATGCCACGTGGAGCAACCCTTCCCCTTGATCATGAATCAACCAGGGACTTGGATTCCCATTGAGTCGAAAGCACGCAAAGGACATACAACTAAACGCGTGGCATCCCAGCTGGACTTTTCAAAAACAACGATTGGTTCTCCCTTAACACGTGGCTTACAGCTTAGTTGACCTCAAATTAAGTATTTTAGGAGGGGGAGATAGTGTAGAAATGTCTACGCGTTACTCACGCCATGTGACCCGTCTTTGCTTATAGGGTGTGGTTTGGTTTCGATATTAATAATAAAATAATAAAAAGAAAAAGCGATTAAATTTCAATTAAAATAATAGTCACGAAAAATAAACTGGAAATATATAAAGGGCAAAGAGGCGCAGAGAAGAGAGAGAGTTAAGAACAAGGCGTGCTTTGCGCTTAGAGAGAGAAAATCGAAAGTATCGAGAAAGAAACAAAGAAGAGAAAGCGAGGAAGTAGAGTTTGGTAGGGGTTGTTAAGGGCGATTTGGACTAAGGGAAAAGAGAAGAATTGAGGGAATTTTAAGGGAATCTGGCATTTGGCTTTGTTTGATAACAGCTTGAGCTGATCGATATTTTCTTGGATTTTCTCAGTATTTTAGCTTTGAATGTCTCCCCGTTTATTCAATCTTCAAAGTTGCTTCGAAAGATAAACACCGCCAAGAGTAACAGACGAAGAAGAAAAAAAGGGTTTCTGTTCTCTGGTAAAAGAAAAACATGGAGTGGACTGCGTGTTTGGATGAGTATGAAAAACTGGTTATAAGGATGAATACACCTAGGTTAGTCTATTTTTTTTCTTTTTCTCCTCGTATTTTTAGTATTTCAATTTCGTTCTCCAAATTCACTTTCTGCAGCGATTTTTCATAATTTCTGGTTCTACCGGTGATTATCATTGGATAATTTCTGTTTCTTTTCTCTGAAAGTTTTTTTCCCAAGTACCTGAAATTTCTCACTTCTAAGTCTCTGCTTTCAATTTCTCTGAGATTCTTTTCCAAATCTACATCTGATACGGTGTGATTTTGGATTTTTTGGGATAACTTTCCATATTTAAAATTTTAAAATTAAGCATTTGATCTTGAGTTATGCATTTTTGTTCCTTCTATTAGTTTTTTATAATTTTTTTGACTTATATTTTGGTTTTCGAGAAGCTTACAGTTCTTACTTGGACTTTTTCAATTCTCTTATTTTCTACTATGTGAAAGAAAATTCAAAGTTATTTCACCGTTAATTTCTTTAATTTTGAATCTAAATTCCAAATTAAAAGTAATTTCTCTGACTTGACATTTCTCTGCCTTTGCCAGGGTCGTCATCGACAATGCCGTTTGCCCCACTGCGACTGTTGTCAAGGTAAACCTTCCACGAAACTGCAAAACACACGAATCATAGTTCATATGCGTCAACAGAATTGACCAATCATATATGTTTGCTTCTAATTTCTTCCAAAATATTGACTGAGTATCGCTTCCTTTGGTCTTTTGCCTGATCTTGCAGGTTGACAGTGCCAGGAAACATGGAATTTTGCTTGAAGCTGTTCAGGTTCTCACGGATCTGAACCTTTCTATTAAAAAAGCTTATATTTCTTCTGATGGCAGATGGTTCATGGATGGTAAGAGATATGAACTACTTTTCTTTTCTTTTCTTTTCTTTTTCTTTTTTCACAATCTTTGGTTTATTTGCCAACGTGAGACGGGAAGTTTGCGCACGTTAACACTGTCATTTGTTCGAATTAAAAGCAGAGTTGAGAGTTATATTGATTATTTTTTTGCTGGTTTTCTTTTCATCTTCTGCAGTTTTTCATGTTACTGATTTAAACGGAAATAAGTTGACAAGCGAGAGCGTTATTAACTACATTGAGCAGGTATTTATTGCTCTTGAATGTAATTTAAGTTGGTTAGTGATTGTAGTTCCTTTTGGGGTGGAAACTGAAATTATCTCATGCCTTTTTTTTACACTTTGCAGTCCCTTGGTACAATACACTATACCAGATCCCATGATTTTAATGGTTTAACAGCATTGGAACTAACTGGTACAGACCGGGTTGGCCTTTTGTCCGAGGTATTTGCAGTCCTGGCCGATCTGCAATGTGATGTGGTTGAGGCTAAAGTTTGGACTCATAATGGACGTATTGCTTCCCTAATTTATGTAAAAGATTGCAATTCGGGGTCCCCAATTGAGGACTCACAACAAATTAATAGAATCGAAGCTCGTTTAAGGAATGTTCTCAAGGGTGATAATGATATTAGGAGTGCAAAAACATCAGTCTCGATGGCAGTCACTCACACTGAGAGAAGATTGCATCAAATGATGTTTGCTGATAGGGACTACGAAAGGAAGCCTATATTGAATCATAATGCTGATTCTCCAGTAGTGACTGTGCAAAATTGGGTAGAGAGGGGTTACTCAGTTGTTAATGTTCAATGCAAGGATCGAATGAAACTTCTTTTCGATGTTGTTTGCACCTTGACAGACATGGAATATGTTGTGTTTCATGCTACAATCAAGACGGCAGGGGACAGAGCATATTTGGTATGTATTTTTAATTCTCTTATTTCAATTCAATAGATAAAATCGGTGTACTTGAATCCGTGTTTATTTGTTTATTGACTTGATTGGATTATCTTGTTTCAGGAATTCTACATTAAACACACAGATGGAACCCCAATTAATTCAGAGCCCGAAAGGCAGCGGGTAGTTCAATGCTTACAAGCTGCAGCTGAGAGAAGAGCATCTGTGGTATATTTTTATTCCAAATTCCCATTGCTTGTTCCTTTATGCAAATTGTTGGCGTATCTTGCATAGTTTAATGGGAATATATATTTTCTATCAACAGGGTGTGAGGCTAGAATTATCCATGGACGACAGGCAGGGCCTTTTAGCAGATGTGACTAGAACGTTTAGAGAGAATGGCCTTAATGTGACAAGGGCCGAGATATCAACCTCAACAGACGTGGCTCAAAATGTATTTTATGTAACCGATGCAATCGGTAGTCCAGCAGATCCTAAGATAATTGAAGCTGTTCGACAAAAAATTGGAATGAATTATTTGAAAGTGAAGGAATTGCCACAATTAATATACCATAAAGAGGCAGAAAAGGAAGAACAAGGTGTAGGGGTTGCAGGGACTGTGTTATTATCACTTGGAAGCCTAGTAAGAAGGAATCTGTACAATTTGGGATTGATCAGGTCACATTCTTAAAGTGAGAAACCTTTAAGAAAATTTGTTGATCGTCATATTCTTTATTTCAGATTGGGGCTTGTGCTTTGTACATATGGCAAAAGGTGGAATTTGGTGTAGTAGTAGTAGGTTGGGTATAGTTAGGTATGGTTGGTTGAATAGATAGACAAATTGTAAGGATGGTTGCTCCACCATATTGTAATTTTTGGTGTGAAAGAAAGATCCAAAATTGAAGGGCAGAAATTAAAAGTTGGCGCTGGTGGAGAGGAGGGTTGTGATAAATATAAGTTTGTTGGTGTGGTGGAAAAGATAAGAAAAGTTGGGTATATTTGAAAGCATTGCCTTGATATACAGCTTACTCTGTACATAACTACCCCTTAATATTATTAGTTTATATGGTTGACTCCATTTATTCTTTATATGATTCTTGATTAAATCTCGTTCTAGACAAATCCTAATGTTTATTTGATATTTGTATTGGGACATGAGGTCCTACAGTTTGTGGTTCTTAAGTCAAAATTCAATTCCATATAAACCCCAATTTGATTAGGCTTTTCTTCTCATCTCATTCTCAATGTGAAATCAAAAGCTCATAAAGGGTTGATGGGGGAATAAGATTATGTTTTATAATTAGGATGAATTGAACATGCCAACAGAAAATCCTAATAAAATAATAAAAAAGCAATTGATTAGTTTCAAGTTGGAAATATGTAAGAATATATTGATGGTGGGGTCCTCTCATGATGCAAGTTGAACGGCATGTGCACCGACCACCGTCCTAAACCTAATAACTAATAATTATTTGATTTTGTTGTCTAAAACAACCAAAACCAATACATTCTTTGAATTTTGAGGCTGCAATACGAGAGATCTAAGGGGGTGGCCCAGTAACGAGAACAGAACAGTACCGATTAATGAATACAACCTTAGCTAAGAATCAAAATAAGTCAGATTCCCTTTTTCTTTTTTTCCCTCTAATTACAACGTAAATATATTTAGGTTTTTCTGAGTGCTGCTCAAATTATGGGGAATCAAATCAATCATACGTATTGCTTCACTCACATAGCATTGAAGCGCAAATGACAAATATCTACGCAGAAAAGTGAATCTTTACCCCACTGAAATTCGTTTCGAATAATACTAAGATCTTATGGGCTAGCACCTGAAAAGAATAATAACAAGAAATTTTGATACGCATTATGGAGTAATATGGAATTAAGTATTAAAGTTTCTTCCCATTGCTGTTGCTTAGAATCTCCTAATGCTTCCAATTTTTAACGTCCTACCTTTTCTTTTGGTCAACCCCAATTTGTTCGTTCAGTTAATTAATTTGTTAAATTTAAAATACTCTATTTGTTTATTTTTATCTGTCACTTTTATTATTTTCTTTAAAATTAAATATTATTAATTAAATTTAAATTTACGATAAATTTTAGTAATTTAATTTACAAATTTAAATTAAATTGATAATTTTTATTGAAAAATAAAATAAAATTATATTTTAATAGTTTATTTTTTATTTTTTTAAAAAAAGAAAGAAGAATCTTGAAATGATTAAGGAGATATTTTTAGTACGAAAATCAAGAATTATTTCATTTTTCCGGATTCATAGCCAATGATTGAATGGATTATACGAGTAAATATATGGTACCCAATTGATGATCCATTACCAATCGAATCTTTTTTAAGAGTTTTAGTAGATTAGGATATTAAACCATTAAACATTTGAGTCCCAGCTCTGAAATTAGTATTTAAATACAGCAATTAATTAATTAATTAATCATGAATTAGGCTAATTAGGGTAAATATATATTTATTTTTATAAAAAAGTAGTCAAAGATAGAAATATAAAAAGGAAAGGAAAGAGAGACAAAGATTAGACGGCTAGTTGTCTTTACAATGTTTTTATATGTCCAAGGAAAACAACACACCTCCCGACATTTAATCCATCTTTTAAGCTTTGGATTCATCTCCTCGCATTTTCTTTTTATCTTTTTATTATTCTTCACATAATTAAAAATGAATTACTGCTTCATCTATCCTAAATACATTTTTTTACGTTTTTCTATAAATTATACTATATCCGTTTTTTATTATTTGTTATTTTATTATTTTTACCAGAATTAAAAATTATTAATTAGACTTAAATTTAAAAATAAATTTATATAGAAATTATTAGTACTATGAGTCAATCATTTCTCAGGCAGCTGGTATTTTTGTATACTCATGGTTAAAAATAACTTAGAAAATATATTAAATGAAATTTAGATTAACAGTTGATCGAAATTGGCTTAGTTTGAATTTAGTTTTGTAGAGAAAGTGCAAAGAGTGGTTTCCAGCTTTGTTTGGAAGTAAATGCAGGCATGTTTTTAAGGTTAAGCTTTTTTCAGATGGAGCAGTGTGGTGGGCTAAGACAGCAGTTGACTTACAGTACCGTTAACACCGCCGGTTAAAACGGGTAATCTGAGCTGGCACTGACTATGTAAGAAAGCAAAGTCACGCTGTCACTCTGTACAAACTCACGTGATCTCTGTAATTAGTAGCCTTATTTTTAATTTTTTTATAAGTATATAATATTAATGTATCAGTTCATCTTTTAATGCACCTGTTTTCTATGCTTTTTCTACGAGTGGTCTCAGTGGAAGACTGAATTCAGAAGGGAACATGATGGACAGCCTTCTCCTATTATTTCTTTTTATTTTACAAAATCTCAGATTTAGGTTTATTGGTATGGTTATTATCTCTGTTAAAATTTTACTTATAAAGCAACTTAGTAATTTAATATTAAAATAAAATTGTATTAAGAATATATAATTATGTCTTTATTTGGAAAATGAAGCTTCCTAAAAGTTTTCTACGTTTGAGCAGACAGTCATGCGGGCTACTGTCTAGTCTATATGCTAAATATATATATTTAGCTTCCTATTTGCCAAAATTTACTGAAGTTTTATATTAAAATAAATAAAAATGTGGTTTGAAGTGTCTTCAAGCTATGGAGTAGTCGTACATTAGCTGTCATTCACTGATTCAAAGTGTCTTTTTTGCTTCGTTGTAAGAGAAATAGGAAACCCTAATAACATCAATTCATCCTTTTCGTTACTTTATTTTTTTAATAAAAAATTTTATCTGTTCATTCTCATAACCAGTGGATCGATTTGGCTTATCATTAAAATCTCTCTATTCCAAATTAACTATTTCAGAATCTAACCATTTGCAGAATGATCCCTTCTTATTCGAGGAACAAGCATTGCACATTACCTTCAATCTTTACACATGATTTATACCAAACTTTATGTTAAAATATAAACTAATTAATTAAAGGCACTCAGTATATATAATATATGCACAATTAGAAAGATGAATCAAAAGCTTTTTATGATTCCACTAGCTAGGATGTCTAATTCCTTTGCCCATTTTAAGCTGTTGAGTTGAATGAACAAAGCATAATTGAATTATTAGCAGAATATTGCTAAATCCACGTTACTAGAATTTGTTCCATTTTGATTTTAGTTCATTTTTCTTACAAGTCAGCTCTCTCATTGGGTGTCGTGATGTTAAAAAAATATTTCTAATTAATTTAAACGATTAAAAATAAATCTATTTTTCTATTTGATCATTGTTTGAATTTTTTTTTTTGTTTCGCCACCAAAATGTATTATTAAAAAAATATTTATAATTAATTATGGCTCCACTATTTCAACATTTAATATATACACTAAATTAAAGAAAGGTTAAAGTTGAAATTATAGTATAATGGTGTAGGGATGATGAATGCTTCCACAAATTGCACCTAACCTAACCCATACTTCTCTTCAATACTTGAGATTAAAATCCAATATTGTCCTTTTATCTTTACTTGTTTTTCTTTATTATTATAATAAATGAAAATATCAATTTGCAGGACAGTTTAGATGTTATTTAATTCGGGTGTTTGACTATCCTTTGTAATTAAGCTTAATTGTCATATATGTTGTCTTAATTACCATCAATTAGAGCAGCGACAAAGATGAAGCCAAACCACCCAATTGTCCGATCACTCACCTCTTAAAAACGAATGCACACTTATTAGTTAATTAATCTTAAGCTTAATTTTCTCTACTATTAATTAGGTGCCCACCAATACAAATGACACAACATAAGTTGAGATATATATATATATATATATATATATAGCTAGCCCACCATATAATTAATTAGTAATTTAATTTGGCAGCATTAAGTTTGATGAAGAATCCAACAAAGCAAGCAAGTACCTGGTAACTACTACTAGGGTTGTTTGGTTTTAGTGTTAGGAGTTTTCTTTTGTATGCAAAAAAGAATCACTTTTAATTAATTTTATTCTTTCTTTTCAAGTTTCACATTACATTAATATGCAATTTGTATTGTAAATAAAAGGTATCCAATCTACCTATTTAGTTAATCAATTATGTTTTTTCTTTTTCAATTTCTTTTTTTGTGGTAAAGGAGATTCTTTGGCTAAATATACTGATTTGATGCTAAAACTAATTACTATTATTAAGTTGTTATTGAGTCGTCATTATCATGAAAGAATATATTATATATACATAGATTGATTGATGGACTTACCCTCCTCTCTCTCTCTCTTTCTCACTCTCCGCAAGTACAATTTGATAAGTTGGTATCTCTGGTTAAGCTTTCTTATTCTACTACAAACTAATTAATTACTCGAATTTTTATAAATTAAGTAATAATCCGTACACAGAATAAAGTTCAATCTTGTCCTTTTTGCTTATATATCCATTTAACATCATTTAATTTCTCCGTTACTTCCGCATTATACCTTTTTTAATTAGTTGGCGAGGATGTTCAGATTCTCGATCGAGTTGTTATGCATCCATAAAATTTAAGTGTACCATCAGGATTTTGCTCCAGTTTCTGCTTCTGAAATTAACCACTGCTTACCACTATTAACCATGCTAAATTTTAATTTCACTAATTTGTCCTTAAAAAGGACAATTTAATATTTATTCTATTGTTTATTTTTAATAAGTTAACACTAAATTATGAATACATTTTTATTTTTAATAAGGTGGACACTATTATTTGCGAACGGAGAGAATACGAGATATTTAAGAATATATTTAAAATTTAAAATTAAATAAAAAATCTCTAAGTATATGCCAAACAATTAGATTGAAAAAATGGAATAATTTTGTGCTTTACTTTGTTTGCTGGCATTTGTATCGAAACCATTGTTCCCTTTGATAAAAGAATATATTTCAATTGCTGTGTATGACTATATTCTTCTAATCAAGCATTTGACTCCTTTGTTTTATAACTGTGGAGATAATAATAATAATAATAATAAACATATATAGTTTACTTTGGAGTATTTAAATTGCGAAAAGATTAGGTAAGTATTAAATTTGGAGCGTCAAAAGGTTAGACTTTGTGGAGCAATTAAACGCAGAGTTTAAAGTCAAATGCATTATTTAATTTACTAACAACACAACAACCTTAAAAGGATAGACATGGCCGGTTTTTACTTATCTGCCTCATTTGTTCCATGGCTACCAATGCCATGCCAAATCAAGTTAGAATTTGACAAAAACAATAAGACAACTAGAGAGAAACAACGTTAACAATTTTTTTCTAACCAAACTATATATATCAATCTTTTTTTTTAGTCGTTAATCTTAAACTATAATTTCATTGGCCACAGTTGTACTTAATTGTTTTAAATTTTAGAAGATAATTAGTTTGCTTCTCATGTTTTAGTTTAGTTATGGAATATTGGGTAAGATGTAGAAGTAGTGTTTGTTTTGGATGTAGTTGGAATCTAATGAATGCTTGAAATTTGTCATTTTTGTAGAGTTAGGTTTGAGTTTTTGGTAGTGATGTAAGAAAATGTTTGTTTAAGGAGAGTTATAATGGAAAAAGGAGATTCTTGGACTCATTAGTAGAAATTCTTTAGAATTATGCAATAAACTTTGGCTCTCCTTTCTTGTCATTTGGCACATGTTTATATTCTTTATTCCCTTCTTCATAATCAACCAAATTCTTCATCACTCTTAGTATTTCAAGTTGGTTGATTATATTTTATAACAGTTTATATAATTTTCAATTTACGAGTTAAATTTTAAAATTTAGTTAGGCTTAATTTTATTTTTTTATTATAATATAAGAGTTACTAGTACTTGTTATGTTGGATCGCTCGTAGATATTCAATTTTTCAAACTTTTTATTTCAAAATTTTTGCATCTATTTAACTCTAAACGTGACTTTGGCTGCTTTATAATGGCTTAAACAATTATGGTCTCATGAGAGAGTTTTTGGACTTGAATTAAGTCCAATCCCATTTACTTCAACAATTACCTTAATTATATTCTTAGATATTTCTTAATAAAAAAGATAATTTATAGTATACTTTTTAGGAGTTTAAGAAGTATTGAGATATGAAGGCATAAAAATGTTTGGTATAGGCAAATTAAGTTCTTATAAAACTCTCTCTTTCTCTTTCTCTCTCTGAGTTCCATAGCGGCCAAATTGTTAACTTAATTTTGGGGCTACCGTCACTTCATTTTCTGGCGGCAGCCCCTCATCTCTTTTCTTATATCTTTTTCTATAATAATTTTCAGATCCGTACAGATCTGAATTTTTAATTTTATTCGTTATTTTTTTGTGCTTTTGAGTGTGTTATTTGTTTTAATAAATTCAGATTTGGGTTTTTTGTGTTTTTCTTTCGTTTTTGGATTATTGTGTTAGATCTGAAACTCTTTGTGTTTTGTTTCTGTGTTTTTAGTTTCAATAAACACAGATCTGTATAGATCTGATTTAGTTTTTAATTGTTTTTTATTTTTTTGTATTTTTTTTGTTTTTATAACCTCAGATCTAAATTTTATTTATTTTTATTTTCGAGTTTGTTTTTTTATCAAATCTGAAATTTTTATTTAGATCTAGTTTTTTAATTAAAATTGAGTGCAATTTAAATTTTTATTATGAAAGTTTGTTCTCAAAATTTGGAGGTTGTGATCTTCTTTCATGGAAGTTGGATTGTCTTCCGTTATGGAAGTTTGATAGTCTTTTTTTATGGAAGGTTTCCTTTGAACAATAGATAGACAGAGTTTCCCGCTGATAGCCAGATTGCGCACCGCATGTTACCATTATCCACTGTTTTTATCGAAAAAATTCAGAGATATAATCCAGTAACTTCATTTATTTCATACATCTTATGTACTTTTAACTTTTATAAGTTTATTTGTACTTTTCAGATGTATTTTTATTATATTAATGAAAGTTTAATTTGCATTAAAAAAAAAGTCAATGGTTAGGATATTATTAAGTATTTCTCAAATATTTGGTGGAAGGGATTTCTGTAGTGGCAAATGAATGTGAGAATATAAAAAATAAAAAATCCTCTTCGTTTTCCACTTGCACGCCCATCTATTGAAGCTATAGTACACACACAGCATATAACACCAAGAATTTATACTAAGTGCTCATCATTCAAGATTTTCTCTTTCAATATTAATATTATTGCAACTTTGAATTCTACTCGATCTACCAGCTATGCACATAAACTTGACCCTTAATATATGCCCTACGTCTCTCACATTCAGCATTTAAACATTAATTATATGAGTTATTGTCTGCCTTGCTGCCTAACAATTCGATATTTAATAAGAAGGGAATAAATATCATAACCGAATTATTCCATCCGTGTTTCATAAATTTGGATAACTAATCTACTCAATAAAAATGTAAGCATAAATTTAATAAGTATGGCCGTTAAAAATGTTTCACAGTATATGACCGGTAGTGTTACTATGCATTTATAGCCCTATCCATTGATGTTAGAGTGAATAAATGCTATATAAAAGGAAATAAAACTCTCGTGTAAACTTTCTATATATAGTCTAACATCTCTCCAGAATTATTATCTCTCCGTACTGATTTCACTATTTGAATATTCTCATTGAAAATCCACCGGAAATTATATGTTGTGAGGTGACAAAGAAACTCGGCAGACCAAAGTGTTATCCGTCATAAATTGCTGAAAAAACATACTCTTATCTTATAAATATAGACTTATTTCAATTTTCACATATTGATTATAATGACAGCATAGATTTTGGGCCTACAAACAAAACTGGTCCAGTTTATATGTTCATTTGAGGCGTAAAGATAATGTTGATGGCCCAATTTGTGAAGGACTAATTTGGTTAGTATGTGTGGGAGTTAAGTTGATCCGGAGGAATTAAGTTGGGCTTGGATTTTTTTAGCAAGATTTAATATTTGACACACTATTACTTTACCATTAAACTATAAGGATTCTTTATCATAACATTTTGATTAAAACGGATCCATCTAATCAACTGTAGACCCAAATCACAAGTCAAATTTTCAAACTTGGACTCTATTTTTCCACATAAAGGGCCTAAGGCAATGGGCAGAAATTTTTAAAAGATTACTTTCCACTCTTTCTCTTGAAAAAGCAAAGCCCAAAATTTAAATAAACATATCAAATTGATTATATCCACGCAATGTTTAACCCTTAACAGCCTCGATCGGGTTTCATCTCATTTTAGGACGACAAACTCCACGCTGCGTTTTATCCTTTATATATAATATATATACACACACACTCCGAATAAGTGAAATTTTTGTTCTAAACAAAATTAATTTTGAATTTTTTATCATATTTTCTTGATTTGATCTATTAGATATCCTTGCTTGCCGTGTTGTTGTTGTTATTATTATTCTTGTTATTAACTTTATTGACATAACCTCCTATCAAAATATTGTTAATGTGAAATATACTTTGTTCAATTCATTATAATTTAATTATTAGTAGCATTTAGCACTTCTTTAGGAAAATTTATATTGATTTCACAAAATTTCTAAATTAAATATGAATTAAAAATAAATATTCTTAAATATGTCTTGTAGTATTGTATGCCAATTAGTTGAAACATTTACTTTCTATCAAGTCAAGATTTGTTTGATTTTTGTCCAAAAAAAAGTCAATTTGTTAAAATTAGAATAACAGTATTTTTATCCATCTATTGCAAATTTATTTAAAAATAAAGTTATTGGTTAGGTTTTTTTCGATATGTATATAAAAAGTTTAAAACACCGTTATTTTGAAACGGATGGAGTAAAATAATAGGGGTGTAGGGACAGAATTTATAGGTCTAAACCACTTAAATGATTGATGATTGGAGGAGATATTATGGAATGGTTAGTTAAAATTTAGTGTGATTATAGTACCAAGAACCGCTCTTCTTATTAGTTGGAAAGTGGGGACAATCTAATTCTAAATTGTATATACTAATTCCATATTTCTCAAGTTATGTTGCAGAAAAGAAAAAAAAAAATTGATGTTTGTCTCGAAATTTGTTTGGTGATGGGGACATGAAAAGCAATAGCCCAGAGATAGGGGTGTGCATCGGTCGGGTTCGGGTCAACCCGAACCGAACCCGAACAACCCGACACCCGAAATATACCCCATATCCTAATCCGAACCGACCCTATATTATAGTAGGGGCCCGAACTGATAAACCCGAAATTATTCGGGCCCCGACCCGAACAACCCAACCAACCCGAATTCTACATCAGATTCTTCAAAAAATAAATTACAAACCAAGAAGAAACCAGAAAAAAATCAAGATCGACCTAAAAGATCAAAAGCCAAAAATTAAAATAAAAAATCAAACTATAAATCAATCAAAAATCCAACAAACAATACTCAGATTAAAAAACAAAAATCCAAAAAATAATCCAACAAATTAAAATCAAAAAATTCAGATCAAAAACGAAAAATTAAACAACATATATCAAGAAAAAGAAAAAATTTGCTCACAATAAAAGAAAAAAAAAAGAAAAAACTCAGATCTCACTGGATCTGGGTTTTTTCCTTTTTTCCTTTTTTTATTTTTTGGTTTTTCTTTCCTTTTCTCACTGTTTGCTTCTCGCCGGAATGGATGTCGCCATCTTCTCGTCGATGGCAGATCTGAGGGGCTCAGGGGAGGATGAGGAAGAAGAAAGATATATATATAGAGAGAGAGAGAGATCTGCGATGGAGGGAGTTGACCGTCGATGGCAGATCTGAGGGGGAGGAGGAGGAGGAGGAGGAGGAAGATGGGAGAGAGAGAGAGAGAGAGAGAGAGAGAGAGAAGAGGGAGGGAGCAGAATCGAGAGAGGATGAGGAGTGAGGAGGGTGGGGTGGGTCTGGGTATGGGTGGGTAAATGAGGTAAAATGAAAAAAAAATTATTTTATATATGATTTCGGTCGGGTTCGGGTGGTTTTAAACCGACCCGAACCCGATATATATATATATTTTTTATATACCCGACCCGATCCTAAATATCCGAATAACCCTACCCGAATAGCTATTTCGGGTCGGATTTTTCGGGTTTAACGGGTCGGGTCGGGTTTTGCACACCCCTACCCAGAGAACTAGCACTCCATATTCTCCATCATAATAATATTAAGTCAAAAAAGAAACTAAGAAATATGGCAGATTGAATTAATATATTTAGTTAAGGGATTTTACTTAATTAAATTCCATCCATAATTATATTTCTGTATTGAATTAGTAAGATAATGTCATGAAATAAAAAAGAAAAATGCTTTTAAATGGTGAGATATGATGATTCAGATTCATTTTTTCTTAATTAAAATATATTTTTAAATACTTACGAACAAAATGCCACATTTTACTTTATGTGTCCGTTCGGTATAAATCTATATTAGTCCGCTAATGAACACCGATTGGTTTTTGCCAAAATAATAACTTTTTTTTTTTCATATAATATTCATAGATAAAATGATGGAGCCAGAAGTTAATTTCATTCGTGATAACTAAACTTTTGCAATTGCAACGTTATGATCACTAAAATTTAATTTGTAGCGAAAAAATAACCCAACTTTTATTTTGTAACAAGAAAATCACAATAACCAGAATTTGCCTAATCCGGCCACCGGCGCGTAGAAATCATGGTGAGATCCATTGTCACGTAAGAAAAAATACCACGTCGGACGCCGACTAGATCCGGGATTAATTTCATCTGTGGAATTAAAATTTCGCAATTGTAACATTGTGGTCATTAAACTTTGATTTGTAACGAAAAAATAACTAATATTTTTTTTTTGTAATAGAAAGGTCATAATAATCGGAATTTGCCTAATCTAGCCACCGTCGTGAGGAAATCACGGCAAAACCCATTGTTACGTAAGAAAAAATAGCACGTCATATGCTGATTAGATGTGAAGTGGCATATTTTTTTAAAAATTTTTTTTTTTTTTACTGTCTGCCTCTTAATTCTTCTCTTTCTATCTATCTCTCTCCCTCTCTATTACTTTCTTTCCAAATTTGTCTTGTGTACTCATTGACTAGATTGTGGCGGCTTCTTTTTCTTCTTCTTCTTCTTCTTCTTGCCTCTATCTGTTTAGTCTTCGAAGTCTTCATTACGGCTTCAATCTCACAACCACAATAAGAGATAATAATTTCTCTTTCTTCACTTCAACTAAAACGGTTTTCAACTAAAAAAAATCGAAAACCATTTTAATTGAAATGAAGGAAGAGAAATTGTTATCCCTTATTATAGTTGCGAGTTTGAAGCCGTAATGATCACTTCGAAGACTAAACAGTGAGAGATGAGAAGAATAATGAGCCACTGTTGTCGGTTTTCGCAAGTATACGAAATCGATTTTAGTAATAAAGAGTGAATGAGTTATCGTTCCCACGAGGACTGATGATCAAGTACCAAAACGGTGATAATTCTCTATTATTTAGACAGGCAAAACTTAATTGATTAAAATAAATAGTAATTATGAAAATAGAACCACAAAAACAATTAAGAAATTGAAAGAAATCACTAGATGAGAAGCAGGGGTATCTTTGAGTTCACTTGAAATTACTTTTTCAATTATAACTATTAACAATCAAATTTAATTACTCAAGCAAGGAATAATAATCCTTAAATATTTAACATGCTCTCCCAAGCTAAGCTAAACTTATTCACTAATGCCTATTAATCTTTTATAACAGAGATTAATGAATGAATTTATGAATATGATTATTCTCAATAAATTCCCACAAGTCAAGTTATATTATTTCCATTCAAACTATATTCTTGTGTTGTTTACAATTCAAATTCAATCTTAAAATTTTCCTTCCGTACTAATTTTAAGAAAATAGATCAATCAATCAATGGCCAGTTAATTGATGGCATTAAGCATAATTGTAAACAATTGTAAAAGTAAAGAAAGCTAATTGAAATAATTAAAAAGAGTAAAAATTCAAGTTACATCAAAGATAACCCTAAAGAAAATTTAGCTCATGTTAATCATGTTCAAGAATTCAAAATAACAATTCAAATTCAATAACATAGTTAAAGCAAACTTGAAATTGAGTAGAGATGAAAATCTTGATGCTTGAAGCTTTGATTCCAAATCTTGAGTTTCTTCAAATCGTTCTCTTGTTTTTCGTCCCCCTTTTTGAGATAGAATGACCTCTTTTAATGGACAAAGTGTCCTAATTGGAATAGGAGAGCTCTAGGGCTTGTTTTGGAATAAATCAGATAGAGTTGGAATTGGAAAAGGTTTAAAACTCTTCATTCCCGTTTTTATCCAAATCACCACACCCTCAGGTGGTGATTTTTGCCCAGTGTCACCACCTCAGGTGGTGAAACAATCTGTCCATCTAACCCTCACAGCCTTGGGTGGTGAAACTCTCTGATTGCTTTCTTTCACCATTTAGCACCCTTTGTTGAACCTCTAAAACTTCCAATGAATGCTTTTTGTCTTCAAATGAACTCCTAACTCTTTAATCACTGAAGATTAATAAAATTAAACCTGAAACCACCAAGATTAACACAATTAAGCCAACTTAGCAATCAAAAGAAAAGAATTAAAAATTGTAACTAAAAGATAATGAAAATTAGCTACTAAACAACTATTTCAACCTAAAATTTACATAAAATGACCCATAAAAACCTATATAAAACCTACTAACAAAATACCCCCAAACTTGAACTTTGCTCGTCCTCGAGTAAAGAAGAATAAACCATACTTTTAAACAATTCAAACTCAGATTTTCAGATGATAGCAACCAATCTCAACCAAGATAAGTAAAAGCAATGTTTACCAATTATCACAAGTACATTGTCCGTTTTCTCTTTTATAGTCCAAATCCAACGAATTACAACTTCCTATAAACCATGACTTTCAAAGCTAAATTGACGTATCAAAAGCAGCTAGCATTTCACAATAAATTCTCATCAATCCACATTAAACATAACAAATGTCAACCAAGTTCTCAAGAATTAGATATAGAGAATTTAGAATCATGACCACACAATTAAGTTTCGATAAGAGTTCAGCCAATACATAGGGAAACATGTACTCAACCTGCCAAGATAAATAAAATTTACAAATTCGTGCAAATAAATTTAGAGAATACAGGAGCCACAATTTTTTCTTTTTTCTAATTTTCTTTTTATTCACTTCTCCTATTTGAGGCACTTTTAATGGCTTTTTTCGAGCTTATATCGGCCCCTACGGGGGTACACTCTCCCAACACTAGTTTTTTCCATACACAAAACTCATTACCGAGACTTTGCTTAAGGGAAACAGGCCCGAACCACCTGAATCAACCAGTGATGGTGAACCATTTTTTTTTCTTTTTCGTGGCAAATTTCAAGCTATGAACGGCCCCTACGGGGTAAAGCTCTCCCAGCATTAATCTTTTCCATTCACAAGGATCATTACCGAAACCTTGCTTAAGGGGAACAAGTGCCGTACCACTTGAACCGACTAATGTTGGTAAACCACTTCTCAAAAAGGAAAAGATAGATATTTATTATTTTTGTCTCTTTTTTTTTTTTTTTTTTTTTTTTCTATGGACATCCCATATTTCTAAATTCATTGCTCAAAAATTAAAAGTTTAAGCTTATCAAGGCAAGGTTGAAATAAAGTTTTCAAATGCATTAACAGTTTCTCTTGCAAGCAAGTTTAATTTCTTAGAACTCATACATCCTGTTCTTGAGAATCATAGTTAAAATTAATCATGCTGGATGCAAAAAGATGAGAAAAAATCATTTGTGTTAGCTTATTAAAATAAATCAATCTAGATATGAAAGTCATAATTTAGAAAGGTTGTTCATCGACAGATTGAAACTTAAGCGCAAAATGATCAACCTAACTTAACCACTGTCAACTATATTCTAGCTTAACTTAGTCTTTAATTAGATGCCATCATCCGAAATTGAGCTCAATTATATTCAGATTCAAATGCCAAACAAGGTCCAAGCAAATTTCAAGCTCAAAGTAATTCAATTTTTTTTTTTTTTTTTTTTCAAAAGCACAATAAACCATATAAAAACAATTTACAGCCACCTATAGCCACACCCCCAAACTTGAAATATGCATTGTCCTCAAAGCATGAAAATGATAAGCAGGGAAAGAAAAAAAACAAAATAATTAGGAAGATAAATTAGAACACTTCCCTGAAATTGTGAGGACGACAGGGCATGAGAGACTACGGAGGTGGACGAAAATATGGTACGAGAGACGCAATTAAGAACTCCACGCGATCCCGCAGGGTGGAAATTTGCGATTGCACATCATCAATTCGAGCATCAATATGATCTTTCAGTTGCTCAATAGTGAAGGTGGTGTTGGAGGAGCTTGGTTCAGTGAGTAGGAAAATCGGGCTCTCTTCATGCTCGGTTGGCTCTTCTGGGTTGTCATTCACATCCTGAACCTGGTGTTTCTCAATAGGAATAGAATTGCCATTTCTATCTAACAACATCCATTGGTTAGCATCCCATTTACAGAATTCCATAGATTGAAGAGTTTCAAAATCCACATAACTGGATCGTATTGAAAACGGACCCAAGTTTCCTATTCTAAAATGTTTTGCTATGGCTGTAACAAAGCCTCCTACAACAATTTTTCCTTTCTCTTGCTCACTCACCTTTTTGAGGTGGTCCAAAATCCAAACACCACCATTAACCAGGATACCTTGATGCATGCAATACAAAAAGAATAATTCAGATTTGGTGACAGACCCTTGGCTATTACCCCTACTACAAAAAGTATGAGATAACACCCTTTGAATATAACGAAATGCATGCAGCAAGTTAGAAGACTTACTCACAGCAGGGTGAAACTCATCACCACTATCAGTAAGGATGCGCCAAGCACCAGACATATTAAAATCCTTAGGATATGAACGATGACCTTGGTTGGACAACTTAAAGATAGAATTCAGAGTTGGCAAATTGAGTTTGTAGTTCCTATTTCTAAGTCTAAATGTGAATGTATCGGTATCATTCATATAGTGTGGACTTATATCACATTTAAAAGAGCTTAGAAATTCTAAGGTCAGCTCATGATAACTATGATTTTCAAAATTCATGAACAAGTCCCAACCAATTCCTTTCATTAATGCATGAACATCATTGAACAAACCCAAAGTTTGAAGCATATTCTTATCAAAAAATTTCATAGCACCATGGTGTCTATTGTGAATTTGTTCATACCTGGTTTGCTGGAATGGCATACCAAACTGAAAGTTAGGCTCACCTAATCTTCGAGGTACGACAACTGCCTGCTCTTCGATGGTTGCTGGCGTTGGTCGCGATTTCTTCTTAGATGGTTTTCCCTGTTTCTGCTGCCTTTCAGTTGTTTTCATGCCTTTTGTAGTTGAAGTATCCGCACTTTTCCTTTTCACACCTTCTCTACCCATAGATTACCACAAAAAAAAAAAAATTTGAACAACCTACTCTAAGTCTAACAGAGGATATGTAAAAGTTCAACAATACAAATTAGCGACAAAAACTCAAAATTCACCACAAGTTCAGTCTCAAAGTAGCCACAACAAAGCAAAACCACGAAATTAAATTATCACAAATGCACAGCACAAACCACTGGTTAAGCAATTCTAACTGCAACTATACGTTAAAACAGAACTAACTAACAACCAAAGAGAAAGAAAAGAAAAGAAAAGAAAAAAAATAATAAATAAACAAAAATAAGAAAATAAAATAAAATAAAGTATCAAAAAGACTGCCCTGTTCTTCGAGGTGTTGCAATGGTGAGCAGATATGGGGCGGCGCTAGTTGGGGCAGGGCATAGGTGCGACAAGTCGGACGCTAGACTGGAGGCTAGGCAATGGTGATGGTGGCAGAACTTCCTCGTCGTGGTCGGTGGCGCTGGTTCGTCGGAAGTTACGTCGGGAAATAAGAAACTAATATTGAGAGATGGAGTCTGATTTTTAAAATCCCCAATTAGAAAAACTAGGGATTTAAAACACAAACCCAAATGAGTAAAATCTCTGCTTAGATGAAGATGAATGAGAAGAAGAAGAAGAAGAGAGTGATCAAGATAAAATCGGGAGGGCAAAGTAAAGCAATTTGGGTTCTTTGAGAGAATGCAGTTCACGAGGTGACCTAGTGAGGTTTGAGATTTTATTGTGCCTAAATTAAAGGAAAAGAAAGTAATTCACGGGTCAGGCATGTGAAAGGGTCTGCTTAAAAATGAAATATTGAAATAATAGGAACCCAAGACATGGTATAAACGATTTCACGGAGTGAAATCGTGAAAGCCACTGACTTTATGCAATTGTGTAGTTTACTTTGTCTTTTATTCCAATTTTCCATTTCACACTTTATCCTCGTGGAGCCCACTGGTCACATGGTTGCAATTTGTTTAATTTTTGCCAATTCCCTTTTCATTCCACGCCCTTCCCATGTGAAAGCCACTGTTCCCATTTTATTATTTTGTCTTCTTTAGCTTTGGTTTCTCACTTCTTCACGTTTGAACTTTTTCCCATTTATTTATTGGTTTTTTTTTTTTTTTTTTCATTCACTTGCCCATTTAAATCTGCAAAAGAAAAAAATAATTTTAAATTTCAAAAAAATTCACTAATTAATAATAAAAAAAAAAATATATATAAATAAATATTAAGCTACTAAAAATCTACTTAAATTTAAAATAAATAAATAAATAAAATAAATTAAACTAATTAAATTTTTTTTTTTTTTTAATTGATTGGGTTGCCTCCCAATTAGCGCTTTATTTAATGTCTATAGCTAGACCAAGTTACTCCCTTTTACTCGAGTCGGAGGACTTCGATGGATGAGATGTTATCACCCTCGAAATAAGGTTTCAATCGGTGCCCGTTTACTTTAAAAGTGCGATCCTCACTTTGAACTTCAATAGCTCCATGAGGGAAAATCCTTAAAATTGTGAATGGACCAGACCAACGAGATCGAAGCTTACCTGGAAAAATTTTAAGACGAGAGTTAAATAGCAAAACCTTTTGTCCAATATAAAACTCGTGTCTTACAATATGCTTGTCATGCCACTTCTTGGTCCGTTCTTTATAAATTTTGGCATTCTCATAAGCTTGAAGGCGAAACTCATCCATTTCATTGAGTTGTAACAATCTTTTTTCTCCTGCAGCTCCTTCATCAAAATTTAACAGCCTCATTGCCCAATATGCTTTATGTTCCAATTCCACTGGCAAGTGGCATGATTTTCCATATACCAACCGATACGGGGACATCCCAATTGGAGTCTTGAATGCTGTTCTATATGCCCATAATGCATCATCGAGTTTCCGTGCCCAATCTTTCCTAGAAGAACACACCGTTTTCTCAAGAATCCTTTTGATTTCCCTGTTAGATATTTCAACTTGTCCGCTGGTTTGGGGATGATACGGTGTTCCTACACGATGAGTCACACCATATTTCATTAGTAAGGAATCTAAGTAACGATTGCAAAAATGTTTACCTCCATCGCTGATAATAGCTCGTGGGGTTCCAAAACGGGCAAAAATATTCTTCCGTAGGAACTTCATAACGCTTTTAGCATCATTATTCGGCAACGCCACTGCTTCCACCCATTTAGACACATAATCCACTGCCATCAAGATGTACTGGTTTGAGCCAGATTTTGGAAATGGACCCATAAAGTCGATTCCCCATACGTCAAATAACTCAACTTCTAAGATGTTTTGTAGTGGCATCTCATTTCTCTTGGAAAGGTTACCTGTTCTTTGACATCTATCACAAGTAGAAACAAAATGAAAAGCATCTTTGAATAGGTTAGGCCAATAAAAACCGCATTGTAATACCTTAGCTGCTGTTTTGGAGTGTCCAAAATGACCACCACATTCAAGAGTATGACAATGTTTTAGAATATCATTCATTTCATGCTCAGGAACACATCGCCTAATAATCTGATCAGCACATAATCTAAACAAGTATGGGTCTTCCCAATAATAATATTTAACATCAGAAAAGAATTTCTTCTTTTGCTGATATGTCAAATTTGAGGGAATTATTTCACAAGCTAGATAGTTGGCTATATCAGCATACCATGGCAATTGAGTTGCAAAGACCGCGTACAGTTGTTCATCAGGAAATGATTCATTGATTGAGCACTCATTATCAGTAGTTCTCTCTAATTCCAGTCTAGAGAGATGATCAGCTACCACATTCTCGGCACCTTTCTTATCTCGAATTTCAAAATCAAATTCCTGCAAAAGTAACACCCATCTAATTAGTCTTGGTTTGGCGTCTTTCTTTTGAAGGAGATACTTAATAGCTGAATGGTCAGTGAAGACTATTGTTTTATTTCCTATCAAATAAGAACGAAATTTATCAAAAGAAAAAACAATAGCTAAAAGCTCCTTTTCAGTGGTTGCATAATTAAGTTGCGCATCATTTAAAGTCCGACTAGCATAATAGATAACATGCAACTTTTTGTCCTTTCTTTGTCCAAGAACCGCTCCCACTGCGACGTCACTCGCGTCACACATCAATTCAAATGGCAATTCCCAATTTGGTGATGCCATGATTGGTGCCGATGTAAGCTCCTTTTTCAATCTGTTAAAAGCAATTAAACACTCTTCGTTAAAATCAAAAGGCATATCTTTGGCTAACAAATTACAAAGAGGTTTAGTGATTTTAGAGAAATCTTTGATGAACCGGCGGTAAAATCCCGCATGCCCAAGAAAGCTTCGTACTCCCTTAACCGAGGTTGGAGGTGGTAGTTTTTCAATCACTTCAATCTTCGCCTTATCCACCTCAATTCCATGCTCTGAAATCTTGTGACCTAGAACAATTCCTTCCTGCACCATAAAATGACACTTTTCCCAATTTAAGACTAAGTTAGTCTCTTCACATCTTTGTAAGACTCGGGAAAGGTTAGTTAGACAATGATCAAAAGAAGAACCAAAAACAGAAAAATCATCCATAAATACTTCAATGAAATCCTCAATCATATCAGAAAATATAGCCATCATACACCTTTGAAAAGTCGCTGGTGCGTTACACAAGCCGAATGGCATTCTTCTATAAGCAAAAGTACCATATGGACATGTAAATGTAGTTTTCTCTTGGTCCTCCGGTGCGATGGGAATCTGTAAATAACCTGAATATCCATCTAGAAAGCAATAATATTTATATCCTGCAAGTCTTTCAATCATTTGATCCACAAAAGGTAAGGGAAAATGGTCTTTACGTGTTGCATTGTTAAGTTTCCTGAAATCAATACATACACGCCAACCTGTTACTGTTCTAGTTGGTATTAGTTCATTATTTTCATTGGCTACAACAGTAATTCCCCCCTTCTTAGGCACAACTTGTGTAGGACTAACCCAATTGCTATCTGAGATAGGATATATAATTCCTGCATCTAAAAGTTTGATGACTTCCTTCTTCACAACTTCCTTCATACTAGGATTTAATCTTCGTTGAGGTTCAATTGAAGGTTTGTGATTTTCTTCCATTAAAATTTTATGCATGCACAATGAAGGGCTAATCCCTTTAATGTCAGCTATTGTCCAACCTATAGCTCTAATATGTGATCTTAGAACATGCAATAATTTTTTCTCTTGTTCCTTAGTCAAATCAGCAGCTATGATTACAGGAAGAGTAGAAAGTTCTCCTAAAAAGGCATACCTGAGATGAGCTGGAAGTTGCTTAAGCTCTAATGTAGGAGCTCTAATAATGGAAGGTACTGCAGGGGTTGATTCTTTCTCAAGTTTCTCAAACACTTGCTTCATTTCAGCATAAGTCCTATCAAGACCTTTCTTTGATCCACTTTTTCTAGATCCTACCACCTGTACCTCATCAATCTCTAGCAACTCATTAGAACACAACAATTCGGGTTGATTTAAAGTTTCTTCCACACATTCATCGATAATATCAACCCGATTACAATCAGAAAAATCAGAGGGGTATTTAGAAGCATTGAAAACATTAAAAGTTACCTCTTCTTGTCCCACTCTCAATGTCAACTTACCTTGTTCTACATCAATTAAGGCGCGTCCAGTGCGGAGAAAAGGTCTTCCTAAAATCAGTGGTACTTCTCCTTCCTCTTCCATGTCAAGAATTATAAAATCAGCAGGAAAGATGAATTTTTCGATTTTGACAAGAATGTCTTCAATTACACCCAAAGGATGTCTGATTGATCTATCCGCTAGCTGCAATGACACGGTGGTGGGTTTAACTTCCCCCAATCCTAATTTTTTAAACAAAGAAAAGGGCATTAGATTTATGCTAGCACCAAGATCACATAAAGCTTTACTACTCTCATTGTTTCCTATTTTGCAATCAATAATAAAACTCCCTGGATCTTTTAGTTTTTGAGGTAGTTTTCTCTGAATAATGGCACTGCATTCAGCTGTCAACTTCACCGTCTCATATTCTTCTAACCTTCTCTTTTTGGTAAGAATTTCCTTCAAAAATTTAGCATATGATGGCATTTCCGCTAAAGCTTCTGCAAAAGGAATGTTAATGTGCAGCTTTTTAAAGATATCTAAAAATTTAAGGAAATTCTTATCTTCTTTATGCTTTTGAAGTCGTTGAGGAAAAGGAACCGGTGGAACATAAGCCTTGACTTGCTCGGATTCTTTTTTTTTTATATCCTCTTCTTCCTTCTTGTCATTGCTGTCCGTTTTTTCCTTTCTTGATACATCAGCTTCCTTATTCTTTTGCTCTTCTAGCTCTCTACCATTCCTCAATGTAACTGCCTTCAATTGTTCCTTCGGATTTGTCTCTGTATTACTTGGTAAATTACCTTGAGTTCTATTTGTCATGGCTTGTGCCAATTGACCAATTTGAAGCTCTAAATTCTTGATAGAGGCTTGTTGATTTTGAAATGTTGTCTTGGTATCGACCATGAAATCTGTGGTTGCTTTGGTCAGGTTAGCAACTAAATCTTCCAATGAAGTTTTCTTCTCTTGCTGCTGAAAACCAGGTGGAGGTCTTTGCAAATTCTGCTGGTTAGTCCATGAGAAATTAGGGTGATTTCGCCATCCAGGGTTGTATGTGTTAGAATATGGATTATGCTGTTGGCGGCCCTGATTAGCTACATAATGAGCTTGCTCCGAATTTGGCTGATTAAAAGATACCTCCTCTTGGCACTCATTTGTTCCATGTTGTCCACCACATGTTTCACATACCTGCACATAAGAATGAACAGCATTTAGTCCTAATTTATCAACTTTGCTAACTAAAGCATCTATTTTAATATTAAGAGCAGAAATAGCATCAATTTCTAGAACTCCATTGGGCTTCTTGAGGGTGCTTCTGTCGGAAGAGTTGTACATATAGTTGTTCATTGCAATTTCCTCAAGAAGCTTCATTGCATCATCCATTTCTAGTCCCATAAAAGCTCCTCCTGCTGCTGCATCTACCAAGATTCGAGTATTGGGATGGAGGCCAGTGTAAAAGTTCTGCACTAACATCCAATCTGCTATTCCATGATGTGGACACTTCCTCAAAAGATCTTGAAATCTCTCCCAAGTATCATATAAAGCTTCAGACTCTCGTTGTGCAAAGTTATTAATTTCAGACCTTAATTTTGCTGTCTTTGCTGGCGGAAAGAATTTTGTTAAGAATCTCTTAGCTAGATCATTCCAATTAGTAATTGTCCTTGCCGGTAGAGATTCCAACCAACTCTGAGCCTTGTCTCTAAGTGTAAAAGGGAAGAGTCTTAGTCTAATTGCCTCATCAGAAGCTCCGTTAGTCTTAAATGTACCACAAATAGCCAAAAATCTTGAAATATGCAAATTTGGATCTTCCGTGGTCAACCCTCCAAATTGACATGAATTTTGAAGCATAGACAATACAGATGACTTAATCTCAAAGTTGTTAGCTTCAATGGTAGGTTGCACAATGCTTGATGTTGCTCCTTCAACAGTTGGGGTCGAATAATCGCGCAATGCGCGTCTGGCTGGCTCCCCCATTACTATTTCCTTTTTCGGTTCCTTTTTTTCTCTTTGTTCCCTTAATCTAGCTTTGAAGGTGCGCTCAATTTCAGGATCAAATGGCAATAGTTCAAAACTTTTTGATCTTCTCATACACCTGCAAAACAAAATCAAGAGAGAAATTAAAAATAAAATAAAAAAAATCTAAAGTAATAGTAAATTATTTGGTATTGATATTAATCTAATCAGTCCCCGGCAACGGCGCCAAAAACTTGTTGTCGGTTTTCGCAAGTATACGAAATCGATTTTAGTAATAAAGAGTGAATGAGTTATCGTTCCCACGAGGACTGATGATCAAGTACCAAAACGGTGATAATTCTCTATTATTTAGACAGGCAAAACTTAATTGATTAAAATAAATAGTAATTATGAAAATAGAACCACAAAAACAATTAAGAAATTGAAAGAAATCACTAGATGAGAAGCAGGGGTATCTTTGAGTTCACTTGAAATTACTTTTTCAATTATAACTATTAACAATCAAATTTAATTACTCAAGCAAGGAATAATAATCCTTAAATATTTAACATGCTCTCCCAAGCTAAGCTAAACTTATTCACTAATGCCTATTAATCTTTTATAACAGAGATTAATGAATGAATTTATGAATATGATTATTCTCAATAAATTCCCACAAGTCAAGTTATATTATTTCCATTCAAACTATATTCTTGTGTTGTTTACAATTCAAATTCAATCTTAAAATTTTCCTTCCGTACTAATTTTAAGAAAATAGATCAATCAATCAATGGCCAGTTAATTGATGGCATTAAGCATAATTGTAAACAATTGTAAAAGTAAAGAAAGCTAATTGAAATAATTAAAAAGAGTAAAAATTCAAGTTACATCAAAGATAACCCTAAAGAAAATTTAGCTCATGTTAATCATGTTCAAGAATTCAAAATAACAATTCAAATTCAATAACATAGTTAAAGCAAACTTGAAATTGAGTAGAGATGAAAATCTTGATGCTTGAAGCTTTGATTCCAAATCTTGAGTTTCTTCAAATCGTTCTCTTGTTTTTCGTCCCCCTTTTTGAGATAGAATGACCTCTTTTAATGGACAAAGTGTCCTAATTGGAATAGGAGAGCTCTAGGGCTTGTTTTGGAATAAATCAGATAGAGTTGGAATTGGAAAAGGTTTAAAACTCTTCATTCCCGTTTTTATCCAAATCACCACACCCTCAGGTGGTGATTTTTGCCCAGTGTCACCACCTCAGGTGGTGAAACAATCTGTCCATCTAACCCTCACAGCCTTGGGTGGTGAAACTCTCTGATTGCTTTCTTTCACCATTTAGCACCCTTTGTTGAACCTCTAAAACTTCCAATGAATGCTTTTTGTCTTCAAATGAACTCCTAACTCTTTAATCACTGAAGATTAATAAAATTAAACCTGAAACCACCAAGATTAACACAATTAAGCCAACTTAGCAATCAAAAGAAAAGAATTAAAAATTGTAACTAAAAGATAATGAAAATTAGCTACTAAACAACTATTTCAACCTAAAATTTACATAAAATGACCCATAAAAACCTATATAAAACCTACTAACAGCCACCACGATCTTGTTAGTGATTACGCGAGATAAATATGGAGAGAAAGCGATAGAGAGAGATAGATAAAAAGAGAAGAATGAAGAGACGGATAGTACAAAAAAATTAATTTTTTTAATAAAAAATCATGCTACATCGGATCCATGTCAGCACCCGACGTGACATTTTTTCTTACGTGACAATGGATGTTACCGTGTTTCTCACGCGACGATGGCTAGATTAGGCAAATTTTGATTATTATGACATTTCTGTTACATTATTTTTTCATTATAAATCAAAGTTTAATGACCATAATGTTACAATTGCGAAAATTCAGTTACCACGGATGAAATTAACTTCATATCTAGTCAGTATCCGACGTGACATTTTTTCTTACGTGGCAATGGGTTTTATCATGATTTTTGCGTGCCGGTAGCCGGATTAAGCAAATTCCGGTCATTGTGACCTTCTTGTTACAAAATAAAAAATGTGTTATTTTTTCGTTACAAGTCACAGTTTAGTAACCATTACGAAAGTTTAGTTAACACGGATGAAATTAACTCCTAAATTACGGTAATGACCGCCTTAATGACTGCCAAATAGGATGGATCCATGACCAAATGGTGACTTTTAATTTCCAACCCTAAGAAATACATGTGAGTTTGATACTTAGCTAAAACAACAAAAACAACCTAAGAATCTTAAATCTCTTCCTCTTCATTTATTAGACTGAAGTCAAAATGAACTCACACTAAGATCCAACCTAGATATCATCAACATTTTATTTGACTAATTTTGACCCCCATTAAAGCTTATTTTGACCTCCATTAAACTAAAATCGTGTCTTTAAAAATATATTTTACAGTTCATATTTATTTATCAGTAATAATTATTGATAGATAAGAAATGGTGACTATAAATCTCATAATACCCATAATTAATGGTTTATTATTCGTTCTGAAAAAAAAAAATGTTTTCTGATCCATACTTTCCCGTTTATTTATTTTAATTAAAAAAACACAAGTTTCCCCCTCATGAATTCGTAATAAAAAATAATAGTGATAAAAAAAATGGAAGAAGTTAGGAAATTTCCCCATTTTTTGATTAAATTAATTTGTTAAATATCTATAATGATTTAATAAAGAAAATGAAAATTGTCAAGTTCCAAAATCAAAAGCCATATATTTCTTTTTTATTTATATATTTATATTTTCCATTTAACAATAATGAGTTTTAATTTCTATATTCCCGAGATTCCAATTTTTGACATGGACGTGCAATGAATACCACTAAGTTCAAGTGGTGATTTCTTACAAATATAATTTTCAGGATTTTTAAATTATTTATTATATATAGTTTTCTCCATCCCATTACATAATTAATTAATACAAAAGTTAGGTCTGATTACCGACCAAAAAATAAAATACAATTTAAATGCATGCGAAAAACTTTAAAAAATAGTAAACAATAAAAAAAACTTGTGGAAATCAAATTAGTATACCTCGACTTCATCACCATATATATTTATAATATAATAAATCAAAAATTCAAGAAATTCAATAATTTGTTTTGATCTTATCTATACTCTTTTTTAAAATATTATTCTTGTTTTTTTATACTTATTTAGCAATGTTCAGAAAAAAAAAAAGATGCCTTTAAGTTTTTATGAATAATATTAGGTGTCGTTAATGGCATTTTGATGGTCAATTGCTTGTGGTCCCATTCCATGGATTAAACTAATTTTATGATCTGTAATCACTTTCATTTTCCCATCTTTATTTGCCTTGTTTAAAAAGAATTAGAATATAAAAAATAAAGAAAATGACACTAAAGATTAGGTGGGAAATAATAAATTATGTCGGAAATAGACTTTAATTATTTGAGAAAAAAAGACATAATAAGGAAATGTTCAACTCATATTCGCAAATATTTTTTTCAACCACTAAATAATATATTTGCTAAAGTCATGTGATTTCAATTTAATTGCTAAATAAAATAATAAATCTTATGGAAAAATAAAAAAAGTTAAATTATAGGACACGTATTATAATGTATTGTTATTTCTTTTGTAAATTTTAAATAAGAAAAATTTAATCATAAAATACTATATATAAAATTATATTGCATCAAAATCAGATCGCGATACCAAAATATATATATATATATATATATATATATATATATTAAATTTCTGCATTGAATTTAGAAAAATGCATATTTATGACATTCTAAATTTAAGTGTTCCAATTTTTATGCTGTAAAAATTAAGCTTTTGATTAAGTAGAGCAAACAACTTATAAACTAAGGAAAATTAAAATTCCACATTCAGCACCTAATTTGTATAGAATAATAAGAGTTGCAATATACTTTTTTTTATTTTTCCTCGACATAATTCCATCAAACTTCAGAAAAAATAATAATCTCTTTCTCTTTGGTTGCATTTGCTAATCATTTCAACTCAAGTCTATTAATTTGGTTACTTGGTTAGAATCAAAACAAATATATGTATAGATATAAATTCCAGCTTATAAAGTTAGTTAACCCCATTGTGGAAGGATTATTACTTGAAAGAATACTACAAAAATAGCTATTATGTATACTAAATACTGATAGATTGGATGTTTGTTATGAATATGAAATGCAAAATTAACTATTAATCTATTTTTGACACATTTTATGTAATTATAGTTTTTGTTTTAATCAGATAATGGAAGCCAGGTCCCATAAAAGGCCATGCTTCCCTTAATTTCACCTTTCTTTTTTTTCATAGCTAATTTCTTAATGCCTTAACAAACCTAATTTTACTTGCCAATTACTCATATAAATTTATATAAAAAAGGAAAACTATAATTAATATGATGACAATAATACCACTTTGTCCACTTTCCCTAATAAAATAAATAAAAAAAAGAAAATTAGAGGAAGAGTAAAGAAAACCCCCCACCACTTTCACCATTTTTTAATAAATATTTTCACCAGATCCCTACCAAAACATATAAATATCTTTTATTTTTCTAAAATTAAAATATTTAAGAAATCATTACACTCATATTCATCAATCCCTACTTTTAATATTCTATTTTTATTTTAATATTTTTTACCATTATTTTCCCTATTTTTTTAATATCATTTCGGACAGACTTACAAAAGTTAAGAACCTAAATTAGCTCAACAACAACGAAAAAACAAAACAATACTTTCTTTATTATTTCTAAACATTTTCTTTTTTCAATTAAACCCAGAAATTTCAAATATCAAAATTCACTCTCACCATAAATCCTGTCTTTCTCTTCTCAATCTTTCTTCCTCTTTCAAAAATTGAAATAAAAATATTAAAAATCCATTTCTTATTTTTCTTTTCTTTTTTTCTTCTTCTTTTTTCTAAAAACACTAATTAAGCTCCGTTTGTGCTTCGCTTCAGCTCCCTAATCTCAAAAATTAAGCTAATATTTCAAGATTTTGCAGAATAAATCTCACTGTAAAACTCTACTAAAGCTTCAACTGAGCTTTTCAAAACCCAAAGTTTTCATTTTTTTCCTTTTTCTCTTCTGGGTTTTTTAAATTTTAAGATTTTTTTTTAGTTACAGTACAAATTTTCAGTTTTTTTGTTTTGGAAAAAAACTTAAACTTTGTTTTAAGTTGATTTGAGCTGAAAATCAAAATGGGTTTTTAGTAAAAATCTTCAAAAAGGAAAATAAAATCTATAGGGTTTAAGGATGGAAGGAAGAGAAACTGTAAGTACTAGTAGTGGAGGTGGGGTTACGGTGGTGGGATCCGATGCTCCATCGGACTACCAAATCGCTCCAAGGTCCTCCGACAACCCGAACTCCACCCCTGGATCCGCTCCACCTGCAGCCCAACCGGTGGTGGCTCCTCCGCCACCCACGGCGGCAGCTGCGGCGGCGGGGACAGCGACAGCGACAACGGCGATGCCTGGAAAGAAGAAGAGAGGAAGGCCAAGGAAGTACGGTCCTGACGGCTCCGTTACCATGGCTCTGTCTCCGAGGCCAATATCGTCGGCAGCTCCGGCGCCGCCTCCGGTGATCGATTTCTCTGCTGAGAAACAAAGGAAAATAAAGCCGGTGAGCAAGGCCAAGTACGAGCTGGAGAATTTAGGTATAAATAAATTTGGTAATTTTTATTGATACCCTTTTGAGCTAAGATGTTCTTTCGCATGTTCTGTGATTTAAGATGAGAACTTTTGGTGTTTATGCTTGTTTTTTATATACGCGTTTTATGGATGTGGGTCCTTTGATATGATGCTTCAGGTGAGATCTGTGTCTCTCCGTGTCTGTGTGGTGGGTTTGGAAAGATAAGGTATGAAAGTAGGTATAGAAAGAAGAGAATCTTGGTGTTATAAGTTGTCATTTGGCCTTTCTGTTCCCATGTTGGGGGAGATAATTTGGGGAAATCACTCTGTGTGGTGCCTGCTAAAGGCTAATAAAAGTTGTGGTGGAATCGGCCTAATATAGAGATGTCATCAACTGGCTGGCTGATCTGCCGCCAAAAGGAAAAAAAAGGGTTTTTATTGTTTGCAGGATTTGTTGACATGTACCATCTCTGATTAACTTGTTTGTGTTTTCTAGATGTTTTGTTTGTTGGTCTTGATATTCTCGTGTCTGATATGACGAGTGACTCTTTTCTGCCATGTGGGTCTCGATATATGAATATCTGGTGTTACGGTTTTGACTTGTCATTTTTTCCATCTCTTATCGTGCTGGGCTGTTCGGTCGCTTTTCTGAGGCTAACTTGTAGCTCCTTTTACTGTTCTTCAAGTTGGAGTGGGAAAACCAATTTAATATGTAGCCTATCTACATGAGTATTGCGTGAAAGCCAAAAACTTGTTCTCCTATGATTAGTGGAGCATATAATTTATATTCTATTGTTGTAAAATTATTGGTTTGACTCTTATTTATTTCTATTTTCTTTGGCAAGTCATTTTGGTTACTTCCTGAAATACAACTTTATGGCATAATTTGGATGAATGCAATGATAAAAAGGTTGTTATTATCTGTGGCACATTGCTGCCCCATTTTTCAAGGAGCAGAGTATTATGCTTAATACTCCCTCCTCCAGGATGTTGTTATTATCTCTTGGAATTCAATTTGAATTAAAGGTGCTTGAATTTATGTTTCTGTCTTTTTCTCTTGGCGATGCTGAACACTGACATATAACATTGATTTTTACTGGACGAATAATCTGGCAGCACCTAGCCTCATTCTCATTGCCTATTAGGGTATTACTATATTGATACTACATAATGCCAATATATGGCGAAAAAATGAATGGGCATAGAATCTCCATCCTTATGAAAAAGGATTAGGAAAATACCTACTGCAACTCGCCTACCATGAGTGTTTGGTGAGAGGGCTTGGCATCATGTGAGATTTCTTATAAGTCTTCACTATTTGTTGACATCGAATGTTTTCCTATCACTACAGAGGATCATGTTCCTCACTATTCAGACATTCTTTCCTCTGTGTCACAGCCATTTTCTCTCATTTTTTGGTATAGGATATCACTACTCTCTATCAATATAACTTTTCACGATAATGCCTTCATGAAGTTACTTTACCTTTGATAATTTTTTATGCCAAGCAACAATATCTTTCCTTCTCCTTCTTTCTTTTATTCTGAAGAAGCATTTAAATAAATGCTTAGGCTCTAAAGATATTAAGCTCTTTAATTAATTCCATCCCTAAAGATATTAAGCTCTTTAATTAATTCCATCCGGCTTGTTATTTCTTTTGTTTTCATAGATGTTGTGGGTATATGTTGAAACTCATTATTCAGATTCCTTGAATGAAATTGCATGCTATTAGTATTTACTGTCATTTATGGTTATGCAGTGTTTGGTTGCTGGAAGAGGCATGATAAACAAATGCAAATTTTTTGTTTTAATTTCTGGGCTTCCTCCAAACCATCTCCCTTACTTCTCTTTTTGCTCTTGTTACTTTATGTTAAATCAAGAGTAATTCAAATCAGTTACTTAACAGATGTATTTCATTGTTTTTAATGGATCATGATGAGGGACTCAAAAGGCTCCAAAGTGTGATGTGGAACCTCTAATCTGTTCAAAAAATGATTCTTTTGCATGTTCTTCTTCTACTTTTCCTTTAATAGTTTCAGATTTATTCCTATATATAAAAAGAACCTTCTGTAAGTTGTTATTTTCTAAGAAAGTTTCAAGTAAAAAGTCAAAGATAAACATGATTAACTTATGCTAGCTAGTTGACTTTACTGTTGTCCATACATCAGGATAGCCATCCTTAAAGAAAGGGAAAACATTTTTATTAGAATTGCTTTCTAAGCTGTGATTCTTATCATGGGTTGATCAGCTGGACATATTCCTAATGGAGTGATAGTATTATTGAATTTCTCTGATTCTCGATGTTGATTTCCATGTTACATTTTCATTATTGCTAAATGCATGAATTGAAGTGGGAGCCTTTGTACTAAGTAATGGATATTGTTGAAATTTGTTCTTGTAGGTGAATGGGTTGCTTGCTCCGTTGGTGCTAATTTTACTCCACATATCATCACTGTTAATGCTGGCGAGGTACATGTTGAATGTGACTGGTTTATTTTTATAGTATGCGTTGTATTTAAATGGCATGATATATATAAATTACGGCCATATTTTTTGGTTTCATTGTTGACATAATATGAATTTTGTTCTCTACACATTTTGTTGAGAAACTGTAACTATTAAGTATTTGGCACATGATCTTTATTTTCTCAAAAGGTCGATTAAATCTTTTGTTTGAGCAATTTGTAATCGCAAGAATGTAACTATTGTGTTGTATTCCAATTGCAACACTCTCTTTTTAATTTTTTGGTGATATTACAAGAATGTAACTATTGCATTTTCTCTGTTTTAAGATGTGTCAGAGTTTACTTACTCTAAAGGGAATTCTTTGGTTGTTTAGGATGTTACTATGAAGATTATATCATTTTCTCAACAAGGCCCTCGGGCTATATGTATCCTCTCTGCAAATGGTGTGATCTCAAGTGTTACACTTCGGCAGCCTGATTCCTCTGGAGGCACACTAACATACGAGGTGAAGCATTTTATTCTGCCTCATTAACAAATTACAGTGTTTTCCAGTGTGGTAAAGCATCTTGGTGCGAATTTGATTGGTTTTCAATCGTGCTATGATTTTCACATCTTCCATGCACAATTTCAAGTTAAAAGAGTCACCATTTTGGGTTTGATAATGTCATTGAGTTTCCACTTTTCAAACCTTGAAAAAACCATTTGCTATTGGGGCCTGTACAGCAATTCTCTTTGTTGTTCTGTGCTGTCTGTATTGGTTATTTTTGTTTGAATCTTCTTCTACATTGCTTTTCCTAGTAGTTGCAATGATATCATAATTACCAGAGCAACTCCAATATCTTGTCTTTGACTTTCTTCTAGGGTCGCTTTGAGATACTGTCTTTGTCTGGCTCATTTATGCCCTCAGAAAGTGGAGGGACGAGGAGCAGATCTGGCGGGATGAGTGTCTCATTGGCAAGCCCAGATGGACGTGTCGTAGGTGGGGGAGTTGCAGGTCTGTTAGTAGCTGCAAGTCCCGTGCAGGTTGTTACAATTCATCACCATAATCTTTGGTTTATTGTTTCTAATGTATTCTGATATATTTCTCATCTGTGTTTTCATCTAATTGATCAGGTAGTAGTAGGCAGTTTTCTGGCAGGAAACCAGCACGAGCAGAAGCCAAAGAAGCAAAAACCCGAGATCATATCAACCATCACACCAACTGCTGCGGTTCCTATTTCGACAGCCGATCCAAAATCCAACCTTTCACCTTCCTCATTTCGCGGAGATAGCTGGACATCTTTGGCACCTGATACGCGAAATAAGGCGACTGACATTAATGTGTCTTTACCAGCAGGTTAAATTGATTCTCTTTATTGTTTCATTGACGGTTTTGTCACTGTTGACAATAGCTTTCAAATTCATCTCATCTTCTTCATGTGTTGTCTGTAAAACCCTATCAAATATTTATCAGTGATTTCATGTTTATTTTACCGGTGTCAGGTTCGGGTAGAGTTTTAGTTTAGTTAGTTGATTAGGTAGGATCCTCTGCTGCTGTTGTGCCATGTAGAATATCTGATGTAATATTCAACAACTTAGAGTTGCCTTTCTTCGGAATGTTGGATTGTGTCTGAAATTCTGTTGTTTCCAACATTTCATAGTGTCTGCTCTCTATCTGTAGGATTTTTTAAGGAAGTTCTAATTTGAGGGAATTTTTGTTTCTTTGACCTTAGTTTATATTTGTTATAAATAAACTGCTGGTCTATTTTTTTTTTTTAAATATAAAGTCTATATTTTTAATATTCACTCGACTAATTTGTAGTGCCAGATACGACTTAAAAAAAAAAATATAGCGATTAATTTCAAATCTCAAAGGAAAACGAACTTTTATCATTTCATTTTATGTTTACATTTTATCTTTAGAAACTGTTCTCTAATAGTTTATTTTTAACAAACATATATCTTTAATATTGGAAGATGGAATGTTAATGAGATATTTACTTATTAATAGAATAAGGTTTGTCTGAAAGAAGGATCAAACCATGGTGTTAAGGGGGCAAAGATATGTTTGGTGCTTTTTAAAAATTTATTTCTGATTTTGATGTGCTTTTTAAAATATTTTTGGAATTGATATTTTTTCAGAAATCGTAGCTGACAGCTGCAATTTCTAACAATTAGTTTTTTTTTTTAAACTGAATCTGCTGGACACGGCAGCAAAATGCTGCCTGTCCGCAGCTTCTTAAACTAGCAAAAGCATTTGTTTTTGTTTTTTGTTAAATGTTAAGCTGCAGACCTGCAGCTAAAATCTGCGGTCTGCAGCTTTTATTTTTTTTTTAAATTATTATTTTATATTTAATAAATAATAGTTAATAATTTTTTATTAAATATTAAATTTAAAAATTAATACAATCATAAAAATTTTATTTTAAATATATATTGACTTGATTTTTTTTTAAAATATTGACAAATCAAATTACTATAATTAATTTGTAAATATATTTATTTATTATACAATAAATCGTATTTTTTCCAAACAACACAAAAGAGTATAATACTTTTTAACACATAATTGTATGGGAATCTAATATAAATTTCAAATTAATGTAATGAAATATAACTAAATTTTTGAAAAATATTTAAATTAGATTTAGCAATTTTTAATCCGATATGAACTTGGATCATTATTTTGTACAAGTTCATATCGGATTAAAATTTTTATGATTATATTAATTTTTAAATTTAATATTTAATAAAAAATTATTAACTATTATTTATTAAAAATAAATTAATATTTTTTTTTAAAAAAAAATTAAAAGCTTCAAATCGCAGCTTGCAGCTTTTAGCTGCAGGTATACAACTTTAACATTTTGAAAAAATAAAAAATAAAAAAACAAGATAAGCAAAAGCAATGCTTTTGCTTGTTTGAGAAGCTGCTAGACAGGCAGTATTTTCACACTGTGTTCGGCATCTTCAGTTTAAAAAAAAAATTAATTGTTAGAAAGCGCAGCTGTCAGCTGCAATTTCTAAAAATAGGGTGAGCCAAAAAATCGATGGACTCGATTAACCGGAAAAAAAATTCGAAACCGAACCGATGAACTGGTTAACCGATTGTAATGAACTGGTTAATGGTTAGTATTTTGAAAAAATCGATATTAATGGACTGGTTAATAGTTTTTGACTCATGTGACTAGGGGTGACCAAAAAAACCGTTGGACTTGGTTAACCGAAAAAAATTCGAAACCGAACCGATGAACTGGTTAACCGATTGTAATGGACTAGTTAATGGTTAGTGTTTTGAAAAAACCGATATTAATGACTGGTTAATGGTTTTTGACTCATGTGACTGGTTAATCGAACCGAAACCGAATTTTTAGTTAATTTATTAATAATTTATAACAATTTATCCTAATTAAAGGTGATTATGTATTTTTTTTTTCATTATACTAATTATTTTAAAAATTTTAATTTTTTTAATTGGCTATTAGTAAGTATAACAATTTATCTAATTAAAAGTGATTATGGACCGGTTAATAGGAGTGTGCATCGGGCGGGTTCGGACCAACCCAAACCGAACCCGAACAATCCGACACCCGAAATATGCATAAAATTCCACCCCGAACCGACCCTAACTATTAGTAGGGGCCCGAACCGAAAAATTCAAAAAATATCGGAGTCCGAACCAAAAAACCCAATTAATCCGAAATCCATAGACCATTCACATCCACAGAGAAAAAAAAAAAATCTACAATCCATCCCCCATTAACACAACACAGATTCAATATATAATAAAGGAAATCAAAATTTATCACAAAATCCACCAACAGGGCTCAAAAAAATCACAAGCAAAATATGAAATTTAATATATCATAAACTAAAACAAAAACAGATCTAAGAAAAGAGAACAAATCTGCTAGTATTAGATCAAGTAGATCGGTCTTGATCTTGATCGGGAGAACGTTCCAAAGACTCTAGTGGGTCATCGGAGATCGGTGGATTTAAGTTCTTTCATGGTCTTTCTCCGGCCATGGATTTTCTGTAGAAGAAGATAGATCTAGTAGATCGATCGGTGAGAGAGAGAGATGTTGAGCGTGAGATATGTTTGAGAAGAAAAGAGAGAGATGGTGAGCGTGAGGAGAAGATGAGCGTGAGAGAGAGAGAGAGAGAGAAGGGCGAGCGTGAGAATCTGAGAGAGAAGAGTGTGAGATGGGTATGGGTCTGGGTAGGGGTGAGCAAAAAAATCGATGGACTCGGTTAACCGAAAAAAAAATTCGAAACCGAATCGATGGACTGGTTAACCGATTGTAATGGACTGGTTAACGGCTAGTGTTTTGAAAAAATCGATATTAATGGATTGGTTAATGGTTTTTGACTCATTTGACTGGTTAACCGAACCGAAACAGAATTTTTTCTTAATTTATTAATTTATTAATAATTTATAACAATTTATCATAATTAAATGTGATCATATACTTTTTTTTTCATTATACTAATTATTTTAAACTTTTAAACTTTTTTTAATTAGCTATTAGTAAGTATAACAATTTATCTAATTAAAAATGATTATGGACTGATTAATATATTTACTTATTAAATGTTAATTTTTAAAAACAAATTTGCTTATATCCACCAAATATTTTTATTTGAACAACAATAATATTATATTATATTGAAAAAATTTTAATTTTTAAGTATTTTGAACATTTTAATTTTATTTATTAATATATTTATAATTATAGTGGTTAACCGAAAAATATTGGGTAACCGATCCGAAAATCCGAAATCGATGCACTGATTAACCGATGGTAATGGAATGCAATTTCAAAAAATCGATATTACCGGAGTTAATGGACCGGTTAACCGACCATGCTCACCCCTAGATCTGGGTAAAGGAAAAAAAGTAGTATTTATAGTATGTTCTGTCGGGTTCGGGTTGGTCAAGGCTTTAACCCGACCTGACCCGAAATATCACGGATACTAATACCTGATCCGACCCATATAATCCGAACAATCATATCCGAATAATTATTTCGGGTCGGATTATTCTGTTTATTCGGGTCGGGTTTTGCACAGCCCTACCGGTTAATATATTTACTTATTAAATATTAATTTTTAAAAACAAATTTGCTTATATCCACCAAATATTTTTATTTTAACAATAATAATGTTATATTATAGTGAAAAATTTTTAATTTTTAAGTATCTTGAACATTTTAATTTTATTTATGAATATATTTATAATTATAGTAGTTAACCGAAAAATATTGGGTAACCGATCCAAAAATCCGAAACCGATAAACTGGTTAACCGATGGTAATGTACTGGTTAATGGACTGAAATTTCAAAAAATTGATATTAATAGACTAGGGCTCATGGACCGGTTAACCGATCATGCTCACCCCTACATGTGACTGGTTAACCGAACCGAAATCAAATTTTTAGTTAATTTATTAATTTTTTAATAATTTATAATAATTTATATAACAATTTATCCTAATTAAAGGTAATCATGTACTTTTTTTTTTCATTATACTAATTATTTTAAAATTTTTAAGTTTTTTTAATTGGCTATTAGTAAGTATAACAATTTATCTAATTAAAAGTGATTATAGACCGGTTAATATATTTACTTATTAAATATTAATTTTTAAAAATAAATTTGCTTATATCCACCAAATATTTTTATTTTAACAATAATAATGTTATATTATAGTGAAAAAAATTTAATTTTTAAGTATCTTGAACATTCTAATTTTATTTATGAATATATTTATAATTATAGTGGTTAATTGAAAAATATTGGGTAACCGATCCGAAAATCTGAAATCGATGGACTGGTTAACCGATGGTAATTGACTGATTAATGGACTGGAAGCTCAAAAAACTGATATTAATGAACTGGAGCTCATAAATCGGTTAACCGACTATACTCACCCCTAAAAAAAATATCAATTCCGAAAATAATTTAAAAAACACACCAAAATCAAAAATAAATTTTTAAAAAGCACAAAACAACTGGGGAATAATCTCATTTCAACTCAACAATTAACGGGACAAAGATTTTTTTAGGGTGAATTTAAAAACTTATTCCCGAAATAGGGTGTTTCGGAAAATAATGATGGGAAAGGGGGTATTTAAGTCAAAGCCGCAGGTCAAACCTGCGGCTTTTGTCAGACCATGCCAGATGCCGCAGGGAATCTCTGCGGCATTTGGCGACGTCAGTTGCCGCAGCCACAGGCTGCGGCATTTGACCGGTAGGGAGCAGCTCCCAGCTGCTCCCTACGCTGCTGCATGCATGCAGTCAGTCAAGCGTGAACAGGGTCACGCGTGACTGACATCCCATTGAAGGGATAAATGAAGCAAATTGAAGGGTTGGGGGACGTCCGAGCCCTTTATAAGAGCTGGGTATGCTCATAAGCAAAAACTGTCTAAAATTGCTTGTTATTTTGCGTAGAAAAAATTTGCATTGAGAGTCTTGTAGAAAGTTTGTTCAAATTTTCTATTAAATTCGGTAAGTGTAGCAATTATCAATTATTTATATCGTCAGTATATATTATGTGAGTTAAAAAAAATTTTAATCAAATATTATACTGTGTTATATTTGTTTTTGTAGGTACTTATTGTAGCGGGCTGCTTACGAATAATTTTAAAGGCAAGTTATTATTTTGAGTTTTTTTTGGTAAAATCAAATATGATAGAAAGAACAATGAGAAAAGGAAAAAATTAATAATTCTAGAACAAAAATGAAAAGTAATAGAACCTAAATAATATGTGCAGAAACGTGTACTTATTATTTTTATTTTTGAAAGTTATAACGCAAATATTATAATATTATGTCAATAAGCTATTTGAATTGGTAAAAAATAAATTTAATTTTGGAACATGAAAGACAGATAGTATTTTACACTAATTATATTAATTTGAAGCAAATATGGTTAATTTGTGAATACGTGGGAAATAAAATTATTGTTATTTGATTATATGTATTATTATTAAAATATGTGATTATTGAGATATTAGAGATGAAAATAATGATATTTTTAATGAAAATATGAAATCAGATATTTGAATGAATAGAAGTGTTTTATGCTTGTATAGGGTAAAGTAGAATGATGATAATATATTACGTTGTAGAATGGATTTATAATTATATAATTTCAGCAAAAAAAAATAAGAATGAAATATATTAATATTTAATATTTTGATATATTTGTGTATAGATTAATAAAAAATGCAATAAAATTTGTTCGTAGGGCGAAAAAAATGAATCAATTCGAAAGTCGACAATATATAAATCCTGGTCCAATTGTCGGTGAGCTGCTGAAATTACATGGAAAACACCGTGCAGATGCTGTTTGGAGTAATAATGTATGTATAAATACGGATAAATTATTTTAAACAATTACTATTTTTGTACTAAGTACATAATGATAGACACCTGCGCGACTGAAAGTATTTATCTAATTTCGCAGGTTGAACACGAAGTTTTGTTTGCGCGCCGATCAAGTGTGGAGAGCCATTATAGAAACATTGATCCTAGGATAGTGCCATACCTACAACAGGCAGGTTTTTACGGGGTTGCGCAAATTGGAGTAATGAACGTAAATTGCCAATTAATGACTGCACTTATAGAGAGGTGGAGACCGGAAACACACACTTTTCATCTGACTGTGGGTGAAGCGACGATAACACTTCAGGATGTTGGAATCCTGACCGGTCTACCCGTTGAAGGGATGGCTGTAACTGGACATTTGCAGTACAATTCAGCAGATGTGTGTGGGCGGCTATTGGGACAGGTGCCACCAGATGATGTCCTAAAAGGCCATCAAGTGAAAATGACATGGCTTAGTCGAAATTTCGGTGCACTACCCGTAGAAGCAAATGAGTACACTGTGCAGTGTTTTGCTCGCGCGTGGATATTGCGGTGTGTAGGGGGACTGTTATGTCCTGGACAATCGAATAATTACATACACCTAATGTGGCTGCCGCTTTTAGAGAATTTAGATAAAGCTGGCAATTACAGTTGGGGATCTGCGTGTTTGGCATGGTTGTATAGAGAGTTATGCCGCGCTACCCGTCCAAGTGCTAATGGACTAGGTGGTTATCACCAACTTCTTCAGATATGGGCATGGGAAAGATTTCCAAAGTTGCGGCCTACATTTTTGGAGAATGTTGTGATTAATCAGGCGATGGCATATGGATTTAGGTAATTATAAAATATTGGTAGTAACATATACATATGTTTATAAAGGTTAAGTCTAATATAAATAAATATTTACTTATTTATTCGGTAAAATAATTTTTAATTTGTTTTCTTTGTTAGGTGGCGCGCTCCCCTTGATATGAGAAATAACCACAATAAAAATGTCAATGACTATCGTTTGGATTTGGACTTGCAACGACCGGATGAGGTTTGTTTAATTTAGTAGCTAATTAATATGATTTGCAATTTAGTATTGCTAATGAAAGTGACTGCCAATTATTCATTTTTTTCAGCTGGAATGGGAGCCGTACAATAATGTGATCCACTTGTTGCCCCAGTACTGTAGAGACGGTGTGAATAGTTGGCGATCGGTAGTGCCATTAGTATGTTTTCACATTATTGAGTGGCACCAACCAGATCGGTGCCTACGATAATTTGGGATGGAACAACTGATTCCATGTCCTCCACAAAATAATGATAGTGTGCATTCCGTAGACTTGCGAGGGCACAATGATATTAATTGGGAACATAAATTTGCAAGTTTTATTTTTGAGTGGGGAAATAGATGGAATCGGGTGGTGGAAACTCAGTTGTTGAATGCTCCCCTTCATCCGAGATCGCAATACATGCAGTGGTACACGCAGCGTACTCGACGATGGATCACCCAGATTGGGGCTTCAATGGGGTCAGCGGTATGAGATGTTTATGTATTAAAGTTTGAGTAAACTGACTATGCTTTTTCTTAACATTAATTTGTTGCAATGCAGGCCGATGGGGTGGAAAGAATTTACCATGCCGGCAATGCTTCGTGTTCCAATGAAGCTGATGAGATTCGTATGACATCGGAAAGCATTTTGGGTGCGCTTGGAGCAAGAGGAAGGACATCTGTTGAATATCCGCGACAGCCGATTCCACATGGTGTTGAGATTCAACCCCTTTCAACACCTTATGAAGATTTTCGGTCTACAAGGCGTAGCCGAAGAGGAATGTCTGAGAGGCGCAGATCAGTCGCATCCATCCCCATTAGTCCCGGAGTCCATCAGGTCCCGCCACCCTTGTCATGGCCATATCATCCATCTGATAGTCCTGGTGCATTTGACATTCCGAGTATGAGTCACCAACAACAATTTGATCAGCATCAATTTTGTGAAACTGAAGCTGGTCCATCCAATTATTACGAGTCCGAAGCTGGGCCTTCTAGATTGAATGTAGATTTGAATGTCAGTTTATCAGAGGGCGAGCGTCCACCGACAAACACTTATGGACAAGTCGATCCAATTTTGCATTCTGATGATTTTATTAATGATTTCTTCTATAGTCCCCATGTTAGTGCTACGGCCGGATTGGGAGATCGGCCGTTATATAGTGGCGATTATGATGATGTCATGCACATGACACAGGATCAAAATCTAAATGAGTTGGATTCTCAATACAACATGGACGCTAGTTCATCTCGTAGTAGTCGGAGGAACAGTAGGAGATTTTAAATTGGCTGTATCACTTGTATCAATGTATTAAAATAAATTTTGGTTTTTTTGTTACTATTTTAATTAAAAATTATATTTTTAGCGAATTAAAAATATTATTAAACTAATTAAGTTAGCGAAGTATAATGCAAAAATATGTCGGTTATCGATGTATGTCGAATAATTACTTTGAAAAGCATCGTCATTCCATAACTGTCTTAGAAAAATATACAATGATTCGGGACACATGAAAAAACACATATGTAACCAGAGGGCATAGTTAACAAATGTTAACTTCAGTACGGTCGATTGGATGGTCCTGCTGCATTAGTGCAGGTTTTTTTGTTGTGTCCGATGTTTCCACATTTGCTGCAGTGGACAACGTTGCTTCTCTCCCTTCTGTCCATTTCATTGCGTATGCGCGAAGTTTTAGGCCGGCCTTTCTTTCGCTTCAGCTCTAAATCGGGGACTAATTTAGGACCATCCCACATTGGCCAATATGCTCTATGTGCGAGGGGGCGAAATTCACCATCGTAACATTTAAGTGCCTCTGTAATGGTGTAGCACTGATCCACAAATGTGTACATGTCAATGTGCCTGTGCATGCATGCAGCAATGGCATGGGAACAAGGCATTTTAGTCCCCTGAAACTTGCCACACTCACATTCACGCCTATCGAGACTGACTACATATGTGTCACATTCAGTACCCGCGTCAGGTGCCCTGCCTGCTAAGACGCTGAACAATCGATAACGACCATCATAATCAACAACCATGTGCCCACGAGCACTCATTGCGCGTTTGTTCATGACTTCCACACATTTTGGAGTGAACCGGAATCCTTCAGCCATTTTGCTCATATACATGCTTCTTCTCATATCAAAAAATTTGACCAATCTTCCGAAAACATGTTCCACTATGGCTGTGATAGGCATCATGCGTACGCCCTTAAGGGCACTATTGACACTCTCTGCTATGTTTGTCGTCAGATGGCCGTACCGATATCCACCGTCTGCGGACAATGTCCACCGGTCTAAAGGAACCCGCATCGCCCAGTTATAAGATTCCATGTCAAGCGCTTTGACCTCATCCATATGCTTGTTGAACTTGCGCGGCTGAAACTGTGCGCCTTAACATAGAATGAATGTACATATAAAAAACCACGTTATCAATAAATAAAAGCAGTTATAATTAAATATCTCACCAGCCTTATAAAGTAGGTCTTTGATCGTTTTGTTGTGATGATGGTTGTTGTAGTTGCTGACGAAATGGCGCAAACATATTATGTGAAATGAATGTGGCTCATTCCAACCACTTCTTTCATCTCGAAAAACAGCCATTATACCAGCATGTCTGTCCGATATAACAGCTATACCCTCGCGTCGCGTCACATGCTTTCTAATTAATTGCATGAACCATGCCCAGCTAGATTTATTTTTCGACTCTACCACAGCAAATGCGACCGGGAACAGCATGCTGTTACCATCGATGGAGCTTGCTATCAACAGTGTTTGTTGGAACTTACCCGTCAAGAAAGTTCCATCGATCAACAATATTGGCTTACAGTGAAAGAGCCCATCAATGGCAGGCTTGAAACTCCAGAAAACCCTTTGGAATTGCTTCACATTTAGAAGGTTCGTATCTTGCACATTCAGCTCATACACAGTTCCAGGATTATATGTTTCTAGAGCTAATAAAAAACTGGGCAGCTTTGAATACGACTCTACATAATCTCCGAATACGGCCTCCAATGCTCTCATCTTTGCGTACCATGCCTTTTTGTACGATACTTCAAATTTAAATTGCTGCTTAATGGATGCTACGATTACATCAACAGGCATGGTAGGATTTTTACTTACCATTCCAATAATGCAATTTCGAATGATTTTTTATCCCAATTGTCTATGATCCTTAGACATATTGACGGAAAGGCATGTATGTGGTCCCTCGTACCTAGTGATTGTCCAAAATGGACTATTCCCTTTCATTACAGCCCTTAACCTCCAATTGCAACCGTCATCGCCATTAGCACAACGCAAAACCCAAGTTTTGGCTTTCGATTCGATAACTCTAAAGTCAACATTTCTTATTATTGAATACTTTTTCACACTGGATTTAACTTCTTCCTTACTGTTGAAAACCATACCGGTAGATAACTCGGACACTCCATCCCATGAGTTAAGTTGAACTCCTACTGAAAAATCAACTTGTGCTGCATCAAAGTCGATTTCAGTATAATGTTGGGAAGGAAAGTTGTACCTTGAATAACCTGTATCCTCTTCGGGATGGAGTGATGCCAAAGGACTTGCAAATTGCGTAGCGTCAGATGTGTCACTATCTCCACTGTTGGATTCGTCACTTTCGTCAATCATGTTTGCAGCTGCCCCCTCAACATCATCCTCAGATTCGAACTCGTTGCTCAATAAAAAAGTCGGGTCATCATCCGAGTCCCCCATCTCATATGAAAGATCTTTGTCATGTTCTGCTCCTGTTGGATTACATGATATTACATCATTCGCATTGTTATCCGCAATGTTAATGGGTATGGAATCTACCAATAGATCACCATCCCTTCTACTACCCGACTCATTTCGCATATTTGATTCTTCAACTGGATTTTGGGATAACGATTGGCTTCTACTACCAGCAGGAATAGTAGATACTGTTCGTTGTCTGACGTCTGAAATTTGCGAAACTGATCTCCGCGCCCCAATTTCTTTGGTACTAGGACTACCTGCAGCATTACATCCTCTGCCGGGATTTAGTTCATTCGACCTACTACCAGATCTTATCCCAAATATTGACTTACTGAAAAAATTACTGACTCGCTGGCCAATCGATTTTCTGGGCTGACTCATAGAACTAGTAGGTCTCTGGCTAACAGATCGTCGTAGATCACCGTACCCGAATCCTCCACTTGTCCCTATTCTGTTCGCATCACCAGGCGTACAACTGACAGATTGCCTAGGCTGAATAGGCACATCTTCCCTTACATTTCGATCCGATTGCTCTTGTTGACTTTCAGTTACATTATATCTTACATCGGCATTCTCTCCTCCGTACTGATGACTTTGGGGTAATAGTTCGGTATCATGTCTACTTATATCTTGCATTGGCTGACTTCCTCCAATCTCATCTACATACATAGGTTGACTTGGACCTACATCAATAGTCGCTATATTACCAGATGCATGGGCTTCACTGACCACAATAATTAATTCCACCACCGTATAATCATCATTACTTCTTAGATTATCATATATCATCTCAACATCGTCATCATCCACCACATCAACCGATGTCCAACATATTGAACCTCGATTATACATTGGACTCTTGTATATAATTCTTGAAACCACGTCATTTAACCCCATTCCCAATTTAACGTGAATTTTGTGAAGCAATTCAGAAAAAATAGGTTTATTCCTAAGCCTTAGCCTCCTCGTAGTGGCATTTGGACCTGATATATCATATTGAAATCCTCCTGATCCATAACTTATTTGGCCACCAGTGTGCAAATAAAAGTTTGTGTATGCTGACATATTCAAATTTCCTATAAGTTCAATTATGAAATTATTAATCTTTATTTAGACAACTCACATTTGCATACTTTAATCCATTACTTTAAATAAATTAATTCATTACTTATTAATAAATTAACTCATTACATATTATCAACCAATATTAATAATAATAACAATTAATATAACATTATTATATTATTTTCTACGATAACTCAAATATTATTACATCATATTATTTCACATAACTACTTTATTTAACATTCAAACACAAAGTTCATTACATTATACAAAATTTTAATGAACGTAGTGTACAGGCCACATATTATAATTAAACCACTTACAATAAATATTTTGTCCCACTGGCATCGTATCTCTAACTTTTAAATACCCATCTTCACTAAATTCCATAACATCTTTGACAAAAATTAAAACTAACTCCTCATATTTTGTCACATCCTCGCTATTCCATATTTCCATTAACGATTTTAAATAATATAATAGTATAGTCATATAAAGAGCTTCCACCATTTCCACTTCCTCCATTTGATAACCCCTCGTTATAATTTCTTGTAGCCTTTTATTAATCGCAATAATATGATTGAACATTGTTATGCCATATCTCACCCGACAGTTATATAACTCCCGCCATTTTTTTGCAACATTTTCCTTAGCATCATTGTGCATCATAGCTCTTGGAGTTAAAAATGTGCGTACCATCTACCACAATCACAATAATTAATTTATTAACACTACAATAACAAATATTACAATTTATATTTTAGGCTTATGCGCATACATTATAACAACAAATTACTTTCATTTAATTAATTAATTTTTAAAAGTCATTCTGATTCTTCTTACTCAATTTTTATAATTAATTCACCAAAATTTTTTTTTAAGTTCATATTTCATACTAAAGTTCATACAATAAAATGACTAAATAAAATGATTTAAATTAATTATTTTTAAAACATACCTTCAATCTCCTTTATTTTGATATGAATCTCTGATAATAATGTTTAACTACACTCAAACGGTCGCTCTCGCTCTCGGTGATAAAAAATTTGGTTGCTTTTGTTCTTGCACAATTGTAGAAATTGCAAATTTAAAGATGGTTTCCGGAAGGGGGGGGGGGGGGCAATTAAATGGATCTGACGCCGCAGTCAGAGGCTGCGGCGTCAGAGTCAAAGACGCAGCTGCGTCTTTGACTCTGACGCCGCAGCCTCTGACTGCGGCGTCAGATCAAATTCCGCAGCCTTGGTGGGACTGCGTCTTTGACTCTGACGCCGCAGCCTCTGACTGCGGCGTCAGATCAAATTCCGCAGCCTTGGTGGGACCCACCGTATTGAAGCCGCTGTCCTTTTCCGCATCTTCAAATTCACCCCCTTCACAGAAATACTATTTTTTCCACCCTATTTCAGGAAAAACTTTTTCTTTTCACCCTAAAAAAATCTTTGTCCTCAATTAACAAAGCAAAACTACAAAAATAGTTAATTATGGTTCTGACTTGCAACAGGCAGCGACCCTTCACTTACTTATTGCTAAAAAAAACTCTTTATTTAATATTGTTTATCATTAGCATGGGGATCAATTATTGTTATAATTCATGAATTGACACCTCAATCTACTGACAAAAGTTTATTAGCACTTGGTCGAATATATTAATCGCCCTGTCAAATCTCAAACTTTTCAAATGTGCGAATTTATAAATTCAATAATTTTGAAAATTAACCAACTATATTTTGTAATTTTTATATACTGATGTTTGAATTAAATTCTCAGACACTTTAAATAAAATGTGAAGTCACATTCTTACTGGTAAAAATTGTATTTGATTTTGCCATAGAATTATCAGATTTATGAAATCAGGTATTTTGGGGTTTAATTTCAAGGAATATATGGGTCCAAAGGATTTTCTTAACAAATTCAGGGGTTAATTTTATCAATGATTACTGAACTTATACTCAAATAACACTAATATAATGAAAGAATTTTTGTTCTCATAAAAATTATCGAACTTAAAACATGTTTACAGAAAAATTACTTTAATAATTTTCTGACAATTATTTCGCCGAAAAGTCTAGGTAGAGTGTACACTTAGCATCCCTGTGCATACATGACTTGACACGTGGCATACCACATGAAAAAAATGACATATGAACATGTCATGTGGCATGTCGCATGGACATTTCGACAAGTCAGTTTGCCGTGTGGCATACTTATATGTCATTTTTTTCACAAGATATAGCACGTGTCAAACTATTTATGCATGGGGTACTGAGTGTACGCGCCGACTAGAGTTTTTGGCGAAAAAATCATCGAAAAACGATTAAAATGATTTTTCTGTGAACGTGTTTTAAGTTTAATGATTTTTATGAGAATAAAAATTCTTTCATTATATTAGTGTTATTTGAGTATAAGTTCAGTGACTATATATGAAATTAACCCCAAATTTAGATGTTGATTTATGTTCAGTCCATAATCATTTTTGCTAAAACGGACATTGACCTTACTATATATTATTGTTATAATTATTTTTGTTTACATTGGATCTTCCTAGGAAACGACACTTACCATCTAAGGCAGCTAAAAAAGAAATTGAGAATAGAGATTATAGAATTAAACAATATTAAAATCCAAAAATATCAAAGAAGAGGAGACGAACAGGGCTATGCAATGCTCTCCAATTTAACACATTTTCACGTTTAAGTCGCCAATGATTAGGTCAATGGAAGGACTACTTTTTTTATTAGCTACTTTATGGATTAAAATGTTAAATTCAAATGATCCAACGGTTCTGTTTTTGTTTCAATTTTTTATTTACTTTTGAAAATTCAAAATATTAGTGGTAGCTGCTGCCTGGAAATTTCCCCTCAATATTCAACTTACCAAACTTCTAATAAGACCCGAATCTTCCTTTAACTACATCAGCTTGATTTTTTTTTTGTTCATGTATTTATTTATGAATTGAATTAAAAATATATTATAATATAAAGAAATTCATTTTTTAATTTATATATATTAAAGTAATATATAAAGAATATTCTTCTCATAGTATAGTTTATTAATAATCTATAAATAAAAATACGACAGCCGGCCCATACTGCTTGCTTTGACCATACTAAGCTTCACATGAAATTTACCACACGACAATTACATGAAATTTACCACACGACAATTTTTTAAGTAATTGAAGTTGTTCAAACAAAGGAGGAACTAAAAGTCTGTTAAAGTTCGTTCAGGTAGTTCAGGGAATGGACAGGCAAAATCAATGAGACCATGGAAAGTTTTTTTATAATATAGGATCTGTTTGGTACGGTTTAATTGGCTGCAATAACGAGATTTCTCATTGTGCTGCACATTGTTGGATTGAATAATTAATATATATTTATTATATTAGTTTTCGGATCGAATAGTGCGTGGCATGCTGTGCATGAATATACTATGCACTGAATTAATATTTTAAAAATATTTATTTTTGTAAATATATAAATAAAGGAAGGTGAAAAAAAATTGAGGAAAAAAGAATTTAAAGTCCAAGTAAATTTTATCAAGGTTTTCACTTTTCCCATTGAGAAAAGGATGTGCTATGCACAAAAAATGAATACAACCCTTCTTTTTACGTACACAAATAATAATAAATGCGATATATTATCAAATAATATATAATATGTTATGTAATATATTAATATTTGTTGCTGAAATATCTTATTAGGAATTGTAATTTTTTTTATGTAATTTATTTGGTATTCGAATTAAAATCACTTATTGAAACTCCGTAGTTTTTTTAATGATAACTTTATTTGAATCTTATACACATGACTAATTCTAAATTTATGTTAGAAAAATATACAAAAAGGTAAAACATTTCTTTTTTAAGTATTTAAAAATGTTTCATATACAATAATATTTAAATATGAAATTTTTGATTAAAGTAGAATGATCTCAGGTATATTAAGGGTACTGTTTGTTTTATTATTACAATATAATTTCATGCTTGTAAATATAAGCAAATCTAACTAGAAGCATATAAGTAAAACAAAATTTTACCAGCTTTGTAAATTATCCAAATTTTAAATTAACTTGCTTAAGGTTGACATCTTAGATAACTAGTTGGCGTGAACCAAGAAATAACCCTAGAAATTGCTTTGTATCTATTGCTTGGTAAGCTTATATTACTTGATAGAATAGACTAAATCACTTTTCTAAGTTTTTTCTTTTGATATTATAATATTATTATATATAATAATGTGGATTGCAGTATGCTGATAATATACTTAATTAACACTTTCTGAGAATATACTCAATCACAAGCTTTCGCAGCACATAATCCCATTGGTAAACACTATAAATAGGAAATCCATTTGAAGCCATAAAACATACAAACACACAACCTTAAAACCACCAAATTCGGAACTTTTTATATTTAATTTTCATAAGTTCTTGGGCATGAAGCTTATTGGATCACCTTCACTTGTGTTCTTGATTTTGTCTTTAGCTGCTACTTTGTTGCTCAACTTTTCTTCCCCTCTTTTCCTGTTTTCATTATTTAATACCATAATCTTGGCTCTTGTCCTCGGAAATTACCGGCCACCGTGTGCGGAGGAAGTTGACGGAGGAACATGGTCTTCATGTGAAGATGGAGAATTAGTTGCATATAATAATAAGGTGGAAAATAATTACGACGATAATGACTATGAAGATGGATCGAAATATTTTTCTTCGGATGATGACGACGAAGATGATCGATCGAAATTATTTTCTTCGAATGGGTATGATGAAGACGATGATGAAAGTGGAAGTGACGGTGAAATTGGATGGGAAGATGATGAAATTGAAGTTGATAAAAATGAAGTAGTTGATGATAGTTTGAGGAGAAGAGTTGAAGATTTTATTGATATGGTTAATAAGGGATGGAGAGAAGAATGGTTGATGGATAATCTTGATTCTGATTATGAAGATTAATTGGAGCTTGGTTGAAAATGGTGTCTTCAAGATCTCTATACGTGCATGTAATTTTTGTTTAACTGATTTTTGTTAATTATCATTTTTTGTAGAGGATTTTTATTATTTTTGAGTTCATTTTTTTCTTGATATCTAGGCATATGATTTGTTTGTGCGTCCGATATTAGGGACAATCAAATGCGTGGCTTGCATGGCAGAATTGTAGTGTTGTGTCACTTCTCGAAGATTAATAAAAGTAGTATACTTCTTTTTCTTTTTCTTTTTTTAAGTTTTTTTTTTCAATTCTTAGTGATATATGTATTCTATATGATGTTTAATTACCATTGAGTTGTTCTCTAACTCAAATCGAATGTATGGATAGAAATTCAAAAATTAACATATAAAATAAAAATTGTTTGAGCGATTATAAAAAATATTAGTATATTTTTATAATTAGTAGCACATTCTCACGTTTAAAGCATAACACATGAGAAATAATAGAGTGTGAAATTTATAGAATTAGACATATGTAGACGGTCTAATAATGTAGGACTAGTGACTTTAATATAATGTTAAAAAAATATATTTAGATCTAATTTAATTTAAAAGCTAATTTATTGTAAAAATTGTTTAAACCACTATTATTATATTTTTTATAAGTAGCGAGGGTGGGATTCAAACTTATATATATGTATATCATAATTGAATTCGTGAGATACTGAGATATGCATTAATTCAAGATGAGAATTGTAAAAGATAAATATTTTCTTGTTGTGCCCCAGTTAGGTCTCATAATTTGTTCATATATATATATATTAACGTACATGCAATCATTGACTCTTGATAATTCTCTGAAATTTCCGAAATGAGATTGTCTCCAATAAAAGATCAACATCTAGTTTTACAAATATTAATTGAGAGATACTTTTGATTGACGTTTATATTAACACTTAGCAACAATACTATCATTGACTTCTCTGTTAATAGTATTTTTTTAACCAAGAATTAATTTTTTTTTTAACCAAGAATTATTTTAGTAATTACTTCAATTCAAACTCTGGAATGCAAAATTGAGATCCCATTAGCCCATTCTAGCGAGGGAATATGAAGACAAAAGCTAAATATAAAACCTACAAGCCAATATGCAATCATGTGAATGTTTACAGTTGCGCGTTGAAATTTCATAGTCTAGTAGTAATTAATTAGCCTTGCTCATACGTAGATAATAGATTAGTTTCATTTCCAACTTCCAAGACAAAACAGAACCTGGTCCATTAAGGAATCACATGCATTCCTTAATGATTAGTCCCAACAATTTGAAAAATCAGATTGCTAAATGGGATATTATGCTATTCAGCTACCTTAAACCAGAGCTATGAAAGCTACTAACTTGAAATTTAAAAAATTAAACTACTCTAATATTGAATTCTTTTTTTTTAAAACCATTTAAGGACCCTTGACTATTACTTAAAATAATAATCTTACCTTTTCTTACTCTTTATTTTATACTAATAACTGTTACAGAAATTAATGTACGGTTGATTATGGTTTCAAGTAGTTCCAATAATCATTAAAGTAAATATATTCAAGTAGGAAACCTCCATCCTGCTATTATATAGTACATGGGAGATTCACATTATCTGTTTTTATTTAGAAAGTTATTTTTAAAAAAATAAAAAATAAAAACATCAGCAACGGGCATTTTCCCATTATTCTGGTTGATATGGGAGAAAAGGCTTACTCAAAAACAGAGCAAATTAGGCAAATGCAAGTGTGCATCAGCCCCAGAAGAAACAAGCACATTTAAGCGATGAGAGAATGCAAGTCCTGTTATTCGTTGTTGATGGCCTTCGAGTTTCATTATGGCCCTCGAGTTTCATTATGAAACTATAAATTAGCACTGAAGAATCCTGCATGCCGATGGCGAATATAGCTTTATCCCAAGGATATAATGCTATAGATGTAGCGGGGGACATGAATGTAATGGCCATGGATGGGATCATGGTGAACACAGATACATTCCCACCAAATCCAGAAATTACAAAATTATCATTTTGGGATAAAGCAATAAATGAGTCAAATTCTTCTTCTGGTTTGTTGTCACTTATATCATTATTCAATAGAGTCCCAATAGGGGCCTGCCACAACTGACGAGGTTTAATAATTGTAGTAGTCTCTCCTGATGGGTTCCTTTCACAAGGCTCCCACATCCAAAGTTTGTGAGCACCATTGGAAGCAAGAGCCAACAGAGATTTCCCAGAGTTGGCGTAAATAAGCCTCCTAACCTTACTAGTTGCCCAGGGATCAGGAAATTGCATAGTCTTCAATCGAGATGGATCAACGATATCAGTGTATCCATTCCATTTAACAGGGATCATCCTCATCTTCTTTTGACAAATTGCACTTCTCATCGCAGTAATACAGTGGAAGCATTCCGCATCTTTTAAACTCAACAGATTTACCATCAGTGTAAAACTCAAACAAGCCACAAATGTCATTACTATATTCGTTTAAAGAGAAACAGGAATCACAAATGAGGATTGTGTGCTCTGAGCAATAATTTTTGCCAAAGAATGGCCCACCTCTTTTCCAACCATTGCTACATGAAATAGTGAAAGAAGTGCTATCGGGCGAGAAAGAGAGAACAAGGCATAGAGCAACACCCAAGAGAATACAATTATTAGAATGTGTGTGCAGAGGGATTGTAATTGAACTTCCCTCACTTTTATATGTGAACCACTCCGGAATTTCACTCCCAGGATACACTATGCTTCTGAAATATCTCTGCATCCAACCATTAAATAATTTAGTCATTTTAACAGGCACAAAAAAGTAAAAGGCATTTAAATGTGCATCTACGCAAAGTACAAACTATAATGCAAATGGTGATTTTTAAACCTCATTTGGATCTCTCACTCTGAACTTGTGCCAATTTGTTACTGAATGTTGAAGAACCAGTCCTGCATCAGCCAAAAACTCACTCCATGCTTTTCGATCCAATGTCATGCAATTAGTAAGTTCAAATTTCATCCGATATTTGGGTGAATCTTCGAATTCGAACTCAAACAATTGCTTGGGTGAATCTTCGAATTCAAACTCAAACAATTGCTTGACGCCAGATACATTTGCCAATGATACGCAGTCATTTGCATATAACTCTACATGGGATGGCAAACAAATCTCACGTCGGAAAGTTAGAAGAAATCCCTCCAACATATAATACTCCAACATATAATACTAAATCCCTCAAATATATAATACTAAGTGGGCTACTCTACCCATAGCCAATTGGTTTTGGGTTGGAACCTCACTTGGGTTATTGGCGGAGAGGGTTTGAGCCTGGCTTGGATCGCTAGGAAATTTAACAGTCAAATGGTCCATGGTCTCCAAGTTCTCTGGGAATTTTTCTATACTGATGCATCCAGAGAGGTTTAAGTAATCAAGAGATTTTAACTTGTGTATGTCGGAAGGCAGACTCTTAACACAATTCGCCATCGATAAGTCCTGCAATCTGAGAAAGCGCTCAAATGATTTGAATGGGACTTGTTTTATGGCAGTCCCTCTTATATCTAGGTATTCTATGTTCCTTGAAACCTCCGAAAGCTCCTCAAGTTTGGAGCATTCACAGAGAGCAATAGTTTCTAAGCATTTGATACCAATGGTACTTGGAAAATTCCTTAGCCTTCCGCTGTAACTTAGATCAATCTTTTTTAATTTGTTCAAACCCTGTTGCAAACAGAAAAGTCTCAACATTAATAGACAATATAAGTATGGACAGAACAATATATGTAAATATGAATTGTACCTTGAAGAACTCCATGGGTAATTCTTCCAATTCACTATAGTACAACTTCAGCTCAACAAGGTCCACTGGGTGGAAATTGGCTGGCAAAGTTTTGAATCGATAACAATACCAATTAAGATATCTCAGCTCATTTGGAAGAGATTCTATCCCCTGTGAAAAGCGCACCTTAGACGACAATGAAAAAACACTGTGGAATTTGAGAACTTTGAGATTAGTCATTGCCACAAAAACATTTGGATTTAAGTCCACGATCTCATCATCGGATTGAGTGTTGTCAAGGAAAATGGCTTCAATTGCTTCGGTTCCCTGACAATAAATGAAAAAGCAAAAAATAAGAATCAAAAGACAGCTAAACTGATTACTTCGTCCATTCTATCATTTTTATCCAGTTTCTCTTTTCATACATATTAAGAAATTTTAGTTATTATGGTTAATAGATAAAGTTTTTCATACAACTTTTTCATTATTCACATTATAAATATAGAATGAGTAATTAAGTTTTATTCAAAGTAAAAAAAAAAATCAATGGAAAATTTAATTTGTAATTAATAAGATAAAATTAAATAAGAATATAATAGATAATTTATAGATTAACCATAGCATAAAAAAGAAAATAGAAAATATTTTGAATTAGTTTAAAAAAGAGATAGACAAAAACCATATATATGATCATCAGGAGTAAGATATGATTTATGATTAGATAAGTTAATTACAGCATTTTTTGTGAGGACTTTAAGTATCTCTTCACGATCCCATAATATGCTCCTTTTCCCTGGCTGAGTTTTAGATTCTTCTCTAACAATTTCCTTCGCCATTTCCTCTACCAAATCATGCATGTCTATACTACTATCCTCTGGATCGATAAGACATCTATCCTCGAGAATGCGTAATCCAATGTCGATTTCCAAGCCACAAGAATCTCTTAGTAGATATTCCAGATCGTCAATTTCGCATATGTTAAAGCCACAAGCAAGATAAACAATGATACGCTTCTCGTTCTCATCAAGGCTATCATAACTTAACTTTAGCACACTTTGAATTTGTCGGTGAGGTTCTTTCTTTAATTTATCCCACGCACTTTCCCATTCTTGGTCATTCAACCCATTTAAATAAGAACCCAAAACTTTCAGAGCTAAAGGAATGCCACCAGCATAGTTTACGAACAATTCAGACAATGACAATTGAGTTTGTGTGGGATTGGTTTTCTTGAAGGCACGGAGATGAAAAAGTTCCAGAGCCTGATGGTAGTCTAATTTCTCAACTTCATAAATGTCATCACATGATGGTTTAAGCACATGTTTATCTCTACTGGTCACTATAATTCTACTTCCTGCTCCAAACCAACTAGGGTCCCCAGCTAAAGAGTTCAATTGGTCTTGACTATTCACATCATCAAGAACAATTAAAACTCTTTTATTACTGAGCATTTGCCGAACATAATAAGAGTATCCAATATTAGGTGTTATAATATTGAGCTTTCCTTCCTCCAACTCTAATGTTTGAGAAAGAAGCTCCTTGCATAAAACCCTTAATCCATAATAACTTTCAGATCTTTCCCTAACATTTGCAAGAAAGCAAGATCCTTCAAATTGATTTGCGATTCTGTGAAATACAGCTTCAGCAAGAGTTGTTTTACCTATACCACCTAAACCCCAAATTCCTAAAAAGAGAACTTCTGACATCTTAACATTGGACAACAAGTCTAATATTTTTTGAATGCGTGAATTGATTCCCACGAGACCCTTTGCCTCACAATAAAAAACTTGTTCCAATTTTTGACAAATATCTCCAACAGTTAAGTCAACAAGCGTAGACTCTGACCTGCAAAAATTCAAGAGTAAGTTGGAATGTGTTGGAAAGAAAAATAACTGCAAAAATAGATTACATATGATGTGACAAATTAAAAGTAGCTTGGAAAGAATTACATTTGTATTCCTATCAAGTTTTAATGCAATGGATTGAAAATATAAAACAAACTAAAAATAAATTGGTGTAAAAATGGGTCAGTGCTTGAAATTAATTTTCTGTAGGCGTAAATAAAAAAAAACCGGAAAATGTTTGAGATACATTACCCAATAGTATTGGAGTGAAATCCTGATATACTGGCTGCTTTGGCCAAGGCGTTCTTCCACTTCTCAACTTTTGCAGGATTGTGGTTCTTACAATGTTTGGAAAAAGCAATCTCAAACTTACCCCTTTGCTTCCTCACATCTGATGGGTCCACATGGAGGAAAATTGGCAGAACCATTTGTCCATGGGATTCATGGCATTCAATAATCTTGGCAACTTCATCTAAGCAGAAACTAGAAGAAGCATAGTCTTTTGAGAATACAATCACAGCAATCTTGCAATCTTCAATAGCATTCATAAATGTTGGTGTGATTTCTTCTCCTCTGTTGAGCCCATCCTCGTCCATGAAGGTTTCAAATCGTTGATGACGTAAAGCAGAGTAGAGATGACTGGTAAAGTTATTACGAGTATCTTCACCTCTGAAACTCAAGAAAACATCGAACTTCCGTTTCTTGGGATTTGAGGGAGAGATAGCGGAAGACGATGCCATCTATAGAATACAGAAGAAGAATGAAAGAAAATAAGAATTAATCAATGGGGGAATAAGTAGGGAAAGAGTGAGCAATAGAAGAAAATATAAAGGATGGTATTTTTTCAGGTTTTGATAATAATTGATACGAATGAAGATCTCAGGGGATGAAGAGTGCGATATATAACAACCAGAGGCTGAAAATAGTAGATCTGCTACTGAAACAAATTCAAATTAGTTGGAGGGATGAGAGATTATCTAAAAAATTACATTAAATCTTCTTTTTTTATATACATATTTTCTTTTTGCCTTTTGATGATGTGATATAATTAAGTGGGGATTGTCTTTAATCTTTATTACAAATGACCTTGGTGGAGAAAATTCTTTACTTCATTGCCAAGTTTATTTATTGGACGACACAAAGGACAAATTGACTGAACTTTTGCTAACCGTGGAACAAATATATGGCTAAAAGAAAAAAAAAATGCATTTATGTTGTAAATAAATAAGCTCATGAATATTCTCCCAACTCTTCAACTTTATAACTCATATAACTCATACATTTAATTTGAAACTCATACATTTATGCTTTCTTATATAACCTATATGTCTAAACCTATAAATAGAGACTTTTTACATAAAATATGATACAAGAAAAAGTAGTTATTTTCTCCTTAAACTCATTCTATTATTTTTATTATTATAATCTATTTTTATAATATTTTATATAGTTTTCGTATTTTATATCACGTTATCAGTACGAATTCGCTTCACGGAATGAATGTTTCACATTTTTTATTTGGACCCATACTCAATAATGAAGATATTTGCTTTGTTAATAGTGCTACAACACATACCATACTCAAAAGTAAAAAATATTTCTATCATTTGATATTAAAAGATGCTAACGTTAATACTATATCGGGTAATATAAAGTTAATTGAAAGCTCTGAAAGAGCTACTATATTATTAGCTGTAGAAACAAAACTTACCATAAATGATGCATTATTTTCTTCCAAATCTCGAAAAAATTTGTTAAATTTTAAAAATATTCGTTCCAATAGATATCATGTTGAGACTGGAAATGAGAATGATATTGAATATTTATATATTACAAATAATGTATCAAATAACAAACGTATTTTAGAAAGATTGCCAATATTCTCTTCTGACTTGTATTATACAAAAATTAGTACAATTGAGACATATGCTACAGTAAACCATTTACTGATAAAAAATATTCATAATTTGGTATGACCGGTTAGGCCATCTCGGTTCAATAATGATACGTAAAATTATTGAGAATTCACATGTACATCCATTGAAGAACCAGAAGATTTTTCAATTAAAAGAATTCTCATGTGCTGCTTATTCTCAGGTAAAATTGATTATTAGACCATCACCAACTAAAATTGAAACTGAATCCCCTGCATTCTTAGAACGTATTCAGGGTGATATTTGTGGGCCTATTCATTCACTATGTGGACCATTTAAGTATTTTATGGTATTAATTTATGCATCTACAAGATGGTCACATGTGTGTTTATTATCAACTCGCAACCTGACATTTACAAAATTGCTTGCTCAAATAATTTGTTGAGAGCACAGTTTTCAGATTATACAATCAAGTCAATTCGTCTTGATAATGCTGGTAAATTTATATCTCAGGCTTTTAATAATTATTGCACGTCAATTGGAATAATAATTGAAAGGCCTGTTGCACATATTCATACACAAAATGGTTTAGCAGAATCATTTATTAAACGCCTCCAGTTAATAGTTACACCATTATTTATGAGAACAAAACTCCCAATTTCTGCTTAGGGACATACTATTTTACATGCAGTAGCACTTGTGCGTATTAGGCCAACAAGTTATCATAAGTTCTCCCAATTATAATTAGATTTTGGTCAAGAACCCAATATTACTCATCTTAGAATTTTTGGTTGTGCAGTATATGTGCCGATTACTCCACCACAACGCACAAAGATGGGTCCTCAAAGGAGCTTAAGAATATATGTTGGGTATGAATCTTCTTCAATAATTAAATATCTTGAACCACTAACTGGAGATTTATTTACGGCAAGATTTGTTGATTGTCATTTTGACGAAACAATTTTTCCTATATTAGGGGGAGAGAATAAACAGCTGAAAAAAAGTTACTTGGAATGCATTATCACTATCTCATTTAGATCCTCGAACAAAATAATGTGAACTGAAAGTTCAAAATATAATACATTTGCAAAATATTGCAAATCAACTGCCAGATGTATTCACTGATTTAAGAAGAGTTTTTAGTATCTCATATACTAACTGAAAATGCTCATATTCGAATTGATGTTTCTGTAAGACAATCTAATACTACAAAAACTAGCAACACATGCCTGAAGCGTGGTTGACCAGTCAGTTCCAAAAATAAAAATTTTTGAAAAGGAAAAGGAGCAAATAACCAAGATGGTCATGTTATAGAGGCGGATACTCCTGAAGAGACTCAAAACATAACTAATCATAAAACCCCATAAGAGACTCAGGTACCTGAAAATAATAATAATGAAGAGATCTCCATAAGTTATGTCATCATAGGAAAAAGATGGAACCGAAAAGATATAGTTGTAGATAATATTTTTGCATATAATGTTGCTAGTGATATTTTAAAAGAAAATGAAGATCTTAAATACATCTATTGAAGAATGTAGAAATAAAAAAAATTGGCCAAAATGGAAAGATGCAATTCAAGCAGAATTGAATTTACTTTCAAAACGTAAAGTATTTGGACTTGTAGTCCAAACACCTAAAGGTATAATGTCAGTGGAGTACAAATGGGTATTTGTGCGAAAATGAAATAGAAAAATGAAATTGTAAGATATAAGACCTGACATTGATTATGAAAAAAACATATTTTCCAGTAATTGATGCAATTACTTTTAGATATCTAATTAATCTGGCAGTTTGTGAAAAGCTGGACATGTATCTAATGAATGTTGTTACAACCTATTTATATAGCTCACTTGATAGTGAAATTCATATGAAAATCGCTGAAAGATTTAAAATGCCTGAAGCATATAAAGATTGTCGAGAAATTTATTCAATTAAAATTACAAAAATCATTATATGGATTAAAACAATCTGCACGAATGTGATATAATCGTCTTAGTGAATAATCGTCCATGTGTATTTATAAAAAGATTAGGATCAGAATTCGTCATAATTGTTGTATATGTTGATGATTTAAATATCATTGGAACCCTTAAAGAGCTTAGAAAAGCAGTAGATTATTTAAAGAAATAATTCGAAATGAAAGATCTTGGTAAGACAAAATATTGTCTTGGCCTGCAGATCGAGCATTTAAAAGATGAAATTTTTATTCATCAATCAACTTATACGAAAAAGATCCTAAAGCGATTTTATATGGACAAAGCACATCAATTGAGTACCCTAATGGTTGTAAGATCATTAGAAATAAATAAAAATTCATTTCATTCTCGAGAGAATAAAGAAGAACTTTTTGGTCCTAAAGTATCGTATTTAAGTGCTATAAGTGCATTGATGTATCTTGCTAATAATATAAGACCAGATGTAGCATTTGCTGTAAATCTATTGGCAAAATTTAGCTCTTTTCTGACAAGAAGATATTGGAATGGAATTAAGCATATTTTTTGATATCTCGAGGGAACAATTGATATGGGTTTATTTTATTCTAATAAATTCAAATCACATTTAGTGTGTTATGCAGATGCAGGATATTTATCTGATTCATATAAAACTCGATCACAAACAGGCTATCTATTTACTTATGAAAGCACAGTCATATCATGGCGGTCTACAAAGCAAATTTTAGTTGTTACTTCTTCAAATCATGTAAAAATAATTGCAATGCGTGAAGTAAGTCGAGAGTGTGTTTGGCTAAGATCATTGATTTATCAAATCCAGAAGATGTGCAGCTTGCATTTTGGAGAAAATATTCTAAAAATACTGTATGAAAATAATGCAACATGCATAGCTCAATTAAAAGGAGGGTTCATCAAAGGCGATAGAATGAAATACACTTCACCAAAATTTTTCTTCGCTCATGATCTTCAAAAAAAATGTGAAATAGATATTCAACAAATTCGTTCAAGTGAGAATTTGGCAGATTTATTCACCAAAATATTGCCCACTACAACATTCGAAAAGTTGAGATACAGTATTGGAATGCGCAGACTTAAAGATATGTCTTTATGAGGGGGAGTAAAATACACTGCTGTATTCTTTTTCCTTTAGCCAAAGTTTTATCCCACTATATTTTCTTGGCTATATTTTTAATGAGACAGCTTACTATTTGTATTGTAAATATTGTGTACTTTTTTTCCTTCACTAGATTTTTATCCCATTGAGTTTTTTCTAGTAAGATTTTAACGAGACACAATTTCTTAATTTTAATTTTTATGGACATTCAATGGGGAGTGTTGTAAATAAATAAGTTTATAAATGTATTTCCAACTCTCTAACTCTATAACTCATGTAACTCATGCATTTAGCTTGAAACTAATACGTTTATTTCTTTTTATGTAACCTATATCTTTAAGCCTATAAATAGAGACTTCTTACATACAATATGATACAAGATAAAATAATTATTTTCTCCCAATTTTTCTCTAAACTTATTATATTGTCTTTATTATTATAATCTGTTCTTATAATATTATATATAATTTTCGTATTTTATAACAATTTCTTTTTATTTCTATGTGATTAACTAATTAAAAGAGAAATTTATTTAAAAAACTAATTAAAATAGTAAATTTATTAACTTCATATTATTATATTTTGCAGTAAAGTAGAAGAGTTACGTTATATTTTAGGTGAAAGTAATGCTAAAGATAACTTATAATTTTTTAATTTTTTTGTATAACCATATGCTGTTAAAACTCTAGTTTAGAGTCACACATAACACACAAGGCAGCATCACATATTTTGGAGAAAATAGGATGAGAATTTCTGTCCTTCACCCTTTAATTAATAATCGATTTGCAGTTAAAAACTTTCAATTCAAAAAAGGGTGTTGAGGCAACTTCCTAGATCATGCAACGCAATTTCCATATTCTTTTTTCTTTTTTCTTGCCAACTTGGCTTTACTTCATCTGTCTGGAACTGAAAAATGTTCTCTAGGGTAAGAGATGGTAAATTATGGAGAAATTTTCTTTCACAATTTATGATATAATGAAAGAAGAAAGACCTTCAATCGAATTTACAAATTACAATTAATGCTAATATATGATAGTCCGTTTCAAGTAAAATAAATGAACATATTTTTCTCGATATTTTCTGCTTTTTAATCTTTCAAGTCTTTCTTATATGATTTAATAAAATGCAGATGCGATCATTATTTTAACCTCTAAATCTGTTGAAAAAAACTACCAACTCTGTATTCATATATTCAATTAGGAATTCATAGTTCAACGCAAGAAAATGGATGATCAAAAGACAGAAAGAAAAAAAAGAATTTACTTCTTTCTTCATTCTGCAATTTTGTGTCCTCGATCAATACAATAGTTATTTGTTGGATAAATTGAGTGGATCAACTCCTCATCCACCAGGCCTTTATGTAAAAAGTTAAAACACAAACTACAAGCCAATAGAATGTAGAATGTGAATATCTGTTCACTGTTGTTCATTGATATTTCACAGTCCAGTGATAATTTATCAGACTTGCTCACACTGTAAGAAATTTATGAAAGTATAATTTGGACATTGGTGGCAACCAATTGATCCTGAAATCCTTCTTTCAGACAAACTTTAGGCCTTCAAAGTAACTTCAATGGTATGCACAAGCAATGTAAAACAATCACAAGAACAAACTTTGGTGCTTAACTTCCTAGACGAATATCTAATTTTACAAGTAGTTAAACACTTCCTGTAATTTATGACTGCCATAAGATGATTTGACGAAATGGCATATCAACTAACCAAGGCCAGCAGTTGGATTTCTGGGAGTATCCACGTCCACTGGTGGTGGCCTGATTATACGATCAATGAGACCATATTCAAGGGCCTCCTCAGCATTGAAGCGTTTCACTCTGCTCAAGTCCTTGTCAATCTACAAACACACAGCAAATCATGTTCTCAAGTTGGTTGGATAATGTTTATTCAACTCATGTCCCTCAACAAAACCGCAAAACCAAACAATTTGAAAGATAAAGCACGTGAAAAAAATAAAAGAAAGGCTTAATACATACCCCTGAACTTGATAACTTCAATCATTTTGCCCCCTCAATTTTTTAAAAAACCACACATTTTCCTAAATTATAAATTTTCGTTACACTTAAATCCTTAAATGTTGGTGTGAAATTTTCCGTCTAATGAGAAGGAGACCATTTCTTTAGGGTCTATATAGAAAAATTACATATGTTTCTTTCTCATTGGGCAAGAAATTCCACATCAGTATTTAATGACCTATTCTACATGGAAATTAAGAACTTAGGGGGCGAAATGGTTACTCGAAAAGTTTAGGGGACGAAATGACTGATGTTTAAACGTTGAGAGGACTACTGATATATTAAACCAAAAAAAAGGGAGGAGGGTCCACATGCACATCATTGTTTCAGGCACATCTCTAAGTTTGCATTTAACAATCTTCTCAAGCTGTGACGCTATAGATGATGGCACAAAACAAAAGAGATGAACACCAGTTGATTGAAGGAATCAAATAACACGATGAAAGAAATTCCAAATTGACATACTGACCTTCTCAAACGGCTGTCCTGTTTTCTTAGCCAACTCATTATAAAGATAGTCCTTAATTCTAAGAAGCTCATTTGCTTCATTACGAATGTCATCAGCCTGTGAGCATATCATTCAATATAATCAAAATACAATGATTGTCGATTGTGATATCAAGTTACAAATATCCATAAAATGATGGCATTAATACCTGACCACGAGCAGCCCCTGCTGGTGAAGTTAGAGCAACCCTGGAAAGAGGCATTGCAGAGCGATGTCCCTTCAACACAGAAGCAAATCATAAGAGCAAGTTTCAAGATGGAATTTTGAGCTTCAGGCCCCATATACACAACGCAATAAAATACACCGTTTTAAGTAAAACAAAAGGGATTATATAAAGAAAAACAATCAATAGTTACTCTCCTAAAGTGACAACAGCATATTATGTTTGCTATTTAATGAGCCTACAAAGCAATCAATCAGTCAATTTGCAGCTATTACAACAGAGATATATAGAATAGCTACTCTATCGAATGTTAAGTTTTTGTTCAGTGGCTGAATGCTATGGGGACCAGCTCCCCCAGAAGTATGCAACATTTCATCAGCATTGACTTCAAAATCATCCCAGTAGTGTAATATTACCTTATCCCCAGCTGCAAGAATAAAGCCTGCTAGGTTATAGGCAAATCCCACACAGTGGGTACCAATAGGACTTTTTACGCTCTGCATAGTGTCGTAGATAGCCAAGGTTGGAGTAAGCTGCAAATAAAGAAAATTTCATCAGAAATATATCAAATTGGAACAGTAAGTACCAAAATGAATCACTTCACTTTCTGTTGAATAAGATCCAACTAACAAAGAACTCACATCTCCACCAGGACCGTTAATGTATAAATAGATCCTTTTCGAATCATCAATTGTGTCAAGGTACAGCATTGTCGCCAATATTTGGTTGCTAAATTCTTCATCTATATTTTGTCCAATGAAGATAACACGCTCTCGGTACTGCAGTAGATGGAATGAATAAGATTTAGAATATGCACAAACAAATTTTATAAGATATAATGTGCTTTGGAAAGAAAATGAAAAGAAAGATACAACATGCAGCAAGGCTTGACAAACATTTTTAATTAGCGTACAAGGGAGGTTCAAGAAAAAGTATTGGAAATCACTACATGCAACAAATAAAGTACTAGCACTTTGTTACATCGAACGAAAAGATTCATAGATGTATTAAAAGAGGTCCAAAAGCCACTTCACGAGAGGGTTATCACATTCAAATCAAAGACCTAGACACTGCCATAAGCGCTCTGCGGTGAGACAGGAAAAACAAAATATGTTTGACACCTGCCAACTAGTCAACCAATACCAACAAACCGTAAGTACAATCTATATTAAGAATTAACCTTGATCAACTTACAAGGGCATTCCATAAATCAACCCACTGCCAAGTTCCTTCACCAGGAGTTCTATAAGGTACTCTTGGCGTTCCTATAGGCATCATTTTAACTCCTGCCTGTACCGGTCTATGGTTGGGAGTCCTGCAAGCATATAAACAACTTACAAACAATACGTGTATGAATAGCAAATGAAAACAAAGCTCAAAGTTGAATTCTTGAAGCGCAATGCTCCTCCCTGTATGCATATTAATACATGAATAGATGAAATCAACTCAAGTGCCCGGTGGGTATGAAGTGATTCTACAGCCCAATAATATTATATGATGATGAAACACTATATTAAAAACTTGATTTTTCTTTTAAGTAATTTAATATTTAGCCCTAATCATGTCACAGAAGAATATCAAAATAAGCCATAGGTAACTTACCTGCATTGGAGGCTCTTATTAACCCTTCCATAGAATTCTGCTGTCAAATTAGGTCTCCCGGTCGAATACAGCCCTGATTTGAGAAAATCAGATTAAATTAGAAAAGGGAGGATAGGAAAAAAGGGGGCAAAAAGACAGACTTTAGAGGAGAAAATGAAGGAAAGAACCAGACTTGAAGATTGAACCTTCAGCCCTGAGTAAAGCTTGGTTCCGCAGCTGCCAATTAAAACAGAAATCTCATTACTAAAACAAACGAAAGAGTTCCGATAGCTGATATTACAGCAATATTGATAATAAGAGTATGCATATGCGAAGTATGAAATGTATAATAGAGTATCTATAAGAAAGGAACCTGAGAGAAGGTTGGTTAAGGTTTGAATTGAGAGAGAACGCCATTTTCACTTGGAAGATGAAGTTTCAGTAAACCAAGCCTGCAGTGAAGGCTTAGCTTTAATGGCTAGATACGGCAAGGATAAGATGCTATCCGTCTCATTGTAACTGTTACCATCAGCTTCTGTTGGCCGTTCGATTTGAGTGTCCTAATGAACTTGATAAATTTAATTTTTTTACTCTTCTTTAAAAAATAAATAAATAAATAAATAAATGGCTTATTTATTTTCAAATATATCTAACATACTGGAATTTTTTCTTTTTTTTTTAATATATAATTACATATTTGAGAGCTCAATGAGCGAAAATCCAATCTAATTAATTGGAAAAATTATCCAACTCTCAATAATTTGAATTGAAACTTTTAATTTACATTTCGTCCAAATATATTGAGCCAATAACTTACCATAATTTAACAATTAATAAATGATTTTACACTATAAATCAATTGATGGATCAATTTTTCATTGAATATCTAAACTAAATCTTCATAAACCAATTCAATGATAATTTATTAGTATTATTTTACATATGTAGGGGCTTATTATATTAAATTGGTCTACACCATTCTCCATGGCCATATGTAGTAAGCTCAATGGAGGCGCAATTCAAAGAGAAGTTACAAGGAAATATGGCAAAGTTTCCAAGCACAAGCACAGAAGCACTTGCAGTTTAGGAAGCAAGACAATTAAAGAAGATCATGGCAACTATCTTCCCCAGTCTTCATCTTTTTGTTTGTATAATGCTTATGCGCAAGCATAAACAAGTGAAATCAAAATAGGAACTATTTGTGACTCAAAACTGGAGCACTGTTGCGAAACCAGTAAATCAATTCAACTATGAATCTTGAACAGGCTAGTTCAACAGCTCCACTGAAAAATCATCAAGAATTGTACAAGACTTGCTCTTATAATACGGCTCCAAAACTATAGGGTATTTCAGTCGAATTAAACAACTGAGCTATTTTGCATCAGACACATTATCACAAAGAAATTGTCTGAAAAGTTAAGGCCAGTGCTTAGGAAAGAGAAAGACTACGTATCTCAACAGTCAACACCAAATCAATAAGATGGTGAAAACAAGGAAAAGAGCAAAAAAAAAATCAATTAATTTGGCTTCTCGTAAGAATTCTGGTCTCTGAACTCAGCAATAGCACTTCGTATCATTTCAGAAACATGGGGTTGCACAAAGAGGTGAGTACTATCCAAAATATGAATAATGAACTTCTGTGATGCAGGTAGCGAAGCATTCATATTGATGATAAATTGTGCCATTGGGATGTCACTGCAACATGAAAATAACCACAGTATCTCAGCAACCAAATCAAAACCAGCAAGGCTCTTGCATTTCACCTGCTTGGTTATTGGTTCAAAAGGAATTGCTGCCTTGACATTCAATAATCAGATGCTATAACTGACAAAACAGGATTGATGGGGACGGAATAAACGTAAGGGCAAAATCAAGCAGAGATTAAGGGCAATTAAATATTTACCATGATATGAACAGTCCTTTAGTGGCATTCACCATCTTGCTTCAGCAAAAACCTATACCACCCCAAAACAGCAGAACACATTCTGATCATCACTTTACACAATTCAGATACACAAGGGTACTCATTTTGAAACCAAGATATGTTAATTGTTCGATAATTGAACTTAAGAGTGAACAAGCTGAGATCATTAGCAAGATGCACATCCATTTATGTGGAAAGTTTCAAAATTGAAATTATTAGAAAATTACGAGGCAACTGAAATTTTGCTAGCATTAGCAATTTAATCAGTATTGTTTTACCCCGAAAATTGGCTAGAGACAAACACAAACCAAAGGTTACAAGAGAATCTCACCAAAGTTCATCCAACCATCAACAAACTATAGGAGCTAGAAGAAAAGATAAAAACACGGGTGATTTAGTTTGATTGCACTCGTTTACACAAATCTAATGTGCATCGAAACCCGACCCTATCAACGCGAAATGGCGATTTTCCACTATATCTCGAACCCAAGCGACCCCAAATATAATTCGAGACCCTAACTTAACAACCGAATATTTTCGTGACCCGACCCGACCAACCCGTACAATCTCCGTTGAAGGATTCACTCAAGTTCTATCCAGTATATCATAAAAATCAAAGAATTTATGTTACTTTCCTTAGTAATAGTAATTCAGACATGTACAAAATGCACAAGCCAAAGAAGAACTAGACGCAGGAATTACCACCATTACCATTTACCAAGAACTCAAAATGCAATTAATTCCTCATTGAGGAGAAAGAATGCAAAAGAAAGATTGGATTTCACAGCAAACAATTTCTCAGCAAGCTTTGATTTCACAGCAAACAAACAGAAAAGAGAGAAAGGAAAGAAGCAGAGGAATTATTGGTTTCACTTTTTGCCAACGATGGGGGTGGCGACAGACGGAGATCGGTGGCTACTGTGAGTGGCGACGGCGAGTGCTGCAGGAGATTGATTTTGAGTGTTTTTTGGGATTTGATGAAATACAGAGAAAAGGACGATAGAGGAAGTGAAGAAATGCATTTTAAGTTTATAGATTTTAGGTCTTGTTATCCGGAATTTTGATATTTTTTTAATTGGACCTGATCCATATACCCCCCAACAAATCTGTTCGAATACAAATTTCAGATCGAATTTCACACACCCTAAAATCACGAGCTGTAAGTGAAAGTAATAATTTTAATTACCTAATTATGCTCCGTTTTAAAGTTATTATAAAAAATTATTTATGGTTAATTAAATAAAAATTATTTATACTAATGGATGATTGGTAGGATCAACTTAAATAAAGTTTTTTTTTTCCTAAATTAAATTTTATATATCAAATTAATAAAAAATTGTCATATAAAATAAATTATTTAAAAAAAATATATGAAATGACAATTAGATGGCAATTCACAATGAAACAGGCGGATAAAATTGTATTAAAGTTTAAAGCAGCAATTAAACTATTTATCTTGTAAGTCTTGATAGGAATATGCACTTCCTTCAACAACACAATTTTTTAAAATAAAACAAATGTATATTAATATCAGAATCACATTGTCAATTACAAGGAGAAGAGGGAATAATGAGACAATCATAAGAATGCACTATTCTTCTATTATTAGCATATGTTTGGCTTTGGCTCCTCGTTCCACTAGTTCTGCTAATGTTCATACAAAAGAGTTAAGGGTCTATACTTATTTCAAACAAAAAATGTTTCACAAAAGAATCACATGACAAAAATATTTTAACTTACTTCAATATCTTAAATAAATTTATAATCCTTTGAAGATTTTATTCCAAACAATTAGCAAAAATGTATACAACTACAATTTTATTCAGAAACAACACAAACAGAAGCTACTGCTACTACTACAACTGCATGCTAAGGAACTGGAAACAGCTAAAATATGATACTTACTCTTTAAAGGAAAAAGGTTAATGAAATTAATTAATGGCTTCAAGGAAAAAAATACCATTTGACATTAGCCATAGGCCAGGAAATGTATAGCACCTAAAAGCTACGACACAATCCTGGAATGTGAACTATATCAATTACAACAGCAGCACTGTCGTTCTAACCCTTCCAGCAATTCACAGATACCCAGTACTTTCAAGTAATATAACGGCGAGGTACTCAAGCATGCAACTAATTCATGTCCTGGTCTTCCAGTGCAGTCAAAATCATCCTACATGTAAAAATATGAGTTAAATTGAAATCATTTAAGTAATCTCAATTGTGAAACAACTAATATCAGCTTCATAGCATTGTCAAATACCAGAAAATTGCAAGGAAAAGGAGGACAATGAGATAGAAGAGTTTGAAAAGGCGCTGCTTCTTTTCCCAATGAAGCAAATTGAATATCTCTGTCACATCTATCAGATGCCTTCGTCGCATGTAACTGATCATTGGAAAAGAGATGTTATAATATAAAAATAAAAAAGATAGCAGATTTCTAACCGTTCTAGGGAAGCCTAGAGAACATGAAATATTGAAGCAAATGGAGGATCTAAAAATTCATCATCGCAGTAAAATGAAATGAAGTTGCAAGAACACATCACTGCATCATGCATAATAACACTGGCATTGGCAACGCATCTTAATGAGATGGATCAAAGGGACCGATTAATCCCATAACCATTTCTCAAATCCATTTACCTTGTCAGCAGAGGGACTACCAACTCCTTACCTCTGTACATCTATAAAATTTACAATTTTTAGGCAAACTGAAATCTTCAATAACATCCCTCTAACCGGTAGCTCCTAAAAAGGGCACCTCACAATGGCAGAATAGACTAGAGTGCTAAGAGGTAAGAACACAAAGACAAGTCCTTAAACATTTGGATACCATGATACCATCATTATCATTTCACTAACAAATGATATAATAGACCTTCACTTCAACAGTCACAAGTTGCTTAAATGTAACCTTCACTTGACCTTCTGAGTGAAACTTGCAGGTTGCTTAAAATATTAAACCCCATGCTTAACCTTCAAAAAAGTCCTCACAGCTAGCTTAAGTACATAAATCATGACCCCAAGGCCAGGGCCTTGTGTCCACAAAAGAATCACGTAATAGTGAGCTAAAGGAAAAGGCTTCTAAAGCATTATCTAACTACACAATTTACACATATTCCTGAAGATTGGTCACACTACAGTCCAAAAGGCAAACATTTAATCAACTAAGCCACATAAAATGTAGTAGCATAGCGAACATAACTGGTTAAGAAAATCTCACTCAGTCGTTGGAAAGATTAAAATTTTTGCGCTAGTGGCGCACAAAGATCCCATCTCAATTTTTGCACAGATGGTTAAGAAAATCACACTCAGACATTGAAAAGATTAAAATTTTTGCACTAACGGTGAGCAAAGATCCCGATTACCTTTGCTATCATTAAAAGATTATCAAACAGTTCAAATAGATGAAGCAAAAATACAAAGGAGAAAAGAAAACTCACAGCCTGACATTGTAGTAAAGGTATGGAACACACAAAAGTGACATACACCAGTGCCCTGTTAGGAGAAAAAACAAGCATAAAACTCCTTCGGTTATATACTCTGGCAAAATCACTTTGTTTATCCGGGATGATGAATCATAAGGATTGATATAATCAAATTCCAGATCTGCCAAGCACATAAGCTGCAAAAGAAAATTTTCTGGAATGTTAAGCTTCCATTAATTAACATCATAAACCTCAAATCGCAATGGTAAACCACAAAAAAAAAAAAAAAAAAAAAAAAGCAAACCTAGCCCTGAGATGAAATTCTCACGCATTGTTCTAATTTTAGAATCCCTAAAAGCATATCAAATCTAGCAATTACTAAAATGAGGCTTCATTATAATTACTTGCATTTTATTGTTTGACTAAAACACAAGTACTTTGCAATTATCCATGTATAACTATGAAATTTACCACTTAATTGCTCTAGCTTCTCAACAATTAAAAGCTGAGAATTAGAAGATATCCATTAAATTAGCAAACCAATAACACCGCACCTAATGAGCACCATTATGAAAACAGCATTTTTAAAAAAAAAAAAAAAAATCAGCTCTGAATCCCGAGCAAATTCAACTAGGTGTATTTCTAGATAAAATAGCAATATGAAGTGGAATCAAACGAATAAATACAGAGAATCAACAAATTGACGAAAAAAGTTCCGCTTTCACTCTTTACTGTTTAAATAATATTATTAATTGATGCGGTTCTCATAAATTAATCAAAATATGGAGCTAAACGAAGCAAAGTTCTGGACTTTGTTGACCAATTAAAACAGAGGTTTAAGGATTAACCTGAAAGACGATGAGGACTAGTAGGGCTATAAGGAAGAAGAAGGATATGAGCCACACATACAGATCCCCCATGCTCCTTACCCTACTCAATCTCTCTCTCTCGAATTCTCTCTCAAATCTTGCTTCGGCTTTGCTAGAAGGGCGTACGATAAGAACTGACAACAACTTGGGGAGTAATGCGCACTCTGTATAGTTAGTTAGTTTCAATAAGCAAAGGGCTTTTCATTTTAAGTTTTAACCTCTCTTTTTATTTTTCAATGATAATCTTCTGTTTTTTATTTACTTTGGTAAATTTTTAAAAGAATTACAGTTTTAATTTTTATTTTTCTCCTGTTACAACAGTTTTAATTACCAATGTCAAAGGTTTCCCTTAATTACACAAGGAGTAATTACAGTTTTAATTACTAATGATCAAAGTTTTCCCTTAATTACCACAAGGAGTAATTACAGTTTTAAATTATAATGATAAAAAAGTTTGCCATTCTTATAATATACTCCATCTATTTTTTTATAATTGTCACTTTTATTATTTTTACTATAATTAAAAAATATTAATTAATCTTGAATTTAAAAAAAAAATTGAGTGATTCAATGTATATTAAGTGATTTAATGTAAAAAAATGAATTTAATTGGTCAATTTTTATTGAAAATAAAAATTAAATTGGAAAGGAAAAATTAAATTGAATTGGAAATCTAAAAGTAACAGATAAATAAAATTTGAATTTTATTTAAAAGTGATAGATAATAAAGAACGGAGAGAGTATTACTAATTATTTTTGTGGTATAAAATGTAAAACTGAAATTTGAAATGCGATAGTATACACATTTAAACCGTTTGATTGTCTGCGCACCATTAAACGATATATATGTATACATGTCGAATTACTATTTTTAAATTTTTGTTATATCATGTAGAAAAAAAATAAATAAATGGTAAAGCATCATAATTTTCTTTTTTGATTTTATGAGTAGTGAGTTGGACAGATTGTGAAATAATTATAAATGAAGTAATATAATAAGATATCAATCAATGAAGCTTGATATTTTTAGGTTATATACAAGATAAAATGAAAATGAAAATGAAAAAATAGCGTTTTAATTTTATTTAAAAAAAAAAGCAAATAAATAAAGGTGAGTTGAATATTGAGAAATTATGAAAAGAATCTGTAAATAACTTAAAGAGAAGGGAAGGAATATTTGGACTCAAATCAAATCATTCCTTGCACAGGGGGAGATTGAGATACATTTCTGCAACACCACACCACACCATGACATTTTTCTTTTCTTTTATTATTTTATCTTTACAAAATAATTATATAACGCAATATGATTTTCTTTTCTTTAGGGGAACAATTGATGAGTATATAATAATTGAATATTATTATGAGTACATTCCAGAAATAGGAAAATATCACTTCTTTTCTTTAGGGGAACATTTTTTTTTAAAAAAAAAAAACAGACCTAAATGATTTGCATTTACGTAGAAAAACTAAAAGAAAAAAGGAACTATTTTATTTTTATGTAATATTTTTATAATAATTTGATTCATGAAAATAGTATAGTAATGAACCAAATATCATGGAAATAGTAAGGTAAGCACTCTGATTTTTAAAGTTTCAATAGCATCCTAACAAGAATTTGCACAATGATAGAGCGTATATAGTTTGAGGCGAAATTAATATATATGAAGAAAAAATCTATAGCAGGAAGTCCAACAACTTCAAAAATGAAAATGTTGAGTTGTTAGTAATTATTTTTGGTTGGTGAGAGGAAGGAGAGTTGATTGAGGTGGAAGTCTTCGAGTTTGAGCATAAGAAGAAATTCCTTGACCCCAAATTTATTAATTTCTCTTCTTCCTTCAAACCTGCACCCAACAATTCCAACATTTCACTACTTGCAGTTGCAATTATACACTAATCAAACATTTTGGGCCTCTTTTCTTAATTAAAAAGAACAACTTATTTAAATATTTTTTATTAATGGCCAAAATCCAAAAGCAAAGACAAGAGGAAATGAACTTACTTTCCAAGCTAAACTGGGAGTAATGAAGCTGAAAAGCATCAGGATTAGTATCTTTAAGAAGAGGTCTCCTCTTCTCCTTCACGTAAATCTCAATCGCCGCCTTTATCAAATCTCTCACTCTATTCTCCGGCGACATGATTACCTGCACTGCCCCTAAACTCCTCTCTATATTCACATTCAACAGCAACTTACTCAGCCTATTCTCCGACGTCCTCGCCGGCAACGTCAACTTTCCAGGTACAGAAATAGGACCACCGCGTCGGCGAACGAGGTCGGAGTATCTCTCCGGTGGAAACGTCTGCAATGACCTTTCGAAGTTGGAGCGAGGCCCGCTGGTTACAATGTGGCGGAAGGTGATTGGAGCTCGAGAAGTCATGGGATTGATTGATTAGTTAATGTGTACAGGATTTTGATTAGAAGTAGAAATTAAGGATTTTGTTGGGGTTTTTGCAGAGAATAAGGAAGGAGATAAGAGGTGTAGTTTTGGTATTTAGAGAGACATTTTCAGTTACGTCATGATGTTTGCAACGGCATTCTGGGGGTTCAGACAGTTAAAAGAGAGAGCGCGAAACTTCCTAGAAGGCGGTTAATTTTGGGTGTTTCCCTTATTATTGGATTTTATCACATATAATTGAGGTTTCTTTTAACATGTGAGATCAAAAACATTTATTGTGGTCCACTTAAAGTGATAATTTTTAAATTTCAAAAAGAATCAATTATGTATTTTTTTTATTTTATCTGCAAAAAAAAATAAATAATAATTAACGGGATGGGATGCATAATGATAAAGAACTAATAAAAATATATTTTAGTAAATTATAATTTTTTTATCTGCATAAACAATTGAAAAGGAGGAATGAGTGTATGATATTATTGAAATGTAAATGTTAAAGTGAGTTAGATATGTAATTTAGTGAAGAGGGGGAAGAGAGAAGCTTAGATTGGAAAAGTATGTATATCCGGTAGCTTTGAAGAGCTAAACTGTCTTCATACGCCGCTACACACCATTATGGATTTGTCTTTAAGAATCTGAAGTTGTCATTAAAACAATTCAACCCACGAGTTTTGCTTCCAAGTTGCCTGCGTTCTTCAGTTGTTTAATCAAACAGCACCACATTCCAACTTCTCATAAATCAATAACCAATCCACCACTTATGTTTTCATACCCACCTTTCAAATTCCAACATCAATTTAGAGCTTTTATTTGATTCTGCATAATATTTATCAAACCCTCCTTTTTTTTTATACCAAATCGATCACATATCTTAAAATAATTTTAATGACTACTAATGAATGTATTGGGCCTAAGCAGGCCCAGATGGAGTACAATAGGTCCAAATAAGCCCATTAAGTCAAGTAAAAAAATTAAAAAATGAATTTCATTCATGAACTCGGTGACTTTGCACCTGACATTCTAAAATATTCCAATGTATATTGATTTTTTTTTTTTAATACTAAAATATTTATGCGATTTTCTTCCATGTTCTATAGATAGCAATAGTCAAGATTATGGGCTTAAATTCATTCTGCCGACCACGCTTCCTATTTCAAGTTGGGCTATTTCCTAACAATTCTCCTCTGTCTCCCTCCATCTTACACGCTCAATTAATAAATTAATAAAATTAAAAATTCTCCACTCCTTGAAAAATCAATCATAATTTCTTTCGATTCAATTACCTTTGCACCACACTTATCTTTACAACCCCAATAATCATTCCAATGTAAATGAGAACCATAATTTCATATTTACATTTACAGGTGTAGATTTACAGTAATTAAAAAAAAATTGCATGATATAAAGGCAAATAATAGTAAGAAACAATGGTGGTGTTGTAAGAGTTCTGCCAATAATATGTCGCAGTACTCTCATATTGGTAGAAGACTTTGATCATTTCCAGCAGACCAAGACCTTCCAGAGCCTACGTGATCTTCTCATGATCTTGGCAAGTTTCTGAGCAAAAAATGATGTAAGTATGTATGCTGGCTGCGGTTCTGGTGATGCTGAATTTTCTCTAACCAAAATATTATGCGAAGCCAGAGGCGAGTTCGTTCCATTACTACTTCGGCTGCTGCCACTTCTTCTCAGATAGAAGCTTCTGCTACCAAGATCTCCAATCACCTCTGATTTTTCTAAACCTATAAACAACAACATAAATCATCACCACCATATCCAATGTTAATGTTATATATGTAAAAGGGTCTTAATTGCAACTAAGAAGAAGATAGCATATACTGTTTGAAACAAGCAGAGTGGAGGAGTTTCAACCAATAGAGACCCTGAACTCAAATTTATAGTTTATAACCTGTAATTTAACTTATCCAAGTTCTAATCTTGAAACACAATCTTAAACAATAAGGAAGTTTTCTTCTTAGAGACAATCTCAATTTTTAACAAGAACACCTAGAGAAACATATAAACGATATAACTATCCCTCAATCAATTGAGATGCAAAAATCATTTCAATGGCAAACTGAAAGCTTGAACTTACTTTGAAGGCTGAAATAGGAGTGATGCAATTCATAAGAAGATGATTGATTCTTATCAAGCTTGGGAGTCCTCCCTTCTTCAGAGTATTTGTCTACAACAAGCTTAATTGTATCCTCCACACTGGACCCCAATTTAACCATAGTCCTTACAGGTCCTGGACTTCCTTCTACTGTTACATTAACCACTACCTTTGCATCTTTCTTGTAACACTGCACTCCCTGCACATCATATTTCATCTCAAGATCATACAAATTGTTGATCTCATCCATAATATTGGGAAACTTTCATTTTAGATTTGCATGATCAATTTGAATTAATTGGCAATAATACAGTTCAATTCAGATGATTTAACAATGCATGACATTAGAATAATATAACAGTAATATTCAGTTTTTTAAGCAAGGGAGAAAATTGATTGACCAAAATTTAAAAAAAAAAAAATTCAATCAAGAAACAGATAAAATTCAGGCCCTCAAAATCAAAATAAACCCAAAAACAAGAAAAGAAGACAGACCAAAACTTTATGCATACCTCGAAGCTTTGAGGAGAAGAAAAGGAGATCAAAGCAGGAGAGGAAGCCAAAACATCTATGCAAGTCTGAGGCCAAGGAAGAAAGCCACCCTCGTCTTCAGACCCCAAACCCCTCTTTTGTTGATCTTCAACGTCACTGAACCCACCACAACTGCTCCTCTGTAGCATGGGCTCCGATGAGCAGCGCTTCAATATCTGAATGGGTTTAGAGGGCTTCACCGATCGCCGAGGAGGAGGGGTTTTTCTGCTGGGTGAAGGCGACGGAATATGTGGCCTGAGATTCCGGCTGCTACCGGACGCCGGAATTCTTCGCCGGCGATTCCTCTCGGTCATGAATTTAATCGAGAAAAAAAAAACGTGAAAAAGAAACGGTAATGAAGAGGTTTTAATGGGTTTTTGGGTGTTTTTGAGAGTAAAAGAGTGGTTTGTGCGTGAAGATGGTGTGGGGAAGGAGAAGAGGAAGGGCAGTTGGAAGGTAGTTGGGGGAAGAGTTGATTTTTAACTGCTGTTTGATTTGTCGTCTTTGGATCTTTGGGCTCAAAAACGACACCACTCTACTCCAAATTCAATAGGTAATTGGTTGCCTTTTTTGATAAACGTCATCGGTTTCCTTTTTGTTTGCCGTTTCAGACTTCTAAGTATGATATATCTCTCACATCCAATAATTAAACGAAATAAAATCGACTGATAATTTATATGAAATTATATTCAAGTGTCTTAAGTTATTTTAAGGTTTAATTTATTTTAAAGTAGTAGGAGCCCATAAAACCATCGCAAATGAGTTTGGTGGGGTAAAGAATAGTTTATAATTGTGGTGAAATAATCTTAAAATATAATTATCAAATTAGATGTATTTGTTTTAAAAAAAATTTCAAGAAATTTGTGCCTTGTAATTAGTGAATTTAATATGAATTGAGGTGTGTATTCTTGTTTAAAGGATCGGTGGGATAAAGGATGCCGTCATAAGCTTTTAAGTCCAAACTTTCTCTCAATTATGTGCCACTAAATTAAAGAATTGGTCGTAAATAATTTGATGATGCAAACTACTATAAAGTATGAAAAATATTTTATGGAACAACAAATTCCGACTATTCTCTTTCATTTCCTTTAATTGAAATTCGGAATCATGAGCTTTGCTTTCCAAGAAATCTTAATAAATAAAATACCATTATTATTATTTTTTTCCTTTCCTTTGAGTAAAGCCAAGTTGATAATAACGTTATGACTTGAAATAAAATAAACAATAAGCTCGTCATATATTTTATTCAATTATTAAAATATATAAAATTGTAGGCTATGGAAATTGAAATTTATGTAAAATTACAAGGGATGATGTAAGTACCAAGTAATCTCCATTGACACTAACCGTCCAATTAACAGGATCCATAAATCTTCCTTTTTCTCTTTACACCTCATTCATAGTTTGCCTGCCCCAACTTAATTTTCTTTTTTAAAGAAAATGAAATGTTTTGTCGCATTTCAGGTGCCTACTCGTGATACTTTGCCTTTCTTAAGAAAAAAGAAGTGATTTTTCTCCTAAAAAATTTTCCAAATGTGAAAGAGTTAAGTGGATTCAATCCAACTACAACCTGGTATTTTGGCCAATTTCTTGTCTTGGACTATCCTCCTTAGTTTCTTGGAATCATCCCACCTCCCAACAGAGGCATAAATGTTGGCAAGAAGAGAATAGTAACTTCTTGTCTCATGTTCCAACTCAAAGCAATGCTTAGCTGCAACCTCTCCAAGTTCCACATTTCCATGTACCTCACAGGCAAGCAATAAAGCTCCCCATACCTCCACCCGTGGCTGCATTGGCATTCTTTTTATCAGCTCATATGCCTCCTGTAATCTTCCTGCCCTCCCTAACAGATCCACCATGATCGCATAATGTTCGAATGAAGGCACGAGTTGCTGATCTATCATCGAGTTAAAGCATCTGTAACCCTCTTCAACTAAACCAGCATGGTTATAGGCAATTAATAAGCCCATATATGTGACTAGATTAGGTTGAATTTGAGCATCCACCATTGCATCAAACAATTTAATGGCATCAGCAATCTTCCCATTTATGCCACATCCCAATATCATTGCACTATAAGCAACCACATCTTTTTTCTTCAAACCACGAAACAGCTCATATGCTTTGTCAATGCTGCCACACTTCGCATAAAGGTCGATCAAAGCAGTGAGCAAATGATCATCAAATTCCATTCCAACACGACTCATATATGACTCAATCCATGACCCAAATCTCATGTCCCCTAACAGTGAACAAGCAGACAAAATGCTTACCAACGTCAGTTTATTCGGTTGAATATCAGCTCTCAACATCTCATTGAACAAATGGAGGGCGTCCTTTGGCCGGTTATTTTGAGCAAAGCAAGATATCATGGCATTGAACGAGAGAAGACCCTTCTCGGTTATCTGAGAAAACAGTTCCCAAGCAGACTCGACACTTCCATATTTCGAGTACCCAGAAATCATTGTAATCCAGGAAATGTTGTTTCTTTGAGGCATTGCATCAAAAAGCCTCCGTGCTGATCCTATGTCCCCAGCATCCACATAGCCGCTAATCATGGCATTCCAAGAAGCATAATTTCTCTCAGGCATCTGCTGAAACAAATGGCAAGCATGATCCATATCTCCAATACTTGCATACCCTGATACCATAGAATTCCACGACACAACGTCTTTCCTTGGCATCTGGTCAAACACATGCTGAGCCTCTGATAATTTCCCTATTTTCAAATATCCATGTAAAATTGAATTCCACGAAACTACATTTTTCTCCACCATCCCATCAAATACTTGCAATGCAGAGTTCATATCACCAAGTTTCGAATATAAACCCACTAGGGCTGCTTGTACATAAACACAACTACAAAATCCATATTTATAAATTTGAGCATGAATAAACATTCCTCCGATCTTATATACAATCCTGGCACATGCCCTTACTGCAGATGATAGCGCATATGTGCTTGGATAAAGCCCTTGTCTAAGCATTTGAACATAGAGAGATAAGGATTCCTTGAACTCACCTTGCTGTGATAAATATCTAACTGCACAACCCCATGAAAAGGTGTCTGGATTTCGCAAATGCCAAAGGATATTCTGGACATATTGAGCAATATTTCTAGAATACGTGCCAGCAGATAGAAGGATTTGACGAACCAAGAGAGGCTCAAGTTTATGAAGACTCTGGACAACAATCTTTGCATGGATTTGTTTTGCCTGATTAACAGTCAGAAAGTTATTCAACAATGTCGTTAACCGAGCGGCCACCATCCCCCTGACAGTGTTGGGAGATTTCCTTACAAACCATTGGAATTACATCTTCAGTTAAGAGCCAATCCAGGAAGCACCATTCATCCTGCATGATAATTAGATTGGCTTATTTATTTTCAAATATAACTAACATACTGGAATTATATATATATATATATATATATATATATATATACACATACATATTTGAGAGCTCAATGAGTGAAAATCCAATCTAATTAATTGGAAAAATTATCCAACTCTCAATAATTTGAATTGAAACTTTTGATTTATACTCCGTCCAAATATATTGAGCCAATAATTAACTTACCATAATTTAAAAATAAATAAATGATTTTACACTATAAACCAGTTGATGGATAAATTTTTCATTGAATATCTAAACTAAATCTTCATAAACCAATTCAATGATAATTTTTTAATATTATTTTACATATGTAGCGGCTTATTATTAAATTGGTCTACACCATTCTCCATGGCCAAATATAGTAGTTCAATGGAGTCGCAAGTCAAAGAGAAGTTCTTAGGTAATATGGCAAAGTTTCCAAGCACAAGCACCTGAAGTTTAGGAAGCAAGACAATTAAAGAACACCATCGGAACTATCTTCCCAAATCTTAATCTTTTTGTTTGTATGATGCTTATGCACGAGCATAAACAAGTGAAATCAAAATAGGAACTATTTATGACGCAAAACTGGAGCAATGTTGCGAAACCAGTAAATCAGTTCAACTATGAATCTTGAACAGGCTAGTTCAACAGCTCCACTGGAAAATCATCAAGAATTGTACAAGACTTGCTCTTACAAGAGGGCTCCAAAATTAAAGGGTATTTCAGTCGAATTAAACAACTGAGCTATTTTTGCATCAGACACATTATCACAAATAAATTGTCTGAAACAAAGCATCAAATGGAAGTTAAGGCCAGTGCTTAGGAAAGAGAAAGACTACATAGCTCAACAGTCAACACCAAATCGATAAGATGGGGAAAACAAGGAAAAGAGCAAAAAAGAAATTAATTAATTTGGCTTCTCATAAGAATTCTGGTCTCTAAACTCAGTAATAGCACTTCGTATCATTTCAGAAACATGGGGTTGCACAAAGAGGTGAGTGCTATCCAAAATATGAATGATGAACTTCTGTGATGCAGGTAGCGAAGCATTCATATTGATGATAAATTGTGCCATTGGGATGTCACTGCAACATGAAAATAACCACAGTATCTCAGCAACCAAATCAAAACCAGCAAGGCTCTTGCATTTCACCTGCTTTGTTATTGGTTCAAAAGGAATTGCTGCCTTGACATTCAATAATCAGATGCTATAACTTACAAAACTGGATTGATGGGGACAGAAAAAACTTAAGGGCAAAATCAAGCAGAGATTAAGGGTAATAAAATATTTACCAGGATATGAACAGTCCTTTAGTGGCATTGACCATCTTGCATCAGCAAAAACCTATACCATCACAAAACAGCAAAACGCATTCTGATCATCACTTTACACAATTCAGATACACAAGGGTACTCATTTTGAAACCAAGATATGTTAATTGTTCAATAATTAAACTTGAGAGTGAACAAGCTGAGATCATTAGCAAGATGCACATCCATTTATGTGGAAAGTTTCAAAAATTAAATTATTAGAAAATTATGAGGCAACTGAATTTGCTAGCATTAGCAATTTAATCAGTATTTTTTTTACCCAAAAATTTGCTAGAGACAAACACGAACCAAAGGTTACAAGAGAATCTCACCGAAGTTCATCCAACCATCAACAAATTATAGGAGTTGAAGAAAAGAGAAAAACACAGGTGATTTAGTTTGATTGAACTCATTTACACAAATCTAAAAAGTTTAGATAACAATTAACAACAGTATTTCTGATAGTGAAGTTGAGAAGTTGGAAAAAAAAAATTACTCACCTTTGAATAAAGACGGCAGATACTGGTGACAGCTTTAATCTGCGGCCGCAAAGGTGGTGGCAAATTGAAATCGAAGAGAAAGACGGAAAGAGACGAAGGGAGTAAGAGAGGACGACCTATTGTTCTCGGGCAACGGAGAAAGAAAGTTTTTAAATTTTTATCAATTTATATTTTATATAATACATGTTCAATTAAAAATAAACAAATAAAAGTAAACCGATGGGTTGAAGGAAGAAATCAATGGATTTCCAATATCACGAACCGAAAGTGAAACTAAAAATCGATTTTCTAAAATAAAAATCAGAAATCAAAATTACCACTTCGATTAACCTAAAAAGCCAATTTGATTAGCCAAAAATCTGTGTACTAATTTTCAATATGTTATATATAAAATTTATTTATATTTTAATGGAGTATTAATTTGATGTACCTGTGCATCTACCATCAGATCTAGCGAGATGGGAACATCTGAATTAATAATACATACATTTACATCACGCACCAAATCATGCTTCATTTTGAAGTTGTTATTATTTATTGTTAATCAAATAGAAATTATTTATACCAATGGATGATGATTGGTAGGATTAACGTAAATGAAGTTCTCTCATAAATGAGTTAAAATAATGAATTTTTTTTTAAAAAAATTCAATTTAATGCATCAAACTAATAAAAAATTAACACATAAAATCAATTAGTTAAAAAAAAAAAGAAACGGTAGTTAACATGCATTTACAATGAAAATGAAAATGCCGATAAAATTGAATTAAAGTTTAAAAAAGCAATTAAACTATTTATCTTGTAACTCTTGATAGGAATATGCATTTTCTTGAACAACATAATTTTTAAAATAAAACAAGTGTGTATTAATATCAGACTCACATTGTCAATTGTCAATTACAAGGAGAAGGGGGAATAATGAGACAATCATAAGAATGCACTGGCCATCCACATGCCACAGAATTTATTAGTAGGACTTCCAATGACTAGCACATAGCAAATGGTGAAGGATTCAGATGGGAATAACATCAGCTACTCAGCTTATATCTCCTAATTTATAGGCCCCAGCATCAAAATTGCAAAATGATATGATCCAATCAAAAAGTATTACTCCTTGTTTTCCTGTTATTGTTATAATATAGAATAAAAAGCAGAGAAGAAAGAGCTGAACTGGAAGCAAATTAACAAACAAAGGTAATTACAAGGGTTCAATTATCTAGCCCTTAGAAATTGCAATCATAAAGCACAAAAACCAGCAGACCTAACCCTTATATGAAAGTAATGCGCACTCCATATCCTTAGCTTTCGATGACCAAGAAGGACTTTAGCTTTCGATGGAAAACAAAAAATAAAAATAAAGAGTTGAACTGGAAGCAAATCCAGAGACAAACGTAAATACAAAGGTTTCAGTTATGGCATAAAGAAGTAGATGCCGAAAAAGAAACAAGCACCAACTTCCTAAATTATCTATGCTCAAAAACTATAAAGATTCATGTAGAAATTATTAACATAGCAAGTTTAGAGGCAACTGAAAAACGAAACCGTACCACCAAAGTGAAACAGCTTTACATGTCTTTGCTTTGGCAATTGAAGAGACTGCAAAACACTCAGCATCACAATTGCAATTACAAGAACCAAAGAGGATTGCAAAAATAATCAATAATATTGCCATTTTGCCCAAATTATGTGCTTGCAGCGATAGCTGGCGCGTAAGAGCTGAGCAGACACCGAAATGAGCCCACAAAAGAGTAAGCCCAACGTTTTACGGCCTTGAGGTAATGTTTGGATCCGTATCAAAATCTACTTCTAAAAGCGATGTCCGGCCCATTAGTGTATCTCTAGTTTACGGATTAGAGTATTTTTACGGTACACTGTACGATGCGTATTGGATCAAAAATTTTAATTTTTTTTTTTAATCTAACAGTGCGCGACATACATACAGAGCATCATATCATCAATTCAAGTATATTATATATAACAAGTGAATATTTGGTAGTTTCAAAATAACAAGTGAATATTTAGTGCTGCAAGATGAGTTCAATAAAAAAGAAATATTCACCTTTTCAGAATCTAGCATAATTAATTTTAAAACATTTAAAATATACACAAAAATGAATTTTATAATAAACATCTAATTTTATACATAAATTAACATATCAAATCGTTTTTATATTATATTTTTAAAATTTTATATAATATAATATATCAATTTTACATATTAAAATTATTTTTTATCTAATTTTTTTTTTATGGAGTTGGCTTAGATTCGATCTGTACTCGGTTGAGCTTCATTCGCATCAAATTTATTTTTATTTATACGGATCTAAACTGGTTAGATAAAGGAAAATTTTAAAAGCTGCATGCCCAAGTCTAGCCTTGAATGTAGAAGTGAATGTTATTTGATATTATTTACTGCTTTTGAATCTCTCATATAAACTATAAGGCAAACAGCCAAAAAGGGCGTTTTTAATAACAATGTGTGAACCCACTCCCGTAGATTTATTTTTTTTTAATAATCACTCTTTTAGAAATTTATGCATGTTAAGCTTTTGGCCTTAAATGGCAGCATGTCAAGCACTTGCCATGTTTCTTTGCTCTTTTCTCATTGTGAGTGTCCATAGATGTCCATAACAATTATTACCTGAACATCCACCAAACCGACCGAGTTTTGATGAGAAGAACCATGAAAGAAAAATAAGGAGAATAATTTATGAATTTGATATTAAAAATTTTGCTTTCAAGATACTAAAACGGTTTATATGATACTTGGATGAGCTTGAATTAATTGAATTATTAAAATTAAGTAACAGCATATCATTTATAAAGTAATATTTAGCAATTATAAATAATTCTGTAGCAATATTTAAATAAAAATTGAAATTAAATAATATCAATAATTATATATAAAAAAAAAAAAAAGCTCGAACTCAGTCTAGATTTAGGGAATCCTAGTTCAAATATCAAATTAATGAAAAAAAAAAACATAGTTGAAGACGAACAATGATATTAGGCATGAGTAGGCCACTAATTAACTTTTTTGAAGCAATTTGAACATAGCAATAGCATGCTAATTAGTGGTGATTGGCGAATGAAACGTGATAGATTGGGGGAGCAGGCGAATTGACTGGGCTGCACAAATCACACCAATTTGGTCTTCACGCCAAATCATTTGCACATATCACATCATCATCATGGCCATTAAAGTTCATATGATAGGGCCCAACCCCAAAGCCTGCATCAAAGTGTACATATAGATTAACCCCACTACAAGATTAAGCTTTTGTACCATATCTCTCTTTTAACTTTTTGTTCCTTTTTCTGTCACAATATATTCACTTGGCAATATCCATTATTAGATACACTTTATAAATTTTTTTTTATTAGGATCATATATGAAGTACAGTTTCTCCTAAACAATACATTAGTCTTTACATTTTAATAGTTATTAATAGGACATCATGCTAATAAAATTTATTTTCAATTAAAGTTTTGAACTTTCAAAATTTTTCACATTAAATTACTAAATTTTTATATTTTTTTTTAATCCGAAACCAATTCATTAAATTAAATTTTTAGCTAGATGAACACCCAAAAAATGAGGTGCATCATGCCAAAAAGTGAGATTAACATAAAAATGGACTACCTTAGCTAAAAAACGAGCAACGCTATTCGCTGATCTTTTTACAAAAGAGACAGAAATATCATGTCGCATATTACAAAGAAGAGCACAATCAGAAATTAAAATACCAAACTCTGAAATATCATTCCTCTGAGACCTAATAGCATCAACAACTAACTTAGCATTCATCTCAATAATCACTTTAGACACATTATTCCTAATGGTCCAAGACAAAACTTCCTTCAACCCAAAAGCTTCATAAATATGATTGGGAAAACAACCATTCATTTGATTCACTCCACAACCCTAAACTTTTTTATCATTATTCATATTGAATTAATTTAAAAAATAATAATGTGCCTTTTAATAACCATTAAAATACATGTGTGTTCGTCCGATTAATAAGAGACTGTATATTAGCTCGTATTAAAGTATAAAAATCTAACCAATAAATTTTTTTATAAAAAGATCCAATATATAAAATTTTAAAAATTCAAAAATCTGAAAATGAATTTTACCAATTCATTTCAAATCATAAAATTTCATGTGTAAAGTAATACGCTTTATTGTATTATTTTCTTTTACTATCTTATTTTCCGTGACAAGAAAAAATTTTGTTTTTTTATTTCTTGGTATTTTTTAAAGATGGTATTTATTTTTTTTAAGAATTTTATAAATTTAGACGAAAATAGCTAACTCAAAAGAGATTTTATTTAATGTTAAAAATAATAAAAACTTACTATTATTCATTTTTAATTAAAAACTCAAAAGATATTTTTGAATAAAAAATAATATTTAATTTATTTTACGAGAATTATTGATGGAAAGCTTAGTTGAAATACCCCATAAATAAAATGGATTTGATTGTAACGTTTGAAGGATAGGATTCCAAATGTAAATTTATTTATTTATTTATCATTTAGACACAATGCAATAAGCTACTTTTTCATATATATATTTTTTTTATAAGGGGAATAAAAGAGTAGGTACTCGAACATTAAACTTTTTACCATATTGAAATTAATTTTATCACAAAAATGCGTTAAAAAGTATTATTTATTTCATATTGAAATCACATCCCAAAAGCAAATTGTATTTTGAAAATAGAAGGGAAAACTTTATCACCGGAAAATCATTTCCCATAACATAAAACAAAATAAGTATAATTCAATTATAAATTATAATGACTGGCATGCTATTTACTTATTTAGCATGTATCCATATGATAAAGCAATCGCATCAATTATTTTTCCTCTCATACATACATACATATATATGGGATAAGTGGGTAATTAAGAAATTATTTGGTAATGGATTCATATGATTAATGTAGCATAGGTATAAAACACATAAGATTAGGAAGAATCATTAAACATAGGAAAGGTATCCGATGACATACAATTTTATTTAAAAAATAAAATAGAATAAGTATTAATTTAGCGTGAACGAAATAATAATGACAAGAAAACGTCAAAGTGATTGCAACTTATCATGCTACTCGTGATTCTGAATTTGTCTTTTCCTAATCATATTTCTAATTACAATGGTCCGTTCAATTTTAAATTTTTAATCAACCCGAATTGAAATTGTTTTCATTTTTTAGAATGAAACACATCGAATTTTAAAAGAAAATCAAATTAAAACTGAATTGAAATATTTTAGTCAATCCAATCCGATTTAATTATTTATTTTATAAATTAACATTCTTCCTATTTTAAAATTTTTAAATTATTTTAATTCAATTTTAGTATTGAAATAGTCGAATTAAATAGACCGAATTTTCATTTGAGAATTGGACTTTTAAAAGAAAAAATCTTGAGGGGACCCTAACTATAGTGGACTGACATTGAAAAGTGGAATTCACTATCTATTTAGTCAAAAAGGAGATCAAAATGTGATAATTTCGAATAGCCATTTGAAAGCATGGATGAGAACAGTGTAGATAATTTTCACTTGCAATTCTTCCTTTTTTCTGATTTTACACTTATAATATAAACGTCCTTTTACATTTAATCCGTAATGAAAATTTTTAAAATTATATTTTTTATATTGATAAATTATTGTATGATTAATTTTCAGAATGTGATAGTATGAGCGCGTATTTAAACCGTCTAATTATATATATAATTGATTATACAGTTTAAATATACATACATCAAATTACTATTTTTAATTTTCCGACCATATATCATGTATAAAAATAAAATAAAAATAAAAAATAAAAAAGCTAGCATGTTACGTCATTGAACTAGCATTGTTTAGTGCCTTTTGTAAAGCAAAAAATAATACATTTATAAATTAAATCATTGTTTAGTGTCTTTTGTAAAGCAAAAAATAATACATTATATTTGTACAATCCTTTGATTTGAATTGATGATATTGATACAATAGTGTGTATCATATAGTAGATATATAAACTAAATTATTGTTTTCGCTTTCACTTCCAACACTAATTTTTTGCTTTACAAAAAGGTACGTATACAATCTTTTTTTTTTTTAATTGATATAATGTGTTATATCCTAACTCATATTGCTATTGTTTTATTTTCATCAACATTATTATTAAGGGTAAAGTGCAAGGAGAGTAAATGAAAAATCATTCGAAAAGCATAAATACTATTTTGTCGTGGAAAATGGAAATTAATAAAGTTATTCCTGTTTTAATTAAATTGTGGTAAAAGGCACTAAATAAAATGAGAGACCTAAAAATAGTTTCATAGTTTCCATAGAAAATATTAATGCGATACGTACAATTCCCATTACATTTCACCTCTTTCTCTCTATCTCTCTCTATATCATAAGCTAGTATTCTCATAATATGCAAGAACCTCCTAACTGCTTAATTAGTATTAATCAATATAAGACTGAGTAAGATTATTTTTTTCCCCCAAAAATGAATCTATATGTATAATGTGGCCAAGGTTTGGCTCGAAATCAGACGAACCACATTATTAGATTTATTTTGCAAAAGGAAAATAGAAATGATGAAAAGGAGAATGGCAAAGGTTGATGGCAACTTATGATGGCAGCTACGTACTCATTTTTTATCATTCTTCTTATTTATTTTTCCCACTTTCTGACGTCACTAAACATTATCTATTTCTTTCAGTTCTTTCTTCCCCTCATCAAAGCTAAATAGAAGTCAAGGTCGGGATTAATGATAATATCTCACAAAGGTTTTTTTTTTTTTTTAAAAAAAAAAAAAATCTTAAACAGATCAAAAGGCAACTTTTACACTATCAACGTCAGATTTTTTTTTTAATTTTTTAATCCTTCAATTTTGATTAGGATCCTTCTAAAAAGAAGTTTAGATTTGGATTTTCTTATCTCTAATAAATTCTAATCCATATATAAAATTTTTGTGTGTCATATTTTTCTTATAATATAAGTTGGTGGAAGTATTTGATTGAGATGTACAAAATTACTCCATTTTTCTTTTAAATAATGTATTACTGATAACCTTGTAATATAGAAATGAGTTTAAGTAGTTAATTATATAGTCTATGTTGTATTTTCATGGATGAATCAAATGATAATAAATTAAGAGTTATTGTGGTTGGAAGAGCGAAGGAATTGGTATTCCATTATCGGCATGCAAGATTTGATCCAAAAGCCATAATGCTAGTGTATCTTATTGGTATGATATTTCGGCCCATAAAAGTCTATTTTTAAATTAATGAGTTTTTTCGATTTTGTGCTTTTAAGTCTCAATGAACTCAATTGGGTCCAATAATCCAAAGATATTTCGAAAATAATTCGATTTTATAAATAATCTGCATATAATAGAAGAAAAAAAAAATTGAACCTCAATGAAAGGAAAACAAACATTCTCAAATTAACTTGAGCTCATGTCTATGAATTTGCCATATCTATAAAAGAAATTGTTAAAAATAATGAAACTTCATACTTCTTCCACTAAACTTTCAAAATTTTTCATTCTGCAACTATACTTCTGCTATATTTTTTCGTTCTTACTACGCAGTATTCTGAATAAATCTCAATTCATACAGCAGTTATTTAAATTCATATTATATCAAAACTAATTTTCGTTCGAATCGGAAATATATCTATAAACCGAAACTTTTATTCATTTTATAACACGAGTAATGAAGCTTTTAATTGGATTGATAATAAGAAATATATCAAAAACTCTGATTTCTTTTTTTTTTTACTGTTCAAAAGCCAAAGTAAAAATTCTATCAAACAAACTCTTAATGTACTGATAAATAAAAGGTATTATTGGAATATCAAATAACTAATAAGGGCGTGATGGGAAAAAAAAAGGTACAAATGAAAATCAAACCAAATTAGTTGTTACCTAAAAATGAGAAAAACTATTGTTACATGGCAACTCAATAAGAATATAATAAATTAAAAAATAAGTTACAACTAAAACAAATATTGTAGTTGGGTATGAGTATGTTTCTGCTGTAACTAAAAATCGAATCGAACCTAAATTTAATTAAAACTGATTTTTTCCTTCCATTCGAGAAAGGGAATAAACTATTAGACCAAAATAAATATATATTCTGGTTCATAATACATTTCTCTGATTAGAAAAATCCAATTACATAGCATATATAATTACTTAGCATGAGTCCTCTTACATCCTCGAGAGTATGAAGAGGATTCTCTGCTAATAAAAAAATTAACTAATTTTAGGACACCACAACCTTTCACACCAGACGCATAACCAAGCAAGATAGACTTTTTGGGTCAGGGCTTCCATTTTCCTCCTTTAACATAAGCATAATCAAGGCATCAAAATACTCTAAAAATAGAATAATCTGCAGGTTTATATTTTTACCAAATTATAATATTTGATTTCCTTAATGACCAACTTTTTTGAAGCGAAGTCGTTTTACTTCATAAAATTTTTTAAATTACTAATTAGTTCAATTTTGATTGATAAAATAAGAAAAGTTTGATTAGTAAAAAAATACCAGTTCCATTTCGCCTTATAATTTTTACTAAAATTAAAATTTTGATTTATTTGATTATAATTTTTTTTTTAAAAAAAAACCTAACAATGCTTACGCGTAATTGTATTATGGGTAACAATAAAAACAATACAACCACTAAAACAATCCAAACATACCATAAAGATAACACATTTAGGCATTGGATGTAAGTTTTTGGCATTAAAATCATTAATCATAATTCATACCCATTCAAATTTTAAATATAATAATAATCACATAAAAAATGAGTAGATCACTTATTTTGAGCGGAATTCGAAATGATGAAAAGAAATCTGACAATCACGAACTTTGTAAACTAGTTTCTTTCCATTAACCCTCTTTAGTAGCAGATACTTGATGGAAAGCCAAAATACGATATTTTATGTATTTTGTTTTGTTTGCAAATCTTAATTAGGATGGAGAGATAACTAGTTTATATACTTCTTTTAACTTTAAATCTAGTATATCCATAAAATACTAATTTAACGGTTAAAATTTAATATACTATTAAATAAAAGAAAAATACTAATTCTAACTTAATATGGGTTTAATGTAAATAGAAATATGGACTAAATAGACTTCTTATCCGGCCATACATCTAACATTCTCCCACTTAAATGAATGTTTCATCATTATATTTAATAGTATAACACAACGCTAGCAAAATTAAATCTTGTAAACCGTTAATATCATAAACACCTCAACACAATAAATTACATAATGCGGGTTATGGCGGTCATACACAGTATAATCGTATACTCCCTTCCATATACCACTATATTAAGAACTTATTATGTTAGGTACATAAAGTGTTAACATGCATAGTACATAATAAATAGGTATTGTATTTGTGTGTACAAAACGACGGCAACAACTTTTTTTTTTTCTCTAATGTTGCCCTAAATAGTAAATATAAAAGTTTGTTTCTTACATTATGGCGGCAACCAAACATTATGGTGGCAACCTTCATCTTCTTATTTCACCGGTGGCAACATTACATATATATATATGTATAATGAAAAATTAATCTTAATGTAAAATCCTAAATTTTACGAACATCATAATATTTATAATCAACATCATAATTGAAACAATCATCAAATCATAGATCTAAGAATTATTATTTATTCAAAATCTAACGCTCTGATACCACATGCAAGTTTTCGACATTAAAATCATTAATCATAATTATACATCATTCATACCCATTCAGATCTTGAATATAATAATAATCACATAGAAAAGGGAATAGATCACTTACCTTGAGCGAAATTCGACATGATGAAAAGAAATCTGACAATCACGAACTTTGTAAACTAGTTTGTTTCCCTTAACCCTTTTTAGTAGCAGATGCTTGATGGAAAGCCAAAATACGATCGTTTATTTATTTTATTTTGTTTGCAAATCTTAATTAGGGTGGAGAGATGACTAGTTTATATACTATTTTAACTTTAGATCTAGTACGTTCATCAAATACTAATTTAACGGTTAAAATTTAATATAGTATTAAATAAAAGGAAAATACTAATTCTAACTTAATATGGGTTTAATGTAAATAGAAGTATGAACTAAATAGACTTCTTATCCGGCTATACATCTAACATTAGATTGCCAATTTCAAAACACTCAAAAATTCATTCATTTTTCTCTACGTTTTCAGAAATTTTCTATTTGGAAAACTCTTTGGAAGCCTATTTCATATGTTTAGACTCCAACTCAATCCGACCGGTTACTAATTCAGACACATGTAGTAGTTTAAACTATTATATTTATAACCCTTGTCGTTTGTTGGTGGTAACTTTGATCGGAGAAATGTTAGTTGACCGGTTATGTGGCTCCAATGGGACACATGTCGCGATTCTAGTGGACAAGTCAGTGATATTTATCCCGAGAGTGAAAGCCACGCACCATATATATATATATTACTTTCATCTGCTGCTCTCCTCACTCTCTCTCCAGTTTCAATCGTTATATATCTACCTTAGATCCATTGCCCTTTCTCTCTCTTGCCTCCATCACTACATCAGGTCGCATCGCGTGAAGGTTGAAACGGTTTTAGTCATGAAAATCGGATTCAGTTGACATCCATGAAGGTTATATTTTTGAGGAGGGAAAAAAGTTGGTGTTGGCTCTAATAGTTGGATGCAGTTATAAAGAATAAGGCTTTCCGCAAACGAAATGGTAAAATGGGATGGTATGGTATGGAAGTGAACCAAGACTGATAGTTTCTTGAAAGAATTTGTGGTTGTTTTTAAAGATATTTGTGTTGGTCTGTGAATATAGTTATAAGTTTGTTCTTTTTGTATTGCATTGTAATCTTAATCAATGGTTTCTTTCTGTATTGTATTGTAATCTTAATCAATGATCAGAAGGGAAACACTCAACGAAACGTGTTCATTTTCCAAATTATTTTTAAACTTCATATTGAACAAATAAGTGTGTTCATTTTTCAACATTTTGTATGCCCACCATTTGTTTGAATAAATTCCTCTTAGACATATTGGAAATGGGCTTGCATTGTCCTCCACTGCTGTTGTCTTATAAGTAACAAGGTTATATAGATTTTATTTAAATTCAAGAATTGTAACTTCTTTGAACTGATGTTTTTAGGCTTCCTAACCAAAATGCTTTGAAAAGTGTACTTCATATAAATGACCATATGTTTATCTTAGGAACTTGTCAACTTTAACTTCATACCAAGTGGTCATTCAGATCCTTATAGCAAAAACCCGGTGCTGGCTGAAACCAAACCTCATAGGAACCCGAATATAGCTTAAAACATAGCGCGAAATAGCAGCAGAACAAGCTAAGTGCAACATTCATCTGTTTGAAGCATCCAAAAACCATGGTTTTGGAAAATTTGAGCCTTTATTTTCTTCTTTCCCATTCTGCACCACTCTATTGCCTTTTCCAAGTTGTTGATTCATAGGTTGAGGTTTTTCCAACTGAGTTTTTAGGCTATTTTAGGATTATGGGACATGGAGGGACATGGAGGCAAGAGAGAAAGGGCAATAGATATGAGATAGCGATGGAATGATTGAATCTGGAGAAAGAGAGAGAAGAGCAGCAGATTAAAGTGTATATATATATATATATATATATATACACACACACCTGACGTGTGGCTTTCACCCTTCGAATAGGTGTCGTTGTCGTGTCTACTAGAATCGCGACACGTGTTTCAATAGAGCCACGCAACCGACCAACTAACATTAATTCGGTAAAAGTTAACACCAACAAACGGCGGAAATGAAATTGCACTATTTTACAAACATTAAAGGCTTATTTATCTCAAACAAAATATTAGGGATAAAATTATACTTTAAAAAAAATAGGAGCAAAATTACACATTTTGCCATATATTTATATCTCATTTCATTTCCAAAAGTAACAGTATATGGTTTTGTCAAGTAGCTTGCCGACGAATTTTTCAACAATCACAAAATTATCGGAACCTGATAACAAAAAGAATAATAATTTTTAGTTGAGGTTTCAAAAAAAAAAAAATTAGTTCAAAAAATTTTATACTGTAAAATGATTTATTTTATTTTATTAAAAAGAAAAAACAGTGGGTGTGTGGGACCCGAGTGTGTGCATGTATAACTCATTTCCGTTTTTTTGGGTCACACATGGATGGATGTATAGCTCATGTTGCTTTGTCGTGTCTTTGATCACATGATATATAAAAAAGATTCTAGCTTTGTGATCGAACCCTCAAATCAAATGCGTTCAAAACTTCCCGCATATTTTAACTAACCCATCTCCAATTCCTTCTCCTCCTCCACCCACAAAATGATACCTTACGCCTCTCTCGACGACGCAGCCGCCGCTTTTGGCCGGAACCTCACATTCGCCGAGACATTATGGTTTAATTACTCCGCTAACAAGTCCGATTACTTCCTCTACTGCCACAACATTCTCTTTCTCTTTCTGATCTTCTCTGTTGTGCCTTTGCCTGTCATTTTCATCGAGCGCATGCGATCTACTGAGTTCGATAAGTATAAGATTCAGCCCAAGGTTAAGTTGTCCTCTTCAGAAATGTTAAAGTGCTACAAGGATGTTATGCGTATGTTCTTTCTTGTTGTGGGGCCTTTGCAATTGGTCTCCTATCCTTCTGTCAAGGTGAGATTCAGCATTTGTGGTTTTTTTTTTTTTGTATTTCGAAGGGTTAATGAGATTGTTGGTAATTGGGAATTAGTACAAGTTGGGATTTTTAATTACCATTTTGGTTTTTCAACGTTGTTTTGTGAAATTGGATTTGTTGGTTTTGGCATTCAATTTTTTTTTTTTCCAATTAATATTGGATCGTGTCTTGATTTCTGTAATATTAGACATTTTATTTTATTTTTTGGGGAATTATTGCCTAATTTTTTTCCCACATGGTTTGGGGGATTTATTGGTTTTTGCATTGGTGATATTAATTTAGTGGCGTGTAATTTTTCTTGGGTTACAGCTCAATATTGAAATCTTAATTCTATTGAGACATTGAAGAGATTTGGCTTTTCTGTTTGGGGATTTAATTTTTTAGAATTTTAGTGGATTCTGCTGCTTGTAGTTGTTTATGGCGATATTCCATTTTTTTTTTGGTTGAAGTATGGCGATATTCTTTAGTTTTTAGTACTATGAGGTTTATGAAAAGATGGAATCTCTTGGGTTTGCTTTCTCTGGTCTTTAAAGAAGCTGTTGATAATTATTACCAAAGGCTCTTTTTAATCTTTTAGTTTTTCCTTTTATGAAATTCCTTATTAGGCCCTTATCAATAGCGGTTTGGAAAGCATTAAAAGTATGATTTTTTGAGATGATGGTGACAGGGTATTTTTAATTCTTTGAATTTCCCCTATTCAAGTCCTTTGCTAACTAAATGTCACTTGTAGATTTCTAACAATATTACTGTATTCTACAGATGATTGGTATCCGAACAGGTTTGCCACTGCCTTCAGGATGGGAAATTTTTCTACAGTTGCTGGTCTATTTCGTGGTGGAGGACTACACTAATTACTGGATCCACAGATTTCTTCATAACAAATGGGGGTATGAGAAAATTCACCGTGTTCATCACGAATATGCTGCTCCTATTGGTTATGCCGCTCCATATGCACACTGGGCAGAAATTTTGATCCTTGGAATCCCATCTTTCCTTGGGCCAGCAATGGTTCCTGGGCACATGATCACATTTTGGTTGTGGATTGCTCTGAGGCAGATTGAGGCTATTGAGACTCACAGCGGGTACGCATGCTGGCTTTTCTTATTCGTTTATAGCCCTTTTCTGCTGTAGTTCATTGTGACTAAATGAAATGATGCTAACTTTACAATTTTCTTTTCTTTCTTGTAAAGTACTAGGAGTTTTCAAATATAAGTTTGATGGCCTTTCTGCTTTTCTTGGAGGACTAGGATTAGCATGAGACTTTTTCCTTTTTTATTCTCTTTCTTTATTAGAGATAATTTGCTTTTCTGAGTCAGTTACTGTTGATTTGGAAGCTAACATTTTGCTGAACCTTCCTACTTAACCAAATAATAGATAGTGGGTGTTTCTTTCACTTTAGCTGTCACGCACAGATCATTGACATCAAGTCAATTGAAGCTCAAATAATTGCCCATCCTACATTCCATATTTTCTGGCTGTACTTATACCCATGGTTGCTTTCACTTTAGCTATCTTACATCACATTTTCCTCCATCCCTGCATAGGCTGATCACTATGAAGGAAAGGTAGATACCTAGCCTAATCAACAAGGTTGAAGTTGATAAAAACATGCAATTAACCTTCTAACAGAGTCACTCTAAATACAAAGCTTGGTGTAGCCAGCTAACCTAGGGTCGCTTTCCACCTAAAGTTTAAACTTTTGAGTTGGATGATATAAAGGGAATTGATCTCGATTGTTTATAGCTGTTAGAAGATAAAGAGGTCTATTTCATGATAATACTGGCCAGACTATTGACTTCCTTTTCTCACAAGATGGTTGACCTGCATTTATTTTTTCATCACTTTGTGGGGTAGAAGCTGAAATTGTTTGAAATATAGCACTATAAGAGAAGTATGCAGGCACCAGTTGACATGTTATGGAATTTATATTGTGTTGGCTTAACAGATGCATATATGTGACAGTCAAAGACATAAGTCTAGATAATTAGGTGGCTACTGGAATAGAGAAATTGTTCTCCGTGGAGCAAAAACTTTTACATATAGGATTCATTTTCCAGGAAACAGAGACTTTTACATATAAGATCCATTTTCTTGTGGATAGAAGGTCAAATTGTATCTCCACCATGATGAGTGGGATGTCTTCTGGTACTGAAAGAACTATTTAATATGATGAGTATATTAGTTAGTTTTGGGCTTATAGATGATGAAAATGTTTTATTATTATTATTATTATTATTGTTTTTAATTATTGTCTCTAATATGACAAGTGATTTTGATAGATAAAACATGGATTAATACCAATTTGTCCCCTGAAAGTGTCAGTGAAACCAAAATTAACTTGAGGTTTGCATTTTGATTTTATAGCCAATATAGTCCAACTAGTAAAAAGGGTAAAAAAATTATTACTGGGAACACAATGACTAAATTTGCCATTAATTTTTATGCAAAATATTTGGAATACTTGCACAAGTTAATTTTGATCTAATTACCTATTTACGACGAGACTGATTTCATTAAAACATGTCAATGATTTAACTAAATTGACCATAAAATCAAAGTATCTAAGGATGGCCATAAATTTAATTTATGGCCTTAAATGAATTTTGATAACAATTTCAAGGCATAAATTGATATTTAATTTGATAAAAATCTAATCGTTTGTTGTCCTCAAAGAAGGGAGGATAAGTACATCTGAGGTGTCTGAAACAGGAAGGGTTGCTAACTAAATATCATATCTATATGTAAGAAGAGATGTGCGAAGTAAATGTATTTTGTACATTGTTTCTTATGAATGTAATAGTGATGTAGTCATGGCAATTCCATGTCTCTTTTTTGCACCTTGTTGCGATGCACTATAATTTGAATGTTTAGCAATTCGTGGTTATAAATAATGGTTTCTTCATTGTTGATCACCAGCAAACGGATTGCACCATCTTTCATGTGCTGCTCTTCATATCCTTGCTTTGTATATCATCAAACTGAGGCCTTAAAATACTGAGGTACATAAGGCATGTCATTCTGTCTTTTATGCAGGTATGACTTCCCTTGGAGTCCAACAAAATACATACCATTTTATGGTGGTGCAGATTACCACGATTATCATCATTATGTTGGAGGACAAAGCCAGAGCAATTTTGCTTCTGTGTTCACCTACTGTGACTATATTTATGGCACTGACAAGGTAAGCAGATACAGTATATGACTATAGGAGGACACTACTGAAATAATTTTAACTGTTTTCCTGTTATGTGCTGTTGTTCTTTTGATTAGGGCTACCGATACCAGAAGAAGCTTCTTCGCAAGGTAAACCCTCAGCAATTTTCTTTTCTCGAAAGATCAAGTAAAAACCATCTTTTTTGCTGTTCATTCATTATATTTTCTTTCTTATGTAATTCAGTTGAAAGAGGGAGAAGCATACCCTGAAGATCTTAAATCTGACTAGCTGCAGAACTGCCGAAACTTCTTCAGATCGATGCACTTAGGGTACATCTCTTGGAAACCTCTGATTTCAAGTTGACACCAATGTTATAGTCCAGTTAATGTAGAAGGGTTTAGTATTTCAAGGGAAGATTAACTATGATTTGTGCAGCATGAGGGGGATTTAGGCATCCGTGTTAAGTTGAAGAAATGGTGATTTTGCTAATGAAATTGAGTTGATGGGGTTGTTTGTGGATTGAAGTGGTGTTGTTTAGCTTGTGTTCCAAATCCAAATATAGAAAGTGCATAATATTCATGTTTCTTTGTGTAATTGAGATACTATATTTGGTTCTAATACTCCATGTTTCTTGAACTGTAAATTGTCAAGTGGTTGGAATGTGGCATCTCCCCACCCTCTCTCTCTCTCTCTCTCTCTCTCCCTCTCGTGTTTATTTGTTGATAGAATTGAATCCTTGAGGTACCACTCGCCAAAATTCAAAATCTTAAAACTACAGGTAATGCATTTCTGGTTGGTTTTATACAATGTTGAGATGTTGGGATAACAATGAGCAATACCAATTAATGTACATGGAAAGGCTAGACAAACTTTATATGCAGTTAGATAATCTGTTCTTTTAACAGCAAAGAATTTTAACCAAGTTGTCAAAGACATTATATTTTGAGCCCACTTATGCAAAATTTAATATTGAAGTTTTAAAGACGTCCACTAGAATCATAAGCCCGTCTAGCTCAGTCGGTAGAGCGCAAGGCTCTTAACCTTGTGGTCGTGGGTTCGAGCCCCACGGTGGGCGTTTTACCTCAAATTAGCTTTTTTTATTTTTTTGGGACAGATATTTAACCCAGCCATTCTGTGGCCACCAGATACAATTCATAAATTATAAATTCTACTAACAGAGTATATGCAATAAAATGTCAGAGATTGGTAAACTCACTTGCCTTTCCAAATTTCGGGTTCCAATATATATATATATATATATATAAGTTGGACATTGGGATTATAATAACGATTTTACAATTAAAGAGCACTATGAATATGGTGTAGGAGAGTGTGTAGAAAAGCATGCAAGGGAGGTGTGTCCTCTCCCGTAAAATAAGGCTTGTTTTATAGATGAAGGTGAATGTTTTATACTATATATGGAGCAAGTTGAGACATTAAAAGGAAAAGCAGAACAGCGTTTGTTAGAATTGAGCAATTGACATTAGAGTAAGTGCATAATATAATAAGGACCCAAATCTTGAAATAATATTACTCTTATAAGGCCCATTAAGTTTTAGAAAAGGCCCAATAACAAGCAATTAGTAGGAGACAGAGAGATTAAAGTGAGGAGCATTATTGTCCAATTGAGTTAAATATAAGTGATGTCCAGATGGAAGAAGAAGGGTGCTTTTGTGGGTCCAACAATAATGTGTTTCTTGATTTAGCCAGCTGTTGTAATTTACAAAATCAAGTAAGTATTCATAAGGTCTTATTGGACCCCTCTCTTGTTTTAATTTAAATTAACCTTTCTGTAAAGAGTAGATTGGAAATTGGTTACGAATTGTTTTAATTTATCATTATTTCTTAGACCTATTGGCTTCTTTTTCTGGGCATCCTTTGGGGAATGTCACCTTCTCAATCTTTATCATACACGTGGATATAATCTCTTTGCCAATCATGGGTCCCAAAGTGCATTACCATTGCTCCATTTTCCATAACCTTTTTTTTTTACTTTAAATATCAATTTCTATATATTACTATATATATCCCTATCCCATCTCATTTCCTAGGATTGTTTATCTCAAATTTTAATCAATCGCTAAAAATACTTTACCCTTAAAACTAATTTTTTGTAGCTTTAAAAAGAATAATTCCAACATAGTATAATTAATTTGTTAATAACTTTTGCGTGTATGTTATATAGATCATAATTACAGTGGTAATTCTATTGAGCATATAATTAGTTCAAAGAGATAGAACAGTTCAGCTCTATCCACAAGCAGGCAAGGGAATATAATTAGTTCAAAGAGATAATTACAGAGGTAATTCTATTAAGCATATAATTAGTTCAAAGAGATAGAGCAGTTCAACCCTATCTACAAGCAGGCAAGGGAATATGCGCAATCAATGGAAAAATATAATAATAATTGCAGGTTACTCGCTTTTTATATCAGTTTTACTAAATTTATTTTGCGACTGTGATAGAGTCTGATTAAGTAAAAATAAGAATAATTTATAGGTAATGTTTTTCATTAGCGAAAATTAGCCAAATTTAGTCGTGCCCTTAACGGCAAACCGACGCTTGCCCTGTTCCTCACCTACTGCAACTGCAAGAGATAATTAGATAGTACTTGTAAATTTTATTTACTTTCGACCTATAAAAGCTTATTTATCACATTAAGAAAATAAGTCTCGTATAATATATTTATAAAATTAAAACTAATTGTAATCACTATCTTTATAATTAGTATATGCGACGATTTAGCAAACCTTCACCTTAAAAGAAACTTTATATAAATAATAGAAATTTATATAACAATTCATTGAAAATAATTTATTTTAGATTATAATATACAAGATGACAAACTAGATACAAAATTGTTAAGACTATAGTTGATATATATACCCTAGATTCAAATATTACATATAATGACTTGAACGCAGTTTGATCAATATGAATGGAATTAATATATGGCATTAATTTGCAACTTTTTATCATATTAATTGTTGATTAATAGGATAAAGTACTTGATTAAATTTTGAGACTTAACATTATGATGGATATCATGATAATGAGAGTCAAATCTCTTACAATTTAATCTAAATTTGTTCTCGATCGTAGGATCATTAAATATGACATTATTATTAATATATATTTATGTGGCAGTCTCTATTGAATAGAGATTAATTTATCTCATAATTAACTAAGTCACATATATAGATGATGCATACGGAGATATGATAATTGAACCAACATATTGGAGAATTTCTAATGGTTAAAATTGCCTTAATCTGTCAATAGAATATTTTCTTGGAGAATGTGATATAAGAGTTTTCATGAATTTAAGATTATCATAGTAATTAACAAGTTATTTATCATACTTTAGCATGGGACACTTATTTTCTTAGAATGATAGTTGAAATTATGATATTGGGTATGATTAAATGCTTATAGAATTAATGATTGATTTAGATGAAATGTGTGTCAGTTTGGCAAAACTTATGAAAATAATTTTTTCAATTGATAAAAATTGCATTTCAAAAAACTGTATCTAAAAAAATAGATAATTATTTGGTAAATAAAATTTAAAATGACTTATAAATTCAAAAATAATTGTCAACTGTTTGATAAATTATATGATTAAAAATAATTTTTTTAAAATAAAATGATAAAAAATGACATATATAAATTTTAATATACTATATTTAAAATCTCACTAAATAATAATAATAATTTTCACTTATTTGCACTTTTTTATTTCACTAAATTATTAAAACCATATATTTTCATATATAATTAAATAAAAATAAATATAACATAAAAAAAATTAAAAATATATATATTATTTTCATAATTCATCATACATATTATTTTGAATGATAAGAGTGAAATCATTTTTGACATATGATTTTGGATTGTAGGATAAGAAAAGAGAAAAAAATAGTCTTTTATATTAGGTATAATTGTAATTATGAAATAAAATAAGGGTTATTTTTGTTTAGAAAAAATACTAAATCAATTGCCATTAAAAGTTGGTTGAAATTCAACTTTTCTGATTTTTCACTTTTTTTCTAATATAAGGTTTTTCACTTTTCACAAAATTAATTTTTCTAAAATTGACATATGTTTTATTATTGAATAATCAGCTTTTTATCATTCCAAAAATAATGGCAAACGCACTTTTTGTCAACTCTTGGTAACAAGTTTAAACTCTATGTTGTCATTAATTATAAATGACTGAATTAAAACCTTGGTCAGGGCAATTGAATGAAAGAAGAAAATAGGTTCTCAAGTCGTTAATTAGTTAATTATAATTGACAGGGAAATACAGTTGGTTACTTAATCTAGGATGACCAAAACTATAAAGATAGAAGAAAACGCTACATTATTCTTCTGTAGGTTTTTTAGAGCATTTATATACCCCACGCTATCCGATCATCAAGGAGTGTTGCTAGACAGACACCAACCTTCATTAGTATATTGGTTTAACCAATTTGCTATCGGCTTAGTATTCAACCTATGGGGCCGCACACTATTTTGATCTTTGCTACTCCAAGATTAATTATTTTAGTATTTGAGAATTAGATTAATCAAATGGATGAAATTCTTAATCCAACTGAAAAAAATTTATATTCTATGCTAGCACATAAAATATAATTGATATTAAGAACAATTTGAATTTTTCTATTTGGAAATAAAAAATTAAATAACATCTCTAGGTTAATTTTTGGATATAATCATTATCAATATATGTATATGTATATGTGATATATGTATGTGTAATTAGAATTAATATTTATTTATATATAGGAATATATATGTAAATATTAATAAAGGGCTTAATTGTAAGATTTAATTAAGAATTGAATCAATCAGTAGAAATTCAATTCTAATTAAAGTGAAATTCGTGAACTTTATTGGTCCAATTCAGGTTTGGAATTGGAATGTGCCATCCTATATGCGAAAGCAAAATCCAATTAGGAATTGGATTCATTATGCGCTTATAGATATACAAAGGAATAAGAAAAAAAAAATGTAGCAAATTGAAAGACAAGATTAAACCGAGAGATTGTTTGTGGATTCATTGGTCAAAGGGTTGATAGCAAAGTTTAATTTACGTGTAATACGCATAGAATTTTCGTACTATCGAATAAATTTTTGAAATGAATAATCACATACATGTATGTTTTAGATTCTATTTTTCACATAAAAATAAATTTTAGATACAAATACATTATAGTTAGATTTTTTCTTTTTGTCTTTCGCCTCACCGTATAATCTTTCAAAAACAACTTTTAATTTTTATTGTAGTGCTATAAAATAAATTTAATTTTCTTTTTAGAACAATAAATGAATATCGTATAAAATAAAAATAGTCATTTTATAGAATATTTTCTTTTTAGGAAAGGAAAAAAGAAAGGTGATCTTCATGATGATGAATTCAAACAAAAACAGTTATAAGCAATAAGGCAGAGTAGATGGTAATTGAAAAAGGGATAAGAAGTTTCATAATGAGACACCAACTTATAAACTGTCCATTAAACTCATTTCTCTTTGTGTAATTAAACTTTTCAATAATGGCAATAAATTATAGGGTCCATTTCAGGTAATAAACCTTTTCTTTTCTGCCACCAAGATGTGTGGCACATTGATTCTACGGGTCATCACGGTTTTTGTAACCGCCGGTTTCGATTTTATAAATTGTAGAAATTTAATGCTGTTTTAAACGGTTTCGATTATAGTTTGGAACCGTAAACTATTGATCACGATTTGATTTTGATTTTGACCTATTCGGTTTTGGTTTAGAGCGTAACTGTAGTCACTCCTAATTAATTATCAACTCAATTTTATAAACTTCAATTATTATTATTATTATTATTATTATTAATTTGCAATTAATTGTATATAATACGAACTGTTGGATAAAAATAAATTTATTTTTTATTTTTTATTTTAATCTAATGGTATGCATCATACGACACACCGCTGGTACCGTCCAACATATCATCAACTAATTAATTGGCTCCCAAATTGTAGTAAAAGAAAAATAGAAAGAATGTTATAATTAAGGTGATGGATATAGTAATGTAAATGGAATTTTTGGTTGACATGGACACGTAAATGGAAAGTCATAATCTTTGGATGCTCTTTGCCGATAAAAGGACTTTGTTTTTTTTCCATTAATATGTAAAAACTTTGTCTAAATTCAGCAAATTTGGTAAACCTATTTAAAGAAACTATATTAAACCTTTATCCAAGCAACCCTACATACCATGTTCCTTCATTAATATGTACTTTAGTTTAATTTAATTTTGCTAATCCAAATCTCTTTAATGAGTATTAAAATCAGCATGGAATAATAGAGATTAAAAATGGAGGAAAGAGCCGAAAATGTTACTCGAGTTGGAAAGACACAAAATAAGAAGGGACAAAGACATGCTTGGATATGCATTGAAAGAAAAAAAGAACCCAAACCCTAATAATAAGTTTGAAAATGACAACCCTAACGCAATTTTGCTGTCTTAATATCCAGTTTGATTCCTAGGTATTTACGTACGGTCACCTCTATTGTTTATAGTGATATAACAATACTATGGTGGAGACCAAACTTTATGCCCTATTTTTCAAAATTTCCTTTTTACGAGCATACATACAGAATTTTAGGTACTAAGTCACCATAATGTCACTCAGCTTTAATTTGGACTTACCTTAATTAGTCTCCAGTGCCCCTTTAATATTCTTATTTTGCATTTTCATTTATCTAATTTAGGGCCACAACCCTTTTGATTTTTTATTTTTTTATTTTATTTCCTATTGGGAATTCAAAATATGCTTACATTTGGAAGGTGGTTGGCAGTTTTGACATATTGCTATCTATTAACAATTCATTATTTCAATTAAGTATGAAACATTTTGAATTCAAATTAATTGCATCAATAAATTTTTAATACCTAATTGTTATATAAAAAATAATGGAGCTATTAACTTATTATTTGACCACTAATTTCATTTAATGCCTTTGATCTTTAACTCTATTGCTCATTCCGTTCCATAATACCTGTCACTTTTGATTAAAATTCAAATTTCATTTATCTGTCATTTTTAAACTTTAAATGCAACTTAATTTTCTTTTTTAATGAAAATTAACCCATTAGATTTAAGTTTGTGTATTGAATTACTCAATTTTATTTTAAATTTAAACCTAATTGATATTTTTTAATCCTAGTAAAATAACAAAATGACAGATATTATGGAAAAGCAATGAGATAGAATACGTTTATTCATCGTGGATAAAAACAAATTAACAATTATATAATAAGACTCTTCAGTTATACAATTTTCATTCATTAAAATTAATAAGTGTAGAAACAAGAAGGTGATGAAATATATGGCTGTATTTGATTATTTGCGTCTTACGTTTACAATGAACACAGAGGAGTATAAATGCATGAAGTTGTTAGAGTTGATAACTATGAAAAATAACAACAGATAATGCAAGTATAACTGATGTGATAAAAGAGTAAAAACAACTCTAATTTTCAACTGTAGAATTTTTTATAAAAGAAGAGTTAGAGAACTTAACAAATAAAATTTTAGGAGCTTAGGGGAGAAAATTCACGTAATATATATTTCTAACAATAAACTGACTTATGGGAAATTTAATTTTGCAGTTTCCAGACATGCATTTTACTGTAGAAAAGTAAAAACCATTTTTATGAAGACATGAATTACTGGCATATATATATTATATTTATATATCTTTCGAAAGAAGGAATTTACGTGCCAATAATTATTCAGTGCAATATTCAAATTGTATTCATCAAGACGTCGATAATTAATCAATTATTAACATTTTAGACGCTTTACAATAACATGATGCTCATTAGCTAACTCAATTAAAACCCTCAGAAATTGCACTGAATAAGACCCTATATTAGCTCATGTTTCAATTCAAATACCCCATAAATTGTGGTAGAAAGAAAAAAAATAATAATCAATTTCTGAAATTAGCATAATTCTTTTTTATTTTCTTTTCGAAATTTTACTTTGCATGGATTTTTCTGAACGATAATTAAGAATAAGATAATATATATGTTTATATTTGGGTATATTTAGATGATACTCTAATTCTATGTATCTCTGTAGCATTGTGATTTAAATGACTGAAGGGTTTGGATGAGTCACACCAGCAACACTGTTTGGTCTCTTCATAACTCACAAATTTTTTCTTTATTTTTGAGTAAATCATAAGTTCTTTATTTCTTACTTCATAGGATCCTTTTGCCTGATGTTACCTTCTTATGCACTTTTTTAGTTATATATGTTAGTTTATAAATAGGATAAAGATAAACGAAAATCATTGATATGCTTTTGGGCAAACTTCTTTCTTTTTCTTTTCTTTCATTTGCACTCATTCTACGTACGATTATAATTATAATTTTATGAGTTAATTTTTGAGGTTAAATTATGCTAAAGTTGCCTTAATTGTATATAAGAATTAAGTGTTGCTTATATTTACAAAATAAAATTTGAATTTTGTTATATCCGAAAAGTATAATTTGCATGCACCGTAATTAAGATAAATAAGCATATCCTAAAAAAAGAAATGTCCAATAATAGATATATATGCAAAGATAAATGACTGGCTTGCGTCCGTTTGCATAAAACTACTGAAAATTTCTCTACTATATATGATATGTAATTTTATACTATCATAGTAGCATAGCATGTATGGAACAATTCAGCTGAATTATTCATCTTAATTCGTAAACCTGACTGCTTAAACAAGTCTAGACGCATATCATACATTTATAAATATTTCAATCATTATTAGGCATATTAAAATCAACCTCCTCGATAATGATAATAATTATATTAATTTTTTTTTTAAAAAAGTCTAGATTTTATAGATTGATTATTAGCCATTTATAAATATAATCCTAAAAAAATGAAAATGATGTTTTAGGTAATCAATTGGTTAAGAAAAAGTCTAAAAATGTGCAATTGGTGTTTTATCTTTTATGATATATATGAGAGTTTTAAATTAAGCTTTAAGCTATCCATAGATACTTACTTGATAGTGATGTTATAAAGATTGATTCTTTATAAATATGAGATGGATTATATATAAATATATCCTAAGCTCTGTGAAACTCTCTTCTTTTTTTTTAATTCATTTTGAGTTTCTTGCAATTTTTATTGATACAAAGCAGATGATGGGCCATGTGGATTTATTTTTTCTCTTTTTCATCTATTTTCTTTTTCCATATTTTTCAAAAATGGAGAGCCGATGTTGATAAATATCTAGAAATATAATAGTTTAAATAATATTTACCTTATAAATTAATTTTTAAAATTGAATTAAATCCATTTTTTGACATATATCAAAAAAATAAATAGAAAATTAGCGGACCAATCCAGTTACATTTCGCCATATGCGTAAGTAGGTTACTGGGTTTTCTCTTTTATACATGCTGAACTCTAATTAGTTCGACACTACTTCTATTCCATAATTTTAATCAATCTTTCTATTTTAATTTGTCATTCTTTCTATATTTTAATTTTGTATATACTTTTTTTTTATAGACATAATTTAGGCAAGTATAATTTTCATGCATGTGTTAGGAAGGAGTATAGCATTTTGATTTGTAGAAATTGGGGGCAAAGCTATAAAGTTATGAATTCAATAAGAAAAAAAAATGATTATGAGTTGAAAAGAAAGTAGAATAGTAAAATTATAATTAGTTTTTCCAAAATAATATAAGTGAAATCACAAAAAACAGATGACCAAGTCAACAAAAGAAAAACAAAGGGCAACTCAACTCTACCTAGGTGAAAAATAAATACTAAATTGAAGTGAGAACGAAAGATTATTCACCCAACCTCTAAATTTTACCCTAATCTCTTCCACCAACTCCTAGACCCATTAAGAAAAGAACAACTATACACCAATCATGAATAAAGAAAAAGGCAAATTTTCTCCATTTCCTTTATTTCCACATTGGCATTTGGTGAACTTTTATTTTTTTTTTTTATAATTTTCTTTCTTTATAAGAAAAAAAAAAAAACCTTCAAATGGGTTATGTTGGTCAACAGTTTAAGAACAAGAACAAGAACAAGAACAACTGGTGGAATTCATTAAATTCCTAGGTTGCCCTTTAATGCCCACATTCTCCCAAAAAAAAAACCACATGCACAATAAGTCACAAAGGGAAACTCCAAATTTATTTATACAATACAGAGAAAATCTCTTCATATATCAAAATAAATAATTTTTTATTTTTAAATAAAAGGGAAGAAACGGACAAGAGGGGCCCTTCCCTACAAGACCCCAACAACAAGAAAGAAATGAAAAAATAATAAAAAAAAGGAGAAAAACATGAAAACTGGAACCATTAAAATGCGCGTGTATTTCACTCCCCAATGGCCTGGAAGTGACAGCCTATGTCTGTAGTGCTTTCGTACGTCGACTGTGGTGTTACTTCATTGTAGCAGTTTCCATCAACATGGCTCCTTATTGTTCCCCACGCTCTAAAATATGGCGCGTGTCTACGCGTGAATATTACTTCCCCCTCTCTCTTTCTTTTAACTCTCTGCTCGTCTTCGTCTTCTCCTCCTCTTTCTCTTTCAAAATTTTCTTTCTTAACAGCTTGATACCTCCATCAGTGGAACCAAAGCTTCTCCCTTTTTAAAATAATAATTAATAAAATAAAAAACCCAGATCGCGGGTCACCGGCATGGACACACGCCGGAGAATTAAAATCCGGCTACCACCGCCGGCGGCCTTTCCCAGCTGAATGCAAAAGAAAAGCCGCCGGTTTGAACCAAATTAAACCTTTCAAGAGCTCTTAATTCTTATAAAGTAACCGGCTTTTACCTTCTCTTTTGTTATTTCCTCATTCAAAATCGAAGAATAATGGCAACCACCACTAACACTGGCACGCCGGCGGTGGACTCAGCAGCTTCCGCCGACGAGCTCACGGCTAAGGCTGTGAACAAGCGATATGAAGGTCTTGTGATGGTTAGAACAAAAGCTATTAAGGGTAAAGGCGCATGGTACTGGGCGCACTTGGAGCCTATGCTGGTTCACAACCCCGAGACCGGCCTTCCTAAAGCGGTGAAGCTCCGGTGTTCATTATGCGACGCCGTTTTCTCTGCCTCTAATCCATCTCGGACTGCTTCTGAGCATCTAAAACGTGGGACGTGTCCGAATTTTAACTCGCTACCCAAACCCATTTCGTCTATCTCTCCATCTTCGAACGCCGCCGTGGCTTCGCCGTCAAGTGGCGGCGGTGCTGTTGCTGCTGCTACTCTCGTTGTACATAATAACAGAAAACGTTCAGCTGGTGCAAATTCTGCAGCGTCGTATCCTGTGGCAGCGGTGGCTACTTCTGCTTCCGCCACTTCTTACCAAGTGAGTCCTCTTGCTATTGTGGATCCGGCGAGATTCTCCGGTGAGCTAGCTGTGTTGCCTCAACAGCCGCATTTGATGCTTTCTGGTGGGAAAGAGGATTTAGGTGCTTTAGCTATGTTAGAAGACAGTGTGAAGAAGTTGAAAAGTCCTAAAACTTCTCCTGGACCGGCTTTGAGCAAGACACAGATTGATTATGCACTTGATTATTTAGCTGATTGGGTATATGAGTCTTGTGGCTCTGTGTCTTTTTCCTCTCTTGAACACCCTAAATTCCGGGCATTCTTGAACCAAGTTGGCTTGCCTGCAGTTTCAAGAAGAGATTTTTCTGGCGGTAGGCTTGATGTTAAGTATGAGGAAGCTAAGGCAGAGTCTGAGGCCAGGATTCGAGATGCAATGTTTTTTCAAATTGCATCCGATGGCTGGAAAGTCAAGAACTTTAGGGGCTTTAGTGAAGTGAATTTGGTGAATTTGACAGTTAATTTGCCTAATGGGACTAGTTTGTACCGGAGAGCTGTGTTTCTTAGTGGTTCAGTACCTTCTAAGTATGCAGAGGAGGTTTTATGGGAGACCATATCCGGCATTTGTGGGAATTCTGTGCAGCAATGTGTAGGGATAGTTGCAGACAGGTTTAAGGGTAAGGCATTGAAGAATTTGGAGAATCAGAATCACTGGATGGTCAATCTTTCTTGCCAGTTTCAAGGTTTCACTAGTTTAATTAAAGACTTCAGCAAGGAGCTTCCATTGTTCAAGAATGTCATTGAGAATTGTTTCAAGCTTGCAACTTTCGTCAACAACAAGGCTCAAGTCCGAAATAGTTTCCATAAGTATCAATTGCAGGAATATGGACATGCAGGATTGGTGAGAGTGCCCTTGCGTGAGTATGAGGAGATGGATTTTGGTCCCATCTATACCATGCTAGAGGATATATTGAGCTCAGCTCGAGCATTACCACTGGTCGTACTAGATGAGTCATACAAGATAGTATCCATGGAGGATCCAGCTGCGGGGGAAGTTGCTGATATGATTAGAGATGTGGGGTTTTGGAATGATTTGGAGGCAGTGCATTCATTAGTCAAGTTGATCAAGGAAATGGCTCAGGAGATTGAAACTGAAAGGCCATTAGTTGGTCAATGCCTGCCACTGTGGGATGATCTAAGAACAAAAGTGAAGGATTGGTGTTCAAAGTTCCACATTGCTGAAGGAGAAGTGGAGAAAGTAATCGAAAGGCGGTTCAAGAAGAATTATCATCCTGCTTGGGCTGCTGCATATATACTTGATCCACTATATTTGCTTAGGGACAACAGTGGCAAGTATCTTCCTCCTTTCAAATGCTTGACCCCTGAGCAGGAAAAGGATGTAGACAAGCTCATAACCAGGCTTGTTTCCAGGGAAGAGGCACATATTGCATTAATGGAACTCATGAAATGGAGAACAGAAGGGCTCGATCCGGTTTATGCTAGAGCTGTACAGATGAAGGAAAGGGATCCTGTTACAGGAAAAATGAGACTTGCCAATCCACAAAGTAGTAGGCTTGTGTGGGAAACTTACCTCACCGAGTTTAAGTCATTAGGAAAAGTTGCAGTTAGGCTTATTTTTCTCCATGCTACTGCATGTGGGTTCAAATGCAATTGGTCTTTGTTGAAATGGGTGTGCGCCCATGGGCACTCAAGAGCAGCCATGGACAAGGCTCAAAAGTTGATATTTATTGCAGCTCATTCCAAGCTTGAGAGGCGGGATTTTTCAAGCGATGAAGATAAAGATGCAGAGCTTTTTGCATTGGCAAATGGTGAGGATGATGTGCTGAATGAGGTTCTTGTTGATACATCCTCAGTGTAACATTTTTTTTTACTCCTTTTGAATTTTATATTTGTAGGATTTATTGAATTCTTTCCACTATTTATTTCTTTTTGTACTTCTTTACTTAGCCTTTAGAAGATTTTGGGCAGTCAGATGGGAGGAAGTGGGGGCATTGATAGAGGATTCAGATTTTGTATGCCTAGCTAGTAATGCATGGCCTCATCTTTTGAGCAATTACCCTTCTTTCATCCTAGAATGATTTTTGAAGTTTTTGAGTTTGCAGTAAAGAAAATCTTCTTGTTTGTAAAGATAACAATTGCTGTATGAGAGATATTACAGATCAGGAAGAATGATGTATAATTTTTGTTCCTCAGGTAATTTGGATAAATGACAGTATCTACAAGGGGAAAGTTTTTTTTTTATTTCTCCTTTGGTTCTAGTATCATAACTCTTTTTCAAATTCTCATATGAGTTTTAGCAAGAAGAGTGGATAACAATATTTTTCAGAACATATTATGGTAGATGCTACCATCTTCAGCATGCATGGATTAATCTCTTTACCTAGGCTGCAATTGTAAATATTGCTAATGAGTGATTTTCTGGCTGTAACTTTCTTTGAATTTTTTCTGGCTATTCTATGAATATAACAGGTTGCTCTGCTATGTGCATTAGTCTGGATGGACTAATTTACATCATTCTGCAATGACTGTAGAAGTACTCCATCTCCAGAGGCAATAGGCTTTCTGTCATAAAAGTTTGTCACTTTTCCTTTTTAAAATATCAAAAGAAAGTCCAGCTGCACTTTTGAAGTTGATGCAAGTGTGCAGTACATACCCAGTTATTCTTGCTGATGATCTTACAATTTCTTGAACAACAAGCATGACTGGCTGCATGTATTAATCATATCTCCAGTTTGATTTGCATTTTATTTTTTCATAAAACAATGATTGAAAGGGGTCTGCCTGAGAACTTTCCACTTGCTTGGTCCTAGATTGTTGAGGCTGTGGTCCTATAGTTGCCTGAACTGATACTTGTTAATCAACTAGGATAAGAAGATTCCAGTTCTTTATAATGTGATATGCATTTTCCTATCAGAGAAAATGTATGTGCATTTTGATGATCTAAACCAAGTACAGTTCCCGTCCAAGGCTAAAGCTGAATTGTGCATGGAATTCTCTGCGTGTACAAACAAAGTGTAGAATCCTTGCTCTTGGAGACTTATATATGCCCTTTTTTTTTTCAATTGTTAGTTTTTCCCCCCTAATCATGTGAATTTAATGAATAAGAATTTTTTTTTTTACCAGGATTTTGTTTGTTTAAGTCATAATTAACTTAGGGATGCAATAACCTTGATGTGAATGTTGATGATCATTGCTAGTAGAACTTAAGAAGCTAGATCATTATGCTAAACTTATCTTTTTTTGGTGGCAGAAGCATTCGACAAAGATATCGTCGGACTGGAGAGGCCACCATAGGATGGTTGGTTGTTAGAAAGAATGAGATAGAGCATGATTAAACGTGGAATGCTGCCATAAGGATCCAAGAAAGGGCTTGACTAGAAATTATGCGAAAGAAAATGTCTTTTTTCATGAGACGCCAGAGGCTTACTCGAACGAGCTGGTTGGGTGAATGGCAAGCCAGGTTCCGCGAGGTGGGTCAACAAGCTTAGAAGGACCTCAAGAACTCAGCTTTCTAGCTGGAGGAGCACTTGTAACTGTTTTACTTTCTTTGCTTTTATAATTTCAATCCATATATCCTGGTTTTTGTGTCTTTGAAATGTGGAACCCCACCATGAAAGAAAGAAATAAGTGGAAGTCTTTTTCCATATTTAAGTTCTGGTATAGAGAAGGAGAAAGAAAGAAATAATGGGATAAGAGGGTTTTTTCCTATCAAATCATCTTTGTGGTAAGGTCTCCTTTAAGCATTTCAATTTTGTGACGTTCATGCAGGGTAATTGTGCAAAATGCTCCCCATAATTGCGAGAAAGGTATTCAAGAGGACCCCAAAAGCTATGGAAGGTTGTCGGCTGGAAGCAACACAGAAGATGCTTCAGGCTTATTCTGCAACAACTTGAAATATTTAATACCAACTGCTTCATTTATCCTTGCTATTCACCAAATCATATATCTGGTGGTTGACCTCAAAGTTGTTGATTCTTCTTACAACTATTGGTTCTCTTTGTATTCCAGAATATATTAATGCTTCTTTACAAGTTCATGTACATACATATAATATGTTTGTAAAAGCAATGATTCAAGATTCATTTTTCAAAAATCAATTCTTGTATGATAATTGGTTTGACTTGGATGTTATTTCATTTTCTTTTCAATAGGATTCTTAGTTTTGAGGATTTATTAATTCCTGTACTATTTAAGTTAAAAATCATATTGATTTTGATTTAAATTCACAATTATATATAAGGGTCTTCTTGTATTCTTGATGAGAATCCTAGAAAAATAATAGGGGATAAGTTTGATAGGCAAAAGAGATTAATGGAGAAGTGTATATGACAAAGTCATCAACCATGATCCTAGAAAGCCAAGCAGTATTCTAATTATGGGTTGCACCCACTTTACTCTGGTGCCTTTTTTCATGTGAACCAAACAATAGATTTTGGAATAAACTATGTAAATAGCCTTCAAATTCTTTTTTGATTGTAATTTTTTCTGAGTTGAAATATGACAAAATGATTATAAATTAAAAATTACAATTTAATATACTTTAATAATTAATTTGGAAGCAACTAAAATGATTATCAAATATTTAAAAAAAATCATGTACGTCAGTCACGTATTTATTTTATTTTATTTTATTTTATTATAAAAAAATAAGAATGAAACTCGAATATAAAATTTTTCAGTCGAATATGAAATTTTTCGGAATATTAAAATTATTTTTACTGCTGGAATTTGTAATGGAGTATTTATTTTCTCATTTATTTCCTTTTGTATTGATGGGTGTGAGTTAAATTTGACAAAGAAAGAGTAAAAGGTGAAAAATGAAGTGGATTTAAAAGTCTTGAGAAGGAAATGGTGAAATTAGGGTATGGTAATTAGTGATTAAGTGGAGAGACAGAAATAGTTGTCGGCAAGGGAAACAAAATGCTGACTGCTCACCAACTAATCTCTTTTAAAGAGTATTGGAATTGGGTATGCTTAGCTTAGCTCCACTCATTTTTTTGGTTAAAGGGAAAAAGAAATATAATGATTAGTATAGGACGACACCATTTCTCTCTTTATACAATAACAAGAATCTTCCCCTCTTCCAATGCTACTCATTATCATTATACTATACCTTTTCTTTTTCTAATTTTATATTAGAGTTTATTTATTTTAATATTTTCCTACTACCCCACTTCTAAAAGGATAGATTTTTGTTGTTTCCATGTCACATTTTCATTTTATATGCTATTCTTTTGTATTCTTTCAATCAAGGAGGTAAATTTGAAATAACATCGAAATGGGATTAAAAAGGTTGTTTTTTCATAGTTAAATATTTGATGGAGCCTCTTAAGTCCAAATTTATAAATCTATTCGGTACGGATTTAAATTAATAGAAATAAAATATTTTATTTTTTTTTATAAATTCATTCAGTATAAATTTAAATTAATTAAACAAATAAATGGTATGTAATAATGAAGGGTGGTATTAACATTCCCTATGTTAAAAGTTAACTAAGAAAGGAGAATAAAAATTAAGGATGATGTTGGCAAAGAAAAATGAAATAAAACATGAGATATTACAATATAATGGACATGTCAGCATGCTGCTTAACTTATGTCATTGCTTGTACATTTTGGTGAAATGTCAAAAACATCAAATTATACTAAAATGATCGCACCTTGAGTGGCGATGGTTGTTGGATAAGGATTACCCGATTACAATTATTTCAACCCTTTTTCTCTCAAATCCATATCACATTTCTACACTTTGTTTTCTACCATTTAAATATTTTTCGATTTTTAAAAATGTGGAAATTTTCTTCGTCTTGATTATATTAATTATTTTTTAATTTTTTTAAAAAAATAAAACTAATTCTAAAAAATACGTTCATGTTGTCATATTTTAATTATTTTGTTTGTAAAATTAGCTTTATCATAGAAATGCTAACAAAAAGTCTCGTCTCTTTTTGGTTTTTCACCAAAACAAATTAGAAATTACTCAATTGTTTTTGTTTATATCCTATTTATTTATTTATTTATCATTGTGGAATATCCTTGTGGTCCAACCTTTACATCACTCCCAACGTGCATGGATTTTTTTTACGCATATTGTTACATTTACATAAACATGCAAATTGTACTTCTTATCTAATTTACAAAATTACATGATTTGGCACAAAAAATAATTATCCCATTACGTACTTCTTTCAATCTAAATATATATATCACTTCATTACAGTAATATTTATAGTTGTAATTGGATATCATGCAAATCTTATAAAATAAAAAATAAATTTTTTCGTGAACATAAAATTACTATCTTATTTTTAATTATTGTTGTCAAATAAATAAATTATCATTTAATTTATAATCTAATATTCTTTTGTGAAAGAAAATTTATAATTTTTAAATTATATTTTATCCTGATCATGTTTTTCGGCAGATTATAATGAATCTTTATGAAAGACAAGTAGAAGAAAATGGTCGTACTTCTCATCATCATGAAAAATATAGTCTAAGGTTCAAAGTTCCTGTCGTAATTTATGGTCCAGTGACTTATATGTTTGAAAAATAAAAAGATAGTTTTAAACTAGGGTTCCTAATTTTGAAGAAATTAACTAAATGTTGGCTGTCAACGACAATGGATGGGACTAGAAAAGGGACAATCAAAGTTTTGCAGTGAGACTGAAAATTCAAGCAAACCTAAGAACAGAATTCCATGGGGATAAATTATAATTAATTGGTTATTTACTTTACCCTAATTTTCTTCTCCATGTCATTATTATATCTAACCAACTACCTATCTATGACTCTAAGTGGACATCCACACAATTACTCTTATCACTTTTCAAATTCTGGTATTTTTCAAATTTGAGTTATCATTCACATATTATTTTTATCTGTATAATTGTCAGCATTATTTTTTACTGATCGTGTGATAAACTATCATAATTTGATAACATTTAAATTGAATTTATTTCTTTTTTTTTTTCATAAATAGCACTTTTCCAAATTTTAATTATATCAAAGTACTTATAAAAAAATATAATTAGGTTTGAATAAGTTTTTTTTATACAAATGTAAAAATTAAAATAAAATTCGAAATTATGGGTTGGGTGAAAAAAAAATATTTAGGAAAATGAGATGGAATGGAACTGTTAGCTCTACTCACTTTAACTAACACTATACGAAACCTGTTATTGGAAAGAATCCAATTCAATACCAAAAATATCAAAACTTCTTCGATTAGCCCCTTTCAAAGTTGGTTCTCTTCTCGTGACAAATATGAAGTGGGAATGCTCCTAATTAATTAAGACTTGTCACATCCCATAATTCCTTTGCCCAAAATTCAATTTATCTTTTTAAAGGCCGAATAAAATCAATAAATATGCATACAGCCATTTAAGAAAATAACTATTGTTTTGAAAAATAATAGTCAAGTATTTAGTTTTATTTTTTTTAGAGAGAAAAGGTAAATTTGTCTATAAAATATTAAAAATTGTGCATATTTGTCCCGTAAATATATTTTGATACAAATTTACCTTTAAAATATTGAAAATGATACACATTTACTCCTAAGTATATTTTCGGATCAAAACCGCCTTTATTATTATATATCTATCTTAAATTTGTCACTTAAAATAAAAGAATTGTATATAAGAAAAAAAAACACATAGCAGGTTAATTGAAACTATATAAATTTGTTACGTGTATACTATAAATTAATACACTTAACTCTCATTTTTTTTTTAAATTTATGATATTAAACTTGACAAAATAACTGAATTTTAGATAAGCAAACAAAAATTGTCTGATGGTATAAAAAAATTTAACATTTTTTTCGAGTATTAAAAGAGGGTAATAATTTAGAATGTACATGTGACAAATGTAACAAATTTAAGGCTCTTCAATCAACTTAACATGTGTGCAAATTTGTTCCAAAATATATTTAAGTGGTAAATATGCACAATTTTTAATACTTTAGGAGCAGATATGCCCCTTATTTCTCCTTTTTTTTTAACCAAATCATTTATAATTTAAACGATTAAATATCTTATAATTTTTTTAATTGATTAGGTTCAATTTCCGCTCTATCCTCAATTATAAAAAAAATAAAATTCTACAAAAAAAATTATTTTTTGAAATTAATGCTTCATTAGTTCCTTTATGAAGTATTTAATTAAAATTGAAACTCAATTTGATAAAAATTTAATGCCACCAAGATTCGAAATCAAGTCTTGATTTATTCTCATCCACTAGAGGGATATATAGTGTACCTTATTAATTAATTATTTAGAGCTACCACGCTGTTTTTAGATCTACTTGCTTGTGTTATTTCATTTCAAGTTTTTATTTTAACTTCTATTTATATATCAAGCAGGAAGAAGAATTCGGATTAGTAAATTGTGTTACTATTATTAAAATATAAATAAATTTTTATCAACTCAATATATATATATATATATATATATATATATATATTGAGCATTACTATCATATTAAGAAATCTAAAATAACAACCTCAAAATTAGGGATCTGAAGTATTTAAAGAATTAGTAAGTTATAAAAAGAGTAAACCATTTAAGAAAACCATTTAAGAAAATTAGTATTTTCATTGGCGAGATCAAAATTAAAACATGAAAATTGAGAATAAAGAAAAAAACTATAAAAAATAATAATTAAGATCAACAAAATAACTAAATATAACGATATAGAACGTGTTGATTAATGTTATATTTAAAGGGGGAGGTAGTAAGAATTGAGTCCTAAGTCATTAACATTTCCTTTTATAAGGCAATTGATCGTACAATGTCACCCACCCAAAAAAATATAATAATAACAATAACAATAGAGTTCAATAATTTATGGTCATATTAAAAATTAATTTTTTCAATAAACAGAAACGGCAATCTTGCGTTTGAATCTTAAAATAGTACTTACTCGGAGATAAAGGAAATATAATTAAATTCTCAATTAAAAAAAAATCTGTACATTCGTGCCACAACAACTTAATGGTTAATATGAGGCCAAGAGTCAAGAAAATTGTTAGCTAGCATGATTATAATATATATATATATATATATATATATATATATATGGATTTTATTTTATTAGTTTTATAGATAAAATTTAGTGGGAGTGAGTATTTAACCGGTTTATAAGTAAAAAAAAAAATCAGTTTATTAATATTGGTTTTTTCAAAATATTAACCATTAACCAATCCGTTACAATCGGTTAACCAATTTATCGATTTCAGTTTTTCAAATCGGTTAACTAATATTTTTCGGTTAACCACTATAATTATAAGATACATTTATATATAAAATTAAAATGTTAAAAATACTTAAAAATTAAATTTTTTTCACTATAATAAAACATAATTGTTGTTAAAATAAAAAATTTTGGTAGACATAAGCAACTTTATTTTTAAAAATTAAGACTTAATAAGTAAATAAATTAATCAGTTCATGATCACTCTAATTAAATGGACGGTTACACTTATTAATCCCCAATTAAAAAAAACTTAAAAATTTCAAAATAATTAGGATAATGAAAAAAGTGTAGCAAAAATATTTAAAAATGTAAAATTATTAAAATAAATCCATTCAATATTAAGAACTTTTTTCCTTTATCTTTTTTTTTTTTTTAATTTGACACATATTATTTTCAAATATATTAAAAATTTTAGTTTTTTTTTAAATTATTGAAAATTTTAGTTAATATATTAATATTAAATAACTTTTTGAATATATTTTGATTTTCATTAATGAAAAATTGATAAATTAAAAAATAATAATAAATATTAAATATGAACAAATTGAATAATTAATAAATTAACTAAAATATTTTTTTAAAAAAATTAAAATAAATTTGAAATATATTTTAAAGTAATGAAAATTAAAGTAATATAAATAATTAAATATGAAAATAATAAAATAAAAAATTATAATATATATATATATATATATTATAGGAGTGTTTATGTATCGATTATCGATTCGGTTAATCGGTTCATGAGCCAAAAAAATAAATCAGTCTATTAATATTAATTTTTTTAAAATACTAACCGTTAACCATTAAAATCGGTTTGATTAACTTATTTTTAGAATCGATTTTGGTTCGATTTATCGGTTAACCAAATTCAACGGTTTTTTGCTCATTCCTAGAATTTAGAAATATTTGACGATTGGATTGTTAAAATAGGATAATTTTTGCCTAAATTCGGTATATAGCTTTTTTTTTTAATAAATCAACAATAAAATGTTACTTGTGAATAATAATTATCATTTCATTTATTTTGTAATCAACTCATTTTATATATTCACCTTTTATTAAATAAATCTATGAAATTGTGGGAAAAGAAAAGGATTTAATAGGTAAATATGACGTGATTTTATTTTTAAATTACATAATTTCATAGTGAAATTCCATAAAAATGACAAGAATTAAGTGGTGAAGGACATTGACAAATAATAGGGGTGAGCAAAAAAACCGATGGAGTTGGTTAACCGAAAAAAAAATCTGAAACCGAATCGATGAACTGATTAACCGATTATAATGGACTGGTTAATGGTTAGTGTCTTGAAAAAACCGATATTAATGGACTGGTTAATGATTTTTGACTCATGTGACTGGTTAACCGAACCGAAACCGAACTTTTAGTTAATTTATTAATTTATTAATAATTTATAACAATTTATCCTAATTAAAGGTGATCATGTACTTTTTTTCATTATACTAATTATTTTTAAGTTTTTAAATTTTTTTAATTGGCTATTAGTAAGCATAACAATTTATCTAATTAAAAGTGATTATGAACCGGTTAATATATTTACTTATTAAATATTAATTTTTAAAAACAAATTTGCTTATATCCACCAAATATTTTTATTTTAACAACGATAATGTTATATTATAGTGAAAAAATTTTAATTTTTAAGTATCTTGAACATTTTAATTTTATTTATGAATATATTTATAATTATAGTGGTTAACCGAAAAGTATTGGGTAACCGATCCGAAAATTCGAAACCGATAGACTGGTTAACCGATAATAATGGACTGGTTAATGGACTGAAATTTCAAAAAACCGATATTAATGGACTGGTTAATGGACTGAGGCTCATGGACCGGTTAACCGACCATACTCACCCCTAACAAATAATAATGACTTTTCTGATATAAAAAAAGCAGCAAATAACAAATTTTGGAATAAATTGAGAAATTGTTTGGCAATTTAGCTTGGACACAGCGGAAGAGAAAATTGCAAGTAGAAAGAGACTGAAGGCAAAGGAATATTCCTGAGTCACGTGACTTGAGAGATGATTCATATATTATCCATATTATTATTGGTCAATGTCTGTACACGTTACGCCAAATCCTCATTTTCACTTACGTCACCTTTTTGTTCTTTTGTTTATTATCAAATTCTATTTATTTAATATATCCAAATAGTTTTTTTTTTTTTTAATAATAATAGTATGACAAAAAAACAAAGTATTTTTAATAATTAAATTACAGATTTTCACATAAAAATATTCGCAAAATTGTTATGAAGGACGACGCAAGGGAAAAAAAAATATCCATTGTTATATTTTCAACGACCGGTTATCCATTTATTTTGTAAAGAGATAAAATTATCCATTAATTTAGATTTATTTATTTTTATTTATGCCTAAATACACATTTGCATAATTCATCATAGAATTTTTGTGTATTTTCTAATTACTAATAGCCATTGTTGCGATATTCATATTTAATCCATATTTTTGTTTTGTTCTAGCTTGATCTCTAATTTCAATTAGATATCTAACGTTTCATTTGTGAAAATTTATAATATTTTTTCCTACACTAAGTAGTCAGTTTGAGTAACATTTAAATTTTTATATTATATTTTATTTATTTTGTTTGTTACAATGGTATAAAAATATAGTATTACATTAAAAATTGATACTTATATTGGTAATTATACAATATATCAACAATAGATTTATATAACTTTATTTATTCAAAAAAAAAAAGATTTATATAACTTTATCATACGCTTAACATTAGTTATCAATCGGCTATCAATAACAAATATCAATTACCAGCTATTCTCATTAGCTAAACCAAACATGACTTTAATAAATTATCCTGTATGTGAATTTTGATCTTAAGATTTTAAGAAAAGGTTATTTAGAAGAACGTATAAATATCATAACGACAAACAAGAAAGTATAAATAAATTAATATACATTGTCATTAAAATCTCTTTGTATTTGGTAGACTGTAAAATGTTCAAAAAAAAAAAAAGTCTTTAATTTTTTATTATCTTTGATAACTGATCTACTTTTCTACTCTTTTAGATAGCGATATATCTAAATTAAAAGATGTTTACATAAGTAAACTTTTGTATACGCTTATACAATTAACGTTGTTGCTACTACTATATATTACCAAACATAGATCATGATACTTATGAAAGTCTTCAAACCACTATATATCTGGTTTTAGAGTTCCAAGAAAGTATCCTTATGATTTAAGTAACTTTTATACTTAAATCATATAAAAGTTACGAAATAAAATTTTTAACCAAAAACACTACTTGAATTTAAAAAAATATTTCAAAAAAAATCCTATTGAAAATTCTTGTTGGTCGCTTTATCAACTCGTCACATGGTAGAGTGCCATATCTGCCGCCACATTATGACTGATAAGAATATGTCATATTTACAAATTTTATGAATTTTTTTTAAAAATATTTTTATACGTATTATCTTTTCATTTGTCGTAATGTGGTGGCTAATATGACATCTATCACAAGCGCCAGGCTGATATGGTGTCTTATGTGTCATATACTTGAATGAGATGGGTACATGGTATGCCAATAAAGATTTTCAGTAGGATTCCTTTTGAAATCCGGTCAAAGTAATTTTTTTAAAATATTTTTTTTAAATTTAGGTATCATTAAAAAATTTTATTTTATGATTTTTTGGTTTAAGCAGTAAACTAGCCTAATGATCGTGGGTAAAATTAACTCTTAATTTCCGTTCTTTCTCTTTAGAACTTTTCTTTCTAAATTATGATTTAAACAATGTGTTTCTCTAATTTCAGGTAACCAAAAAATTTGGAAGGAACCAAACTATCTAAAAAAATTGAATTGTTATTAAGACGTATCATTATCAAAATTTTAAAATGAGAATTTCAATCCAAGCATGTACATTTTCATTAGATAACATTTTCACAACAATAATAATAATAATAAGAATAAGAATAATAAAATCATTGTTTCAAAAAAAAATCATTATATTATGATGTGCTCTGAAAACTCTAGGATTCTTCCGTTGATGGAGTTCGTCGGAGTTATGAAAGCATGATGGAGCGATTACGTCAGGCTGGGGAGTTTACTGCAATATACACTTCGATGCTAAAGTTAGTCATGAGAGGAGTATTTATAGGTGAAGGAAGAGAGTCGACGCTTGAATATTCTGTGGGTCTCATAGATCATAGGATTTCTTGTTTGCAGACATGCGGCCTAACGTAGATGGTTAAGGCTTATGTTTATGTTTCTATCTCATTTGGCTTGTAAGCGCAGCAGCGCTGCCCCGTTGGCACCCTTCAAGCTATTTTGTTATCAGTAACCGGTTGATTAGTTGACCTTGCGCGGCTTACAAAGTAGTAGGAGCTATAGCGAGAAATTTTTTCTTTAGCTTGCTCTGTAGCAGTTAACTGGTCGGTTGGTGTACGTGCTAAGTTTTTCTAGACTTGGGCCATATTCATGGTTTTTGTGGTTGAGAGTAAATTGTATGTAAATTAATGAAACCATATGAGATTAGATTGACACACAATCACAACTCAATAGTTTAATTTTCGGTGGATAGCATGATTTCATAAAAAGGAATTTCAACCTAATTTATGTCCAAAATTAAAGGATCTTATCTCATGATGATGTTTAATGTGTATTTATATTGAATCTTCAAGCTTAAGCAGCCTAATTAAGCAATCTTTTTTGTGCAATAATTACCAAACCATTAAATTTAAGAAATAAAACAATTTTCACATTGGACTTGAGGTTTAGACATTTAGTCATTACCCACGTGAATGGCACGTGCGGGAAACAGGGATGGGGACAGCTGGGATCTCCTGCGACAGTACTCATAGCACAGGGTGGGTAGGATTGGTTATCATTAATTTAAATCCATAATTTAATCCATATCAATTAGTAACAAATTAATATAGTTTCAGTTAACACCTTGCTTTCACAAACATCCACTGGAATCATTTCTCCCATCTTCCCACATTTTTTCCCTTTTACTACTTTCTCCACTTCACAAAAAAGAGACTTTTTTTATATATATTTCTTAAATAAATTTTAACTTAATATGCATTATTATTATAAATATAAATTATGTTCCTAATTAATGTAAGAGTAGATTGAGAGAAAAATATATATAAGCAATATTCTTATAAATATAAATCTGTAAATTGTAATTAAGTATTCTTAATTAGCTTCTTCTTATTGTCCATATAATTAGGTGATTTGTACGGACGATTTAGAATAAACAAATAGTTAATTTATTAATAATTGATGTTAGCCTAACTTGCTCTAATTCGATTGGATAACTAGTAACGGTCCACAACCATTCAAACTAAATGATAGTATAGCTGCAAAATACTAGCAACACATGATGGTTTATGATTTGTTTATACAAGCTATATTAAAAAATGTCGGGTCTAGTGGGCCAAATGTCTAATTAACATAATTTGATTGAGTGCAATTATTTCACTTTTGTCTTGTTTTTTTGCCCCTTCCACTTCTTATGCAGTCAATCATGATTTGATTTAATTGTATTACTTTAGCAGTATAATTATTTTTTTCACCTGTATTAAGGGTTTAATTAATTAATTAATCGTACAAAATATTGGATGCCATTTAAGGATATTGGATTTTGGCACACAAAAGTCTTATTCCCTTAATCATAGGTCAAATATATGCCTATTGCATCCAAAATTTAAATTTCAAATCTACTCTTATTAATTATTATAATATCATTTCAATTTCTAATAGTGATTAATATAATAGCATCGAATATTTTGTTAAAAATCATTAGATAGTGACTAAATATTTTATTGATAATGTATTATTTATTTTTGAAGGAGACTCGATCGGTGGACGTGTCTTTCCAAGTTCATTGGATAGCTTAGAAAAGAAGAAATTTAGAAGGATTGATTAATTAGTATGTAATTAAGTAGAATGCTCATGTTATATATATAATTGCATAATTAAAAATTTGTTTGGTAGCACATGTCTAGTGTATTGCAATTAACAATTAAATCATATGATTAGTTGATTTTTTTGAAAAATATTAAAAAGATTAAATAATCTTTTTTTATTAGAATAATATGGGTATTCGAGTATTTAACTGTATGATTAGAATAATATGCTTCACTTGTCTTGCCGTTACGGATACTTCTAACTATAAGCTAATTTAATTTGAATAAATTAATTAAAAAATAAAGAAAATACAATTAGAAAACTAGGTAATTAAAAGCATAAATATTAATTAAAATTGTAGTGTACCATAATAATAATTAGCGATCTAAAATCAAGTATGTCTACGACTATATATAATTATACTCCACTAATAGGAAATGATGAACATTATCATCATAATCATAAGGAACTAATAGAGAACATGCGAGTGTGATATTTTTGCTATCTAAAGCTAAAATAAAAGCCAAATAATTGCAAATAAATGTAGTGCTAATATTGGATATCTAAATCACATCATTACACTTTTATTATTATTATTATTATTATTATTATTATATACATACATTCCGGCCTCAGTATGAATTTCATTGTAATTTACTCAAGATTACTCGACTTAATGGACAATAATTATAAAGTGATTAAAGAAAATGGATTTTAGTGACGGATTCAATTTCCGTCGCCATTTATTGCTAATTAGAAACATAATACCGATGGAATATTAATATACAGGCAGAGAGTAAATAAGAAAAGTAGTAATTTTTAAATTGGAAATTAAAATGAATGTTTATGTTAACAACTTCATCCATTAATGAAAAGGTGTTAATAGGGAAGAGAGTGAATATTATATGTGGGTTTGTGCATGAAAAAGGAAAGTGAATTTAAGAACAGAATATTCATCATCATTATATCTTCAATCCCTTGGGTTAAGGAAAAGCTTTATATACTCACATGGCTTTAGAGCAGACATTTTACCATATACTTAACAGTCAATCGCCAAACTTTGAGAAATAAATTTATTTATTTTTTTAATGAGGAGAAGGAAAAAGGGAACAGAAGATATTTGGTACAATTGCAGAGGTTGAATGAAGGTAAAAAAAAAAAGAAAAGAAAAAGAAGAAGACTAATTATGACAGATATGGAAAGATGAGCGGCACAGCTATGGATACATGAATAAGTTTCATGTTTAGTGGGTGAGTCAGTGAGTCAGCGACTCAGTTGGCTTTTTGCTTTTCTGATGCACTTTGATCTCTTTCATTGCTTGAGAGATTGACGGTATTTGTTTTTTTTTTTAAGTGTACTTTCAGATAAGATCCTCTGCCATTCTTTTTCTCCCTTCTCTGTACCTTTCTTGATGTTTTCTTCTACTGTCTTCATCAAAAACTGGCTCACTCATTAATTTCCAAATTAACAGAGAGAAAGTCTATGGCCCACATTAAGTGGGCTGTATCTGGGCCTAACCGTATACAGTCCGTCAATAATCTGGGCCAACATTTTGCCCAAGTGGGAAAATTGGGCTTGTTAACGTGTCTCAGTTTTAAGGGTCCACGTATACCCTTTCAAAACCACAGCTTTAACGGTCACCATTTCCCTCCATTTTCCCTCCTCCCCGTCAAATTTTCTTCTTTTCCTCCGTTGATCTGACTTAACCTACGCACCGCCTGGCTCCATCTATCACCTGCTTCCCTTCACCGTCTGCGCAAGTTAGCAAGCGCGGGAACTCTCTCTTCTTCTTCGGTCTTTTCTCTTCAATGGCATCTCTGGGACAATCGGCTTCTGTCCAACCAGGTCGAGTTAGGGTCCTGAAAGAAGGATCAACCAAGCAAATGGGTCCTGTTGTGTACTGGATGTTCAGAGACCAACGGATAAGAGACAACTGGGCCTTAATCCACGCCATTGATCAGGCTAACAAGAGCAATGTGCCTGTAGCAGTTGCTTTCAATTTGTTTGATCAGTTTTTGGGGGCAAAAGCTAGGCAATTAGGGTTTATGTTGAAGGGTTTGCGTCAACTTCAGGGAAAGATTCAAGAGACGCTTCAAATTCCATTTTTTTTCTTCCAGGTTTGTATTATTATTCCATTTGACCCTTTTTTCAATTCTTTTTCTCCTGTTGGTTGCCAAAAAAAAAAAAAAAAAAAAAAAATCTAGGGATGAAGAAAAGTTCAAATTTTGAAAAGGGAAAATGCTATATACAGTATACACTTTTCTGTAGCCGAGCTAAATTAAAAGGTGGAGATGATTAGCATCCATCTTTTGACACGATACTTTTTTTTTTTTCTTGTTTTGGTATCTTGAGAAGTCAACAAGTATAGCTATTATATTAAGCATTACAATGAGGAATTTATTCATTCTCATTTGTTGGCATTTAATATATAGGGAGAAGCAAAAGAGACTATTCCAAGGTTTTTAAAAGATTCTGGGGCTTCACTTTTAGTCACTGATTTTTCACCTCTAAGAGAGGTTCGTAAATGTAAAGATGAAATTTGCATGAAGGTGGATGATTCAGTGACCATACATGAAGTTGATGCTCACAATATAGTACCTCTTTGGGTAGCATCAGAAAAGTTGGAATATAGTGCTAGGACTTTAAGGGGAAAGATAAATAAAAGGCTATCTGAATACCTCATCGATTTTCCTCAATTGCAAAAACCTAGTAGAAAGTGGGCCGCGACTGCAAATCAGTTGATTGATTGGGATAGTCTCATTGATGAAGTTTTAAGGTCAGATATCATTCTAATTAAATAAAACCATGTTGACCTTTTTGAGAATTGTTTGATTCATTTTGTTATTTCACATGGCTAGGAAAGGAGCAGAGGTTCCTGAGATTGAATGGTGCATTCCAGGAGACGATGCAGCAATGGAAGTGCTGATGGGAAATGAAAATGGATTCTTGACCAAGAGATTGAAGAATTATTCTACCGACAGGAACAACCCATTAAAGCCTAAAGGGCTCTCTGGTCTCTCTCCTTATCTTCATTTTGGGCAAATATCTGCACAGAGGTGTGCCCTAGAGGCTCGTAAAGTTCGGCAGCTTTCTCCTCAGGTTTGTGGTTGAAGTTTTTAAATGAATGTAACTGAAATCAAAATAAGGCGGCTCGTTAAGTTTCTGTATTACATGCGTGTCCAAATACTTAGTTGCACATTTTTTAGAGTCTCTCTTGTTTTTACTTGAGGATTCATTAATGTTTACTTTAATGTTTTTACATGTACCTGCTCCTCTGAAGTCAGTTGACAACTTTTTGGAAGAGCTGATTGTGCGTAGAGAACTTGCAGATAACTTTTGCTTCTACCAGCCACATTATGATTCATTACTGGGAGCATGGGAATGGGCACGCAATACCTTGAAGGAACATGCATCTGACAAGCGAGAACATATGTATTCGTGAGTGTAAATTTCTTTGACTTGGTTATTTATACATTATGGCATGAAGTTTTCTTTGTTTACCTATGTGAGGTTTTTAGGATTCTCAATGGCCTTTAAATATGTAGGAAGGAGCAACTAGAGAAGGCGCAGACAGCTGATCCGGTAGGCTTACATTTTGTGATAGTTTATAATTGTACAGGAAAAGCAGGAAAATTTGCCGCAAAGTACTATACAATTCCATTTGGCTTTCTCCTCTTGAATTATATTTTATTTTCCTTCTGGATCCTCTCCTCATAGGTTATAAAAATTAGTTCATTAGTAAATGCAATTTCGTTTACATCTTTTTGGATTTTGTAATTTCCTTACCAAGATTATAATAAGTATCACAAATTTCAGCTTTGGAATGCTTCTCAGCTGGAGATGGTTTACTATGGGAAGATGCATGGTTTTATGCGGCAAGTCCTTAGTTCTTTCACTCTTCTTCCTTTTCTGTTTGATTATATACATATTTATTCTATGTATTCTTTTAGCAAGTCAATGAAAACTTAGTGGAAGATGGAAATTTTGTTGACTTATGACACATGTGGCTTATCAGTCAGTTTAACTTTCTCAATTACATGAATCATCTAACAAGTCTCACCATGTAGGGATGCTGTACAAAAATACTGGCATACACATGGGTAAATTTGTAGCAATGGATACTGGTGTTTTTCAAGTTGCATACTGCTTCATAGTTGGAAGTGGGTGATATAAATCTAATCTCAAAACTTTTTAGTAAGATTTTAGAAACTTTTTGCAGTATGTATTGGGCAAAAAAGATTCTGGAGTGGACAAAAGGACCTGAAGAAGCCTTGGCAATATCAATTTACCTAAATGATAAGGTAATTCTCAGAGTTATGTGCTTCCATCATGACTTTTGCCAGATTTTTTAAACTAAAATCTAAATGCAGTATGAATTGGATGGGAGGGATCCAAGTGGATATGTTGGCTGCATGTGGTCAATATGTGGTGTTCATGACCAGGTCTGCTTTAAATCTCCCTCCTTCCAAGTTCTTATGCAACAGAGTCCTTGTGTTCTGAAATGTTGTTGGAAAATTTCAGGGGTGGAAAGAGAGACCAGTTTTTGGGAAAATTCGTTATATGAACTATGCAGGCTGCAAAAGGAAATTTGATGTTGATGGCTACATCGCCTATGTGAAGAGGATTGTGAGTGAAAGTAAGAAGAGAAAAGCAGAAAGCCAGCTTGTTAGAAAAGTAAAGGAGCTCAGAAGTTGAATGTCCTAGTTTCTTGATCAACAAAGCAGAGGCTTCGAACTTAGATGGATACTGTTTCTAACAGAGAGGATGTTCAAAGACAGAAAGCAGAGGCTTGGTAGACTAACTATTTTTCAGATTAAAGCATCTAGAACACTGCTTGTGATGCCTTGACCTCCCATATTTACCATCCAATCTGCCATGCAGAGAATATACTGTTCTAATATTATCAATAGTCTGCACAAGTTATCCTTTCCATTTTGATTTTGCAAGAAAGTTGTTATTCAGTGTATTTAAAAAGTCTTAGCAGTTATATTTATGCTATGGCTGTAATATAGCGTAGTAGTATTCGTAGCAATTAATTTTAAAGGGTCTGGTTATGTTTTTTCGATGACACCTAATCGACATTGTCCTCGTCTGGGACTGAATTCTGATTAACACAAGCTCATGTCTCTAGCATGAAAACTGCACCTGGTGGTATGAGATAGGAATTCAAGTTATATATACCTGTGCCAGGACAATTAATAAAAACATTGTTGTACGAGTAGGAGTGCTTGATATGAAGCAAACAAACATCTGAAAATGGCAGATTTTGGATGGTATAATGCCGTGTAATTTATCCCTGCGGCAAGAATCCCACCATCTTCATTAAATAAAGCTTGACGTTTTATGGCGACTCCCCTCATCCCAGGCCACACGCCTGACTTGTTCAGTTCTGAAAACAGTCTTTTTCTTGTACAAATTCCTACCTTTCCTGTTAAATGTATGATTAATTGTTAAAAACAATTGACCTTTGGATGAAACAAGGGAAAAGAAACCGACACGCAAATGAATTAGAAATTTAGAAGACGAAGCTTTAAGAACAGAAAGCTGGAGCGGAGGAATTATAGAGGAAATAGAGCAGATGAGAGATGAGAATAGAGAGCATTTCAATTTCTGTTCATCAATCAAATCCGTAATATTCTGATAATGGATTACAAAAATTTCCCCGCCCGTAACTAACATAACAGTAACTGACATCTCTCTCTACTATTATTTGCTACTTATTAATATTTAACTAAAATGCATAAAAACTGCCACCTCAGCATTCTACCAAATTTAATTCAACACTTAACAGCAACATCTTCAGAATTACTGGCTTTATTGAGCTCCTGATTGCCATGAATCATAACAGACCATGCCATGTATAATGAGAACAAACACAATCGACAGATATTAGACGTGCCGAAAGCACAATCGGTTCTGCATATTTGCTTCTTTTTCTATTTCAGAGTTTGATTGATGCTTTCTTGTTAGTTAGTAAATCAATATTATACAATGGGTAATTCTAAGTTGTTCCAGCACATCAATTACAGCCCCGGACCAAATGCTACAAACCTGGTTATGCAGAATTGCTCACCCACATGCCAGGCACGCGAGGCCCAAACAAACAACAAAAAAAGACAATTTACACTGAACACTAAAAAATTGGATACAATGAATACAAATGGGATTATAAACCATGAAGCTCGTACTAAGCTTCTCATCAAACAGCAATTATATCTGCAGGTCATCCAGTGAGAGTTCATGCGCTGTTAATAGCTTCAGTTTCTGAATAGCAAAATTAAGAGAACATCATTAGGCTTCAAATTTGGCTGATAATGTAGAACAGGAGCACTTAGACAAAACTAATCACCGTGATAAATTGCGGAGGATCATCAAGACTTGATGAGCCTAGAATTACTTCCCTTTGTAGCTTGTTTGTGAGCTTGTGGCACACTCTCAGCTGCAGATGATAGAGGGAGAAATTGTAAACAATCTAGAGAAAACAATGGTTAAAAGTGACATTGACATAACGATCTTCATACCTCTGATCTAGTAGCTCCACCTACGATAAATACAAAAATACGTCGACCCATCTTCTTGAAATCACTAGATGCATGTCTTAGCACTGAATCACTGTCAGACGGTAAAATAAAATATTACAACTAAGGACACATGGATTAGCAACCTGCATAACCACTATTAATTTATGGGAGTTCCCTAGCGGTCTGAATATATATCAATAATGGAATGGGAAAACCTTGTAGGTATTAGTGTTCAGCTCTGAAATAGATTTAAGAAACCAGGAACAAGCAGGCTGACATTTACAAACAAGCACAAAATAACATATGCCTAACCAAGTAAGAGCAAAAAAATACCTTGAATACCCATCATCAGAGTTCCGAGGTCGAGCCCATGTAGGTGTACGTCTTGATCTCATAGAATGGGGTGCTGGAGCATGATTTACTGATGCAGTCCCATGAAAAGTTGCGCTTGGGTCATTCATACATGGATACTCATCCTTGGACAGTTCTCCTTTGCTAAGTTTTTCAATAAGTTCCTGAAAGACGGCATTTCTGCGAAGTTATGCCAACATAGTCCTGGCTAAAGCAAAAAATAAATATCCAAGGCCTACTAACAATACAACAAAATGACAAAAATAAATTACCAAGTTGCCCATACTTGAATCCAAGTCAATGCATATGAATCATTTCTCACATGCAAAAGTTCGATCAATGGAACATTTGGTTGGGCAGGGCATAACCTTAGATGACAAGACTCAAATATAACTGAATTTCAATTTCCATTGCCCCAATCAGAAACATAGACAAAAATCAACAGAAGAATTAGGGATCCAAAAATGTGCAAAAAAGCATGGAACCATAGGCAACAACTGAGGTATTCAGATATGCAGAAAAAACTTGCCTAGACCAGGTTCATGTGGACCAAACCAATCACAACCACCATGTATTAAAATAAAACTGTATTTTAATACATGGCGGTTTGTGATTGGCTTGGTCCACCATGGATCTGGTCCAGGGAAGAAAAAATCCCAGATATGTGTTGCTGATGAACGAATGTGTCGGAACTAGTGAAATAGATCACATGAAAACACATTACTGTTTGCTTCACTTGTCACCAAAAGGTGAAAGCTTGTCTAGCAATGAATGGAAACCTTTTGCCACCTCCTAAAATGCTAATGAGAGAGTAAGAGAATGAAAGCAACAGTGTGATACATACAAATAAAAATTAACTTTGGATGTACCTCTATCATGGGGTAAAAACGTGATAATTGCCATGTTGTTTCTTCAGCACCAGCACGGTCTTTTCTGGCAGCACGCTTCTTCTGGCAATTGCAAAAAGAGAAAATGCAGACATAGACTTAGAACTGATTGAACAGAAGTGGCATGTGACCCACACCATACTTACCTTATGCATGTCAAACTTCAAAGAGAAAGCTCCAGTTGAGCTTTTTTTGGACTCAGGGGACCCAAGCAATCTCATATTTTTCACAGCATTCATATCTTCTTGAGGCAATTTTGCTAACTGAAATGAATTCAAAATTGAAGATCAGATGACATCTACAACTCAGGAAAGATGTGAATGTAATGAAAAACTGATTGACGTTAAAGTGAAAAAAGGCAAGGGCAAGTGACACCAACCCTCATTATATTGAGACCCTTTTCACTGTCAAATTTCTCAGGATAAATTGCTGCAAGAATCATTAACAAGCGCAACTTATTTTCACGACTCGCTTCCTGCATAAACAGTAGTTATCCTTTATAAGTGCATACCAAGTTGTGAACTTTCTGCTACAATTTGCTACTGCAAATCATTACCTCATTTGCAGTCAAAAATTTTATTACATCCTTCGTTCCTGCATCTCCAAAGACCAGGTCTTGCTCCAGTTGCCCTATGTCTCGAAGTCCCAATTCCCTAATAATTCTGTTAATTTTTCCTGCGATCTGCATCCATAAATGCAATTTACATTAAGCCTTTCTGGCTGTTATAAAATTCTTTTGATTGGTAGATAATCTTTCACATAAAATGGTCATGCACTCATCCCATGCTCAAAAAGAAAAGGGGAAAAATATCAGGCCTTTCTTTTACATAGGCAGCCCATTCTTAGAGTTGTCAAATTTTGGACCATTCTTTTTATGCTGGGCGGGCCTGACCTAACTACACAGTTATGGTTAGCCAACCTAAACAATCACCATTCCTAAAAGTACTCAATCTTGTTATTTGAATTGGGTATTCTTAGAGTTGTCAAATTTTGGACCATTCTTTTTATGCTGGGCGGGCCTGACCTAACTACACAGTTATGGTTAGCCAACCTAAACAATCACCATTCCTAAAAGTACTCAATCTTGTTATTTGAATTGGGTATAAGTATAATACAGCAATATATGTCTAGTAATGGGACAAGCAAATTTTCCAAAATTGACACACAAAATAAGGAAAAAACCTAGCCAACAATCATATGCTTCACGTCCTTCCTCATAGTGGCCACGCTGAACTATGGTTATATCTATCTCTGGATTAATTTGAAAGATCCACAATCACTAGAGAGCCCAGCCCCATAATAAGCATATACAATTTCTCTCCCGAATTAACTCTAAATCCTTTGCAAGAGATAAAAATTCCAAAACAGAGGTAGATATCAAGATATTTCACAGCATATCTGACAAGAGAAAACCTTGCCAACTCAAAGCCTAATGCTGGAATATATGTTCAGGATTCCCACTATCTGTACCATTCATACTAGGTTTATCAAATTTGAAGGATGTATTTTCTTTTTTTTTTCATCTGCCATAGTTAATGTCCAGGACCATGCACTAGCATGTTTGCTTTGGTTTGAGCTCAAATCAGCCTTCATTACATCATCTCATCTACTGGCCTTTAAAATGGGTGCATTCCTCCACTTTCAAAATCACCAAAATTCTAGAGAACAAGTCACAGACCAGTGTACTGGAGATCATCATCCTATTACAGTCAGAGTCCTCCAAAACCAACCTGACAAGGACCATAACTATCAAAAAGTACAAACGCCATTGGGCAACTGATCAAATCATGAGAAGTTTGTGATTCATGATAAAAGAAGTTCAGCATATTAGTGAAGATTTATAATTTCTGTGGAAACTGACTACTTCAAGACATTAAAGCCATTCTGAAACATAGAATGTAAATTTTGTATATAAGTAAGGCCAATGGATCTAGAGATTGCACTGAAAGCTTCAACCATAATTCTGTTGCATATAGCCTCAAAAGTTCTCTTTAACATTAGAAATTGCCAACCAACTAAAATAATTCAAACCCATAAAAACTAGAAATTCAAATATGAAACTTCACAAGAATTTTAGTAGACTTTTTGGCCTCACCCACTTTTTATATTTTCTTTAAGAGAACTACATTTGATCCATCTTATACAGAACTGTCCTTATCTTAATCAAATTCTTCTTTTTTTTTTTGACAAGAACATGTTTTATTTCATTCCTGGTATGATTCAAACCTAAAGTCCACCTTAACCATATTTAAAATGTCAATTTAATCTTAAAGCGAAGAAATTTCACATATTTGATCATTGAAAATAGTTTCATTAAAGCAGTTCAAATAAAACACATCATATTTATCAATAAACTTTAGAAAAGCAATTAATGGCAATGGGCATCAAGGCCAAAGGTTATTTTACAAATGTTTCAAAGTTCAGAATAAATCATTCAAAGTTTTAGATTTAGAATGTTTGGAGTAGCATCTCTAGGGGATACTTGGAGGGAGTGTGTCATTAGCAAAATTATATAGCGAATAAAAGCACTTAGCCCAAAACTAACCTCTACATGGAGAGAGAGCTTGTCAATTTGTTCACTATATTGAGGCAATGCTTGAACCATCTTTTGCAAGTCTCGAGTGGAAAGTTCGCCATCTCTGCACAACAGGTGAGACATAAATCATGGCTGCAACTAGCCAAGCAAAGCTAGAAGTCTAAAGGAAGAGACAACTAATACATTGCGGGGCATGCTAGCATATCTGCTTGAACAATGGAACAAACACACGATATACGAAATATATACCAACCTCGAACCATGTTGAATTTGTGCAGCTTTATTCTTTGATACAAAGTTGGTCATCTTCTCATGCAACCGTTCACTAGCCTGACAAAGAGGCCAAGTTTCTGTGAGTACTTATATCGTGTCGAGCAAAATAAAAAGCATAGCCATCATACTTACATCTGCTATATGTGCATGTCGAAGCTCCAGCCAGACCAGATCATGTTCCTCCAAAAGAACCTCTTTTTTCTCAGGAGGACCACCAGTTTTACCAGGAACCTGATAAATAGAATTCCTTGATTTGCAATATCAAGTAGATATTTGACAGAAAATAAACAGGAATTGCAATGCTTTAATTACCTCATGCACGTATTTATTGCCCTCCATATTCAGTAAATCATGGCACATGGCATCATATGTCCACTCGTGAATCATAGGAGCAATCTAGAAATGAAGAATGTGCATGTTAACCAACTCATGCAATAAGCATATAATAAGTCAACAGGTAATTTGTGGTTACCTGATCTACAGATCTATCAAGAATGAGCAGCTCACAGGTTTCTGTTTGAGGAAAGTTTTCTATCTTTTGTTTATAATGAGTCAGACGGTCCCAAACTCTAGCAGCTAGTTTTGTGGGTATCAAATCACGGAAAGTTGTCATTGTGGTTACATCAAGGGACTTGGCTGCTCGATAACGTACAAAAGGAAATTCCTGATAATCAGAATACATGAGTGCTTCACAAATCACAATATCATCCAAATAACATGAACTGCATTATTAAACTAATTATATATACCCTTAAAGAAGCAAAAACTGTAGCGACGCGGGTAGCTATCACATTCAAGCATGCATCACCTTTGCGCGAGTCCTCCTCATCCCCAAAAAGTTCTTCTAGAGCCATCTCATTGTCAGTGACAAAACCCTGTATAAAGAACATTGCATTTGAAAAAAAAATCTGAAATTATTGATGATAGAATTATGTGATGATAATGGGAAGAAGATGATGATGAAAGAAACAAGATCAAGAAAGCAAATGGGTAATTTATAGCCAATAAAAGGTGTTTAGACATAGCAAATTATGTGAAAAGAAAAGAACAATCTTAATAAAAAGGCAGTCTTACTGAAGAATCTGAAACAACTATGTAAACTAAAACTTAGATCGCATAGAACAAGATTTACAGATTGAGCAATCAGAAGACAATATGATCTACTGGGATTGTCATTATCTAAGTTTCCTCAGCATGATTGTGTAGTTCTATCCATCTCTTTTACTTTCATTTTCTTTACCATTTATATCTGAACATTTGCTAAACCTCCAAGATTCAGCCACCATAAGTTTATTATAATCGATCTTTTCGACCAAATTGAGATTATAAACTTCACTATTTCAATCCATAAATCAAGCATTCCGTAAAGATCTTTTGCCATAAAATTAGTTGTGATCAGGTGAGGGTTAAATTTACAATAAATTTGCAACTCCAGTTTATTTCATTAGCTCCAGTTTCTTTCATTAGCTATACTTAGCCAATTATCTATTTGCCCCATGCAACTTATAGAAAAGAAGCAATAGAACCTAAGAGTTATGCAATATCAGAACAAGGCATTCAAGAGATGCATAGCAACACCGCCTTGCACCCATTTGGCTTATTGTTTGGTTGAGTAATCAATTCATGAAACCTGCCAAATGAAATTGGTGGAAACATCACAGATGAAAAGAGTCGAAAAAATCACTAAAGGGGAAAACCAAAAGAAAAAGAAACACCCATGAGTCAGTTTCACTAAGCTATACAAAAACACCAAGATGAAATAATGGAACTACTTTCTGAATAGAGGAAAAATAATGGAAGGTATCGATAATCATAAGAGACATCCCCAATTGCTCCAGAATCAAACATTACTAAGCAAACATGAGAACTTAGAAAATCTTTCAATCAATTGATGACAATGTTTAATGCATAGGAGAATAGGAAAATTTATCAGACTATATTATAAATAAAAAATTTCTGATGCGATGTCTTTTACCTGGCTATCTATAGCAAAATACTCCAGATTCATCTGCATCCCACCCAAGTCAGTGAAATGCCAATAATCATCAGTAACATTTCCAGTGGTATTATCAAAAGAAAAATATCAACTGGCAAATAAATTGATTCAGAACATTGTTAATCCAAATAATAAAAAAACGGAAGTGATATACCTCTCTAAGGGCTCCTATGCGAGGCAATACAGTTGTATCTTTCTTGATATGAGCAACCAGTTCTCTTGGAATAGGGGAGCTGAAGAAAACATATGCCCTTCATCCATATAAAAAAAATGACAATATTATGTCAAGAACTGTCAATAAGCCATGCCTCATAACTTAAAAGATACAAACTTCAAATAATAAATAAATTCTGTCACCCACTTCTTGTATAAAGGCGACCTCCCAGACATGTCTGACAAGAACATAACAACACTGCAACACAGAAATAGTTAGTAGTAATAAATAAATATGAGAGAGAGAGAGAGAGAGAGAGGTCCCTATCCATGTGACCTTTGAAGCTAACTAAGCTTCATTATTATAATATACATATGAAAGATTTTAATCAGAAAATAATATCCTTGTGGATTACAGCAAAAACAACTTATTTTTAAGGTAGAAAAGCAAGAAGCGTAAAACAACAATAGAAGAAATCAATTTGAAACAAATCATGTAAGCCATTAAATGATCAAGGTCATTCCTGACACCATGACTTTTATCACCACAAACTTAGTAGACTCATGAGAGAGAATTCTCATTAGCCCTAATAATCTAGAAATCCAGACATTTGTGTGCATTTTCTATTATATCCAACGATTATAAATTTTAAAATGAGTGCCTAAACTTTGCATTTTGTATCAATCATCAGGCATGTAGATTCCTTTTCGTGGCAATGTGAACTGGACTGGAATTTCTTTTTGCTTAGACAAACTCTTGTTGACTTAGTTTGCAAATTTTCTCAATTTTGTTTCCATTTATTAAGAAAGTAATGCAGAGAATGTAAGTGCCTCGGCAACCACAGTGAGCATGATTAGAAGCACAAGAAAAATATTAATATTGATGGCTAGTGGAAAATATATTACTTCTCTTTTGTTGGTTGGATGAAGTATATCGCATCCATGGAGGGTAATGGCTGCCTACGTCTGTATATATCTTCTACCACTGCAGAGGAAAAAAAAAAACATAAAAAAAATAAAAAGGACTCAGTGAATGATAACAACAATCTGAATCTATACCTAATGCAGCACAGCTTTTTGGCTCCCTGCTCTAACTACATAACTAAATAATGATGAGAAGCAGTCATCCACATATGAATAATGCTGGACAAAATAAGTTGTTCATAGAAGGTTTTTTTTTTAATGTGCGTGCGCATGTGGGTCACTATTGCATTAATATTAAAAACAAAATCTGAATAAAATTTTCATTTGCCTTTACAGCTCCAATAAACATTAAGCTAAACCTGTATATAGATTACTGCTGCATTTGACTCTGACGGTAAAAAGATCTTATCCCAAGCACTTGATGATTTAAAAAAAAAAGATCTATCTAAACATAATCTGTATACTTGCAAGCCTCATTTATATCTGAATTTATAAAAAATGTATAAGAAATAAATCCAGTTACTCATGATATAATTGACCTGAAGTATACCCAATATACTTTACTATGATATGAAGTAACAAACATCACAAATTAATGATATTAGCAATTTAAGCTGCCAGAAGCTGCATATCCAGAATCACTACGTAGAAGAAGAAACAGTAAAACAAAATGCTTTCAGACATGACTATAAGTATGGTCTATTGCAGAATACGTGGACGCATCTCTACATAAGAAAGAAATAATAATCCAAATGCATGAATGCTTGATCTTCCACAAATATATTCTGTACTCCAAAACAAGGAAATTGACACACACATAAACACATATCATAGATATCATTGGAAATGTTCTTTCAAGAAAAGTTTTTGCAAAATATAATCAGAGTTAGTTAATTCACAACCACTTTGAACAAGCAATATTTTGCGCAAAAAAAGGTACAGTAAATTGGAAAATTTTCTGTTCTTTTTTTTTTTTTTACTTGTAAATTGGAAGATTTCTAATATTACAGTTTAAAGAAGGTTTCTAAAAACGACAGAAGCAGTCCAGAATTCAGAGGCTAACAGTAATTCTTACATGATACTCCCTCCTGCGTGATGTCAGCCATCTTGCATGCATATGACATGATCTTCACAGTAAGTTTGTCCATGATGAGTACCTAGGCATAAGATATTCAACAACTGGCATAACATCAAATAAAACTACAATGGAAAATATGAAGCAAAATAAAAACAGACAGCCAAAACCCCGAAACAATTAATAGAACTATATTTCAACAAATAATTGAATATAAATACACACATACAACTGTGCAGTCATGCAGACATATATACAAACCAAGTCCATTAATTTCATACAATGCTGTAAGCCCCCTTCCTCAGCAACATAAAAAAGAGTAAGACGAAATGTGTTACAGAATAGTGTATATCGGTAGAATATAGGCTTTTCAATGTAGGGTTTTCTCTCCCCAGTACATAGGCTTTTTCTCTCCTAGTATAGATGTACTTTTCTCCTTGTATATATAGATAGTGTAAATTCATAGAGAGTTAATTGAATGCAGAAATTCAATTCTTCATTGTGTTTTATTACAAAAAGAAAACCAGAATTAACACATGACCTTTGCCACCTATTTCTTCATCAAAAAACACTACAGCAAGCAATATATCCCTGTACAACCCTAATCTTCATGTTATCCAAGGTTCTGCACAGATAACCATATTTATGGTAGCAGTCTATTTTCCTCAAAATCAATATATTGCTTATGTAGCTTACCCCTTAGACCTAACTTCATCCTATTTCAGTCACACAATTAATATGTATCATAATGGTGTGCCTTTGAAGATTGAAGTCTGAGATTTGCTCACATACATAAATATTAAAGCTATAGAAACAACATTACATGCAGAATATTATCTCATGTACTGGAGAAAACTAAGATGGCAAATTTCTACGCTGACAAATGAAAAAATGGAGCTAATGTACATTATTAATCAAAATGCCATTAATGATTGAAAGGCTACAGCCACTGTCCTGACAGATATGAGGAGCAAATACAATCAAATATATTTTTTCATAGATATTTAAGTGACAAACAAAGAAAATGCAAAATGGTTGTACACATTCCAAATTTCCAAACACATCATGCAAACTGTTTCTAATAGAGAATCCAAGAAACTAACAAGAAAGAGAAGCAAAAGACGTTGGTAGGACATATTGGACAACAAAGGAGTTTAACATAGATATGTCAAGCAGATTTGGCATCTTGACCAAAATTAGTAGGCCGTAACACAGGTAATGCCCCATTAGCCACAAACTGGATGTGTAAATATTAGTCAAATTATTGATGTGTTGCTTCAAAATGTTGAATATGGAAATCTAGGCCATTTAGTTAGTCTGCCAGAGTCAACGCAGGAGTTTCAGGCCTCGCCATGTCACCCGTGGACAAGCAACACCAAATAACTTTCAAAATTTTGCTTTGGAAAAATATAACCTCTCAAGTTTTCAAGAAAGACATGGAAAAAAAAATAGATACGAAATAACAAAGCTCAAGTACCTTCCAGGTTGACTTTGAGTCCCCTGTTTTAGCTGATCGAAGCATTTCATGCAATAAACCTGAACAGAAATTGAGACATAAAGATAATCAAGCCAATGTTCAGTGTGATAAATATGCCTAATCTCTAAGAGTATAAGACAGAAGCAAATAGACATATCAGCAAATTTGAGATGGCTAATACTCTCTCTTGATATCTGCATAATAAAGGCTTTCCCATATTGTCTCCCGGGAAAAAAATGGATAATTTAGAGAAACATATACTGATGACGCAGTTTCTCAAGCATAAAAAAGTATTTTGTTTGCTACATGGCAAACAGAGGACAGGCACATAGGTTTAGCCTTATCAGATCATTGAGCCTTTCTCCACTAATTTTTTTTTTTTTGATACATTTACTGTTGTGACTTGAAACTTGAATATCACTTGAGCAAGGGAACTGAATAAAAGGTGATTTATGCTAGCCACCAGCGTCGTCACATTTTTTACAAATCTCACCAATTTGATCCACAACGAAGCCACAGCAAATGAGGCATAGCTTGGAAATTCGTTATTTTGTATAAAAACAGTTAGTTGGACAAAATGACCTTAAATATCAATGTGCATTGCATATCTTGCACAAAAATTTTACAAAATGGTAAGCAGGTTAGTGCTAATATTTTATCAAAGGGCTAATGTCCCAAAAGAAAAAAGAAAACTTCAGCAAATATATACATTCTAGCTTCTTATGTCAGCCTCATCTGACCAGGTGTTTATCCTACATGGACGTAATACAGTTTATCAGCATATATAATGGCCTCCAAAATAGAAATCTATGTTAAGAATTCAAGAAAAATCGAAGGAAAAAAATATCAGAATATGCAAAAAAAAAAAAGGATGAAAATAGGAAACCTACAACCATGATGAGTCCTTTTTTTTACATAAATAATTATAGTAGAATGATTATTTCGGAGGTCATAAATACCAAATTTCAACACACAGAATCATTTCTAAGTAAGATTGGCAAATGTCCAAATAAAGCCAATATAAAGGACTCTTTAGTTTGACACAGCATCCCAAAGTTGATGTAAGCACCAAAATTATGGAAGTTTTAGGTGATTTGGCAATTAGTAATAGGCTCCAACAGGATCACAAATGTGTCAATTAGACATGAAAAAGGTACACATTAAGTGCATATCATGATTATCTAATGTCAAAACATTTCAAAAAGATTTCTAGAGAAGTCTGATTAAGGTAGATTTGAATGTCATGAGAAGTCTGATTAAGGTAGATTTGAATGTCATTGTCACCATGTGCAGCACCACCACCAAAAAGTAATTGGTTGGTTGCAATCAATACAGTACACTGTTTTTGTGAAGCAATCTAAACTAACTTGAAGCAATCGGCATGCTTCAAAGCTATAACCAAGAGAAGCATTTAAACTGGAAGCGCCATAATATAAGAAAATTTACAGATAACAAATTGTGTAGGTGTAAAGTTTATCCATTCAGTTTCACTGCTCATACACCCTCAGAGCAACTTGATCACGTAAATTTGACATGTATTGAGAAAGATATAGATAAACAATTTCAATAAATGCCAAGAAGAACAAAAAAGGAGTGTCCCACCAAATGGAGGCATGTAAAAGCTAAAAATTTTCCATCATTTAAGGCCACAAGACTAAATTATCAAACTATCAAACATGCCTTGAACTAGACCTATCCCACAGTACCATTGAAAATTTTGCAGCATCATTCCAGTATTCCACAAAGTATTATCATTCAGGCAGCACTAATAGTTTTTAGTTTTTATTTATTTATTTATTTATTTTGTCTGCATTTTGCCTATCTTATAATGCATTTTCAGTTTTAGCCGATCAATCACACCATTCTTTTTCATGTACCTCTGCTCTAATGAGAGGAAGTTGTTGAATGAATCTAATTATGTTCAAAACATTGGGTTCCAGAATCAAAATGTTGAAATAAACTAAAAAATAATTGCCTCATCCAGTGGCAACCACGTTATTCCTCGTGTTTGCTATCATTATTTGGATGGTTCGATAGTAGAGATTTTCACATAATCACTTAGCTATAGGTGTATCCTGTAATAGTCACGATCATTCAATAACTGGCCTAAAGAGGGCAAAAAAGAAAACGTCCTATTAAATTATGCACAATTAAAGGATTAGACATCCAAACAGATTCCATGACAACTGCAGACTCAATCCGATCAATCGTTGCGTTTAGGTAATATGAACTTGTATCATACTTGGAAATGATTGAGAAGAAGAACAAATTAGCTACGCGCAAATAGAGCGGTAAATCTCAAAATTCCAAAACCAGCAAAGAAGCGTAATAATTAAAACCAAAAGGTTTCCCATCTACATTTTTGAATAAATGAAAACTTAAACCCCGAAGATTCAATAAACTAACAGCTAAGTACAGTATCAGAATGTCAAATGATCACATAATAACTGAAATTCTTGAATTGCACAAGAATAACATAGGCATTTACATATTTAGATGGAAAAAGAGGGAAGAGAGAGCTCACGTTCTCGGCTGATTTGTCTAAAATTCTTGTAGTCTCCATTACAAGATGAGGAGTCAGAATCGGAGAACGACATATCTATGGATTCAAAAGCACAACAAATTACAGAGAGATCGCTGCTTAGTAATGAAAGTAAAGAGAAAAGGTTAGAGAAACGAAGTAGAAAGACAGGGAAAGAGAGATATCAAAAGGGTAAACGAATTGGAGCGTGAAAGGGAGAGAAAATTGTAACTGGTATTTCCTTTTTTAATTCTTTAATTTGAAGTTCTAATATATCTAATATGGATGATGACGTGTTGACCATTCAGCTTAATTGAACCGGCCATTTCCTAATTCGCGTTTCGTCTCTCAATTGGGAAAGAAGTGGACCGGAAGTCTTCTCTCTATGAACTGGGAAGTTACTGTTCTACCCTTTTATTTAAAAGAAACACAAAAAATGTCTGAATGAAAAAAAAAAAAATCGTTTAAAAGGCATTTAGAATAAATATTCTGCTATAATAATTTTTAAATCTATATAAATCTAAATTTTTTCATTTTTTTAATTTTTATGTTTATTTACTTTTTTTAATTTGTTTTGCATTTTTTCAGTAAACTAATATATAATCTCATATTCAGATCTTATTTATGTGGTTGTATATTTATTTTATTTGTATTAATTAAATTTGAATGCAATTTTAACTTTTTATTATACAAGTTTGTCCTTTTTAATTGGGAGTTTATTATTTTTTCTAATGAAAATTATTATCTTTCTTAAATGAAAAATGATTTAAAATTTTGCACAATAAATAATTTGAGTTTTTCATTTAAAGTTAAATTAACGGCAATACTATTACCATTATCCATTATTTTTGTCATAGAAGTTCAAATTTTTTTTTTCTGTAATTTCATTAATTTTATATATTTTATATACTTTAAAATTTTAAAACTTCATTTGTAAAAAATATTATTAATGTAAATTTAATTTGCATAAAAAATAATTATTCTTACAAATATTGAAATTAGTTAATTTCTAACTATAAATAATAAATAAAAATCCTCCTCTAATTTGGTCAACAAATCAGTCTGGATAAAATTGGCTATCCATTGAATTTAAACGATCCTTGAAAATTCCCTGATCCGTACTATGGAGAACAATGGTGAGCCTCCAGGAAGGATTCGTAGTTTGAAAAATTCTTCCATGTGTCACAATTTATTTGTGAAGGAAAAGTATACTTCTGGATTTTTATCTTTGGAGTTTTATGTAATTCTGCTTGAAGCTTGGCTTCAAAGCTTTTGTTGATTTCATCAATTATAATTTTTTATGACTTTGTTGTCAATCTCTTTTTAGGTTGTGGAGCATAATTTGGGATATTATTCTTATTTACCTTTAATTATGTTAGTAGCTGATGTGACTAAATTTTACTGACTCAAATTCAATTTAATTCTTTAACCTATCCATTTAATCCGTAAAACATTATGTGACGAGTATAATTCAATCTATTTGTAATTTTATAAAATAATTTATATGATATAAATATAAAAATATTTAATTTTATAATTTATACATGCATAATTTATTATTTTTAATAAAATAATATCATAAAATTTTATCTATTTATAATCTAATCCATTTATTGTTTAATGTATTCATAACTTATTTAACAATATTCTATTTAAATCTTGATTTAATTCAATCTAACTTATATATAATCCATAAAAATATATTTTATTTATAATTCGATTCATTTATAACCCAAAGTTATTTACAACTCATAGTAACCGCCATAGTTTTAATTAATATTAGTGTTCTATATAAAAATAAAAGAAAATAAAGTAATTTTAGTTTTGAAAAGAGGTTAAGCAAACAAAATGGCGATTTATGCGATGTGCAAGTCTTAACACATACGCAGCTACATGCGAGTTTACACAACAACGAAATATAAACAAAAATAAATAAATAAACAAATAAATAGAAGGGAAAAATTTTGCATTAATTAAAATAAATAAATTGAAGTTTGGTCATCGTCAGAATCCCACCCATTCTCCAACAATCCCACTGATCATTATTAACAATTAAGAGAAGATAAAGAAAATGGTTGAGAATTTGTAGGAGAGCATACTGAAAAGAAAAAGTCATTTTTATTATTATTTTTTTAGAATTTTTGTTTAGGAAAAAAGGAGGAAATTGGTCCTCTAAATTAGATTTGTATATTTATTTTTGAATTGAATTAATAATCTATTGTCACATTACAAGTTAATTTTTTATTTTATAAAAATGAAATAGATTAAGCTTAAAAGTTTAGCCTTTTTTCAACATGTCCATATTGATTCATTAATGGGAATATATATAATATACTATACTAGTATTTTGACAGTATTCCCCGAACAAAATTGGCCCAACCCTAATAGTTATCATGGTCCATGGCCCATGATACAAAAAGTTAATCATTTTTTAGTTTGAGAAACTAGTACTTTTATTTAACTTTTGAAGGCTGGTTGTATAGTTGTGAATCATGATAAACAACCCTGAAAATGTTTTCTGCCAAATCAAAATCTACTTTATTTAATTTTTCTTTTCAGCCTGCCAGCCGTTTAAAAGTGCCAATCCAGCCTTTCTACTCTTATCAGAAATTTCTGCCTGCCGAAGCAACAACAACCTTTAAGAGAGAGTGGATGCCAACATTTTGCATGTTACTAATGACAAATTGACCATAATTTCTTCGGTACTTAAATCTTCAAATTAGCTTTTGTAGTTATGAGCTATAAATTTTAATTGTTGGCAGAGTTATATTGAGATTTTTCTTTTCTCGCCTAATTAGTAATTAGCTCCATGAATTTATTCATAATAGATCAATCCAACAACACATATATGGCAAATAACTGTTTCTTTTAGGTGAGTATTGGCTTCTATAAACAAGGAGAGAAATGAGCATAGACGGGCTCTCATGCACGGGCTCTCATGGCCTATTAAGAAACAGATTTGGAAGCATCCTACCATTTGATTTGACAAATATAATTTAACCAAAACACATTTGTCCAAAACAAAACTTCCAAATCTGATGACTTTTGCCATATCTGCCTTCCCCATCATACAGGAAAGGAACATGCAGCACGCTAAGTACAGTGCAATCTATTGAACAAATGATAACTAGGAATAGTTCCCTCATTTTAAGAGCAGGGTGGAGTTTTGGGTCACGACCCCCCCCCCCCCCCCCCCCCCCCCCCCCCCCCCATTGAATTAGAAAATAAAAAATAAAAAGTAAATTATTTTCTGAATCCACAGTGGGCATCGTAAAGTGCATTGCTAAATGGTGCATCCAATTAACATTTAGAGTTTGAACTCGAAATTCCAGGGTTTTAAAAACATTTCAAAGAGATGCATGGAAGCTAAATTTTGCATGGTCTGAAGCTTGAAGATTGAACTCTAATCAGACCATAAAAATTGAAACAAAGAGGAAAAAAGGAAAGATTAAGAAGAAGAAGAAGAAGAAAGAGAATCGTATTGATATGCAAAATTATTACTACAAATTAGAAGAATCCATATAAGGTACAAGAAATGAGCTGGATTTTGTTCAGGCTGACCTAAAAAAAATGAGTTGGCAGAGTGCCCACAAAGAGAATGCTTCCAAATTTTGCATATAAATTCATGCAGAAAATCCAAAAAAAAGTTCACAAGACAAGCATCTCATCCACATGCATGGATGAATCTTTGAAGCCTTTCTTTTTTGTTTCATCTGATAATTCTAATTTCTTTTTTGTTTCATCTGATAATTCTATCCACATAGTTAGGAATTAAGAGATATAGGATCCATGAGCAAACCATATCTCTGATTTATAAATTCAATTCCCAAAGAGCAAAGATAGACAATAGAAATTGACCAAACAAAGAATAAAACAAAAGAATCAGTAAATGCCAATTTGTTACTTTGACCCAAAAATCCCCAATTCAATAGCCCAACACATTGTCCATGATCACTTAAATTGACAATTCCATATAACAAGAACAGCAAAAGTGTTTACAAGAGTAATCAAGATGTTTCATATTTGAAAGAACTAAGGAGAAAGAGTCAAACCCTTTTCATCACTAACATTATTATTATTATAGTACCTGCATAGGACCTTGCACTTGATCACATTGCCATAGACATAGAACCCAGGGGCAACCATGATCCTAACCATGGTTGGGACCAATCTCTTAGCTCTATCTCCACCCATATCTTCCATGTAAACCAGGTCAAATCTCACCCACTTGTCCACTCTAAAGATTGGCAATCCAGGATGGACTGAATTGGCCAAAAGGTGAACTAACCACACATTCTTTGAAGCACCAAAGAAAGCCTGCAACAATGGCTCAGGCCAGGCTCTATTCCATCCTAACATTCCCACAATTTCGTTCATTTTCCTATCACAGAATTTGCTAAAGTCTTCACTGAAATGCCTTGTTCCTTTGTTCAACACCTCCTCCCATGTCAATTCTTTTAGCACATTGAAAGATGCGTAATTTGCTTCACATCTATCAATTGGGTTCAGTATTGGATTTATAGAACCTTTTTGGAACCCAACAGATTCAAAATCTTCAAAGAAAGCTTTATTCAACAAGGCCTCAAGGTACAAGAGAACACTTTTAGGATTCTTGGAGACTGAAATCTTTATGTCATAAGGTTGAAGAAGAAGAGATATTCTTTCAAAAACTTTGCCTCCCATATGCCTTAGTTGCATAGTAAGTGACCTGCTTAAAAGCCTAACTGATGATCTGGCTTCAGAAACTGAAACCAAGAATTGCTCTATTACCTTATCATTTACACCCATAGAACTATTTTGTTGATGATGAAAATTGAAACCTTTCCCAGTTCGATATGGAGAATTGCTGCTACACTCATCTAGTCCTGACTTCAAATTATGGCAATAAACTTCAAGTTTATTAAGCTTCTTTTCAAGTTCAGACATTGAATACTTAAGCCTTGAAGCTTCAAGTAATGCTTCATCTCTCTTTCTTGTTGCTTGAATCAGCTTATGGGAGAGCTCAGCCACCACAATCTTCCAGTGCTCTTCTCTGGCCGTGGATAAATCTGCGGATTTTGGGCTCTTTCTTGTTAATGAAGAGAATATAGATTTGAAGAGCCCATTAGGACTAGCAACAAAAGATAAGTGCTTGTTCAAGCCATTGTTGTCTAAAGGAACCACCGAGATCTTTTCTCGAGAATGTGGTCTGCAATTGTTGCAAGAAACAGAACCATCCTCTTCTCCACAGTTTTCACTAGATTCATGTCGCTTCTTGTAGCCATGCTTGCCGTTTTTGACATGAAGTGGAGTTGGCTGATGCTTTACATTTGGTGTCTCTCTCTTTATTTGCTTTTTCTCTTCATCTTCTTCGCATTCTTGAATCTGCCAAAAAAAGAAAACAGAAACAAAAACTTCAAAAAAAATAAAATAAAATAAAGTTTCAATCTTTCTCTCGGGAAACAAACAGGGTTTCATTCTCTACTTACAGGAGTAAAGTGGGGTGAGAGGTGAGTGGGCAAAGGAGACATAGAAGAGGAAGGAGAAGAAGAGGAAGAAGCAGCCATGCTAGAAGTTTAGGCTTGGCATATTCATTTTATTTGGAAATAATATTGTTAAAACGAAAAATGAGAGAGAGAGAAAGAGAGATGGGAATTAATTTGAATGGTGTGTCTCAGTCTCTTTTCGTTTTCTTTCACTTTCTTAGGTTAGTTGTTCGTCGTCTTGTAATCATGGTGGTGAATTACAGGCAGACATTTAAACGCTACTGCTCCTGTGATCTGCTGATCACATTAACAGTACATCAAGTGGATTATATTTTTTTTGACATTTAAATTTACTTGGGATTACAAATTTATAATTATTAAAAATTCTTTTTTGGCAAAACACATTTTTAGTCCCTTGAACTTTTTCATAATTTGCTATTAAATCCCTATACTTTTATTTGGCAACATTAAATTTTTGAATTTTTATTTTTTTATACATTAAGCTCTTAATAGAAAAAAAAAAACGTGAAATAATTATGTATCTCATTTAATATGCCTTTAGTATCTATATTAAAACCTTAATTTAATACGTTATTGCGTATTTCTTATTAATTTTAAATTAAATAATATTTTTAATTGATGATTCAATTTCAAATTGACAATGATATTAATAGGATCACATCAAATTAGAATTAAGACGCAAATACCAACAACTCATGAAACCCAATATATTATTTAATTTTAGATTTTTTGCCTATTAAGAATTTAATGTATAAAAAAATAAAAATTCAAAAGCTCACTGCTGCCAAATAAAAATACTCAAAAAGTGTGGAGATTTAAAAATGTGTTTGCCTTTCTTTTCTGTTTTTTTGTAATTTAATTATTTTTTGAATCTCAAAGTTTTTATTTTTGAAAGATACAGAATATAAAAATATTTCTTTATTTGACATTTTTATCTCTTAATGTTACCTCCGTTAAATTATATTTGTTATAATTTTTCTTCATTCGTATTAGAGCCATTGTTTTTGCGTTCTGCCAAGTAGCTAAATAGATCTAAAATTTTATGTGTAAAATTATTATATCTGTGATGCAATAAACACAACAAAAATTTAATTTTTGTGTGAAAAATATATATTCGTGTATATTTCGACTCAATTTCGTATATGTGTACACCGAAACCCGAGAGAATGAACATGAGTGTTCAAAACGGCTAACTAGAAGTCGGAATTTTTTATTTTTGACCTCACCATTGGATTCACAGACATTGAAAACCCCCCACTGGCCGGAACCGGAGCCCCAGAATCGGTCAGTAAGGCGGCACGTGAACTACACGAGCCACAATACATTCGACGCGTGCGCGTGGGCGGTGGCCGACACGCGCGTCGCCACGTGTCAGCTGTGATGTGTCACGCTGAAACGTGGCCCAATCGTTGAACGCCACGTGGATGACTGAAGCCATGCCACGTGGCAGACAAGGGGGGTTGACACGTGGACCAATAATAGAGTGACACGTGGATGACTGTGGTCAAGCCATATGTCCCAATCAGATGGTACCAGGTGGCCCAATCAGGGGCTACCACGTGTCAAACCGATATCTTCCACTTGGCAATGCTGACGTGTCACGCGTGACACGTGGTCCAATGAGACACCGCCACGTGGATGACACGTGTCATGCCACGTGACGGTGATGTGTACCCGGGTGCCACGTGGGCTCCAGGTGGACCAGTAGAAATCAAACACGTGGTACGCTGTGGTGTTGACACGTGTCTGGTCGACTGGGAGGCCGCGCGTGTGGTGTGTGAGTGCGTCTACCTCCCTCTCGTCGGCGCATGCGACGTCCTCCGACCACTTTTTTAGCTCCGATTTTTGTCAAATAATTTTTTCAAATTATTTCTGATTTTTTGGTTATGTTTTCAAAATTTTTTAATGACCAGAAAATAATTGTATATTTTTTGTTATTTAAATGTGTTTAATTTCAAAATAAAATATTAAATATTTGTAGAAAATGTGTTTTCTGTTTTCGGATATTTTTAAAAATATTTTGAGGTTCGGTCCTTACTTATTGATTGAAATGTGTTTCAATCATTTGTATTTATACACGAGTGTATAAAAATTTTTTGTATTATGTTACAGAAATATTGAATAAGGACAGTAGGTCTTTCTTAAATTGCGCATAGATTGTTTTGAGAAATGTAAGAGTGCAATCAATAAGCAACATGAGAATGCGAAAGGAAGATTTGAGCTGATAATATTGATGCAATAGTGCATTATAAAGCAAATGTGTGAGAACAAATGCAAGAGTGCATTTGGACTGGTGGTCTGAGTATGTAAATAGTAACACTAAAATCTATGATGGTATTGAGAAATGGACGGAACGTGCATCGTCCATGATTTCATCAATTGACTTATAAGTTGCTTGATAAATTGATAAAATCGGTCAAAAATATAATCTTAATAACTAAAAAGATTTTATGAAATCTGGAATTCAATAATAGTTGACATAAGTGTCAATTTGAGTTGGCGTTTATTTTTGTTAAATAGGATTTAGGTTTCTTATTGATATTTGACATGAGTGTCTTATTTTTGAGATTATTGGATTTTATTTATTGGTTAAATAAATGAGTTTATTCAAAATGATGGCATTTAACTTTATAATAAATATGTTTATTTTAATTGTTAATTGACTTGCGATATTTTATGAGTAAAATGATTGCATATTTATTAAGTAGAGGCTTAATAAAATCCTCTCATAAATTTGAGAACTTAATAATCCAATAATTCAGATTTATTATGCATGAAATTTTAACCCGTAAGGTTGGACATTAGGACTTAGAGGGTAATTGGATACTATTAGTAACCTTTTCGAATTTGAGCCTAATAGCAAATTTTATTAGGTTATTATTTCAGATGCATAATAAATTGCATGTGTTGTCTTTTCTCCCTTAAAAATGTGCAATATTATTCCATTTGAGATCAGAGGATCTTAATGGATGCTGCTTTCAAGTCAATTGTCACCCTTAGCAAAGATATGAAACTAAATGCTGACAATTATGAAATTTGAAATATGAAGATCCAGTATGTGCTTGAAGAGCAAGATATGAAGATCCAGTATGTGCTTGAAGAGCAAGAGGCTCTTGAATCCTCAAGTTCGGATATGGCTGAACCTGAGAATGGCACTGCAGCCCAGTATAGGCAGGACCAAAATGCCTATGTGGCATGAAAAAAATAAGAATTTCACTGCTCATATCATCTTCCTAAGTGCGATAGAAGATGATATCACTAAACAATTCCGCAAGTATCAAAATGTAATGGATCAGTGGATCGCTTTGCAGGAGAAGTTCAGAAATGTGACTCTGAATAAACTCCAATCATTGACGATCAAATTTGATACATATTAAAAAAGTCTAATTATTCGATGCGGAAACATCTAAGAGAGATGAAAAAGAATAAGTAAGTTTAGTGAACTTAGTCATAAGTTGACTGACGAGTAGTAGGTCCAAACTATTATCAAATCCTTACCCAAGAGAGTTGGTAGCATGTGAAGATGCAACTAACTCGTATAGATAAGCACAAAGATATTTGAGAATGTCGCTTGTCATCTGAAGGTTTAAAAAAAAAAGGGATCGTCTGGCAATGATTAAGGTCAATGTCATAGTGTATATGGTACAGTCCCGTTCTGGTAGAATGAGTTCTAACTAGAACAACAAAAGAAGCTACAACAGTAGAGATAAGGAAAAGGGTCGAGAGCCTGAAAAGCAAAAGGAATAGAATCACAAAAGGTCTTAAGCCAAAAATGAGGTAAACAATTAAAGAGTGAAATATTTCAATTGCCTATAGAAAGGACAATATGCAAAGAGATTGCATTGTGTCTATAAACATACACTATTTTGACTCAAGAGTGAGTGAAATTTATGTATCTAGTTCTGAATTTCATCCTTTGTGGGTGATAGATTTAGAACAATGGACCGTGTAATAAGGGATCGAGACACCTTTGTTATAAAATTTGGGTTCTGTTCTTGCTTTATTAAAATTTGTTTTCAATTTACATTTTAAGGATGACATTGTATGCTTATGCTTGAATGATTTCTATTATGGTTCTTGTTATGGATGTGGACCATGACTATTTTCCTTTAATTCATTATTTTTCACATTGTTATGAGAATAATGTGAAATTATGGCATGTTACAATATACCATATTGGACAAAACTGAATGAGTCAATTAGTCAAATAAGGTTTAGTAGGCGATTTAAATAAGGTTGAATTACCTACATGAAAGTATTGCCCAAAAGGAAAAACTAGTTAGAAAATCATTCGAATAAGGTACTAGAGCCAAATTTCCATTGTATTTAGTTCATTCTGACGAATGTGGTCAAATGAATATGAGGGCAAGGCATGGGGCCTGCTACTTCATCACATTTATAGATGATTGTACTAGGTATGGTCACATCTATTTGATTTCTCACAAGTTAGAAGCATTGTGTTGCTTCAAGACTTTTATGAGTTTTGTTGAGAATCTATTAGATAAAAAGATTAAAGTTTTAAGAACTGACAGAGGTCAGTGATATCTTATAGATAAATTTAAAGGTTCATGTGATGAAAAATGATTGAACATCAGTTGTTCATTCTTAAAAATCCACAACAAAATGGTGTTGAGGAAAGGAGAAATAAGACTCTCCTATATATGGTTAGATCTATGATGGCAGAAGCAAATTTGCCTATCTCCTATTGGGGAGATGTTTTATTGACTGCCACATATGTTCTGAACTGTATGCCCTCCCAATCTGTCATAACCATAACTTATGAGTTGTGAACGGGTCAATAAGCTGACTCAAACCATTTACAACCTTTGGGTTATAATGCTTACGTCCATGATACCTCAATTAGGTAAATTTTGAGACCAAGAGGTAAAAAGAGTATTTATATGAGATATTCTGAAATATCAAAAGGATACATTTTCATGGATAAGCAAGAAAATGACATAATGACAGAATTTGAATTACTAGACGTTATATTCTTAAGAGGATAAATTTTCAAAGTTGAGCGAAGTGAATTAAGATTTCATTTTCGATTAATCTCAGGAAGAGGAACCATCAAAATCACTCCATCCGAGTGGGAGGGATTTAGAGGAAGAAGGTTAAGACTTTTATTCTCTAAACGATCCGGATGTTCGAGACCTGATTCGAGTGGAAGTATTCTTGACTCCAGTGGGAGAAAGGAATATGGCATTCCTGACTCCAGTGGGAGTATGGAACATAGTTCCAGTGGGAGCATTATGAATCACAATAAATATATGAGACATGTTTATCAAGATTCAGAACTGCAAAAATGTAAAAGGATAAGTGTTTAATGCCGACGATTTAAAATCGAAGGCTTGAACGAAACTCTTTTGGTTACCCCACAAGACAAAGAAAGAGAATAAAAATATTGAAATGGCTTTTTCATGCCCATCTAAGGAAAAATTGATTAAAGTAATGGAAGAAAAAATGGCAACCATGAGATCAAACCATGTTTGAGAACTAGTTGATCTACTGGAAGGACATAAATTGAGAATAAATGTATTCTCAAAGTAAAATGAAAGGCTGAAAGAGGTATTAAAAGATATAAGACTCGGCTAGTCGCTAAGAGGTTTACACAACAGGAAAAGATTGACTATGAGTAGACTTTCTCATTTGTTGTAAGTTTTACGTACATAAGGTTGATTCTGGCCATAGTGGCAAGTGTGAACCTAGAGTTTCATCAAATGGATGGGAAGACTGTTTTTCTCAATGGAGAATTGGACGAACCAACCTATAGGTTTCATCGAAAAATGCAGCAAACATAAGGTTTGCTAATTGATGAGTTCAATATAATGCCTTAAACAGTCTTCAACACAATGCTACTTGAGACTTCATCATACAATCATAACGAATGTGTTCAATATGATTGATGAAGGTCATTGTGTTCATAGTAAAAGTTCTGAAAATGAATTTATCATTTTGGCATTGTATGTAGACGACATACTTAAAACTAAAAATGATAAATGGTACGTAAATAAAATCAAAGATTGGTTATTGTCCAACTTTGAGACAAAGGATATGGGTCATGCATATTATATTCTTGAAATTAAGATTTCAAGAGAATGTTTGAGGAAATTTTTGTCTGTTTCTCGAGAGAAATATATCACAATTTAATATGCAAAACTACAAACTCATAGATAACCCCATTACCAAGAATCAGTTTCTTAGCAAAGATGCGTATCCCAAGATGCTAGCAAAAAGAACATATGAGGAACGTTCTATATGCCAGTGACATGGGTAGTCTTATGTACACGATGTTGTGTACAAGACATGATATATTTTATGCAGTGGGTATAGCAAATAGTTATCATTCTAACCCAGGCAAAATACATTAGAAGCAATTAAAAGGATACTTATATATCTTAAAAGTACTGCAGACTATTCTCTCTATTATCAAGAAAGGGATCTGCAAATGAGAGAATACAGAAACGTTAATTAGGCAGGAGATGTGGATGAGAGAAAATCCACCTCAGGTTTATATTCTTGTTAGAGTGTCATCTCGTGGAGTAACAAGAATTAAACCTGTGTAGCCCTATCAATAGTGAAAGTTGAATTTGTTACTTTTTCAATTGCAGTATAGGAGACAGTTTGGCTGAAATGGTTTGTGAGCCATTTAAGAGTACTTGTTTTAAAAGTATAAGTGACAGTCTATAGTGACAGTCAGTTGTTGATAGCTTATAGTACAGCTAAGCATATCAATATTAAGTATTAATACATGAGAAATATTGTTGTACGATGAGAAATAAACTTACAGTACGTTTCTACGCATGCAGATCCATTGAGTAAACCTATAACGAGAGATGTGTTTTGAGAAACACATTAGATCTCGAGATTTGCGTAGAATTTAATTGGTACTGTTATATTTTATATAATCCCTTAATGTTATTATTTGTGAATAATAACCAAAGTTTATTGTTGGCAATACATGAGTGTGAATGTTTATGTGTAAATATTTACTGTTATTGATATGAGTTTGAGCATGTCGGATAGAGAAGTAGCCCACTCACAAGGGTGTTTACTTTAGTTTTGTCAATGAGTTGGTAAAAACTAAGATTAGGCGATTTTTGAACATATGAGAATGTTCGAGAGCCTGTTCAAAATAAAAGTACCGTCTTGTAGAAATTATAAGATGAGTCTTGTTAAGGTGCGAGATAAAGACATACATAAAGTTGTATGCTTTGGATTAAGATCCAAATTAAGGATTGTATGGAATCTAATGGTTAGTTATATGTAACAACCATATTATGTCTAAAAAGCCAGAAGTAGTCCTTAAGTAAGCGGACTAAAGTTGGGTGCTTCGGTGTATCGCAACCTTACGCTTCTGTATGGTGTTTTGATATACACATTATCGAAATGTGAGACATGCGCTCCTTTAAGGGAAGGAAATAATGCCGTAACACATGTTTTATACCGTGTGTGCTTATGTGACCAAAGGGATGGGAATTTAATAATATCATTGATCTCAACTTTCCCTATTGTGAGACCCTATTTATATTTCGACCTTTAGAACCCTTAACTTATCCCTGAAGTATGATTCAATGTGGCTAGCTTAGTTAGTTTTCAAGAGGTTCGGAAAAAATTTAGGCCTGGAAAATCTAACTAGAAAAGTGAGTTGAATCATGATGGATGACATACAGTAAGAGGGGAAGATAGTCTTTTGATCACTTTCACAAGGTTTCGCGGTTCACTGGCTAGCCTATTATAGTTTCTATGAGTAGAAACATAATAGTGAACACGAAAATTGTTTTATGAGATCATGAGTTAAAATAGTGAATGTGAGAAGGCAATCTAGGGTTAGACATACGTGAAATGGAGGATTTTATTTTTCGAGACGCTATATATCCCTAACAGGTGTATAACACTAGTACTCTCGAGATATGCCGGTCATACAATTTATTTGCCAGTATAACTGAAGATTAAGACTGAAATGTGTTCCGTCATGTGCGAGTGAGAAATAATAGAATTGGGATAAGCCCATGACTCTATAATGGATTGAGTTCCAATCCAGATTAAATTGAGTTATTTAATCTGATTTAAATTACCAAATTATATCTCAAAAAGAGTCTTAGCTAAACTAGAGTTAGGTCTTTAGTTTTTAGGATCTCTATAAATAAAGGTGAGATCCTCATTATTTGGTAACGAGAAAACGTACACGCCGCAAGACTGCTCATTTCTACTCACAAGTTTTGCAGTCTTATCTTTAAGGGGCATTTAGATTGTGAACTAGTTGCTTTTATCCTGAGTGGATAAAAGTCAGACCGGTGACAAAAAACAAATGAATTTTTATAAACGCTTCCGCAACAAGTTTATGCGCTACAAGAAGTAGGTAACATTTTTTAATATTACCTCCGTTAAATTATATTTGTTATAATTTTGCTTCAATTTTTATGAGACAGTTGGAATACTTTGCTTGTAGCAATGTTTGGAAATAAATTTCATTACACCGGATTGGAAAATTTGTCTGTAAATTGTTATGCAAGACAAAAGATAGTAATAGAAAATAGTTATGCTTTCTCTTATTCGAGTCCTAAATATTAAGTATCGAAAGAGAGCAACTTATCTTATTTTATTTGTTTATTTTATATAAATTCGAATTAGACAAAATAAAATAAATTTTAAATAATAAATAAATTATTATATATAAATAAAATCATTATGCTTTCTCATTCATATTAGCTTTTACTTTTTTTCATTCTATTTTATATGTCATTTTTGTTATTTTTATTATGATTAAGGAATATTTAATTAAATTCAAAATTATGATAAAATTGAATAATTTAATGCATAAATTTAAATTTAATTTATCAATTTACATTAAAAAAAATTAAATTTCATTTTAAATTTAAAAATATTATTAGAAATTTAAAAGTATCAAATAAATAAAATTTAAATTTTATTTAAAAATAATATATAAAATAAAATAGAAAAAATATTTATTTATTTACAGCTTTCAATTAAGTTCCTAATTGAGGCAGAATATCCTGCAGTAAGCTGCATTAAATTCTTATATATATATATATATAACTGCATTAAATTCACAGTGACAGGTTACCAAATACTCTGAGCGATTATAGTTGTAGTTTCAAATCAGGGTTAAATAATATTTAATTGCCCTATCATAATGCAATTCTATTGATAGCTAAAACTTCATTCCATATTGTTCTTCACAGAATCTGAATTAACTAATGCAGTGATTTTGAGTTGCAGCTACCAAAATTAACCAACAATCTACTATCATTCTTGTGTCAATGATAATATTCCTCCATATAGCTGTGGGACTGTGACCAAACTAATGCAATTTCTTTTATCATCATGTGGTGCGCATCAAAAAAGGGCGAGCATGATAGGTATTTATAATTAGCCTTGCCTATATTACTAACAAAAAAAAATAAAAATAAAAATTATATATCAAATCAATAATATATATTGATATATCAAAATTAGTACCCATCTATCTACCATTCTTCAATTTCTTTCCACCATTTTATAATTTTACTTGACATCTTGCTATTAATTTGATTTATAAATTATTTATGTATCCAATTTACAAAATAGTTAGCTCAAAAAGAGAAAAAGTTAATTAAGTTAATTGTAGTACTAAATTTCAAGATAACTTTGGTACAATGTTTAAAGGAAATAATGAGAGCTTATAATTATAGTCAAATTAAGTCTAAAATAATTTATGTCATTTTGAATTATAATAATCTACAATATTATTCAGCTCCATTCTCCAAATGGACACTAATTTTGCATGATATCAGCGGTATAAAAGCACTAATTGCACATGATTATTATGACTCCTTTATGCTCAAACACGAGTCATATTAACGTTAACTTTTTAATCTTATTCTTGTTGACTATAGTCCATTGTGCGGGTCACACGTGTGTAATTATTTGTTTGTCAAATTATTAATTTATAATAAAATTGAAAAATTATTTGAAATTAAAATTACCCATTTTAAAAAAAAAAGAATAATAATAGTTCACAATAATAAGTTGCAATTTAATTTTTTTATCGTTTAAAATTAAACTTATAAAAAACTAAAAAGGTAGAAATAAAATGAAAGGTTATTTAGAGAGAATATTAATTATTTCTCTTTATATATTATGCATTTTTAGAAAACCTTAATTTATTTATCTTATACTTATTTATTTTAACCCAAATATAAAAAATATTACAGTTGTCAATTATATTTCACCTTCTTGGATGAATTTAAGTGCACAATAATATATTTGATATATATTTTAATATTCATTTATAAATTATATTCCGAATGTTAGTTACCAACATAATTTATATTTACAGTGAATATTATTCACAGTCATATTACATGACATTATCTTTTTAATTTGTTTGATGACCAAAAGCATATGGAATTTGGGAGAGTGTGGAGTTGAGTAGAGCTGATAAGACAACTTAGATATAAGAATGGGGTATCAGTTACGAGTACCCAATTTCTTTAAAAAGAAAAAAATATATATATTATTAGATAGTAAGTTGAGTCAATTGAGACAAAAAATCATAAATTTTTCTATTGACCATTCTACTCTGGAAGGTCACCCTGCTTTCCAAGTTATTACGTTTATCCTCCAAGGTCAGGAAAAGCAGCAAAGATGGAAATTTCCTGAGAAAATGACAGAAATTCTTAGATTAGTACTCATTAGATAGCTGTGTGAAAGTGTTAAAATAGAAAACAAATTCATCCTCTGATCCCCTCTCATCTGCGATCAAACAATGACTCATAATAAATGCTTTTCCAGTAAAACTGGTACGTGTTTTTATATCTTGGAATTGAATGAACAGAACATTAAAAAATAGTGCCATGAATCTGACATGCTCTCTATCAAAACAAAAAAAATTAATATACTTTATGCAAATAAATTTAATATGCTTTTTCATCAAAAAAATAAATAAAAAACTTCAATCCAATTCAAGCAAGTAATTTTCAAATTAGTAAATAAACATAAAAAAATTATAATGGTGCGCAATATCTAACTCATCTTGCAAAAAAGGAAAAAAAAAGTTTAGGAAGAACACTTTAAGTCAAATAAGATGATGAAATGAAGAAACATTGTGGACGATGGAACGTAACCCGTGATTGAAGAACCATGAAGAATGGGAGAAAAATAATGGAAAATTGTTGGATACTGATATACCAAATACATTAAATATGAAATTTGTTGGGATAATTATAACAAATGTAATTTAACATGCGGAGGTAACATTAAATAAATGTACCTACCTCTTGTAGCGCAGAAACTAGTTGCGGAAGCGTCTACCAAGATCTCGTTTGTTTTGGTCACTGGTCTGGCTTTTACCCACTCGGGGTAAGAGCAGCTAGATCACAATCTAAATGCCCCTGAAAATAAGACAGAAAACTGTGAGTGGGAACGAGCAGCCTTGCGGCGTATACGTTTTCTCGTTACCAAATTATGAGGACCTCACCTCTATTTATAGAGGTCCTAATGGCTAGAGACCTAACTCTAGTTTAACTCAGACTCTTTCTGAGATAAGATTTGGTAATTTAATTTAGATTAAATAACTCAATTTAATCTTGATAGGAACTCAATCCTTTATAGAGTCATGGGCGTATCCCAACTCTATCATCTCCCACTCGCACATGACGGAACGCATTCCAGTCTTAATCTTCAGTTATACTGGCAAATAGATTGTGTGACCAGCATACCTCGAGAGCACTAGTGCTATACACCTGTTAGGGATATATAGCGTCTCGGAAAACAAGATCCTCTTCTTCACGTATGCCTAACCCTAGATTGCCTTCTCACATTCACTGTTTTAACTCATGATCTCATAAAACAATTTTCGTGTTCACTATTATATTTCTACTCATAGAAACTATAATAGACCGGTCAGTGAACCACGAAACCTTATGAAAATGATCAGAAGGCTATCTTCCCCTCTTACTGTATGCCATCCATCATGATTCAACTCACTTTTCTAGTTAGATCCGCCAGGCCTAAATTTTTCCCGGACCTTTTGGAAACTAACTAAGCTAGCCACATTGAACCATACTTCAGGGATAAGTTAAGGGTTCTAAGGGTCGAAATATAAATATATAGGGTCTCACAATAGGGAAAGTTGAGATCATTAATATTATTAAATTCCCATCCCTGTGGTCACATAAGCACACACGGTATAAAACATGTGTTATGGTGTTCATTCCTTCCCTTAAAGGAGCGCATGTCTCACATTTTGATAATGTGTATATTAAACACCATACAGAAGCGTAAGGTTGCGATGCACCGAAGCACCCAACTTTAGTCCGCTTACTTAAGGACTACTTCTGGCTTTTCAGACAGAACATGGTAGTTACATATAACTTACCATCGAATTCCACACAATCCTTATTTGGATCTTAATCCAAAGCATACAACTTCATGTATGTCTTTATCTCGCACCTTAACAAGACTCATCTTGTAATTTCTACAAGACGGCACTTTTATTTTGAACAGGCTCTCGAGCATTCTTATATGTTCAAAAATCGCCTCATCTTAGTCTTTGCCAACTCATTGACAAAACTAAGGTAAACACCCTTGTGAGTGGGCTACTTCTCTGTCCGACATGCTCAATCTCATATCAATAACAGTAAATGTTTACACATAAACATTCACACTCATGTATTGCCAATAATGAACTTTAGTTATTATTCGCAAATAATAACGTTAAGGGATAATATAAAGTATAACAGTACCAATTAAATTCTACGCAAACCTCGAGATCTAATGTGTCTCTCAAAACACATCTCTCGTCATAGGTTTACTCAACGGATCTGCGTGCGTAGAAACGTACTGTAAGTTCACATCTCTCCTTGTGCAATAAAATCTCTCATGTATTAATACTTAATGCCGATACGCTTAGCTCCACTATAAGCTATCAACGACTGACTGTCACTAAAGACTGTCATCAATACCTCTAAGACAGTTACTCTTAAATGGCTCATAAACCATTTCAGCCAAACTGTCTCCTGTACTGCAATTGAGGAAGTGACAAATTCAACTTCCACTATTGATAGGGCTACACGGGTTTAATTCTTGTTACTCCTCGATATGGCACTCTTGCCAAACAAGAATTTAAACCTGAGGTGGATGCCTTCTCATCCACATCTCCTCCCCAATCAACGTCTCTGTATTCTCTCAATGCAGATCATTTTCTTAATAATAGAGAGAATAGGCTGCAGTACCTCTAAGGTATATAAGTATCCTTTCAATTGCTTCCAATGTGCTTTGCCTGGGTTAGATTGATATCTATTTACCATGCCCACTGCATAGCATATATCATGTTTTGTATACAACATTGCATACATAACACTACCCATGGCACTGTCATATATGTAGAACGCTCCTCATACGTTCAATATTCCTGACCTCATAGGACACACATCTTTGCTAAGAAACTGATTCTTGGCAATGGGATAATCTATGAGTTTGCAGTTTTGCATATTAAATCGCTCAAGGTCTTTGTTGATATATTTCTCTCAAGAAATAGACAACAATCTTCTTGAATGATCTCTTGAAATCTTAACTTCAAGAATGTAATATGCACAACTCATATTCTTTGTCTCAAAGTTGGACGATAACCAATCTTTGATATTATTTACGTACCATTTATCATTTTCAGCTTTAAGTATGTCGTCTACATACAATGCCAAAATGATGAATTCATTTTTAGAGCTTTTACTTTAAACACAATGATCTTCATCAATCATGTTGAACACATTCGACATGGTTTTATGATGAAGTCTCAAGCACTATTGTATTGTAGACTGTTTAAGGCAATAGATTGAACACATCAATCAGCAAACCTTATGTTTGCTGCATTTTTCGATGAAACTTGTAAATTGTTTCATCCATTTCTCCATTGAGAAAAACAGTCTGTTCATCCACTTGATGAAGCTCTACTTTCAAACTCGCCACTCTGGCTAGAATGAACCTTATGCACGTAAATTTTACAATAGATGAGAAAGTCTACTCATAGTCAATCTCTTCCTATTGTATGAACCCCATAGCGACTAGCCGAGCCTTATATCTTTCGATACCTCTTTCAGCCTTTCACTTTACTTTGAGAATACATTTATTCTCAATTTGTGTCCTTCCAGTAGATCAACTAGTTCTCAAACATGGTTTGATCTATGGATGCCAATTTCCTTTTCCATTGCTTTAGTCCATTTTTCTCTTAAATGGGCATGAAAGAGCTTTTTGAATAGGTTTTATGCTCTTTCTAGTCTTGTGGGATAACCAAAAGGGCTTCGTTCAGGCTTTCAATTTTAAATTGTCGGCATGAAACACTTATCCTTTTAGATTTTTGCAGTTCTGAATCTTGATAAACATGTCTCATATATTTATCGTGATTCATAATGCTCCCACTGGGACCATGTTCCATACTCCCACTGGAGTCAGGAATACTTCATTCTTTGTCTCCCACTGGAGTTAAGAATGCTCCCACTCGAATCAGGTCTCGAACATCCGAATCGTTTGGAGGATGAAGGTCTTAACCTTCTTCCTCTAACTCCCTCCCACTCGGATGGAGTGATCCTGATCGTTCCTCTACCTGAAATTAATAGAAAGTGAAATCTCAATTCACTTCGCCCAACTTAGAAAATTCATCCTCTCAAGAACATAATGTTTAGTGATTTAAATTCTGTCATTATGCCATTTTCTTACTTACCCACGAAAATGTATCCTCTTGATACTTCAGAATATCTCACATAGATACTCTTCTGCCTCTTGGTCTCAAATTTACCAAATTGAGGTATCATGGACGTAAGCATTATAACCCAAAATTTATAAATGGCTTAGGTCAACTTGTCGACCATTTCACAACTCATAAGTTGTGGTAATGACAGATTTAGAGGGTATACAGTTCAGAATATATGTGGCAGTCAACAAAGCATCTCCCCAATAGGAGATAGGCAAATTTGCCTCTGCCATCATAGATCTAACCATATATATAGGAGAGTCTTATTTCTCCTTTCCTCAACACCATTTTGTTGTGGATTTCAAGGAATGAACAACTGATATTCAATCATTTTTCATCACATGAAACTTTAAGTTTATCTGTAAGATATTACTGATCTCTGTCAGTTCTTAAAGTTTTGATCTATTTATCTAATTGATTCTCAGCTATACTCATATAAGTCGTGAAGCAACACAATACTTCTGACTTGTGAGAAATCAAATAGACATGACCATACCTAGTACAGTCATATGTGATGAAATAGTAGGCCTCATGCCTTACCCTCACATTCATTTGACCACATTCGTCAGAATAGACTAACTGCAATGGAAATTCGCTTTAGTTCCTTATCCGAATGATTTTCTAACTAGTTTTTCCTTTAAGCAATGCTTAAATATAGGTAATTCAACCTTATTTAAATCGCCTACTAAACCTTATTTGACTAACCAACTCATTCGGTTTTGTCCAATATGGTTTATTATAGCATGCCTTAATTTCACATTGTTCTCATAACTATGTGAAGAATAAGAATCAATTAAAGGAAAAATTAGTTTTACTCAAATAGTTATGGTCCACATCCATAACAATAAAATCATTCAAGCATAAGTATACACTGTTATCCTCAAAATGTAAATTGAAAAACAAACTTCAATAAAGAAAGAACAGAATCTAAATTTCATAACAAAGTTATCTCAATCCCTTGTTATATGGTCCATTGGTTCTAAATTTACCACCCACAAAGGATAAAATTCAGAACTAGATACATAAATTTTTGCTCACTCTTGAGTCAAAATAGTGTATTTTTAAAGACACAATGCAGTCTCTTTGCATAGTATCCTTTTAGGCAATTGAAACATTTCACTCTTGAATTGTTTACCACCCTTTTGCCTTTGGACCTTTCATGATTCTATTCCTTTTACTTTTCAGGCTCTCAAGCCTTTTCTTTATCCCTATTAATGAAGCTTATTATCTTGTTCTAATGAGAACTCATTCTATTAGAACAGGACTGTGCCATATGCACTATGACATTGACCTTAATCATTGTCAGCCGGTCCCTTTTAAGCTTCAAATGACAAGCAACATCCTCAAATGTCTATATGCCTATCCATGTAAATTAGTTGCATCCTCACATGCTACCAACTCTTGGGTAAAGAACGGATAACAGTTTGGACCTACTGCTCATCAGTCACTTATGACTAAGATCACTAAGCTCACTTTCCTTTCCATCTCTCTTAGATGTTTTCGCATCGAATAATCAGACATTTTCTGATATGTATCAAATTTGATCATCAATGATCGCAGCTTATTCAGAGTCACATCTCTAAATTTCTCTTGCAAAATGATCCACAGATCAATAGCATTTTGATACTTGCGAAATTACTTAGTGATGTGATGCCACATAGGCATCCTGGTCCTGCTTATACTGTGATATAGTGTCATCCTCAAGTTCAGCCATAACCGAACTTGAAGATTTAAGAGCCTCTTGCTCTTTAAGCACATGCTGGATCTTTGTATTCCAGATTTTATAATTGTCAACATTCATCTTAATATCTATATTAAGGGCGACAGTTGACTTGGAAGCATTATCCATTAAGATCCTCTGATCTCAAATGGATCAATATTGCACATTTTAAAAGAGATAAGGCAACACATGCAATTTATTATGCACCTGAAATAGTAACCTAGTAAAATTTTCTATTAGGCTCAAATTCGAAAAGGCTACTTATAGTATCCAATTACCCTCTAAGTCCTAATGTCCAACCTTATAAGTTAAGATTTCATGCATAATAAATCTGAATTATTGGATTATCAAGTTCTCAAACTTATGAGGGGATCTTTATTAAGCCTTTACTTAATAAACATGCAATTATTTTACTCATAAAATATCGCAAGGCAATTAACAATTAAAATAAACTCATTTATTATAACATTAAATGCCATCATGATAAGTAAATAAACACATTTATTTAACCAAAAATCCAATAATCCCAAAATAAGACACTCATGTCAAATATTAATAGGAAACATAAATCCTATTTAACAAAAATAAATGCTAACTCAAATTGACACTTATGTCAACTATTTTAGAAGACCAGATTTCATAAAATCTTTTTAGTTATTAGGATTATATCTTTGACCGATTTAATCAATTCATCAAGTGACTCATAAGTCCATTGATGAAGTCATGGACAATGCACGCTCTGTCCATTTCTTAACACCATCACAGAATTTTAGTGTTACTTTTCAACACTTGCCCTTTTGGTAACTCGAACCAAAATTTTATTTTCATACTCAGACCACCAGTTCAAATGCACTCTTGCATTTGTTCTCACACATGTAATTTATGATGCACTGTTGCATCAATGTCATCAGCTCAAAACTTCTTTCGCATTTTCATGTTACTTATTGATTGCACCCTTGCAATTCTTAAAATAACCTATGCGTTTCATAAGGAAGTACCAGTGCCCTTATTTAACTTTTCTGTAACATATTACAGGTAAAATTTATACACTCATGTATAAATACACATAATTGAAACGCATTTCAATCAATAAATAAGGACAGTAACTCAAAAATTTTTCAAAATGTTATAAAAAATTAATCAAATGCAGAAAACAATTTTTCTACAAGTTTAAATATTTTATTTTGAAATTAAACACATTTAATTATCAAAAATTACACAATATATTTTCTGGTCATTAAAAAATTTTGAAAACATGACCAAAAAATCAGAAATAATTTTTAAAAATTATTTGACAAAAATCGGAGCTGAAAAGGTGGTCGGAGGTCACCGCACGCGCCCACACGCGCCGAACAGAGGGAGGGAGACGCGCTCACGCGCCTTCACGCGCTACACGCGCGTCCTCCCACTTGGCTAGACACGTGTCACATCCACAGCGTGCCACGTGTCCGAATCCAGTCACGCCACGTGTCTGAATGCCATTGGTCCAGCTGGTGCCACGTGTCAGCGTCTCATTGGTCCACGTGTCACGCATGACACGTCAGCATTGCCACGTGGGAGACCTCGGTCTGACACGTGGCGACCCCTGATTGGGCCACGTGTCATTGATGCCACGTCATCATAACACATGGCGTGACACGTGGCACCGCCTCATTGGTCCACGTGTCACTCCTTGGTTGGGCCACGTGTCAGCTGTATGACACGTCATCATGACACGTGGCACGACCTCGGTCAGCCACGTGTCCGCCCCACGTTGTGCCACGTGGCATGGCCTCTGCCATCCACGTGGCGCTCAGCCATTGGGCCACGTGTCAGCAGTGACGCAATACTGCTGACACGTGGCACGCGCGTGTGGGCCACCGCCCACGCGCACGCGCCGAACGTATGCGGCGCGTGTAGTGCACGCGCCGCCTTCCCGACCGCTTCTGACTCTCCGGTTCCGGCCGGTGGGGGGTTTTCAGGGTCTGTGAATCCAATGGTGAGGTCAAAAATAAAAAATCCCGACTTCTAGTTAGTCGTTTAGAACACTCATGTTCGTCCCCTCGGGTTTCGGTGTACACATACACGAAATCGAGCCGAAATATACACGCATATATATTTTTCACACAAAAAAAAACAAATTTTTGTTGTGATTAATGCATCCCAGATCTAATAATTTTACACATAAAATTTTTAGATCTATTTAGCCACATGCCAGGACACAAAAATCGCGGCTCTGATACCAATGTTGGGATAATTATAACAAATGTAATTTAACATGCGGAGGTAACATTAAATAAATGTACCTACCTCTTGTAGCGCAGAAACTAGTTGCGGAAGCGTCTACCAAGATCTCGTTTGTTTTGGTCACTGGTCTGGCTTTTACCCACTCGGGGTAAGAGCAGCTAGATCACAATCTAAATGCCCCTGAAAATAAGACAGAAAACTGTGAGTGGGAACGAGCAGCCTTGCGGCGTATACGTTTTCTCGTTACCAAATTATGAGGACCTCACCTCTATTTATAGAGGTCCTAATGGCTAGAGACCTAACTTTAGTTTAACTCAGACTCTTTCTGAGATAAGATTTGGTAATTTAATTTAGATTAAATAACTCAATTTAATCTTAATAGGAACTCAATCCTTTATAGAGTCATGGGCGTATCTTAAATTACCTTATATGTAACAAATATATCTTAAATTAATACTACTAAGGAAATGGATGAACGTAAAGTAGTTGTGACATTTAAAGCTAGAAAAAGAAAGGCTCAACGACTGGCATCGCATTAATTGTAGTGATAGAACTTGGTAGAGGTGGGATCTAATTAAATGCCACCACCAAACCAAAATTAAAAAAAAAAAAATGCATGTGAAGGTAATAAATGAGACAAAATTAAAGTGACAAGTATTTAATTGTGGTCCGTCAGCGTGTATGTAACTGTGAAATTAATGGGAGCAGAGCGAAGGGAGCTGACCTGTGTGAAATGTCATATGAATATGGGATCACGTGTAGACTGTAGTTGCCTCTTCTTCTCTGTTGTCCGTAGCATATAGAATTTGTCCTTCTTGCATGGTAATGTAATTACTAATTACATATGCATCCAACACTCTCTGTTTTTACACCAAACCACTACTGCATGCGCACTCCCCTTCCATTTCTTTTTAATTCCTTTTTATTGTTGGTACAATTGATAAGACAAAAAAAAAAATGAAAAAAAAAAAAGAAAAACCAGAGAGCAAGGTTTGATTTTAATTGAAATTCAAACTAGTTCGATTGATTGGTTGATTTGGTTCGATTATTTGGACAATCATTTCGATTTCGATTAGCGAAATTTATGAATTTCAGTTAATAAATTTTTTATTACGACCTTATTTTTGTCTAATAAAATCGTCCAAATTGTGAATTGATTCAGATTAATGATATAAGACAATTTAGTTTATCAGTTTAGATAGATTAGCACTAAAATTCGGTTTAATTATAAATTTTAGCGAATTTTGATTTTGAATTATTTGGATTCTGTTAGATTATAATCGAAAACTGAAACTGTATTCACCTTACAAGTTACAACTCGGAATTAAGATAGAAAGAAAGTCATTTAATCCCATCTCGCCAGTAGCCTAAATTGTAGTTAAGCTAAGCTTTAGCTTTCACTGTAAGAACAAATAAGTGGGCTTTAAACAAATGGGCTAAAGCTTACAGTTCAGGCTTATACTAAGAAACCCAAACAAATGCCACGTTAAGGCCTCATTGGATATTATCCTCTTCTCTCTCAACTCTTTAATTTTAAACTATTTTTTTTCCCTTTAATTAACTACTTCTAGTATTTTTAACGCGGAAATGTAAAGGTGAAAACAATCGGCAAACAAAATTCCAGTCTTCTTCTTCTTCTTCAGCTTGAATTATCCAACTCCGCAAATTCAAATTCTGCCATTAGACTTTTGTGAGGTCCATAGTTTGATCGCCAAAGTTCTTCTTCTTCCTCTTTTTTTTTTTTTTTTTTTTTCTTGATTCCTGGGTTTCATTTGGAAAAAACATTATGGTCAAATCAGGTGGAGCAGGCGCAGGACCAATGGCGTGGAACGTTTTCAGGTTCTGCACAGCCCTGCGGGCCCTTGGCTCCATAATGATGGTTTCGGTCATTGCCATAATTGTGGTCACGTATTATGTCGTTGTTATAGCCAATTATGGACCAGCTGTCTTTCATGGTGGCCTTGATTCGCTTATTTCTGTTATTTTCTTGCTTTTGTTTCATTCTTTGGTAAGTTTACTTTTCCTGCGTTTTTCTTTGTTTATAAGATTTTTAATGTGCCTATTTCGTCTATGTTGACTAATTATCATATGGCTGCTTTTAATTTGTGTAAAATGAAACGGCCTGTTTGAATTAATCTCATTACTCTAAAATTTGCAGTTCTTGGTTTAGTTGTTTGTTATAAGAAATGGTGTTTGATGAGCCTTTCTTGGATTACTGGCTGCTCGTTAATTAGCGGATTTCAGCTGAATTCTGCTTGATCATGGATGTGTTCATCTTCATGCTTTACAAGCCTGATGACAGAGCATGGGTTTGTTGTTCTTCAATGCAATAGATGGATACCAATTAAAAAAAAAAAAGAAGAAGACTGAGTTGTGGTCTTGCAAAATGCATAAATGGAAAGTGATAAACACATACCTAAGTTAGCTGCTAAAGTCACAATGTATGTGTCATTTACATCTGTGCTTGCTAGATAGATAAATGCCATATCATCCAACAAAATTTTGTGGATATATGCACGAATATTATCAGATAACATCATAGCACTCTACTTAAAAATGATGACAACTGATAGTGAAAAAATCCAACTCTGCATGCTGAATTTCTGTTATTTGATTTCCTATATGTAGTTGGCAATGCTATTATGGAGCTACTTTGCTACTGTTCTAACGGATCCAGGTGGTGTCCCTCCAAATTGGAGGCCATCAGTAGATGAGGAGAGAGGTGAGGCAGATCCATTAATGGGGTCTAAGCGTGGTGTTGGAAGTTTAGGTTTGAACCAATCTGGTGCACTTGACAAGCCAGTTGATCAAAGAATACGATTCTGTCAAAAGTGCAACCAGTTTAAACCACCCCGATGTCATCACTGTTCTGTATGTAAGTTCTTTACACAGCGTTCTTTTAGAGCAGGCCAATTGCTATCTTCTTTTTAACTAAATGGCGCTTAATTTATTGGTCTGTGTTTAGGTGGGAGATGCATATTGAAGATGGACCATCATTGTGTTTGGGTTGTCAATTGCGTTGGGGCATTAAACTACAAGCATTTCCTTCTTTTCTTGGTATGCTAGCTGTCATCTAAGGATTATCATTTAAATGCACATGCTAAGATGGCATTGAGAACAGTTACTTTTGAACTTGGTAGGTCTATTTATATTTTGCTTGTTTGAGGTTTACCCATGTTTAAAACAAACTCCTTCAAGTATAGGCTTCATTAGCATGAATCTTGAATTAGTTAATATCAGTTTCTAGTGCTATTTTTTGCCATATACCTGAAATCAAACGTTCCATAGCCATGTAAAGTAGACTCTTGTCATAGACATGTTCTAGAGCTAACAAGGTTTGAGCCAGCAAGCCCCTTAATCATCAACTCAATCTCACGTTACTAGCATATTGTTGGCATGCTTAGATGTCAGAATGATGTAGAAATGAGTTTCCTCTATTGTTCATTAATGCCTACAAACACGGTGCATCATGTTTAGTAGATATATCGAACATTGACTTTGGAGTTGTTCCACCTCTTGCCTTTTGGGGCAAATATTTGTTATCTAGGGGATTTTCACCATATATATACATATGTTTTTGAGTTTCTAAGATAAGAAAAGTGAAAAACAAAAAATGAATTAATGACCAATAAAGAAAAGCTTCCTTGCATATATTATGCATTGGATTCAGATACATACTTTTTGAACTTCTCAATTTGATATTGCAACTAAAAAAGTGCTTGGAATAGGAACACTTCTATCAGAGCAAGGGAAAAAAAAACATTTACTCCTTTGCAATTTTTCTGTAGTCTCAATTCATTGCCTTACTCTCATCCCAAAAACAGGAGCAGATGTCACTGCAACATATGAACAATCCATTGTGTGCACCCAGCATGCAGTGATAGATAAGTATGATGAGATAAATTTGGGCCGCCCGGACAAAATCTGTAATCCATATTCTCAGTTTTCCTCTTTCCAGAAATGCATGCCCATATATATGCTAGAAAAATGCATATATGGCTTTGAAACATATCTCTGTTTATGAGAAGTTTGAAGATAATGTAATGCTTCCTATGTCCCATAAATATAGGCTTGTTTGTTTTTTCACTCGTATTAAGAAACTTAGTTAATAATTAATATAGATTAAAGACAAAATCTTACCTTTATTGTATACCCATATAAATGTAAGAGTATTCATAGCTCTAAGATACAAGAATTCATAAAATCGTCGATTACAAGGCACATTAAATAGGATATAGTTGAGAATTCATATGTTAACCATAATTTAAAAAGGGAAAGAGGACTATATATTGGGACAAATAAAAATGGGAACCAAGCCTATATTTATGGGATAGTGGGAGTATTTGTTTGAAGCACTAAAAATGAAACAAAAGTTGTGCTAGCGCAGAGGTCCTACATAAACAGGGTATAGATGCATTGCAAACTTTTGGGTACGCGGCATTCATTTATAAACTTTTGGTCCACACTGACAAACTAGGCATATCCATGTAGTTAGGCTAGCATACCATTTGTTGTGCAGCCCCCACCAGAACTATCAACATCCCACACATCAACTCTCTTCTCTTTTTTGTTTTGTTCACAAGAGCAATTCTGCTTGGTCTTTTGATGTGCATATTATGTGGCTGTACGCAATTCATTTTTCTACAAGATTGCTCTTCTATTGAAATTAAACGCCTATTGATTTTGTTTATTTTTTTCTGCAGTTTTATACGTTTCTTGAGACAACTCTTGTTACTTTATCTCTATTGCGTCTATTAGTAGCATTTTTTACTGATGGTGAGATAAATGAAACTCCAGGAACACTTGTGGCCACTTTTATTACATTTGGTGAGTTGGATAGGAGCTCATACCTTAACGATTTCCATTTAACTTCCATCTCCTTATTGTTTGTGTATTTTCCAACTCTTTCAGTATTGAACTTATCATTTGCATTGAGCGTTGTGGGCTTCCTAATTATGCACATATCCTTGGTACTATCTAATACCACCACAATCGAGGTGATGCTTTTCTCTTGTATTTGTTTTACATTTTATATGCCATGTATTGGCTGAATTTTGGCCTAGTCTCGCTCAGAATTCTTGCTTTCTCATGTTCAGGCATATGAGAAGAAAACTGATCCTAAATGGCGATATGATCTTGGTCGAAAGAAAAACTTTGAACAGGTTGAATTTGAACTTTTTAATTAATGTATATGGTCTTTTTTTTTATAGGCATTACTGTTCCTTTTAACAAGTTCCAGTTTATAACCATCTTCATGCATAGATGGTAGTCCTTCTTGCATGTGTGTTTCTAGTTGAATAAATGCATCACTATGGGTTGCTTGCATAAAATACTTCACCTTTTAACTTCCATAAAGTCCTCTTCATATATGCAAAGACCGTAACACTACTGATTGCTGAAGTTAAGGTTTGGACCCTATATGAACCTGACATTTAAATTTTAATAAGATTATATTTGCTTTGGCAGTTGATGCGTATCTTACCATTGAAACCATTGACAATGATTGCCAGAGTTTAAAAATCCATGACTTGCAGGTTTACAAATGCAAACATTCTGTTATAGTTTTTGTTTTAATTAAATATTACTTATAACAAAAGCCATATCATTTCGACGGCCTTTTCCTTCCATTGACCAGAAAACACTGGCTTCATTTGCAATCATGTTTGGGTAGCTTGTGCATCATCTAGCGATATCTCTGTAGTGTAGAATTCAGCTAGTCTTTTAGGCAAACAAAATAGGTGTTGATCATGGCAGTCTTATTCCATTATTTTGATTACTACATCAGGTGTTTGGGATGGACAAGAGGTACTGGTTAATCCCAGCATATTCTGAAGATGATTTAAGACGCATGCCAGCACTTCAAGGTTTTGAATATCCAACAAGACCAGATTTAGATGAGCTTCAGCAGCTCTAATACCCCGAAGGTTATACGAAAATCTGTTTCTTTCACCTTTCTTATGGCTGCGTCCTAGAAGAAGTTTCTCATATTGGCAGAGATGCTTGTGTGGTATTGTGTTTAAACAAGCTGATGGAGCTTGGACACTCTCAACACTACCCACACTGCAACTCTACCCTTTCAAGATACACTGAAATCTCAGGATACTTTGTGACGATATTTTTTTTTTTTGGCCTTTTTTTTATCAAGAAAAGGAATGTGGATGGACTATACTAAAGAGGAAAGTTACATGTTTCTGTATATACATCGAATTTTGACCTTTCCCGAAAATGTGTTGTAATGTATTCATCATTGTAATCCCTGTCTCTCTATTCTGGTTTTGCATTTAATCATTGTAGTATATTTTTGCTTGTTCTATTTTTTCGCAGTCATCTTTGTAGTCCTTTGCTATTGCTGCCTTTTCTGTTTTACCTGACTATGGCTATCTTTGACTTTTCTTTCTAAATCGAGCTAGCCTTTTTTTTTTCCTCTAAATGTCTCAAATCACTCTAAAATTTTTATTTGTTTTGACCTTCAGCGAAATAGTTTACTTTTGGAAGCTAATGATGAGCTTGTAGAGAGATTTTAAGTTCAAACATTAGCCTGGTGCTATGGGCCCAATACGAGAATCACTCGTGTAAGAGTTCCAAACACATTACCAAATTTGGATGATTCGACTGCCCTTTAAATACAAGAGCGACTTTATATTAGCCTTTTCCTTAAACTTTTGATCTTCATCAATTGATGACCTTTGGAATCTCCTTAAATGGAAAATTCAAATCTTAATTGAACTCCGCAAATAGAAGATGTAAAAAAATGTACCAAGATTAGCAAAACATAGAAATTTCCATAAATAGAACATATAATAAAAGATTTTTAACTATTTTTCATCACCGCTTCATCACCACAATAGAGTTAGCTAGCATTGAAATTAAATTTTGGCTAAAGGTGTATTTTTACTCTTATCGTTTGTCAAAATGTACAAATTTACCACTAACGTTTATTTTAAGACAAATTTACCCTTAACGTTTGTAAAATGAAAAATTTTTGCTCCTGCCGTCAATTACCGCTAAATTTGACCGTTAATACGTTAATTGACGGTTAGTAGAACACGTATTGTATATCAATTGGACACATGAATCAAACGTTTAAGTGTCAAAAGTATATTTTTGCCCTTAACGTTTTTTCAAACATGCAAATTTGCCCAACATTTATAAAATAAGAAATTTTTGCACCTACCGTCAATTACTGGTAATTTTGACCGTTAAAATATTAGTTGACCGCTGACGACGGGAGGCAAAAATTTTTAATTTTACAAACGTTAAGAGCAAATTTACCCAAAAATAAACGTTGGAGGTAAATTTGTCTATTTTGATAAAAGATAAGAATAAAAATGCACATTTGACCTTAAATTTTAAATAACATAGACAAAGATGGTACTACCTAAGCCATTAATGAATTTCCTATTAATAATATATCCCCATAAAAGGTGTTAACAATTGGTAAGATAACCAATGCTCAAAACTGCTTTCAGGGCATTGTATACAAAAAAATTATTTAGTATTGTTCTCCACTTTTAGTATGATTCACGAGGAACTGCAACTACATCATTTACAGCAATTTGCATCGCAACTGTGAAGTCGTCAACTCAAGTCCTGCTCCTTTTCAAAACCTTCCACTTTAGATGACGGCCCTTAACTGTACTAGTTGAACTAAGCCAAATACTTGAATACATTTGGGTTCTCCTTGTCTCTCTCCAAATAGTCTCGAGTGATCAGATCTTCCATTCGCTTCTTAATTGCCTTAATGTCAGGCTGCAAATTCAATTCCATAATCCATACAATAACAAATCAATAAACATAAAAAGACAGTTGATGATTATACTACAATCTAACTACCACTTCAGAAAGGGTTTAACACAACTTTTTATAGAGGATGGTCATATGCCAACTTAAGAGGGAATAGCTCACCAGCTAAAGCAAATTTTCCAATCCTGGCACAAATCCTAAATTACCTCATCAGTCAACAGGCTTAGTTCTCTATTTGCATTTATTTATTTGAATGAGGGGATTGCATACCAGCTAAAGTAAATTCATACTCTAAGCACACATCCTAAATTTCTTGTGAGTCAACAGTCTCAGTTCCTTGCATTGTATTTATTCACGTATTCATTTACCTCCTGCTATTATGCATGCATATTTCATACCTTGAACATGCGACTCAACTGCTCAACGCACTCTGAGACTAATTGTTGGTGGCCCAAAACTTTACGACTCTTCATTATGCGCACTATTGCAGCATCAATTGCATATCTCCTATCTTTATCAACATCTTCAACTACCTTTTTTCTTTCATCCACTGGAGGAAGTGGAATCTGCAATTGCAATTGCAATTATTTCAAATGTTTATTTCTTCAACTAAGCAAAACAAATAGTTAAATGTTGAAAAGCCACCTACTGAATTGATATAGAGAGTCAACAATTTAACAAAGGTAGTCAATGATATGCTAAAAAGTTACCTTTATTCTCCTCATTCTATCTGTAAATTTGTGGTTGACTTCAAAGCAATCAGTTTGGGATATATTCTTCGTATTTGGTTCTTTGAGTAGGATCTTATACTTGGCACAAGATAAGGAATGGAGCAATCTAACCAAATCATCATGAGTCAAGTTCAACTGAGTCATAATCTCAGAATAACTTAGCCTATCTGAAGTATTAAAAAGCAACAGGAGAGCAGCCTGTAGAACATACAGAGAAAGACCATACATGTCAGAATCAAACCTCAAAATCCAGTAATGAAAATTGAACAACCCTTCATAATGTCCTCTTGCAACAAACCTGGTAGGTTGAGACAATCAGCTCAATAGCTTTTTGCTCAAACTTGCCATTGAGATGGCAAGATCCCAATGAATATATCCATGTAAGCTTGCGGTGCTTGCTTTTCTGGTCATAGAATTCCTTGAAAACTTCAACACCCCTAACCTGAACAAAAGTTTTCCAAAATATTTACTTACAGAAAAAGCAAAATGCAAAATGCAAAAGGAAAGGAATGTCTCTATAACTAGTTCACACTACATTTACAGATTAAAAGACTAACATAAAAAAGGAAGTTTACCATCTCTGAAGGAAGATTGAGATCAGAGGATTTATAACTTGGCCAAAATCCAGTCGTGAGAACAGTGACTGATAAATCGATCCCGGGATGTGCATTAGGGTTATTGCCAAGATATTTCTCAAAGCTTGTCTGATTTTCCTTCGCCAGTGTCAAATCAGTGACCTGGAAGAGGAAAAAAGGAATTCCAAAAGAAATTACCACCCTCACCTGAGCATGCACATATTAATAAAGAACAAAGATCACATAATAACCAAGTCAACTCACCATCCCCTCCATCTTTGAAGTGAATTGTCCACCACACTGCTGTTTCAGTTTTGTCAGAATACTCCTTTCATGTTCATCATTAGCACTCCGATCAAAAAGAAGGCGACGAGCAAGCTTCTTCCTGCAAACAGCCAGATAAAGCAAAATGGATACTGCCTCGTAGTAATAAATGAAGTAAAACAAAACAATAAGGTAATAAAAACCCAAATTACCTGTAGAATTCAGCAAAAAGGTCCTTGTCACTGATATAAGCCAGCAACTTCACTACCTGTCAAAACGTAACCACAACACAAAAATCAATATCAGGAGAAACTCTTGGGGATAACATTAAAAGTCAATATTACAATATAATAGAAAAATTAGATGGACCACCTTCTCTAGTGTCTCTTCTATGGCTTCATCACTCAGTTTTTCACTTCCACCCTTCTTGAGGATATTATCGCAAAAGGTTGCTAGTAGTTCTGCACTAGAGCTGCCAGCAACTGTTTTATTACAGAAAATCTCAAAAGCCTCTTTCATGGCCTATTGAACAACCAAAGGATAAAGACAAAGGAGTTAGATAAAAGATGGGAGAACCAGAGCAGCATATCCACCAATAACCACATGCCACAGACCTTGTGAAAGAGCGTGTGATTTTGAAAACAATCAACCACGTACGCCATGTACTTGTCATGAAGCTCAATTATCTTCCTGATGAGAACCTAAAGACCAAACCATTAAATCAATTATTGGGTCTGTCAATCATTCTCAAAACATGTAAAACATTAACATACAGAGGTTTACCTGTTCCTGTACACTGCCATTTGAGGCCTGTAGATGCATGTATTTGTTAGAACTAGCCTTCTCCAGCAAACAATTAAAACAGGAATAAACAAACTGTAGCTTACTGTTAACAGTGAACATGTATGAAAGAAACAAAGAACATAACTCAGCTACAACTACATGGAGTCTCCCTGTTACGATCTAAAACTCCCAACCCAAATACAAATATCAAAGAAAAGGTATGAGTAACTGGGAGGGAAACTATTAAAGCTATAAGTGACACTTTGTTCTTTTCACATGGTGATCACATCATTATAAGTTGCTTTGAGACACTAAATCCACACTTGGACAGGGCATTATATGGCAAGTAAGAAAGTTAAGTAGAGTTATAAAAAAGAATCCATGCTTCCTTTCTTTAGAAAAAGGTGCAACTTGGAGGAGAAGAAATTCTTACTTAGGCACACAAAATCTTTTCTACAAATTTTTAGTGGAAATGGAACAATAAACATTCACCACACAATAAAACTAATTGAGGATATGATTGTCAATTGATATTAATGAGAAAATTTTATGTATATCCTTTCATCCCCTATTCTGATCAAGATTGAAAATAAATCTCACCACTGCCAATTTACTTTATGTTGCCTTTACCTACATTTTTCACTCCCTCTTGCCTTTTTCTTCACAAAAGTTGCATATTACTGTAGAGATACAGGAATGGAAGGACATGCCAAATGCACATTTTAAAAAAAAACTCATAAGGAGGCCAATCATAACACTGCACCTGGCTACTTGCTGCATCTTCAGCTTGCTGGACCAATACTGTCCCTTCAGCAGTAATGTGCTGTATAAAGAAAAATCAGTCATCAAGAAAAGCACACGGTCTTTTTTTTTAGCAAAGTAGCATGAAGGTAATGAACAACCAACCTGCTTAAAAATAGTAGCAACAGGATCCAAGCCTTTGGATATTTTATGGTAGAGCCTATACATTCTTGAAAGATCCTCTATCTGCAAGTTATAAATAATAAAAATTTATCATTCAGTTTGCATAGACGAATTAGATACTGCAAGAATAACTAGAGAAAGTTCAAAGGACTAAGCAATGCAAACCACAATGTACCTTATCATCTCTAAGCAATGCACGGCATCCAGAATGCTCCTTCTCAAGCAATTGGTTTGCATAGACTACCAACAATTCGTGTTGCACTTTCTACAAATAGAAGATAAAACTATATTGGATAGTTATTTTAAAAACTCAAATACCTAAAAGTTACTGTATGTAAAAGCAAAAGATTTCTAATCAGATCTCAGCATACTGCTGCTGAATAATCCTCTCCAAATGAAAAAAAAAAAAAAAAAAAAAAAAAAAAAAAAAAACAGATTTTCAATATAGAAATGGCAGTCTTCATCCAAAAATCAAAATAATTCTTGATAGTTTGGTCAACTAATCTCAATTCTGAACTATTACGGAACATAGTTTAACTCTGATTCAAATACCATCTCACAATCATTGGAAAAGTGATTCTTGTAAAATCAGAAAACATCTTGGGGGGTTTAAGCAAAGGAAATAGGCCCCAATTTCACTCAACCTCATGCTAATCAAGTTGTCATATATACAAGTCCATTTTCTCCTTTATGCTAAGGTTAGGTGAAATTTTTGCTTCCATAGTTCCAATCATAATTGGTGGAACTAAAAACCATCTTATATTCCATGAAATTCCAAAGTACCCTTAGTGCCTCTGTTTAAACAGAACCATCTCAAGCAGAAAACATATGACTTTATAAGGTTAACAAACAAAGTCATCAGGATAATAGTGATCCCATAACAATAATTGTTCCTTTAATTCCATATTCCACTTCTGTGCTCCCAATTCAAACAAGTTGTTCACATGCATAGTACATGCATTTATTAAAAAATAAAATGGTTTCTTTTGTACAATATGCGGAAACACTCAACCCTACAAATTCAGTCACAGAATACATGAAATCAAACTAACCTCCACCAACTTTGGCTCACTACTTGAATGCAGGTAATGAGAAACTCTATCCCTTTCCTTCCTCAAACATTCTTCAGACTGCAATTTCAAGAGAAGAATTAGGATAAAAAAGGTTAAAATATAAAAGAGTAATGCATAACAGTACGAACAAGTACTTGCCTTCAACATATAATCTGGACAAGAATCATCCAAAATCCAGTTTGATGCCTTACGAGAATAATATGCACCTGTATCTTGAAGCATACTTGCTTCAAAATCTTCTTCATAGCGTTCCCTCGATCCCATTCCAATCTCAACAAATATATCCAAAACATTCTTCAATAATGCCCTGTCAATCTGCTCTCCTCACGTTCCCTATCAATCTAGTCTCCGCCAGGAAAAGAAAAACAATTATCAAATATCTTACAGCAAACAAAAATAAAACTAGAATGGTTTAATCAGCAGTAACGTACAAGACAATCACAGCGTCTCTAGCTTTTCCATTTACTTCCTGATAGACCTGAAGAAAAGCAAACAACAATAAACTATCTTCAAAAAGAGAGCGAGGGAGAATGGATAAATCCTATGATTACGGATCATGCAGAAAGCACAAACTGTTCACATTCCCTTCATCCTAGCATAGTGAAGAAGTGGTAGAGGAAATTAACAAACCAGGTCACGGAAGCAGCTCAGCCCAACTTCATTAAGTGCAGGAAGTGACCTTCGAGCGATGAAGTAGCGATCCAAATATGAAAGAAGCGTGATAGCCACCTAACCATAATTTATGGTTAGACCATCTCTTCACAAGTTCCCTCAGCATGAATTCATCATGCTCTCTCTTATAGATGGCAATACCTAATTCATAAAAAAGGAAAAAAAAAGTGAGGAAGAGGTGTTATTGAGAGAATAAGCCACATCATGACAAACTATTTATTTAGGAAAATAAAGTATCAATCCATAACTTAAATAGTGCAATTTGAATTCAGGATACAGTAGCATTTCAAAGATAAACAGAGCAATAGCATCTCCATTGTATATGACATGCAATTGCAACAAGACACCCAGGTATAACTCCTTGCTTTAGAACAACAATTCAACCATCAAATAACATATTTCCCCATGCTCTCTATATGTTTAAAAATGTCATAGAACACCAAATGGAAATATGTGGCTGGTATTTGATCCAATAGCAGTCAACAGATTAACACTAGAGTTATATGCATATATTCTAGGGCCAAAACTAGCCCCACAGTAAATAATTTGCAAAGTCATAAGTTACATTCTGATTCAAAATATTAAAATTCAGAATTAAGCAGAAGCAAACAGTCCAACTTTTGCCAACAGAACAAGAAAAAACTGCTGCCAGGCATGTAAACTCTCGCCACGAATTTAAACAAAATATGGTTCTCTACATAAGCATTACGGATAACCTATTAACCTGTGCCCAGGAAAAATCTAAAACAAAAATTACATTAACCTATTTTCTTACTGTTGAAGTGATATAATCTTCAAAAGCCTCCCTGTACTTGTCATATAGCTGCTGAGAATAATCGTGAGGTGGCTTCTGTGTGCACATGTTGTATATGGTACTGCAGTTTTCATATTAGGAAGAATTAGGTTTGGTCAGTGACATAAGATATGCATCTAAGTTTGATCACACTAAAAAATAAAATAAAGACGTACGTGTACAGCATCATATACTCTTCTGAGCTAAATTGCTCCGGTGATCCATCCAAAATCCTCTTCAGTTTTGTTATACCGTTCTGCATAAAAGCCCATCCTTTGTCCAAGTCAATTGTTTTGCGCTCCATGCTGTAAATAAATTCTGTAAAGCAAATAAGATTATTAAAACACCACCCACAGTTAAAGAGATAATGGAAGGAGATTACACATACGTAAGCCTAGAAAATGTTTAAACTGAACTAGCAACACTATGCAAAATTTGTCCCAAAAAAAAAAACACCATGCAACAGAATAGTAGGACATATCCATACTTACGTTTTATCATTCATTACAAGAAGTCAGCAACAATGTAACACAAGCACAGATTTAAGATGCAGTATTTTAACTGAGGAAATAAGACCATAAAATATAATATATATTAGCATTCTCTTTTAAAGAGTAATTAATCATGAAAGCAATAATAAATTTGGATCAAACTACCATAATAAGAAAAACACAATACTCAAAATATTAGTTTAATACAAAACATCATAAACACCGAATAGCAATAAGTAGTGCCAAATATCGAATAGAAAAAAACAGTAATAACCAATAAGACATGCTCTGAAGTTGATCAAGACGCAGAAATGTTCACGGAAAACACAAGAAAAACACCAAGTGAAATAAAACCAACAAATAATCCAACGATTTAAGCCAATGCATCAAAAGCAACCGATCTTACTCATAACCGTCTATAAACTAACCAAAGCATTACAAAAAATAACCAAAATCAAATCGAACAAACCCTAAAAATCGAGCAAAAACACGTACGGCAATAGATATTGAGGACAATGAAAGTAAAAATCGCGGAGAGTGGAAAAAAGCAGTAATACCTTATACGGTAGAGAAACCCTAATCCTAGTCGATTTAGAACAGGAGAGAGATGTCCCTTGTTGCTTTGAAAGAGAGCGAAAATTGCAAACCAGAATTGGGTTGGATTTGACGGTGAAAATACATGCAGAAAGAAATTTTTACCCACCTAATTATTGCGGTATTTTTATCTCTGAAAACCAGTATTACGGAATTCTAATAATTCTATTTTATTCTTAATCAATAACAAAAAAAAAAAAAAAAAAGGAAAGAAAATTACCATCCGATACCGGATCCGGGTTCATTAAGTTCATGAAACTGGCAAATTATCGGATCCGTAATTAATAATTACCTTTGTATCAGTAAACACTGTACATGAGACAAGAATTTAACAGGTAATATTGTTTAATAGAACTCTTTGCTTAACATGTAATATTGTTTAATGGAACTCTCTGCTTAACATATAATCAATTAAGTTTCAGATTACTTAAAATTATTAAAATGTAAAATTACTTCTATAGAACACATAACACATAATAAAAAGGATAGACTCATGTACAGTAGCTTGAATTTATCAACAAAAATTATTTGACAACCTTAGGGTATATTTGATATAATGTAATCAATTGTAATGTAATGAAATATAATTATAATTACATTGCTATATTTGGTTACATTAATAATGTAATGTAAATATTAATATATTTTTATATTTGATTAGATTATATATATGTATTGAAATATAATTATATTTATAATTATCAACTAATTTTTTATATGATTATTTTATTTTTTATAATTATTTTATATATTTATATATTTATTATATTATGATCTCATATAAAAATACAATTATACTAAATTGTAATATTGTTTTCCACAAATAAATTGTATTGATTCATATTAAATTTCAAATTTAATATTTAAAGTAAAATTAACATGACAATAATAAGTCAGTCAAGTATGATAGACAGTAAATCAAATATTTTTGTATGTATTAAAACATGAGAGAAATCATATGAAACTGTATTCAAACTAAGAAATGTAAAAATGCCACATTTACATCATAATTTAGGTAAAAAGATAAATTACAGTAAATACATTTAGGCTATGTTTGGTAAGTAGTATTATAATGTAATAAAATCAAATATGTAATGAATCTCTTATTTATTAATATAAAATTTTTGTATTGTAATGTAATGCTAAATATATTTGTAATTTCCAATACATTTACTAATATATTTGTTAATACTTAAAATTTAGTGGTATTTATCATTACAATACTTCCCGTTATGCGTTTTATTTTCTAACTCTCGTCTCGCAGTTCTTTCTCTTGCCTCTACAGCTGCCATCGCTACTGTAATGGCCTAAAACTCAATAAATCATGAATAATATTTTCCTGAATATGAATAGTGTCACCCGGAATGAATAGTACCACTCGATGACAAATTTTTTTTAATGTGACTATTGGAAAATACTATTTATGACGAGTCAAAAAATGAAATTTGAGGTCAAATAAGTCCTTAAAATTCAAAAATAAAAATAAATTACAGTTCGATTTAAATAGTAATATAGGTTTTATCGAACCTAAAAATAGTGCTAGAGACCTGTGAAAAAATATTTGATCACAGGGACTCACTCTAACTAATATAGGAAATTATTTGGTAATAAAAAATTAACTTTACGGTGATACAGAAAAATGAGTTATTGGACCGGTAAAAATATATAAAATCGGAAAACGGTGTCTGATTAATTCGAAAATATTCGTGTGGCCTAAGAAATATTTTTCTATAATTAGGAACACATTTTTATGGGAAATTATATTTCAATACATGAATATAATATAACCAAATATATAAATGTATTAATATTTACATTACATTACTAATTCAATCAAACATAGTAATGTAATCTTAATTACATTATATTTTTTAATCCATTACATTTCTCATTACATTAATTTACATTACATTCTACCAAATATAATCTTAGTGTTTTCCCAATTTAAAAACTGCTTACACAAATGATGATAATAATAATAATAATACAACTTTAGAAAAGCAAGCTACCATTGCCAATACTGCATTAGTACTTGTAATTAGCAAGTCTAGTGAAATAAGATATGATAAATACAATGCTAATTTTAAAGATTAAAAAATACATTAGTAAAGGTATTCAAAATTACTAACGTATTTAGCATTACATTATAATATAAAAACTTTAGACTAACAAATAAGGGATTAATTATTCTTTCAATTACATTACATTACATCTTTTCATACCAAATATACCCTAATAATGACCATATAAACACTTGAATTCAATTTTTATGCAACAAATAAGCACAAAAGCTGATATGGACAAACGCGTAAAGTACAAGCAATTAGAAGAGCGTGAACCTCTTTATGCCAACCTCTTTTTTGTGTGATTTGTTGCCAATCGGAGTCTGTCAAATGGAAAGTATTCAGAACAAGAAAAACAATAAAATTTGTGGTAGAGTTTAAAGGTTCGAAATTGGCCGCGCATGGTGCATGTGAAAGTTTAGGGTTCTTAATTATTTTATTTAATTGTTGTTTTTTGAATGGTTGATTAAAGAATTGATGGGCGATGATGATGAAACGAAAGGCTTATTTCTCAAGAACATTCACAATAGCTGCCTGAGAGCTTTCACCTTTTGACGGCCTTGAGAGTTTATGTTACTTTTTATCCTTCGTTGGATGTTTGAGCCTTTCCTTCTCTTTCTCTTTTTCAATTATTTAATTTTTTAATGGCTATTTCTCAATTTTTAAATTTCTGTTGATGGGGACATTGTAGTGGAGATGAGGCTTTATTGGTTTTAGGTGGTGTTAGCTTATGGGAAGAATGTCACACCCCACAAGTGGCTTAATTGGATTTAGCAATTTTAATTGGACATTTAAGGACAATTGAGTAATTTACAAGTGATTGAGGATTAAATTGCAAAGAAATAAAAGATGTAAATTGAAGATTTTTAGTAGTGAGTTAAAAGTAATTTGTTAAGGACCTATTATAAGTTTTGTAAGGAGCTGTTGGTAAAAGAGAATAAGTGGATTTGTGTTTGGTGCATGTGTGCCATGTGGAAGGAGGATGGGCACGTGGGTGAGGGAAAAGAGAGTTTTGAATGTTTTGGTTCCTGGAAAACGAGACACATGAAATTTTCTCTCTTTTGCTCTCCCTCACGTTAGCCATCTCTTCCTCTCCACTCGCTGCCTTTTCTCAATTGCATGTTAGCTCTGTTATTGTGGAACTAGGGTTTGAGATTGGGAAAGAAGTTCCAGAGGTAAGTGGCTTTTGGTTTTCATGTGATTTTCTTCTCCTTTGGGTTTTATTATAGAGATTCTGTTCTTGGGTTGATTATGGTTTACTTGTTTGCAAGCTCCTGAGGATAAAAGAAAAGAGAAGGGAAAGGGCAAAGTTGTGGATTGAGAGAGCAGTGGACGTTGTTTTGGATTTCAACAGGTCTGGGAGTGTTTCTATTTTTTTTCATATTTGGATCCTGTTTGCAATGTTACGAATGTATCTATATGTAGATATATGAAATGTTAAAGTTAAGTGTTGTTGTAGATATGATTACAGTAGAAAAAAAAGAATGATTATGAGTTTACAAATGAGATGGTTAAACAAGTAATGAATGTGAAATTCTGGGTTTGTCTCTCTGTTTGTTACTGTGATTATATGATGATGTTAATATGTGAGTGATATTGCTGCAAATGTGCTCAGAAGACCCAAAGGTATGTGTTAGCATGATTTTTACATGAAAAATGATTTTGGATATGCTGGGGTTTTGAATTGAGGAAATGCTCTGTTTTATTGGTTTTCTGGTTTTTCCCAAGTCTTTCTGAGAATTTGTTTTGAGAAGACGATGGAAGATGGGAGAAGAGGAAGGAGTGTGAGAGAAGGATCACGTGACGTGATGGAACATCACGCCGTGACCTCCCTCTGTGGGAAGTCACGTGGCGTGATGAAGCATCACGCCGTGACCTTCCTCCCTTTGGGAAGTCGCGACGTGATGGAGCATCACGCCTCGCGACCTCTCGCTGGCCTTCTCTGCGTGTCACGAGACAGGATCTCGTGACCTCTCTTCCTCTCCTCACAGGCGTCACGAGACGTGACTGATGGTCACGCCGTGACCGCCTGTTCTTGCCTTGCGTTTTGCCTGGCGCTCGAGTGAAGCCTGCGTCACGCGACGTGATGAATGGTCACGGCGTGACCAGCCTTCCCTGCTGCCTGTTTTATAAAAACTAAAGTTTTAACTACAGTTTAAAGGGTTTTTGCACTACATGACAAATATTTGATTTAAAATATGTATTGTGTTTTAATAATTGCTTAATATTGGGTTTTGTATACATGATTAATAATTAATATACATGATTTACATGTTTATAGTTTATTTAACAGGGACTTTTTCAATATGAGCTATTTGTTCTTATTATCTCCAGTAATTGATATTTATACATTTAAATGTTCTGAATTGGATCAATATACGTGTATATATGAAATATAAGTTAGTATTTAATGAAATTCACATGACAGGATACGAGAATTATTGAGTTGTATACTTGAATAAATAATTAATGTACATAACTTACTAGTTTATATTGTACATGAACATAAATGGTCTTGAATGTGAACTATTTGTACTTCGGCCTCTAATAATTGATACTGGATGTATTTAAATGTTTCTGAATTTGATCTAGACACATGTACACGTGAAATATGTATTTGCATTTAGTTGTATTTAATATTTATAGTTACTTGTTTTAAATGTGAATAGTATACTAGTATATATGAACTATAAATCAATATTATCTTTCAATACTCGTAGTGATATTGGTGCTGGGATTGTTGAGTTGAGTTTTAAGCCTGAATAGTCATAGTGGTGGATAAGTAAGCGCTTACTTAGGTCAGAGTGTGTGTGCAGCTGCTATATGATAAAAATGTTATATGCGGGTCCGTTTGGATCCTTGTTTCGACCATGTTTGGTCTATATGAAAATAAACCGAGACTCCGGTTTCTATATGGAAAATACATGTTTGAGACTCATGTCTCTATATGCTTGGGATACTGTGTTCAATCAGTATCCAAATGACCGTATCCACTTCTAGAGAGTATTTCAGACTAATCAGGCTACATGTTTATATGTGATATATATATATATCTATATGTTGAGATGTTTATTGACAAGATTAAAGGTATATGTTGTATATGAAATATAGTATAACTTTGTGTTTATACACCTTGAGTGTATATGTATTTGCAATGGTGAGAAATATGTAGATTTTAATTATGTTTTAATAGTTAATTACTTGTAATGTATGTTTATGATTGGGATGAGATTATAGTATTGTTGTAAATGTTGTATATGTATATTGTTAGTTTGTTTTGTTCCTCACCACTAAGCGTTATCGCTTAGCACGGGCTCTTTTCCCGTGCAGGTGGCGAGTTTGGATTTGGAGTCAGATATCTGCGGGTCGGCCACTAGGAGTCTGTTGATGAAGTTATTTTTGAAGTCTTCCGCTGTGTATTTTTGGTATATGGCTTGTGTATAGCAAAGTAAATCTTTTGTAAAGGAACAAATATTATTTATGTATATGTATTCGATTACAAGCCTCATTTTGTAAAACAGTATGGGTATATGTTATATGTAAAAAGGATTTACTATTACATGATTAAAAGTTGCTTTAAATCTCATTTGGTTTTTGTTTATACATGTGTATATGGATTTGTTATATGTGTTTGTCCGCGTGGCACTCCGGTATCCTTCCAACGGGGACGGCGGGGTGTTACAAAGAAAGCAGCGGAGCGGGTGGCAGTACCTGCAGTGGTTTCTACACTGGAGAGGGCGGCTGACGGAATCGGAGAGGGTGCCGTTTTTTCGAGCATGAATCTTATGTTGTTGTTGTTTCTCCTTCCAATGATGACGTGTCGCTAGTTTCTACACCGGATAGGGCGACTAACAGGAAGGAAAATGAAAGTGTGGCTGAAGATGTGCTTGTGGCAAAAACGGAGAATGTTGTTGGGTCGCCGGTGGCGAAAAAGAATAAGAAGAAGAAGAATAAATAAATAATAAAATTTTATATATGGACAAATGTCTTAATCTAATAGGTTGATGTTCCATGTTAGAGCGTTTGTATTTCACACACATTTCATATTTCAATCAATTGTGATTTTGTGATTATTTATTGCATAAAAATCGAATTTAGGTGCTTATATGGCCATTTTTATAGTTTAGGTGTTCAAATGATTTTTATTGACAAACTCACGGGACTATGTATTGATTTACCTTAATGAAAAACACTTAAAAATTACATGCATATTGTGACTCAATAATGATGTGATGATATGACACTTTTAACAATTTTATGTGTGTTAAATATGTTAAATTAACTAATATGCGGAAACAATTAACAAATGATGCTAATAGAATAATCAAATCAACCAAAACATTAAATCATATGGCATAATTATAAAATTACAGAAATAGAAAACTTACTTGATGATTCTATTATGCTAATAAAATATCCCAAATGCAGATAATAAGTAATGTTTTCCAATCCCAATATCGAATAATCTTCAATTCGCCCTTTGATGATATAAGGACTTGTTTAATTTTTTATTATTGAATTAAACTCTTAGAGCAGAGTATTTTTTTTTTTTGAAGGAATGAAGCGTAAAAACGTATATGTGAAAATTGTTTGTTGATGAATTAAAATACATTTTAATTCACAAAATACCAAAAGACTCTTATACTTTTACCATTATACAAAATACCACTCAAACTTTTATTTTCACGATATGGGACGGAAGAATTTACACCCGATAATTGCCTCTTCAATACTACATTAATCATCACTGTGTGTACAACAATAGCAATTATCAATTACTTAAAATATATGAATCAACATTAGAAATTAAAATTTCCAACAAAATACTTCCATCATTATATAATCATAAGAACACTTTATGTTTTAAAATATAGGATACTTATTATTTTTAACTTATTGTTAACTCGTGAATTAGCTATAATACTTTTATTTAATTTATTAATAATTAACAAATTTACATTCAATATTTTATAAAATTTGCACATAAAGTTTAAAATAACGTGTTGTTTAATTCACATGTCAATTGGGTTATGTGAATTTATATTACAATATTAATACACTAATAAAAGTCGTTATATTTATTTTTACAATAATAATTATATAGAATATAAATAAAGAATATGATTCTTAAACCAGTAAAATTATGTTCTATAGCTATAAAAACTAACATTTCTTAAATTATATGGAAATAGAATTTTTCTATTGTTATGAGATGGATGGAGTATAATTTTTAATAATATAAGAGTACTATTTATATTTTTTAACATATTTATGGAGTAATTTGACATTCAATTGATTTGCAAAATAATATGTTAAATGATAATAGTTTAGAGAAATTTATGTATTATTTTTTTAATTATTATTAATGAGTTTATGTATTTCAACAGTTAATTGCATATTTAAAAAAAAAAAAAAAGTCATGTCGAATTTTGTACATCATTAACATGAAACTTCATGAATTAAAGGACCATAATACACAAAAATATACATACAGCTCTATTTTATGCGTTTTCCTTTGCACTAATCATGAAAAACAAGTTTTATCGTCTGCTAAATCTTGTTGATGGATTGTGGTCAAGATATGGGGAAACAATTATCTATCTTTCAATTTAATGTACAGATAACTATATATTTTTCCGTACTTACTTAGTTTCATAATGAAAATTTTATTTGTCTATCAATCTAATGGAATGAAAGCTATTTTATCAATAAATAAATAAATAAATAATAATAATAATGGAATGAAAATTGTAGACCTACTTAATAAGCATTAGTCTTGAAACATGGAAGATTTATTAAAAATCCGGATTAGTTTGATCTAAATTTGTATTTTTAGCTCTTAATCCTTAGTTTTTTATTTAATAATTTTGAATTTGCAATCTGTTATTTTAAATAAATTAAGAACAAAGAAAAAAAGAAGAAATACTAAGGGTGGTGCTGCACTGCTGCTGCTGCTGTTATGAGAGCGACAACATTGTGGAGGCAGCAAAGAATTTGTAGATGAAGAATTTATATTTATTGATGAAGAAATTAAATTATAAAATTTAAAGTTCATATAGAAGATCTGAAATTACAGAAACTTGAATAAAGAAATAAAAAAACTACAAAATTCAGATATTGTTATGAAATTTGGTGGATACATAATGTAAATACATTTAAGAATTGTATGATTAATTTATTATACATAGTAAGTTTGGACTAGAGTGTGTTTCGCCTAAGCCAAATAACGTTCAAATCGAGAAAATTTATTAGTGAGAGAATCAAACAACTAAGAGAATATGACAGTTTGTGCCTCACATTCAAATGTCACCCTGAGGAATGATATCCCTACTCCGTGGGAGATTAAAAACATTTGTCATGATATTATTTCGTTAATTGCTTCATTTTGTAAAGCCAATTTTATTTTTATCCATAGAACACAGAACCCTGGATGTTTTTGCAGACAGTGTTGCTTGTAAAGCTAGAGTTTTTGACTCCCAAGTTTTGGACCATAGAACATAGAACCCTGGATGTTTTTGCAGACAGGTTTTTGACTCCCAAGTTTTGGACCAGGTTTGAAGGGATTAATTACGTCGGTGATCATTGAATTTTAGGGTTATAATTAAATAGTCATAATAAAATAATCTATAACACAAAAATCATCAAAATTTTATTTTATTTTAATTAAGATAAAAATGACTGAAAATTTAATTTTTCGCCACTAAAAAGTCACGCAAACATGCTACATTATCAATAATTTTTTTATAATACATTCAACATATCATGTAATCCGTTTACATGAAAAAATTTACATATCAGCAAGTATACGTATTATGACAATTTATATAAACAGACAAAAAAAAAAAATTCTTGCTGACGTGTCAATTTCTCCATATAGGTAAGACACATAGCATGCTAACTGAATGTATTTTAAAATATCACTCATTACGTGATATGCTTATGTAACTTTCCGGTGACAGAAAAATAATTTTCTAATCATTTTTAACTTAATTGAAATAAAATAAAAATTTGATAATTTTTGTATCACAAATTATTTTATTATTATTATTTGATTATAAACCTCAAAATTCGATAACAGACATAATTAACCCGATTTTTAGGTCCTAAAAGCTTTCTTTCTTGTGCTCTTTGGAGGGTTCTACTCTGCCCTTTAGTTGAAGCAGATTTTTTTTTCAAAAAAAAAAAAAAAGAGAGGATACTAAAGCGTGATGGGCAAGCTTAGTAAAACATTGTAAATTTAATGGATCTATTTGCTTCGACACATGACCAATCATTATTTGCTACATCTCAAAGATCGAAGATGAGCTTTTCAGACAATAATCAAAGAAAATTAGTTAGGACTCCCAACCACAAAGTTAGATTGGACAAATTGCCACTAAAAGCCAGCATACTGCGAATCATATAAATTTCTCAACCCTGGAAGTTATAAGCGAATTTCTCCACCATCATATATCTGCTGCAAGGAAGTTTTCAGACAATGACACCTGCAAGAACATAAAATCGGCTTCAATATACTATTTATGGCAAATGAACAGGATTTTTTGTTTCCTCTTTGTTTGCTTTACATATGTTCATCATATATAAAAGAAATGCACAAGCAGAAAAATTCCATTTCATTTTGTACCTTCTCTCCAAGTTTGAATGGTGGAAGTCCTTTGTAAGGGCAAGTGCTGCAGCGAAAAGCATCCCCTAGTCCGCACTGCGTCGTGCAAAACCAAATGAAGAAATTGGTTAAAGAAGCCTATAATTTTCGATGAATCCACACAAGACCTAACTATGCATCAAGCCATGTTCAACTAAGCACGGTGTGTGTGGCAAGTGCCTGATTATGCGTGTGTTTTAGAGATAGATAAGTGAATCATACACTGCCACATGCTGATTGAGGATTGTTCAGCTGATCCATTGTCGGTTCTAACTTCACTTTCTCCTCTGCCTCAGCTCGTCCACATGTGCAGTTTTTGCAAGCTTTCCTAGTGCTTCCAACCTCGCAATCACCAACTTCAAAAATTGAAAAAAAAAAAAGAAAGAAAGAAGAAGGAGAGGATGAGTCCATTGCCTAAAAGCTGAATGTGCAAACTTAAGAGCGTTTGAGCCTTTTCAATCTAACCAGGTGGTAGTTGAGGTTTCTTCAAATCCTCTTCAGTCAAAAGACTATCTTCATCAATTAAATCATCATCAAGCTGAACCTTGACTGAATTTTTAGTGGATTTCTTAATGGCAAATGACGACCCAATCTTCCAAGAAGGCTTCTTGGCCTTAACCTATAAAAGTAAGGAAATAAAGTGTAAAAAAACTGAAATCAACAAATCGCTGACCCAATATCAATAATAGATGATAAAATATATTGCTGCACACTGTTTGCCTGTAGAAGGGAAAAATAGAAAATTATTTTATAGTTACTCCAAACTTATGGAGCAAAGAACAAGAATCTCTTAAGGATTTATGATCAAGCAAATCACACCACAAAAATAGGTCCTAATTGGAGATTAGAGGTGACGAGAAAACACAATAAAATGAAGGTAAAAAAAAAAAAACAACAATTCCACTTCTGCTACGCCCATAAAAATATCAGGTTCTTGCTGCCTTAAGCCAACCTTTTTAAAGTTAATACATACTTATCTTGTTTCAAAACAAAATTAAAAGAATTTCATTTTTGTTTAAAATAGAAAACATTCTTGATCAAATACTGCAATTTATATTCACATTATTTACAATGCTGGTTCAAGCCATCCATCCAAATGAATACCCACAATTTCGCAAGCTAGGAATTCCTATCAAATAGTAGATATAGATCAATAGAAAATGTAGATATCAAAATCAGCAGACGCTTGAAGACGACAGAGAAATGAAATTGGGAAGACATTGTGTCACCAGCAAGAAACAAACTAAAACTCACCCCAAAGGATTGAACAACTCCAGAATGTCCAACAGATTTCAATTGGAGACCTTGTGCTTCTAAGAAGCCTGCCAATAGCAACTTGCGCTCAAGAGCATGTACTGCCTGCAGAAAAACCATGGTGAGACACTTGACTCTGAGCTAAGGTTCAAGCCAGAAACAGCATCATATCTACCTTATCTGTTTCCTCTGCAACAGACTGAAGAGCCTTGTAAATAAGGACAGTCCCACCAGGCTTCAAGACTCTCGAGATTTCCTCGAACAACAAGTCATTGGGAAATTGAATTGACCTACTGAAGGAAATGGCAACATCCACAGATGATGAATCCACTGGCAGCTTACCTGAGATAAGTCAAGAATGACTATTCAAGTCCTTTACCACCTACCACTTCCAAATAAAATTAAAAAGGAAAAATGCTAATGAACTCCAATTGCACGTAGAGCCACAATACATAGTGCAAACTTATATGTATGCAGCCCTCCATCATGTGTAACTATGCAATCAGTTAATATGAAAGCAATCAAAAACCAAAGAAGAAAAAACCAGCAAAAGCACAAGGGAAGTACTTAAAGATGATGCTTGAGTGACGACTTGAGGATCACACTGCTCAGCTCCTTCACTGCCAAGCTCCCTTACAACATTTGTAATTGTACTTATGGGAAGAATTGTATCATCTGTAAATGCTAGCACCATACTTTGTATCCTGGTTGTATCCTTCAAAAGTTGACAATACGCAGCTTTAGTAACTCGTTTAACATGACTTTATTATACAAGCTACCTCATGTAGGAAGCTCCCGTATTCAGTGGATGACACTAGAATCACCAAGACATCCACGCTTCCTCAATTAGAGATGTAGAATTCAAATTATAAATAAATAACAATTTTAATCACTTTAGGCACTCAAGTTGTACTGCAAATTGGCTTACCAATACTTAAGTGGTTAAAGAGGGTTGATCCCACACACATTCTAAAACTCAAAAGTCCAAACTATGAATCAAAACTCCTTGCAGCTTGGCCGACTCAAAAAATCATTGTTCATCCACAATAAATCATTAATATCTACGTGATTATAGAAAGGAAAATGGACATACTCTGCTTCAATTTCCATCTCATAGACTGGTAGTTGATGAGTTTTGAAATGCCAACCAGGAAAGAAAATCAGCACTGATTATATCTAGAGTAAATAATGGCTTATCCGATGGAAACAACAAAAAGCAGTCAAAATATTAAATATCTTTGCAAGCAGAACTAATTGTACTTGTTGCGTCAAATTTAAAATTTTCCTATCAGATGCCTTGCACCCATCATTAATCAAGGCTCAAGCACAGAAGACAACTATAAACTATTCTTGATTATTAGCATAATTTCATAAATTAGCAGCATCAATCAAAGATTTGAAACAGCAAAAATCAATAGAAACGGAGCTACGTCAAAGGTACAAGCAGCCCAACAGCTCATAGAAGATGCATAAACTGTAAAAGAGCTGCAAATAAATGGCGAAAGGAAAATCAAAAGGGCGAATTCGAAAAAAAAGGAGCAAAACCATACAACCAAACATTATTAAACGTAAGAAAATCAAGCAATTATAGGAAAATTTTGTAGAAAATTAATAGAAGAAAAAGAATTAAGATAAAAGCATAATACATTACCATGTTAGTTAATCTCCAAATATCTACAGAAAAGATACTCTCTTATCTTCCCCTTCCAAGACGTGAAGCGAAGATCTAAACCCTACAAAATACCAACCAAGACGGTGAAAACTAAGATGTAACAGCTAAAGTTGATCAGAAATAACAATTAAATTAATAAAGATAAAACAAAACTCGTGTAATGAATACCAAATGGAGCGAATCGAAGAAAACGAGTAAATTATGCTGATTACAACTCTATATATTGATATATAAGAAAAAAAATTCAAGAATATTTGTTGGTGTAACGGAGAATCACGACCTCGTGAAGGCGGTGACGGCAACAACTATTATATGATCGCTCAGTCGATGACGTTGACTTGATGGCTCCTACGTAAGCTGCCGCCGCGTAAGGAGAGAAATGAGGGCGGTGAAGAGAAATATAAATTTTTAGGTAATTTTGGAATTTACTGAAGGCCAGTTTGGGAATTTTAACTTAAGGGGCATTTTGGGTTATTTGTTACCTAAAAATTTCGCGTTTGGCGCTGATTGGCGATAGCAATATCTCGAATTTTCGATTTATCGTGCAGGACTATATATTCTCTTTCTGTGGCTGGGACGGTTCAAAATTTTCGTCTGCCGTGAAGCATTTTACTGGATTAGGGAATTTAGTGCTGTTTACATTCACCTTTTTCAATTTTCTCACAATTTACTGAATCACTGTTTCTTCGAAGGTACTTTCTCTGGCATCTTAGGGTTTTGTTGATGTTGTTGAAGACTTCGCCATGCGTTATTGGATCCCGTGTTTGTTATGATCAGCGTTTTTGTTGATTCGTTTTATTTTTGTTTTTGGTGTATGAAATGCTAATTATTTGTGGCTTATTTCTTAAAAATGAGTTTCTGATTTTGCAAATCATGATCTTTGTCAATTTGGATCATTTGATCTGCCGTCAATTTGGATTATTTTGTGGTAGTAGGTTTTTGTGTGCCCGTTTCTTCTGCGAGGATCGGTTTTTCTTTGTTGTCATTTGTTTTATTTTCTTAAACGATCATGCAATTTATTCTACTGAATTTGATTTTTCTGTGGAATTTTGACCTTTTTTTTTTGGAGGTTTTATATTTTAGGCAAGTTTAATTTTCATTTTATGTATGTTGATTGACCTATCTTTTGTGCTTGTGGATTGTGGTGGTTTTTGTCATTTTTTAATAAGCGCCGAGGGTTAGGTTTTCCATTCCCTGTGCGTTGTTTTGTAAATTATTTATCTTGTTCTATTCATGTGTTAGCAAAAGATAATACGATTATTTGCTGAATATGTTTGTTATGGGGATTTTTTGATTCTTTTCAGTGCTTTCTCTTGTTCGAAAATGCAAAGAGGCAGGGGAGGCAGGGATCCGTTCTTTGGTTTTGGTGACCCTTTTGGTGGTGGATTTGGGGGCTTTGGTGGTGGGCTTGGGAATCAAAGAAGTCTGATTCCCGGTTTCTTTGGTGGAAGGGATCCATTCGATGATCCTTTCTTCACGCAGCCTTTTGGGGGCATGTTCGAATCTCATTTTTTTGGTTCCAATGGGAGTCCATTTACTGATATGAGGCCATCTGGATTTATTGAGGATCAACCTCCAGAGCCCAAAAAGTCCAGGGGACCAATTATTGAAGAACTGAACTCTGATGATGAGAAGGAAGAAGCTGATAAAGACAAGAAAGAGAATCCTAGAAAACATGGCAGGTCAAGCAAGGAGCCGTATGTTGAGGATCCAGATGATGAAGCTGAAGGTTTCATACATTTTGTTTCTTTTTCTTATAACTTTCTTAACTTATGCTGATTGTTTTAAGTTTATAAGCATGGGCTTATGTTTTCTGTCTATATTGCAGAGAGAAAGAGTAAGCACTTGCAGTATAGGAGTAGCCATAACAGGTCCAATGCACAGCAGCCGCAAACACGCAGTTTCACTTTTCAGAGTTCTACCGTTACATATGGGGGTGCCAATGGTGCATACTATACTTCATCCAATACTAGGAGAGCAGGGAGTGATGGAGTGAGTATTTTCCCTCCCCTCCCCTCCTCCGTCCCCCCCACCCCACCTCACCCCTTCCTTTTTTTTTCAAGTAATTTTGCATAGGATTAGAATGCCCTTGTCCTGATATGCTATGGCCCTTTTTGGAACAGGTGACATTTGAAGAAAGCAAGGAAGCAGATAGTTCTACAAGGCAAGCTAGTCATAGAGTCTCTAGGGGACTTCATAACAAGGTAGTTGTCCATCTGTTCTCTGTAGTTATATGTGTTTCCACACTCCACAGTTTCTATTTAGGTTCTCATTTATTGGGCTCGATTCTCTTCTTGTGTTGGAAATTGATGTTTTTTCTCTCTTTTCTCCCCAAGGGTCATACTCTTGCTCGGAAGTTAAATTCGGATGGTAAGGTGGATACTATGCAGACGTTGCATAACCTTCATGAAGGTGATTAATCGTTCTATTTGATTCTGTCATAATAACCTCATTTTTTTTAAGCATTGAGCTAGAGCTTTGGGTTGGTATTTTCTAGATGAGCTTGCTGGTTTTGAAGAATCATGGAATGCAAACGGTAGACAGTATCTGCCTGGCTGGAATGGGGATTTAAGTGGCCGTGATATTGGTAAGATTATTGTGGTTCCTTTTGATCTTCCTTTTATCTGCTTTCTGTTGATAATAAGGTTCGTCTAGTTGCAGTGGTCTGATTCACTAGGAGAGTTCTCATTTTCCTTGTTCATTATCTTTTGCTTGACAAATCATGCATAGTCTGTTTGCTGAAAGTACATTCTATGTTATTTTTGTGATACATGTGAGTTGTTGCTTTTCTGTGGTTGGGCTTTGTATAACTTTGTTTGATAATGAATGGGGTATCGCACATATGGACTGACCAATGTTCCCTTGCTGATGCTATTTGTTTATGAGAGAATATAGTTATATGCTTCAAAATATGAGTATGTCAAAGAGTAAATAACTATAATGGTGGAATGGCAGACTGCAGACATTTTGGTCCAGATTGTAGTAAAAATTTATCTGAGGCTTTTTTGTTCTTATATTTTTCAAGCAAGCAGTTATTCATGTTTGACGGATTGATGGAACTGCTATTGCATTTCATGTCCCGCATTACTAGAGTGCATGTGCATAGTATTTAAATAATAATTTTTGGGAAACAACCTACTATTCAGAGTCAGTTTTGTGTTATTCTGGATAGTGGTAACGGAGCTTGATTCCTTCAAGTTGTGTTTTGGTTGGTTTATGACTGCTCCGCAACATGTGCTACAGGGGCTAGTGGCAGTAGACTGAGTGCAGAGGGAGTCCGAGGAGGTTGGGCACTTCCATCCACAGAGAAGCAGATGGAAAACCTGGTTCAAGATGCTCAGGGCAGGGCTGGAAATTCTCGATTGCAGAACTCAGGGAGGATGAGAGGCCCATCAGGTTTCAAAGACAATAATGGATATTCCAGGGGCAGAGCAAGAGAGTGAATATAGTTGAAAAGCGTGGAGGCAATTATTTGATGTTCTTCTTATCGATTTGGTTTTCCAATTAGTAGTCTGGGAATTGGCTAAAGAAAACAGTAGGGATAGGTACAGTATTTTGATAAAAACACACGCATTAGCGGATGAGCTGAGCTCAATTGTACCCAAAATATGTCAGTGGCTTGATCGCCTCTACAGCCTATGGCGCAAGTGCTCTCCTTTGGCATATGAGTCGGAATGGTTCATGTTTTAGTGTTGGTCTCTTCTCCTTGCCTCTATGGTTCTGGATATGTATGTTTCTTTTCATCGTAGTATCAAAATATCAGTTTATCATTAAAAGTGGTATTAGTATAAATTGTTATTTTAATTTAATCACGTTATTTCAAATAGTTATCATTATGACATATATGATATATTGTATTCGAAGTTATAATGTGGTAAATTTTCAATGTCTAGATTAAATTGTCAGTGAGAATTAAGATTTTTGGTTAACAAATTCCGAAACAAGTGGCTTCTACAGTCAGGGGTACCTCTCTTTAAAATGCAAAAACGTAGAAAAAAAAGAGGTTGTTTCCATAATCTTAAATTACTTGGCAAAACGTGAGAAGTTCTGGCAATATAAAAAAAACAAAGGGTCATTTGACATGTGCATGTGGAACGTTTGATTGTTGATGTGTACAGAATCTCACGGTTACTATCAAACCCCAAGGGAATGGGAAGGTGGAATTTATGTTAAAAATTTGAAAAGAGAATGTGAGAAAATAAACTGACCGTGAATGGAAGAAAAACTTCAGCCATCAGATAAATAAAAAAATTTGAAAACCCAAAGACGATACAGAGCCACAAATCCCATCTTGTCCTTGTCTTCGTCCTACTAGACTCGGTTTTTATTTCGCTGCAAACACAAACTAGAAAATGGCGGTAAATAGGATCACCACAAACATGATTCTCAAGGAGCTGCTCAATCACAGGCCACTATTGCCCTCATCTTTCTTATCACCGTCACCGTCCCCGCGTCTCTCGCCGCCTAGCCTAGGTGGCGCTGCCCTTAAATCCGCAACCCGCCAACTCGGCTTCAGCCGGATTCGCTGCGCCGCCTCCGATGATAAGAAGGTATCTTCTCGGCTTTCGCAGGTTCAACAGCTCCTTCAAGAAGCTGAGGAGCGAGCCAGCTCTGCTGGGAATGAACCGCCTCCAAAAATCACAATTGGTACTTATTTTTCAAGTGTTTGGAACTGAATTAGTGTCACATCGGTAACAGATTACTCTTCAAAATTATTATAAAATGACAATTCTTTTTGGGTTTATAGCACGTGAAATGGAAGAGAAATGTTAATTAGGGATTATTGGCTATTGGATGTGGTTCAATTAACAAACTAAGCTAGCTTCAACTTGCTCACATCCTCTGATTGCTTATGTAATTCTGGATTTTAACTTATCGTCTTCGGTGTCGCACTTTGGCTGCCAAGACTATTGGAAATAGAATAGGTATTAATCCCTTAGATGATTTAGTGCTAATATCAACTAGATCATTCCTGAATTCTATGTCCTTGCATCACTTTCTGGCTATTTTGTTTGTTTAATGCTTCAAGTTTATGCTCTGTTTGTATTGGTGTTCTTTTCTTTTTTTCATTGTTTTTCACACTTGAGTCTAAGCTAAATAGGAAGCAGAAGTGGTTATGTTGCTTCTCTGGTAAGAACTTATAATGTTGTTGGCGTCCTACTTCAGTTTGTGGTAATTTCAGCTGTAGTTTTGACAATTCTAAAGATAGCAGACGACATCTTCCCCGGACTTCTATTGTAGGTTTCGATTCAATTTGTTATGTTGGTTGACTTAAAAGTAAATTTAAGTTTCTCCATGAATCTTCCCTTGCAGACCATGTCAGTGTAAGTTTTGCTAGAAGTGGTGGGCCTGGAGGTCAGAATGTGAATAAAGGTTCGTTATGTTCATTTCCTCATATTTAGTATGGGATCACCGTTTTCTTCCGTCTGATATCTTGTTTTCAAGGGACTTTTACTTAGTGTAATTTGTTTTGTAATTGGGGTAGTGAACACCAAGGTGGACATGCGCTTCAATGTTAGAGACGCATACTGGTTAAGTGACAGAATCAGGGAGAGGATTATGCAAATGGTTTGTTTCTTCTACTTACCATTAGTTTGGAAAGAATCCTACTGCATAATTCTGATTGTAGGATCCATGGCTCTCCAAAAGCACTACAAAATTTTTTATAAAGAATGCAGACTGGCACAAGGCTTTTTTGGCTGCGTAATTGAAATGAACACTGAATGTAGAGAAAGAACAAACTTTAAGGAAAGAGAGAGAAGGAATACAAAGGCTTGCATAAGTATACAAACAGGAGCAGCTTCAAATTAAACATATCTACTATTTCTCTCATTCTTTGGAGTTTCAGTTTTGTCTGACATTGCATTTCCTTATCAGAAAAAGAAAGAATATGTCTCTATGGTTTTTGTCCTGCAGTTTTACAAATTGTCAATTTCTGTTTATTACAGGAGAAGAATCGAATCAACAAGGATGGCGAGCTCGTGCTTTCTTCAACAAAGACCAGAACTCAGAAGTTATTCTCTTCGCCTTTCCTTTTCTTTTTCAGTTCTATAAATATTTGATGATGGAGATGTTGGTTTAATGCTACTCTTTTTTCTCAGGGGTAACATTGAAGATGCTCTAGCAAAGCTGCAGGTACCCAGACTGTCAATTTACTTAGTTTTATGAACTTTTTGTTTTTTGTTATGTGATTCAAACGGCAAATATGTTTAAGCAGTAGCCCTACTGTCTGTTAACTTTGAAGGATTATGCTATTAGGCTTGGCCGTTATGTAATACCTTGCTGAGTGAGTTCCTGCTAATGGGTGTTCTAGTTACATGTTGTTTCTGATATTTGCTATTTGATGAGCTAAACAGGCTATCATTGATGCTGCTTCCTATGTCCCACCTCCTCCTTCCGAAGAGCAAAAGAAAAAAATAGCCAAGATGTAAGAGCTCCTAATTTGCAATCATCCAGCTTTTTGGAACTCTATAGTTTGTTATGATATCTGGAATTTTTATGTAATTTAAGTCATGTTGATTGTGAAGGAATAGATGTGGACTAATTTTTAATTTTCTTGTTTTGAAGGGCTGCAATAGGGGAGCAGAAGCGACTTAAAAGTAAGAAGGCTCTTTCAGACAAAAAGGCTTTTAGAAGAAGTAGAGACAGCTGGGACTAAACTTCCTCATTTGTAAGATTTTGGTCTTGGAGCAATTTGTAACTAAGTCAACCACCTGTCACATAAGGTTTTAATTGCTTCTTTGTGATTATTGTTTATTCTTGAATTGTACATATAGGGATAGCTGATGACATTAGCGCTCTAACAAAGAGCATGTCCAGCTGATGACTGAGGGAACAGAACTTCAAAGTGGTGACCCCTCAAGAGTGGAGAATATTGGTCATAAACTGAGGATGCTTAGTTTATGGTCCTTATTAAAAATCACCTCAACGTTACAGCATAAAAGGTTTTAATGACTGTCCATTAAAGGTTTGAATCAACTGCAGCATACGAACTAAATTTGTGACAGCTTGGGGCTTCTATTCTAGTCTTGCGTTTAAAGTTCCGAAATACTTGTAAATTTGACCTTTTAGAGGTTTAATAACAGTCGAATATGATATTCTTTTACCTATCTCGTGATTGTGCTGTATTTTTCCTTTGTACTTGTCAAAGGTATACAATTCATTGATAATGCCCTGATTGCTTCAGGTAAGAAGAGGATCTGCACAACTGAATTAAACTGAATCTGTCTTGATGATCTCATAACTGTATATTACCGGTTCATTTCTATAGGATACTTCCTCTTCTGCTAAACAAAATCAAGGACAACACTAAACGATACAAGAATTTTCAATTTTGAGCTTTAACGGGAGAATTAATTTATAGATGAAAGCATCTTCTAAGTATCTGTAATTCATAAAATATGAACAGATTTGTTTCGTAACTAGCCAAAAAGAGTCGAAAACAAGAAAACCATTCAAAAGCAGTCAAGAACGATCTATACAGGTTAAAAAATGAAGAGATTTGAACTTAATTCTTTCGAAAATTACTTTCTGATAACATGTTCTTCCCCAGATTCTCTGTCAATGTGCTTTATCCATTTCTTCTGACTCTTTGTTTGCCTCGAATTTCCACCACCAGCTCCCACATGTGCAACATCAAGTCCCTTCCCCACCGGCAAAAAAACAGATCTAACAATCCGGCGAGACCCTTCTTCCACAACGCTTCTCCATCTAAAACTTGAAGCTCTTAAACTAGCGTTCTTGCATACCATAACTGCACCTCTATTGCTAACCTTTGCTAGCCTCAACACTTTAGCAAAATCCTTCCAACGTGAATCTACCACCAAGAAGTCTATCTCCGCCACCCTCTCCATAACCTCCTCTGGTTCTCCGACAAGAATTTCCGGTGATGACATCCCAACCGCTGCCATTTTATTTGCATATTCTGATCTTGATCGTTCATCAGGGACTATACAAACATGTCTACCACCTGTGTGGTGGCTTGCGGTGGCTAAGCCGATGCTTGTAGCTATAACTCCGCCCTGTGACCACGTTTCTACGATGAGTTTCGCATTCCATCCAGCTGCCATGGCCGAAACCAGCTCAGCTACACTGGATTCTTGAAAAAGTTCGCACTGAAAAGAAAAATTATCAAAAAAAATCATAAATAATCCCATTAAAAAAGGAAAAAGACAATCAAAATAAGATAAAGAACACCAAGAATTGAAGCTTACAGATTTAACTGTGTCTATGTAAGCCTTTAATGCTGTTTCAGGAGACCAAACCAGCTTCATTTTCCTTTTTTCTTATGTTGTACAAGTTTTGTTTTGGTTTCTTGGAAAAGTTAAAATGAGCAGTTGAAGAATTGGGGTGATAAAAAGGGAGGGGTTGAAGCTGAAAATGACTTTTGTTGGACCGTTGACATTATACCGCGCAAATCCTACGTGTGATGGATTAGCATTAAAATATATATATATATATATTTATTTTATTAAGGTATTTGTCCACCAACCTGATTTGCAAATCTTTCTACTTGTCAGTTTTTTATAGGTACATATGCCCTTTATTGTTATAAGAAAAATGTGATTGTGGTTGCAATTAATGCTTAGTCTTTTCTTGTTTTTCTTAATTTACTTGTAGTTTTTTTTGTTATTAGTCAGATAAAGATCCACCTTGTATCTACTGGAGTCCAGGCAACGTGGTAAATGATTCGCAAAATTCATTGCCTTTTCTGATTATTATTTGATTGTTTCTTTCGCAACTTCGGTTGGATTTCTTGCACACATCTAATACGTACCTTAATAACATCTTCTTAATTGGTTAATTTCATCCTTACTAAATTTATATCCTAGTAGTGATCCAATAAAAAAAAATGATCTCGCAAAAATACGTTTAAATTTTTGAAAATTACCACTAAAATTATTTTTCTTAAAAACTATATGTGTTACAATTAGGGGTGTTCAAAAATGGGTTACATGAGTTACAATTAGATTTATTTTAGAAGAAAAATGGAGTTGAATTATACATAATCTCACAAAATATATTATATAAATTTGATTCAAATTTTATTATAACCCATCCAACCCATTTTTGAACACTCCTAATTACAATAGTGCCGATGTATTGGTGCACGCCAACTAAGAACATTTCACGTGTTATATTATAGAAAGACAAAAATGGCATATTATAAAATATTTCAATCACATTTTCATATCTAACTGAATTACTGATACCGAATTTATGATTTTTCAGTTAAAATAACTTTAAATGCAATATTTAAAGAATTAAAGTATTTTTATGTAAATCGGAATCAATGGACAACAATATGCTAAAAGTAATATATAATGACTTGTGAAAGATAAAAAAAATCATCAAAGTTTGATAATGTATTAATATCAAATATCTTTTAGAAAATATAAGTTATGAAATCCTCAATTTGCACATGATGTGAAACTTACTTATTACTAATGATAGGCTCATAATTATATATATATATATAATGTGGGTATATAGTCTCTAGCAATTAAAAGCCATGTGACTATCTGTATTTTTATAAAGATCTTAACTCTTATATTATGAAATGATCATGTGCTTTTAATATACTAAAAAACTGTGATTAAATATATAGGTGATGATGTTATTTATTATATATCTTGAAAAATAAAATATTTATTATTGCTCTAATTACTCGTGGAGTTGAATAAATAATTAAAGGAGAAATTTGGGAAAGGTTGACATTACAATCAGAAAATGTTGAAAAATATTGGGAAACACGATTTGAAGCATGAATCACAGCATTGTAAAGGATAATCATCAATCATCTCCATATATTTTATTTTCTATAAGTCATACAAAGATGGATCGAGAAGATGAGAGAAAAGTCAAAATAGCTTGTCAAACAAGTACCTGTCTTGCCACAACAAAGTATTTCTGCATTTGTTTAGCGGCTGATGTTCTTGACCTCAACTTATTCTAAGATCGCCTTCCTATCCTATTGGTCGGCAAAATTGCCGCGTCTTTTGTTAATCTATTCTTTTGTTTACGTGGATATTCTTTGTTGGTTTAGCCGACCACTGCATGTTTGTTTGTTTGTAATTGTTAAGATTTGGAATTATTTATTATCTAAATCGATATTATTATTTGGATGTGATTTTATCATGTTAATTTAAACAATTTGTGCAAATTGAAGCACAAACATATATATAGTTTAATTTTGTATTTAACAAAATTATTCCTCTCTTTGTAAAAAGCATTTTGAATTTCAATTAATGCAACTCTAGATATTTTTTAAATTATTAGATAAAAAACAATCAATTATCAATTAATCATATTTGTTATCATTATTAACAAAATCAACTTCTAAACCCCTAAATATTGGGATAGAATAGCAGATATTCTGTTTCCCTTAATAAAAAATTTTGGATTCTAGTTTTTGAAATAAAATATATTTAAATATTTAAAAATTAATATTTCATTCATTTTTTTTTTCTAATAGATCTAGATTTAAATTAATAGATTTAAAAATGAAATAATTATAAAAAAAATTAAATATATTTGTCACTTTTAAATTTTTAGCAACTAAATTTATTAACTAATTTTGACATGTATTATCTCTAAATGTAAGGTAATAAAAAATGTGGATTAATTAATGTTTTTGACTTTGTTGGTACTAAGATAACTGTTTTTGAAAAGAAAACAAAGGTTCTTTAATAAAATAATTAAATACCAATTCCTGTCATCTTCAAGCCCTATGTATGTGGGGGAAGAATACGTAAGATATTGATTGGCAAGAAATTGCCATCCGACAAGAACCTGAAATAATTAGGTAAGTATCTACTAATTGTAGCCAAATTCAATCATACTATCAAAATATATATTGGTATCCTATCATAATTTTTGTCCATTTTTTTTATACAAATTAAAAGGTATAGTTATTATAGTTAATGAATAATTTATTTTTATCATTTTTTATTATATCCATTCTAAATATAAAATATTAAGTAATTAATTATTATATAAATTTTAAAATTTGACGGTTAATATAACATAGCATGAAAAATTTTAAATATAATTAATAAATTAAAATAAAATATGGATATTATAAATAATATATAGGTTAATCATAATATACAAAAGAGAAATGGAGTATATTTTTAAAAAAAATTGAAAAAGAAATATGAACAAAAATTATGAAATAATTAAAGAGGGTCTCCATTTTCTTAGTTTGTCTCCATTATTTCTATCATACAAGTTATAAATTACAAATAATAATATCATTATTTAACTCATAAATAATCAACAAACTTTCATTCAATGTTTTAGAACATTTTTTGAATAAAATTTAAAATAAAATAATATTTAATACCTAATCTTTTATCTATCCATTCATGTGATTTTGTTGGGCTGACGATTTATAAATATTTTGGCTGTAACTTTTTATTTAAGATAAGATAGATTAAGAATGAATTAATTTGTGGAGAGGATACAATTAAACAAAAGTAAGCTTTTAGAGATTTGGTGCTTAATATAATGATGAGGCGTAAGAATAATTAATCAAAAGAGTTTTTTAAACAATATAAAAAACCTTTTATTTTGCGAAGAATCCAACTATTCTCCAACCAGATTTATAGTAATTTTCTAAGTTGACGTCCATAGAGAAAAAGATAACATAGAAATTAGGTCAAAACAGTGGATTTGAGGGATTAAACTTGGTGCGTGAATGCTTTATTAGTGGATGAAATCATCTAGAATATTGAATTCAATACAAGTAATTGCTTTTGTAAGAATTTACGTAACCAAGAAGCACAAAACTGACTTGACTTGGACAAACATCCGCATTCTGTAGAGTATGGACCTTGAAAATTAGACAATTGTTTCTTTTGTTTTATTTATTTGTAATCTTTTTTTTTTTAGGATTATTTGAGAAATTTGAAGACACATAAATGAGAGTAAAATTTCTTACAATTTAATTTAAAATTGTCATCCATCATAAAATTATTAAAATATATCATTAACCATCCGACTATATCAATATATTTGTAGTATTTTTTATAGAATAGAAATTAATTGATTTCGAATTTCAAAAAAATTAATTGCAAATTTTTGTAAAGGGTGAAACTCGGACTGACAGAAAACGGCAACCTGTAGTTTATTTATTTTTAAATTAAAAGCTTAATTTTTAAGACTTTTAGGTGATAACCGGACTGACAGAAAATAGTAACCTAGGTTGCAATTTTATTTCTACGAGTTACCTGCAACGAGCAAGTTCATTATGTGAAAATTGAAATGCTTTAGCGCAAATAAACAATCAATTTCCAGAAATTAATTTTTGATTACTAGCGACCATAAATGCAGGAAACAACAAATTTGACTCATTAATATGGTTAAATATATATAGAGACATGAATTTCCCTTAATAATGTATTTGCACATATGACATTTTAACAATAACCTATTTAGTATTTATATTTATTATTATTTTAAAGTAATAAACATAAATTTACAATGTATTTGAAAAAATTGACATGTGCAACAATTAACAGTAGTGATTTAATATTTGAACCGTTGTAATAAAAACACGTTTTCCACGCGCAAAGATAGATCAATTTTCTTATTGATTTTGATAATTTTTTTTTATTTTAATATTGTGTGATAATATATCAATGCGTGCGGTTAAGAGTCACGCACTCCAATTTTCTAAAATTAATGTGAATTCGTGTTAATTATTTATAAAATTAATAAGGCAAAATATTCAATATATCATTGTTACAATTTAAGTGTCTAAATAAATGGAGTGAAATTAAGGTGCATGTATGTGTCTTAAGCCTTAAAATATTAATCATTTACAATAATTATAACATAAAATATTCACACCTTTGATACGTTCATTATTACAATTTTATTCTAATTCAAACTATTACTTCCAAAATTTTGTCCAAATGATTTAGCATTTGACTAAGCATGGGATTAATGTGATTAATTCAATGTTCAAGCATCAAAGTAATATGATTGAGCATACCAATAATAGTTGATATCAAAAATTGAACTTTTTTTTTTAAAAAAAAAAAGCCGAATTGTTAACCATCAAAATAGCACAAAACTTTTTAATATCCTATCCAATTTCCTTAGCTTCCCACCTAAACCACTCTCTACACCTGATTTTTATTATTAAAAAAAATAATAATTTAAATGACAGAAAATGGCAATCTAAATTGCCATTTTCTGTCAGTACAGGTCCCAACTAAAAGTCTTAAAAATTGAGCTTTTAATTTTAAAAAAATAAATTACAGAAAACGGCAACCTAAGTTATGTTTTCTGTCAGCCCGGGTCCCACTCCGTTCAAAAATTTGCAAAATGTGGGTGGATCCCACACTGTCAAAAAACGGTAGCCGTTTTCTAACACCCTATTTTCCTAAATATTTTTACTGTAGCACTATTTTTCTAATTTTTTTTTAAAATTTTACATCAAAAATAAAAAAAAAAACCCAAGATATAACCATTGGATAGAATCAATTAAAAATTGCTAATAGTCAAAATTTTTATGATAATTTGGTCTAAAGCTAAATTTGGGATAAATTGATTAATTTAAAAGATAAATTGAATATTTTTTTTTAAACAAATATCTCATATTTATTATGCATTATTAGCCCCAAAAATAAATTTATAGCTCCACCCTTATTTAAGTTGTTTGTGATTGTTAAAATGAATTGATGGGATCAATTTTAACGGATGTAAGTCAATATAACTCGCATCAAATTGCAAGTATATATATTAATAAATGAGTTATTTAAAAAGTTTTGGTCCATCTCCTAAGTAGGGGTTTTCATACACTGATCGGTCTATGAGTTCAAAAAAACTAATTAATTAATATCGATTTTTCAAAATATTAACAATTAATCAGTCTGTTATAATCGGTTAATCAGTCTATTGGTTTCGATTTTTCAGATAGGTTAACCAATATTTTTTCGGTTAACCACCATAACTATAAGATGTATTCATAAAAAATTTAAAATGTTCAAAATATATAAAAATTAAAATTTCTCTAATATAATATAATAATATTGTTGTTAAAATAATTTTTTTTTGTAGATATAAGTAATTTTATTTTTAAAAATTACAACTTAATAATCTTTAATTTGATAAATAGTTACTCTTATTAATGGCTAATTAAATTATTAAAAATTTTAATTTTTTAAATTATTAAAATTTATTTTAAAGTAAATAAAAGGCCCGTTAAGAGAGCTCTGGGCCAGCTAGGAATTGAACTAGGCCTTTCTCATATTTTATTAGAATACGAGGGATTAAAATTTATGGAATGCGGAATCGGTAAGTTTAACAAATATTTTATTTCCTTTGCACAAATCCAACCAAAATCTCCTTCTCTCTTTCCCCCTCTCTCTCTCTCTGTGGTTTCATCAGATCACTTGCCTTCGCCGCTCTCCCAGCCGATCACTTGCTGTTGCCGTTCTTTCAGATCCGTTTTTTTTCTTTTTTTCACCTGAATTTTTTTGTGCCTGTTCCAGATCTGGCGTTCTATGTTCCAGATCTGGTTCTTCTACTTCTATTTTTTTTTTTCTCTTAGTTAGGTTTTGGCTTGTTTAATTTTGATATTTTCATTATTATTATTATTAGAGAATTAAGATAACTCATGACCTGTGGCATATTGTTGTTCAGGCCTTTTGGGACCTTCGACCTCTTAGTTATGTAATGGTTGTTTTCCCAACACTATAACAAGACAGCGACACCGTTTGGGCATCTAATTTAAGAAATATCCAATATTTTATTAATTTATTTGTCCACCACATTTTTTTTTTTATTATGGGGAAAGTGCTAACAGTTTTTAAGCCAGCGAAATGAACAGATTCCTTGGCCCAAGCAAGTGTCTCTGCTAAAACGACACACGTGTTAAAAATCTTAAACCATTAGACACTACGTGTCACTCAAAAAACTAAGTTCATCTCTCTTTTCAAACCCCATAAAAGCCCTCAATCTCAATCCACTGATCTGCCAAAACGACATCGTAAAATGCACCGTTTTAATATCATCGCCCGCAGCTACCACACGCTCAACAAAACCACCGCCACCTCCCTCTTACAATCTCGGTCCGTAATCCGGTTCAGTGGCCCTGATACCGTCAAGTTCCTTCAGGGTTTGTTAACTAACGACGTACGGAGATTTAATGAACCTCCCAGAGACGGAAATTCTTCTCTGCCCACTCCCAACTTGCCTGCAGTGACCGCTAATCCTATATATGGTGCGCTTTTGACGCCTCAAGGGAGGTTTTTGTACGATTTGTTTCTGTATAAACCAGTTTTGGCTGGCGAGAAGTTTGATAGAACAGAGTCCGGACCTGGGTCGGACCCGGGTGGCTCCATTGAGGTGTTAGCGGATGTCGACTCTTTGGTTCTTGATGAGCTGTTGCAGACTTTTAAAAGGTGTGATCTTTTTCTCTGTTCTTTTCTATTGAATTAATTTTGTAGCATGGGTTGATTTTCAGATAATTATAATGATTTCATTGTGTCTTAATTTTGTACGTTTGGTAACATTTTATTTTGGTGAAGATAATGGCATCTTGCAGCTCCAGTAAAGCTGCTAGCTTTTTCAAGTGAGCTTAATTGTATGTATGTTGCCATAATTCAATTGTCATATAGGAAAATGGATTAGAGTTGATGAGCATTCTTAATGCAGGCATAAGTTGTTAGCAAAGCACTGTGATTTTACAATGTCTGCACCCAACACTTCTGGAATGTATTTAGGAGGTCGATTGGCCTAGGTTGGGGTATACTTTGATATTGTAGCAACTAAGAAAATATTTGTTTTTGTTTGGGAAGCAAGAAAGGTCTTTTTTTCCTTGTATTTCCAACAAAAAGTGTTAACTTTTATGTGTTTGATGCAGGTATCGTCTGAGGTCTAAGGTTGAGATTGAGAATGTGGCAGATGAGTTTTCTTGCTGGCAGCGATTTGGTGGGAACCTTGCTGAGAAATCCAGAGATACAGAAGAGCCAGAGGCAGCAAGTGTTGGCTGGGGCTCTGATGTCGATCATTCTGCTGAGTCAGCTGCACAAGGGGATTACCATGGATGGCAATGGTTTAAGGATCCTAGATTGGAGTGCCTTGGTTTCCGTGGCATCTTTCCGTCTAACGAGACACGTGAGTTCTCTAAGATTCTTTTGCTTGTGAGACCTTTCTGTATTCACATCATCATTTGGCTTATCGTGTTGGTAAACTTGCTAAAAGTTTAGTTTATTTTATTTTTTATTGAAGTTTTTGAGCTTTACTCAACGATTTGGTTGATTGCAGCACCTTTGGTTGAGGTTGACAAAGAAACGGATGAAGAGAATTACCTGTTATGGAGAATAGAGAATGGAGTTGCTGAAGGCTCAACTGAAATTCCAAAAGGTGCATCCTTTTTTCTTTCTTTCATGATTTTTATCTATTACTTCACTTTGATTTATGTTGCTACTTTTCTCTGAATCCATGACTCCCATCTTTTGTGTATGTTTTGAAATTGATTGCCTTTCTTTACCCTAATGTACCACTTGGATTTTTAAAATGGAACTTATGCTGCTGTTTAGGTGAAGCAATTGCACTTGAATACAATCTTGCTGGCTTGAATGCAATAAGCTTTGACAAAGGATGCTATGTGGGCCAAGAGCTTATTGCTCGCACACACCATAGGGGGGTCATTCGCAAACGGTTGCTTCCTTTAATGTTTCTAGATGAGAACAAGAAAGGTAATTTTGTTTCATTTGCCTTTTGTAATGAGTTACAGTATATGTTGGGGTAATATTTTTTCTTTTTCCTAACAACTCTAATTCAGAGGTGGAACAAAAAGTTGCTCCTGGCTCAGAAGTGATTGGCACTGCATCTGGCAAGAAGGTTGGTTCAGTGACAACAGCACTTGGTTGTCGAGGGCTAGGTCTTCTGCGGTTGGAGGAAGCATTTAGAGGGACAGGGTCATTGGCCATACAAGGACAAGAGGATGTAAAGGTTGAGGCAATTAGACCAAAATGGTGGCCAGCTGAATGGTTTCCAGAGCATGAACAGCATCGTGCAGTTGCTTAGAACATTATGTTAAACAGCAAAGCTTCATATTTTTTTCATTTGATCAGCCCTGGACAATTTTGGCCTCTTCGTGGCCATTGCAGGAATCCCACATGGCCATAAACTTGTAGCTTGTTTCATGCAAATTTCTGTCAGAAAATAAAAGCAGGATCTTAAAACACTTGTACTATAACCATTCTCTTGACACATACTAATATGGCAATTTTTTTTTTTAACTCAGTCGTATAAGAAAATTTCATTAGACTTGGAACGTCCATGGTGGAATTTCTGGCATGCCATACACTACTTTTGGCAAGAGCTAAGTTTTCTTGCTGTAGAAACACTTCCTTGAAAGTGGAATTGGGCGCCTGAAATTTTAAAGTCTTTTGAGTAAAGGATTTCTTTTCCCTTATTTACATAGTTTCGGAAGAAAGAGCCAAGGAAAGGAGAAGAGTTGACTTCAGCAAGGCCTCTATTGTATTATTTTTCCTTCTCACATAATATATCCCTGCTGCAGATTACAGTTAATGGTTAACGGTAAGTTAACCATCCCCTGCTCGCCTTGGTCGTCATTGCTTGCGTCTATACATTTATGGCATTATTATACATTTTGTATTGCATATTTCCTTTTCAACCTTCTAAATGCCAAGAAATCTTAGGTGACAAAAAAAGAAGTGGTATCTTGCACATATTCAGCTTTCTTATTCATATTTCTAATTTGATATCCCTTTCAGCACAATTTAGAGTCAATGCTCTATGTTCCTGATTAGGATACTCAACTTGATGCGCTTATACGAAGTTGGGGAACATTAATGAAGTCAGAATTGCACAAATTAAACTAGATCTACAAAAAGTGTTGTTTTTGCAGAGAGCTCAGTGAATTTAGCAGCGACTTAGCAAGTCTTTCTGGTAGGCCAAGTTGCATTTTGGATTCATGATATGAAAATTATCGTTACAGTAATAAAGTTGGCTTCTGATTTACGAAGTGAACTGCTATCTGGCTGGAGTAACTTTGTCATCAATGCAGGCTTTGAAATTTCCTATTCTTGGCTGGTGACTTTGTAGTATCCACTTAGTTCTGGGCCGCTTGTTTGCTACTCTTTTCTGGATTCTTGGCTGGTGGATCTTGTTGCATCCTCTACTGTCAGGAAATGGATGCTTGCAGCTGCAAATTTTCGTCTGTATTCATTGCATTGCCGCATCTTAGGGATAATTTGCGTCTCAGTGGAAGTTGGCATCAGGTTTTGTTAGTGTTGCATTTGGCCTGTGCTTGAAATCAGTTGTCCTTGTGGTTTGTATTTCTCTATTTAAAAGGTCTGCTGTCCGATGTAATTGTCTTCGAAGTAGCTTGCTTCACTTCAGTATGTAATTTTAAGAAATGGAATTTGTTTATTTCACGATGTAAGAGCCAATTCAAGTTCATTTATTTTAGCTACCGCGCAATCCCTTGTGCCAGCGGTCGTGTCTTGCAAAGTTTTCCCTATGGTTTACTTTCTGGAGAGTGGATATTAGACAGATGCAAACTTCAATATTACCAGAGAAAACATAAAGGTTTAAGGTAAGACCACATGCATATTCATTTCCGAAGATCTTTCAATGGGTTGCGGCATCTTCTTACAAAAACTCAAAAAAACTTATTAAAGTGATTCTTAAAGGACATCCTGTTAATCAGTTCAAATTCACAGAAGCAGTTCTCTTTGTTAATTTTCTATATGGCTGTCACATGACGGCACAGAGTAAAACAATTAGTATCAGCAGTTCAAAGCGTCGTGCAGTTTAATAAGGTCTCAATGCTCCAAAAACTGGACATATCGTGCAGTTTAATGAGGTCTCAATGCTCCAAAAACTGGACATAGCAAATCAAGGAAAACTGGACATATCGTGCAGTTCAATGAGGTCTCAATGCTCCAAAAACTGGACATAGCAAATCAAGGACCAGCGTCGTTTTCGTTTAGCTCTTGAATCACTGCCTGTATGGTTGGCCTCTGTTCAGGAAGCTCCTGGGTGCAAGCAAGCGCAATTTTTGCCAGCATAGCCGCTTGGGATTCTGAGAAGATTCCTTTAAGATTGGTGTCCATAAAACCTTCATATCTACAAGATGCAGCTGCTAAACGCATTGAGCCAGACAGCATCTGTTGACCGGAGAGGATTTGGAGGATGATCACTCCAAATGCAAATATGTCACACATCTCAGTAAAATGCCCATTGGTTACATACTCTGGGGCTAGATATCCCATTGCAGCACTTGTTTTGAGAGCTGAGAACACAATGTCATCTGCTAAAAGCTTAGGAAGGCCAGAGTCTGCAATCAATGGCTTGAACTGCTGATCCAGCAGAACTTTCTCAACTGATATTTGTCGGTGGATTATGGGAGGTTTGCTTGCTTCACTGCTGTGCAAATATTCAATGCCTGTTCCATATAGCATAATGGTGAACATTACAATTTATATTGAGCTCTGCACTGCATAGCATACATAGAATGGTAGAAAACAGCAGAATAGAACTCACCTTTTGCAATACCATTGATAATGGAGACCCTTGAGGACCAGTCAAGAACATGGCTGCTTCCATCTTCTATATCAAGATATTTCGACAGATTTCCTTTTGGAGCAAAATCGTAGACAAGAAAGCATTCACCTCTACCCCTTGAACAACAAAAGCCTCGCAGTCTAACGAGGTTGTCATGTCTCAGAGAAGTCAGTAAGTTCAGTCCCTTTACAAACTCGTGTTCTTCAGATTTGCAGCTTGTTATGTTAATGCTCCTAACAGCTACTACAGAACCATCTCTGAGTACTCCTTTGAAAACAGATGAAAAGCTGCTCTTACCCAATAAATTCACTTCCGAGAAGCAAAGTGTAGCAGACTCAATCTCTTCCAAATTGAACCTAAAGTTATTTAGACTGTCCTCAGAAATTCCAATGCCATTACGACAATTGCCAAACAGATCCCAGCCACTGGAGTACTCGAGACTCACAAGCGGGGAGACACCACCTCTGTGGAACTCCTTAGCCTGGTCTGTGCTCAGCCTTCCATCAGAAGATTCAGATGTATTTCCAATCTTCTGTTTTCGCCGGCGACATAAGAGAATGATCAGAAATCCAGCAACTAGTAACATAACAACGGCTGTAACAACCCCAACAATGATTGCAATTTGTCGGAATTTTGTTGAATGGGAACAATTAGTTTCGTTGCAAGATGAATGAAAGATAGTAGACTCCGTGATATTTTTAGTAGCATTTTTTGTGATTGGTCCAAATGGTACTGGGTTAATGTCCATATTGTCAAAAGGAGTGCAAGCTCTCAGTTTGAGAAACCCATTTCCACATAGACCTTTATTGTTCGCAAACTGAAACTCTCCATTTAATCTCTGCAAAGCTTTAATATGAAACAGAAAAAGAAATTTAATATATATATATATATATATATTATCAGTCTAAGACAATATGTATAAACAGAACAATAAAAGAACAAGAAAGAAGTAACATACCAGAAGGAACTACTCCAGAAAGAGAATTGTTACGGACATCAAGCACTTGCAACTGAGGAGCATTAGCTATTGTTACAGGAATTGGACCAGACAAGTGATTAAAACCTAAATCAAGCCTTCTTAACATCCCCAAGTTCCCTAAATTAGCTGGAATTCGATCGGTTAGTCTGTTGTATTGCAATGCAAGAACTGTTAGCCTCTTCAGAGACCCTATTTCTTTAGGTATGCTTCCTGTGAGCTGATTACAACATAGCTCTAAGACTACAAAATAAACAGGCTTCCAATTAAACAAAGTTGCAAAAACAATTCAAAATATGAATCTTTTTCTCTGCTAAAAGGTAAGCTACTAACCTTGGAGACTAGCCATGCCACCGATCTCCGGCGGAATGGTACCGGAAATATTATTCACATCGAGATAAAGATCAGTCAACTCCGTCAAATTGGCTAATTGTTTAGGTATCTCTCCAGAGAGTGAATTATAATGCAAGTAAAGGCCAGACAAGCATTTAAGCTCCGAAATTGCAGGCGATAAAGAGCCATGAAGACCCTTTCCCTGCAACGAAATGTTGGCTACCTTGCGGTGCTCATTGCACGCAACTCCCTCGAAAGAGCCGCTACATGGATCTCCATCGCTAGTCCAGGAATTCAGCAACTTACTACTGGGGTCTAAAGCAGACTTAATCTCCATTAATGCTCTTAGCTCAGTATTTCCACAAACACTTTGCAGAGTAACCAGAGAAAGCAATAGAGAGAGAATGAAGTAAAAGTCACCCATTTCCAATTCTCCCCTAGAACCCATATAAAGAGAAAACCTTCATCTGAACATGAAAAACGAGAAGAACCCAACTCGTTTATGGACTCAAATCAGTAAAAAGTTTGCTTCTTTAGAGCAACAAAAGAAGCATTGGAAACTAAGCAAGCTAACAATGGAGACAAGCAGATAAAAAAGAGAAGATACTGATACGTATTACTTTTAGAGGAGCGAGATGTTCATATTTGGAACCCCATGTAGAGAAAGCTGGAATTTTTTTGAAAGAAAAATAGTGTAACAGGAGATTAGCTGTGATGAAGAGAGAAAGTGCGATGGGATGCAAATGGGTCCTTTAGGTGAATGGTAATCAAAAAGACTTGATAGTGAGGTCTGGTATGAATTTGTATGCTATTGAACTGTGTTTGTCAAACAGAAAATTTTCAGTTTTTGAGGGCCCAGAACCCATTAAAGTCGCCATCTATCCATATGCTAAGATTTGTTATGAGAAATTTCGAAATTTGAATTTTTTTTTTTCTTTTCAGGAAAATGCAAATTTTGTTATTATCAGTACGAAATTTAAATACATTTAATTTCTAACTATATTTTCTTATCCTATTCTTCCTTATAAGTTTCCAATTTCAAAATATATATTTTATTGCTTGGTTTTGATTTTTCATGATGAGAGAGGTGAAAATAAAGTGATTATTTTATGACAATGTCCACAAGAAGGATATAGAATTTAAAAAGAAATTGAAAGAGCATCATTTGCAACCATACAATACAAGCATTAACAGTAATAAAACAAATCAGATGATTTTTTTTTTTTAAAAAAAAATCATTAAAATCTCAAAGGATTGGTAGATATATATATTATTTATTAGGAATCCGATGAGTAGGATTAAAATATTTAGTAAAATGTAATGGTTTCATAATATATAGTGAATTTTAAAATTCATAGACATTTTACTGGAGGGGCAATCATTCCTTTGTTTAGCTATTAAAATAATTAGTATAATTGCTATTCCCTAATGGTGTTTTAAAGTTTTAATAAATCCCCAAATATAATAATGTGTATAGTTTGAAAAGGATTGCGGGAGACCTAACTTCGGCGGGAGACCTAACTTCGGCACGCACAATATGCCGTACCACATGGGCTTTTGACTATTGCTTCTGATCCATGTAGAATTTTATACATCATAAGCAAAATATTATATGACATTGATATATACTCTCTCACTTTGAGATTAATTAGGAACTCACTTTACATTTACATGCAAATTAAGAAATGTCATTTATAATATTAGGCATTTTTTTTTTATATAGGATAAAAGAGAGCGGAACTGAAACTCAAAATTTCTCAGTACATTTAAAGTTGGAATGTTCACTTAAAGACTAATGTTAAACATTAATAATACTTAGCGTTTGTATATTCAATAGAATTAAAAATTTAATGAATTCATATTTTTTTATTACAATGAAACTTTCATTTCAAAAAAAATAAATAAATACTATATATATATATATATATATATATATATATATATATATATAGTATTTATTTATTTTTTTTGAAATGAAAGTTTCATTGTAATAAAAAAATATGAATTCATTAAATTTTTAATTCTATTGAATATACAAACGCTAAGTATTAATTTTTTGAAAAATACTACCATGCAATTAGTTAAAATTTATTTATTTTTGGACAATTATAGAATAAAAATAGAAAGTGTGCTATATTTTGAGACACGTAAAGTAAAAAAAAAAAAAAAAAAAGTAGAACTACTAATTTGGGACGAATTGAGTATATAAAAATATATTAAGTAGTAAAATATAGGACAAAATATGACTATTTAATTTAAAAGAATAATTTATGAATTTTCATCTAAATTATCACTATCTAGCCTATTATCTTGAACTCATTAAGGGTCAAATTACTCTCTAAATTTATTAAAAATTCAGATTAATCTCTACAAGAACACATAACACATAATGAAAAAAGCATAAAAATTACACGCATGAAACTTATAAACAATTACATAAAATAGTATGATATTTTTAATAAATTTATAAGGGTATTTTCAAAAGTTTTAATTAATAGTATAAGAGTATATTTATATTTTTAATAAGTTCAAGTAATAACTTGATATTCGTTTAATTTAAGAGATAATTTATTAAAAAATGACAATTTATGTTACTATCCCAAATTTAAATAACATCTGCTTCCTGCGAACTTTTAACATCTTTTGTAGTTGGTGTTTTTCTTTTCTTTGTTATATAATAAAAGGTAAAGTGATTAAATTTATTATAAATGAAAAAGAAAAGTCCAGCTTTGACATTTTATGTTGTTCTTGTTATTATCATGCCAACATGGCAATTAAAAAAAAAATACATAAAAGAGTTACCATCTAACTCCACAAAACAATGCAACGGCCGAGGACTCAAAAACAGGATGAACTCAATTATCAATAGTGGCATCAAGTCGTTAAGTAGGAGCATTTTTATGTCATTTATGTATCTACGTTGGCATGAATTCGAATTAATCGAATAAATGAATTTGAAATATTAGATAATTATAAAAATTACTAACAATCATTTAAATGAGATTAATAATAAAAAAAAAAATAGTTGATTAAAAAAAAAGACAATAAAAGAAAATTGAATGTACTGAAAGCACTAAACAAAATTAAGTTAGCGGGAAAAAGTTAGAAAGACAAAAGAAGAAGATGAGATTAAAAAAGAAATGTCGGTATTAAGACCCCGAATAATGGTCCACAAGAAAGTAGGCTGCCAGCTTTACAATTTGAACAGACGATGAGATCCAAAGTTCCATCTTTTTCAATGCTTTGATACCAACCATTTATATTTATATTTATATTTATATATGTATGAGTATGAGTGGCTAATTTTAATTTTAAAAACTAATAGTAATATAAAAAACATAAATTAAAGGAGCTGGACTGGACTTTAATTATGACTATTTAGAAAATGCTGCCTTTGTTTTTTGCAGACATCTCTCCACCATTCTCGACTAAATTGACAAAACCTGAAAAAGATGCCTATTTAACTAACCAACTATATACGTATAGTGCTTGAAAAATAAACACTATGTATGTGTAGACTGTAGTGGATTTTTAGAAAAATAATATGGTCGTAAAGAAAGCAACTGCAAATTTCAAATATGGCAGCAGCAGTTTCTTAATGGCGAAAAGAGAAATTGAAGAAATTTTGTGCAGACTAGACTTTGAATTTCAATTTCTTTCTAGAAATATCACAAAGAATTTCGACCTGTTTTTCCTTTAATTAAAAATATTGTAAAGGGAAGCATGAAGAACAAAAAGTCTTCAGTTAGTGGAAACTTTTACAAATTCTTTGTGTTACAGTCCATCTTCCACTTTTTATTTTTAACTTTTTTACCTTTGCCTTTCACTATGCTACATATATAGTCGAATATCAGGATAAGCAATTTCTTTCTTTTCTTCAAAAAACGTAAAAAAAATCAAATGCTCATCATTGAAAAAATCGCCACTCTTTCTTTTTTCTGTACTCTTTTAGTGACAACTGCTACTAAAATTCGACAGCTATCTAAATCTTAACTGAATAATTGAGAAGTGCACTAACTTATAATTTCATGAAAAACCAAACATTTCCATGAGCATGTCAGCTTTTTAAATTAAAGATCACTAATTCAAATTGAGTTATATCAGCTAAAATAACTTATGATGCCTCCAATAGCTATTGACTTGAAAAGAGGTAAATGGTGATCCAATTTTGAAAAGATATTATCGATAAAAGGAAATCACTTGACTTTAAAACCTAAATAGTTTATTTTAAATGTTAATTTGATAAACTTATATAAAATTTAAATGATATGCATTCAATTAGTTAAACCATTAATGCTAAATAACGGTTTATTTCTAATAAAGTGCAACATAAAATAATCACAACCAAAAAACACAAATTGATTTTTTAGGATTGGATGTAATCCATCACTAGATTGAATAGCTTGATTTTTTTTTTTAATTACGGTAACGTTCAAACAAGATCAAGAGATTTACATTGAATAGCTTGATTATCAACAACTTTTAGAGACGAGTTGAGAAGTAAACCTGTCGCTAATTAGGAAGGATACTTCTCCTAAATTCCGAATATAATCTCTAATTTATATTTGCTCTTTCAAGTCACACAGCATATTAATTGATTTGATTTTGAACAATATAATGAAATAAAGAAATCAAACCACACTACAATCTACACCAGAGTAATTCAAGATTTCACCATTAATAGAACGACAATAACAAAAAATAAAATAAAATGATAACGAAATATTGAAAAGAGGAAGTCGTGAACAAATATTTTGGAAATTATTAATATTTAGAAGACTATATATATATAAAAGGAAGAGAAAAATTCAAATTTGAGATTTTTTAATATACTAAAATCAGCATTTAATGCTAGAATATCCATTCGGAAAAAAAATAATAATAAAAAAGGAGGTAATTTTAATCAAATGAGCTTGAGAATACATACATATAAAGCCTGGGATTATGGGCTATGAGTAGTGGGAGCATTTAGCATATCGAAAAGTTGGACATAATAATATGATGAAGGATTGCTTCTTTTTAGAATGATGCTTGCTTTCTAAATACTGCATTAGCATAATGATTTAATGCTCCTGGTACTATCAAAATATAATGCATCTTTAATAGACTTAAATTTGTATCCAATCTGTAAATAATTTATATATGATCCCAATTTACATGATCCAAAAAAAATTGGATAGAATCAGTATTAACCTGTAGATCAGTCTACCTTAATTCAAATGGATTAGATTTCGGATTGACCCATAAAGATTTCCATAAATATAGCAAGAAAGGAAGAGGGAAAAAGCTGAGTTCTTGTATTAATTAGCTCAATTTATTGAGTTAAAGGAGTAAAAGAATTAGTGATTTAAGATTTTAATAGAGATAGAGATGAGATAGGTTGTAAAATCTTTTAAAAAAAATAAAAATCATGAGCTAATTAATTCGAGTTATTTAATCCCAAAATACCATATATAGTAGCGCAAGGACCTAAAGTCTTTGAGTTAGAACCTTTCTTATAGAGTTACAACAGAAATGTATCCGAGATTTGATTAATATATATATATATATATATAAAATGGATCCATGATATATATATATAAAATGGATCCATGATCCAGCCCATTTGGAATAATATATAATACGTTTGTGATTTAATTCATTTCTACTCAATTTGATCCGTTTATCAGGTCTTTAATCCTTAAACTATACTATTGAATTTACGTATTTCATGCCTTATTAGTTTAATAAAATTTTCAATTCTTATTAGGAGTGTGTAAAATCCGACCGGAAAAACCTGATAAATTCAATCCAAAAATTGCATTCGGGTATGATTATTAGAATTAGTTGGATCGGGTCGGATTGAGGGATTCTTAACATTTCGGGTTTCGGTTGGATTAAGACATTTTATAATCTGTCCCGATCAAAATTACTATATATACTGTTATTTTTCCCTATTTTTGCGCTCCCCGCTCTCTCTCTCTCTCTCCCTCCCTCCCTTCCTTCTACTCCTCCTCATATTGCTACTGCTGTCGATTTGTTTCGATCTCTCTCTGTGATTTTAGTGCCCTCTTTCTCTTTCTTTCTCCGCTTCCTCCTCCTTTTCAGTGGTTGTGGTTTTAATATTGGATTTTTTTCTTTTTTTTTTGCTTGAGATTTGTGTTTTTGTTTGTGACATATCCTGATTTTTTTTTTTTTGATTTATAAGTTTTTCTTTGTTAATTGCAAATTTGTGTTTGATTTTGATCTTTGTTTGATCGCTGCTTCCTATTGTTGAAAAATCACATAAAAAAGGTAGAAGAGGAAGAAATCAATAGATATTGTCGCTTGATTTTGATTGTAAATTTCGGATTTGTCGGATATTTCAGGTCGGGCTTTGAAATTTTTTGATTGTTCGGATAAGAACCTGAAATATATTTAGGGTCGTTTCAGATGGAGAATATAGATATTTTTTTGGGTGTCGAGTTATTGGTTCGGGTCGGGCTGACCCAAACTGCCTGATGCACACTCCTAATTCTTATACGGTTAAATGTATATATTCCATGACTTAGTGTAATAAATCTTTAATTTTTATATTATTGAATTTATGTATCCTTATATTATACTACAGAATTTATGATTTGTATTGTATAGCAACAATCAATTATATAATATTATGTGTCATCAATTTTAAAGATAAAATGTGTCTATTTCCCATGGTTATTAAAACAGGATTGGCCGGTTCAACCGGCTGAACTGTGAACCGGTTTCCTAACAGGATGGTTCAACTGCATAAAACCGAATTGAAAAAAACCGGAAAAAATTGGGTTGCACCGGCCAAAACCGGGTCTAGTTTAAAATAATTAATAAAATAAGTATTTTTTCATAAAAATAAAAAATAAATAATCTAATAAATTTATTTAACAAATAATTGATTTTTTTTACTATTTAATCACATTTGAACTTAATAAAAACAATATAATTATTTAATAATTCAATAAAATACAATAGAATAAAAATTGAATAAATTATTAAAATTGGTGAACTTAAAGATAATTTTCTATCCTTTTTTTTTTTAAATTTCACCTACAGTTATTGAATTATTTAATTTTTAAATTAAAACTCATAAAATAAAATATTTTAATAGAAAATACCTAATCAAATAATAATTTAAAAAAAATAAAAGGTGAAAAAAATATTATTGCTAGTATATTTGAGATATATGTTAAATGTTTTGATTGATTTTTTTTTTTGAGTAGTAGTATTTATAAAAATTATACTAATTAATAATATTTTAAAAAATAGAAACAAATCCGGTCGAACCACGAACGCTCAGTTTTGCCGGTTCTTTATCCAGTCCAGTTTCAATAACATTGCTATTTCCGTAAGTGCGTAAAATTTTTAATTTTAAAAATATATTAGTAAAATATTTTTAAGGTAAAAATAGCTAAAAATAAAATTAATGGCATTTTCTACCTCAAAAAGTTTGATCGCCAAAAAAACTACTTTAACCCATTTTTTTTACGTTGTCAAAATTAAACATTTAAACTTTAATTTTGTCTAATTTAATCTCTTTTTTTTTTATTCTCTAAAATTTCAAAAAAAAGAGAATATACTTCTATTTTTGGGCTAGATAAATAGTAGGGGAGCCTCTTTATTTTGAACAGGACTTGATGGCCCAGTAACGGACTTTTCTAGTTTTTGGCCCAATCTTCCTAATCTTTTAGGAAATTTAACTTTTCTATTGCCATTGTTCTTATAATTTTATATTTATTTGTGAAATTTGAGATTACGGGTAGGAATGATCATGAGACGGGAATTTCCCGTCCCCGGTTGGGACCCAACCCGAACGGGGCAGGGAATCCCCAAATTTTTTCCCTGCGAGAGCGGGGTGAGGAGAAAAAAATCCCCGCCCATGCGAAAAAAAAAATTAATATATATATATATATATATATATATTAATAATATATAAATATTTGTAATTATATATATATTAATTTTTTTTAGATTTATATTCATCGGTATATAAGTTATCCAAGTGATATTATTAATATTTGAATTGTACGGAATGTTTACAAATATTTATATTTTAATTGTATGAGATATTTATAAATATTTATATTTAAATTGTATGAGATATTTTTAATTCTAAGTTATTAATTATTAAATTTTGTAAGATAAATTTTGTAAAATATTTTTGATTTAGATCGAAAATCTCTATCAGGTCAAAAATTTATATTAAAATTGAATATTTTTATCGGGGTCGGGAATTCCCGTCGGGGCGGGGACGAGGGAGATTTTTCCCGCGTCCCCAGCGGGGGCGGGGACGGGAAATCCCCGCCCCTAGGCATGGCAGTAGGTGGGGAGCCACTCCCCAGCCCACGCCGCCCCGTGATCACCCATATTTACGGGTTTGAATTCCATTAAAAAAATCATTCTAAAAAATTGGTTTGATCCTTGTGGCTAATATGGTTGCTATTAAATTTATTCAAAATTATTTGAGTTGAGGATTAAGATTTTTAGAGACGAATTCGACATTTGAGAAAAGTATTAGACAATTTTATGCTCAAGGACTCAAAGTCCACTAAATAAATAATAATATAATTTAGTGCAGTTTAGTTTAAATAATTGTTTGAAACTATGCAGTCGTTTTGAGATCTCATATCCATGCTACATTTTAAGAAATTATTGCCTTCAAAAATAAAGAAACTATTATAAAATGAAATTTAAAATCAAACTGGAAAAAGAATAAAAGATATGGTTATTATTCTCGATATAATAACATAATACTAAAAGAGATACCAATATTGACGTAAATTGATCGGATGATGGTCCAAATGAGTCAAGATGTGTGTCAATTTATTTGATCCATATTTTAATGAAAATAACTCTATATAATAACGCGATACTAAAAAACCGCAATAAAAAATATGATTTCAGATAAATCACGTGTTTGCTTAAATATGTTGGATGGGTCAAATATTCAAATAAATAAGTGTATTTATTTTACTTTCAAATCCAAATAATCAGCTGCGAGTAGTAATCAAAGCCAAGTGGGTCGTGTGGCCCAAATGGATCAGATTGAGATCCAAACGGGTCGAGATGTGACTCAAATAGGTTAGATGGCCCAAATGGATCGTATGAAAGCCTAAACGGTTCGAAGTATGAGTCAACCCATTTGATTTTTTTTAAACGAAAAATAATTATCGATATAATAACGAAATATTAAAAAAAATACTATAAAAATATTGGTCCAAATTAGTTCAAATGAGTTGGATGATGGCTCAAACGGATAAAGATGTGAGTCAATTCATTTTTAATGAAAATAATTTTATATAATAATGTGATACTAAAAAGCTGTAATAAAAAATATTGTTTCAGATGGATCGCATATTGATTCAAATATATCGGATGGGTCGAATGGTGATCCGAATGGGACAAAAAAATGGAACAACCCATTTAATGAATTTTTTAACAAAAAATAATTATAAAATTCACTAGTTTGATATTCGTTAATTTGATATGTGAAAAAGCTGACATACTAGATCTGATACAAATTTCTTTAAAATAAATTGGATTTTACTTGTATATTTTTGGTCCATCCAATATAGGCTATATCATACTGGTTTCCTGACCATTGAGAACATTACAAATAAGTAAGTTTCTTACAATTACTATTACTAGATTGAAAATTTTCATAAATTAAAAAAATAAAATAAAAGGAATTCTAATTTATGAACAAAGGACTAGTGGTTGAATATTTGGCTTAATACATAAAATATTTGCTGAATTTATTAAAAAACAAAAAATGTATCGATTAAGATCAAAAATTCACTTTATCATCTAAGTTTGTTTTTTAAATAGCTCATTACTACTTTTTAATGGCAATTTAATGAGATGAATATGAGCATATACTACACCAATTAAGAGCTTGCAAGTTTAATTTTCTTAAATAGAAAATAAAAATTAAAGAAAATTGAAATATAATTTCTCTCTTTAAGTAGCTTTTTTTTTTCTTTTTCATCATCCTTAAACACCATCTTTAATTATATGTTTATGATCTATTTATAATTTTTTTATATTATTTGTAATTTTATAATTTTTTTTATATAGTGTGAACGTAACAAAAAAATACTTTGATAGTATAATTTTATTTTAATAAATTTATTTAAAAAATAAAAAATAATAACATAAAATTTAATACAATTCGTGATCTAATTCATTTTTAATAACAACTTATTTGAATTATGGAACAATTCCATGTAACCTAGTTCATTTACCATTCATTTGCCAACTAGATTAAAAACGTTTTGCTTTAAAAACCCTAATAATAAGTGAATAGTATTTTAAAGAAAGTTGGGAACAGACCGTTGGGCACCTTAAACGGGCCTAAACGGATTGAGTTTTTAGTGGGTCATTTTTGGACTAACCCAATTTGGTATTTTTTGGGGTTGGTTGGGTTTGGGTCGGGTTTGTTTTATTTGGGCGGGTTGGACGGATTTTTTGGATTTGAGCTAAAATTGACAGGTCTAGATATTAGAGCTTTTGTTGATAAATAAATGTTAAAATAAATTATCTACTTGAATTGACCAAATAAATCGAAATAACTAAAATAAACAACCGAATTAATCATAATTTATTTGTTCGGTTTTGCATTTGAATTACAATTTAATTGAAAATGAGTATAATGGTCACAATTGGAGGAAAATTTATGAATTTACTGATTATGAAGATTTTTGGAATAAGCATTTATAGATTAAAAAGGTTTTGGTTATGAATGAAAGACATAACCAGTTCAAACTCTAAATATTTAATTAATGGTTATAGATGAGAAAAGAAGATATATGAAATTAACTGCTTGTCATATTTTAGGAAAATTCAAATTTTATTTATTTGATATTTTAAATTTTTTTAATAAAATTTATTTATTTTAATAAAAATTTACTAATTAAATTTAAATTTGTATTTTAAATTACTTAATTTTATTATAAATTTAAGTTTAATTTTTAAATTTAGTAAAAATAATAAAAGTTACTAGTAAAATATACGGAAGTAAGTTTAATTTGTTACATTTACATCCTGACTCTTCCTTTTCAATTTCCAACACAGACAAATGATTTCCCACTGGCAAGTTGACGCCACATTGAACTTTGACAGAACGATGTCGTTGGCGCAAATATTGTTACCTGACGGTGTCGTTTATTAAGCGCAAACATCGCTTGTTCGTCATTTCATACAAAATCACGCACAACGCGCATCAGCCACCTTCATTTCCAGACGGAATTAGAGATCATTTTCTACAGAGAGAAGACCCGAATCCGAACCGGAAAAAATGGGCAAGGATCTGAGCGACGAACAGGTCTCGTCGATGAGGGAAGCCTTCACGCTCTTCGACACCGATGGCGACGGGAAGATCGCCCCATCCGAATTGGGAATCCTCATGCGCTCCCTCGGCGGAAACCCGACCCAGGCCCAACTCAAGGCCATAATCGCCGAGGAAAACCTAACCGCTCCTTTCGATTTCTCTAGATTCCTCGATCTTATGGCTAAGCACATGAAAGCGGAGCCGTTCGACCGCCAGCTCCGTGACGCATTCAAGGTGCTCGATAAGGAAGCCACGGGGTACGTTTCTGTTGCGGATCTGCGCCACATTTTGACTAGTATCGGGGAGAAGCTTGAGCCGTCCGAGTTCGATGAGTGGATCCGGGAAGTGGATGTCGGGCCGGATGGAAGAATCCGCTACGAGGATTTCATTGCTAGGATGGTAGCCAAATGAAGTAAGATTGGCTAAAAATTATGGCGTGCGTTTGTATTTCTTTGTTTTTTTTTCCCTTAATTTCTTTCTAGTTTTCGGAAGTAATTTATTTGGGTAAGTTTTTTGCTTTATGTTTGGGGGGTTAGGGTTTGTTTGGGTATTGATGTGATGATGGATGATTGTGGTGTTCATTGACTTGTTCGAAGAAATGCTAAGCTCTTTTAATTACAGATTTTGGGGTGTGTTTTCTCGGAATATTGTTTATATTGTGCAGCTAATGTATTGACGCTTTTACTCAATTTGTTCCCTTTTGGGCAATTAAAGTTTGCTACTTTACTACTGCAATTGATTGAAGCTGAGAATTTAGTTTGCTATGTTTTCTGTTGATTTTTTCTTTTTCCAATTTTGGCTAGGGAAATAGATTTGTCTTGGCTACTGGTTAGATGTTTATAGGACCTTGTGCCTGTTAAGTTAGATAAATCATATTAATGCATTGATCTTGACGTCATGCTGTTCATGTATAACATATTTTGTTCTCGATCTATTGTTTGGTTTTTATGCAACTCCCTATTTCTTTTTTACAAATGAAGATTGAGATTACCACCGTGTAGTTCTAATTTCTCTCCTTGTAAGTTCGTTAATAAGTTCACTACTCTGTAGTTCCAATGCTAGCAAGTATTGAGATTGCCACCCTGTAGTTCCAACGCTACCAAGTATTTGTTACTGATCTAGTTAATTTCCAATTTATTTCTCAACTTGATAGCTCAACTTTACAATAGGAAATTGGTTGCATGATTTTATTTTGGTGCACTGAACTTTTAGATATTGTATGTGTTCTGAGCATAATCTGCTTTATTCACACCGTTATTCAATGAATACCTTTTGTCTCACAAGTTATTCTAGGTGGGGCTCCTGGTTCTTACGTGGATTTGTATGCTCTAAATTGAACAATTTTGGATTTCTGGGGCCATAGTTAACAGGTTTCTCATGTTTATGGTTCTTTCTCATGTTTTGCTATATTTTGACTGGAAAGATGATTTGCTTTCATCAATTATGGAACAATCCATATGTGTCTCCCTTCAAATGTGCAATTGATTCCCATTCAGGTCTATATGTTCTGCATTGTACAGTTCTGGATTATGTCTTAACTGATTTTTCTAGCTTGTGGTTCGGTTTTTCATGTTTTGACATAATCTAAGGCTGGTGAAATGGTCTTTTATTATCATCAATTTTAAAACCATCCACATGATTGCCCCTTTCTATCTTCAATGTGACCTTGAAATATTATTTTCAAATGGTTTCTTCATGGAATTGGGGTCTGGTGTGAGAATGGTGGGGATTAGAGATTGACTGTTATCATTCCCTGTGATTGTGGATTGTTCATACATCGGAATCACTGACTGAACTTTTTTAGTATGAATTCTTGTATGGTTTTTGCTGGGAGTTTTCAGAAGAGGCATGTTGATTTTCAGTGAAACTTTATGCGTTTTAAGTTGTGGAACATCACATTGTTATGGTTTTTGATCAAGGAAAAATTGACTTAGCCATGCATAATGATCTTTTTCATTCCACGAGCATGCTATCTGGCATTGTATAAAAGAAGCTCTTAACTGTAAACAATAATGTATTTCTGTTTATTAATGCATTCTCAGTAGAAAATTTGAGTTTGAATTTTAGGTAAAAGGAGGCTTGAACTTGTTATTAGAAGTCGGTTATTCTGGAAGAGGAACTGTTGGTCTCGGACTCCTTAAGATGCTATCATGAACTGTTGCAAGGCTATAGTCTGTTGCTATTATCTTTTTCAGTTTTCATTGGGAGCCATAGGACTATTGCATCCATAATTTTATCTTCTTCAGTTCGCTCCTTTGAGAAATGAGACAAGTTTTATGGGTTTTGAAAATTTACTACGAGGCTGCGAATGAGCTAAATTGAATGTTAAAGGCATTGTGTCCTATTGTTTGTTCCTCATTTTTATAAATGCGGTGATTTTGAGTTCGATCTGCTGAAGAAATTTTACTTTGTAAAATATCATATGTGGCAATGGAAGTTATAGTACGGCCTGGAAATTACTTTGTAAATTTACCTTGGGTTTTAATTTAAAAAGATTATTATATCATATTTATACATTTTTTGTTTAATAAAAAGATTATATCATATTTTCTAATTTCAAAATTTATCATATCTTTTTTTTATTTTTCCTAAGCAAAATAATCAATCCTATGAATTCATTTCGCTATTGAGTAGATTAAGCGTTAGGTCTGATAAAAAATACAAAAAGTAACAGGTTATAAATAACCAAGTTATGGAACATAAAAAAGAAAAGGAAAAATATCTGTTTAGGCTAATGTTTTCTTATCCGATAATAACAAATTGAATTTTCATTTTTCAAGCAACTTGACCAATTATAGTTCTAATTTTTCAAATAGTAATTCGGTTGCATGAGCAATCAGATTCAATTTTCCGGGTTAAGAATTTCTCTTTCTTTTTGGTAGTAAATTATTATTATTATTATTTTTTTGATAAGAAATTATTATCATTAGTAATTGGTAAGAATTCAATTGGGACTTGGACCGGCCCTTGTGATTGAACCGAGCTCATTCTTCCGCTAAACTATATATAAAAACCCTCCATTTAATTAGGGTTTTCTATCTCCTGCTTTAATCGTCACAGTTGTGCTATATCACTCGACACCAGAGCAGCAGCAGCCTCCTCACGCCACCATGGGTCGCATGCACAGTCGCGGGTCAGTTTTCCTTTCTTCTTCTTCTCTCTCATTCTCTATTTCTGATCTGATTAACCAACTTATCCATTTCGAAATTTTGTTTACAGGAAGGGTATCTCAGCTTCTGCTCTTCCTTACAAACGCACACCTCCCAGTTGGCTTAAAATCTCCTCTCAAGACGCAAGTCTTCTCTAAATTATTCCCCTTTCCTTTCCTCCCAAACAATATTCCTAATTTTGCCTTCTTCAATTCAGGTTGAGGAGAATATCTGCAAGTTTGCGAAGAAGGGCCTTGCCCCCTCTCAGATCGGCGTCATCCTCCGTGATTCTCACGGTATTGCTCAGGTCAAGAGCGTTACCGGTAGCAAGATCCTTCGCATTCTCAAAGCTCATGGTATTTTAGATACTTCTAATTTTGCTGATATGTATTGTATTTTTTTTATTTTTTATTTTCCCTTGTGGTCGTTTTACGATGGGGGGGTTTTTGTAGGGCTGGCGCCGGAGATTCCAGAGGATCTGTATCATCTGATTAAGAAAGCGGTGGCCATTCGCAAGCATTTGGAGAGGAACAGGAAAGATAAAGATTCCAAATTTAGGTTGATTCTGGTGGAGAGTAGGATTCATAGACTTGCTCGCTATTACAAGAAGACTAAGAAGCTCCCCCCTGTTTGGAAATAGTACGTTTTATAAGTTCTTTAACTATTTGAACTGCATTCCTAATTTATTCTTTCGTTGATATTTCAGTTGTTTTGTCTTTGTTTATTCTTTCATAGATTGTCCTCTAGAAGTTTATATCTTGGTGATTGATATATATGTTTTTAGTTTGAGAGCTTTGAGATGAAATTCAGTTAGGTGAAACTGTAAGGGAGATGCCATTATCCGGGTTTGCATTTTCTCTTATGGTTGTGTTAGGCCCTCTTTGAAGGACCTTGTTGTACTTCTATTACGATCCATGATATTGTTTCTCTTCTATTTCCTGATGGCATCAGCGCGTATCTGCTTAAAAATAGGCTACATTGCTAGGAAGCTGAATACAAAGTCTACTTGTTGGAAACATTTCATGTGCACTGTCCTATATCTAATTTTGTTTTTGGGTTTGATTTATGCTTCTATTTATTTGCTGGGGAGAAATGGTTGGTAAGGAGACAGGTTTTTCACTATTATCTTGCACTAAACTGGCAGCCTCCATGTGTTTAATCTCAGGCTGATTGATTTCATTATTCTTTGGATTGTATATACGCATCTATATGCTATTGTGCTCTACATTCTATTAGTTACAGCTCTCTGGCTTCTGTGCTACTTGTCTTCTCTCAATCATTTTCTCCTCCCAACTTTTTATAACAGTAATCCAAGGCGTTTCTTGTATCATATTGCATGTTTGATAAGTAGCTGCATGCAAATTGTGCACACGCTCCTATAATGTTTTGTTTATATACAGTGTTCTTAATTTCCATGCGTTTTTATGTTTAATTGTGGATATTTACCTCCCTTTTTGTGTTTGCAGCGAGTCAACTACAGCAAGCACTCTGGTTGCTTAAGGCATGGGTGCTTATTTACTTGGTATACTGTCGACTGGCTTCTGGGTTGTCAGATTGAGTTCTTTCAAGTTTTAGAGATAGGCATAGAACAATGTTTTGTTTTAGTTATTAAAATAACTTTTTTTATTCTTAAATTTTGTTAACCGATTGCTGGTACGTGTTTATCAGTTTATGGTGTGGTATGGAGCTATAAAATTTTGATTATATATTTTGGAAAAGTATTCTTGTTACATTAATTGTGGATGCAATTTCTATCGAAATTTAAAAGGCCTGCAAATCATGCTAATATCTTTGAAACTGTATTTGTGCAGAGTGTTCTGGACATGACAATTTAGAACAAGTCTACTTGGATGACAATTTAGTGGTCAGAAGTTAAAATTCTGATTCTTTTTCAAATTTCTTAATGATATATATATATATATATATATATAAAATAGTGAAGGCATCATATACTGTTCCATTTGATCAGTATGAGTCGTGAAAGAATCAGCATCAAAATATCGATGGCTAAAACCTCTACTGAAATTTATTTTTACCTTTTTGTCATTATACTGTATAATCTTTTTCAAACGAGTGTTTGGTTTTGCTGATTTTGGTTTTAAAACACTTTCTAAGATCTATTTTTTGGAAAGATTAATGTCTTTTAATGTCTTTCCAGGTGGTAAATTTTGGAATGATAATATTAGATCTAGATAAATCTATTTGTAAAAGGGGAGTTTCACCCTTTTTGAAATCAAAATTTTTAGTTGCTGTAAAAGTAGAAACCATATATATATATATAAATAACTCTAGCATTTCCCTTTCTTTTTTTGGGATCAGAATGTAAAAGAATTAAAGAATGTTGGAAGCGTCTGTGTCCATTACGTACTTGCAATAAAAAGTAAGAAGACAGGCTATATAAGAGAGCTAAAATGGAACTCTTTTACATGGGGAAAATCAAGTGTTTGTCTTTAGTTCATAAAACTGACTTGCTTTACAAGAGAAACAACTAAATTATCTTATTCTTACCTAATTCACACAATGGATTACCACTTGAATATCAAGCAAGGCATGAGATCTTTACATTTTTGTACTTAGTTTGGCAGGAGATTTAACCACTAATAAACCTAAGATACGTTTCTGATTTCTGACCACGTAGAAATATCCGGATGAGCAAATCACTCCATTTGACAAAATTTCGGAAGGGAAATGTACAAATGTACAAAAATGTCTAAGAAAATGTGTTCCGAGATAACATTAGAATCTTCTGGACAATGGACTTTCAGCAAATTCTTTTGGAAACTAAGCACAACCAAGTGAACAGCCTTTTGCTAGTGTCTTTTTTAAATGAGTTGCTTCAATTTCTAATGACGACTCGGTCATAAGGGATAATGATAGCACATAAGAGGCGAGTAAAGTCGAAAGAACGCTCTCCCAAGTAGACTGCAAAAGAATTGCGGTGCTAATAACTCGCTGTGCCCTTAATCGTTCATAGGGATGCAAAGCATCTCTCCATTCAATAAGGCACATTTTTGCACTGCTGAAGGGTTGCTCGTCTTGAGTATGTGATTCTGAACCTTCTGAAGCAGGAGTTAACTGATTTTCACCAGATGGACTTTCAGAGCTGAAGGGTTGCTTGTCTTGAGCATGTGATTCTGAACCTTCTGAAGCAGGAGTTAACTGATTTTCACCAGATGGACTTTCAGAGCTTCCTCCATCTTCGGGTTGGTCATCTGGATCTTTTTCCTTGTCCTCCTTTTCATGGTAACTACCGCCAGAGCCATCTTTTGGGATGCCACGGACCAAGTCTGGTCGAGCCTCAACCCCAACTCGTCGCAGGTGTAACTGCATATTGCAGTTATCCACTAGATAATACAGCATACGCAGTAGGCAGACATCAAACAATATGTACAAGTAATTAGAGTTTTCAATTAACCTGAAGATGCAAGTTGACTTCATCAGGGCGAGAAAGAAATGGGAAGTCCCCTCCAGATTTGAGGTAAGCCAGCCTTGCTTCAGGATATCTTTCACCTAATTGGTCTTTGAGTTGTTGAGGAATTGCACAATAATCATTTGTCTTCGAGGATGAAGCAGTAACCATGCCAAAAAGATCAACAAAGCCGTGAGCAATTTTGCTTTCATGTTTGTTGTGCAGCATCAAGTGTTAATAATAATAATAATAATAATAATAAAAGCAATGAACTGGAATCTTTTAATCTTGTTAAAAGGAAATCATAATTTTTTCTCCGCTGGAAACTGACTCGGATTATCATCAGACCAAACAAATATTAGCCCTCCATAAACAATGTACGCTTGACCTTAAAACATGATTGGTAAAAGAATAATCTATGAACTTTAGATACTTACATCCATTATAGTGATATTTGAATCTGAAAGTAGCAGAGATCCAACTGAAGCAGCATCAACATTCAAAGTCAACCTCGAGGCCAAGTCTTCTCTTGAGAGGGTTTCTACCTGAATTAGTGCCACATGTAAAAAAATATTGATTGACCAAGTATTTTTCTTTCTCAATATTTTCTATATCTTATTTTTTTTCACCATTAGCAGTCATTTGGATGTTCTGAATTGGCAATGAAGACTGAATGTAAGTAGGATGGAATTTCCTAAATGGAGGAGAAAACCGTTCATTTTAATATTAGGTCCCAGGATTTTGAAAAAATTCAACAAAAAAAAGAAGCAAATGTATAATTCAAGAAAATATCCACAACCTTGAAAAGGAATTAGGATGGAATGATAAGAATAAACAAGCAGTAATACACCATAAGTTCTTCAACAGAAGACAGACCAACTGTCAGGATAAAAGGTAATACAATTCAGTATACCAAGTCGAATTTATACTTATTGTTTCATGTTCTGGCAAAAAACTTTTAAAATTACTGAAATTAAAACCCATGAGGTGTCTTCGTTTTTATCCCAAAGTTCCAGTTGAAAAACCGTATATAACTGTATTCTTGTGGGCAATCATGAAGATTTGGAGCAGCTTTTCACTTAAATACCAACACTATCTTCAAAAAAAAATTAATCACGACTGCAAAAGTAACATGCTTTTTGCACAACGAAAGGACAGATACTCAATGCATGACAAAGTCTAAGCACCTCAAGTCAGGACAATGATTATTGATGAAGATACAAAGAAACCAGAAGGAAAAAAGAAAAAGAAAATATGGAGGCAACAACTTTAAAACTGCATGTTCAAAAGGGAATTATATTGTGCTGTAAAGTTTATGAAATGTCAAATGCATCGAAAGAGACATCTTCAGGTCATCAAATTATTGGGTAATGGATAAGTGAGATGGGATCTCAGAAAGTCCACAGATTAGGTTGAAGCCTACCTGAGAAACAACAAAGTCCACAGAATCTGCAATAAAAGGTTCATGAGGACCATCGCGAATTCCTGTTAATACATACCTCTTCAGCAAAAATGAAGGGGTCCAACTAACACTGCATGGGAAAATATGGAAAGCAATTGGTTGCAGAGATTATGAGATCACAGGTGTTTATACAAATCATACCAGGCACAAATAATGACAATAAAATGTAAAACAGTGAAGAATATATAGCTGAAATTAAAATGTTATATGAAAGAAGTATCATTATTAAATATTGACACACAACCACACACAGGAAAAAAAAATCATGATTAAATATAATTGTCAAATAATTTACAACCTCAAGTTGCAGTAATGTGCTTTGGGAAAGAATAAAAGAAAAAGTCTCCAATCCTCTTTTCCCAAGTCATTTTGCATTTTCTTAATGTCTTTAAACTTATTTTTGTTTGACAAATGCCATATATTAGTAGTCAGCATGGAGGGGGAAGTTAGTTGTTAGTAGGCAGTTTTCCATAATTACCCATTGGCCTTGTGGTTCGCTGCATACATGAAGCAGTACCAGATGCAGATATTCATGCACTGACTTATCCTCGACTCAATCCCACCAAGTTCTAATGCTAAACTAGTTGAGTTCAGTTACATATTCCTCTTCCTCGTTCCATCTCTCTAAGGCCATATTTACCTAGAGATGTTGAGAACACAAATCTTTATTTATTATTTCATTCCATTCCATTCCCCCATTTCTCTCTACTAATTGAATGCAATTTTCTTGCTTGGACATCTAACACCTATGATCCACATAACCGAATTCTCTTGAATATTTCTGCTTCACTTTTGTCTTCCGTGCAACATTATTCTTTGTATTACTACTCATCCACCATAGCATTCTTGTTCAGAGGTAACCATATTAGAATATGTTATTTTGTTTCCCTTTTGTCAATGCAGCACAATCTATGTGATTTAGACAGTTGGCCTGGTTATCATTTCATAAAATCTACTCTCCAACTTTCACCTTATAGAAGCTTTATGATCATCTAATACAGCAAAGAAGCTTCTCTATTTTCATAGATATACATATGACAGAAAACTAATGTATTCAAAAAGCTTCCGTGCATATTCTACTAACAATAGAGCAAGTTGAGGAGTTGCATGATAAAATAGAACAAAAGTTCCACAAATACAGAACCAACATTTCAAGTTTCTATAAATCAATAGGAGCCAAATTACAGTACATGTAGTTGAAAAAGCCTCATCTTTCTCTCTCTCTCCACAATGTGCGCGCGCACACACACACATATTATCAATCATGTTCAGTGTCTAACTCAGCACAATGCTCCAAATTTAAGCTCCAAAACAAGTGAATGGAGCAACTTTTTTAACTCCATGAAACCTCAAACAATTACTCTCTTCCCTTTTTTTTCTCTAAGCAAGAATATGGCTTATGGACAGAGGAAACATCTTAGTAGTTATAGTACCATTACCTCTTATATCTCATAACCAACTACCCCTGGTTATTTACCATCCAACCCAACAATGACTGTACTCTTCTGGTGTGTGATTTATTTTAACAAGTCCTGATAATAACTTGCGCACAATGACCAAATCTTTGCACAAGATTCACGTGATATGAATAAATGGAATCATGCTAACAATAACAGTCAATGATTCTGCTAATAACAGGCAGATAATAAAATACTAAAAATGAGTATTTTGATCACCACATACACAGGAGCCCATGGCATTGCAGCTGCAAAACTGCGCGTGTCCAAAAATGTGTTTGACAGTATCAATGATCTAACTCTTCTTGGACGATGCTGTGCAAAAAGTTGTGCTAAGAATCCTCCAAGTGATGTGCCATAAAGATGTATCTGTCAAATACACATTGATCAATCCACTTAATCTCCGTGAATAAAGCTACCACAAAGGACAAAAATAGTATCTGATACATTCAAAAACACAATCTATCAATTTACTTTCAATGTATTATATCAACAAAATGCATGAGGAAAGGTCTAGGAGATATCCCAGTGAAGGTTCTCACATGATGAACATCAATAACATCCAGAAATTTTTCAAACGCCTGGATCCACTCATGATGATTCCATACACGTGGAATATCAATAGAAATTACTCGGTAACCCTGAAAGTTGCAAATAAAAATAAAAACTAATTAAAAAGTGATGTTACACAAGAATACTATAATCAAAGTGGCTAGACGATATGCATTCACAAAACCTAAAGACAATTGACTATTAGTATCACTATTTTTAAAAAAGTGAGCTATAGAATGAATCTTCAACAAATTACTAGAAAAAAGAAAGAAGTAAAGAAATAAAGAAAAGAAATGGATAAACATGCCAAATTTATTTCAGCTTACTCTAACAATGACATCTAAGAAATTTACCTTCATGGACAAAGACATAATCTGCTTATAGTAAACATCTGCTGTCCCTGCTATTCCAGGAAGGCAAATAAGCGGTGGAACTACTTTTGGCCCAAAATCATAATAGCGCCATTGCTTCGTGCCAATCTACAGTGAAAGTAAAACAGGAAAAAAGGGTGGTGACATTCAACTATAGATGCAGCACAGAGAATTCAATAGGAAAAACAACATCAAATAGTTAATTTTCCATAAGATAAGTGACAATGAAAATAGTGTCCAACGTTTTAAAGTGCAAAAAGAAAGTACAGATTGAATACTCAATGGCAGTAACACTTATCAATTATAAAATAACAAATCAAAATCAATCTCACAATAATACAGATGTAATATCTCAAACAACATATTTAAAATAGAAAACTGGAGCCCAATTCTAAAAATGAGATACATATATATACAAGCCTATCATTGACTTAATACTCTTGTCATAATTACAGCAAAAATACACCCAGAAACCAGAATAAATTAGCAACCAAAAGGAGTGATTAAGCTAGAATTGAGCAAGCCCCGATAAAATTCAAAACATATCGAAATTGTGAAAAACCAATGAAACCCAATGCAGATAAATCAAAAGTAAAAGAAATACATATCCAGTAACGAAATGAAGGTAAAAGATAAAACCCATGATCAAATTGAAATTGAGATTAGCAAAAATCAAGAAGATGACAAGAAAACATACAGGGATCTTGTGCAGAGGAACTTGAGACTTGAAGTAGACATAATCACCCGGCGCCGAGGAGACGCCTTTCATTGCTAATTGCGGCTTTGAAACATCAAACAACTGGTTTCCGATGCGAATGAATATATTTCAAGCTCTATTATTCATCTTTTGATCCAAACAAACCATTATCCCTCTCGAAACTAATTCCACTTATCTCTCTTAATTATTGTTTCGTTAACTGTGGATCGGGTTGCCTTATTTTTATTATTGTTATTATTATTATTATTATTATTATTATTTCAATTCTGTTTATTACATAATTTTATTTAATTCATATAATTTATCTAAGCTGGTGCTGGTGTAATTGAAAGTTATAGGATGAAAATATCAAAGTAACGTGTGCCTTAACGGTCAACTCACGGTGAGGCCTTCCAACTGCTAGTCAACGTTATAAATATTCGTTCAAGGTGATCTTATTTCAGGATGAATATTATGTCAAATTAATAATATCGGATGAGATGTTAATTTCACTTTCCAAATATTTTGGATACATTAATTTGTTTCCAAAGTTTATTTTTGAGTCTAATCAATATGTGATTTTTTTTTATTTATTTTAAGATTAATCTATCAAATTTCATATTTAAAAAATAATTTTAGTTTTTTCTTATTCGTACAATTATATTACAAGATTGATCTATGAATTAGGAGCTTAGATATGGGCTTTCTTGATCTCTGTGTGCCTTCTGCTTAGTCCAATGGAGTTTGGGCCAAAACGGTATCTTGGCCAATCAGGTCTCCAGACTTCAGTCCGGGTATGGGATCAACAGCCCGAATTTACACCCCGTTGACATCCCTCCGGTTATCGCCGCCTCCGCTGCTTGACCGTACCTTTTTGGACAAACACTTACACTCTCTGCTTTGTGTTTGTCTCCCATTTTTGTTGAATCATAAGCTTCCTTTTGCACGCTTATAGTCTTCTCTATGTTTCTCAAAGTTCGTGTCTTTTCCCACTCAATTCAACCCACATACAACAGCACCCTAAACCCATATCTCAGATTGTTTAGATATTCTCACTATGATTCAAAATTGGATTTCAAATCGTCAAGCTTAACACCAGCAGAATCTCAAAACAACGTTGCAATTTTCTGGGACTTAGACAACAAGCCGCCAAATTCATTACCGCCTCATGAGGCTGCTTTTAAGCTAAAAAAGGCAGCATCTTCTTTTGGGGTTGTTAAATACATGATTGCCTATGCTAATCGGCATGCATTTAGTTATGTGCCACAGGTTGTGAGAGATCAAAGAAAGGAGAGGAAGATGTTGAATCAATTAGAAAATAAGGGTGTGATTAAACCAGTTGAACCATATGTATGTCGAGTTTGTGGGAGAAAATTTTACAACAATGAGAAATTAATCAATCATTTTAAGCAAATTCACGAGCGTGAACAGCAGAAGAGGCTGAATCAGATAGAATCAGCAAGAGGGAAGAGGAGAGTGAACATAGTTGCAAAGTATTCGATGAAAATGCAGAAATATAAGAATGCAGCTAGAGATATTTTGACACCAAAGGTGGGTTATGGCCTTGCTGGGGAGTTGAAAAGAGCAGGTTTTTGGGTTAGGACTGTATCAGATAGGCCACAGGCTGCTGATGTAGCATTGAGGGATCACATGGTGGACGTAATGGAGAATAGGAGAGCAGATTGTTTGGTGCTTGTATCTGATGATTCAGATTTTGTTGGTGTGCTCAAGGAAGCTAAACTTAGATGTTTGAAGACAGTTGTAGTTGGGGATATAAATGATGGGGCATTGAAGAGAGTTGCTGATGCTGGTTTCTCTTGGCAGGAGATTTTGATGGGAAAGGCTAAGAAGGAGGCTGTGTCTGTTGTACACCGCTGGAAAGACCGTGACATTTTGAAGAGATTGGAGTGGACTTACAATCCAGAAGAGGAGAATAATTTGTATGGTGTGGTTACTGAATTTGATAATTGTGATGGTATTGATCATAATAGTCAGAGTGAGGATGGGGATTTCGATGGTATGGATGATGAATATGAAGCTAATTGTATGGAAAAGGAAGTCGGAAGTCCTTGGTGGGAGCTGAATTCTCATCCTGAGTCTACTTCTTGAAAAGTTCATGATAGTTTGCAAGTCATATATCGAGTCGGTTTTATGACTTCTTGATGTGATTCTATGGGCAGCTTGCCTGAATGGATGGATTTGATTCATGCAAGTATACAAAACTATGTCAAAGCTATTGATGATTTTTTGTGTCTGATATGGTTATTTTTGTATCTCATATATTTAATAGTTGTATTTGCAGATTAATTTGATAGTTTTAGTCAGTTTCCTAGACATCTACTCCGAACTCCACCACAATTTATTTCCCATATGGATGATAAAAATCTGTTTGCGCATGCTTATTTACTAATCTCTTAACATTAGTGCATTAAGGAGACTGGTTGTTAAGCTTCTGGCATCCAAGATAATATAAAGAAATTAATTCATGAATTTTAATAGATTGCATTGAACTATCATTGGTGGTTTTCTTAATGCTGTTGGGAAAAACAGTTTTCTCATGTTTTGCTTCAGACAGATAACATCTCTGTAAAATGTTTTTCATATCTGTTTTGCTATTAATACTTTTTAAATTGCAACTCTCACCAAGTTCAAAGAAATTCTCAACAAAAATGCAGTTCAATAGAAATGAGGGTAAAATCCCCAAGAAATGCAAATCAAGGAGTACCTACTGCAACTTGCATTATGGTTTATCTGGACCATTCATTGCTTAAGCAGTAGCTTGCTTATGGCTCTTAGTCGTTAGTACCAACCATCATTTTCTGAAGGCTGAATCAGGCCATTGTAGACTTCTAAAATGGTGTTCTTTATTCACTCTTTAGTAATAAAAGTTCATGCAAATAACTGCTCGTCTTTGTTAAAATTTGACACCAACAGATTGTGGGCAGCAACGACTTCTTTTGACAATGATCCTTGGTGATGTTTAATTGACATCTGTTACAAACTCTTTTTGGGTTGTTCGTTTTGAAAAGTTCTATTGGATTTTCATTCATTACCAATCTTCTTTCAGAGAATGCATCCGTCTCTAAAATCTGAAGTAGTCCGGTGTGTTGTTTCTCATGGATGCAGGGAGCCAGATGAAGGGGCACTCCCCAGCCTTAGCCTATTAATGCTCTGTGCCTCATTCCAGGCCTAGTTATTGATAAAATCTTCTCAACAATATGGAAATTAATATGGATTTGATTTACTACCTCAACGAGAGTAGCTCAGTAGCTTTCTAGTACAAAATTGAATCGTTTACAGTCTGTCGGGTGCTACGAGTAAGCACGAGCTGTTTTTCAATATACGAAACAGCATGCACTCGTTATCAAAAGACTTTCGACAAAAGTGGTCAGGTTTTCGTATGTTGCCAAGCCTCCTAACAGATCCTTTATTTTATTTCTTCTGTCGAGTATTTAATGCTGTACAAGGAAAAGTTCTGTAGAATCTGTTTCCTGTAATAGTTAAAATTGGTGAATTGAAACTAGCATTCGTTCAAGTCATATATTTTCCAATGGTTCAAACAGTTGTGCAACCATGGCTTCACGAACACACACCCACTCTCTAAATCCACAATTTCAACAAATTTATGAGCAATTATAAAAATATGAAAAGAGGAATCTATATCTTAAACAAAATGTCTACTGGCCATAGATTACATTGATGAAAGCAAATCTAGTAGTGAACTCAAAGCTATGGAGGAGGAAATCATCGGTTGCCTCCAACGACGTGTTCTCCTTATACCAGCAAGAATATACAGTCGATTAAAACACAAATCAGTATGGACTCATTGACAGTAAATCCAGGAAAAAGAGAGACAGTAATCTAGTTAGACATACATTATGGTACGTTCTGATGTAATTATAAAGGGAGATATAACCTACTTCCTCACTAATTGCAAAATTGCAAGGTCTCAAAGAAATTAGCTGTTGTCACCAATAAAATATAAACAATTTGCCCTTGCCAACATGGTTAATGATACAGAATTACATGGCTTCAATATGGTTGAGGAAAATGAGGTGAAAACGAAACGAAGCCTAAAAAAGAGAGAAAATTTTCATATTGATCTTAATCTCAACTAAAAACCAAGTCGAACCATCAAGTATATATATTGCTTTCAGGAGCTACAATGAAGAAACCCTATAGATATGCAAACCACAATAGTTTATCAGAATTTATCACTAATGCTCATGAACAACAATTTCTTCCAAAGTTTCAGCATCCTAAATCAAAATTGTAACCTACAAATGATGGATAGAAGTCTAGAAAAACCATAGTACACTAGACATATCATAGATTACCTCAAAAAGAAAAAAGAAAAAAGAAATGAAAAAGACCCCAATGAACAAACCCAATAAGCATATAACAATTAGCAATGCTGATCTTATATCATTTCAATCTCTAGCTTAATCTGCTACATTTTGAAACCAAGCAAAGTTATGCACCATTATTCCTAAAGTCTTTGCAATGAAGTAGAATTAGAACAAGAATGTTAGCTCAACTCAAAATCAAAAGTAATTTATTGGAATTGCTTCAAAGTTATACATTGTCTAACCCATAATTGAAGTCCTAAAAGAATGAAGCAATATGTGGGAAGAAATAAGAAAAAAAAATAAATAGGCATTTCTCTTGATACATAGCAGATAAGCCCCGCAAAGAACATGCTCAGCAATCAGCAAGTAAAGCACATTGCAGGACAAGCATTTTTCCTAGAATCATAGAGAAAGTACAAAGATTTCAAAGTATGTGCAAGCTTATATGATTCAAATCAAAAGAGAATTTGAAATTCACCAGGAATTCTTCTTCTTTGACCCCTTATAGTAACTGAGGTACCATCTCACAAACTTCTTAAGCCCAGTTTCTAAATCAGTTGCAGGCTTATATCCAAGCTCTCTTTGAGCCAAACTAATATTGGCATGAGTAAACTCTACATCACCATTTCTTGGCAAAGGCATCACTTTTTTCTTAGCTTTAACTTTCAAAATGCTCTCCAATATGCTCACAAGCCTACTAACAGGAACGGGAGATGTATTTCCCAAATTGAAGACCCTAAATTGTGCTTGACCCCTCTTCTTCCCACCACTGCCAGTGCTCTTCTTTGCTGTATCCAAAGCCGCCAAACAACCCTTCACAATGTCATCAATGTAGGTGAAATCCCTAGCAACACTCCTTCCATCAGCTGTTTCATAGAGTCCAATCCCTTTACCCTTCAAAATATCATTAGTAAAAAAGAAATAAGCCATGTCAGGCCTTCCCCAAGGACCATAAACAGTGAAGAAACGCAACCCAGTAATGGAAAGACCATAAATGTGATTATAAGTGTGAGCAATTTCCTCTCCAGCCTTCTTAGTAGCAGCGTATAAACTGGCTGGCTGATCAGTCCTGTGATTCTCTGAAAAGGGTACTTTTTTATTAAGCCCATAAACCGAACTAGAAGACGCCCAAACAACAGCAGGTTGTGGATTAGCTGATTTACAAACTTCAAGCAAATTCACAAACCCCGCAATGTTGCTATTAATATAAGATTTGGGATTTTGCATAGCATACCGAACTCCAGCTTGAGCAGCAAGGTGCATTACATGCGTAAAAAGAACCAAATCAAAAAGCTTTTCCAACAATGCCATATCATTAATATCCCCTTCAACTACAAAAACCCCAGATCGCTCAAGTACCTTTTGCCGGGCTCTTTTGAGCCCAATTTCATAATAGTGATTGAAATTGTCGATTCCAAGCACACCATCTCCTCGCCGTTTCAGCGCCACAGAGACATGAGTTCCGACGAACCCAGCAGCGCCGGTGACCAAAACAGTGAGGCCATTTCTTGATTTGGGTCTTGCAGATTTGACTACCTTTTTTACCCAAAGAGTATCGGAGCTACCACCGGCAAGATCACTCTGCCGATGGCGATTGTACGGCGATGGAGGAGAGAGGAGGAAGAAGAAGAGGAAGAGAATAAGGAAAAGAAAGGAGTAGAAAACGAGCTTTGAGAGAGAAGAATGTAACCGCAGAAAGCGGTGGTGAGAGTGAAGGTATAAGGAAGATTTATCTGGTTTGAATTTGCCTGGTGTTGAAGGTGGGGTAGTATCAAAGAGGGAGGACATGTTTTTGAGTTAAAAACTAATGAAAAGCCACCGCCTTTGAGCCCCTCTATATTTGTGGGTACTACAGTGGCGGGAGAGACGGTGGTCCGGCGACTTTGAAGTTGAAATGGGTTTTTGTAAGTGATGACGCTTATAAGGCAAAGTGACAGGGATGAGGAAAAGTTGGAAATTTGCAATTTTGATTTTTAAATTTTAACCCAAATTTGATGATTGGTTGGTTGGCAGCTTTTTGAAATAGGTTTAATTTCATAAATTTGAGTTTATTCAAAAATCAAAGTAAAGGATAATTACTTCAAAGTATAAACTTTATTTATTTATTTTTATTATTAGAGATTTTATATGATTTTTCTAAGAAAAAAAATTTAAATAATAATCTTTTATCTTTTTTACTAGTACTAATAATTTTTTGGTATGCAGTAATGGTATTTTTCAGTACCGGAGTAGAGGACTGCTGTTGTAAAATTTCAATAAAACAAATTTGTGCTTTTGTTAACATATAAAGTTGATATACTTATAAATCTAATATAAATTACTCAAGTTTCTGTTCTATATATATTGAGTAAAGTTAAGGCATGGGGAGATATGTGCAATTTGAGCTTAATTACATGTGAAGTTTGAATATTACTTCCAACTAGCTAATAGTGGTGGTTTACGAACACAACCAATTAAAAGCGTACGATTAAGATCATATGATCAAAACATCAACTCTTTCTTTTCTTTTTTATTACAAAATTTTGCCATAAGTGGCAGGTATATTCAAACATGAAGTTTCTTAATCAATTCCAGTTCTCAATTTTCATGATTCAAAGAATGTGTGCTAGGGAAGCATGGGACTAGTTGGCTTAGATTTGTCTTGTTCCCACAAAAAATTTATTCTAATTTATTTCTATAGAGTATTTTTCAAAAATTAGAAAAGAATCTTATATATATATTCTCATGTAAAATGAATTTGGGCATATATATGTGTGTGTTGTGAATATATATATGTTCGTTGAATTAGCATGGAAATGTGCGCTTGAGCCAACTAAAAAGCCAATGTCGATAATATTTTTTACTGAGATGAGCCAACTAAAAGTCAATTTTCGATAATAATATATTTTACTAGGAATAGGATGACTCACTTAGTTTGGAATAATAAAAAAATGCACATTCTTTTGTCTTTAGGTATATATTTTATACAACAAGGAGAAGGGGAAATTGTCCTAAATTCATATTCTCGAAAAGGAAAGATACCGCCTAAGCAGTGTACCACCAAGCTAAAGGTTTGATGGCGATGATGCATAGTAATATTTTCTGTAATTTTGATGGCGATGATGCATAGAGATATTTTCTGTAATGCACGGTACACTTTAACAAAGTTGTCGGAGGAGTTTTTTTTTTTCCATAAACTTTGAAATTCGATTCAAGTTCTTTAATCACGCAAAATTGATAAATTTAAAATTGAACACCGTCAAATTCATAATTATAAATGGTCTTTTTAATGATTTATATATGTTTTATGTGAGATAAAAATTAAATTTAAAATTTTATTTAAGTGAATCTGAATTTGTTATGACTAGAACCAACAATTGGTTGAATAATTTATGCAACTTCACTTCTTTTTGACCATTAACATATTCATTAATTGGCATTATACCTCCGTATAAAGTCTAGGTTTTTTTTTTTTTATATAATTTATTAGCTTTTCTTATCATTTATATTTTGAGATTAGCTTCAAATTTTTTTGATATGGTATCTCTTTATTTTGTTGCAATCTGGTGTAGGGGTATAATGCTAAGATATGTATCCTTACTTTCTTATTAATCAAACATCATCGATCTACTTATTATAAGAACGACGGTCTTTTTGATTTTATTATAATCAATTTATTTCGTAGGCTGATATAGAGGTAGTGCAATAAAATATATTATCTTTGTTTATCATCAATCTCATGTTACTTGCTTACAAGGTTAAGTACTTTTATAATGTATTAGTAGAAGTTTTAACTGGTATATATTATAGCCCTTTCTGACTTCATCATTTATTAGATTCTAAGATTGGGCCAATACATTGTAGAAATCCTTGATTATATACGCAACACGATATGTAATTTTTAATTAGAATAGACAAGAATAAAATATATAGCCGACCACATGGTGTAATAAATTATGCTGTTTTTTCTTTTTTTTTTTTTTAAATATATGATATTTACATATTTACATATTTAATTAATCTAAATTCGTATTTGAAGGTATTTAATAATTAAAATTTAAATTCAAAATCTCTAATTATATGCTGGGAGTTATAATGATATTATCATCTAACATATTCTTAAAAGCGAGTATAGAATTATTAATTTTTGTTTATAAGACCATATATATTTGCAGTAGTAAAGTATCAGAATATTTAAATTATTATAATAACTTAAGGCATTAAAAACGAATGCAGTGCATATGCAATTATTACTATGGAATAATTGCAACATTATTACTATATTTTATAATAGTTTTTTTATCGTTTCCATTGGTTATATTTGTTGTGGTAGTGATTATTAGTTATAAGAATAGAGGTAGGTGATGAGTTTGATAGGGAGCATGTATAATGCAATTTTGGTTGAAATAGTAGTACGAAGCTGTTGAGAAGTGAATAAAAAGAGAAACTTGCAAAGAGGGCAATGCTTTCTCAAACAACCTAATTTGGTGTCTTGTTTTCTAGTTTAAGTTAGATTTCATTTTTTTTTTCCCAAACATTCACCAAATTTTCTTGTATAGTCTCATCATGAAAACTAACCACCAAGATACATGTAAGTCTTCCCTTTCTACTGTCTAAGGGCCTTTTGCCAAGAGTACATGAAAAGTACTAATACTTATAAAACTATTAATTAACATGAAGTTCTATAACCATACTTAACACAGTAGCAGCTATCCTTGGAAAAATGCCACACCAATTTGTCCTTCAGCTTGAGTAGACTAATAGGAATTTTATGAATTCGCTGCATGTCACAGGAAGCAAAATGCCATGAACAAGATTCTTATCCCATTCTTTCCCATTAACATCTAATAAGTCACAAGCTCTTAAATTTTCAAAATCCTCCGTGGGCTCAGATTCCACATAGAAATTTGATTCGTCTATGTCAAGGATTTTTGAAAACTCCAATATGTTATCCATCCCTAGTTCTGCATCTCAAACCTTCAAATTAATAACAATTTTTTTGCAAAACACATGCTTTTCCAAACAAAACTCAGATTTGAACCTTTCCAAACTTAATAAACCCTCTTTAGGAAAATAGTTAGCTTTGAAAATTCTACTAGAAAAATCATTAGGGTTAGAAATAATTCGCCACCCTTGCTTGCAAAGCATTGCAAGATTAAAATAATGGAGATTTTTAAATCCCAATCCACCATATTTCTTTGACATATATAATTTGTCCCGAGAGCCTTAATGGAACGATTTCTCCTACTTTTTGAACCCTATTAGAAAGAGTTCATCATGTTATGTAACTCATCGCAAAGGCTCGGGGAATCATAAAAACACTCTTGCAGTAGGTTGGAAGAGATTGCACCACTGTCTTAACAACAACCTCTTTACCCTCTTTTGAGAGAAAGCAATTATTTCAATTGAAGAGCATTTTAGTAAGCTTATACTTGATAAAAGAGAAAACTTGTTTGAGATCCAAGTAACGACCACGGTCTAAAGTAGCATTAACCCCCAAAGAAGAAGAGAGATTCCTTTTTGTTGGGCACAGCGGATAAATGAAAATGAATTAGCAGAGCAAAATATAGACACTAGCAATTTAACGTAGTTCACCCAAAACGTTTGGGTTACGTCCACGGGACAAACTCCTAAAATATTTAATCCACTAATAAAATTAATGGGTACAAAAGAGAAAGACAACACAATAATTTTTGAGATAAACTCAAAATAGTGGCACACAAATATTTTCCAAACTCACTATTTTGTCACTCCCCTTTTTAGAAAAATATCCCAAATATTTTTCTAAAGTACTTCTCTCTCTCTATTTACAAAACTCTCTCAATCTTTTTTCTAAGAAATGGAATGAATTTAAACTGAAGAACTAATGCCTATTTATAGGAAAAATATACGCGTAATTTTCGCGTTTGTTACGCGTAAACCCACCTACCATTTGTTGAAATATTGAATTCTTTCTTTCAATATACTGCCGCCGCAATTTTTGAGAGAATGAAAAATTTGCCTTCTCCTTTGACTTTTCAACATGCTTTCCCATTTTTTTTATATGGAGTGGGCCCCACCATGTGGAGGATACCCACATCCAACAATTCTCCCCCTTCCGACTACATGGTGGGGGGCTCCGCTAGTCCTGCAGCCAGCCGACAATACTCAAAATTCTGTTTTGGTAGAATTTTCGTTAACATATCTGACCCATTTTCTTCCGTATGGATCTTTTCAAGCTGTAGTAGCTTCTTCTCCATCACATTCCTTATCCAATGATATCTCACATCAATATGTTTTGATCTCGAATGAAAGGAGGCATTCTTACCAAGATGAATAACACTCTGACTATCACAAAATAGCTGATATTTGTCTTGCTGCAAACTAAGTTCTTTCAAGAACTTCTTCATCCATAGCAACTCTTTACAAGCTTCCGTTGCTGCTATAAACTCCGCTTCTGTAGTAGAAAGTGCAACACATTTTTATAACTTTGACTGCCATGACACAGCTCCCCCTGCAAAAGTAATCAGGTAACCAGAAGTGGATTTTCTGGAATCCACATCACCAGCCATATCTGCATCTGTATATCCAGCTAACACAGGTTTGTCATTTCCAAAATATAAACATATTTTGGAAGTTCCTCGAAGATACCTGAAAATCCATTTCACTGCAGCCCAATGTTCCTTTCCAGGATTTGAAAGGAATCTACTCACAACTCCAACTGCATGAGCGATATCTAGCCGTGTGCACACCATAGAATACATCAAACTTCCAACTGCTGAAACATATGAAACTTTATCCATCTCTTCCTTCTCTTTGCCTGTAGAAGGGCTTTGTTCAGAACTCAGCTTAAAGTGAGTAGCAAGAGGACAACTAACTGCTTTAGTCTTGTCCATATTAAATCTTTGAAGTACTTTCTCAATGTACCTCTCTTGTGACAACCACAATTTCTTGACGCCTCTGTCTCTGATAATATTCATGCCAAGAATTTGCTTTGCTGGCCCCAAGACTTTCATAGCAAAAGACTTACTCAACTGCTTCTTCAAATTATTAATTCTGAAAAAATTCTGGCCAGCAATCAACATATCATCCACATAGAGCAAAAGGATAATGAAATCATCATCAGAGAATTTTTGCACAAAAACACAATGGTCTGAAGTAGTCTTTTTGTAGCCTTACTCCCCCATAACAGACTCAAACTTCTTGTACCATTGTCTGGATGCCTGTTTTAAGCCGTAGAGGCTTTTCTTCAACTTGCAGACATAATTCTCTTTTTCTCTTTCTTTGAACCCCTCTGGTTGCTCCATGTATATTTCTTCTTCCAAATTACCATGCAGGAAGGCAGTTTTGACATCCATTTGTTCAACCTCCAGGTCAAGACTTGCTGCTAACCTCAGCACAGTTCGAATGGATGTCATTTTCACAACTGGTGAGAAAATCTCATCAAAGTCAACCCCTTTTCTTTGACTGAATCCCTTGATAACCAGTCTGGCTTTGTAACGTGGACTGGAACTGTGTTCTTCATGCTTAATCCTGAACACCCATCTATTTTTCAAGGCCCTTATGCTTTTAGGAAACTTCACCAGTTTAAAAGTTTTATTCTCATGCAAGAACTTCATCTTATCTTGCATAGCCTCAATCCATTTAATTCTGTTTGGATTCATCATCTATGGCTTCTTGATAACTCTCAGGTTCTCCCCCTTCAGTAATAGTTACATACTAGTCACGAGGATAACTAGAAGATGGTCATCTTGTTCTTTTACTTCTCCTTTGTGGAGGTGGTGTTCCTCTTCTCAGTGGAACCGGATAAGCCATAGGTGTTGGTGCTGGAACATCATCTTGATCTTCATCATCATCATCTTCAGAACCAACTTCTATAGGAGCATCATCATCATCAGGTGGATAAACCTGGTTTTCATCTCCAACTTCTCTTGGCATCGGTGTTGGAGGAATTAATTTCAAGTCTGATAAGTCGCCATTGGATTCAGAAACATCCTTCTTTATTTTGTCAATATCTTCAATGGTCTCATCTTCAACAAATACAGCATCACGACTCCTGACAAGTTTCTTCTCAATAGGATCATAAAATCTATAGCCAAATTGATCTTGACCATAGCCAATAAAAATACACTGTCTTGTCTTGGCATCAAGTTTGGACCTCTCATCTTTGGGGACATGAATAAATGCTTTACAGCCAAACACCCGCAGATGATCATAGGAAACATCTTTTCCTGACCATACTCTTACTGGAACATCCATCTTGAGAGGAGTACAAGGTGAACGATTCAACACATGTGCAAATGTGAGTATAGCTTCACCCCAAAATTTCTTAGGCAACTTTGCATGTGAGAGTAGACATCTAACCCTCTCCATTAAAGTTCTGTTCATCCTCTCATCTAAGCCATTCAACTGCGGTGTCTTTGGAGGTGTCATCTGATGCCGAATACCATGCTCTTTGCAGTAAACATCAAATGGCCCAGTGTATTCTCCACCATTGTCTGTCCGGATGCATTTTAACTTCTTCCCAGTCTGTCTCTCAACTGAGGCATGAAATTCTTTGAAGACATCTAGCACCTGATCTTTTGTCTTCAAAAGATATACCCACGTCTTTCTCGAATGATCATCAATGAAAGTCACAAAATACTGAGCACCACCAAGTGACTTTGGCATTGGTACACACAAATCTGAGTGAATCAGATCTAATACATTCTTCATTCTGGAATGAGGGGAACTTTTAAAAGCAACTCTGTTTTGCTTTCCAAATAGACAATCAACACATTTGTCTAAGTGTACTTCATCCATACCGGACAATACTTTCTTCTTGGCAAGGCTTTTCATTGCTTTTTCTCCCATGTGGCCAAGTCTCTTATGCCATCGTTCAATTGCACTGTCTTTCTCCACGGCAGCTACTGTGTCGGTGGAGAGTTTTGCTTCCATTACATACAGAGTTGTATGATTTTCACCTCTAGCCACTACTAATGAGCCTTTTGTAAGCTTACATTTGTCATAAATGAAGGAACTGCAATATCCCTCATTTTCAAGTTTGCGTACAGAGATCAAATTCAGGCGCATATCTGAAATATGCCTGACATCCTTCAGAATTAATCTGGTACCATTCTCTGTTTTCAAGCAAACATCTCCTCTGCCAACAATTTTTGACAGGCCTTCATTTCCCATCCTAATAACACCAAAATCTCCAGGTGTGTATGATGAGAAAAATTCTCTACGGAATGTAGCATGAATGGTAGCACCACTATCAAGTACCCAACTAGACTCCTGAGATACAAGATTAATAACATCTTCATCATAAATGATATTGAATTCATCTATGATATTAGTCTGCTCGTCATCACTGCTGTCATTTCTCTTCACAGCTCTGCTTCGGTTCTCTTGTTCCTTTTTGAACTTTCTACAGAACTTTTTAATATGACCCTTCTTTTTACAGTGATGGCATTCAATATTGGCATATTTGTTTGACTTTCCTCTGCTCTTTCCTCTAGAGTTTTGTTCCCTAGATTGTCTCCTTCCTCTAGATTCTGCAACTATAACTTCTGATTGTGATGAAGAAGATGAGGCTTGTGATCTTCTTCTCATTTCTTCATTCAGGATACTGCTTTTTACAATCTCCATGTTAACTATACCATTGGGTGCAGTGTTGGTGATGGAGATTTTTAAAGTCTCCCAAGACTATGGCAGAGAGACTAATACCAATAAAGTAAACACTTCATCATCCAGCTTTACTCCCATTCTGTTTAGCTGATCCTAGATCCCTTCCATCTTATTTAAGTGGTCTGGCAAGGAAGTCCTTTCTCTATATCTTACTTGCACCAACTTGGTCAAGTAAAATAATTTATTATTTTTCGTCTTTGAAGAATACAATGTCTCTAGCTTATTCCACAGTGTTCTGGCATCTGTCTCATTACAGATATGATTGAACATATTGTCTTCGACAAATTGTCGGATAAAACTGCACACCTGCTCATGGTCAAACTTCCAATCCCCATCGGTTTTACCTTCGGGTTTAGCTATGCCAAATACCGGCAAATGCATCTTCGTTACAACTAGAAGATCTTTCATCTTTTTACTCCAGATGTGATAGTTTGAGCCATTTAAGTAGATCATTCTGCTATTTTTTGCCTCCATTTAGATCGAAATTCGATGAACTTCTTCGATCCAAAAAAAATTTCTGACGGTGAATAGTACCTGTATACATGAATAGTAACCGTATACATGAATAGTACCGTATGTATGAACAGTGTCGTATACGCAAACAGTACTCAAGAAAAAATCTTTTCTGATGTGGAAGATCAGTCTATGTTGCAACCACAGAGCATACTAAGAAATAACCTTGGCTCTGATACCAATTGTTGGGCACAACGGATAAATGAAAATGAATTAGCAGAGCAAAATATAGACACCAGCAATTTAACGTGGTTCACCCAAAACGTTTGGGTTACGTCCACGGGACAAACTCCGAAAATATTTATTCCACTAATAAAATTAATGGGTACAAGAGAGAAAGGCAACACAATAATTTTTGAGATAAACCCAAAATAGTGGTACACAAGTATTTCCCAAACTCACTATTTTGTCACTGCCATTTTTAAATATTTTTCTAAAGTACTTATCTCTCTATATTTACAAAACTATCTCAATCCTTTTTAACTGAAAAAACTAATGCCTATTTATAAGAAAAATATACGAGTAATTTTCACGTTTGTTACGCGCAGGATACCCACATCCAACACTTTTTGCTTCTGGCAAAGTATTAATCAGGGCCAAAGAAAATGCCAGATTTGCTATAATTAATAGCTTGGCCTGAGGCATTCTTAGAAGTAGAAAACATATTTATTTAACTGTCCATATTTGATACATCCTTATCCAATAACAACATATATATTGAATTTCAACAACAAAAAAAAATACATATTTATTGAGCTTAACATGTATAGAAATTTTATCTGTAATTTCCTAGTTCTAATAACGGGTCAATCAGCCATGCACATATATGGCAAACTACATGGGCTGCGTGTATTTAGATTCCAGCAAAGTTAAACCAAATTTTAGAGGGATCAAAATGTTCCCAAAATCGCATGGCGGTTGTTGGAGATAATTTCATATTGGATGTTTACGGGATATAACAAGACTTATAATTTTAGGTGAACAAACTTTAGAATGGCTCAAATCATTTTAATGTAATGTTGAATCTGCAATTATTAAATTCAACTCTTCATGTCCCTAAAGAATTTGCAGCTGGTGGCTGGCATTGACAAGAACAATAGCCTTTTAGCTGGAGGAAATTAAGGAGGCAGCTAATTTGGTTCATGTGTTAAAAGCTGGTTTAGTTGTTATATACTGTAACTGAAGTCCATAATTGGTTGCATTTTCCCTCCCATAGAAGCTCACCAACCATTAATGACAGTACTTAATTCGTATATACATTGAATCAATACATCATAGCATGCTTTGTATAAAAATAATAAATAATATTCTATTACTAGCTCCATCTGTTAATAACGTTAATTACAAACTAAATATAGACAAAAAAAAAAAAAAAATTCAATTAGTAATCAAACTTGGGACAAAACTTGACTAGAAGGCAGAGCAATCAAGCCTATATATACTGCAAACTTTTTTTTAACTCTTATTCTTTTTAATCGGAATTTGATATCCATACGGTTCATAAATGTAATAATTAAAAAATTCCATCAAAGTAAGAATCTTTCATTGTTTTGTTTTTCTTTAATTCTGCCGATACTGGAAATAAGACAATTTGGAATAGTGATACTTCCGATATTAATATGGAGATGCATCCAATCAATACAATATCTAGTAAATTTTATATTGCGAAAACACAATATTTCTTGAAAAAGTCTTGCCTGGATTCAGTTTAGGCAAAATTCATGGATAAATCTAATGATAAAATGATATATATGTAAAATTAGTTGAAAAATAAATAAAATAATAGTTAGTATGTATATGCGTAAATATATTATTAATTTGATTCATATATATTGTCTAGACCGGATCACACCATTGGTTGAAAAAAACAATCAATCTTAACATAAATGACATAGTGCATCCTATATCAGTTTTTTTTTTCTGACAATTAAATTAAAAAAAAAAGAAAAATTGTATCAAAATTTTCTTAGCAATGATATATATTTTTTTTAAATATATATGTGTTGTAGGCTGGGTTAAGCCCACCATTGATAGCTAAAGCTTAAGTCCACTCATTAATAAGTGGGCTTTTAAAGAAATTCGGGCCAGGCCCAATTTAAATTTTAAAAACATTTATCTAAGTTGGTAAAATTTGTTAATGGATTGGACCGGGTCGGATGGATTTTTGGAACCATAATCAGGTCTTATTTATACTAGCATAAATATTTAGTTAAAAAAAAAAATTGAAGAATAAATGATTGCATAAAACATAAGGGATGCTAAATTGGATTTAAAAGGAAAAAAAAAAAGTTATATATATTAAAATAAACAAAAGCAGAAAAATCAGTCTTCAAACCCGTGAACTGATTTTGATTTATGGTTTTACTAGCAGTATAAATAAATAGTTTTTCACTATATGTATTTTTTTTTTTTACTATCTTACAAAAACGGTCAATTCGTATCTCAAATTTAACTTAGTGGTGTAGACAAGTTCTGATAAATATGGTGCTTAGATTAGGGATGCATCCAAGATGAAATATTGGGGCCAAGACTGTGAACTTAATTTAAGCACGAAATTGAACATCACAATATACTAATATAGTTTTTTTTTTTTTTTGAAAGGCACAATATACTAATATAGTTAAATTATGCAAATGGATGGATAATTGGGGATGGACCCAAAACTGTTGGCTTTAAAAAGCCTATGGATGGTCTTTTTTATTGAACACATTATTGTCATCATCTAACTCGGCTTCTGCAAAAATGGGAACTGCTTCATGTTTTCAATTCAGCTCCATCTTATTCATTTTTCTATTACTTATTGCATATTTCAGGTACCCCATAACCAAACCAGAGTCCTTTTTTGGTTGCACCAAATCCAACCCATGGTGCCCCTCCAAACCCAGAATTCTTAGCAATTTGGGTTCAATTTTAGGGACCCAAACCAACAACCCCATTGATCACTTGAACGAAACTCCACACCACCCACTAGACCCGCTTACAGTACAAGAAATCAACAGGGTCAGTTCCATTCTCTCTTTCTATGAACCATTTTTGTACTCTTATGCATCAGTTCACTACTTATCACTTGATGAACCAGATAAACCTTTAGTCTTGGAGTGGAAACAAGGTGACCCATTTCCTAGAAAAGCATTTGTAATCGCACTGTTAAATGGCCAATCTCATGCTCTCACAGTGGATCTCAATTTGGGGAAAGTCACAAACCATGAAATTATCGATTCTGTTTCAGGCTATCCAATGCTTTCAATGGAAGACATTTCTTCAGCAACTCAAGTGGCAATTTCTTATTGGGAATTGAACCAATCTGTGGCTGCTAGAGGCATGAGCTTCTCTGATTTGTATTGTATCACACCAGCACCAGGTTGGTTTGGGCCTGATGAAGAAGGAAGAAGAATTATTAAAGTACAGTGCTTTTCAATTCAAGACACAATAAATTACTTCATGAGACCACTTGAAGGGTTAACAATTACAGTGGACGTAGATAAAAAAGAAGTGGTAAAATTTTCTGATACAGGGAGAGGAATTCCAGTGCCAAAAGCAATAAACACAGAGTACAGATACACTGCACAGAATCATTCAGAAATGTACCCGATGGAGCCAATAAACCCAATTTCAATAGAGCAACCTAAAGGTCCAAGCTTTAGAGTAGAAAATGGTCATATGGTGAAATGGGGAAACTGGGTTTTCCATTTGAAGGCGGACCAGAGAGCTGGGATGGTGATATCAAGAGCCATGGTTAGGGACCCAGAGAGTGGGATGCTAAGGAGTGTAATGTATAAAGGGTTTGCTTCAGAAATGTTTGTGCCATACATGGACCCAGATGAGAATTGGTATTTTAAGTCATATATGGATGGAGGTGAGTATGGTCTGGGGATAACAGCAATGTCACTGGTGCCGTTAAATGACTGTCCGAGATATTCTCAGTATATGGATGGTGTTTTTGTGTTGGCTGATGGGCTGCCTTATGTTCAGCCTAATATGATTTGTTTGTTTGAAAAATATGCTGGAGATATTGGTTGGCGTCACTCTGAAACGCCTTTCCAGGTACCTATAATTATTGTTCATGTTCATGTTCAAATTTTATGTTTGTTGGTTCGCTTTGTTTCTCTTGGAAAAATTTCGACAAGATTCCAAATTAGCCTTTACTGAATTGGCTGTTAGGATACTTCATTAGAACTTTGCCAAAATAATAATAATAATAATAATAATAATAATAATAATAATAATAAAAACAAATAAATAAATAAGTTGTTTGTCATTTTATTCTAATAGGGAAAATTAGTTAAGTCCGGAACTCGTAAATACCAATAATAGTAAAGTCAGCTAGCTAGAACTCATTTAAAAATGCAAATAGAATTCTATTTTTTGTTTTCTTAGAAAATTTGATTATTTATTTTGTGCTGAAAACTTAAAAAATGCATTTATTTAACAACAAATGAAAAATTAGGAATCCGTTCACTTACATAAAACTGCTCTAGGTTTTCAGTAAATTTTTTCACATAAAACAGAAAATAGAGATTATATTTATTTTAGTCAATTTTCTAAAATAGGTAGATTTTTCAGTTTTCTAAAATAAAGAAAAGATTGGAAAACTAATAAAAAATATTTTCTAAATTTTCTAAATCATCTTAATACATATATACATGTGTGTCACATACATACACATACATATACATGTGTGTGCATATGTATAGACATATATATGTATGTATATGTACATACATATACATGCACATACACATACTTTTATATATATATATATATATGTGTGTATGTACACATATGTATGCATGTATGTATGTATATATATGTGTGCGTGTATATATATATGTATGTATGTATATATGTATACACTCTAATTTTCTATTTATTGATAAATGAATACGTTTTTAAAATTTTTTTCAAAAAACAAATACTCAAATTTTTTTAAAAAATAGAACACAGAAAACTATTTTCTATAAATAACACACCCTAGCGTTTTCATTTTTTTTTATTTATATGCTCGCGCATATATATATATATATATATATATATATATATACATATAGATATACATGCACATCATATAGATATACATGCACATGCGCGCGCGCATATATATATATATATATATATATATATATATATATATATATATATATATATATCTATGTGTATGTATGAATATACATACATATGCATATGTATAGATATATATATATATATATATCTATACATATGCATATGTATGTATATTCATACATACACATAGATATATATATATATATATATATATATATATATATATATATCTATACATATGCATATGTATGTATATTCATACATACACATACATATATATAGATATATATATATATATATATATATATATATATATATATATATATATATATATATATATGATTTTTATTTTCTGTTTTTTATGAAATTTTTTTATGAAAAACTAAAGTAATTTTATATAAATGAACAGACTCCAAATATTTCAATTTCGATTGCATTTACTTCACTTTTCTAACAAAATAAATAAGTAAATGCATAAAAAAATATGTTCTAGTAGCATAATTGAATAGCATGATAGGGTTGCCTCCGCCTTGTCTTTATTGCTGATGGATGTGGGGCATATTATCACTTGATATTTTTTTGTTGGTCAAATTATTACTTGATATTTTCTATTTGATATTTTTTTTCTTTTAAAAAACTGGTTAAAATAAAAATAATTTTTATTTTTTTTATTTTCTGTAATTTATTTTTTAAAAAACTGAAATAATTTTTTATAAGTGAACAAACTCTAAATATTTTAATTTCGATTGCTTATTATAATTAGGTTATTTACTTTGCCCTTCTAACAAAATAAATAAGTAAATGCATAAAAAAAAATATGTTCTAGTAGCATAATTGAATGTAGGGGTGAGTATGGACTGGTTAATCGGTCCATGAAACCAAAAAAATCAGTTCATTAATATTAATTTTTTAAATACTAACTATTAATCAGTCTGTTACTATCGGTTAACCAGTCTATCGGTTTCGAATTTTCGGACCGGTTACCCAATATTTTTCGGTTAACCACTATAATTATAAAATGTATTCAAAAATAAAATTAAAATATTCAATATACTTAAAAATTAAATTTTTTTTACTATAATATAACATTATTGTTGTTAAAATAAAAATATTTTGTGGATATAAGCAAATTTATTTTTAAAAATTAATATTTAATAAGTAAATAAATTAACCGGTCTATAATCACTTTTAATTAGATAAATTGTTATATTTACTAATAGCCAATTAAAAAAATTTAAAAACTTTAAAATAATTACCTTGTATTTATCGCTGATGGAAGTCGGGCATATTATCACTTGATATTTTTTTGGTGGTCAAGTTATTACTTGAGATATTTTAAGTTCCATCCCCTCCACCTGTGTCTTCTATTTTATTGGTAATTTACAAAATTTGATGTCTAGACAAATTCATCAAATTGAGCTTCTCAACTGAATTTTGTTCAATTGAGATTACAATTCTCTGTTTTTTTTTTTTAAATTCTATTTAACCTTTAATAAAAAAAAAAATAGTGTGTTGCATAAATCTGAGTTGCATGCACGTGAAGTCTAGAATAAAGTCATATGTCAATGGCTCAATTGAACAAATTGAAAAATTAAAAATTTAAATAGGGTAAACTCAAAAAGTTGAAGCGTTGTAATATATGTATTTATTTTTATTTTTTCGAGTCATTTCAAACTATTTGCTAAGAAAGTGTTAATATTTTTAAATATATGTTCAATTTAACAAAATTTAAAGATTTACAATTTGACCCCTACAATTTAAAAGGTTGAGCGTTTGATTATTTTTTTAATTGATTAGTGTTTGAATTTTATAATTTTCATCTTCAAAGATGTATTATAGAAAAAATCAGGATTTAATTGGAAAAAAAAATCTCAATTAAACAATTATGTAATTTTCTTATAAAAACTTATATTTTCTTCAGGTTAGAGAATCAAGACCAAAAGTTACACTTGTAGCTCGAATGGCGGCATCAGTTGGGAACTATGACTATACACTTGATTGGGAATTTCAAACTGATGGTTTAATTCGCATTAAGGTCAAAATTTCATATCTAACTACTTTAACTCCATCCCTTTCTTTCTTTTTCTTTTCTTTTTTTTTTTTCACTAATTACAAAATACTCACAATCTTTCATTTATTTTTCAATTTAATTCTCAAACTAAAATATTTCAAATCAATAATTTTATTAAAATTCCATCCAAAACTAACGGAATATTTCTATAAATTTCAAATAATATTGTGTTAGTCTTGGATGGATTTTATAACGGAATTTCTAATTTGAGATATAATTAAGGTTTGAGTGTTAAATTGTAAGAATTTTTAGTTTAAAAATTAAATTAAAAAATGAGCAAAAATTTAAATATAAATTTATAATTAACCCTTTTTTTTTTTATTAAGTTAATACATTAATTATGCATGTCGTTCAATTTCTACCAGGTCTCACTTTCTGGGATGCTAATGGTAAAGGGAACACCTTATGAAAATGTTAATGAAATACCAAACAGAGAAACAATGTCAAGCCCTTTAGTATCCGAGAATGTTATCGGTGTTGTTCATGATCATTTCGTCACATTCTATCTTGATATGGACATTGACGACACTGATAATTCATTTGTTAAGGTTCAATTAGTGAAAGAAGAGACTATAGCAAGTGAATCACCAAGGAAAAGTTACTTAAGAGCTAAAAGACATACAGCTAAAACAGAGGAAGATGCGAGAATTAAGCTTAAACTTTATGACCCATCAGAATTTCATGTAATAAATCCTTCAAGAAGGTCTAGGTTAGGAAATCCAGCAGGGTACAAGGTTGTTCCTGGTGGGACAGCGGCTAGCTTGCTTGATCTGGATGATCCTCCACAATTAAGAGCTGCTTTCACTAATAATCAGGTAATTTTTGGATCATGAAAAACTTGCACTTTTAGAAATTTAGTTACATAGTTTGCTATCATAATTTGCATGATTCCTTAATTATGGATGATCGGTGCTCTCATGAAAAACATTTATTTATGGATGGGAAGTATAGGTGGCAAATGATGAATGAATTTGGGTCGAATCATAATGGATTGAATTATAAATGAATTTACTCATATTATAAATAGGTCAAAATTTATAACATTATTTTTTTATCTTTTAAATTTTTTTTATTAAAGATAAAAAATTGTGACAAGTTATAAAAATAATTATTTTTATTTTATATTATATACAAAAGTTATAAAATTATAAGTAATACAAACGAATCAAGTTATATGAATTATATAACGGATCGAATTTAGTCAGATATTATATCAAATAGATTTGATTATCAATATGTGATTGATGAGAGTTAAATTTAGATCACATATTTTTTAATTTCAAAAAAAAAATTGAATTCGTAACTCAAATCAGAATTTGCCACCTGTATAGTGGAAAGTTTTTATTATAATTAATTGTGAGCTGTTTTCTAATGTTTGTTAGATATGGGTTACCCCTTATAACCGTACTGAACAATGGGCTGGTGGGCTTCTTGTGTACCAAAGCAGGGGAGATGACACACTTGCAGTGTGGTCTCAAAGGTATAAATCCCAAACCTAATACTAATAATTTCAGCATGTAGTATTATAGTTTAATTTTCACATTGATCTTCAGAATTTTGGAGCAATGAATGATTGATTGATATAATTGTGATGAACAGGAATCGTGAAATAGAGAATAAGGACATAGTGTTATGGTACACATTGGGATTCCATCACATACCATGCCAGGAAGATTTCCCAATAATGCCAACAGTCTCTTCGAGCTTTGACTTAAAACCTGTTAATTTCTTTGACAGAAATCCCATTCTCAAGGCTCCACCTATGTTTGACACTGACCTACCTGTCTGCCGGCCTGCTACCGCTTCTTGATCTACCTCTTCCTCCTACATATGCTCTATCAGTTCAGCATATTAGATCGGATATCGCCAATAAAAATTAGCTATGTTGTTATATGCAGTGACTGATCAGGCCTAATTAGACTTTTAAATTTATAAATTATGCCACATCTGTTTCAAAGCTTTACGTGTGCGGACCATAGCTAATTGTCAGCATTGTCGTAGTGGCACGTAAAAGAAGGGAAGAGCTGTGAGTTCTGGTCCCACGTGGAATCTCGAGATCCTGACGAGGATTCCAAACATTTTGTCTCATTCCTATATTTAATTGCATTTTGATAAAAAAAAAAAAAAAAATACACGGCTATTTTTTTAATTGCAATTTGATGACTCGAACAGAGGCAACCGGTAAGATTTATTATTGCTATCTAAACCTAATGATCTAATCAATAAGATTCCAATTGCATGAATTTTTTTTTTCTTCTCTCAGTCCTAAAGATGCATGCCAAATTTTTATACTGCACGTTCATTATTCCTTTAAGGTCTAATTAAAAAGTCTCGTATACTTTACGTGCATAAATAAGATTCACGGGCCATGCATGCTAAAGATAGATTTTTCTATAGAAATATAATGGAATCAAATTTCTAATAAATTTCTGTAAATTTTATTTGTCTTAACTCTAAGTCTGAGCCAACTGACAGAACAACAAATAGAATAGTGTAAAAAATCAATTCATATTTAAAGATTTTCGTTTACCTGGACTAAGACGATTTAAAAAAAAAAAAACAAGTCATGAATCCATTAAAAATCTATCATTTTCATCTCACATTTGAGTGGTATATGTTGTCAAACTGTTTAATGTTTAATAATGTCCCTACCACTACTAATTATCTACAAATATATCTTACAAAAGAAAAATAAAGTAGAATTGTCTCTTGGCATTTCTTCATATAATATATATAGATATTTTCTTTTTTATCAAATGCTGTGAATTTTTTTCCTTTTCTTTTTCAGCTGATGCTTGCCAATGATCTGTCTAACTCTTATCCATTTTCCACTCCCATCACCTCTTTAAATGATGTCCAAACAGAACCTAAAGAATCTATAGAGTAACAAACAGTGGAAGATATGGAATCAAAAAATTTCCTCCGATTCCTCTCCATCTTTCTAATAAGTGGCGTTCTTCTCTTGCTCTTCACTTGGATTCATCTTCCTTATTCTCCACCATCTCCACCCACCGCCAACCTCCTCGATTGCGCAACCAACTCCCCATGGTGCCGCTTCCAATCCAAGAAACCACCATCCACCCCCGTCCTCAAGAAACCACCAATCCCCACGCGCCACCACCATGATTCCCAACTCCCTCTGCACCCACTAGACCCCTTAACCATCCAAGAATACAACAAAGTCCGTACAATCATAGCCTCGCACGAGCTTTTCAAGTCTTCTCCTTTTGTTCTTCACTCTGTAATCTTAGAAGAACCCGACAAGTCTTTAGTTCTTAAATGGAAGAAAGGGGACCCACTTTTACCCAGAAAGGCCAACGTGGTCGCACGTGTGAACGGCGAATCGCACGTGCTGACGGTGGATATAAGCACAGGCGAAGTTACTGTGCAAGAAACAAATACTATCTCCGGTTATCCGGCGCTGACGATAGAGGATATGACTTCTGCTACATGGGCCCCGCTTTCAAACGCCGATTTCAACCGTACGATCATCGAGCGTGGAGTTGATCTAAAGGACCTGGCTTGTTTGCCTCTCTCTTCAGGTTGGTACGGTGAGAGTGAAGAGAACAGGAGATTGATTAAGGTACAGTGCTACTCCATGAAGGGCACTGCAAATTTCTATATGAGGCCAATCGAAGGGTTGACCGTTTTGGTAGATATGGACACTAAGGAAGTGATAGAGATATCAGATAAAGGAAGGAACATACCCATACCAAAGGCCGCCAACACAGATTATCGTTACTCTACTCTAAACGCCAATCAACGGCTGAAACTCATCAATCCGATTTCCATAGAACAGCCAAAAGGACGGAGTTTTACAGTGGAAGATGAACACATGGTGAAATGGGCAAACTGGGAATTTCATCTGAAACCCGACCCGAGAGCTGGGGTCATCATTTCTCAAGCCAGGGTCCAGGACCTGGATAGTGGAGAATTGAGAAATGTTGTGTACAAAGGATTTACTACAGAGTTGTTCGTCCCCTATATGGACCCTACTGATGCATGGTATTTTAAGACTTACATGGATGCAGGTGAATACGGGTTCGGGTTGCAAGCCATGCCACTAGACCCGCTGAATGATTGTCCTCGGAATGCATATTATATGGATGGCGTGTTCCCCGCAGCTGACGGAACTCCGTATGTCCGATCAAACATGATTTGTGTGTTTGAGAGCTACGCCGGTGATATTGGGTGGCGGCACTCTGAGTGTCCGATTACGGGGATGGAGGTAAGAATATTTGGATCTGAAACCAAATATATTTTGACAAATAAATACTGTATTATTATTCTATTTTTGTTACCTCTCCAATCATGTGGCATTAACATGGCCAGACACGCAAATCCTGAAAAACTCACATAATTTAATTATAAGGTAAAAAAATGTTTAAAAGTAGTAACAAATCAAATAGCTCGTGTGCATGCGTAGTATGATTAATTGATAATAGTCCGTGTTTTGTCACACGAGGAAACAAAATTACCATAAAATTTTTGGTAAAAATAATCTGAAAATCAAATTAGTTTACTAAGAAAAAAAGTATATTCCAAGAAAAAGTGAGTTTATAGAGACTTATCTTGAGGTTTTTCGTGCTTTATATAGTGTACTCTAATTGTTATGATAGACACTATCTGAATGTAATGTTTGTGACGATTGGTTAACTCTTCATGAATTTTAGTATCATTTTTAATTTTTATATCTGGCTTATATGAGTTTAGAGAGTAGTTTATTTGATAGTTAGATTATCAATGATAATTATAAATTATTATTTTTTTAAATTCATAAATTAAATGATAAAGCAGAAATGAACTATTTGATAATAATTTTCTATAATTATATATTCTTTTTTATTTTCTGATGGTGACGTGGTGATGGAAGTGGTGTACTTTAGGTTTTTCTCAGCTTTGTTTGATAGTTTGTTCTGTTATGTTTTTGGCAGATTAGAGAAGTAAGGCCAAAGGTGACGCTTGTAGTTAGAATGGCAGCATCAGTCGCAAATTATGATTATATTGTTGATTGGGAATTCCAAACAGATGGGCTAATCAGAATTAAGGTCAGTTATTAATTTCCAACTTAAGCATTTTTTTTCTTCTTTGGAAATAGTATTGAATTTTCTGCACTGGAGTGTGATATGCAAAACTAATGTTAAGTATATTAATATTTAGAAAAGATTTTTTTAGGTGTCAATACACTGTAAGAAAGAGATTTTCAATAGTATTATGAGTAAAGTCGTGGAAGCTGACGTGTATAGCAAAAATGGTGACAGGTAGGACTTAGTGGGATTCTAATGGTGAAAGGCACATCATATGTGAACATGGATGAAGTGGGTGACCCTGAGAATTTGTACGGAACCCTATTATCGGAAAATATCATTGGCGTTATTCACGACCATTATGTCACATTTTATCTTGACATGGACATAGATGGCTCTAATAATTCTTTCGTAAATGTAAATATTCAAAAGAAAATGACCTTACCAGGAGAATCTCCAAGAACTAGCTACTTAACAGCTACAAGAAAAGTGGCCAAGACTGAGAAAGATGCACAAATCCAGCTCAAACTATATGACCCGTCCGAGTTCCATGTCATCAACCCGAACAAAAAGACACGGGTAGGAAACCCAGTTGGATATAAGGTGGTTCCAGGTGGTACGGCGGCTAGCTTGCTTGATCATGATGATCCTGCTCAGAAACGTGGAGCTTTTACCAATAACCAAATATGGGTCACTCCTTACAACCGGTCGGAGCAATGGGCGGGTGGGTTATTTGTTTACCAAAGTCAAGGTGATGACACTCTTGCAGTATGGGCCGACAGGTAAGTTTTTTTTTTTTCCCAACTTAATTATTACGAAAATACATTTTAAAAAATATTTATATTTTGTGGTTATTTTGACATTTTCTTGTACTACTATTATCAACGGTATGAGTTAAAGTTCTTCCATGACCCTTTTTTTTTTTTAATTATTACGAGGGTCTATAATGTGTGATAAGAAGTTTTGTCTTCCGATATGGTTTTCCTTGAAAATGCGCTAATTTCTTTTTTTTTTTTTTTTTGAGAATTTATAAAAATCTAGATTTAATTTGTTTTATATGGAGATATTTATTTCTTTATATGGGCTAAAAGTCAAATTGATTATTTTCAGGGACCGTCCAATTGAGAACAAGGACATTGTGGTGTGGTATACGTTAGGATTCCATCACATCCCATGCCAAGAGGATTTTCCAATAATGCCAACAGTATCATCCAGCTTTGATCTAAAGCCAGTCAACTTCTTCGAAAGCAATCCCATTCTCAGGATTTCCCCGAATTTGGAGAAAGATTTACCTGTTTGTAAATCTTCTGATTCTGCTTAAATTAGGTCTAATTATATCTACCACATAATGAAATGCCAATCTTAATCTATACATATGTTGTAAATAAACTTTCAGAATAAGATGTAAAACGTGGTACATAGTTGAAGAATGTTTTTGTTCATGTTAAAAATCTTCTATTGTCTCGCAATTAGCTATGTGATGTTTTTTGTGCTTAAATACATATTAAATGTCTTCCAATTAAAGTATAGTCAATATCTTGTGGTTGAACAAATATAATGTGCTTAAATACATAAAGTCAAATTAATCATATCAATAAAAATTTAATAATAAAATTATTTATACTACAGTGAGCGTTAGGGGTGAGCATGATCGGTTAACCGGTTCATGAGTCCCAATCCATTAATCAGTCAATTAATATCGGTTTTTTGAAATTTCAGTCCATTAACCAATTCATTACCATCGGTTAATCAGTTTATCGGTTTTGAATTTTCGAATTGGTTATCCAATATTTTTCGGTTAACCACTATAATTATAAATATATTCATAAATAAAATTAAAATATTCAAAATACTTAAAAATTAAGATTTTTTTACTATAATATAATATTATTGTTGTTAAAATAAAAATATTTGGATGTATAAGCAAATTTGTTTTTAAAAATTAATATTTAATAAGTAAATATATTAACCGGTCCATAATCACTTTTAATTAGATAAATTGTTATACTTATTAAAAACTAATTAAAAAAACTTAAAAATTTTAAAATAATTAGTATAATTAAAAAAAGTATATGATCAGTTTTAATTAGGATAAATTGTTATAAATTATTAAAAAATTAATAAATTAACTAAAAATTGAGTTTCGATTCGGTTAACCAGTCACATGAGTCAAAAGCCATTAACCAGTCCATTAATATCGATTTTTTCAAAATACTAACTATTAACCAGTCCATCAATTCGGTTTCGAATTTTTTTTTGGGTTAACAGAGTCTATCGATTTTTTTACTCAGCCCTAGTGAGCGTCGACCAAATTGAATGGTTTATAAAAATAATAATTTAACTAAAAAAGTAGGCCCAAGATAGAGATCTATAGTAATAGTGCTGTGAATCTAAAACAAATACGTCCAATTATCCACAATTGACACCTTTCTATTTTGTGAACTAGTAGATTAATAATTTCCAGTTATCCAACAAGACAGACATTTTGAATTAAATATCTGCATATAAATGAATAATTGGAGCTTCCACTTGGTGCCGTCCTCTTTTCCATTACTGAATATGTAAGATAGAGCTTTCTTTTTCTGTAAATCATCTGATTGAAGAGCCAACCATATAGGGTACAAATAGTATGTAATCCTACAAAATCCAATCATTATTGGGTATAACAGAGCCTTTTTTTTTTAATTTTTTTTTTGGCAAATATATATACTAGAGCTTAATTGAATCAATTCAGTGTATAAAATAAATATTGAGAATAGAAGAATTTAGAATATAATTTATCTTCTCAGATTAAAAAAAAGCTGTAGTATGGAGATTTATATAAATCAAAAAGAATAAATCGAATAAAAAAGAACTTGAAAATCAAACAAAATCCCAAGAAAATAGGGATTATATGAGGAAGGTTGAAAATATTGGCATGTCAATGATGGAGCCGTGTACTCTACATGAACCATGATATTTAGAATATATATATATATATATATATATATATATATATATATATATATATATATATATATATATATATATATTTTCACTTGTGTGGATATCAATGGGACAATTTTTTAAATAATGTGTTTTTTTTTTAAAAAGTTTATGAAAATGGAGTGTTTGATAAAATATTTATGGGATTGGAGTTTTAGGGCCAATACACTAAAAAAAAAAAAAAAAGAAAATTAATGTCCGTCGCTAATATTAGAATTTCCGTCGCTAATTGATTTTAGTAACAAAATGACTAATTGTCGCAAATAGCAATAAATTTTGCAAATAAAACATATAACAGTCGCAATAAAAAACCGTCGCTAAATTTAAAAGATTCTGTCGCTAAATAACTCATAAAATTCGTCGCTAAAAATATTAATTTTTTAATTTAATTTTTTTTATTATTAATTTTTTTTATTATTAATAATTTATTATTATTATATCCAAAATTTAATTTATATAAATAATAATTATCCAATATTATTAATAGTACTATTAATTTAAAAAATATAATATTATAAAAGTATATTAAATTGTACAATTAAGAGTATAATGATCGGTTCGATTTTGAGCCGAATCGAATAAACCGAAAATTAAACTTATATTCAACAAAATAAACTAGTTAAAATAACTAAAAGAAAAATAATATACATAAATTTTTCATATGTTCCTAATAAATAGTAAGCAAAATTACATTAAAAAAATATATATTAAAAACAAATAAAACATAAAATTCGATTACTAATACTGTGACAGCCTAAAATAACTTTTCTAACGTACGTTAGCGGTTATGTCACCCTCTAATAAGGTTACTTGTACTTATATGTGGATAAATTTGTTTTGAATAAAATTATACTTAACTATTTAGTTGTGACTTGCTATACTTAATCGATGACCTATAACTGTCCGATTTTATTAATTAAATCTATGAAAATTTCGGCAACATAACAGCCATAATTCTAACCTACCCAAACCTGCAAATCAACAAACCGCAGTCCACACGGGCACAACAACCACCTATAATATTTTTTTTATCATCCAAACACCATAAACAATATTATAATATCCACTACATAAAAATGTCCATTACACACCATAAATTACAAAATCCAAAAATTTCATCATCATGGAAGTATATACATGCCATACTTTAAAAACTATAGCAAAAATCTTGTGCTTGCTTGGATCCAAAAGCTTCCAAAAAGTCGTATGCTTGCTCCACGCCTAGCCTGTACATACACGCAGACGCAGTCAACAGAAACTACGTGTTGAGTATTAAGTATAGTAAGTGGTGGTTACAATTCTAAGAATTTCCATCTAACTATTTATTGTATATTTTCATTACAATATTTGATGTATCTATCCTAATTTATGTAGACCTTACTAATGCATTTAATTATTTCTATTATTCAATTTACTTTTTAAACTTATCGATTAACTTATTCTCCATGCAATTTCTATTATTATTATTATTATTATTATCATTATTATCAATTAATTAGTAATTATTCTTAACACCATTGTTATTATCATCTACTTCCATTATTCCCATTTAACTATTTAAATAATCTATTTACTTTACTAACTATAATTTCTTTACATTAGTTTGATATCTTAACGTATATTCAAAAATCGTCCTTTATATAATAGTTTACTCAATTATTTATTTAATTTCATTCTCTTCCTTTAACACTAATCTATTGCATTATATATATCATTTTATTTCTAATTTAAGTGTTTTAATATAAATTTCCAATTTAGTCTTTAATTTTTGCCTTTAATTATGATTTTGTCATTCTATGTCATATATTTACCAAATTGCCATTAACTATCTTAAGTTCTTGATTTAATTTATTATTTAACCTACTAATTTATTAGTTATTTCTCACTTTATTATTTTTATGGATAATTTCATTTTAGTCCTAATTTAACTACTTAAAATTAGTATTTATACCCAAAAACCTTCTTTTTCTTTAATTTACCTTCATTTACTATATAAATATTACCTTGGCTAATTAGTCCCTAATCTTTATAATTTTTATTTCATTTTAGTCCTTTTTTTCCTTCTTTTCATGCATTTGTTCAAGTTTAATCAATTTTACTTCTTTTTACTAATTTGCCCCTAGTATCGGTGCAGTAGAAATTTCCGAACCGGATATGCGAGACGTGGACCCCACAGATCCATATCATTCCCAAAGTGACCTCATAGGATCACTAATACATTTATATTTCATTTCATTTGACATTTTGAACATTCATTAATTTGTAGACCGCCATTAGCCTACTTGTAGTGAGTCGCCATGACTCACACCGCAGTTTTACTTCCATATGGCTAGCCAATTATATCCTAAACTAGATGTAACTACTAGACTATTACTAAGGGCAAGATAAACAAATATTCACTTTATTTTAACATGACATACCATTATACCCACATAATCAAACTTTATAATATTCATTATTTTCTTACTAAATTATGTTTACTTCGTTACTTATTTAATAACATAATCATTTAAAACAATAATTCATTTAAAACTATACATTTAACTTCATTTCTTTTAAATTATTATATACTAATTCATTCTTAAAATATTCATTTATCCTCCACAAATTATAAGTAAATTACCATACCCTCAATTCTTAATCTATAATCAAATTACATTATACTCTCCATTAAATTTCACATTTAATTAATTTTTGTTTTTGTTATAAACACAATATACTAATTTATTCCAAAATATGCATTTATGCATAATAAATTCCAAATAAATTAGCATACACTTCATTTTTATCCTATTTTCATATTATACTTTTATTAGTTAAGATTTAACAAAGTTACACCTTTAATTCTCTAACCTTAGCATTCGGCCAGCACCTTTACTCATATTATTATAATTTATTTTTATCCCATTATTATTCATACCTAATTTTATTTATTGAATCACATGTATATACATTCATTTTACTAATATACCTAATGTATACCCTAATTTCCCCTTGGTATACCATTCGGCCACTCTAGTCTCACTACCCTACAATTTAATTCTTCTTCAATTAACCCCTCCATTTATTATTTCTAACACCCTAAACCATGATTATAACATTTATTTCAATTTAACATGCACATTTCACCTAATTACCCTTTGAACATAACTTAAATTCATCCTAAATTAATGGAAATAGTTAGAATTAGTAACCAATCACCTTCAATTCTTGTTCTTCTCCTCTTATACTTCTTTTCCTTTCCCTTTTCCTCTTGAAGAACCTTCAATTTCTTTATTCCCTAATAATGGCAAAAATTCAAAGTTGAGCTATTATAGAATCCATGCATTCTAACCACAAAATAACTCCATAATTGCATTCTACATACCCTAATTTACCTATTAGAACCCTTAATTAAATTTAAAACCTTCAATTTCTCTTACCTCATTTCAAATCTTAAACTTGAACCACTTGAAATTTCCCAAATTTTTCACTCAATTAGAAATTAGAGGCTGCAATAGTGTTAGAGAGGGGCTGGATTTTATTAGGGAGGCTTGAATTGAGTAGAAAATTAGAGGAGAAAAGAAGAAAATTTGAGAGGAAGAAGAGAAGGGAACTTCGGCCACTTGAGGGAGACAAAGGGGCTGAAGAGAATCTGGAATTCTCCAGATTTTCTGATTTTTCAGCCTTTAATTAGGCTGATTTTGGGCTGGGCTGCTCCAACAACTTAAATTCTAGGCCCACTTTGATTTAATAGCCCATTAACCAAACCCAATTTAATTCTTCCCCTTCTTAACCTCCAAATCACTCCCAACCAGTTCCAAAATTTTCCAAATAATTAATTAAGCCTCCATAAAAATTTTCAGCCCAATCGGAAACTGTTTTCGGGACTGACTTACTGTAACTGGTCTGATTCGGCAATTTTCATTGTTACCGTAAAATTAATTTTTTTTTACCAAAAATTTCTAAATATTATTCTAAACTTATCCATACTCTTAAAATAATTTTTGGAGGTTATTTTCTATTTTTAGAAGTCCAATCAAACTTAGGTCAAACAGAGATCCCTAAATACGGTCCAGGACTTTTCTTATTTTTGACTTTTGAAAGTCTATTTAAACTCATTTTTACTCTACATTTTACCACTGAGCTCACCATGACTAATATTTTTTGATGGTCAAATAAAATATTTTTTACCTCCGGATGAAATTTCTGTCCCGCGTGCACTATTCACCATCGAAAAATACTATTCACGGCTAACCCGGTATTGCGGCCATTACAAATACATTATGATCTCGTAACTTGATTGATCTCGGACTGATTTTGTATCTCACCTTGAGCGATGAGAGTTTGAGTCTCATCTTAAATAGAAGCCTAAAATCAAAAAAAAAAAAAGAACAAATCCCAATATCAATTCATCAAATACAAGTAGGCCTGTCAAATTTGGCCCAGACCCAAAAACCCCGCCCAACCCGCCCAAAAAGTATTGACCCAAACCCAACCCAACTAAAAATATACTCATTTTGACTCGCCCAAAATCAACCCAAAAAAAACTAGACCTGTTTGGGTCTGTCCCAAATGCCCAACGGGCCTCCCCCAAAATCCCCTTTTGCCTAGATTTCTGTTTCTCTGCCCTCTCTCTCTCCATCCAGTCCTCTCACTCTGCTCCCTTCCACCCTCGTCGCCTCTCTCTATCTCCACTGTCCAGTCGTTGCCGGCCTCCGTTCAAGGATTCCTTGGCCGACGCCGTTCAAGCCTCCGTTCCGGTAAGAGATTTGATTTTGGCGCTATAGTTGACATTTGAAATCCAAATTCGTTTGGCAAGGTTTCTATTCATGAATTTTCATTTTCATTTTATGATGTTGTCCAAATTCATTTTGAAATGTATCTTTGAATCTTCATTCAACGATCTTGATTTCATCTGCTGAAACCCAAATTCATTTTGCGACGTTAGATTCATTAATTTTCATTCTACAGTTTTGATTTTTGTCCAGAATCGTTTTCAAAGTTTTGTTGGATTCTTTTCTTTCTATAATCTCACAACTTAAAAGCAAAAGAATGGAGTTTGAAGTATGTTAAAGGGCTAACTAAGTTCATGTTTAGACTTTGGATTCTGATGTATACCCATAATTGGTGCAGAACCTCACATTTCAGAGCTGTACTGAGGCAATGAAGTAAGATGGGAACATCATTACATATGGTACACCAAGTGTTTGACAAAATTTCTCTTAGGTATTCTAACAACTGTGTGTTTCCTTGTGGTCACCATGCCTAACAGATTCAAGTTTCAGTCTCTTTAATTTCTATCGGAAGAAAATGGCTTATTGGGTTTCATTTAATTGTAGAAAGAAAATCAATAGAAACTACAATGAATCAGATTCAATACTAATTTCTGCCACTGTTATTGTGTTGAATAAGTAGTCAAGTCCATAGATAATATTGTGGCATATTTGGCATAGAATAATATACTATGTTGTTCTTTAATTGATATATATGTGAATTTATTTTATTTTAACATGAATATTTTTTTAATTAATGTACATAAATGATGTATTTACAGCGATGTAAAGATAATAATAATGAGCATAAAAATGAGAATTGAGAAAAAGGGGCCAATGAGAGAAACAACAATTCGGTGGCAGAAGTTATTGAATTGTGGGCATATAGGAGCCAATCGGCGTTGCCATTGCCTTAATGTGCTAAGTACACAATGCTTGCAGCAGCAGAAGCTCCACTCGTCAACACTACCAACATAAACTTTTCACTTCCAAATTACTCAAACTTTACTAAACAATCATACACTAATTGGCTCACATAATTAAATTTTCCAATTTTGTTTAGCTTAATTAGTATAGCTGTATGTAATTTGTACGATACATATTAAATACAAAACTATTGATTATATTAAATACTATATATATCTCGGTCTATTTGGGTTTTCACCCGATCCATTTGAGTCACCCGATTTATTTGGGTCAATATTTTTTAAAGTATTTATTTGTGTATTCTGTTATTATATTTACACTGAAAATTGTTGATCCACATCTCGACTCATTTGGATCTCTACCCGGTCTGTTTGGGCCATCCGACTCATTTGAGTCAATATTTTTTATAGTAGTCGTTTTCGTATTCCCCTTATTATATTTAAAATTATTTTTTGTTAAAAAATTGGTCAAATGGGTTGACCTACATATTAGACCATTTGGGCCTCCCTCTGATCCATTTGGGTCATCCGATCCATTTTGGCCCATTTGGGTCATCACCTGACCCATTTAAACTAATATTAGTCGTTTTTTTTATATCCCGTCATTATATTGAGAATTATTTTCATTACAAACTTAGTCAAATTTTTAGTTCATGGGTTGACCCAACCTACCCAACCCATTTGGGCATTTGACCCATTATGACCCATATTTTTTGGCCCATTTATGACCCGCCCATTAATGACCCGCCCCAAACCCGCCCAACCCGCTCAATTTGCCACCTCTAAATACAAGATACTCTTTTCAATAATAAAAACAACTACAACAATAATAAGCTGGTTTAATGTATAAGCTAGATAAAAATGTTACATCTATTTGAAGAACCGTAACATTAGAATATTACAATTTCCTACTTAAAATTATAAGTTTTTCCAAACGTACTATCAAATTCTGCCGAAATTTTGGCAAAATTTTCTCTATAATATTGCTTTTAACACTTCTAAATATCACACATTTAATCACATTATTTTATGTGGTTTGGCAAATTTCAAAACAAGAGTCATATCTTCTCCATAAAACAAGAGTCCATCATCAGAGTAATATGATACAATTCTTTCCTCTCATGAAGTAGGTTCAGAGCATCTCTTGCTAATCCACAAGTGGTCACTAAACAACATAAAAGCATTTCGAAAGGCAAATTTCATAAAGACAATGGTACAATAATGAACATTGGAAAAGCTGAACATATTGTTGGACAAGTAGAAGAAAACTATATGTTGTAATAACTTTTTAACAAGTAAATTTATTGTTACGAGGACATAGAATATTAGATCAATGATAAATATTTTCAGGATATAGGTGTTCAAACGTCATAAGAAGAATTGGTGGAGGAATGAGGAACTAGGAAAAATATCTAATCAATTGATCATGTTGACTAACATCACAATATAATGGGACCTCTAGCTGTGATATTCATAATCATTTTAGTAGGTTATGGGAGTATTGAAGCTCTGTAGCTTATATGCAGGTGCTGTTCACAAGAACAGAGTTAATACACCAATTTTGCATCATGATTCAATCCATCACTGCAACAGTTAATCTGCATTGGAATTATTCAAGTTTTTATAATAAAGGTCACCATCTTTCATGCTTTTTCCAGCAATTTTAATTCTAGGATCTGTTACGAGAATTGCATGATGACCTAAGAATATACAGCTGTTATGACTCAGCCTCCCATAAACCCAAGTCATATCCACATACTTGGCGGACTTGCCCACACAAGCCCAAGGGTTACATTAGGCCCATAAGTGGGAAGGCCCCTTGTTCCACCAAAAGGAATTCCTAGTAGCGGTGGGTGCCCATCACACTTATAAGCCACTAACTACCCATATAGTTAGCCGATGTGGGATCGTAACGTTACCCCTCCCATCAACAGCCAATGTCCACGGCGACTTTATCACCCAATGGCAGTTTCTCCCAATGGCGGCTTCTCCCTTTCCTTGGGTTCCTCTCTTGTGCCGCCTATCGCAGAGTCGATCTGGCTTTGATACCAATTGTTATGACCCAGCCTCTCATAAACCCAAGTCATATCCACACACTTGGCAGATTTGCCCATACAAGTCTAAGGGTTACATTAGGCCCATAAGTGGGAAGGCCCCTTGTTCCACCAAAAGGAATTCCTAGTAGTGGTGAGTGCCCATCACACTTATAAACCACTAACTACCCATATAGTTAGCCGATGTGGGATCGTAACATTACCCCTCCCATTGACAACCGACGTCCACGGCGGCTTTGTCACCTAATGGCGGGTTCTCCCTTTCCTTGGGTTCCTCTCCTGTGCCGCCTACCGCAGAGTCGATCTGGCTCTAATATCAATTGTTATGATCTAGGCTCCCATAAGTCCAAGTCATACCCACACACTTGGCGGACTTGCCCACACAAGCCCAAGGGTTACATCAGGTCCATAAGTGGGAAGGCCCCTTGTTCCACCAAAAGGAATTCCTAGTAATGGTGGGTGCCCATCACACTTATAAGCCACTAACTACCCATATAGTTAGCCGATATGGGATCGTAACAACAGCACAAGATAATGCTGATTTTTCTAAGCATGACTTGCTAAGCACCTGACTTGGTGGTCTATAAAACATAGACAATAATATTATTAGCCAAACATGGTCAGCCAGCTGTGTAAACTAAAGCCCAAATCTCTACCACTTGAATTAGTTGATTACTCTTAAGCTTAAAAGCACCAAGCTCATGTTGACACTCTCAATATTATCGAATATATGAGCTCATGTTGACAGTCTCAATATTTGTGTTTTTTTTGTAGTGATACCAATGTTTTTGAAACCGGACCGGATGTCGATTCGGCTTGCCAACTGGGTCAAGAGTTAACTGATTCGATTGAATTAACTCTAAGTTTTTATATATTTTTTAAATATAATTATTAATAAAAAATTTAAAATATAGTATATAAAAAATATATTTAAACAACCAATTGATTATTAAATGTCAATATATTAATCATTTTTTATTTATTTTACTACTTTTTTAGTAATAATAGTAAAAAATTAACCACAATAATTGAATTTTTTGTTAAATATTTGAATTTATAAGAAAAATGTAATTTTGAATTTATAAATTTTTTAATTTTAATTTCAATTGTAAAATTTATTTTTATGACCTTAATTATTTTTATAATTATCATGTTTATATTCATTTTTTTCAATATTCCGTTACATTTAATTTATTTAGTTATTAAATATCTAAAAAAATATAAAATAAAAATATAGTAAAACTAATTTCACATAATATTTAATTTTATTAAGTTTAATATTAATATAAATTAATTTTATCATCAATTATAAAATTTTAATCGAACAATATTATACAACTATTAATCTAGATTATAAAAATATATTTTATAAAAATATAATTTAGAATATATTTGATTTTTTCAAGTTCAACCCGATTTTTTTTGGTTCAGTCCGGGTTTTTCATAGTGCAATCCGGTATTTTATCTGTTCTGATTTTTACATCGAATTGATTCTCTATCCAGTGATTTTCAAAACAATGGTCAATACTGGTTCATGTCAGAGCAGCAGCTTTAGCTGCTACCGCTCTGGATAATTTTTTTCCTTTTCTTTTTCTTTTTATCCGACAAACAATAATGTGAAATTTATCAATGGGTTTTGACTACAACACATTTTTTTTTAAATTGTTATCTTTTTTTGTAGAAATACGAAAATTTGCATATAGGACTAATGCAAGTATAAAATTTTATTTTGAATATATGTTGTCTTGAATTTTTTGTTAAAAAAATTTATAAATCAAATCAATAAAAAATTATTACATACACTAATAAATTTGCAGGTATTACATTTGTCAATTTGTTATTATGTAATTAATTTGCACATATAATTTACATAATATGTTGTTGTGTTTCTATTTATTCAATACAAGAAGAGAGAAGATAATAAATAAAAAAATTATTATAGATTTAAAAAGGATTATAAAAGGGGAATAGTTTCTTTGGATCTTGAAAGGATGCCTATAAACATATTTTTTATATCTATCAAGAAATAAGTAAATAAAAAAAGAAGAAGAGATGACCAGTTACAAAAATAGGAAAAGCAGACAAAAAAGAAGTATATATATTGTGAGAAGATGAAGAGAGAGAACAAGGTGGGAAGTGGAAAAAGAAGAGGTATAAAGGGAAAAAATGGTTTTAAAAGGAAAAAAATTCAAAAATATAATAATTTTACAGGAGTTATGTAGCACTTATTAGGGGTGAGCAAAAAAATCGATGGACTCGGTTAACCGAAAAAAAATTCGAAACCGAACCGATGGACTGGTTAACCGATTGTAATGGACTGATTAATGGTTAGTATTTTAAAAAAACCGATATTAATGGACTGGTTAATGGTTTTTGACTCATGTGACTGGTTAACCGAACCGAAACCGAATTTTTAGTTAGTTTATGAATTTTTTAATAATTTATAACAATTTATCCTAATTAAAGGTGATCATGTACCTTTTTTTCATTATACTAATTGTTTTAAAGTTTTTAAATTTTTTAAATTGGCTATTAGTAAGTATAATAATTTATCTAATTAAAAGTGATTATGGACCAGCTAATATATTAATTTATCTAATTAAAAGTGATTATGGACCAGCTAATATATTTACTTATTAAATATTAATTTTTAAAAACAAATTTGCTTATATCCACCAAATATTTTTATTTTAATAACAATAATGCTATATTATAGTGAAAAAATTTTAATTTTTAAGTATCTTGAACATTTTAATTTTAATTATGAATATATTTATAATTATAGTGGTTAACCGAAAAATATTGGGTAACCGATCCGAAAATTCGAAACCGATGGACTGGTTAATAGACTGAAATTTCAAAAAATCGATATTAATGGACTGGGGCTCAAAAAATCGATATGTACAGTAAAATCACTGCTATACATGTTTTTTTTTTAAGTTAGAAATCAGCATATTGTATAAAAAGTTTTGCAAAAAAAAAAAAATCTTTATACTTGCATTAATTAGTTTTATTTATAAATTTTAGTATTTTTATAAAAAAAATATTAATAATTATTCTTTGAATAAAATTAATAAAAAGAAGAACAAAAGAAAAAACAAAGGTAGGGAGTAAATTTTGACATTGTAATAAATATTTAAAAAACTTTAAGAAAAAAAATGAAAAAGCTACTGCTTTTGAGAAAAAAAAAAAAGAAGAAATGTAAGATCTAAGGGTATATTTGGTGAGATGGATTGTAATGTAATATTATGTAATTAAAAATGTAATGAATCCATTGTTTGTTAATATAAAATTTTTGTGTTGTAATGTAATGCTAAATACATTTGTAATTTCCAATACATTTACTAATATATTTGTTAATCCTTAAAATTTAGTGGTATTTATCATTACAATACTTTCCATTACGCGTCTTGTTTTCTAACTCTCATCTCACTGTTATTTCTTTTGCCTCTACAGCTGCCATCGCTACTGTAATGGCCTAAAACTCAATAAATCATGAATAATATTTTTCCGAATATGAATAGTGTCACCCGGAATAAATATAGTACCACTCGAGGACGAAAATTTTTTTATGTGACTATTAGAAAATACTATTTATGACGAGTCGGAAAATGAAATTTGAGATGAAATTGAGATCAAATAAGTCCTTAAAATTCAAAAATAAAAATAAATCACGGTTCGATTTAAATAGTAATATAGGTTTTACCGAACCTAAAAGTAGTGCTAGAGACCTGTGAAAAATTATTTGATCACAGGGACTCACTCTAACTAATATAGGGAATTATTTGGTAATAAAAAATTAACTTTACGATGATACAGAAAATGAGTTATCGGACCGGTAAAAATATACCAAATCGAAAAACGGTATTTGATTAATTCGAAAATATTCGTGTAACTTAAGAAATATTTTTCTATAATTAGGAACACATTTTTATGGGGAATTATATTTCAATACATGAATATAATCTAACCAAATATATGAATGTATTAATATTTACATTACATTACTAATTCAACCAAACATAGTAATGTAATCTTAATTACATTCTATTACATTACATTTTTTAATCCATTACATTTCTCATTACATTACTTTACATTACATCCTACCAAATATAACCTAAAATCGCAACAAACTTCTCTGTACACAGCATCAAGAAATTGCAACATGGGCAAATTAAGCTCTTCTCAAACGGTGTTGCTGCCGGCAACTTAGTCTAATTCTTCATACACTTTTTCATTGCTTCTTGATTTAGTGGGATTTTTTTAATTTTAGGATTATTTTTAAAAAAATTTTGAAAAATAGGGTAACACTAAACAAAATTATATTTTTAGTGTGTTGAAAAGCTGCAGTGAGACTGCAGGCCACTTCACGTGGCTGTCAAAAATAATTTATTTATTTATTTTTTTTCCGTTTCCCTTGCTGTATTCTTCTTACCTTATACCTTCACCTTCATTTATTCATTCTTTCTTTCTTCATTCTTATGAACTCAACACCATCCAATTGCTCTTCATGACCCAAACATAAATTCATCATTTCTTCCAAACGTGAATTTATTCCAGTAAAATTCTTTGATTTGCTTGAAAATTTAGGGCTTAATTTTCTCAATTTTTTTTAGTACCTCTTCAACTATTTCTTCAATAAGCTCCGACTCATGCTTGTATATAGCAACAAAAATTTTCCAAGTTTAAATAATAACACAAGAGAAAATCCAACTTATCTATCATATATATAGTCTATAGATGCATCCATTATATATCATACATATAGAAGCCAATGTTAGCCGGCTGGTTTCTGTCATAACATTCACAATAAAAAAAGCAAATAAAAAGATATAGCTCAACTGTGTGCATCCAAAATGGCTAAGGATCTCAAGAAATTGATACGAAACATCTTTTTGAAATTCAAATCACTTTAAAATATTATTTACAGGTGATTATTAGCTGAATTATGAGTATATATATAGTAAATTGTAGAGAAAAATGACACATGTTTTGTAAATCCCAACCAGAGAGATTAGCAAAATGAGTAGCAGCAATTCTCCATCTCTGGACTCTGTGTTTGAATGAATGCTCATAGTTAGCAAATGAATTTTCAAAATTCCCAGTCTGCTTTCTAACCTTTGATGGATCAACTTTATAGAAAACAGGCAACACAGTTTGCTCTAATTTGCAATCATAAATCTTCACAAGTTGATCCAAGCACCAAGGCGAAGCTCCATAATTTGTTGAGAATATGACAATACAAATTCTTGATTCTTGAATTGCCTGAAAGTCAAATTCTTCATCATTCTTGAAAGTTTTAATTCCTTTTTGACATAACGCAGCATGAAAATGACTAGTAAAATTTTTGCGCGTGTCTTCCCCATGAAAGCTGAGGAAGACATCATATTTGCATGGACCAGAAGAGCAACACATTATTAATTAATTAAGTATATCAGAAATATACAGCAAGGGAATTAAAACTTAATTAAAAGAAAAAATGAATGAATGAAGGTGAAGGTAAAAGCTAAGAAAATTAAAATGGATGAAGGAGGGCAAAAAGAAGAAAACAGCAAGGGAAACGGAAAAAATTTTTTTTTTTGTGAAGTGGCCTGCAGTCCCACTGCAGCTTCACCTGAAGCCGTAGTGGGTTGCAGCTTCCGAAAACCGGCACGGTACGGTGCCGATTTCTGTCTCTTTATGCCAACAACCGGCACCGTACAGTGCCGGTTTTTGGCACACCAGTCGGTCTATCTCTCACAAAAATCAGCATACTATCGTGCCGGTTTTCAACACCCTAAAAATCTAATTTCGTTTACTGTTACCCTATTTTTCAAAATTTTTTTAAAAACAACCCTAAAATTAAAAAAAACCCTGATTTAGCATTATCTCTGCCATTGCCCGTTCCAGCGGGCGTTATTGCCACCCACCGCAATATTCTGTCAAGAACAGTAAAATTATTCCATAAAATCAGAAATTACTTCGAAATATAAAAACGAACTGCATATGATTTTTGATACCAGTAACAAGGCTTTGATTTGTTCCATGGTGATTGATGTTTCAGAATCTCCCTGCTTGTAAAAATCAAGTAGAATTTGCAAGAAATCTTTCTTTTCTTCATTGCTTTCTGTGCTTGTACTTAATCGCTGCTCTATTACAGAATTAATAATCTGGTCAAAGCCTGAGTCTACTCTTCTTGTTTGTTTCTCTATTCCCTGCAGTCAAACATTGCCAGGACAGGAAAAAATGTCTGAAACATTCGGTTTTGCCAGTAATACCATGAGCTCCTCTGCTAATTTACGAAACTCTGCTGTAAACTTAATTCCTTTGTCTCCTTTGTGTGTGCCGCCACACAACATGCCAATGGCATCATTGGCAGTTGCTGTTAAAAATATGTTTAATTTGAATTTTAGAATTTCTAGAGTTCCCCTTAAAATATCTTATTTTAGAATTGTAATGTGATATTTAATAAGTTAGGTGAAAAGTGGTTAGGTGAAAGTGATTAGGTATTCAATAAGTTAGATAGAAGGTGGTTAGGTATTTAAGTTAGATAGAAAGGTGTTAGGTATTTAATAATTTTTAATTCTAGTGTGATCCCAAAACTCCCTATAAATACCCCTTGTACCAAGTATTTTATGCAAGCCAAAATATTTGAGTGTTATATCCTTCTCTCTAATTCACTCTCTCTAAATTCTCTCTTCCACCTTCTAACAAAGTGGTATCAGAGCCAAGTTTCTTTCTTAGTATGCTCTGTGGTTGCAGCATAGTCTGATCTTCCACATCAGAAAAGAATTTTCCTTGGGCTATTGTGAGTGTGTGAAAAAAAAATAGAGTGAGTAAGTTGTGAAAAAAAAAGAGAGAGAGTAAAAAAAAAATGTCCAATTTTGATATGATTTCATTCCAATACCCTCGTCTTACAAAAAATAACTATGAGAGTTGGTGTCTTCGAATCAAAGCCTTACTAGGCTCACATGATGCATGGGAGATAGTAGAGAAAGGATATGAGAAGCCACACGATGAAGGAGTCTTGTCTCAAAATGCAAGAAATGAATTGGTAAAGACAAGAAAGAAGGATCAACAAGCCCTCACCATCATCCACCAATGTTTGGATGATCAATGTTTGCAAAGGTGGCCGATGCAACTACCTCAAAAGAAGCTTGGGAGATCTTGCAGAAGTCTTTCCAAGGAGTAGAAAAGGTAAAGAAAGTAAGGCTTCAATCTCTAAGAACGGATTTTGAAGTAATGAAGATGAAGGAATCCGAATCAATTTCGGATTATTGCTCGAGAGTAAAGGCGATAACAAATCAAATGAAGAGATATGGCGACAAGGTGGAGGATGTTCGTGTGATGGAGAAAATCCTTCGAACTCTCACTCTAAAATTCGATTATGTGGTGTGCTCTATTGAAGAATCAAAGAATTTGGAGGAGATGACTATTGAACAACTAGAGGGATCCTTGCAAGCCCATGAAGTTAAGATTAGTAGAAGACAAGGAGAAGTATTAGAGCAAGCTCTAAAAGCCAAAACTTGTTTGAAGGAAGATAGAGGAGAAAGCCAACAAGGACGTGGACGAGGAAGAGGACGAGGCCATGGACGTGGCCAAGGTGGAAGAGGAAGAGGTAGCCAATACAATTTCAATAATGAGGCAAGAAATTTTCAATCAAGTAGAGGTCGTGGAAGTGCAAGAGGTAGAAGTCGAGGCCATAATTTGAAGATAAATGAAAGGAGGTATGAAAAATCCAACATTGAGTGCTACAATTGTCATAAGTTGGGCCATTATTCTTGGGAATGCTATAGTTCCTTGAATAATGGTGAGACAAGAGCTAATCTTATGGATGGCAAGGAAGAAGATGAAGATGAATCAACTTTATTGCTAGCACTCAAAGGGGGAGAGAAGGATGACAAGAGCTCGTGGTATTTAGACAACGGTGCAAGCAACCATATGTGTGGACTAAAGGAAAAGTTCGTGGAGCTCGATGAAAATGCACGGGGTAATGTGTCTTTTGCGGACTCATCAAAAATTCAAATTGAAGGCATAGGTACAATTATCATTTCTTCCAAAGATGGTAGCCATAAGCTTGTTAATGATGTCTACTATTTGCCCAAGTTAAAAAGCAATATTTTAAGCTTGGGATAACTCTTGGAAAAGGGGTATGATATTCACATGAAAAATAATTGTCTTTGGCTTCGAGATCAAAATGATACATTGATTGCTAAGGTCGCTATGTCAAGGAATAGAATGTTCACATTGAATCTCAAGACACTTGATGTAAAGTGTTTGAAGGCTACGATAAAGGAGGAAGCATGGCGTTGGCACATGAGATTTGGGCACTTAAACTTTGGCGCACTCAAAGATATGGGGGAGAAGAAGATGGTGAAAGGGATGCCTTTAATCAATCATCCCAATCAAATTTGTGACGCATGTCTTCTTGGCAAGCATGCAAGAAAGAGTTTTCCAAAGGAGGCCACATCAAGAGCAACCAAGCCACTCCAACTTGTTCACACCGATGTTTGTGGGCCAATTGATCCATTATCATTTAGTGGCAATAAATACTTCATCCTCTTTATTGATGATTTTAGTAGAAAGACATGGGTTTACTTCTTGAAGCAAAAGTCTGAAGCATTTGCTGCATTCAAGATCTTTAAGGCTCTTGTAGAAAGGGAGAGTGGCTACAAAATCAAGGCTCTAAGGTCTGATAGAGGAGGCGAGTTCACCTCAAAAGAGTTCAACGAATTTTGTGAGGCTCATGGGATTCGACGTCCTTTAACAGTCCCTAGATCACCACAACAAAATGGCGTTAGGGAAAGGAAGAATAGAACAATTCTTAACATAGCACGAAGCATGTTGAAGGCTAAGAATATGCCTAAGGAGTTTTGGGCTGAAGCTGTCTCTTGTGCAGCGTATATATCTAATCGCTCATCAACATCAAGCATCAAGGATCGTACGCCACTAGAAGCATGGAGTGGACATAAGCCTAGCGTGAATCACTTGAAAGTGTTTGGGTGCATTGCTTACAAGCACATCCCGCAACAAGAGAGAAGCAAGCTTGATAATAAAAGTGTCAAACACGTCTTTATTGGCTATAATGCAAACTCAAAGGGCTATAAGTTGTACAACCCAAACAATGGCAAGGTTGTGGTGAGCCGCGATCTAGAGTTCGATGAAGATGGAGCATGGAATTGGGAAAGAAATGAAGAAAGCAACTATGACTTCATTCCATACTTTGTCGAGGAAGAAGAGGAAGCCATGGCACCAACACAAGATGCAACTCCACCTCCTACACCCACTCCCAATGATCAAGGTGAAAGTTCAAATGAAGGGCCAAGAAGAATGAGAAGTCTTGATGATCTTTATAATGAAACCGAAGAAACAACTCTCGGTTTGCATTGCCTCCTAGCCGACGGCGAGCCATTAAGCTTTGAAGAAGCAACGAAAGAGAGAAGATGGAAAAAAGCTATGGATGAGGAAATCAAGTCGATTGAGAAGAATGATACTTGGGAATTAACAAATCTTCCTAAAGGTCATAAAGCTATTGGAGTCAAATGGGTTTACAAGGTGAAGAAGAATGCAAAAGGAGAAGTGGAAAGACACAAAGCAAGGCTTGTTGCAAAAGGTTACAAGCAAAGGCATGACATTGACTACGAAGAGGTGTTTGCCCCAGTTGCTCGCATGGAGACTATTCGATTACTTATCTCAATGGCGGCTCAAATGAAATGGAGAATCTATCAACTAGATGTGAAGTCGGCATTCCTAAATGGTGATCTTGAAGAAAAAGTGTACATTGAGCAACCACTTGGATATGTGGTCAAAGGACATGAGGACCAAGTCTTGAAGTTGAAGAAGGCATTGTATGGATTAAAGCAAGCGCCAAGGGCAAGGAATAGTCGCATTGATAAGTACTTTCAAGAGCATGGTTTCGATCGTTGCCTTAATGAATATGCTCTCTATGTGAAAGCTTGTCATAATGGAGACATATTGCTAGTTTGCCTTTACGTGGACGATCTCATCTTCATCGGCAACAATCCAAAATTATTTGAAGAATTCAAGAAGGAGATGTCTCGTGAGTTCGAGATGACTGACATAGGGCTCATGTCCTACTATTTGGGCCTAGAAGTGAAGCAAATGGAGGAAGGAATTTTTATTTCTCAAGAAAGATATGCGAAAGAAGTATTGAAAAAGTTTAAGATGCATGATTGCAACCCCGTAAACACGCCCATGGAGTGTGGAATGAAACTTTCAAAGTTTGAAGAAGGCGAGAAGGAAGATCCCACTTTATTCAAAAGCCTTGTGGGAAGCTTGAGGTACTTGACATGCACAAGACCCGATATTCTTTACGCTGTTGGAGTAGTGAGCCGCTTTATGGAAGTTCCGACAATAACTCATATGAAGGTAGCAAAAAGAATACTTCGGTATTTGAAAGGTACGTTGGAGTATGGATTATTTTATACTTCCTCCAATGACTTCAAACTTATCGGATATTGTGATAGCGACTTTGCTGGAGATGTTGATGATAGAAAGAGTACTACCGGATTTACATTTTCAATGGGTAATTGTGCAATTTCATGGAGTTCAAAGAAACAACCACTTGTTACGCTTTCTACGTGTGAATCCGAGTATGTAGCGGCAACCTCTTGTACTTGTCATGCGATTTGGCTAAGGCGACTATTAAAGGAACTTCACTTGTTTCAAGAAGAAGCAACGAAGATTTACATCGATAATAAGTCTGCTCAAGCACTTGCTAAGAATCCGGTGTACCATGATCGAAGCAAGTATATAGACACAAGACATCATTTCATTAGGGAGTGCATTGCAAGAAAAGAAGTAGAGCTCAAGTACGTGAAGACACATGATCAAGTTGCGGACATCTTCACAAAAGCACTCAAGTTCGAAGACTTTCAAAGATTAAGATCAAGACTCGGGATGAAGAAGAAAAATTCAAATTAAGGGAGAGTGTTAAAAATATGTTTAATTTGAATTTTAGAATTTTTAGAGTTCCCATTAAAATATCTTATTTTAGAATTATAATGTGATATTTAATAAGTTACGTGGAAAGTGGTTAGGTGAAAGTGATTAGGTATTCAATAAGTTAGATAGAAGGTGGTTAGGTATTTAAGTTAGATAGAAAGGTGTTAGGTATTTAATAATTTTTAATTCTAGTGTGATCCCAAAACTCCCTATAAATACCCCTTGTACCAAGTGTTTTATGCAAGCCAAAATATTTGAGTGTTATATCCTTCTCTCTAATTCACTCTCTCTAAATTCTCTCTTCCACCTTCTAACAGTTGCGTCAAAATCTACAGGGTTTCCAGCTTTGTTATACAATTGGCTGATAGTCTTATGCACCTCTGGCTTTCGCAGCGGATAGCAGGAATCCGATGCTTGAGTTACTAAGCAGTTCCCAAATAAACACTTTGTGCATTTTCTTCTATTCGGGACCATACTCATTAAAAACAATATCATTGTAGCCACAAGTGACGCCTCTAGCACATGTTGGTGAATCCCGATTTGCAAATATCTTTTCCTTCTCGCGAAGACTTGTTTGGCTAGGGATGGTGAGCTGATGACCATGCATAGTTTGTTTCCAAGCCAGAGCTTGTATATAGGGCCATAAACAGCAGCAAGTTCAGTGAATTTCTTGTGAAGGAAAGTACCTAGAAATGGAAGGTGGTCAACCACAGGCACCCATCTTGGGCCTGAGGGCAATGGATGTTTTGAATTCTTTGATTTCTTGGTTATATTGTACAACAAGAATACTCCAAATGCAGTGAACAATTTGAATTCTTTGATTTCATGATTATATTGTTTCTCAACGTACGTTGAGAAACAATTTGCTAAGCCACCGAGAACGCAAGCTAGATAACTGCAGTCTTAATATGTTTAATTTTCATTGATAAATTGTAAGTTTTATTTTCTTGGTACACATGTATAACAGTATAAGGTAAACACAAATAATTCATTTCAACATCAACACTAGGAATAAAAAGTACATAGGTTGCTCTATCTATCTAGTAAATCTGGGGATTAGATAGCCTAGTTGTAGCAACAAGAACTAAGGGCTTCATCTTCTTAACAACAAGCCCAAATTTATCAGATAATTCCAGCTCTTCTCCTTGTGGCAATTTCCATTCAAATGAATGCAACAGTGAAGCCAATACATACATTAGAGTCCTCTCGGCTAAAGGAATTCCTGGGCAAATTCTCCTCCCTGATCCGAAAGTGAGATACTGCAAATTGTTGCCTAAGTAATCATATTTTCCACCATTATTCAAGAATCTCTCAGGCCAAAACTTCAAGGGATTGTCCCAGTAAAGAGGATCCCTATGAATAGCATAAACATTGAAGTAAACAATAGTGCCCTTAGGAATCGCATAGCCACCAATCGTGCAAGATTGGCTTGAAGCATGAGGCACCAATAGAGGAACTGGCGGATGCAAACGGAGCACCTCTTTGCACACAGCATCTAGAAACTGTAACTTGGGAATATGGAACTCTTCAAAAACGGTGTCGCTGCCAACAACTTGGTCTAATTCTTGATACACTTTCTTCATTACTTCTGGATTTAGCATTATCTCTGCCATTGCCCATTCCAGCGTGGTAGCTGTTGTGTCTGTGCCACCAATCAGAAGATCCTGTCAAGAACAGTAAAGTTATTCCATAAATTCAGAAATTACTGTGAAATATAAACACAGATTGCATATGATTTTTGATACCAGTAACAAGGCTTTGAGTTGGTCCATGGTGATTGATGTTTCAGAATCTCCCTGCTTGTAAACATCAAGTAGAATTTGCAAGAAATCTTTCTTTCCTTCGTATCTTTCTGTGGTGGTACTTAACCGCTCCTCTATCGCAGAATTAAGAATCTGTTCAAAGCATGAGTGCACTCTTCTTGTTTGTTTCTCTATATCCTGCAAGTCAAACCTTGCAAGGATAGGAAAAATGTCTGAAACATTCGGTTTTGCTAGTAATACCATGAGGTCCTCTAATAATTTACGAAACCCTGCTGTAAACTTAATAGCCTTGTCTCCTTTGTTTGTGCCGCCACACGCCATGCTAACGGCAGCATTGGCAGTTATGTCAAATACCAATTCACCAAAATCTACAGGGCTTCCAGCTTTGCTATGCAATTGGCTGATAGCCCTATGCACCTCTTGCTTTCGCAGCGGATAGCAGGCATGGATGCTTGAGTTACTAAGCATTTCGCGAACAAACACCTTGCGCAGTTTCTTCCATTCGGGACCGTAATCGTTAAAAACAATATCATTGCAGCCGTAAGTGATGAGTCTAGCAGATGTTGGTGGATCCCGATTTGCAAATATCTTATCCTTCTCCCGAAGAGCTTCTTTGGCTAGGGATGGTGAGCTGATGACTATGCATAGTTTGTTTCCAAGCCAGAGCTTGTAGATAGGGCCATAAACAGCAGCGAGTTCAGTGAATTTCTTGTGAAGGAAAGTATCTAGAAATGGAAGGTAGCCAACCACAGGCAAGCCTCTTGGACCTGGGGGCAATGCAGCTTTTGAATTCTTTGATTTCTTGATTATATTGCACAACAAGAGCACTCCAAATACAGTTGCTGATACGGTGAGAAACAATTTGGTATCCCACCACCATGAATACAAGCTGGATACCTGCAGTTCTAACATGTTTAATTATAACTGGTGAATTAGTAACGTGGAAATTCTGAACTCCGACTTCATATTTTAGAGATTTTATTGATTTATTTTTAGCTTTTAAAATGTTGATATTTTTGAAACTTAATTCGTGCCATCCACATGAAATTCATTCATGATAATGTTCAAATCATAATTATAAATCCGCAAATAGCCATAATGAAATAAGATTTTTTTTATTATTATTATATAATCTACAATATTAATACAGTGTTAATAGTATGTAACAATGAAAATCATCTGATTAAAAAATATTATCCTTTTATTTTTAATCGAATGGTATGCATGCATTAGTGTGTAAGGCTAGTACGGGTATACTCAATAATCACCCAGAACCTACTCTTCAACGGTGGGTAGGAGAAGGCCAATTTTCTTGGTACTAGATAAGCAATGAATTATAAAAACAGTTTTTTCAATTGAAAAAATTTGTATTTAAAAAAAATATATTTTAAAAAATAAGTAAATAAAATTTAAAATTATTTATAAAGTTAAAAATAATTGTCAACTGTTTAGTAAATAATATTATTAAAAATGACTTTTTAAAATAAAAAGACAAAAAATGACATATATAAATTTTAATATATTATATTCAAAATTTCACTAAAAAATAATAATAATTTTCATTTATTTGTACTTTTTTTTATTTCACTAAACTATTAAAATCATATATTTTCATATATAATTAAAAATATATATATTATTTTCATAATTTATCATATATATATATATTATTTTGGGTGATAAGAAAAGAAAAGAAAAAAAAAGAATTGAGTTTTTTTAATGTTAAATGATTTTGAATGATAGGATAAGAGAAAATAGTAAAAAAGTTTTTTTATATTAGATATAATTGCAATTTTAAAATAAAATAAGAGGTATTTTTGTTTAAAAAAATATTAAATCTACTGTTTTTAAAAGATGAAAATCAGTTTTTCTGAAAAATTTTAATTTCTAATTTTTTCTAATAAAAGATTTTTTCACTTTTTATAAAATTAATTTTTTTAAAATTAGTATTTATCAAAAACCTATTTTTATTTTATAATCAGCTTTTTATTAAATAAACAGTTTTTTGACATTTCAAAAGTAATACCAAACACAGCCTACGTGTAAGCAAAATCCGATCTGATCCGATCCAAAAAATTCGAATAATCCGATTCAAAAATTACATTCGGATAGAATTATTTGGGTTATTTGAGTCGAATCAGGGAATCACATATATTTTGGATTCGGATCAAGTTAAAAACTCACTAAACCCGACTCGACCGAATTAGGAAACACTATAAAGAACGGGGTCAAATGAATTCCTTTCCTTTCCTCGGTTTCTCTCTCTTTATTGAAATGTGTTTTTCAAATTAGGATCCTTTGTGCGGAGGCTTTGGTACATTTATTTTCTACCTACTATTCTTTATCAAATCCAAAAAAGAGTTATTTTTGTTATCAAAATTCTGTTTTGCTGCAATTTGTGAGAGGGTTGCATAATTGGATTTTTGTCAACAATTATAGGATAATAAAAATAACAATAGTCTCTGTATAATTTGAAACTGTGGTTCCCAATTGAAAGTTTAAAAATAAGAGGCTGAAATTTCACGAAATGTCATTGTTATGCATATAGTAGTGCAAGCTGTTTGATAGCTCTATCACGTAAACTGCAACCAAGGCGATTGCCTTAATTTCTTGGATTTTTTTTTCCTGGTCTGGGCAAGTGGGTAAATATCAAATATATCAATTATTAGTAATTAATAGTATGGTAAATTTAATTCAAATACGCTTTAAATTTTATTTTATTTGCTATTTATTGTTAATTTCATATTTTATTGTTTTTCATAATTTATAAACTAAGTGATACATGAATAAATTAGAAATTGAAAATGGTGGCGTTCTTGTATGAAAGTAGTTTAATTTGAGTTTGGATGATTATTTTTACTATTACTGTTAGTGGTTAATTATTATGTAATATATGTTTGAATAATTTTTAAATCGTTAGTTGTAATTTATAAATATTTTATGATGGTGAATATGAATGTTTTTATTTTGTTGATTATTTGAATTTTAGTTATATGTAAATTTAAAGAGAAAAAAATCTTTTAATTTAAAAATCAGAATTTCTGGTTAAAGGAGTTGATAAGATCGGATGCCGAAAATTAGTTAGTGTCGGTTCGGGTTAGGAATATATTAGGGTGAATTTAACCGGATGCACACTCCTAGCAATGACAATTTTTTATGGTCGAATTAAGTGCTCTCAATACTGTAAAATTATATGATAATTCTCTTCCACTTAAAAATATAAGAAAGAGACTTAACTAAAATTATATTTGGCAATTTTCCAGTTGATTTTTTCTTAAAAGAAACAATTTGTATACTTGAAGATGTTGTCATTTTTGTTAGGGGTGGTGGTGATATTTTACAGGCTGTCGAAGAAAAATCAAAAAATTTGAAAACCACATGTGTCCAAACCAAAAATTTATGTTAAGATGTTCAATTTTTATTTTTTAAAATTTCCGTTAAGATTTAGATTTGATTAATTAGTGATTTATATATATATATATATGAGATGGGGCAGCCCAAATCGGGCCTGGTTGAATAGATTTCTTGATTATATTGTTGCTCAACATAGGGTGAGAAACAATTTGCTAAGCCACCAAGATAACTGCAGTCTTAATATGTTTAATTTTCAATGATAAGTTGTAAGTTTTATTTTCTTGGTACACATGTATAACAGTATAAGGTAAACACAAATAATTCATTTCAACATCAACAGTAGGAATAAAAAGTACATATATTGCTCTATCTGTCTAGTAAATCTGGGGATTAGATAGCCTGGGTGTAGCAGCAAGAACCAAGGGCTTCATCTTCTTAACAACAATCCCAAATTTATCAGATAATTCCAGCTCTTCTCCTTGTGGCAATTTCCATTCAAATGAATGCAACAGTGAAGCCAATACATACATTAGAGTCCTCTCTGCTAAAGGAATTCCTGGGCAAATTCGCCTTCCCGATCCGAAAGGGAAATACTGCAAATTGTTGCCAAAGTAATCATATTTACCACCATCATTATTCAAGAATCTCTCAGGCCAAAACTTCAAGGGATTGTCCCAGTAAAGAGGATCCCTATGAATAGCATAAACATTGAAGTAAACAGTAGTGCCCTTAGGAATTGCATAGCCACCAATCGTGCAAGATTGACTTGAAGCATGAGGCACCAATAGAGCAATTGGCGGATGCAAACGCATCACCTCTTTGCACACAGCATCAAGAAACTGTAACTTGGGCAAATGAAACTCTTCTAAAACGGTGTCGCTGCCAACAACTTGGTCTAATTCTTGATACACTTTCTTCATTACTTCTGGATTTAGCATTATCTCTACCATTGCCCATTCCAGCGAGGTAGCTGTTGTATCTGTGCCGCCCACCAAAATATCCTGTCAAGAACAGCAACATTATTCCATAAAATCAGAAATTACTGTGAAATATAAACACAGATTGCATATAATTTTTGATACCATTAACAAGGCTTTGAGTTGGTTCATGGTGATTGATGTTTCAGAATCTCCCTGCTTGTACAAATCAAGTAGAATTTGCAAGAAATCGTTCTTTCCTTCATTGCTTTCTGTGGTGGTACTTAACCGCTGCTCTATCACAGAATTAAGAATTTGGTCAAAGCATGAGTGCACTCTTCTTGTTTGTTTCTCTATATCCTGCAAGTCAAACCTTTCAAGGATAGGAAAAATGTCTGAAACATTCGGTTTTGCTAGTAATACCATGAGCTCCTCTGCTAATTTACGAAACTCTGCTGTAAACTTAATAGCCTTGTCTCCTTTGTGTGTGCATCCACACGACATGCTAATGGCAGCATTGGCAGTTATGTCAAATACCAATTCACCAAAATCTACAGGGCTTCCAGCTTTGCTATGCAATTGGCTGATAGCCCTATTCACCTCTTGCTTTCGCAGCGGATAGCAGGCATGGATGCTTGAGTTACTAAGCATTTCGCGAACAAACACCTTGCGCAGTTTCTTCCATTCGGGACCGTAATCGTTAAAAGCAATATCATTGCAGCCGTAAGTGATGAGTCTAGCAGATGTTGGTGGATCCCGATTTGCAAATATCTTATCCTTCTCCCGAAGAGCTTCTTTGGCTAGGGATGGTGAGCTGATGACTATGCATAGTTTGTTTCCAAGCCAGAGCTTGTAGATAGGGCCATAAACAGCAGCGAGTTCAGTGAATTTCTTGTGAAGGAAAGTATCTAGAAATGGAAGGTAGCCAACCACAGGCAAGCCTCTTGGACCTGGGGGCAATGGAGCTTTTGAATTCTTTGATTTCTTGATTATATTGCACAACAAGAGCACTCCAAATACAGTTGCTGATATGGTGAGAAACAATTTGGTATCCCAGCACCATGAATACAAGCTGGATACTTGCAGTTCAAACATGTTTAATTTTAACTAGTGAATTGGTAATGTGGAAATTCTGAACCTCGACTTCATATTTTATAGATTTTATTGATTTATTTTGAGCCTTGAAAGCTTGATATTTTTGAAACTTAATTCGTGCCATCCCAATAAAAAATATTATCTTTTTACTTTTAATCGAATAAAATGTATTAGTGCCTACCGCTAACACCGGTGTGCTCAATAATCACCATAACCTACTCTTTAACAGTGGGGTAGGCGAAGGGCAATTTTCTGGCTACTAGTGAGCAATGACAAATTTTTATGATTTTCTTTCTCATGTTTCGGTAGCCCAAAATTATTTGATTTAATGTCGAATTAAATGCTATCATCTGAAACGATATGATAATTCTCTACCACTTACAAATATAAGGAATAAATTTAACTAAAATTATATTTGGCATTTTCCAGTTGATTGTTTCTTCATAGAAACAAATTGTATACTTGACGATGTTGTCATTTTTGTTAAGAGTTGTGGTGGTGATATTTTACAGGCTGTCGAAGAAAAATAAAAAAATTGGAAAACCAAATGTGTCCAAACCAAAAATATATGTTAAGATTTTCAATTTTTATTTTTTAAAATTTCCCTTAAGTTTTAGATTTGATTAACTATAGCGCAGAAACATATTGCGGAAGCGTATACAAGAATTCCGTTTATTTTTGGTCATTGATTTGACTTTTATCCTCATGCGGGATAACAATAGTTATTCCATAATCTAAAACTTTATGAAAGATCAAAATAAAAACAAGTGTGAGTGGGAACGAGCAGTTTTGCAGCGTATATGTTTTCTCGTTACCAAATACTGAGATCTCCCATTTATTTATGGAGATTCTAAAGGTTAGAAACTTATATCTAGTATAACTTAGATTCATTCTGAGATAGGATTTTATAATATTAATCAGATTGAATTACTTAATTTTATTTGGATTAGAATTTTATCCAAATTAGAGTCATGGGTGCACCCAAACTCTATAATCTCTCATTCGCACATGACGGAATGATTTTCAGTCTTAATTTTCAGTTATACTGACAGATAAATTGTGTGACCAGCATACCTCGAGAACACTAGTGCTATACACCTGTTAGGAATATATAGCGTCTTGAAAAATGAGATCTTCCTTTTCACGTATGCCTAACCCTAGATTGCCTTCCCACATTCACTGTTTTAACTCATGATCTCATAAAATAATTTTTGTCTTCACTATTATGTTTCTTCTCATAGAAACTATAATAGGCTAGCCAGTGAACCACAAAACCTTATGAAAGTGATCAAAAAGCTATTTTTTCCCGACCTCTTGCAGACTAACTAAGCTAGCCACATTGAACCATACTTCAGGGATAAGTTAAGGGTTCTAAGGGTAAAAATATAAATAGGGTCTCACAATAGGGAAAGTTGAGATTAATGATATTAAATTTCCATCCCTTTGGTCACATAAGCACACACGTTATAAAACATGTGTTATAGTGTTCTTTTCTTCTCTTAAAGGAGCGCATGTCTTACATTTAAAAATGTATATATAAAATACCATATAGAAGCGTAAGGTTGTGATGCACCGAAACATCCAACTTTAGTACTCTTATTTAAGGACTACTTCTGCCTTTTTAGACAGAACATTATAGTTACGTTTAATTTACTGTCGGATTACGTACAATCCTTATTTGGATCTCAATCCAAAGTATACAACTTTATGTATGTCTTTATCTCGCACTTTAACAAGACTCATCTTGTAATTTTTGCAGAACGGCACTTTTATTTTGAATAGGCTCTTGAGCATTCTCATATGTTTAAAAATCGACTTATCTTAATCTTTACCAACTCATTAACAAAACTAAGATAAACACCCTTGTGAGTGGGCTATTTCTCTGTTCGATATGCTCAATCTCATACAAATAACAGTAAATATTTACTCATAAATATTCACACTCATGTATTGCCAATAATGAACTTTGGTTATTATTCACAAATAACAACGTTAAGGGATTATATTAAAATAAAATAGTACCAATTAAATTCTACACAAACCTCGAGATCTAATGTGTCTCTCAAAACACATATCTCGTTATAGGTTTACTCAATGGATTTGCATGTATAGAAACGTACTGTAAGTTCATTTCTTCTCGTGCAACAATATCTCTTGTATATTGATACTTAATGTCGATATGCTTAGCTCTACTATAAGCTACAATGACTGACTGTCACTATAGAATATCATTGGTACCTCTGAGACAGTTACTCTTAAATGACTCACAAACTATTTTAACCAAACTGTCTCTTATACTGTAGTTAAGGAAGCATTAAATTTAGTTTCCATTGTTGATAGGACTACACAAGTTTATTTTTTACTACTCCACGAGATTACACTCTTGCCAAGCAAGAATATGAAACCTGAAGTGGATTTTCTCTCATCCAGATCTCTTGCCGAATCAACATTTTCGTATTCTCTCAACGCAAATCCTTTTCTTGATAATAGAGAGAATAATCTGTTGTACCTTTAAGGTATATAAGTATCCTTTTAATTGCTTCCAATATGCTTTACTTAGGTTAGATTGATATCAATTTACCATACCCACTGCATAGCATATATCATGTCTTGTACACAATATCGCGTACATAAGACTACCCACAGCACTGACATATATAACGTTTCTCATATGTTCATTTATTCTGGCATCTTAGGACACACAACTTTGTTAAAAAACTGAATTTTGGCAATGGGGTTATCTATGGGTTTGTAGTTTTGCATATTAAATCATTCAAGGTCTTTGTTGATATATTTCTCATAAGAAAAAGGCAACAACCTTCTCAATCAATCTCTTTAAATCTTAACTTCAAGAATATAATATGCTTGACCCGTATCCTTTATCTCAAAATTGGACGATAACCAATATTTGATTTCATTTACATACCGTTTGTCATTTTCAGTTTTAAGTATGTCGTTTACATACAATGCCAAAATGACAAATTTACTTTCAGAGCTTTTACTATAAACACAATGATCTTCATCAATTATATTGAACACATTCGACATAATTGTACGATGAAGTCTTAAGTACCATTGTGTTAAAAACTGTTTAAAGCCATAGATTGAACTCATCAATTAGCAAATCCTATGTTCGCTGTCTTTTTCGATGAAACCTATAGGTTGTTCCATCCAATTCTCCATTGAGAATACTAGTCTTCACTTCCATTTGTTTAATTCTACGTCCAAACTCGCCACTATAGCTAGAATCAACCTTATGGATGTAAATCTTATAACATGTGAGAAAGACGCCTCATAGTTAATCCCTTCTTGTTGTGTGAACCCCTTAGTGACTAGCTGAGTCTTGTATCTTTTGATACTTCTTTCAGTCTTTTGCTTCACTTTGAGAATCCATTTATTCCCAATTTGTATCATTTCAGTAGATCAACCAGCTCTCAAATATGATTTGATCTCATGGATGCCATTTCTTTTTCCATTGCTTTAATCCACTTTTCCTTAGATGGGCATGAAAAAGTCTTTTGAATATTTTTATGCTCTTTCTTATCTTATGGGGTAACAAAAAGGGCTTCGTTCAAGCCTTCGATTTTAAATCGTCGGCGTGTAATGCTTATCCTTTTAGATTTTTGCAATTCTGAATCTTAATAAATATGTCTCATATATTCATCGTGATTCACAATACTCCCACTGGGACTATGTTTCATACTCCCATTGGAGTCAGAAATACCATATTCTTTACTCCCATTGAAGTCAAGAATACTCCCACTCGAATCAGGTCTCGACCATCCGGATCGTTTGGAGGATGGGGTCTTAACCTTTTTCCTCTTAGTCCCTCCCACTCGGATGGAGTGATCCTGATGGTTTCTCTTCTTGAGATTAAGAGAAAGTGAAATCTTAATTCACTTTGCCCAATTTTGAAAATTCATTCTCTAAAAATACGACGATTCGTGATCTGAATTCTGTCACAGTTTCATTTTCTTGCTCACCCACGAAAGTGTATCCTTTTGATACTTCAGAATATCTCACATAGATACTCTTTTTACCTATTGGTCTCAATTTACCAAATTGAGATATCATAGACGTAAGTATTATAATCTAAAGATCGTAAATGGCTTAGGTCAGCTTGTCGACCAGTCCACAACTCATAAGGTGTGGAAGTGATAGATTTTGAGGGCATCTGGTTTAGAACATATGTGGCAATCAATAAAATATCTTCCCAATAGGAGATAGAAAAATCTGCCATCATAGATCTAACCATATCCAGGAGAGTCTTGTATCTCCTTTTCCGCAACACCATTTTGTTGTGATTTTATGGGAATAGATAACTGATGTTCAGTCCCTCTTTCATCACATAAAACTTTAAATTTATCATAAAGATGTTCCCGGCCTCGATCAGTACTTAAAGCCTTAATCTTACTATCTAATTGATTCTCAACTAAGTTTATATAAATCTTGAAGCAACTCAATGCTTCTGACTTACGAGAAATCAAATAGACATGACCATACTTAGTACAGTCATATATAAATGTGATGAAATAGTAGCCCCCATGCCTTGCCCTCACATTCATTTGACCACATACGTCAGAATAAACTAACTGCAATGGAAATTTGGCTCTAATACCTTTTTCGAAAGGTTTTCTCACTAATTTTCCTTTTAGGCAATGCTCGCATGTAGGAAATTCAATCTTATTTGAATCACTTATTAAACCTACTTTGGCTAACCAACTCATTCGGTCTTTACCCAATATGGTTTAATCTAGTATGCCATTATTTCACATTGTTCTCATAACTATGTGAAAAAGAAGGAGTTAAATTAAAAGACTAATTTTCTTCAAATGGTAATGGTATACATCCATAACAATTAAATCATTCAATATATAACCAAAACCATAATAAATATCATTCAAGTACAAGCATACACTGTCATCCTCAAAATGTAAATTGAAAACAAATTTCAATAAAATAATAACAGAACCTAAATTCATATCAAAAGCATCTCAATCTCTTGTTATATGGTCTATTGCTCCTGAATCTATCACCCACAAAAAATGAAATTCAGAACTAGATACACAAATTTCACTCACTCTTGAGTCAGAATATGTTACCTATTCGGGCATAGTGCAATCTCTTGCATAGTGTTATTTCTATAGGCAATTGAAATATTTCACTCTTAAAACATTTACCTCCTTTATGCCTTTAGACCTATAGTGATTTTGTTTTACCTTTATCTTTTTAAACTCTCGAGCCTTTTTCTTATCCCTACTTTTAAAACTTTTCTCTTATTCTGGTAAGAACTCATTCCACCAAAATGGGACTGTGCCATACGCACTATAGCATTGACCTTAATCACTGCCAGACGGTCTCTTTTAAGCTCCAAATGACAAATAACTTCCTTTTATGCTGTCCATATGAGTTAATTGCATCTTTATATGCTCCTAATTTTTTGGGTAAGGAACGGATAACAACTTAGACCTACTGCTCGTCAGTCAACTTATGACCAAATTCACTAAGCTCACTTATTCTCTTCCATCTCTTTTAGATGTTTCCACATTGAATGATCAAAATTTTTTGATATGTATCAAACTTGATCATTAATGATCTAAATTTAGTTAGAGACACACCTCTAAACTTTTCTCGCAAAGCGATTTACAAATCCATTGCATTTTGATACTTGCCGAATAGCTTAGTGATAACACCATCCATTGCACCTAGCAAGATGATGCGAGCAGTGAACTTCTGCTTTTTACATGCCATATAGGCATCTCGGTCCTGCCTATGCTGGGCTATGGTGCCGTTATTAGGTTTAGTTATAACTGAACTTAAGGGTTCTAAAGCCTCTTGCTCTTTAAGCATATTCTGGATCTTCATATTCCAGATTTTATAATTATCACCATTTAGCTTTATATCTTTACTAAGTTCGGAGACAATTGACTTTGGAAGCAGTATCCATTAGGATTCTCTGATCTCAAATGGAACAATATTGCACATATTTAGGGAAGATAAGGCAATACATGCAATTTATTATACATCTGAAATAATAACCTAGTAAAATTTTCTATTAGGCTCAAATTCGAAAAGGTTACTAATAGTATCCAATTACCCTCTAAGTCATAATGTCCAACCTTACAGGTTAAAATTTCATTCAAATTAAATCTGAATTATTGGATTGTTAACTAATAAATAAAATTCAATAATCCTAAAATAAGACACTTATATCAAATATCAATAGGAAACATAAATCCTATATATATAAAAAATAAACGCTAACTCAAATTGATACTTATGTCAACTATTCTAGAAATCCAGATTTCATAAAATCATTTTAGCCATTAGGATTATTTCTTGACCGACTTCATCAATTCATCACACAACTCAAAAGTTCATTAATGAAGCTATAAACGATGCACGCTCCTTCCATTTCTCAATACCCCATCACAGATTTTTAGTGTTGCTTCTCAACACTTCCCTTTTGGCAACTCGAACCAAAATTTCATTTTCATACTCAGACCACCAATCCAAATGCACTCTTTCATTTGTTCCTACACATGTACTCTATGATGTACTATTACGTCAATATCATCTCAAATCTTCCTTTGCATTCTCATGTTGTTTATTGATTGCACTCTTGCGTTTCTTAAAGCAATCTATGCGTAATTTAAGGAAGATTTAGTGTTCTTATTTAACATTTCTGTAATATATTACAAAAAAATTTATACACTCATAGATAAATTTACATAATTGAAACACATTTCAATCAATAAATAAGGACAAAATCTTAAAAATTTTTCAAAAATATTTTTAAAAAAGTCCGAAAGCAGAAAAACACAATTTCTACATCTTTTTATAATATTTTTGAAATTTTAAAAATCAAATTTAATTTTATGGTCATAAAAAAATTTTGAAAAAATGACTAAAAAATTAGAAATAATTTGAAAATTTTATTTCACAAAAAATGGAGCAGATTCGGTGGCCGGACAACGACTAACGCGTCCTCACGCGTCGATGGAGAGAGCTCAAATGCACTCACACGCCTCCACGCATGCCTCCCACTTCACGTGCCACATGTCCGCATCTCATTAAGCCACGTGTCGACCCAAAGTCATGACACATGTCGGGACCCTATTGGTCCACATATCACCCACGTGTCCACGTGGTGCATTCCGATTGGGCCACGTGTCGATGTTGACATGTCATCACCTACACGTGGCGCAACCTCAGTCGTTCACGTGTCACCACCTGATTGGGCCACATATCGGCCACGTGGCATCCATACGACACGTTACTGCCATGTGGCATGGCCGCTGCCATCCACGTGGCGTGACGTCATTGGGCCAAGTGTTAGCAGTGACGCATCACTGTTGACACGTGGTCTCGAGCATGTGGGCCACCGCCCATGGCGCGTGTATCTCATGTGCCGCCTTCCAGGTGGTTTTAGTTGTCCGGATTTCGGCTGATGGGGGTTTTGGGGGTCCGTGATTCCAATTGTGAGGTCAAAAATTAAAAATTATGACTTCTAGTTTTACGTTTTGAACACTCATGTTCATCCTCTCGAATCACAGTGTACACATACACAATTTTCGAGCCGCAATATATACACATATATATTATTCACACAAAAAATAAATTTTTTATTGTGTTCCAAGCATCATATATCTAATAATTTTACATATAAAATTTTAGATCTATTTAGCCACATGGCAGGACGCAAAAATAACGGCTCTGATACCAATGATGGAAAAATTATGTGCATAATATAATTTATGGAGGTAACATTAATAATGGTACCTACCTCTTATAGCGCAGAAACACATTGCGAAAGCGTTTACAAGGATCCCGTTTTTTTTTTGTCACTAGCCTGACTCTTATTTACGTGCGGGATAACAGTAGTTATTCCACAATCTAAAAGTTCTTGAAAAATTAAGACAAAAACAAGTGTGAGTGGAAATGAGCAGTCTTGCGGCGTATACATTTTCTCGTTACAAAATACTGAGATCTCAAATCTATTTATAGAGATTTTAAAGGGTAGAGACTTATTTTTAATATAACTCAGACTCATTCTGAGATAGGATTTGTTAATAGTAATCAAATTAAATTACTTAATTCTATCGAGATTGTAACTTTATCCAAATTAAAATTATGGAAATACCCAAACTCTATCAATATGTATCATCGAATCGGTTAAAAATAATTTTTTATTTGTATCTTCCATTTGGTTGGATTGTACATATATGTGCACATTATTTGTACGCATATATAATAGCACGCCCCATATGTAAATAACCTTAAGTTATTTTTAATTTATTTTCTAAATTTATATAGATCCTATAAAAAATTGATTTTACCCACGAATTTTTGACTTATTTTGATTTCTGTAGGAAATAAAATGAAAAATAGTGACATTTTGACTCACAGCTTCTCGAAACCCAACTCCAACAATCTGTCATCTTCAAACATAGCTGATAATTAAACTATAACTAATTTACAACCAAACCATACTCCATAAGCTTGGCAAAGTAATGATAGATTCGTCACTAAAGTTCAATTAAAAATTAATAAAATTTATAGAGGTGGACATTTTTGATCGTAAATGAAATTTACATTTATTTAATTCAAAAAATTATTATTGAGTGCATTTAGTGATGAAAAAAAAACTAAAATAAATATTATAAATAATATAGCACCAGAAATATATCTTGGCAAAAAAAATTAAAAAAACGTTGAAAAGTTAGTAACTAAAATTTTTGTTTAGATCCTATTTAAGCAAGTTGTATGGACCAAAACAATATTGCATTGCCACCTATGCATATATTAACCATCACCCCACTACTTTTTCAACTAATTTTGTATATACGGTGATGCATTATTTACTTAATATATAAAACTATCTAGATTTTGTTTAGACAAAAAGGAATAAGCTCTAAAAGGACCAAATTAATTCCTTATTATTAGTAGCGGTGTTTTTTAATTTTAGGACGGATTATTCCATTGCTTGTTTTAACGACAGTATTCAAAGCTAAAGTACTACCCACCAGCATAATACCAATCTGTCGCTAATTACATTTATAAGGCTTTTAATGACGATTATTTTCATTGCTAATTTTTTTTCTTTATAAATTTTAGGAAAACACTTATCTAAATCATATTAATAAAAAAAAAATTCGCGAAACAAATTAATAGCATAATGCTTCATAGGATAAAGAAGTTTAAGGAAATTGATAAAAGCACTCCTACATAATGCATTTATTGTAAAATATTTTTAGTAGTGATTGCAAAATTATTGCTTTTTTATTTATAAGATAATATATTTACAATATTTTTAAATAATAACTTGTAAAAATATATTGTACAAAAATATTCAAATTATTGTAATAATTTAAGACATTGAAAGCAGATATAGTGCCTGTGAAATTGTTGTAATTAAATAATTGCAATATTTTTACTATATTTTGAATTAATTTCATCCGTGATGAGTCATTTTTTACTCAAATAACATTATGATTAGTTGATTATTTTGCTAAACACTCAACTTAATTATATGATTCCTTTTTGTTTAGCTAAATAATTCGATGCAAGAGGTCCCTGATGCTGGCTCAAGATTACATCTCAATTTTGATGATAATCAAACCTTATATAAACTTTGTAAAAATTCTGTTTATTTATTTATGTTTTAGCTCAAACACCACTAAGATGTGCAAGATTAAAATTCAGGAAGCAAGCCAATTACATGAAGAACTTAGAGTTTTAAGTTCTGTTGAAAATTCAACAAATTAGGGTAATAATTCTGTAAAATCTTTTGAGGATGCATCATAAATCTCTTTCCCTGCATAAAAATAATTTTACATGCATTAAAATATGTTATAAAATGGTATTCTATTACAAACAGAATACGTGTTCTGTTGTAAGCAGAAAAAATGTTTCTTTATAAACAAAAAAAGATGTTTTAAAAAAGTATTCTAAAATGATTCTCTGTAATTTTCAAACATTATTTTAGAAAAGCTGTTAGAAACCACTTTTAAAAGTTAAGCAGAAAGGATATTAGAAAACGTTTTGAAAAGTTTTCTGTTCTGTCGTAGTAAAACAATTGAACAAAACAGCAGTTCTGCTTTTCGTTAAAAGACAAAATAACGGCTAATTTTTCATTTTAACAAATCTGTCTTATACATAACGACTAGTTTTTGAACTCCAACTGCTACATTGAGTTTTGGCTATAAATTAAAGTTAGTTTTGCTTCCAAAAAGTTTAGACAAGTTGGAAAACATTTATATCTCTTGAGATACAAGGTTTCATCTTATTCAAACTAATTTCCCTATCTTGCGCTTCATTTATTATCATCCTTTTCAATTAGATTATAGCATTTTTGTTGTAATTTTTATGTGAGGTATCTTTGTAAAAAATTGTGAGAAATGGTTAGCTAAAAACTTAGGAAATTTTAGTAAGTATTTATATCTTTTACTTGGAAAAATAATTGTGGGTAGAAAATATACTAGAATTATATATTGACTTTAACTTTTGCTCATTGAAAGAGTTGTTAGTATAAAGAAAAACTCAAGACGATTTTTTTGGGAGTGGATGTAGGCTGTTAGGCCGAACCACTATAAATTATTTGTGTTAATCTCATTCTTCTCTGTTCTGCTTCTATCTTATTTTAACAGAACTGACTTTAGCAAACTTTGTTTTAATTCAAAAGAAATTTTTCAAAACATCACTGTTATTTAAAACTCATTTTTTGCAAGATTTAAATCTGTTTTAAAAAGAGATTTATTACATATTATGTCAAGCATTGCATTTTGCATTCATGATTTCTGCCATTGCAAACTCTATTGAGTTTGAAGATGCGTCTGTTCCACCCACTATCATATCCGGCAACAAAGAATGTACCATTATATTATGTATAAGGTTCTCACTTATTTGAAGGGATAAAAAAATAAAAAAAAATTAAAAAAAAAAAGATAAAAATAATAATAATTTTATCATTTTTATATTTCGGTTATGTGAGTTTAGAGAGTAGTTATTTGATAGTTAAATTATTATTGATAATTATAAATTATTGTTATTTTTTTAAATTCATAAATTAGAATGATAAATTAGGAATGAACTATTTGATAATAATTTTCTATAATTATATATTCATCATTATTTTCTGATGGTGACATGGTGATGGCAGTGGCGTATGGGTAATGTTATAAATCTTGTAGTTAGAAAGGCAGCACCGGTCACAAATTATGATTATATAGTTGATTGGGAATTCCAAACAGATGGGCTAATCAGAATTAAGGTCAGTTATTAATTTCCAACTTAAACATTTTTTTCTTCTTTGGAAATAGTATTGATTTTTCTGCACCGGTGCAATATGCGAAACTAATGCTATATTGAAATTTAGAAAATATGTTTTTAGGTGTCAATATATATAACAAAGAGATTTGCAATGGTATTGTGAGTAAAGTAGTGGAAGCTGACGTGTAAAGCAAAAATGGTGACAGGCAGGACTCAGTGGGATTCTCATGGTGAAAGGCACATCATATGTGAACAAGGATCAAGTGGATGACCATGAGAATCTGTACGGAACCCTATTATCGGAAAATATCATTGGCGTAATTCACTACCATCGTATCACATTTTATCTTGACATGGACATAGATGGCTCTAATAATTCTTTCGTAAATGTGAATATTCAAAAGAAAATGACCTCACCAGGAGAATCTCCAAGAACTAGCTACTTAACAGCTACAAGAAAAGTGGCCAAGACTGAGAAAGATGCACAAATCCAGCTCAAACTATATGACCCGTCCGAGTTCCATGTCATTAACCCGAATAAAAAGACACGGGTCAGAAACCCGGTTGGATATAAGGTGGTTCCTGGTGGCACGGCGGCTAGCTTGCTTGATCATGATGATCCTGCTCAGAAACGTGGAGCTTAATTTTACCAATAACCAAATATGGGTCACTCCTTATAACCGGTCGGAGCAATGGGCGGGTGGGTTATTTCTTTACCAAAGTCAAGGTGATAACACTCTTGCAGTATGGGCCGACAGGGAAATTTTTTTTCCCAATTTAATTACTACACGTATACATTTTAAAAAATATTTGCATTTTGAGGTTATTTTGTAATTCTACTGGTATTAACTGTATGAGTTAAAAGTTCTTACATGACATTTTTTTTTAATTAGTACGAGGGTCTACAGTGTGTGATAAGAAGTTTTGTCTTCCGACACGGTTTTCCTTGAAAATACACTAATTTATTTTTTGCGAATTTATAAAAATCTAGATTTAATTTGTTTTATACGGAGATATTTATTTTCAGGGACCGTCCAATTGAGAACAAGGACATTCTGGTGCGGTATACGTTAGGATTCCATCACATCCCATGCCAGGAGGATTTTCCAATAATGCCAACAGTATCATCCAGCTTTGATCTAAAGCCAATCAACTTCTTCGAAAGCATTCCCATTTTGCTTGTAGTAAATTAAAAAGTGGTAGTTAATTTACTTGATACCATTAATAATTTTTTTTTGTCACTGGTCAACATGAACAGTGATAAATTCTTATAAAATGATGTGATTTTCTTTGTTTTATTTCAGTGGTCCAAAATTATTTTGATAATCAGAATCATTTGACTCACAGCATCACGAAACTCATCTCCAATAATCTACCCTTCTTCCAAAAAAGTGGTAGTTAATTTACTTGACCGCATTTAGTAATGAAAAAAAATCCTAAAATAAATATTATAAATAATATAGCATCAAAAATATTTCTTGGTAAAAAATTAAAAAATCATTGAAAAGTTAGTAACGCATAAAAATTTTTGTTTAGACTCGATTTAAATAAGCTGTATGAATGAACCAAAATAAAATTGTATTGCCACCTATGCGTATGTTAACCATTATCTTACTATTTTTTAACCAATTTCGCATACATGGTGATACATTATTAACTTAGTACATAAAATTTATCTAGATTTAATTTAGATAAAAAGGAATAAATTCTAAAATGACCAAATTTTTCTATTATTAGTGATAAAATTTTTTAATTTTATAGGACGAAATATTCGGTCGCTTTTTTTAACTACAGTTATTCAACGCTAAAGTGCTATTCTCTACTACATAATGCATCTATTGTAACACCCCAATGCCCCCTGTGAGGATATCGAGACGCTACGCACACAATAACATACAAACATACATACGAATATACCGAAACGAAAACATATTAAACAAAAATAAAACAATATAATAATAATAATTCACATATTACAAAAATATGCTTAAACTATATACATATACTAATTCTTTACATATACATACACAAAACTATATAAAATATTCTATACAAAAACATATACAAAATACAGGAGCAAAGTACAAAAAGAAAACAACTCTAACTCTTAGTGGCTGACCTGCAGATGCTTCACACAGAACGAACCTGCCACCTATATGGGAAAAATACCCGTGCTAAGCGATAATGCTTAATGGGGAGAAACAGAAACATATACAAAATAATAACATTCACTCAAGAGTACACATTATAGGAGCATGCAAAGTTCACATGCATCAATATGCTATAATCACTCCAATATAAGGCAAGAGATACCATAAGCATAATCACTAAATCAAAATGATTAATGGAGATAATAACAAAAGCAAACTCTACTAGTAGCAATACTCAAATACATATACATATCTCAGAACATTTATCCACGTACAATGTCAATACACTAGCCTGAATTACATGAGTGGTGGATATGGTTACACTGGATACTGCGAGCAGTATCAAACACTGGAGACCGAGGTTTCAAAATATTTTAAAACTTTTGGATACTCGAAGGTATCAAACACTAGACCCATACGGGCCAACACTAGATCCAATGGGGTCAAACACTAGCAGCTGCAATCACCAGCCCTTTATAAGCATGTTTATCTATCCACTACTATAATCATTCAGGTTTATACAACACACTCTATCATATCACTCAAATTTTACAATACCAAAAAATCACATCACTTAACAATTAAATATCGACATAAGCAAGTAAAATAGTACAAATATTAGCTCATATAATAATAATCAAAAAGTAAATATTGTTAGTGGTTATGCCCTAGGCCAAGCATTTGGACCTTGATGTAATCATTACTTTTTCATTTATATAATGGTTTTCTTCGTATTGATATTATTGACATGTTACATTATTGTAATGTTTATGAATAACAACGTTATTCATGTTGTCCCTAGTCATTTATCAATAAAGGGCATAAAGATAAATTAAGACTAGTATAGATTTGCATTGATAATCATGGGATGATTATATATGTTGATATAAATCAAATCTATATGTACTTGCTAGAGAACAAAGTACTGGATAGACCCACTATAAGATCACTTCATGGGTTAATGTCATAAGTGTTCTTATAATAGATATATTATTGAATCATTTGACCTGAGGTTATCATAGTTTCCTACATAAGGATCATTATGCTTTGACATAATCAAACGTTATCTTTAATCGGATAATTATAAAGTTTATGATCGGACATAATGAGAATTATGCGGAGGAAAGTGAATAATCAAGATGGAATTTGTCCCTCTCTTATGAGAGAGATATCTATTGGGCCCCTCGATAAGTAGGACTGTAAAATGCATGGCCGTGCTCAAATGAATTGATAGTGTGATCAATGTCATTTGAATTTATCAGTCTACTTGGTAATCGAGAAATTATATGTTTGAACAATTTAAGTTTGACATGGACCATGACTTATGTTCAAACAAGATATCGTGTGACAGAAGGATAATAACATGTTCTATTGCAAGGTTAAAATTGGACTAACGATATTTATATTATTTGGGTAGTCATAATGTCTTGCTAGAGACCAATTATGACTTGTGGGCTTTTATGGGATTAGGCCCACTGCCAACATAATATAAACCTATTGGGTCACACACCAAGAGCAAAATGAACAGAATGGATTTTATTGGGTTATTTCGGAATAAAATATAAATATAGGTATTTATATTTAATTTCGAAATTACATATTTATATATATATATTTATGCATATAAATATCTCTTATTTTGAATATGAGATAATAATATGTATTAATATATTATTTCTTATTATTTAGAATAATAAATAAATAAATATATATATATATATATATATATAAATATATGTATATATATATATATTATATCTTAATTTTGAATTAAGAGATAATATCATCATTTATCTTTTCCTAAGAGGAAAAAGATTTGAAATATATATACAGTTATATATGGGATATATGTTAATAAAAGAGTTTAACCCTAATAGAAACACTAATCACGTTATTCTAAATAACTAGGATTAGAGTGGCTGTAATCATGATCTTTGAGAAAGAAAGAAAAGAAAAACAGTGCTATCGTTCTTCTTTGAGAAAGAAAGAAAAGAAAACAGAACAGAGCCACCATTATTCTTTGAGAAAGAAAGAAAAGAAATCCATTCGCATTCAAGGGAGCTAGCACCCCTGCGACTCCTGCTCATTTGTTCGTGCGTGTGGATACCGATAGAGGACGTTCGCGTAAAGGCAGCGTCTTCAGTCCGGATTAAAGAGTTATTTCGTTCTAAAGGTTAGTAATTCAATCTCTTCCTTTTTTGAATCAATCGAATCTACTTGGATCCTGTTTCGGGTTTCGAATTTTTTCCGCTGCGTTTAATGTTAATTATTCCGAGGAAACTCAACAAATATGAGTGAGAAACCATGCAAAACATAATAAAATAGAACATTTTCGATACACAGGGAAGGGTCGCGCTCGCGACGTCCCGTCGCGCCCACAACAGAGACGAAACTTGCCCTTAGTCGCGCCCGCAACAAGCATAACGCTCGCGAAAGGCAACTGACAGGTCTCTGTCGCGCCCGCGACAAGCATAACGCTCGCGAAAGGCAACTAACAGGTCTCTGTCGCGCCCGTGATCGAAATCGCATTCGCGACAGAGGGCAGCAGGTCGCCCTCGTGCTCGCGTGCGAAAGCGCGCATGCGAGGAAGCCTGGCCTGGCAGAAGCTTGGCTATCGAGCTCTCTGTCGCACTTGCGACAGAGAGCACATCAGCCAAAGCTCGACAATCACGCCCTCTATCGTACTCGCGACAGAGTCGTGAATTCACGCCCATAAATCACTCTGACACTGCTCCTCTCAAACCCAACTCAACCAAAACTAAGCAATCAAGCATAAAACTCAACCAATTATCAAATCCATTACAAAACATGCTTATAATCATAATCATAACAATTTACACTTAATAGAAACAATTAAATTGGCAAGAATTCATAATCAAGGCAACAAACCCAGAATTAGTTCTTAACTCATACAAATCATCAATTCAACTTTCATAAGTTAAAATACATTTAACAAATCATTCAAATAACAGAACTCAACTAAACACATGCATTTAAACATACTAGACAACTCAAATTTCCAAAAATTCAAATTAAAAATCAAGCACATAAAAAAACACATAAACTCCCAAACCTCTCAAAAAACTTCAATATCCACTCCTTCTTCAAACTCAAACCTTCTCTTTTACTTTCTCTTTTCTCTTGTCAGCAGCTTTAAGCAAGAACCAAACCAACACAACTCTTACTCAAACCCAAAAATTAAAAACCAAAAATGCAGAAATTAAGGAGAGAAAACAGAGCACCCAAACATCTAGTACATACCTTCTCAAAAAAACCCAAAACCTCTTCAATTCTAGCTCAGAAATCCAAGAACACCACCTAAGAAGATATCAGCCGGCTGCAAGAAATGAAGAAAAGGAGAAGAAGAAAGAGAGAAGGAAGGGAGAACGAGACTTAGGTGAGAAGAAAGGCAAACTTTGCTTTCTTGCTTCGCTCTTCCCTCTTCTTCATTAAATGCTCCCAACCACCTTGCTTAAGTGTCAAAATCTAATAGGCTCAACTTATAAAATCCTTGGTTAAAGTCTCTTTGGTCCATGACAAATATCCGGGTTAATTTCATCCATGGTAACTAAATTTTCGCAATTGTAACGTTATGGTCACTAAAATTTGATTTGTAACGAAAAAATAACCCATCTTTTATTTTGTAATAAGAAGATCACAATGACCAGAATTTGCCTAATCCGGCCACCGACGTGTGGGAATCACGGTGAGACCCATTGCCATGTAAGAAAAAATGCCACATCGGACGTTGACTGGATCTGGGGTTAATTTCATCTATGGTAACTAAACTTTCGCAATTGTAATGTTGTGGTCATTAAACTTTTATTTGTAATGAAAAAATAATCCATCTTTTATTTTATAACAGAAAGGTTGTAATGATCAGAATTTGCCTAATCTAGCCATCGCCGCGTGGGAATTACGGCGACATCCATTGCCCCGTAAGAAAAAATGCATCGTCGGATGTTGACTAGATCCGAAGTGGCATATTTAAAAAAAATTAAAATTTTTTTACTGTCTGCCTCTTCATTCTTCTCTTTCTATCTATCTCTCTCCCTCTTTATTGCTTTCTTTATAAATTTGTCTCGCGTACTCATTGACCAAATCGTGGTGGCTTCTTCTTCTTCTTGCCTCTCTCTGTTTAGTTTTCGAAGTATTCATTACGGCTTCAACCTCACAACCATAATAAGGGATAATAATTTCTCTTTCTTCACTTTAACTAAAACGGTTTTCAACTAAAGAAAATTGAAAACCATTTTAATTGAAGTGAATGAAGAGAAATTATTATCCCTTATTGTGGTTGCGAGTTTGAAGCCGTAATGATGACTTCGAAGAATAAACAGTGAGAGACGAGAAGAGGAATGAGCCACGTCGATCTTGTCAGTGATTACGCGAGATAGATATGGAGAAAAAGCGATAGAGAGAGATAGATAAAAAGAGAAGAATGAAAAAACAGACAGTACAAAAAAAATTAATTATTTTTATAAAAAATCATGACACATCGGATCCATGTCAGCACCCAACGTGGCATTTTTTCTTACGTGGCAATGGATGTCGCCGTGATTCCCACGCGATGATAGCTAGATTAGGCAAATTCCGATCATTATGACTTTCCTGTTATAAAATAAAAGATGGATTATTTTTTCGTTATAAATCAAAGTTTAATGACCACAACGTTATAATTGCGAAAGTTTAGTTAACAGAGATGAAATTAACCCCAGATCTAATTAGCATCCGACGTGGCATTTTTTCTAACGTGACAATGGGTCTCACCGTGATTTTCATGCGCCGGTGGCCGGATTAAGCAAATTCCGGTCATTGTGACCTTCTTGTTACAAAATAAAAGATGTATTATCTTTTCGTTATAAATCAAAGTTTAGTGACCATAACGTTACAATTGCGAAAGTTTTGTTACCATGGATAAAATTAACCCCAAATATCCTTCTAATCACTTAATAAATTCTTTCCAAAAAAGACTTTAATTATCTTTATCGATTTAGTGCTCAATTGATCCAATCTTACACTTGTCCATTACAAAGATACCCTTAATTACTCAAAATACTTCAAATTCTACGAGGCTTCTTTTTGGGATGCTACATCTATTGCAACATATTTTTAGCAATTAGAGTAAAATTATTGCTTTTAATTTATAAGACAACATATTTACAATATTTTTAAATTGTAACTTTTAAAAATATATTACATCATGTTATTCAAGTTATTGCAATAATTTAACGCAATGAGAGCGGATATGTGTCTATAAAATTGTTGCAATTCAATAATTGCAACATTTTTACTATATTTCGGATTAATTTCATCGGTTATCAGTCAATTTTTACTAAGTTTTAACGTTATGATTAGTTGATCAGTTTGCTAAACTCTCAACTTAATTATATGATTCCTTTTTGTTTAGCTAAATAATTCGATGCAAGATGTCTCTGACGTCCTTGAACTCTTAAACTTTCGGATTTTAGCTTTTTAAACGAAATATATTATTGAAAAATAAGAAAACATAGAAATTATATCTGAGAATCTTAAAACACGCACGCATCCATTTATTTAATAGTCTTGGGTGAGATTGATGTTGGTACTTCTTTAAATTACATTGCCAGATCAATTAATGATATTAAAAATCAATTAATACAACATATAATATTTGCTCAAGCCAAGGTATGCATAGATCAAGTCAATTTTCTAGTTGGCTTACAGCTTACATTAGGTCTATATAGATAAAGTAAATTCTCTCATTGACTTACACTTATCTATCATTGTATATTAACTTGGTCAATAGATAAAAAACTTAGGCTATGTTTGGTAAGAGTGATTGTATTGTAATATAATTGGAGATTGCAATGGATTAAAAAATATATTGTATTGTAATGTAATGTAATTATGATTACATTACTATATTTGTTTACATTAGTAATATAATGTAAATATTAATACATTTCTATATTTGGTTAGATTATATACATGTATTGAAATATAATTATATTTATAATTATCAACTTATTTTTTATATAATTATTTTATTTTTTATGATTATTTTATATATTTATTATATTATGATCTCATATAAAAAATGCAATTATATTAAATTGTACTAATTCATATTAAATTTTAAACTTAATATTTAAAGTAAAATTAACATTACAATTGTAACTATAAACTATAAAATAAATTGTTTCATAAGACTCAAACTATCAATGCTCAAATATCCCCACTAAGTAAACTTTTTACCCAAATCTCTTTCTCATCATCAGGTATAATAAAAAATATATCAGTCGTTTCACGATCACAACCAATTTTTCTTGTTGCCTGGTGTCTCTCACGCATACTCAAACCACTCAATTTTGTCAACTCACTGTTGATCATCAATCTCTTCTCATGTGCATCGCCATCTTCTAATGCTCGACTAAGTCTATCACTAACTTTTCCAATTTTCATGCTAATAATAGAAGCCGAATCTTTAATAACTCTAACCAAACTTGAAATACTTTCACTTCTACTCCTTTTTACCTTAGAACCCTCTTCATTAGTCTCAAAAAATGAAGCAGAATCAATTGGAATAGAGCTTACTTCATTTTCATTAGCTTCATTCATTGTTTGTTTTTCCAACTCCATAATATCTACAGCTGTTTTAACATCTTTTCCAGTAGCACGATATTTTTCAAAAACAATACAGAGCTACTCATAAAATGGAAATGATTTGAACCTGAATGGTTCAGCATCCGAATGACTCTACAAGAACATACAATCATTCTTAGATTAAAAATATTTAGATGTAAAAAAATATTTTCACAAAAACTATAATGAAAAGTTTATAACCATACCTTCAAATATTCATCCCAAACTGCATTTTCTGCTGTAATACATTTTCGATCTGAGTTCCAACCAAATCCACTGCAATTACAACTAGTCAACATGTCATGCACAACATCAAAATTGGCTTTTAAATTTCTCACTTTTGACTCGATGTGGGGCTTCGCTTTAATTCCACTATTTGGTAATTTTCGCTTAAAACTATCTTCCATAGCATTAAAATGTCCAGGTTTGAAACATTTTTCAGCTTTAAATTTTTCAGTATTATGTAACTTGAGAAGAGTTTTAACTAGTTTCGTCTCTTCATCAAATGTCCATATTCTTTTATTAGTTCCTGGTCTTTTTGGCTTAATAAAACCTGAAGATTTACCAATGCTTGACATTTCTGTAACACAAAAATCAGCAGCAGCAGTCTATATAATTGAAGTATATAAAGAATTCAGTGGGTAGTATGTGATAAAAAAGTTAAAATTCCTGTTAGAAACTTGCAAAAGAGATCAGTCATCCTGTCCCAGAAATCATTTGTCAAAACTTGGCCACAAACACTGAAGCAATCACCCAAAAATTTGGACCTGAAAAAGAGACGCACCAAGCTTCACAAAAGAATCATATTGAAACAAATTTCTATGCATTCCGGTGACATAGACAGATGGATGAATAAATAAAATGGGTAGTAGAACCCAGTACAAAAGGATGACAGGTAATGTAAAATTACTATAACAAGAAAGACACATAAAAAAGGCTGTCCACTAAATCAGAATTACTTCTCTGGCTTTCCAGTAGCAGCTTTGACTGAACTTTGTTGATTATGTACATTTTATCTGATCAGTCTGCAGAAGATCCAACGGAAGGAAACTCATGTTTTACTTGTTCTTTTATTCATAATGCTCATGATAATGTTCTTTTATTCAAAGCAAAACCAATTAGGCAAATAATTCTTGAAAGTTTCCACAACCAAAAGGCAAAATTCTTTAGTAGATAACTTCCGTTTCAAACACTTAATTAAACCAAGTTATATTATTTTTTCTTCAACCCACACACAGTAATGCACACTTCCGTAAAAAGCTTATAGTCCCTTTCATACACTTCAAAAGAAAGATAGCGCACACATCAAATGAGAGAAAGCAAAAGATTTTTCATACTCACAGAGCAGCTTCGTAACACAAAAATATCCATGATGATCTGGAGACGTTGAAGCCCGTCTCCAGTTGAAATTGCTGGGCTAAATAAGGGTCCTTTTATATTGCCTTTGTTTTTAAAATGAAGAAAACATGCTCAATACTTCTATTGGAAAGATTATATAGCATTTGCCTAAAAATTCCTAAAGGATTATAAAATAATTTATAAACACAATGTCACTAATTCAGATGTATGTACTCGGTTCAAACTCAAATTCTAGATTCTCAAATTATAAACTCATCATATTTATTCAACTAATCAAACAAGCTTATTAAGCTAGTCAAGTAACTACTCAGCCAAGAAGGGGACATCTCAAATTGGATAATAGACTCATAAAACTAACTAAATTGAGAATTAGAACTACTAAAATTAACAGTAATAATTCTGCCAACACACAAATTACCATTTACACAACTTAGTTCACTCTTTCTAATGCACAAGCTTAGCAATTCTACTCCAATAATTCACATAATATAAATTCACCATTAACTACATAAAGCAGCCAAACCAAATTGGCAATATAGCAGCAACCAACATCAACTAACAATTCCAGAATTTCACACAAGTTTAAATATACACACATGGTATCCAGAATTACCTAAAGCAGGACCTATTTATCCATCAGTTCAATCAAATAATCCACTTAAATCTGCATCTCAAATAATAACACAAAATTCAACCATACAAAATATCAAGAATTTTCTTTACTTGCACATTTTTATTTATAGAAATTAAGGAGAGATAGCTTTAGTCATAAGACAAATTGACAAGCATTAGGCTGCAAAGAAGAAGATAATTACAAAGAGAAACAACCGAATAGAGGTGATGAAAATTCTAAATCACGAACACCATATGAAGAAAAAACTAAAAATACCCAAAACAGATGGGCAACAAATTCGACATCTGAAAAATCAAACCATCAAATAGATTTCTGAAAAACCAAAATCGACAAAAAAAAAAGAGAAAAAAGAAACACGATTCATCTTCTCACAAGACTGAAATCAAAACCATAAAAGAAAAGTCTAGACAAAATCGATGGGTTACTTACCTTTAAAACGAGAGGAAACAGTTTAGGTTTCGATCGGCAGCAATGGTGATTCTGATGGTGGTGAGACCATCGATGGTGAGGTGAGACCGGCGATGGAGATAAAGGAGGCGAAAGAGGTAGGGAGGTGAAGGAGCTGAATTGTAATGACAAATACGATACAATTTGATTGGATTAAAAAATAAATTGATAAATGTATTGAGTATTACTAATGTATTTAACATTACAATACAGTATAAATATTTTATATCAACAAACAAAGTATTGATTACTAAGTTAATTACATTACAATGCAAACCTCCCTACCAAACATAACCTTAATGTAAACAAGAAAAATTCAGGATTTTTACTGATAGAGTGATGCATCAGACAGCCTTGGTGTCGGAATAGCAACAAGAGGATTCTTCAACTTCAAAACAATCCCAAACTTCTCAGTAAGATCCAAACTTTGGCCTTCAGGCAATGTCCAATCAAAAGAATGCAAAAGGGTAGCAAGTGAATACATAAACATCTTTTCAGCCATAGCAATGCCAGCACAGATTCTCCTTCCAGACCCAAATGGGAAATAACTGAAATCATTACCACTATAATCCCATTTAGTGTTCAAAAACCTTTCAGGATTAAACGCCAATGGATTTTCCCAAATAGAAGGGTCTCTATGGATTGCCCAAACATTAACAAAAACTCGAGCACCCTTAGGAATGGTGTAGCCTCCCACAGTGCAAGTCTCAGCTGGGCAGTGAGGGACTAAAAGTGGCAATGCTGGGTGCAATCTCAGTGACTCTTTCATTATTGCATATAAATATGGCAATTGATGAATGTGATTCTCTTCTACTATGTTGTTTTTGCCAACTACTTCTTCTAACTCTTTCTGAGCTTTTCTCATTACTTGTGGATTGTTCATGATTTCTGCCATTGCAAACTCTATTGAGTTTGAAGATGTGTCTGTTCCACCCACTATCATATCCTGCAACAAAGAATACACACCATCACATTATGTATAAGGTTCTCACTTATTTGAAGGGATGAAAAAAATTAAAAATTAAAAAAAAAAAGATGAAAAGAAAAGAAAAGAAAATTGGGTTAATCGAAAAAGCAGCTCCAAACTAAGGTAGATTTTCTTATTTCAATTTTCTCATAGGTTAAAGAAAAAATAGTATAGTTGAAACAATATATTTTTTTTCTAATATAGTGGCAAACTAGGAAATAATAATTCACAATTCTTCATAAAAAGGCACAATAAATATGGACAAATTAAAAAAATTAACAAAGTATCTAGAATGTAAATAAGAAATACGGATTATATCATATAGAACAAATTAAAAAGAAATCAAGTTTATTTATATATATATATATATATATATATATATATATATATATATATATATATATATATATATATATATATATATATATATATATATATTCTTGTACCTTAAGAATTTTTCTTTTTTCTTTTTTTTTTTATTTCTTTCCAAAAATTATATGAGTAATACTTAAAATATATAAGTTATATATTTATTTTTATACCTTGATTTTTTTTTATTTCTCCATAAAATTTATAATACTTTAAAGTATATTTAAATTATGTCATTTTTCTTCATTATATAAAATAATATTTATATGAAATAACCAATTAACCTTTATATATGTTATTTTTATTATATATATTAGCGTTTATATCTTATTTAATATTATTTAATTAGATTTTCTTATATTTTAACATTTAATTTTATTCAATATTTTTCTTTTACTTACAATTAAACATACTAATTTTCAACAAATATTAAATCTATTTTATAATATTAGTTTGAAGAATAATGAAAGTAGAACCATTTTTTTTAAATAATGAAAGTACAACATGAATTTTGACTACTATATTATATTTATTCTGTAATTTTTATTTTAAATTACTTTAAATATTTGAAATTATATTGAATTTTAACAATTTTTTTTATAATTATATGTTAAAAAATTTAGTGATTAAATGAAAAAATATTGATTAATCAAATTATAAAAATTAAAATTAATGGACTTATTAATTCTTTTTAATTGACTAATTAATATTTATTTTTAAAAAAATTAATATTAATAGACTGAATAAAAGAATTGCTAATAAATTGATTGAATAGTAAATGCCCATCTCTATCTATATTATTAGAAAATTGGTTTTGTACCCTGTGACTAATAATTAGAAGAATCATCATTAATTTTTTAATGGTTATAAACAAAAAATAATGGATGACCTAATTATTGAAACCGCAAATCCAATAGACTATGCGCATTATGATCTCTAGTTCCTTGATTGAAGTTTAATGCAATTAGGCAAGTAGTTTTCATTGAATTTAATGCAAAAACATACCATGAGCAAGGCTTTGAGGTGAATTATGGTGAATGGAGTCTTGGCATCTTCTTCATCTTTAAGTTTCAACAAAAACTGCAAAAAGTCTTTACTGTTTTTCCCACCTTCACCATTCCTATCCATCTTTAACCTTTTCTCTATCATACTTTCAAATATCCCATCAAACTGTTTTGCCAACCTAATCATCTTCTTTCTCAGCCCTTGCAAATCAAACCAACCCAAACCCGGGAAAAAATCCGATACATTCGGCTGACCCAATAGCTCTGTCATATCCGCAACCACTTTCCTAAACTCAGCACCCAAACTATTCCTCTCTTCCCCCTGCACTGTCCCACCCCACATCATACTCGTTATAACGTTTAAAATAGTTAAAAAAAGTTGCTCTCCAACGTTCACCGGCGACCCGACCCGACTATAAATATAACCCACTGTCTGTCGGACCTCGTGGCGGCGAAGGGCGTAGACGGAGTCTAAGGTGTTGTTGCTAAGCATTTTCAGAACACAAACTTTTCTTAACATTCTCCACTGAGGCCCATATGGGGTCCAAACAATATCGTTGCCGCCGTACGCGGCGTAGCGGGCAACGTCAGGAACATCTCGGTTGGCAAAAGTGGTGTCGTGATCTTTGAGGACTTGACGGGCTAGAGAGGGAGAGGTGATGACGATGCCAAGCTTGTATCCAAGCCGGAGTTTCAAGATTGGCCCGTATTTACGAGCAAGCCCGGCGAAGTATGAGTGGAGATCCGGGTCAAGAGAGGCCAAATTGCCGACCACCGGGAGGCTCTGTGGACCTGGCGGCAGTGGCGAGGTGCCTTTCTGGGAATTTGTGTATAGCCATGTATACCAAAGAATTGCAAAAATGGCACAGAGAGTAAAGATATTGATTGTGGGGAAATCGGTGCCAAGAAAATTTCCAAGAAAATTGGTGATGGTGGCCATGGCGGTGTGTGTGTGTGTTACCGATGCACACGTAGGTTAATATTTAAGGTAATGAAATTGATAAAGAAGAATAAGAAGAAGACGGCAATTGATATAGTACTCTACAAAAGGGTCCATCCGACTCAGAGTAAAGACAACAAAGGATCGTGCTGTGTGGCTCCAATAAAATCCAATGGGATCTTTTCTTGTTTTGAATTTCTTGTTTTTGTATCTTGGTACTTAATTTATCCCTTTTTTTTTTGGATTTCAATGACTTCATCGATTCTTATTTCTTAATATAAATATACCATGAATAATTGAATATACAGTTTTATCGAATTAATTTTATACTTTATGAATATCATGAAATAAGATAGAAACTTAAAATATAAGATATAAGATTAAATTTTTCTTTTTCTTATTGAAATAATGGCAATTTTTGATTTCTTATAAAAGAGGTCTAATTAGATTTTGAATTTGAAAATCATAGTACCGTAAAAAAATAAAATTTATACTTTCATTTTATAATTTTTGTCCCTTTTTTTCTTTTTAGTCTGCTTCATAATATTATTTATTTTCTTTTTTACATTATGGTTAATTTATAAATTATCCATTATATTTTTATTTAATTTTATTTTAGTACTTGCAATTTAAAATTCTCGTACTATGTTATTAACTATAATTTTATAGTTTAAATAATATTTAATTATTTATTTTATATTTAAAATAGGTAGTCATAGGAAATTTTTTTTATCTCATAATTATAATAACTATAATTTTTAATATATATGAAAATTAAAAGTAAAAAAAATATATCTGATGAAAACAAAATTGGACACAGTTGAGACCTGGGATATATTTTGACAGATTTGTAGCCAATAAAAAGGATTTTATTAGGAAAGAGAAAAAGCCAGTGTTAAATTAAATACCTACATTAAACCCAATAATTCAATAATTCATACAATAAGAAATTATATTTATATTAATATTTTAAACTGGGTTGTGAGTAAAGTCCCCTGTCTGCCTACTGAATATGCCACAACAATGCACATGTGCCTCGAAAGTGAAAACAGAACTTTGTTTATTATCAAAAAGAAAAAGAAAAGAAAAAAAAGCAAAACTTTGTTTAAGAAAAACTTAAATCGGAGAGTTTATAAATCTGAACGTCTGATTTTGCGTTTATATATATATATATATATATATAGTTATAGTTATAGTTATTGATTTTGCTTTGATAATTTTGTATTACTTCGTTAATCGGGCGGATTATAACACTAGTTGTTTCATATAATAAGTTCGGAAAATTGGATTCAAATATGGGGTTTTTGGTTGGATTGGTTAATCTGAATTTAATTTCTCCTATTTTTTTATTTAATTGTTCAAATCAAATAGATGGCATGAATATTTTTCTTGAATACTATGTAAAATCATATTGGAATCGAAACAAATCAAATCGTAAAATTTAATTTATTCGATTTGTTATTTTTTATGTTCAATTCTAAATCTAAAATTGTATTTATTAGATTTGATTCGGTTTTTAAAAGTTTAAAAGTGATCAAATATTTTTTTTTAATGCAAATTAGACTTTCATAAATAGGATAAAAATACATGTGAAAAGTACAAATAAACTTATAGAATTTAAAAGTATATAAGATGTACAAAATTAATGAAATTGCTGGAGTATATTTATGAACTTTTTCGACGAAAATAGTGAATAATGCTAATATGCTGTGGACAATTTAGTTTTCAGCGGAAAACTCAGTCCATTTGTTATTCATAGGAAAACTCATTTTAAAATGATAAAAATTTCCATAAATGAAGACATCAAAATTTTCATAAAAAAAGACAATAAAATTTTCATAAACGAAGACAATAACTTCCAAATTTGGAGGACAAACTTGCAAAAATGAAAAAATAAATTGTATTTAATATTAGCTAAATAAACTAAATCTGTAAAAATACAAAAAAGAATTGGACAAAAATGAAATCAAATCTAAAATAAAATTTTAGATTTGAGTTTATTGAAAAAAAAAACACAAAGATCCAAACACAAATAAAAAATGGATAAAATTAAAATTGCAAATCTAAAAAGTGATCAAATATTGAAAAACATCTTTTAAGATTTGTATATTATATATATTTTTATCTTTATATTTTAACATATATAAAATATATAATCCAAAATGTAAAAATCGAACTAAATTTCAATTGGTATCGATTAGATATAATTTAGTTAGTTCGGTTTTAAAATTTCAATTTAGTTTGATTTTTCAAATAATGAAAGTTTAGTTTTCATTGTGAGCCACACTTTTAAATATTTTATTTAATAAAATTGATTTAAAAAAAAAGAGAAGAAAATGACAGCAAATCGGTAATATTCTAGAAAATGGTTATGGGTGTTCATTGACAGGTTAACCAGTTTATAAGTAAAAAAAAAAAAATCAGTCTATTAATATTGATTTTTTCAAAATACTAATAATCAACCAGTCTGTTATAATCGGTTAACCAGTCTATCGGTTTTGATTTTTCGGATCGGTTAACCACTATAATTATAAGATGAATTCATAAATAAAATTAAAATATTTAAGTTTAAGGTTCTTAAAAATTAAAATTTCTCCACTATAATATAACAGTATTGTTATTAAAATAAAAGCTTTTAGTGGTCATAAACAATTTTGTTTTAAAAAATTGACTTAATAAGTAAATAAATTAACCGGTTCATGATCACTCTAATTAGATGAACGGTTACATTTACTAATCCCAAATTAAAAAAATCAAAACTTTAAAATAATTAGGATAATAAAAAAAAGTGTAGCAAATATATTTAAAAATGCAAAATTATTAAAATAAATCCATTCAATGCTAACAACTATTTTCTTTTATTTTTTTTAACTTAACATACATTATTTTCATATATATTAAAAATTTATTTTTTTTTTAAATTCTTGAAAACTTTAGTTAATATATTAATGTTATATAACTTTTCGAATATATTTTGATTTTCATTAATGTAAAATTGATAAATCAATAAATAATAAAAAAAATACTAAATATTAATATATTGACCAATTAAAAAATTAACAAAAGTATTTTTTTAAAAAAATAAAATGAAATTGAAATATATTTTAAAGTGAATGAAAATTAAGGAATATAACTAATTAAATATAAAAAAATAAAAAAAATTGTAATAAAAAGAAAAAAATATTGAAATAAAGTTAATAAACTATTAGTTGATTATTAATATAATTGATGTGGAGAAGGGATAATCTTAGTGAGAGGCTGGATAGAGGCTTGTGTAATATGCCTTAGAGGATCAAGTTCCCCACGGCTGTTATCTCTCATCTGCCTCATCTCCATTCTGATTATTGCCCTTTGCTTATGCAGTTTTGTAGATTTTCTCCTTAAGGTTTGAAAATTGGTCGAAATACTAAATATGGATATATTTAGGGGTGAGCAAAAAAATCGATGGACTCAGTTAACTGAAAAAAAAAATCCGAAACCGAATCGATGGACTGGTTAACCGATTGTAATAGAATGGTTAATGGTTAGTGTTTTAAAAAAACTGATATTAATGGACCGGTTAATTGTTTTTGACTCCGAATCGAAACCAAATTTTTAGTTAATTTATTAATTTTTTAATAATTTGTAACAATTTATCCTAATTAAAGGTGATCATGTATTTTTTTTTCATTATACTAATTATTTTAAAGTTTTAAAGTTTTTTTAATTGGCTATTAGTAAGTATAACAATTTATTTAATTAAAAGTAATTATGGACCGATTAATATATTTACTTATTAAATATTAATGTTTAAAAATAAATTTACTTATATCCAACAATATTTTTATTTTAACGACAATAATGTTATATTACAGTGAAAAAAATTTAATTTTTAAGCATCTTGAATATTTTAATTTTATTTATGAATATATTTATAATTATAGTGGTTAACCGAAAAATATTGGGTAACCGATCTGAAAATCCGAAACCGATGGACTGGTTAACCGATGGTAATGGACTGGTTAATAGACTGAAATTTCAAAAAATCGATATTAATGAACTGGTTAATGAAATGGGGTTCATGGACCGGTTAACCGACCATGCTTACCCCTAGATATATTAACCAATTAAAAAATTAACTAAAATGTCTTTAAAAAAATAAAATGAAATTAAAATATATTTTAAAGTAAATGAAAATTAAAGAATATAAATAATTAAATATAAAAAAAATAAAAAATTGTAATAAAAACAATGAAATAGTGAAATAAATTTAATAAACAATAGAGATATTCATGTATCGGTTACCAGTTCGGTTAACCGATCCATAAACCCAAAAAAATCAGTACATTAATTTTAGTTTTTTTAAAACACTAATCATTAATTATAAAAATCAGCTCGGTTAATTTATTTTTGAATCGGTTTCAGTTCTGTTTCTCAATTAACTAGGTTCAACAGTTTTTTTGAACACCCCTAGTATTAGTTAATTATTAATATAATTGATATGGAAAAGGGGTAATCTTAGTGAGAGGCTGGATAGAGGCCTGTGTAATATGCCTTAGAGGATCAAGTTCCCTACGACTGTTATCTCTCATCTGCCTCATCTCCTTTCTAATTATCGCCCTTTGCTTATGCAGTTTTGTAGATTTTCTCCTTAAGGTTTGAAAATTGGTTGTAATACTAAATATGGATATATTTACCAATTAAAAAATTAACTAAAATGTCTTTAAAAAAATAAAATGAAATTAAAATATATTTTAAAGTAAATGAAAATTAAGGAATATAAATAATTAAACTTATTAGTTGATTATTAATATAATTGATGTGGAGAAGGGGCAATCTTAGTGAGAGGCTAGATAGAGGCCTATGTAATATACCTTAGATGATCAAGTTCCCTACGGCTGTTATCTCTCATCTGCCTCATCTCCATTCTGATTATCGCCATTTGCTTATGCAGTTTTGTAGATTTTCTCCTTAAGGTTTGAAAATTGGTCGAAATACTAAATCATTACAAGAAAATTGACTTTTAACGACCAAAATTTAACGAAGGGATAAAAATCCGGTCGTTAAAATATACAAATAACGAAGGAAAATTAATCCGGTCTTTAGTTCTTAAATTTTATTGTTATATAACGAGGGGATTAAATCCGGTCGTTAAAACTCAAATTTTATTATTATTTAACGAGAAAATTATTTTCGGTCGTTAAAAGGCATAAAATCCGGTCATAAAAATTTATCAGTAGCGAAGGGAAATAAAGTCGGTCGTTAATGTTTAAATTTTATTACCATTTAACGAAGAGTTTAAATTCGGTCGTTGAAATATTATAAATCCGGTCGTTACTGGTCTAGGAAAATTGGCGGGACTTCAATAAAACTTACCTCCAAAATCATTGTTCATTATTTCATTAAAAATATAACACAAAACTGCCATTCACGCACAAAACTAAACTTTTGCTATTCAAAACGTAGCTCAAAAAACAACAAACACGGCAGATGAAAAAATAGCAAAAAATCGCAAAACCCTTTTCAGTTTCCTATCTTCCAACCTAAACTTCGATCTAGGGTTTCATTTGATCTACGATTACAGGTAAGAAACAGAAAAAATTTCTTTCTCTTCTCCCTTGATACCATTATCATTCTATTTATTTCTAATCTTCTCTTCTTCTCGTCGAATAGGAAAATAGGGTATACCAACTCTGCGATGTTTTGAGGAATTGCATTTCTACTAAGCTAATCGATCTGTTATAATAGGTGAGTTCAATAAATTGGGTATTTTTGATATTCTGGCTTTTTGATTTCAAAACCGTATCTGCTATTTTTGATATTCTGGATTATTTGATTTTCAAAACCGTATCTGCTTATGTTTTTGTTGGAAAAAGATTGATTTGATTTTGGTGATATGCGATTCTTGTTCATTTTGATTCCCGTTTGTCTTTTGATTCCCGTTCTGTTTTTTATTCCCCTTCTGCTTTTTATTCCCCTTCTGCTTTTAATTCTCCTTCTTCTTTTGATTCTTGTTCTGTTTTTGATTCTTGTTCTGTTTTTGATTTCCGTTCAGTCTTCTTTTGATTACCGTTCTTCTTTTGATTATCAGTCTTCTTTTGATTCTCGTTCTTCTTTTGATTCCAGTTCTAAATGCTTTTAATTGATTCCCATTCTGCTCTTGTCTGATTATCTTTCTGCTGTTGAATGATTCTCAAATAATTTCTGATTGTTTTCAGGTTATCAGTCTTCAAGTCTTCAAATTTGCAAGGTAAAATTGTGATTTCTTCTTAAATTTTATTCTTTGACTCAATGTAATTGTTAATTTCCTTCTTTTTTGCTCAATGTCATATTCTGGACCAATTAATTTTCATGATGTTTATACGTTCTGTCTGTGGTTTATATGCTCAAAGTTAAGCTGTTGCCATCATTTTTTAGATGTTGATGCTGTTGCCATTTTTCTCTGGGTGTTCTTACTGTGTTCATGCTGTCTGTGATATGCTCAAAGTTAAGCCATTGCCATATTTGACTGGATGCCCAAACATTCTCAGTATGTTCATGCTTTATATCTGTCTGCATATTTTTCATCTCATATCTATTAAAGTCTTTCACTTTTAACTTGAAATCCTTTTCACTTTTGCTCTTTCATCTGATGGTGGATGGTTATCTGATTTAGTGGCTTATATCTTTGCCATTTTGTTGATCAATGTGGTCCAATTAATGGTATAATTTAGCATACGAAATTATTTATTATCAATAACAATCTTGAAATATGATAAAGCCTCTAAGAATGTTATCTATATTAATTTCATTTTTAGGATGCATGCATTTTATTGATTTTATATAAACATCTATATATGTTAATATATGTACCTATAATAATTACAGTAGTGCTAGACTCTAATAGGCTTATATATGAGACAAAGTCAAAAGTCCCCTCCAAAACTGGGGAAAAAATAATTTATATGAAAAAATAATAAAATTATAATAATACCACTAAACTTCAAACTTAAAAATAGAAGTCTAAACGTTGTTTTTGAGATCCGAAATAGGCTGGTACGGAGGGCAAAGCCTTTATAAGAGTCGACCGGCTCGGAATGAGCTTTCCGAAAACATATTATAATAAGCAATCGGACACTTGTAGCAAAAGTTATAGCAAAACTAATATTTACCGTAAAAACAAAAGATATTAATGATAATTGAGCCATTTACCTCGCTCCAAATATTGAAAACCCAACTAGTCTTCATCGTAATTTTTATACTAAACACTTTATTACCATAACCGTATTTAAACAACAAATCTGTTGAGTTTAGTGTAAGATTATGGGGTAATTTTGGGCAAGTTTCTGCTATTTTATTGGTATACTGTAGGCAAGTGTGAGGGATTTGTTAGAGTAATAAAAAATTGGGTTTTGGTCTATGCTTGGCAATAAATCGTTGTTATATGAATGTATAGCTTTCGAAGAAGAGCTCAGCGTATGCTTTGCTTGAAGGAAATTGCTGAGAAATATAATATTATATAACTTATGAGCAGGATCACATTCAGCTTTTAATTGAATAATTAAAAATTAATTAGCTTGTTGGGTTAGTTATGTTGTGTGAGATAACTAAATTGAAGAAAACAAGTGGAGTATTATGGACAGCCATATACAATCAAAATATAAAAAGCTAATTCCATAATCTGATATGTGAGGGACTATAATTTTGGCTTGAGACTCAATAATAGAGCATTATAGATTGCTAAATGATCCTACTGGACTGCCTTTGGCTTGGTACTCTATTTTTTTTTTCTCAACAGACAGAACTTAGTATCATTGTAAAATTTAAATTTTTAAAGTTACTCGATTTTAGGTGTATGTGTTTCATTAAAGAAATATTAATTGCAAATATTTTTTAACTATTGGCTACCAATAGTAATTTGATGATGGTTTTGTGACAATTTTATTGTTCACCCTTGCAGTGCAAGTACTGAATTCTAGAAGTGATACAAACAGAATAGCTTCAAGTAATTACCATAATCAAGGTTTTAATCTTTTCTCTTTTTTTTTTCTCTTTTTTCCATGTCTTTGAATGAACTCCTATTGCAATACTTACCATGACTGCTTTATGTTTCTTGAGGTAATTAATTAAAGTATCTTTACAACATATAGTATATATGTTAAATTGTATCAAGAAAATCGTAACACTGCATTGCTATTTTCCATTAATTTGGACTGTTGCTTTTCAATTTTTTTTTCATTGATAGAATATTATAGAGAAGAGCAATCAAGCTAGAAAGTTTGCAATTTCTTGGTGGATTCTATCATTATAATTCAATTATAATTCAATTTACTGCCATATTTTCAAAATTCAACTTTTAATGGTTAGTTGACTTAGGAGTTGCTCTTAGCATATGCTTAAGCTGATTTACAATTTCTGCATGAAAATTAATTAATACTTTTTTGCTTCTTTTGTTTTTATCCTAACATATTGATATTAGGAAGGTTATGGCACCTAATAAGCAATGGATGCAACTTGTTCATAATCGACTTGATGATTCTTATATATCTGGGGTGCAAAATTTTTTGGATTATGCTTTCATAAGAATAGGAGACATGAACGAAATACCATGTCCGTGCGTCAAATGTTGCAACACATCTTTAGGGACACGTGATATGGTCAATTCACGTTTGATAGCATATGGAAGAGCTTTAGGGGGTAAAAAATAAGTTACACTTGATGCATATGAATTGGAGCTAGCCCATATTTATATTTTGAAGAATTGTGATGAAGTTCTGCCCTTTCTCGAGTATGTACATCCAACAAATTATTTCTATTTATCTTCGTTACTATACATTTTTCAATTGAAGTTATACATTGTTGTACTGTAATTTCATACAGGGAGTTCTCAAAAATTCAATCTAATACCTCTCAACACATTTTTGATTCTGCATGGAGTCTCCAATTCATTAGTTGGTTTAAAAAAAGGTTAGAGTTTAGTTGAACATTTCTTAGTTTTTTTTTTTGCCTCTTCTTAGTTGCTTTATAGTTATTGTTAACATGATTTTGGCAGGCAATAGAAATGCATAACCAACATGATAATAAGATGACAGTTGATTTATTATCATTGTCACGTGGCCCTACACAATATGTGACAAGTTTCAGTGGCTACATTGTTAATGGTTATAGGTTTCATGTGCAAAGTTATGATAAATATTTGAGGACACAAAACTGTGGAGTGGTTGTTGTTGGAGAGGCGGATAAAGAGAATGGGAATGTTGATTACTATGGAGAACTTATTGAGATCCTTGAATTATAATTTCTTGAGGGAAGAAGAGTGAATGTGTTTCGATGTAATTGGTTTGATGTATATGACAAAGAAAAAGAGATAAAAATAGATGAATATGACTTCATAAGCATTAACCGTCAACGAATCTTGAAAACAAATGAACCTTTTGTTTTGGTCAATCAAGCATCACAAGTATTTTATGCTAATGATCATGCCAATAAACGTTGGCATGTTGTGCGAAAGGTTATACCTCATGATTCCTTTGATGTTGTACAAAAGAATGAGGAGGATATGGAGGAGTTTGACAATTCAACACAAATAAAAAGGAAACATATTGATGTTGTAAAATTAAGAGTCACTTTTTATCAAAATCGAGTTGTTGGTGAGCATCATGTTGATTTTTCAAGGGATTTGGGTATAATAATTCGTGATCGTAATATGTGCCCTTGGAAAGTACACTCATGGAGAGAAATTCCAGAATAAAATATAGAACACATGTGGCAAGCTGTAATTGTAAGCATTTCTAGCATTATATTTTTTTAAATATTTTTTCTTGCTTTAATTATGCCAATTACTTTGTGTGTTCAAGTAATGCTGATTGTTCTTGATAATAATGAATCAAGGATAAATTTGAGAGTGATGACATACTTGAGCAACGTGAGCATGTCGTGAAACATATGAGAACCTTATGGAACAACTGGAGAGGAGAGATGCATTTCAAAAATGTGAAGTCTAGGTCACTTCATGAGGCTATGAAAAATATACCAAAAGGGGTGGAAAAGAATGATTGGGAATGGTTGGTCAAAGAGCACTTTTTTAGCAAAAAGTTTCAGGTATGACATAATATACTTTTCTTTTCATATTCAAATTACAAATTTACATGTTATATTATTAATGTAGGAAATAAGTAAACGGAACTCCATTAATAGGTCCAAGTTGAATATGCCTCATCGTACAGGCAGCAAGCCTTTTAGACAGATTATGTATCAACAGGTGATTTATCCTTCTTAAACATTATTAGAGAATTTATTATTACTTTTGAAATTTCTCATTTATTAGCCTAATTCTGTTGTGAAGGGAGGCAAAGATGGTAACCCACCAGACTTGGCTACCATGTTCTTTGAGACCGGCAAAAAAGATGGCAAACTTGTTGAAACTACCACCAATGAAAGATATGTGTGTGTGATTGATTTGATTTCCATTATACTGTTTTTTATTTGAAATGTTGATACATTTAAAATTATTGTTGTATTTTTATAGACTCAAATTCAAGAAGTTGTGCAATCGGAACCTTCTCTTTCCAATATAGAGGTAGCAGAAAAAGTCTTTGGACCTCAACGAAAAGGTCATGTTGCGGGATTTGGTGGTGGCATAACCGCAAGGCATTTGAAAGGGACTGGTTCATCAAAAGAGGCATTGTTATCTAAGCTACACAAAACTGAAGAAGAAAACCAAGAATTGAAAAGAAAACTCGATGCCTTTGAGGGTAAATTGGCACGACTCGAAGCTGCAATCTTGGTTCAGCAATCTAATGTCTATTCTGAATCACCATCTTCAAGTGAATTCCCAGCAGAATGAAATATTTAACAGGTAAGTACGCAATTCACATTATGAAACATTTCATAATTTCTTATTTCATGATTGTAATTATGCTTTACAGTTTTTTTCTATATTTTATCTTTGTACATAATTTACAAGTATAGTTAGTGAACACTTAATATGAATTGTTGAGTATTTATGTGGCCATAATATTGTTAAGAACAACTTTGTTATAGATTCAATGTAGAATTGCAAGATTTATCAATAATTTTGGAAAAAGATGTTGCATTTGATGTGAATGTTGTTTGGCATGTTTCGAAGATGCTATTTTCAATTGGTTGTAAATTGGTTAGTCCCATATACTTGTTTTATGGTATTGAAAATTTTAAATTGAACTGCTATGGAGATATGGATGTCACTACATAAATAAATAGAATATTATTGTATTGAAAAGTTGGTATGAAATAATTATTTATAGTTGATAGTTGATGTATTATCATAGTATCCTTGTATTTTGTATAACTGATGTAAGTATTGAGTGGACGATATTTGTAAATTATTATATGAGTGTGAATGAACCTAAATTGGAGGATGGGCAATCTTGTGTTGGAGTATGAATTGGAGAAGGGTGAATAAAGATATTCTTATTTGAAATGTAAAGACTTTCTGTTTACAGGAGGATAGGCAATATTATAGAGGAATTAACTCTACCGAAATTTCGGTAGAATTGGGTGGCATATTTTTGTTTTGAATAAATAAATAGTAAAGTTTAATAGTTGTAGGATAGTTGAAAAAAAAAACTTTACTCGGATTTTATCAATAATCTTAAGAGTAGTTTTAAGATCGAGTTATTGTACAGTGTCGTTGGAACCGTTGTGTTTATATATATAGTTTAAGGGTGTTACAAATTTAGTATCTGTAATGGATTTGAAGTCAAATTTTTTGTTCATACAGTTGTCTCCCCATTTTAATGTAAGTTGTATTCTATTTTTTTTATTATTATAATGACATTATACTTATGATTATTTTTTACATTTTTTTTTTTGCAGCCCTTTTCATTTTTTGGATATTTTGAAGTGCATATACAATTACACTTGTTGGATTTTGGATATTTTGAAGTGTATATATAATTACACTTGTTGGGAGATTTTGAATATTTAAGGTAAATTATATTCAATTATTTGGCCTTTTGATTTATTGTTTTTATGCACGAATTTTAATTATAAATTTATGTTTTAAATTCTACAGGTTTTTAAAACAGTGGACAATGAAGATATAAGGTTCATTATTCATTCTTTTAGAATTTTTATATTCTAAGGTCAATAAAAAATGATATAGATAGGGGCTGTTTTTATATTTTGTAGTATATGATACAATTTTGAAATATCGATATATTTTGTATATGGTATTTTGCAATCTATGACAAAACTATTTATTATAATTTTGGATTTATATATGTGTGTAAATGATGTGTACATGTAATAGTCAAATAAAATATTTTATTTATTATGAAAATTATTAATTTCTGAATTTTCTTTGAATGATGAAAAATTCATGACTATTTTTAACTACCGAATATTTTTTCATTGATAGTGAATATAGCGAAAATAAAAACTTGTCGGTCAAAAGTATCCTCAACGACAAAAAACTTCTTCATTGAAAGCAAATAAAATGAGCAAAAGGAAAATACGATTAGTAAAACAATATTTGTAACAAGGTTGAAAAGTGAATATAATTATCGAAATAAAAATCTAGTCTCTTTAACGAACTAAAATCCCTTCGTAGAAAGTGAATATAATTAACGAATGAAAAATTCGGTCGCTAAAACGTATCTTTCACGACCTAAAATCCCTTCGTTGAAAGTGAATATAATTAACGAATGGAAAATCCGGTCGCTAAAAGGCATTTTTAACGACCGGATATCCCTTCGTTAAAAGTGAATACAATTAGCGAAAGGAAAATTCGGTCGCTAAAAGGCATTTTTAACGACTGGAAATCCATTCGTTAAAAGTGAATATAATTAGCGAAGGGAAAATCCGGTCGCTAAAAGGCATTTTTAACGACCGGAAATCCTTTCGTTAAAAGTGAATACAATTAGCGAAAGGAAATTCGGTCGCTAAAAGGCATTTTTAACAACCGGAAATCCCTTCGTTAAAAGTGAATGTAATTAGCGAAGGGCAATTCCGGTCGCTAAAAATCACTTTTCAACGACCGGAAAAGTTCCGGTCGTTAAAGGTATTAACGACCGGATGCAATATCCGGTCGTCTATACGTACCTTTAACGAAGGGGTTTTTACCGACCGGATTTTTCGGTTGTTAAAGGTTTTTAACGACCGGATTTTAACTTTTAACGACTGGATTTTTCTTCGTTAAAGAGCATTTTTCTTGTAGTGAATATGGATATATTGACTAATTAAAAATTAACTAAAATGTCTTTAAAAAAATAAAATGAAATTGAAATATATTTTAAAGTAAATGAAAATTAAGGAATATAAATAATTAAATATAAAAAAATAAAATAAAAAAAATGTAATAAAAAAAAGAAATAATGAAATAAAGTTAATAAACTACTATGAGTTGATTATTAATATAATTGATGTGGAGAAAGGGTAATCTTAGTGAGAGGCTGGTTAGAGGCCTGTGTAATATGCCTTAAAGGATCAAGTTCCCTGCGGCTGTTATCTCTAGGGATGCTCACGGGGTGGGGATTCCCCGTCCCCCGCGGGGACCCGACCCGAAAGGGGCGGGGAATCCCCGAATTTTTCCCCCGCGGGGGCGGGGATGGGGGGGAAAAAATCCCCGCCCTTGAATTCGGGGCAGGGACGGGGAAAGGGGTCCCCGCCCCGAAAAAAAATTAAAAAAAAAAAAAATATATATATATATATATATATATATATATATATATATATATATATAATAATAATAATAATAATAATACATTAATAATATATATATATATATATATATTTATTGATAATACATTAATAATATATTAATATATATATATATATATATATATATATATATATATATTTGTAATGTATAAATTGTAAGGAATATTTATAAATATTTATATTTTAATTGTATAAAATATTTATATTTAAATTATATGAAATATTTTTAATTTTAAATTATTAAATTTTATAAAATATTTTTAATTTGGATCAAAAATGTCCATCAAATTAATTTTTTTTATTAAAATTCAATTTTTTTTACGGGGACGGGGATCCCCGTGGGGAACGGGGATCCCCGCGGGGGCGGGGACGGGGGGATTTTCCCCCCGCGTCCCCAGCGGGGGCGGGGACGAGGAATCCCCGCCCCTACGCGGGGCGGGGACGGGGGAGCCACTCCCCGCCCCCACCCCGCCCCGTGAGCATCCCTAGTTATCTCTCATCTGCCTCATCTGCATTCTGATTATCGCCCTTTGCTTATGCAGTTTTGTAGATTTTCTCCTTAAGGTTTGAAAATTGGCCTTTTAGATTGTTGCTGTAATGCCCCAATACCCCTTAGGGAATATAGGAGCGCTACACATAAACTATACAATTTTAATCTTGTAGGATTATCTTAATTATATCACATTAATCAAATTAATAAACCGTATAATTATTATTGTTATTATTTTTTTTATACTCTTGAAATTAATATTGTTTGATTACTTAAACAATGAATATAATTTTCATAACAAGTCATACATATACATATACAAACTCTAAAATATTTACATCATATTTACATTGCACAATTACAATATCATTTACATGTTCATTATACTGTTCATTACAAAAATATATATATCAAAAACAAAAAGACTTAAATCTTCAATCCTAATGGCCTGCAAATGATGACTCAATGTTGGCACATCCAAAAACTCAAAAACCTATACGAGAAAATATTCGCGCTGAGCGAAGGCTCAGTGGGGAGAAAACAATTCAAATGACTTCTTACGACGTCACAATAATCATAAAATCATATGCCAATATCAATGTCACATAATAGCATTCATTATGAATCATACACTCATATACTAGCATTCCAAGGATCACTAAGTCATTTATACAATGGTCAGTAATCACTTGTCATTATTATGCAATTATTTCACTTCAATCGCCTGAATTCTTATCAATAATGGATAAAGGGAACAATCATTAGATACTGACAAGCAATATCAAATACTAGGAGACGTAAGTCTCGAATCATTAGGATACTAAGTGGTATCAAACACTAAGCACCTTTCGGTGCGAATATTAGGTAGCTGCAAATACTAACCCTTATAGGCATGCCTATTTGTCCACTATTATGTGAAATGCAGGCTCTCTCAGACTTTTATCACTTAATAATATCATCACACCAATAATGGCATATGCTTGATAATGAATACAACAATCAACTTATTTGTAGTTTTACTTGGGAAATACGAGATCATTTTCATTAATTAGTTATTACTCTTAACCCTATCCACTTATTTTTCTAAGTGGTGGCCATTCATATATCTATTACATAACCCAAAACATGTGTTCAACAAGTGTTGGAAACTTCCGGTGAAGTTCGGGTTCGATTCTAGAAGGAAAAGGTACAATTTAGGTTGAAAATTGAGGTCACACGACGGTCAGACATTCTTGACCGCCATGTGAGGTGCCAAAATGGGTTTTTAAGTGGCATAATACTTTACATGGTGGTTAGGAATTCCTTACCGCTGTATAAACCCATGCTGCCTCACAAAGCACAAGGTAGAGTCTAGACAGACTTTTGGTTCAAACTTGTATTGGAGTTTTCATCTAGCTAGAGACATTTATAATCAAAACCATTTTTTGAAAATTTGTTCTCCTATATCTTATATTTCCATAGGAACCAAAATAAGGTCATTTGGACATCTATAGGAAGAGATATCCATAAAACACTATAGACTGCTCTGGTTGACAGGGCAGCCACCAACACTTCACTATAACCCAGAAATGAGTGATCTTAGATGTGGAATCAGGTTCCATACTCCCCATAAGAAATTTAGGTCTATATTTATAGTTTATGCTACAATTGGAATCATCCTAATTGAAGCTCTCTAACTCCAACTATAGGCAAAATAATAACTAGAGGTCAAAAGAGACCTGCACCATAATTCACCCTATAAGTTCATCTTTGCACTTTCTTTCCTTAATGACCACTTTACCAGTTAATTCACATTCATAGACATTTTAAACAATACTACCATGTTCCCAACCATCAAACTCATGCATAATGATAACACAAACATGCAAACAAACACTCCCATACCTCTTAGAAGCTTGATCTTCCTTAGTCGTGCTCAAATTTTCCCTTTACCCTTATCTTTCATCTTATCCTCAGCTACCAACACAAATAACCATCCAAAAATCATACACAAGCTAATACATAAAACTTAAATCACATGCAAGAAATTAGAGGAAAAAAGAAGATGGCCAATCAAGCTCAAAGTCGTGTCCACTTACCTTGCCAAACTCCTTTATTTCTCATGTAAGCTACCTCCACCCCAAGAGTAGAAAATGGAGACTTACACAAGTGAGAATTAACAAATGAATTGGGTTATTAGTGGTCTAAGATGGCCGGCCAACTGCATCCTCCAAAGAGTCAAATTTTCAACTTCAGTTAATGCATTCATATTTTAAATAATAAGTGTCAACTCCCTATTATCCCAATGCTTTAAGTCCTTGGTTAATTTGCCTTAAATCCCTTCCTTAAATCCATACTTCTACATACATACATTTCCACTTTTTTCTTCATTTTAATCCTTGATTTAATACATAAATCATAAATTAGGCAATTACTCATGTGCCCTCTAACAAATTCAAAAATACCAATCAAGTCCCAAATGCATTACAACTTACACATTAGCATGCATGTCATGTTCCAATCCAATTAAGGTTTACTTTGGGGCCTTACAGTTGTTGCATCTAGGCTTTTTTCTCATTTCTTTCTAGTAACTGGAGCTACTTAGTTGATTTTATGGCTTCTATTGGGGATTTCACAAATAAGCTTAAAGTTTGGAATAAAGATATTTTTGGTAATGTCTTTAGGTGAAAAAAAAAATACTCTCTTAGCTCGCATCACCGGTATTTACAGGGCCCTTGATAGGAGTTTTTCTAATTACCTTTTCAATCTCGAGGTCTTATTGAAAAGAGAATTAGATGACGTTTTTTTTAAGAGAGAAGATGATTTGGTTCTAGAAATCTATAAGTGATGGTATTGTTTGGGGGGATAGTGTTGGGTACAAAGCGAGAAAATAATTTAATACAAGATAAATTTGTAAGTGTTTTCTGCTTTGTTTTATTCAATCAATAAAATGCCTATTTAAAGGCTTACAAAGTACTGGAAACAACTAAAAATACTCAACTGAATAAAGATATTAGTGGCACAAAATCAAGCCTTATGTTAAGTGCTTAATTTTACATATTTTTACATAATTTTTCCCTACTTTGATGCACTTATTCTTAGTTTATTTTGGTGCTTTTTACTTATTTTGTGACTTTTATCATTGTAGGACCAAAGTGGTAAGAAGGGAGCAAATTTGAGCTGAATGAAGTGAATTTGGAGCAACCTTGAAGATTCAGAGAAGTTTGAAAGCAAAATAACTGATTCTAGAGTTAGCCTTGCCTAAGTCTAAGGGGCAAGGGTAAGTAGTTGTCTTGCACAAGGCTAAGGGGTAAGGGTAAGCAATTGTCTTGCCCAAGGCTAAAGGAAAACACGCAACGAAGTTTCAGCTTTAAACATTTTAAGCGTAAGATTGTCCTAGTTGCCAGCTATTCTCCAACAGAATTTTTAGGGATATTTAAACTTTATTTTAGGAGATAAAAGACAGTATTTTAGTAGAAAAATATTACATTTAATATTTTTAATTTATTTTTCAAAGTTTAGATAGGAATCAACTACATTCCAAATTTATCTAGGTTTACTCTTTTATAGCAAGGGGGAAAAATATGAATAGCATCATCTTCTCTATTTTTCTTCATCTGTGTTTTTTTCAAAGGCTATAACAGGGAGTTTTATTTCTTAATCAAATTTTATTTTGTTTTTGACTTTGATTATGTATGGCTAAATTTATTTATTCTTGTTAAAGGTTAATTCAAGGCCAAGGTTCTTCATAAGCTGTAAGATTGTTTCACTCTATTATTCTCTTTAATTATAGTGCAATGTTCATGTTACTTTCTGCAATATAGGGGAACTCCATCTCTATTATTATTTGTTTTATGTGAAATAAGAGTTCATTGTGCATTTAATAAAATAGCATATGGCCAATTGAGATTATCAAATCCGTAATTGTTTGGTAAAATCAATATTAAGTAGCAATTAGTATAATGACACTAAGAAGGGTTGTTGTATTAAGTAAATACATGATTTGGTTTAAATCAGTCTCGATAAGAAATTGGTTAACTTAGCTTGGATCTTTTTAATTCATAAAACTGTCAATAAATTAAATTTTGTCGATAAGAGATGATTGTTTATTGGTTAGGCGTTAATTATAGTCTTACTTGATTAGCTTATTAATAAGGAAAGATTGCTCGGAAGCGCTAAGCCGACAACTCTAACCAATCCATTGCATGATTTTAAAGTTATATGTTCATCTGCGATCAGTAAATTGAATTTTGAACCGCGAATACCTTTAACTGGAATTTCTCCTCAATTAATTTCGTTTTAATTAATTTTATTCTATTTTAGTTCATTGTTTTAATTCAATATTTTTAAATCTTTAGTTATTAAAATCCCCTATTTATTTTTCTTTGATGAAATTCTGGTTATTACAAGTTAAATTGATACTAGTATCTGTGGATTCGACCCTTTCTTGCCCTATTTGTAATTTAATTGGTTAGAAAAAGGTAACATTTATTTTTGGTAGTTTCGACACCCATCGCCTTATTTGACTAACAAATTACACAAGATTTAAGGAATAAAAACACACTACTGAAGGCCACTTCAAATCAGCTATGAATCATTATTCTTCAACACTCCCTCTTGATTCATAACTGCATACACTAAGTTGAGCTTATAATTTGACATGTTTCTCACACGAAAGTGACTTCGTGAATATATCTGCCAACTGTTCATGAGTACTGCAAAACTTCAAAGTTATTAAGCCATCTGCAACTATATCTCTAATGAAATGAAACCGAATGTCGATGTGCTTTGTTCTCCCGTGCATTGTTGGATTTTTTGTAATTGCAATAGTAGACCTGGTATCACAAAAAAATTTTGTTGCCTCCTTTTGTTCTTAATTCATATCAGCATGTAACCTTCTAAGCCATATTACTTGGCAAGCTGTAGAAGTGCTTGCAATAAAGGTTATAACAGGGTGTTTTATTTCTTAATCTAATTTAATTTTGTTGATAACCAAGTCTGAAATTTTGAGAGAATTATTATTTGATTCAGAAATTGAGAAAACAGTCCGAAAATTGAGGAAGGAAACTCGATAGAAAAAGAAACAAGCTGCTAGATCTTCTTGACCGCTGGAAGACAAAGTAGTGACTAATTTTGCTGAATTTTCAGCTAATATTGATGAAGTAGAAATGGTGGGACAAACTTTAAGAGAGCTTAATACACTTCCTTTAAACAGCAGCCTTTATGCATAACTTATCCAGTTTTGGACACTGCTTTTGAACTAAAATCGGGGCTGATTCACTTATTATCCACTTTTCATGACTTAGAAAATGAAGATCCTCATAAGCATTTGAAGGAATTTCACGTGGTTTGTTCATGTATAAAGTCACAAGGAGTTACTAAAAAATAAGTGAAATTGAGGATCTTTTCATTTTCATTGGCTGATTCGGCAAAAAAATAGTTGTAGAATTTACCATCAAGAACAATCACAACATGGACTGATATGGTGAGAATGTTCTTAGGTAAATTTTTTCCAACCTCCCCGAGCTACTGTAATTCGAAGGAAAATAAGTGAAATCAGACAAAAAGATGTGGAGTCACTTTATGATTATTAGGAGAGGTTTAAGAAATTATGTGTAAGCTATCCCCAATATGAAATTACTTATCAGTCCCTTATTCAGTATTTTTATGAAGGTATGTTGAGCATGGAAAGGAGAATGATAGATGTAGCAAGCGGGGGAAGCTTCAACAATAAAACTCCCAACACAAGCCCGTGAGTTAATACAAAACATGGCAGCCACTTCCCAACAATTTGGGAGATATCAAGACCCCCTAAGAAGAGTACATGAGGTAAATTCTTCTTCTATTGAAGATAAACATAATACTTTAACTGTTCTTGTACAAAATCTGGCTGCAGGTAGAACCCCCCAAGCTCAAGTGTGTGGGATTTGTGCATATACCGGACATCCACCTTATATGTGTCCTACTTTACAAGATGATTCAAAAGAACAAGTGAATATTTTAGGTGGATTTGGTGGACAGCCCCACAGAAAGTATGATCCATATTCCAACACCTACAACCTAGGGTGCCATGACCATCCAAACTTCAGCTATAGCATAAGGCAGCAAAATTCACAACAAATATTCCAATCGAGACCACCACAACAGCCTACCTAAACGGCTCCTAAATTAGGTTCATCTCTTGATGAAATTGTTCACTCTTTGGCATATAATATGCAATAATTTCAATAGGAAATGAAGGCTAATATACAAAACTTCAAGAAATAAATGAGCCAAATGGCAACTTCAATAAGCAGATTGGAATCCCAAGGGAGGCTGCCATTTTAAACAATTGACAACCCCAAACAAAATGTAAGTGCAATTATTTTGAGAAGTGGAAAAGAGCTAGAACAGCCCCTGTCCAAGAAAGGTGATCAAAAAATAAAAAAGGGAACTGAAAAACAGGTAAAAATTGAGAAAAATGTACAGCTCAAGGATGAAAATTCAGAACAGCCCCCAGTTTTGGTTATTTAGCCCCCATTTCCTGAAAGATTGTCCAAATCTAAAAAGGAGAAGGAGGAGAAAGATATCTTTGAGAGTTTTCACAAGGTAAAGGTAAATATTCCCTTACTTGATGCTTTTAAACAAATACCTCATTATGCAAAATTTCTCAAAGAATTATGTACTAACAAAAAAAAATTGGTTGGGTATGAGAAAGTAGTCATGGGTGATTTGGGTGCATCAATCAATGTTATGCATAAGTCCATTTATTCATCTTTAAATGCTGGACCTTTAGAGGAGACAAGAGTAGTAATTCAACTTGCCAATAGGTCAATTTTATATCCCGAAAGATTTTTAAAAGATATTTTTGTGCAAGTTAATGGTTTAATTTTTCCAGCAGATTTTTATGTCATTGACATGGATGATGACGACAAATCTTTGGAATCATCTGATATTTTATTAGGAAAACCTTTCCTTAAAACAACTAGGACCAAGATAGATATACATGTAGATACACTTACTATGGAATTTGATGGTGAAATAGTGCAGTTTAATGTTTATGACGCAATGAAATATCTATGTAATGTGTCTTCTATTTGTGGTGTTGATATAATTGAGCTATTAACCCAAAAAGTGTTTGAGTTAAGCAGGGATGATAAGTTGCAGATGGTATTAAGTGAAAATGTTGACAGGGGTAGCCTGGGTACACTTGAAAAAGAGCTAAGTCTAGAGGAGGATTTTCAGGAAATAGTGCTGGAATTGGGATCCTTGAAGCCAATGGTAAATGACTCCCCTCTTTTGGAAATGCCTAGTACTGATCAAAAGCTTTTACCATTTGTTTTTACAGGCATCTAAATTGGAATTGAAGGTGCTACTAGGTCATTTGAAGTATGTATACTTGGGAGAGAAAAATACGCGTCCAGTAATTATCTCTAACAAATTGAATTCAAAGGAGAAAAAGTTGCTGATTCAAGCTTTGAAGGACTATAAAGAGGTGATAGATTGGACCATTGCTGATGTCAAGGGAATAAGCCCATACACATGCATGCATAAGATCTACTTGGAGGAAATATCAAGCCTAATAGGGAAGCTCAGAGGTGTTTGAATCCACCAATGATGGAAGTAGTAAAGAAAAATTTTAGAAAATGCTAGATGCAAGGGTCATCTACCCCATTTCAGACAGTAAATGGGTGAGCCCAGTCCAGGTTGTACCAAAAAAGACAGGTGTCACAGTAGAGAATGAAAATAGTGAATTGGTACCCACTCGAGTTCAAAATGGATGGAGGGTTTGTATTGATTATAGGAAGTTAAATGTTTCAACTAGAAAAGATCATTTTCAACTTCCTTTTATTGATCAAATGTTAGAAAGGCTTGCTGGAAAATATTATTATTGTTGTTTGGATGGTTATACAGGTTTTTACCATATACCAATTGCACCAGAAGATCAAGAGAAAACCACCTTCACTTGCCCTTTTGGCACATTCGCTTATAGGAAAATGCCGTTTGGACTTTGCAATGCTCTAGCAACTTTCCAAAGGTGCATGATGAGCATATTTTCATATTACGTGGAAGACATCATAGAGGTATTTATGGATGATTTTACAGTTTATGGTAATTCTTTCCATGAATGTCTCTCAAACCTGATAAAAGTATTAAAGCGGTGTTTGGAGTGTAACTTGGTGTTAAACTATGAAAAGTGTCACTTTATAATAGATCAAGGGTTAATTTTGGGACATATTGTGTCTGTTGACCGGTGTTCAGAAAGTGTATTAAATCGGCAAGTAGTAAAGCGAGTAAAATTGTGACCCGCGAATATCGTACCCAAGGGAAAGGGATTTAAGAATTAGTTTGTTAAAATTATGCTAAAGAATATCTCAAGTTTTTCTGCTAGTTTTTGGCTTAAAGAAATTAAACTATGAAATTACTCAATCAAGCAACTTCAAATAAAACAAAACTAATAAAACTGTGATCAAATTAATTAAATGCCTGGCTAAGGAATACCTGTTCTCCCCAATAATACCATGCAATTACTCTAACTAAACAATCATATATGCAAATTCAGTGAACAACCTAGCCTATACCCTAGCCTACCATTCCGGATTCAGCTTCTTTAAAATATGCATCTACCATTATGAATTCAGTACATAAATTAGCTTCAAACAGGTCTTAAGTCCTAAGCTTAGATAATCCTACCATTCCGGATTCAGACATCTAAACCCATTTATCCTCTTCCATTCTGAACCTACTAAAATAGATTTTCACTGGTTTAACTGCCATTCTGAATTCATTAAACCAGCAGAACACTAACAGAAATAGAATAGAGCATATGTAAGTTAAATGAATCAAATACAATCAAAAGATCGTCACACTAAATCAACCTCAAACTTGCATTAGAATCAAGAACAAACAGATAAACTTAGAGAAGATAAAACTAAAGCATATGCAGAAATTAATCCAAACATAGCATTTACATGGTTATTGGGGATTCAAGGCATTTCTCAACAAGAAAAAGAACTACTCACTCATTACTGAAATAAAAACTGAAATGGATAAAGAGAAATTGATATTACCCATTTAAGATCTGAAAATGAAGTTCTTACAAAAGTATGTGGAAGTTCTTCAATCTAAATTAGCTATTACAACTTTGAATATAAAGGTAGCTATAGAATCTAAAGCTGCTAGTATATTGAAATCAATGAAAACTAAGTGTTTAAATGCTAAGAATGAAACCCTATATCTAGATTACAGAGAAAAATGAATACAAACAAAAGTTATTGAAAAATAAAAACCAGATCCTCAATTTTCACACTTCCCCTTATATATAACAGTTAAGGTTAGACGGCGGTATGATAATTCCTTACCGCCATGTAAGGCACGTTTACAATTGAGGGTGGAAAATTACACAACGGTATACAAAATCCTTACCGTCGTGTAAACAGCTACTGGACCAATCTTCAAAAGCATTCTAGTTTACATGGCGGTATAAATATTCTTACCACCGTGTAAATAGCTACTGGATAGCAACTTGAATTCCTCTTGAGTTACACAGTGGTTAGGTGAATTCTGCCCATCGTGTAAAACTCCTTCAAAACTCTGAAAATCCTTATTACACGGCGGTCTAACATTCCTTACCACCGTGTAACACTCCATGCACGTGCTTCCTGACTTTTTGTTGCTACACGACAGTATGAAACTCCTTACCGCCGTGTAAAGTACCTAAAAACTGCCAAAGCACAATAAAAGCTCAATTTAGTCCATTTAAAGATCTAAAATTATTTTAAACAAAAACAACCTAAAATAATAACTACAAAACTCAAAAGTAACCTAAAAATTGACATAAACAAAGCATAGATTTAAACTTATCATCTGTAAATGGACTTGAGGTAGATAAAGCAAAAATAGATATTATTCATGCTAGAAATGGAAATGGAAGGTACACAACAGTAAGTTCAGTGAATTTCTTGTGAAGGAAAGTACCTAGAAATGGAAGGTATCCAACCACAGGCAAGCCTCTTGGACCTAGGGGCAATGGAGCTTTTGAATTATTTGATTTCTTGATTGTATTGCACAACAAGAGCACTCCAAATACAGTTGTTGATATGGTGAGAAACAATTTGGTATCCCACCGCCATGAATACAAGTTGGAAACCTGCAGTTCTAAGGTTATGTTTGGTAAGTTGTAATGAAATGTAATGTAATGAGAAACGTAATGCATTAACAAATATAATGTAATGTAATGTAATTATAATTACATTACTATGTTTGGTTGTATCGGTAATGTAATGTAAATATTAATACATTTTTATATTTGGTTATATTATTTATATGTATTGAAATATAATTATATTGATAATTATAAACTAATTTTTTATATAATTGTTTTATATATTTATATATTTATTATATTATGATCTCATATAAAAATACAATTATACTAAATTGTAACATTGTTTTTCCCCTATATATATATATTTCATAAAAAAAAAACATTACTCCAGTGCAATAGTACTTATTAGTATACAGTGTTGGATTTAAAATTAAATCACAATTTAAAAAAATATGAATAGATTTTAATTTAGTTAAATTGATATAAAAATTAAAATAATAATATTGAATTTAAATTTCAGTATAATTCTTTATTTGAAAAAAAAAATAGAAATTAAGCTGAGTAGGGAGAAAATCAAAATTTAAAGAGAAATATTTGAATGGGATAGTTAAGAGTTCAAAATCTAAAAAATTAAATCACATGTAATGAGAAATACAATACAATTTTAAGGGATTAAAAAATACATCAATGAATGTATTCAACATTACTAGTGTATTTATCATTACAATACAATATAAAAATTTTACATTAACAAACATAGAATTAATTACTAAACTGATTATATTAAAATGCAATACTTCCTACCAAACATGGCCTAACATGTTTAATTTTAACAGCTGAATTGGTAATGTGGAAATTCTGAACCTCGACTTCATATTTAAAAGATTTTATTAACTTATTTTTAAGCCTTTAAAAAGTTGATATTTTTGAAACTTAATTCGTGCCATCCACATGAAATTCATTCATGATAATGTTCCAATCATAATTATAAATCTGCAAATAGCCATGAATGAAATAAGGAAAAAAAAAAGGTGTTTTTTTATTAAATAATCTATAATATTAATACTCTAAGCAATGTTAACCGTATGTAAGAAAACCATCTGATTAAAAAAATATTATCTTTTTACTTTTAATCAAATGGTATGCATTAGTGAATACCGCTAACACTGGTGTAAATAATCACCTATGACCTGCTCTTCGACAGTGGGTTAGGAATAGAGGTCAACATGGACCGGTACCGGTTCATGAGCTCCAAAAAAAAATCAATTCATTAATATCGATTTTTTGAAATTTCAGGCAATTAACCAGTCTATTACTATCGGTTAACCAGTACATCGGTTTCGAATTTTCGGACCGGTTAACCAATATTTTTCAGCTAACCACTATAATTATAAAATTCATTTATAAAAAAAATTAAATTGTTGAAGATACTTAAAATTTAAAATTAGAAAACAAGCATAATCCAACTAATAATTAAATATGATGTTCAAACAACAAACATAAACTAAAAATATTCTAAAATGTTATTTTCACATATATTAAAAATTTTATTTTATTTGAAATTTTTAATTAATATATTAATTTTATATAACTTTTCGAATATATTTTGATTTTAATTAATAAAAAATGATATATCAGGAAATAATAAAAAATGCTAAATATGTACATATTGAACAATTAATAAATTAACTAAAATAACTTTAAAAAAACTAAAATGAAATTGAAATATTTTAAAGTAAATGAAAATTAAAAGGATATAAATAATTAAATATGAAAATAATGAAATAAAAAATTATAATAAAAATAAAAAAAGAGTGAAATATAGTGAATAAAATATAGGGGTGTTCATTTATCGGTTTCAGTTCAGTTAATCAATTTATAAGCTAAAAAATAAAAACCAGTCCATTAATATCGTTTTTGGTAAAACATTAACCGTTAACCATAAATATCGGTTCGGTTAACCTATTTTTTGGATTGATTTCGGTTCGATTTTTCGATTAACCAAGTCCAACGGTTTTTTTGCTCGCCCCTAATTAGGAAAAAGGCAATTTTTTGGCTACGAGTAAGCAATGACAAATTTTTATGATTTTCTTTCATTTGATCGGATTGTACATATATGTGCAAATTATTTGTACACATATTATAGCACGCTCCATATTTAAATAACCTAAAATTATTTTTAATTTATTTTCTAAATTTATATAGATCCTATAAAAAATTAATTTTACCCACAAATTTTTAACTTATTTTTATTTTTGTAGGAAATAAAATGAAAAATAGTAAAGTTTTAATAACAGCAACGTATTACCAATGGAAACAAAAATCCATTGCAAAATGTGGTGGCAAATCTTTGATGCGTATTAAGTGCTTAATTTTACATATTTTCTTCTACTTTTATGCATTTATTTTTAGCTTATTTTGATGATTTTTACTTGTTTTGTGATTTTGACCATTTCAGGGCCAAAGTGGTAACAAGTAAACAAATTGGAGCTAAATGGAGTTTATTTGGAGAAACCTTGAAGATTCAGAGAAGTTTGGAAGCATATGTACTGATTTTGGAGTTAGTCTTGTCCAAGTCTAAGAGCTAATGGTAAGTAGTTGTCTTGCCCAAGGCTAAAGGAAAACGGACAGCAAATGTCAGCTTTAATATTTTTAAGTACAAAGTTGCCCTAGCTGCCAGCTGTACTTCATCAGGTTTTTAGGGATAATTAGACCATAATTTAGGAGATAATAAGCAGTATTGTTAGGAGGAATAAATTACATTTAATATTTTTATTTTATTTTCCAAGTTTGGATAGAATTCAATAACTTACCTAAATTTTCTAGGTTTTCTTTTAAAAGGGACAAGGGAAGAACGTGAACAGTAACTTTGGCAGCTGCCGCCGCCTCTGTTCTTCCATCGCTGTGTTATAAATTTATTTTGTTTTATTTTGTTTTTGTTCTTGGTCATGATTGGCTAAACTTTTATTTCTAGTTAAAGGTTTAATTCAAAACCAGGATTATTCATTATTGTGAGATTGTTTTTGCTTATTTTTCTCTTTAATTTATGTGATGTTCATGTTATTTACTGTGATTTAGAAAAACTACATCTCGATTGTTATTTATTATTTGCACAATAAGAGCCAATTGTTCATTTAATTAAATAACATATAACTAATTGAGATTATTAAATTCATAATTATTTGATAAAATTAATAACAAGTGGTAATTAATATAGCAACACTGAGAAGGGTTGCTGTATTAAGTAAATGTATGATTTAGTTTAAATCAGTCTCGATAAGAAATTGGTTAACTTAGGTTGGGTCTTTTTAATTCGTAAAACTGTCAATAAATTAAATTATGTTGATAAGAGAGGATTGTTTATTGGTTATCAGTTAATTACAGTCATACTTGATTTGCCTGTTAATAGAAAAAAATTGGTCGGGAGCGCTAAACCAATGACTATAACCAATCTATTGTATGATTATAGAGTTATGTTTTCATCCATGATCAGTAAAATTGGATGTTATGCTGCGAGTGCTTTTGACTGGAGTTTTTTTATTTTTTTTATTTTTTTTCTTTGCATTTTATTTGTTATTATTTTAATTCTATATTTTTTATTATTTATTTACAAAACCCCCCATTTTTATTTTTTATTGTTTGTTTCTAGCTATTTAAAAAATTAAAACTCAACCAATCCATATGAATTCGACCATGCTCATCACTATTTACAAAATCTTAATTAAGAGTATGAATTTTATTTTTATTGGTTTCGACACCCACCAGTGCGTACTTTTAGATAGAGGTGAGCAAAAAAATCAGTTGATGCGGTTAACCGGTTAACCAGTAAACCAGTTTGAAATCAAACCGATGGACTGGTTAACTGATTATAATGGACTGATTAATGATTAGTGTTTTGAAAAACCAATTTTAATGGACTAGTTAATGGTTAGTGTTTTGAAAAGACTGGTTAATGGTTTATGCTCATGTAACCAGTTAACCGGACCGATAACCGAATTTTTAGTTAATTTATTAATTATTCAATATGTCCATATTTATGATTTATTATTATTTTTTGATTTATCAATTTTTCAATATTGAAAATCATAATATATTCAAAAATTTATCTAATATTAATATATTAACGAAAAGTTATATCTGTGATGGATATTTATTTTCACACACACAAAATTTTTTACTTTTCAAACATTTTAATATATATAATTAATTCCTAATTGTAATTAATTTAATAATTTTAACTCTTTAATTAAAATTTTTTATATTTAAATTATTAAAATATAATATGATAAATAATATTCAATTAAAATGTAAAATGTTAGTTTTAATATTCTTATAGATAGTATTTAACACTTGTAATTCTAATGAAATATATTTCACTTTAAAAATAAAAATTTTTGTTGCAAGTAATAATTAATATTTAATAAAATTAATAAATTACAATTTTTCCATTTATTACATTTTTTTATCCTATGCATGCATATTGACACAATATTTTTAATTTATATTTATAATTTGAATATTAAATTGAATTATATTTGATCTCTAATTTTTATTTTTAACTAATATGAACATTTTAATTTTTTGTATAAATGTATTTTACAATTATACCGGTTAACCAAAATAATATTAGTTAACCGATCTGAAAATCCAAAATCGATTGACTGATTAACCGATAGTAACGGACTGATTAATGATTAATAAATTTTAAAAACTGATAGTTAATAAATCGATTTTTTGGGTCTCATAGACCGATTAACCGGTCTATGATCACTTCTACTTTTAGAGATGGATTTTTTTGACATACTTAGCCGTCAGTGTTTGTTTTAATTTCCATTAAATTCTTGAAACATATTTTTCCATCAGTAAAAGTAAATGGCTAATTTATAGTCAACTACATATTTGACCACAGATGTTTCCGTCACTAAAATGGCACAAAAATTATTCTATTTAATTTAAATATTTACCTGTTTGCAAATCTTCTAATTCTACTTGAATATGTATTTTTTTAGTAGTACAAAATTATTTTGATAATCGAAAACATTTGACTCACAACTTCACGAAACTCACCTCCAATAATCCGTCCATCTCCTTCAAACATAGCTAATAATTAGGCCTGTCAAACATGGCCCAAACCCAAACAATCCGCCCGATCCATCCAGAAAAAACTGACCTAAATCCAATTTAACTTAAAAAATGTCTACTTGGGCCAACCCAAAAACAATCCAACTAAATTTCAACCCGTTTGGACATATTTCATGTGCACAATGAGTTGTTGCTGTCTTTTTTTCTCTTTTGTTGTTGTGAGTTCTTTTTCTTGTTCACCATTTCCCCCCGGGTGAATAGTGCACCTGGGGTAGAAATTATCCCCGAAAATTAAAAATATTTTATTTGATAATCAGAAAATATTAGTTACGGTGAGTCTAGTGGTAAAATTTAGAGTGAAAATGAGTTTAAATAGTTCTCTAAAAGTCAAAAATAAGAAAAAAATCCTGGCCGTATTAAGGGATCTCGATTTGACTAAGATTTGATCGGACCTCTAAAAATAGTAAATGACTTTCAAAAATTATTTTAAGAGTATGAACAAATTTAGAATAATATTTAGAAACTTTTGACAGTGAAAAATAATTTTATAGTAATACTGAAAATTATCGAATCGGAGAGTGAACCAGTCCTGGAAACAGATTCCAATCGAGCTGAAAATTTTTTTTGAGACTTAATTTATTATTTTGAGAATTATGGAATTGATTTTAAGCTCACACATAGACAAACACATTATCAAATGGGTCAAATGGATCGGCCCACATCTCGGCCTATTTGAGTCTCTACCCGGCCTGTTTGGGCCATCCTACCCATTTGCGCCAATGTATTTTATAGTAACCGTTTTAGTATCTCATTATTATATTTAAAATTATTTTTCGTTAAAAAATGGGTTAAATGGATCGACCCATATTTTGGCCCATTTGGGCCTCCATCGGGCCCGTTTGGGCCATTTGACCCAATATTTTTTTTATTGTAGTCATTTTAGTATTTCGTTATTATATTTAGAATTATTTTTTGTTAAAAATGAGTCAAAAGTGTCAACCCACATCTCGGCTCATTTGGGCCTCCACCCGGTCCGTTTGGGCCATCTGACCAATTTGCGTATTCTTATAATATTTTTATCAGATATTTATTATTATTGTGCTGGGAAGAAGTCTCAAGTAGGGGTGTACACAGTTCTGTATCTTCCTGTACCGATCCGAAATACCGAAAAAAAAGATCCAGAACCGAATTGTACCGTTGACTTTTTTGACTAGAACTGAACCGAATTGTACTGTTAACTTTTTAACTAAAACTGAACCGAATTGTACTAAAACCGAATTATGAACCGTACTGAACTGTTCTGTACTGAATTGGACCGAAATATCCGATATTTATTAATTATTATATATAATACTAATAATTTATATATAAATATTATTTACAATTTCTATTATAACGTTATTATATAAATTTAATTTCATAATTATTTGTATTTTTTTGAAACTTTCATAATTATTTGTATTAAATATTTTAATGTACGAAATTAATATAATAAATAGTTAATAAATTAAAATAAATATTTTGATTATTAATAAGATAAATTTAATTATCATATTTATATGAATGTGCAATTAAAATAATTTGTGTTTAATTTAATTTACGTTTAGTGTTACTCAACTACTATATAATTTTTTATTTTGTACAAATATTTATATACACACACAAATATAATTATTATATCAAGAAAATTTTACTAATTAATGTAATTATATGAGTATATAATCATTTTACCAATTAATTTCATTTACTTTTAATCTCACTAGTATTTATCTATTATAAGTTAATAATTTAATTATATGTAATTAAATTTTACTAATTAATATAATTATATAAATATATAATCACTTTACTAATTAAATTCATTTTTTCTTAGTATCACTCAACTAGTACTCATATATATTTTTTGTACAATACCTATATGAGTAATTAAGCATATAAATTAATAATATAATTATATATAATATTATTATATATAATGAAATTTACCAATTCAATTCTTGTAATTATATAAATATATAGTCACCTTACCAATTAATTTCATTTGTTTTTAGTATCACTCAACTAGTACTTATTTATTTTGGCACAATACTTATACGAGTAATTGAATTGTAACTTAATAATTTAATTATTTATAATTAAATTTTACTAATTCGTATTTAATTTAATTTAACTTGAATGTCACTCAACCACTACTTAATTTTTCTTTTTGTACAAATATTTATATACATAATCATTTTACTAATTAATTTTATTTAATTTTAATACTACTTTTACATTCACCTTTATAGTTATTGACTATAATATTAATTAATAATCTTTTAACTATTAAGCCAAATTTAGTGAAATTGAGTATAATAACTGAGCCAGGATAATATATGTGGATGGATCCGAACCATATAATCAGCCGAGACTGTATATATAATTATCTTATCAATTAATTTTATTTATATTTAGTGTCATTCAATTAGTATTTTTCTATTTTTGACACAATATTTATTTAAATAATTAATGATTTATTTCAATAATCTAATTATATACAACTGAATACTTTATTATATAATCATTTTATCAATTAATTTTATTTACTTCTAGTGTCACTCAACTAATATTCATCTATTTTTATCACAATACTTATATGAATACGTAAATTAAAAATAAAATTATATATAATTATTTATAATAAAATTTTATTTTTTTTATTTTTAACGTTACTCAACTAATACTCATCTGTATTTAACACAATATTTATGTGAGTAATTGAAAATTTATTTTAATAATATAATTATATATAATTATTATATTAATAAAATTTTATTAATTAATATATAATATAATTATATGAATATATAATTATCTTATTAATTAGATATTTTTAGAGTAAATTAAGAATAAAAATTGAAAAATTTTAGTAGAAATATTTTTTATTTTAAGCTTTGGAGGGAATAAAAATATTTGAAGGGAATTGAAATATTTGGACGGAATCTGATGCGAACGAGTTGGACATTCAGTATTTAGAGCGAGTTGAACGGGGCCAATCGTCATTAATTATTGTTTTTATTATAATTTTTGCTACAGGTGTCCGTTTGCTTATTATTATATGTTTCTGGAAAGCTCGTTTCGAGCCGGTCGACTTTTAAGAAACTTAGTCCCCTGTAACAGCCCATTTCATGCCTCAAAAACAATATTTGGGCTTCTGTTTTTCAATTTGAAGTTTTAGGGGTCTTATTGTAATTTTTTTATTTTTTCATATAAATTGTTTGTTACCCTAGTTTGGAGGGGACTTTTCAACTTGGAATAAAATACTTTCGTTTTGAGATATTTTCGCTGCGTCAGAATCTGACCGGTTTATATATATATATATATATATATATATATATATATATATATATATATATATATATATAAATATATATATATATATATATATATATAAGAAAATAAAATAAAATAAAAAAACTAAATTGTGCCTGCCTCTTTCTTTTCTGTCTCGAAATCGTGTTAAGCCCCACAATTTTTTCTATCTTTTCCGTTGGTTCTAGCCTATACTTGCATTTTCTCCTTCCCGTCGCTGCCACTGTCATCTCCGCGGCTACATCTACAAGTAATAATAAGTTACACACAACTTTTGATTTTATTAAATTCGTTAATAGTACGTCATTAGTTAGTTGGAAATTTGATCAATAGGTTTGTATATAAGCTTTAATTAGGAGGATCATTAGGAATAAATTAGCAATTAATTTTATTAAATATTAGGATTTTAGGAAATTTATTGAAACAGTTTGTCCCGAATTTAAAATTTCATTAACAGTGACTATTGTTAAAATATCTTGTTCTTTTTTCATGAAGTAGATGGATAAATTGAAATATTTTCTTAAAATTGAATGCAAAATTTTATGTACTTGTTAAGATATTTTAATTATATTTGTATTTATTATTGTGTATATTTATATCGTAAATTTTTAAAAATATTGAATTATCCAAAATATAATATTGTATTGTCTTATTTTATTTTGTACCAAAAGAACCGAAAAACCGAACCGAACTATACTGAAAATTATAAGAACTGTACTGAACTGTACCGAAATTAATAAGAATCGAATTGTACGAAAATTTATAAAAACTGAAATTTCAATACAATATGGAGATTTGAACTGGACCGAACTGTGTATATCCTTAGTCTCAAGATCACATTAAAAATTATACTAAATTTTCAAAATCAGATTAAAGTTTTAAACCCATGGGTCGAACCAATCCTTCCAACCCATTTGAACATTTGACTCATTTATGATCCATACTTTTTAACCCGTTTATGACCCGTCCATTTATGATCCAACCCAAACCCGCCCAATTTGCCCCCTCTGCTGATAATTAAACTATAACTAATTTACAACCAACCCATACTACATAAGTTTGGCAAAGTAATGACAGATTCGTCACTAAAGTTCAATCAAAAATTCACAAAATTTATAAAGATGGATATTTGTGATCGTAAATTAAATTTATATTTATTTAATTCAAAAAATTATTATTGAATGCATTTAGTGATGAAAAAAAGTAATTGATAAAGCCTAAATCGTCTTTTTCTGGAGAGGGAGGAACCGACCGATCGGGTGAGAATGAACCTGCAGGAAAGAGTGCCCGGTCGGACCCGGGCGTAAGCACTCCGAAACTTAAGTTAGTAGCTTAGAGAGAGAAAGTACTTAGAGGGAGAATGCTGAGGATTTAATACCTGGAGCCATCGTTGGCTGGGCTATTTATATGAGATAGTCGAGGGGCACTCGAGTGCCTGAGGAGTGATTACTGGCTATCAGAGTAGGTGTGCGGCGAAGTGACAGGGAGCAGGTGGATGGCATGGGCGCTGCCTTGTGTCAGGCGGCTGATGGGACTGGAGGTCACATCAGTCGATCGGGTGTGTGCGCTGCCTAGGAGCTCGTGCCTGCAACTCTTGGTTGTTGGGCCTTGGGTCTTGCCAGTTAAGTGGGCCGACTGGATGGGCCTTAGAGCAAATGATATTTGTTGTGTTATCACTTGTCCCCCCTCAACAGGTCCGATCGGGCATGATTTTGCCTTTTGTAGTCCCGTTCGGATGGAGTCAGTTCTGAATTCTCCCGATCCAAAGGCACGCGTTGGCGGGATTTTTGAATTTGTGAGGCGCTTTTTCTGAAGAGATACGCTTGCTTGGACAGCTGTTTTCATTTAATGTTGCGCGTGCTCTGAGGGTGACTCTTCGTTCTGCGTACAGCCATAATGCCTTTAACACGTGGCATTCTTTGAGTGGCGATTCGGTTGGCGTGCTCCGTAAGCTTCGGCCTATAAAATGGGGGATTTCTGAAGAATTGTTCCTTTACTTTTTGCGATCCCTAGCGAAGCTCTGCCAAATTTTTCCTTGCTTTCTCTGAGTTCCAGCGAACTTCTTTATCTTCTTCCAAAAATTTTTCGAGTTTTCCCTTATCAAGTAAGTAATTTCTCCTCTTCTTCTTTTGCCTTTCTTTTGTTTTCCACTTCTCTTTGTGTTCATCCATCTAGCATTTCGAGTTTGCATTTTCCTCCCTTTTCCTTTGCTAGCGATGGCATCCAGCAGCAGTGTGACACCAAACAAGTCTTTCTTGGATGGGTATAAGAATCAACCTGCGGTTGAGTTGTGCTCCCGCTTGACAGTGGAGGAGGTGACTGAGGTGCCCGCCAAATATGGCTTTCCATTCGATGTGTCAGTGGTGACCTGCCCGAATTCTATGGCGATGTCGGAGGGGCCATTTAGAGAGGGCGACAGTGAGTGGTTTATCTGCCACCTTTGGAGTTTAGATGCCGGAATGCGCCTTCCCTTCGACGGCTTTGAGATCTCCGTGTTGGAAGGGTATGGCGTCGCCCCCTACCAACTACATCCGAACGGCTGGCGGACAGTGGCCTGTTTCAAGATATTATGTCTTCTGGAAGGAATAGCTCTGACCCTCGACCTTTCCACGCACTTCTTCTACATCTCATGCCGAAGTGACGGATCGGAGTTCTTCTTCACCAGCCGACCGAAGAAGAAACTGATAAACATTCCCACCTCGATGAAGGGTTTCAGAGAGAGATACTTCTTGGTGGGAAGAGAGGGCGGCTTCGGAGTAAGTCTCGCCCGGTCGGCTGGTGTGAGGGCTCTGAAGGATCAGGCGGCTGGGCAGCTCCTATATGAGGCCGATATCCAGAAGTTAATGGATGCTATAGCTCGGAAGGAAGGTCCTTATGAGTCTAAGGAGCTGTTGGAGTTGCTCCAGGGGACCTGCGCTGAAGCCGCCATAGCTGCCGAACGTGAGCATTAGATTGGGCTGACCACATAATCATGATCATAAAACATTACAACATGCATTACATTTATATGAAGGCCTATTTTATGGAGAACTTATCTTGTTTATTTTTGTTGCAGCTGAAATGGCCGGAGGAAGCAGTACTGCCCATGAGATGGCCAACCGTGTCGCCTCCAAGAGAGCAGCAAAGCTGGCGGCCAAGGAGGGCACCAAGAGGCGGAGGCTCGTGAAGCAGTCGGAGCTTGAAGCCATGAGGAGGCCGCCGGTCTCTTCCTCCACTGCTGCACCGCTCGATGTTGTCCCTCTGTTTGCTGCTCCAGTCGACTCGGGTTCCACTCGTGCTACCGCAACTGATTCGGTGCCCAGCGTACCCCTGGTTGTCTCAAAAACCCCAGCGTCCGGTCGGGTTTCGCGTAGGGGGCGAGTTGTAGGGGGCGAGCCCGAGGAGGAGGAGGAGCCTGGAGCTGTGTGCCCTCTCGATCTTCAAGCTCTGAGGGAGATGGCCCAGGGGAGGGCGACATGCTTAGACGAGGCCACCCAGAGGCGGATGGAGGAGAGTGCCCGGAAGAGGGTTGATGAGCTGATGACTGAATCGAACGCTCGGATAGTGGCCAAAGGGAAAGCCAGTCAGTAAGGCGAGGCACCCAAGCGGTCCGTTAGGCGCTCGGCTCACTTTGGGGAGTTTCTCAAAGAGAACTTTGGCAGTGACTGGTCGCCGAGTCAGGTGGCCGGCTTCATTTGTCGGGGTCTCCTTCGGGACGAGGACTGTAGGGAGGTCAGGGACGCCAGCCAGCTCAATAGGGAGACCCAGGCGATTAGTCAGCAATTGATAGATGTAAGGCTCTCCTCAATTTATTCTTTTTGCTTGATTATTGACATTTGTTCGGGTGAAACTTGATTACTTCTTCCTTCTCTCTTTTTTTTAACAGGCTGTCAGGAGGACTCAGCAGCTATATCTTATGGCCGGCACTTAGCGGGTGAGGACTGATGAGGGCGCCAAGGCTAGGGCGTAGTCGGATGCCCGCTGCGAGGCTGCCAGGAAAGAGGCCTCCGGCCTTCGGGTCGAGGTGGCCAAGATGAAGGAGTGATCCGCCGCTTGTCATTCTGAGACAGTGGCCCTGAGGAAGGAGGTCCACCAGAAGACCCAGGAGCTAAAGGCTCGGCAAGGTGAGGTAGACAAGCTGAAGGGTGATATCGCCCGCCTGTCTGCCAAAAATGCTCAATGCAGGCGCTTCGAAGCAGACGCAACTAGGCTGGATGCTGAATGTAGACACCTGGCTGTCGAGAACGCCAAACTGAAACTAGAGGCTGATCAGGGGCGCGGGGAGGGGGAGGCCTTAAAGTTAGCGTTGGAGGAGAAGGAGGCCTCCTGGGCCGAAAAGCTTGAAGATGAGGTTGCTGCTCAGAGGGAGTGTCTTCTTGATGAGCTGGCTGAGGCTCAGGTGCAGGTGCTTTCTCGCATAGTCCATGAAGCCGAGAGGCGCTTTCCTGGTGCTGATCTCAAGTGGATGGACAACCCGGCAACACTGCCCGATCCTTCATCAAGCGATGATGAGGAAGATGTCCCCGAGGGGGAGGCAACTCAGGAGAGGCTAGGTGGAGACCCTTCGCTTCTAGGGGCTGACCCTGAGGCCCATTCCGAAATCGAGCTTATCGCCCCTCCGCCTCCTGAAGCTGAGCTTATCACCTCTCCGCCGCTCGAAGCTGAATCCATGGCCCAACCTTCAGCGGGGCCTGTCTTTGAAGGGGGAGCGGGGCCTACTCTACCCCTGTCCGACCCTTCTTAAGCCACCACAGAGCCGGGCGCCGAGCAGACTGTCGAGCCATCTGGCGAGGCAGTTGCTGTAGATATAGAATCGTAGCTTTTTTCCTCTTTTGTAGATTTTTCCTTGTAATAATTCTTTGTAAGTTGTGCATAAGTTGCATATTCGAAATTATTTGAATAAAATTGCTCTGTTTCTGCAAAGTGCAAGGACTCAATTGTTATATTACAATAAAAAACGCATAAGTTTGCATCGACTTCATTAACCATGTTAACTAAATTTAGCTCGTAGGATTTCAAGTAATTTTGCATATACTTCCTGAATTGGAAGAAACTGAGCGGTCGGTTAACAATCAGTATTGATTCTGAAGTCCGACGTAATGGTCTCGCATTTGCATTGTGGCGGGCAGCCGTTGCATAACATTTAGGCTCGTAAGAGGGTTGAGCTAGTGTTGCATTGCATTTAAATGCGAGAGAGAGCTGACTTGAGCTTCCCCTCGTCCGCGCCCTCGCATTTTGGGTTTGGGACAATCGTCAAACCTAGCGGATGAGGCGGAGAGGTCGAAGTTTTACCGCGCGGACCGGGATTATCATCGATCCGAACGGCAGGGGGGCCTATTATTGGCCATGGTGCCTATATCGTCTTTATCTGGAGAGGGAGGAACCGACCGATATGGTGAGAATGAACCTGCAGGAAAGAGTGCCCGGTCGGACCTGGATGTAAGTACTCTGAAGCTTAAGTTAGTAGCTTAGAGAGAGAAAGTGATTAGAGGGAGAATGCTGAGGATTCAATACCTGAAGCCATCATTGGCTGGGCTATTTATATGAGATAGTCGAGGGGCACTCGAGTGCCTGGGGAGTGATTACTGGCTGTTAGAGTAAGTGTGCGGCGAATTGACAGGGAGCAGGTGGATGGCATGGGTGCTGTCTTGTATCAGGCGGCTGATGGAACTGGAGGTCACATCAGCCGATCGGGCGTGTGTGTTGCGTAGAAGCTCGTGCCTGCTACTCTTGGTTGTTGGGCCTTGGGCCTTGCCAGTTAAGTGGGCCGACTGGATGAGTTTTAGAGCAAATGATATTTGCTATGTTATCAGTAATAAAATAAATATTATAAATGATATAGTACCAGAAATATATTTAGGTGAAAAAAAATTAAAAAATTGTTGAAAAGTTAGCAACGGATAAAATTCTTGTCTAAATCTAATTTAAGCAAGTTGTATGGACCAAAACAATATTACATTGCCACCTATACATATAGTGACCACCACTCCTGTACTTTTTAAACCAATTTTGTATATATAGTGATACGTTATTTACTTAAGACATAAAACCTATCAAGATTTTGTTTAGACAAAAAGGAATAAGCTCTAAAACGAACAAATTAATTCCCTATTATTAGTGGCGGAGTTTTTTAATTTTAGGATGGAATATTCAATTGCTTGTTTTAAGGACAGGATGGAAGCTAAAGTGCTATCTACCAGCATAATACCAATTTGTCGCTAATTACATTAATGAGGCTTTTACTGATGATTATTTCTGCCGCTAATTTTTTTCTTTATAAATTTTAGGAAAACACTTATCTAGATGAACAAATTAATAGCATAATGCTTCATAGGATATAAAAGTTTAAAGAAATTGACAAAGTTACTACATAATACATTTATTGCATTATATTTTTAGCAGTGATTGCAAAATCATTGTTTTTATTTATAAGACAACATATTTATAATATTTTTAAATTATAACTTATAAAAATATATTGTATCAGAATAGTCAAGTTATTGCAATAATTTAAAACATTGAATGCAGATATAGTGCTTGTGCAATTGTTGTAATTAAATAATTGCAACATTTTTACTATATATTAAATTAATTTCATCCATGATCAGTCAGTTTTTACTCAAATAACATTATGAAGGCAAGTGCATTTTTGCTTCTATCGTTTGTTAAAATTGTCAAATTTACCCTCAACTTTTATTATGTGGCAAATTTGACCTTAACGTTTCTAAAATGGGAGATTTTTTCTCTCGCTGTCAGCGGTCAACTAATGCATTAACGGTTAAAATTACCGGTAATTGACGGTAGAAGCAAAAATCTCTCATTTTACAAACGTTAGAAACAAATTTGCACGTTTGAGAAAACGTAAGGAGCAAAAATGTACCTTTGGCACCAAAATGTTTGATTCATATGTCCAGTATATGCATGACACATGTCCTATGAGCGGTCAACTAATATATTAACGGTAAAAATTAATGGTAATTGACGGTAGGGCAAAAATCTCTCATTTTACAAACGTTAGGAGTAAATTTACACCAAAATAAACGTTGGTGGCAAATTTGCTAATTTTAACAAACTTTAACCTATTAGAAAATAAGAAAACATAGAAATTGTATATGAGAATCTTAAAACACACACGTATCCATTTATTTAATAGTCTTGGGTGAGATTGATGTTGGTATTTCTTTAAATAATTACATTGCTAGATCAATGACATTAAAAATCAATTAATACAACATAATATTTGCTCAAACCAGGTATGCATAGATAGTTGGCTTACAACTTATATTATAGATAAAGTAAATTAATTCTCTCATTGACTTACCGCTTATGTATCATTGTATATTAACTTGGTCTACAGATAAAGAACTGAGTTTAAACAGGAAAAATTCAGGATTTTTATTGATAGAGTGATGCATCAGACAGCGGGTTGATTTCATCCATGGTCACTCAACTTATCACTTATTGCGCAAAAGTAACCGACTTTTTTTTTCTTACTTAAATGTCACTGAACTTTTAACATTATTGCACAAAAGTCATGTTGACCGGAATCCGGCGACGACTCTTGCCGGATTGATAAGTTCAACAAATGCTACATTTAAATTAATTTCACTCACGGTTACTAGACTTATCATTTATCTCGTAAAAGTAATTAGTTTTTTTTTTTCAACTTAAATGTTACTGAACTTTTAACATTTTTGCAAAAAAGTCATCAATCCGGCAAGGGTCGTCGCCGGATTCCGGTCAACATGACTTTTGTGCAATAATATTAAAAGTTCAGTGACATTTAAGTAAGAAAAAAAAAGTCGGTTACTTTTGCGCGATAAGTGATAAGTTGAGTGACCATGAGTGAAATTGACCCATCAGACAGCCTTGGTGTTGGAATAGCAACAAGAGGATTCTTCAACTTCAAAACAATCCCAAACTTCTCAGTAAGATCCAAACGTTGGGATTGAGGCAATGTCCAATCAGAAGAATACAAAAGGGTAGCAAGTGAATACATAAACATCCTTTCAGCCATAGCAATGCCAGCACAAATTCTCCTTCCAGACCCAAATGGGAAATAACTGAAATCATTACCGCTATAATCCCATTTAGTGTTCAAAAACCTTTCAGGATTAAACGCCAATGGATTTTCCCAAATAGAAGGGTCTCTATGGATTGCCCAAACATTAACAAAAACTTGAGCACCCTTAGGAATGGTGTAGCCTCCCACAGGGCAGGTCTCAGCTGGGCAGTGAGGGACTAAAAGAGGTAATGCTGGGTGCAATCTCAGTGATTCTTTCATTATTGCATATAAATAAGGCAATTGATGAATGTGATTCTCTTCTACTATGTTGTTTTTGCCAACTACTTCTTCTAACTCTTTCTGAGCTTTTCTCATTACTTGTGGATTATTCATGATTTCTGCCATTGCAAACTCTATTGAGTTTGAAGATGTGTCTGTTCCACCCACTATCATATCCTGCAACAAAGAATACACGCCATCACATTATGTATAAGGTTCTCACTTATTTGAAGGGATGAAAAAAATTAAAAATTAAAAAGAAAAGAAAAGAAAAGAAATTTGGGTAAATCGAAAAAGCAGCTCCAAACTAAAGTAGATTTTCTTATTTCAATTTTCTCATAGGTTAAAAGAAAAAATAGTATAGTTGAAACAATACGTTTTTTTTTTTCTAATAGAGTGGCAAATTAGGAAATAATAATTCACCATTCTTCATAAAAATGCCCAATAAATTAATATGGACAAATTAAAAAATTAACAAAGTATCTAGAATGTAAATAAGAAATACGGATTATATCATATAGAACAAATTAAAAAGAAATCAAGTTTATATATATATATATATATATATATATATATATATATATATATATATATTTTAATTATTTATTTATTTATTCTTGTACCTTAAGAATTTTTCCTTTTTTCTTTTTTTCTTTTTTTATTTCTTTCTAAAAATGATATGAGTAATACTTAAAGTATATTTAAGTTATATATTTATTTTTATACCTTAATTTTTTTTATTTCTCTATAAAATTTATAATACTTTAAAGTATATTTAAATTATGCCATTTTTCTCATTATATAAAATAATATTTATATGAAATAACCAATTAACCTTTATATATGTTATTTTTATTATATATATTAGTGTCTATATCTTACATTCTTACTTGATATTATTTAATTAAATTTTCTTATATTTTAACATTTAATTTTGTTTAAATTTTTTCTTTTACTTAGGATTAAACATATTAATTTTCAACAAATATTAAATCTATTTTATAATATTAGTTTGAAGAATAATGAAAGTAGAACTTTTTTTTTTAAATAATGAAAGTACAACATGAATTTTGACTAGTATATTATATTTATTTTGTAATTTTAATTTTAAATTACTTTAAATATTTGAAATTGATTTGAATTTTCACAGTTTTTTTTTATAATTATATGCTAATAAATTTAGTGGTTAATTGAAAAAATATTGATTAATCAACTTATAAAAATTAAAATTAATGTACTGATTAATTCTTTTTAATTGACTAATTAATAATTTTTTTTTTAAAATTAATATTAATGGACTGAATAAAAAAAATTGCTAATAAATTGATTGAATAATAAATGCCCATCTCTATCTATATTATTAGAAATTTGGTTTTGTACCCTACGACTAATAATCAGAAGAATGATCATTAATTTTTTATTGCTTATAAACAAAAAATAATGGTTGACCTAATTATTGAAACCGCAAATCCAATAGATTATATGTTCTCTAGTTCCTTGATTGAAGTTTAATGCAATTAGGAAAGTAGTTTTCATTGAATTTAATGCAAAAACATACCATGAGCAAGGCTTTGAGGTGAATCATGGTGAATGGAGTCTTGGCATCTTCTTCATCTTTAAGTTTCAACAAAAACTGCAAAAAGTCTTTACTGTTTTTCCCACCTTCACCATTCCTATCCATCTTTAACCTTTTCTCTATCATACTTTCAAATATCCCATCAAACTGTTTTACCAACCTATTCATCTTCTTTCTCAACCCTTGCAAATCAAACCGACCCAAACCCGGGAAAAAATCCGATACATTCGGCTGACCCAATAGCTCTGTCATATCCGCAACCACTTTCCTAAACTCAGCACCCAAACTATTCCTCTCTTCCCCCTGCACTGTCCCACCCCACATCATACTCGTTATAACGTTTAAAATAGTTAAAAAAAGTTGCTCTCCAACGTTCACCGGAGACCCGACCCGACTATAAATATAACCCACTGTCTGTCGGACCTCGTGGCGGCGAAAGGCGTAGACAGAGTCTAAGGTGTTGTTGCTAAGCATTTTCAGAACACAAACTTTTCTTAACATTCTCCACTCAGGCCCATATGGGGTCCAAACAATATCGTTGCCGCCGTACGCGGAGTAGCGGGCAACGTCAGGAACATCTCGGTTGGCAAAAGTGGTGTCGTGATCTTTGAGGACTTGACGGGCTAGAGAGGGAGAGGTGATGACGATGCCAAGCTTGTATCCAAGCCGGAGTTTCAAGATTGGCCCGTATTTTCGAGCCAGCCCGGCGAAGTATGAGTGGAGATCCGGGTCAAGAGAGGCCAAATTGCCGACCACCGGGAGGCTCTGCGGACCTGGCGGCAGTGGCGAGGTGCCTTTCTTGGAATTTGTGTATAGCCATGCATACCAAAGAATTGCAAAAATGGCACAGAGAGTGAAGATATTGATTGTAGGGAAATCGGTGCCAAGAAAATTTCCAAGAAAATTGGTGATGGTGGCCATGGCGGTGTGTGTGTATGTTACCGATGCACACGTAGGATAATATTTAATGTAATGAAGTTGATGAAGAAGAATAAGAAGAAGACGGCAATTGAGGGTACTCTACAAAATAGTCCATCCGACTCGAGAGTAAAGACAACAAAGGATCGTATTGTGTGGCTCAAATAAAATCCAATGGGATCTTTTCTTGTTTTGAATTCTTTGTTTTGTACTCCCTCCGTCCCACTTTAAAAGTCTGTTTTTCCTTTTTTATTTGTCCCACTCCAAATGTTCTTTTCGCAATTTAAGAAAAAAATTTACGTATTTATCACTATTTATTATATAATTTATTAAATATATATCACTTACTTTTTCTTTTTCCAATGTAATAAATAAGGACATTCTTATCATTTTATATTATTTTTTTATGAAATTGATGTATTTCAATTATTTTCTTAATTACCGTGAAAAAAAGGATAATAGCTTTTTAAAGTGGAACGGAGGGAGTATCTTGGTATTTAATTTTTCCTTTTTTTTTTTTTTTTTTTTCAGTGACTTCATTATTGATTCTTAATATAAATATACCATGAATATGCCATAATAATTACACATGTGCCTTGAAAGTAAGACTAAAAACAGAACTTTGTTTATTATCAAAAAGAAAAAGAAAAAAATAAAAACTTTGTTTAAGAAAAACTTGAATCGAAGAGTTTATAAATCTGAACATCTGAAAATTTTGGAGTATAATTTTTGCAAGCTGCTAAAACATTTATAGATTATACTTTCCATAGTTAGAAAATTAAATTCAAGCTTAACTCAACTAAAAAATAAAATTTATCTAATTCATTTTTAAAATATTATACTTTTATAATTAGCTAGCCTAGTATACTTATTATATATGGGATTCTCTATAACATAATAAATTATGATTCCCAGCTTAATTTTATCGATGTTAACATTTAAAAAAAAATACAAATTCAGTTAAAATGATTGCATGGAAATAATCATATTCCGGTTGGCAAAGGTGCTAAAATGATCTCTGAATATAAACGTAGTCAAATATTTAATTTAGTGAAATTAAAATTATAACGATTAATAAAAAAATGTATTTACATAAAAAATAAAAATATAAGTAAGTTATTTAATATTTTATTAGATTATTTTTTTAAAAAAAAGTTAAAATTAGAAAATATTTATTAATTGCTTTTAATTGAGTAGGTAAATTTTAAAAAGATTTAAAATTACAATGGATTTTATGGAGTTGATCGGAGACAACAACTCCACTGGTGAAGACGATGCCAAGCTTGTATACCCAAGCTGGAGTTTCAAGATCGGCCCGTATTTACGGACCAGCCCAGCGAAGTATGAGTAGAGCGCCAGGTCAAACCAGGCGAAATTGCGGGTTGATTTCACTGATAGTTATCGAATTTATACCAAAATTACGCAAAATTAACTAAATAATTTTTTTCTGAACTTAAAACCACCACTACAAAAAAAGGGCAATTAGCGACGGAAAATTTCGTCGCTAATGTCGATATTTTAGTCACTAATAACTTTTAGCAACGGGACGACGGAATGTCGCAAATAGAGCCGTCGCAAAAATTTAGCGACCAAAAGTGAAACAGTCGCTAAATTTAGCGACAGAAAATTCCATCGCTAAAAATAAAAATTCAGTCGCTAAATAACGTCTAAATTAAATTGGAGAAATATTAGCGACAAAATATTCCATCGCAATTCCGTCGCAAAATTATTAATTTTTTATTATTAATTTTCATTTAATTTATTATTATTATTATTACATCAAAAATTTAATTTATATAAATAATAATTATGCAATATTATTAACAATACTATTAATTTAAAAATATAATATTATAAAAATATATTAAATTGTACAATTAAATGTGTACAAATAGTCAATTCGGTTCGATTTTAAACGTAACCGAATAGATCAAAAATCAAACTTATATTAAACAAAATAAAACCATTTAAATAAAATAAAAAAAATAATATACATGAATTTTTATATTATGTTCCTAATAAATACTAAGCAAAATTACATTAAAAATAAATATACATAAATAACATTAGATATTGCCTATGATTTCGTGCTTTATTGGTCCCGGACTGATTTCAATTGTGCTCATTTGAGAATGATTGCAAGCCCAAAATCTGCAAGCTTTAAATTACCTTCATTGTCTATGAGAAGATTAGAACATGCCCACCAAAAACAAGAAAAAAAAAAAGGAAAAGAAAATCAGCAGTCCATATCTGCAAGCAAACCTCCAGCAAGCATAAATTCATCTATAATGAGCCTTATGGTCTGACATCAAATTTCCATCACCGGTGAAATAACAAGAATTGCCAAAAATGAAATGGAATAATCAGCAATTTCAGACAGTATTCAAGTCAAATGTCCATCATTTCCCATAAACTCAACTGAAATCAATGAAAACAACTTCAACTGAAAATATGAACTCATCACGACTGGGTATCTTATGAATCTTATATGCAGATTGTTGCTAACAATTTATGGCTTAGAACAATTCAATTCTGATGATTCTTTTAATAATAGTGACAAGTGATGCATATTATGATTAGTTTGTAACAATCAGATTTAGGCAAAGTGATGCTTAAAGAATTTCGTTATGTCCAATTGTTTTTTTTCCCTCAATGATAGACGTCAGTGGCAACAAAATGCAATTTAATGCATCCATTCACAACTAAATTACAGTTAAAAAAAAAATTCCATTCTTCTAAAGCTACTAGCTTGAGTATATGCATCAAACACCTTATAGACACTCAACTCATACGTTAGTGAATGAATATAAAATCCAATACACTACAAAAAAGACCAAAATTAGCGACTGAAACTTTGCAGTCGCTAATTAGCGACTAATTTGCGACGGAATAAATAATTAGTCGTGAAAGGCTAATTTTTTCAATTTTAGCGACGGAATAGCGACGGAAAAAGAACCGTCGCTAACTTTTGACGGCAATTTATGGCGCTTTCTTTTTTGCGACTAATTTAGCGACTAAGATAGCCGTCACTAACTTTTGCGACTAATTTAGCGACTAAAAAATTAGTCGCTAAAATAGCGACGGCTATATCAGTCGCTAAATTTGAAGGTCATTTTAGCGATTTTATTTGCAACAGATTTAACGACTGAAAATTTTGTCGCTAAATACTATTAAATTAGCGACTACATAGCGACCAAAATTTCTGTAGCTAAAAAGTTTTCATATTTAAAATAATTTTTGGAATACTTTAGCGACGGAATTATTCGTCGCTATTCCGTCGGAAAAATTGATTATAATTTTGCTAAAAGTATGCATACATAATTATGGTTATGACTTATTTTTAATATTTTTGCTTTACACGTGAATTTTAATTTACCTAAAATAAATTTTATTTTTATTTTTAATTTGTCTAAAATAATTTTTTTATTAGATGGATGAATTGAAATTAATATTAAGAAATAAATTTATTAAAAAATATGTATTGATAATCTTTTTGGGTTTTGAATTAATAATTTTGACTAAATAATTAAATTAAAATACATAAATTAATATATGTATGTTAGGCATGATTTTTACAGAATTAAAATTAATAAATTAATATACATATGTTAGGCATAAATTAATACATATAAATAAGTAAATAGACATAAATAATAATAATACCTTAGGTCTATAACGAGGAATTAAATAAATGAAACGAAGGAAAAAGAAAAGAGTGGAAGAAGGGGAAGACCAGGGGAATTGGGAGAGAGAGAGAGAGAGAGAGAGAAGGAGAGCGGCGATCTGCTCAGCCCCCCTCCGGCATCGCCTTTCCGCCGCCGCTCGCCCAGCACCCCCGACGTCCCCTTCCCTCTCGCCGCGCGCCAGATCTGGCCGCGTGCTCTGCCCCCTCTCACAGCGCGCCAGATTTGCGAAGGCTTCTTCACGCGCGCCAGATGTGCTCCTTCCTCCGCCGCAAGCCTCTGCTGCTTGTCACCGCTCCTCCCTCGTCGGTGGCTGCTCCTGTGGACGTCGCTAGCTGCCTCCCTTTCTTCCTCGTCGCATCTGCTTCAAGGGGTACGTGGGTCACACAACTCAGTTCTCCTTCTATTTTTCATTTTATATGCTTTTCGTTTATTTGATTTTAAATTGTTCTTTCTTTATATCTGCTTAGAATTTAGAGAGATCTGAATTATTTGTTGGTCCATAAGGTTGCTTAAAACCCTAGCTTTTCTGGATCTTTTGTTTTCTATGGTATCTTGAAACTTGATTAGGAATCCAGGGTATAAACTATTACATTTGTGTCTAAACTTCTGCATTTGCTCAATGAAAGTGGAACCCTGATTTAACTAGTTCAAATAGTAATTATATGGGATCCAGAATAATTGATTGGGATTGTAGGGAGTGGCAATGAAGGATCCACCTGCAGGGATTAGTGGAGCACCCCAAGACAACAACATAATGCTAAGGAATGCTGTGATTTTTGGGTATGTTAATTTGTCTGTGTGTGTACTTTTTAATTCATTTGTTTGCATCTCTAGCTATGACCAGCTAATACTTCTTGTTTTTTTTTCTCTTATTGGGATTGCAATCCTGATGATACTCCCTGGGATAAAGGTCAGTGATACATCTACTTTAAACTTATGTTCAAAGAAAAGATATTGCAATTAATTGAACTCTAATTATAATGCATTATGTTTGCCCTAGTTTCTGCATTTCTTTTGGAACTTGTGTGGTAATTGGTTTGAAATTTGAAGATGCTTTTAGTGGATTACATATGCCCATAAAAATATATTCAATATGAATGGAGGGTGCAGGGGCTAGCAAGGCTTTGATTTTGCTGTTTGTCGTATGACATGATTTTTTCCATAATATTGATGTTCTGTTGATACTCTGTGCAATCATACCAACTATAAAACATGCCCTTTCCACTCATTACACTTCTACTATCTTCCTAAATTCTTAATAACTATCTTCACTTAATTGTTTTGCATTTATCCATACCTAATTAATTCTCAATTATTAACTCCTTTTTATCTTTAAATGTTTTTCTTTTCTCATAATTCCAATTAAATTGCCATTCCAGAATTAATTATGTACTTTGGTTATAAATTTAAAGTAAAAAATACTAAAAAGAAAAAAGTGCTATCCATAATGAAATGGATAAAAGAAATCATGCATATGTACTGCTTATGTCTGCCTATTGATTTTTTCAATACGAAATAATTATAATTATAATGATTTTGCATTATATTTTTTACACATCTCATCTAGAGCTAATATTGATTGGAAAATATATCATCAATTTCTTCCCAAAACTTATACCTAAAAAGAATTAGAAAATTGAAACATCCAATGTGTATTCTTAATTTAATCTACATGGACACTAAGTCGTTGAATTATATTGCTGATGGGATTTATTATTTAATGATTGGTTTTTGATGTTATAAGTTAATATTATGTTGCTTACCCAGCAGAAGCATATATGAGAATTTTTAACAGGGTATAGAGTCCCAGGATATGAGCTTGGGAAGGTTTTGTCACCGATAAAATCTGTCGGCTAAAAGCATGTCATTTAATTTAAAGGTGCATAAAGTTAGCATTATAATTAAATTAACTAAGTTTGGACATAAACAAAAATAAAGTCACTTTAAATGATGTTTGGTGTTTTTTTAGCTCAATAAAACAGTACTGTAATGATTGGACCCAGTGATTTTTTTTTTAAGAAAAAGGAAATGGCTGCAAGCAAGACATGCATGCTAGGATCACATTACTCTGTTAAAACTTAATTAGTGGGATCATAAGCATAATTACTTTGATTACTGAATTATATTTCCCTTTAAACAGTCCCATGGTGCTGTTGTTGCTGCCGGAGCCACAAAGGTTGCTTATGTGCTACCTAGCATGAGGGCTGGTACTGAGAGGACTAGTGGATCGACATAAGGCGCAAAAATGATGAGAACTCAATTTGTGTCACCCATTTGTTTGAGGATAGTAAAGAACTGAACTTGCTTGAATTATTCCGTACGTTTGGTCCTGTGAGTCGTGTATATGTTGCTATTGATCAGAAAACTGGCATCAGGTCGTGTATATATTGCTATTGATTAGAAAACTGGCATCAGCAGGGGTTTTGGTTTTGTAAACTTTGTAAACAAACCCATTATTTGTACAATTTAATATATTTTTTAATTAATAGTATTTATATATTATTTATAATATTGCATTATTATTATTCATATAGATTATATTTTTTGATGTAATAATAATAATAATAATAATAATAATAATAATAATAATAATAATGAATTATATTAAAAGTTAATTTTTGCGACGGAATAGCGACGGAAGTTTTTGTCGCTAATATTTTTTCAATATTTCTGGCGACTAATAAAGAATTATTTAGTGACGGAATATTTTATTTTTAGCGACGCAATTTACTGTCGCTATTTTTAGCGACTGTTTTAGTATTTGGTCGCAAATTTTTTGCAATGGTCGGAATAGCGACTGTTAGTCATTTTGTCGCTATAAATAAATAGCGACGGAATATATGGAATTAGCGACAAAAATTGCCGTCGCTAATTCCCCTTTTTTTGTAGTGATAGAATTCAAAAGAAGCAAACAAACCAGTTCGTCGCCTAATTCAATAGTAGCATCACTGAAGACTTGTCTATTGCCAGCGTTGCTTCCACAAAAAACACACATCCTCTTGAACTTGCTCGTTTTGTTGCTTTCTTCCATTATCAAACTCTATTTAATGCAAATTATGTCTTTTCTCAATTCAATCACAAAGCATTTGACTAAATAAATAAACAATAACAATAATAAAAGCAAGCAAAGACAAAAAGAAGAAGGCGATAACTTAAAGCTGGACAATCTTCTCCAGATAAAATAAGTCCATCTGTAAAATCAATGTGATCGATTTCTCAAATGTTAGAAGCAAAAAGAAGAATACAAACACAAGAAGGAGATGATCAGAGCAACTGACATTTATCACCAAAGGAAATTCAATCCAGTTGAAGTATAATAACATAAATTCTCTGACCAAGTAACCACGTAAACCTTTCAAATGCAACAAAAAAGAGAAATCTGGATGAATACCAACCCATCACTGAAAGCATCAAGATGTTCTTATTCCTGTGCTTTACGAAAATGTTTGGATCTCAAATTATTTTGAAGCAAATCAAAATAAACACTTCTACGAGCTCTCATAGGAATAAAACAAATCAAGCGAGAAATTCATTAAATTCCTAAAACTAAATTTTGAAATCCCTAAAATTGAGTTTTGAAATCCCTAATTTTTTTTTGAATCTGCCCCCCTAATACATTTCTCCTAAATTTCGGGTTAGTAGCTACTGTAACTCACCTACAGCCATCGATTGAAGAGGAGGGAGCTAGTGGTGTTTCCGGTGGTCGGCGGTGAGAGGAGGCGTCGAGGTGGAGGCTGCAACTCGAACGAAAACTCGCCGGAGGTGGCCTGAGCAAGCCGAAGAAGGTTCGGCCTTCTCCCTTCAAATCGGGTCGGTCATCGCGAACAGGAGATCCGATTGGTTGGGCTGGCCAGCGTTGCAAAGACCGACGGTCCGATCGCCATCGTGGTCGTCGCCAGTAGTCCCTCCACCGTGAGCTCTTCCTCTCTCTCCCTCTCTCTCTCTCTCTCTCTCTCTCTTTCTCTCGGTTCTGTTCTCCTCTCCCCGTCTCCCTCTAGTTCCCTATATTCCCTTTTTTTTTCTATTCTTATTTATTTATTGCTATGAAATTTCATACACTTAATTTATTTGTATATTTTTCATTGAGTAAAAAAATTTATTCATATATTTTTATCAATAATAACACATCTTTCCTTAATAAATTCCTTTATTAATATTAATCTCGGTTTAAAAGTTATGAATTTATCCGACTCAAAATTTTAGATGTTACAATATGTATGTATTATTATTTATTTGTCTAATTATATATCTATATATTTATTTATCTATTTTAATTTATTTGTTTAAATAATCCATTAAATTTGAAGTATTAACTCAACGATCCTAAAATAATAGCACATCTTTTTTTAATAAATTCTTTTAATAATAGCACAATTATTAAATTTTGATTTGAATTTTTTTTTTAATTATATAATTTCGAGTTTAAATGTTAATCTTATCGAGATAAGAAAAAAGATTGAATTTCGATACAATTTTATGTATAGCAAAAATATTAAAAATAATCAATAACCATAAATTTATAGGTTAAGATAAATCCTAAAAATAAATAAAATTGAAAATTAAAATAATTCCTAAATAAAATTTTAGAAGGCTTGAAACTATTCCAAACGTTGGAATAAATTTTTACGAGTAAATCCAGTAATCTACTCCGAATCAATAAATTTTTGTATAAATATTAATTTCAGTTCACCCATCTAATGTTTTTTTAAAATTTTTAAATAATTAAATAATAAAAAATTTATTTTAGACAAATTAAAATTCATGTGTAAAGCAAAAATATTAAAATTAATTAATAACTATAAGTATATAGGCATATTTTTATTAATATTATGATAAATCATACCGACGAAATAGCGACGGATTATTCCATCGCTAAATTTTCGAAAATCATTTTCATATCTAAAATATTTGAAATTTTTTAGCGACGGAAAGTTCTGTCGCAATTACAATCGATTGAATAACCTCTAAATTTAGCGACTGAATTAACCGTCGCTATTTTAGCGACTAATTATTTAGTCGCAAAAATTTGCGACTGACTTTTTAGTCGCTAAATTAGTCTCAAAAAAGGCGCGATAAATTGCCGCCAAATTTTAGCGACGATTTCTTTTTTCAGTCGCTAAATTAGTCGTAAAAAATGAAAAATAGATTTTAGCAACTAATACTTAAAACAGTCGCTAATCAGTCACTAATTAGCGATGAAAAAAATACAGTCGCTAATTCACAGTATTTTTGTAGTGCATTATACACAAAAGTCATTATAAACGGATTCCGGTGTTGACCCTCGTTGACTCTTACCGGAAAATATAGCTGGAATCTGTTCATAATAACTTTTGTGTATAATGGTTTTAAGTTCAATGACTTTTTTGAAAGAAAAAAATTATTTAGTTATTTTTGCGTAATTTTGGTATAAGTTCGATAATCATCAGTAAAATTGTTTAAAGTTTGCGTGTGCATATGGGCTGTCAGCTAGATTTTCCGGTGAGCATCAATACCGGAATCCGTTCATAATGAATTTTGTGTATAATTGTTTTAAGTTCAATGACTTTTTTGAGAGAAAAAATTATTTAGTTAATTTTGCGTAATTTTGGTATAAGTTCGATGGCTATCAGTGAAATTAACCCCGAAATTGCCGACCACCGGGAGGTCCTGTGAAACGTAATTCACTACTTGCAATTAGAAAAAAATCCAAAACTTTTCACATTTTTAAACTACGTGTGTATTATGGATAGCTCTCCGCATCCAGTTACATTAAGTTTACAAAACTGATTAATTTAAAATTCTAACACGATACATAATTGAAAACAATTTTTCCGATAATTATACTCTATGCCATGAAATAAAAATTAAATTTAAGATTTTAATTAAAAAATTTAAAATTTTTAACATTCGGACTAAAATTATATATGTATTTAATGAAATAGATGGCTTGAATATTTTTCTTGAATGCTCTGTAAAACCATTTTGAAATGGAAACAAATCAAATCATAGAAAATTTAATTTATTCAATTTGCTATTTTTTTTATGTTCAATTCTAAATATAAAGTTGTATTTATTAAATTTATTTCAATTTTCAAAAGTTTAAAAGTGATCAAATATTGAAAAACATCATTTAAGATTTGTATATTATGTATATTTTTATATTTATATTTTAATATATATAAAATATATAATCCAGATTGTATAAATAGATAAAATAAATTGAACTAAATTTCAAATGGAATTGACTTAATATAATTTAGTTAGTTTGGTTTTAAAATTTCAATTTAGTTTGGTTCTTAAAATAATGGAAGTTTAGTTTTCATTGTGCAGTGTGAACCACACTTTTAAATATTTTATTTAATAAAATTGATTTAAATGACAAATCGGTAATATTCTAGAAAATGGTAAAACCTTAACCTACTTAGTAAAGACAACAAAGAATCATACTGTGTGGCTCAAATAAAAACCAATTGGATCTTTTCTTGTTTTTGCATCTCTCTGTGTCTTTTTTTTTTCAAATTTCAATGACTCGATTGAACGAAATTACAGTTTAATGGAACTAATTTATAATTTATGAATATGATAATTATATATTTAAGTTATTCTCAAAATCATCAATTATAATTCTTAGCTTGATTCTGTTGATGTTAACATTAAAAGAATTACAAATACAGTTGAAAGAATCACACGGAAATAATAATCTACTAAGGAGTTTCTTCAAAAAAAAAAAAATTGTAATATTAATAATAGGGAATTGATTTCACCTACGGTCACTCAACTTATCACTTATCGCGCAAAAGTAACCGAATTTTTTTTTTCTGACTTAAATGTCACTGAACTTTTAATATTTTTTCAAAAAAGTCATGTTAACCGGAATGCGGCGAGTACTCTCGCCGGATTGATGACATAGCATGCCATGCCAGAAACTACATATCGTTTAACAATATTTCCAACAAATGTTACATCTAAACCAATTTCACTTACTGTAGACACCGGGTCCCGAGTCCGGCATAATATGGCAATGGTGATTTTTTGATCCTTGATTATTCCCTCCGAAAAAAATAAATATAAATATGTGTGTGTGAAATTAAAAATTAATTAGTTAATGTAGTTAGTTACTTGAGTAATTAATATTATTGTGTGATTAAAGTGCATGTATAATTAAAGTTTAAAGTGTATAATTGAAGAAATTCATAGTAGGATTTTTAGCTTTTCATTAACACATATAACATGTATTTATACAAGAAGTTGTTTACTAAAGTCAGAAATAATTAGCTCCTAAATTAGCTCCTACAGATCTGCTCCTACAGCTAATATCACTCACCATTTTCAATATAACAGCTCATACAGCTGACTAACAACAGCTGACTAACAATTCAACTAACAATATTCAACACTCCCCCTCAAGTTGGTGCAAAAATATTACACATGCCCAACTTGCAGACTATGGTATGAAAAGTTCGACTATTGAGTCATTTTGTGAAAATATCAGCTGACTGTTTATCTGACTTCACATGGAATAAACTCAAGATGCCTTCAGTCAACTTTTCTTTGATGAAATGTCGATCAATTTCAATGTGCTTCGTCCGGTCATGCTGAACAGGATTATGAGCTATACTGATAGCGGCTTTATTGTCACAATATAAGGATAGTCTTCTTCCTTCAAATAGTCTCAATTCTTCTAGTAGCTTTCTCATCCAAAGAAGTTCACAAACACCTTGAGCCATAGCCCTGTATTCTGCTTCAGCACTCGATCTTGCAACCACACTTTGCTTCTTACTTCTCCAAGTAACTAAGTTCCCTCCTACAAGAGTACAATATCCTGATGTAGATCGTCGGTCATTTAAAGATCCAGCCCAATCTGCATCTGTAAAAGCTTCTATGTGGAGGTGACCATGTTTGGAGAAAAGAAGACCCTTTCCTGGGGCAGACTTCAAATACCGCAAAATTCGAAAGACAGCTTGCATGTGAGAGTCTCTTGGATCATGCATGAATTGACTCACCAAGCTCACTGAGTAGGCTATGTCTGGCCTAGTATGTGAGAGATAAATGAGTCTCCCAACTAACCTTTAGTATCTCTCTTTATCCACTGGTTTTCCAACTTCTGATTGTAGCTTGTGATTGCTCTCAATAGGCGTGTCTGCCGGTTTGCATCCTAGCATACCGGTCTCATCCAAGAGATCTAAGATGTATTTTCTCTGAGAAATGAAGATTCCTTTAGTTGATCTGGCAACTTCAATTCCCAGGAAATATCGTAACTCTCCGAGATCCTTTATCTCAAATTCCTGAGCTAAAAGTTTTTTCAGGCGAGCCATTTCTTCTTTATCATCCCCTGTCATCACTATATCATCAACATAAACTATAAGAAGAGTGATTTTACCCTTGGAGTGTCTCATAAAGAGGGTATGATCAGCATTACTCTGTTGATAACCAAAAGAAATCATGGCTTTGCTGAATCTGTCAAACCAAGCTCTTGGAGACTGTTTCAACCCATACAAGGCTTTCTTCAATCTGCACACCTTTCCTTTAGTTCTTTCATCATCAAAACCAGGAGGTATCTCCATGTAAACTTCTTCTTCCAGGTCTCCATGGAGGAATGCATTCTTCACATCAAATTGCTGCAAATCTCAATCTAAATTAGCTGCACAAGATAGCAAGATTCTGATTGTATTCATTTTTGCAACAGGTGCAAATGTCTCCTGGTAATCAACTCCGTAAGTCTGAGTGAATCCTTTTGCCACTAGTCTGGCTTTAAATCTTTCAACTGAACCATCGGCTTTGTGTTTTATTGTGAACACCCATTTACAACCAACTAACTTCTTGTTTGGAGAGTCAACAAGTTCCCAGGTGTCATTTTTAGAGAGAGCCTTCATTTCTTCTACCATAGCTTCTTGCCACTTTGGATCCATGATAGCTTCTCTCCAATCCTGTGGAATAGACATAGAGGAAAGAGACAAGGCAAAGGCTCTATAGGAGGGAGACAGATGATCATAAGAGACAAAGTTAGAAATGGAATGTTTTGTACAAGACCTGACTCCTTTTCTTTGAGCAATAGGTAAATTTAAATCAGGATCAGAAAATAACTCACCCGGAGATTCTGGCAGTGTAGAGTGCATGATAGCTTCTTCGGGCCTATTCTTTCTCGAGTATCTCAACAAATCAGGTCTATCTAAACGACCAACAACATTTTGCTCCCCCTGATCATCAACATTCTGCTCCCCCTGAACATTAACAATATTATCATCCTGAATAAGATCATGAGTTACCACAGGTTCATGAGCCACCACAGGTTCATTTATCACCATCACCACTTCTTCACTACTCTCCCCCTGAAGAGGTGATTGAGTAATACCAAAATAAGATTCAGACTCCCGAAAGGTAACATCCATACTGACATAAAATTTCCTAGATGGGGGGTGGTAACACTTATATCCCTTTTGAGTTGATGAATACCCAATGAACACACATTTTAGTGCTCTTGGATCTAATTTCCCAACATTCCTAGTATGGACAAAGCAAACACACCCAAATATTTTTGGTGGAACAGTATAGCGAGTTTTCCCGGTTAAAATCTCTAAAGGAGTCCTAAAATTAAGAGCTTTGAGAGGCATTCTATTAATAAGATAGGCAGCTACTAGTATTGCATCCCCCCAATATGGCTTTGGAACATTCATAGTAAACATAAGAGATCTAGCAACTTCCAACAAATGCCTATTTTTCCTTTCAGCCACTCCATTTTGAGCACTAGTATAAGGACAACTAGTTTGGTGAATAATCCCTTGAGATTCTAAATAAGTTCCAAATCTACTATCCATATATTCTGTCCCATTATCAGTTCTTAAAACCTTTATTTTAGCATCAAACTGAGTGTCGACCATTTTATGAAAAGATTGAAAACAAGAGAAAACCTCACTTTTTGTTTTAATCAAATATACCCAAGTCATTCTGGTGCAACAATCAATAAAGGTAACAAACCATCGATTTCCAGTCAAAGAGGGTGTCTGTGTGGGACCCCAAACATCAGAATGGACAAGCATAAAAGGGACAGCTGTTTTATTATCACTCAAAGGATAAGAATTTTTTGTATGTTTCGCATACTCACAAGCATCACAAGATAAAAACTCAAACCTAGTTTTAGAAAATAAATTGGGATATAGTTTTTCTAAAACAAAAAAGGATGGATGTCCTAATCTCCTATGCCATTGTATTATTTCCTGATTGACATCCTTATGCCCTCCAAACAAAGCTAGGCCTTGACAGTGGTCCATCATGTATAAGTCATCATGCTCTCTGCCACTACCAATCATCTTCCCTGTTTGAAGGTCCTGAAAAATACAATAATCAGGAAAAAATTCAATTTTACAATTTAGAGATTTAGTGATAGCACTGACAGATAAAAGATTGACAGAAAATTGAGGAACATGAAGAACAGAAGACAACTTAATGTTTGGAGTACAGACAATAGAACCTGTCCCAGAAATAGGAGTAAATGACCCATCAGCTACCCTGACATTATCCTTTTTTAGACAGGGAGAATAGTTAATAAATCCTTTAGAAGTGCCTGTCATATGTCTATTCGCACCAGAATCAATAATCCAAGAGTCAAGATGAGCAAGTGTGTTACCTGTTTGAACGGAGTTCGAGGTAGCACTGGATGAAAGATTCAGCTGTGACATAAGGCGTCTGAAATTTTGAACTTCTTCAGATGAGAGACTTTCGACTGGAGCTATCTCCTTAGATGATTCGGCTGCTTCTGACATATTCGCTTGAGCTCTAGTTGTATTGATTCTTCTTCCCCCACGACCTCTAGTAGGTCTTCCATGCAGCTTCCAGCAAGTTTCTTTAGTATGCCTTGGTTTACCACAGTAATCACAGTGTAGATGATCTTTATCAGAAAGAGTACATTTTGGTTGATCAAGGGAGATATGGGCAGTTAAGCCTGACTTCTCAATAGGTGCAGTATAAAGCATAGCACTTCTTCTGGTCTCTTCTTGCTGGATTAAAGAATGTGCCTCCTCAAGAGAAGGAAATGGAGCCTTGCCAATAACTTGAACTCGCACTTGATCAAATTCAGGATTTAGACCAGCCAAAAAATCATAAACCCTTTCCTTTTCAATCATATTTTGAATCAGTACCGCATCATCAACACATTTTGCTTGAAAATCCTGATAATAATCCAGTTCCTGCCATAAACTACCCAGCTCAGAAAAATAATCTGAAACAGTAAGATCACCTTGTTTTGTACCATGAACTTTATTCCTAAGTTCAAAGATCCGAGCATCATTTCCCATTCGAGAATAGGTGGTTTTTGCAGCCTTCCATATTTTTTCTACAGTATCAAGCAGTAAATACTGTCTAGAAATTTTAGGATGCATAGAATTTAGGAGCCAAGACATAACTAGTGAATTATCTGAATCCCATTGACTAAAAATAGGATCGGTGGTAGACGGTGGTTTTTTACTTCCATCAATATAAGCCTGCAATCTTTTAGCCTTGATTGACAATAAATATGACCTAGACCAGGCTAAATAAGTACTGCTCCCGTCCAATTTAACTAGGCTAATTTGAAAATGTGGACTATCATTAATTGGATAATATTTCTCTACTTCATCCTTAGTATTTGACATAATGGAGGCCAAAAAATAATACCAAGAACAAACAGGAATCCAACAAATTGAAGCACAGAACCTATTACTTTGGACTCAGAAATCAAGGAAGTCGGAAGTCGCCGGAGATCAGTGGGTCAGAGGCGGAACAGGCCGGCGATTCGATCGGAGCAAAAAACGGCGATAAAAGTTGGCCGGAGGACTGTTCACACGCCGGCGAGTGAACAGTGCTCAGAATAGGACAATCGGCGCGTGTACTCACGTGCGGGGTCTGACGTGGCCGGAGATCAGTGTACCGGCCGATCTTGTCCTCGCGCTTCTTCCGGTAAGGGCGGTGTCGTCTGAAGAGGGCCGAAACAGTGTCCGTTTTACAGCTACCAAGAAACGCCAAGAACAGTGGTCTTCAGCAGCGCGTGTACTCACGTGCGTGGTCGGAGGGCGCCGGAAATCAGGACACTGGCCGGAAATCACGTGACCTCCCTTCTGGTGTGACTGTGTCGCTTATAGAGGGAGATAACTCACCTCTTTGATTTGTCCAGTTCACTGGGATTCTGAAAAACTGAAGAAACACGTACTGCAGGGAGATAACTCAACCTTCAAGGGCAGTAGTATGGCTCTGATACCATGAAGAAATTCAGAGTAGGATTTCTTAGCTTTTCATTAACACATATAACATGTATTTATACAAGAAGTTGTTTACTAAAGTCAGAAATAATTAGCTCCTAAATTAGCTCCTACAGATCTGCTCCTACAGCTAATATCACTCACCATTTTCAATATAACAGCTCATACAGCTGACTAACAACAGCTGACTAACAATTCAACTAACAATATTCAACAATAATTAATTAGATAAATATATATATATATGTGATAATTTAAATGGATTAAATGTTTAATTAATTAGATAAATTATTTATTAAGTTGATTAATTATATTAATGTGTAATGTTTAATTAATATATAATGTTTAAATTAATTAATGTGTGTTATTAGAATTAAATTAATTAAAGTATAAAATGAAAAAAAAAAGAAAAGGAGGAAAATACATTGATGACCCTTAACCCTAATTTGAGGGTGTATAAAAAGAAAAGAATGAGGAAAAATGAGGGGGCTCTCGGATTGCATAGAAAGAAAAAGAAAAAGAAAAAGAAAAGAGAAGAGAGGAAGAAGAAGCCATTGAAAACACAGAGAACAAAGAAAGAGAAAAAGAAAAAGAAAGTGAGAGCAAAAGAGAGAGCAAGAGAGATACCAAAGAACCAAAATCAAAAGAAATAAAAGGGAAATAGAAGAGAAGAAGAGAGGAAGAGCAGACCCAGGCCAACGGAATCCCACAGCACGCCGGACCAGAGAAGAAAAAGGAAGAAAAGAAGGGAGAGAAGGTGTCGCCTCCGCCGGCCACCTCCGACGCCGGATTCAGGCACGCGCCCCGCCGCTCGACTGCCGAGGTCCAGACGCACCTCTCCATGTCGTCCGATCATCCACCGCTTGCCGGAGGAGGGCGCGTCGAGGCAAAACGCCGGTGAAGGACAGTGACGCTTTATCGCGTTTTCCGGCCAAACGCCACCACATTCCGGCGCGTGGCCACCGGATCTAGACTCCCGACGAGGCGATCTACGAGGCGGTGAGGGAGGTGTCGTCAACCGCCGATCCGGCGAATCTCCGGCGAGGGAAATTCGGTGAGTCTATTTTATATTTATTTATTTTAATATATTATTAATTAATATTAATTAATAATATTATTATTATTATTAATATTATTATTATTATTAATTATTAATTATTATTATTATTATTATTATTTATTTATAATTCTGTTTTTATTATTTATATTATTTTATTTAATATTTATTATTCTGTTTTTGTGATTATGTTAATAATTGTTATTATATTTATTTATTTATTATTATTATTATTATATGTATTTATTTAATTTCTGTTTATTAATATTATTAATATTATTATAATTATTATTATTATTAATATTATTACTGTTATTATTATTATTATTATTGTTATTATATGGTTATTGTTAATTAATTATTATATTTGTTTATTATTAGTATTTTGTGTTATGTTAATATTATTATTATTATAATTATTATTATTATTAGTAATATTGTTATTGTTATTGTCTAATTTGTGCTAATTTTATGTTGATGTTATTATTTAATTGATTTGTGATTATTTAATTTTATGTTTTAATATTATTATTATTATTATTATCATTATTGATTATTGTTATTATTATTGTTATTTATGTATGCAATTATTTATGTATTCATTTATTTATTTATTTAGAAATATGTAATTTTTATTTCATTCTATTTTATTTATCTGTGGTCTGTAATAATAAAATGATTTTTCGACCGTGCTTAAAAGAACCACCACACAAATGTTTTCTACTAAATAGAATGTTTGCTAAATAAAACTTGGACCAATGTCCTATTTTTACCCAATAAAATCATCACATAAAAATTATTTTCCATAATGAATGCATGCGAGGACCAATGTCCTCATTGTTAATGAATAACCCGTTTTATGCATGTATCGCACATTTACAAACGAGGGTTGTATTCTGCCCTTAGTATTATTGTAAATTTATTTTATGCTTTAATGCTATTTTATTTTATGCTCTTAAATGGATGATTGCGCCTTTAATCAATTGCATTGTGTGGAGAGAGAGCAAATTAATGATAACTAAAATTTAATCATAAAATAATCGAGGTAGAAATAGATGAGAAATCCCGGACCCAGCTCTGGTCTTTGGGCTCAAGAGGCTAGAGGTTATCCTCCAAGACACCTCTTGGGTCACGAGGCTTTAGCGTTAATCCTAGGCTCCTTAGGGCGAGAGGTTTACCTTCCAAGACCCCTTTGGCTGGCCCAAAATGGATACTAAGCGCAGTCTTAGGCTCTCCGAGGAGAGAGAAACTTTCCCAATGTTCTATTGGGTGGCGACTCCGTGAAACCTCCTTGTTGCCCAATATAGACGCACTTGCAATTCATTGCAAGCTGTCAACGGACCCATAAATGCCCGATCGCCCTCGAGCGGGCGGTCAGAGGGGCGGCAGCGGGGATCCGGCGCGCGTCACAGTGGCGACTCCGCTGGGGACGATATGGTTTGAGATTTCAATTTGAAAATACCTCGTTTAACATTTATGGTTAAAATTTAATTCATAAATTCGCTTTCTCTCATTTGCATTACATCTCATTAGAGCTTTAGAATATGCTAGTTTGGTCCCTCTATTAGCCCCGGTGCGTTCCTAAAGCACGACCTCATTTTCACTCAATTTGGGAAAGTGTTAAGGATAATCACCAGCCCAAGTCTCGTACCATCATGGTATATAAAATGGTGACCCGATCGGTCGTTACGCTCGTGATGAGCTAGACCCGTCGGCAGACATCATGCTTGGATAGCTCTAAAATAATACCATCCATGACCAAAGCCCATGTAATGACAATAGAAACCTCCACTAGGTGACATGTACCATAATATCGTGCTTGCCATTTAGGCCATTATATATTGAACAAAATCAATTGAATCAGATGGTTTTCATCAAAGGATTTCATGCCCCGGTGGGCCCATCTTGATTTAATCGAATTGTTTAAATATATAATGGCCAAACATCCATACGCATGTGCTTTAAAGTAAGAGTTGTTATGCTGCCGGTTTTTCACCGTGCACTATACGCGTCCATTGGGTTCCCTGTTAATCTTTGGATAAAGCCCACCTAAGAAAGAGACCGCACGACTCCATGTGTGGGAGAAATAAGGTTGGAAGGATCTACCTACTTGCATGCGGCTGTGAATGCTGCACCACATGAGCATACATCACATGTCATTCATGTAAAAAAAAATCAATCAAAAAATAAAATATAAAATATAAAAAAATAAAAAATATATTTCATATTGTGTGTATATATCCTTTTGCCTGCATATTATTTTTCACATGCATATACCATCACGTGTATATTTATTTTCATGCATTGCATCGCATAATTACAATTTATTGATTTTTTCATTCCATTCGCACAATTCACAATCATGCATTGTATATTGTCATACACGCATCATACTAACAGTTTAAATTTTTAGCCATCATAGATTCTTCCAAGTGGATTAGAGGTCCCGACGGTCGATTAGTACGAACAGACTCGCCCTTTGGATTGCTTGAATTAGTGCTCGATTGGGATCCTGAGCCACTCTCGACATCTAGTACCTCATCCTCCATGGCGGACGAAACTGGAAACCCAACCACTCAAGATCTTGCTCGGAGGTTGGATGAATTTGAACGGAGAATGCTAGACATGATGGGTGCTATGGTCGAAAGAATTGCCCATCCCCCTGCTGCACAAGGACCTCCTATTCTGCAACCACACATTGCTCCATAAGTACCAGCAGTCCCTCCTCGGGGGCAAGTTGAACTGCCTGCTGGTGGGGAGGCTCCCTTCGTTGGAGTGGCTGCTCGTCAACCTATTAATGAGAATGAAGCTGCACCTGTTGAACCAAGAAGGGCAAGGGTTCATAATCCCGAGGAGGATTTTATGGAAGAAGATGAGATTGAGGAAGTAGCAGCCCACCAACCTGTGAGGGGTAGAGCACCCAAGGTGGAGGATGAAACTATGAGGGCAATGAGACAGCAGATTGAGGCCATCACCCGGATGTTGTCAGCTGGAAAAGGGGTCAACCCTGAAGATAGAAACTTGGGGGATGAAGAATTGCTGCCCTAGAGGTTTAAAATGCCTGAGCTGCCAAAGTTTAATGGTACTTCAGACCCTTCTGCACATATCAAGCAGTACACTTTAGTGATGAAGGGTACAGTACTGAGCAAGAAGCAAAAGGTGGAGTATTTTTGCCTCAGCCTGGCGGGACCTGCAGTGGACTGGTATCATGGGCTGGATAGGAGGTCTAAAGAAGACTGAGACCTGCTGACCGATGAATTTATGAAACAGTACGATTGCAGTACTAGAATGGAGGTCACCCTGAAAGACCTCGAACTTCTACAGCAAAAGCCCGATGAATCATTCCACGAGTATCTCACAAGGTGGAGGAACAGGGTGATGGAAATGAAATGAAAGCCTGACACAGCTGATCAGATTAGGCTAGTTATCAGAAATTCCTGTCCTTACCTGAGGGATCTGCTGAGCTTCAAAGGGCTTAGAGATTGGGAGTCATTGAAAGATATTGCTGTAGAAGCTGAGGGGGCCTACCTGGCAAAGAAGGCGAGTCAAAATAGCTTTCCTGGGAGAAACTTTGGAAATCAATCGGGGAACAGATCAGGCGGAGCTGGAAGCAGCAACAATAGAAATGGCAAGGCAGCCGAGGTCTCAGCATCCGGGATTGGACAGGGTCAGAGGTACTATTCTAACTTGGGTCGCTCTTTATCTTGGGTACTAGAAAGGCTTATGAAGGAAGGCAAGATACAACCTCTAGCGCCTAGGCCGGCCATGAATCAGGGACAGCCAGGGCATAGAGATGACCAGTACTGCGCCTATCATCAACATACTGGGCACCTGACGGACCATTGCCGAACCCTGAGGAACAAGACCTCATTGAAACAAAGCAGATAACAGACCCTGAAAAGAGGGAGAGAAAGAAGCAGCCGGGCTACAACGCAGTCCCTCCACCGAATATGTGATCTGACCCAGTCCACTGGAGTGGCATATTTTGCAAGAACTACAAGGAGATATTATGTATTATGTCTCTGTATTTTGAGAACTCTTTATGACATTTTGGTTATGTTAATATGATGAACAATGTTTTTGCGTAGTTGTATATTATTTCTAATGATTTCATTTCTTATGATCATGATACATTCATTCATTTTGACATTAATTCAATTAATACTACTGCATTTAATCTTGGAACTTTGGAAAATCCAAATAAAATCTTGATGTCATCTGATATAACTCCTGAAGAGAGAGAGTCATAGAGAAAATAAAAATAAGAAAGAAAAAACTAGTTGCAATTAGGAGGTTGGATGAAAACTCACTAAGAGCACTAGAATCTTTCTGATTACCCGTCGAAGCGATCTCTGGATAAGACAGAACCTGGAAAATAATTTAGGCAATCTTTCTTGTATAGCTCTTTAAATGACTATTTCCTACCCTTATTCTGTAAATCGCTTGTTAGCCCATTGAGCCTTTATGGAGGTATGCTGAATGCGTACCAATTTTGTTGTTATACACATTAAAACTACCCCCTCGCCTAAAATGATTTTGGCTTCCCCTTAGAAGAGTGGCCGCTCTAAAACTGATGGATGTACATTTGAACAATTCCTTGGACTTTTAAAAAATTGCCTCAATAAGAGTAAGTTCAGACTTTGAAAAGAGGGTTTAGTCATGCAAGAAGAAAAAGAAAACGAAAAGCGAAAAATCCAAAAAGAAAAAATGAATGAAAAATGAAAGAAAAAGAAGCAAAGAAAAGAAAAAAAGAAGAATAAAAAAGAGAGCTCAAAATGGTGACCAATTGACTAGTTTCAATGATTGCCCTTCTGATATCAAGGAGTTAGAATGTTATCGAGCCCAAATTCAAGAATACTTTTGAGCCGAAAACGGTTCATCCATCAATCGAGAAAATATCGCGGCCATTTTTCTCTAGCGACCTGATCTTTCTTTGACAGCCATCTATCTAAGCCTGACATTACAACCAAAGTAAAACCTTTTGATTCTGGGTTCAGTCTTATCCAATTAGCGGATATGACCTTCTAGTAAGGTTTGGTACGTAAAAAGAGGACTATGGTGTTTCTTGAGCTTCAAGCGAGAAGCCATGAGTGCATTCATGCATTCGAGTTAAGTCTCATCTCCGACATTGCTTCTAGAATTTGCGTTCAAAGATTAAATGAGAGCAGAGAGAAAATATTTGATCATGAGAATCAAAAAGAGAGCTGATTGATAACAGGAGTTTGATGCTTTCAAGATCCATCCCGAGATTGGATGAGATTTTGTATCTTGAGATTAATGCCAAATAATGATCATATATTATGAAATCAAATTGAAATATGTGCATTTATGCAATGGTATTGATGTAACCAGAATAGTTCATCTGATGTAAAAAAAAAGAGAAAAATGAATAAGAAAAAAAAGGCCGTTAGAGATGAAAACCGTAATTGGCGCTCTAAGCAAAAGTTAGGCCAAAGGACAGGGTGAAAACCTGAAAATAGGCAGTCTGTCCTAAAAAAAAAAAAAACCGCTGGATTGGGTTGGATTCCCTCCAGGCAAAAATAAGGCACCGGGTCATGTGAAAATCCGAAAGAACGCATTTTCCGCCAAGAAAAGCTAGTGTGAAAATCCACAAGGGACGCACTACCTTAAAATAATGACTACAAGTTTCGGACGAGAACCTCATGATCCCCAAAGAGCATGAAATTCAAAGGCAATTCCAGAAGGCACTGATCTTACTGCAAATTGCAATCGAATCGGCTGTCACCTCCAAATCCAATTAGAGAAATTTTTATACTGCCTTGTTGCATACATACGCATCTCACTTGCATGCTTACAATTTTTTCTGCATATATGCCTTTCTAAGTCTTGCAGAAAAAGAGACTCGATGCGGACACCGGCAGAAACCGAGTGACGACATCATTCCATCCATCAATCAAGATATCAACCAAAGACCTCTCAGGGGGCACACAATCAACCCAAGACCTCTCAGGGGGCAGATCTCAACCCAAGACCTCTCAGGGGGCAACCGCTTCTCAAAGGGCTCATAGACAACACCACTTCATCATCCAATCGAAGGGTTAGCACGATGGCGGCACTACCACTCTGAGAAGGGTTAGTACGACCACGACACTACCACTTCATCATCCAATCGAAGGGTTAGCACGATGGCGGCACTACCACTCTGAGGAGGGTTAGCACGACCACGGCACTACCACTTCATCATCCAATCGAAGGGTTAGCACGATGGCGGCACTACCACTCTGAGGAGGGTTAGCACGACCATGGCACTACCACTTCGCAACGGTTTGCACGATGGCGGCACTACCATTCTACGAAAGGTTAGCACGATGGCGGCACTACCACTCTGAGGAGGGTTAGCACGAACACGGCACTACCACTTCGCAACGGTTTGCACGATGGCGGCACTACCATTCTACGGAAGGTTAGCACGACCACGGCAATACCATTTCAAATCTCAGAGGGGTTAGCACGATGGCGGCACTACCACTCCACGGAGGGTTAGCACGACCACGACACTACCACTTCTAAACGGTTAACACAACCACGCCACTCAACAGAACGGCTAGCACGATGACGGCACTACCACTCTATAGAGGGTTGGCACGATCACGGCACTACCGTTTCTGCAATCACAACAACAGCACCCAATTCAAGAAGACAGCCGCCTCAGGTAGGTGTCTTTGCATCTCTCTCTCTCTCTGAATTTTGGACTTTCTCCTTTGAATTTTAGCTCACCTAGGTGTCTATGCACTAGCTTCTCCAAAATTGGGGGCAACTGTAGACACCGGGTCCCGAGTCCGGCATAAAATGGCAATGGTGATTTTTTGATCCTTGATTATTCCCTCCGAAAAAAAATAAATATAAATATGCGTGTGTGAAATTAAAAATTAATTAGTTAATGTAGTTAGTTACTTGAGTAATTAATATTATTGTGTGATTAAAGTGCATGTATAATTAAAGTTTAAAGTGTATAATTAATTAGATAAATATATATATATATATATGTGATAATTTAAATGGATTAAATGTTTAATTAATTAGATAAATTATATATTAAGTTGATTAATTATATTAATGTGTAATGTTTAATTAATATATAATGTTTAAATTAATTAATGTGTGTTATTAGAATTAAATTAATTAAAGTATAAAATGAAAAAAAAAAAAAGAAAAGGAGGAAAATACATTGATGACCCTTAACCCTAATTTGAGGGTGTATAAAAAGAAAAGAATGAGGAAAAATGAGGGGGCTCTCGGATTGCATAGAAATAAAAAGAAAAAGAAAAGAGAAGAGAGGAAGAAGAAGCCATTGAAAACACAGTGAACAAAGAAAGAAAGAGAAAAAGAAAAAGAAAGTGAGAGCAAAAGAGAGAGCAAGAGAGATACCAAAGAACCAAAATCAAAAGAAATAAAAGGGAAATAGAAGAGAAGAAGAGAGGAAGAGCAGACCCAGGCCAACGGAAACCCACAGCACGCCGGACCAGAGAAGAAAAAGGAAGAAAAGAAGGGAGAGAAGGCGTCGCCTCCGCCGGCCACCTCCGACGCCGGATTCAGGCACGCGCCCCGCCGCTCGACTGCTGAGGTCCAGACGCACCTCTCCATGTCGTCCGATCATCCACCGCTTGCCGGAGGAGGGCGCGTCGGGGCAAAACGCCGGTGAAGGACAGTGACGCTTTATCGCGTTTTCCGGCCAAACGCCACCACATTCCGGCGCGTGGCCACCGGATCTAGACTCCCGACGAGGCGATCTACGAGGCGGTGAGGGAGGTGTCGTCAACCGCCGATCCGGCGAATCTCCGGCGAGGGAAATCTGGTGAGTCTATTTTATATTTATTTATTTTAATATATTATTAATTAATATTAATTATTATTATTATTATTATTATTATTATTATTATTAATTATTTATTATTATTATTATTATTAATATTTATTTATAATTCTGTTTTTATTATTTCTATTATTTTATTTAATATTTATTATTCTGTTTTTGTGATTATGTTAATAATTGTTATTATATTTATTTATTTATTATTATTATTATTATTATTTATTTAATTTCTGTTTATTAATATTATTAATATTATTATAATAATTATTATTATTAATATTATTACTGTTATTATTATTATTATTATTATTGTTATTATATGGTTATTGTTAATTAATTGTTATATTTGTTTATTATTAGTATTTTGTGTTATGTTAATATTATTATTATAATTATTATTATTATTAGTAATATTGTTATTATTATTGTCTAATTTGTGTTAATTTTATGTTGATGTTATACTAACTTTGGGTGCATAGGAATTAGCACTCCGATGTTTAAGTATACAAGAAATTAGAGAGAAAAGAATGATAGGGAGTGTCTCCAAATTGCTTATACCCGAATTTTTCATTACTGGAGTATTTATGGAGCTTTGAGATTGGCATTTGACCAATCTGTCCTATTATCAAAGTAAATAAACAGCGATTTGATAAAAAATAAACAGCATGATAAAATGATAGCGTGTGTCAGTGGATTGATATAGGATTTATCCCGTCAATTCAATCAGACGGACTATAACATAAACTTGCTGACTTTTCTGAGTTTTAGGGTACGGACCCATTTTGGACTTTGGTTTGGGCTCAAATGCTAATAATGAATATTATCTGTAAGGCGGCCAAGTTCCCATGTTGGAGAGGATCCCAGATTGCTGACGCATATAAAATAAGAAAATTTATAATTATCAGTAAACTAATCCTAGAATAATGCATAACAACTCCGTTGTCTTTGTCAGAATGGTCATTTGTTAACTTTGATTGATGGTGAAAGCTGAAAACGGACTTTGCAAGAGTGAATTCCTTTTAATTATGGTATAATTAATTTTAAAATGATTTAAATTATTTTAAAGCAATGGTAATCCTACAATTATAATGTCTAATTCAGATTTTGCACTACGTAGACCTTGTATTAATGGGTCAATTTTACTTATTTTCACTCAACTTATCACTTATCGCACAAAAATAACTGATTTTTTTTTTCTGACTTAAATGCCACCGAACTTCTAACATTTTTGCAAAAAAGTCATGTTGACCGGAATCCGGCGAGAACCCTTGCCGGATTGATGACATGGCATATGACACGTGGCAACGAATAGTAAATATATGACTTTTTTGTAAAAATATTAGAAGTTCAGTAACATTTAAGTTAGAAAAAAAAGAAAATTAGTTACTTTTGCACGATAAATGATAAGTTTAGTGACCGTGAGTGAAATTAATTTAGATATAGCATTTGTTGGAGATATTGTTAAATGACATGTAGTTTCTGACATGGCATGCCATGTTATCAATCCGGCGAGGGTCCTCGCCGAATTCCGGTCAACATGAATTTTTTGAAAACATGTTAAAAGTTCAGTGACATTTAAGTTAGAAAAAAAAGTCGGTTACTTTTGTGCGATAAATGATAAGTTGAGTGACCGGGAGTAAAATCAACCCTGTATTAATTGATGGTCGATATATTTGAAAGATTTGGCCGAATATTATATATTGTATTAGTTGATTATTAATATAATTAATAGCGGTGCGCAAAATCCGACCTGACTCAAAAAACTCAATAAGTTCGATTTGAAACTTACATTCTAGTAGGGTTATTTGAGTTGACCGGGTCGGGTTGAAAATTCTTAATATTTCAGGTCGAGTTAAAATATTTTGATGGGTGTCGAAGCCACAAAAAATAAATACCTCAATTATCCTATCAAATAAATTGTAAATAGGACAAGAATGGTCGAATCCATAGAGATTAGCACCGAATTAATTCTAAATAACCAGAATTTTAACAATAAAAATAAAAAAAGTGGAGTTTTCATATACCAAAAATTTAAAAATGCTGAATTAAAAGAAATAATTAAATAAGCAATAAATTGATTAAAAAAAATTTAATAGATGATAAATTCCAGTTAAAGATATTCGCAACACATGATTAATTCAACCGATTATTGATGAAATAGTAAATCTAAAAATAAAATAATGGGCCAGTTATAGCCATCGGCTTCGCGCTTCCAACCTAATCTTTACGTATTAATGAATCAATCAAGTAAAATTATAATTAATTCCTAGCCAACAATTAACCCTTAACACGCGCAAGAATTTAATTTATTGACAGCATTAAGGAATAGAAAGATCTAACGTAAGCCAACCTCACGTGAGACCGATTTAGACCAAATCATACATTTACTCAATGTAACAGCCATTGTGAGGAAGCTACACTGATTGCCACTTGTTATTAACTTTATCAAATAATTACGGATTTAGCAAACTCAACTAGCAGTATTTTATCTATTTAAATGAACAACAGCGTCTCATTGAACATAAAATAAATAACAATCGAGATATGATTTCTCTAAATTTCAGTAAATAATATGAACATTATATAAAATTAAGAACAATAAATAAATACGACAATCTCAAGATGAATTAAAACCTGGCTTTGAATTAATGTTTAACTGAAACAATTGAATTTAGCCACACATCATTAAAGTAGAAACAAAATAAAATTAAATTAAGAAATTAAACTCCCTGTTACAGTCTTGAGAAAAACACAGATGAAAAAGAAGTAGAAGAGATCCCATTATTCACGTTTTTTCTTAGCTAAATAGGAATAAAACCTAGATAAGTTAGGAATGTCATTAATTCCTATCTAAACTTTGAAAATAAATTACAAATATTAAATGTAATATTATCTTCCTAAAAACACTGCCTAATATCTCCTAAATTATGGCCTAATTATCCCCAAAAATCTGATAAAGTACAGCTGGCAGCTAGGGCAATTTTGGATTAAAAATATTAAAACTGATATTCTGCTGTCGCGTCTTGGTTGTTAGCCTTAGGCAAGGTAGCTCCTTACCCTTGCCCCTTAGCCTTGGGCAAGGCTAAACCCAAAATCAGCTCTTTGCTTCCAATTTTCTTAAACTTTCATGGTTGCTCCAAATTCATTTCATTTAGCTCCAATTTACTTCCTTTTTACCACTTTGACCCTACAATGACCAAAATCACAAAACAAGTAAAAAATACTAATATAAGCTAAAATTAAGTGCATGAAAGAGAGGAAAAACAGACCAAAACATGCAACATTAGGCACTTAACAAATTCCCCTACACTTATCTCATGCTTGTCCTCAAGCATAAATTAAACCTCAATCACAATTCTTTCAAAAATTCATTCACCCAAAATCAAATTCCAATCCCATAAGTTCCAACTAAATCAAAATGCAAGGCAAGATAGAGATAGAAGTTTAAAATAATTTACCACAAAGTCATATCAAGATGTGGGTTTCTCAACTACCTTTTTCAAACCAGAAACAACAATGTTTTAAATATTAAGCATACAAAAATTTATATCTCAATTCAAGATTAAATCAATATGTAAAAGAAAACTTATTAAAACCAAATTTGACACTTTAATTTTACATTTTTCAATAGATCAAGGAACAAAGGTACCCAGGAAAAATATTTTTTAGAATTTTTTTCTTTTTTTTTTGAATTCACTTTCTTAAACTATAATAGACGCGAGGGCACCCGATTTTGACCCGTATACACCATGTTTTTCTAGTCAAAGGAAATATTAAAATGCTTACAAGGAATGTAGAGATCCTTTTTACGCGAGGCTATTCGGTTCTGACCCGCATACACCCGGTTACTCAGATAATACAGTTCCAAGCGGCTAATAGTTCTACTCTTAACTGCTCTTTGAGCGGACAGCAGAGTAAAATTTATTTCAATTTCTCTTTTTTTTCATATTTATTTTTTTTCTATTTTTCCTGGTAACCAAATTCCTCAATCTAAAAGCACACAATACCAAACAAGTGTCCAAAATAGTTTTAACAAGTCTCTAAAATGCAAAGAATCCAATTTAAGAACATGCAACAGTTATGTTTCACCTTAAAAATTGAACCTTTATATTTCTAATTCAAAAAGGTAATTAAGACTACCATAAATTGTATGAAAAATGGTAAATAATAATGAACACTACTCAAACATGCCTAACAAATCAATAAGTTAAAAATTGAATGGTTTTGGAATTGATTTTAGACAAATACTTTTCCCTAGGATTGTAAATAAAGCTTAATAAATATTTAACGAACAAAAGGGATGCAGAAAATATTTTCAAATAATTGAACAAGGGGGACGAGTGATAAAATTCTGATGAAAATGACAACCTTTATGCACAAAAATCGTATGCAATGCATCAATTAAGCCAAACATTTCCAGACAAAGTCAGACTATTCCAAATTAAGTTCTAACCAAAACTTATGCACAATTCTGCTCAAGATGGTTACCAAAAATACTCCATAGAAGCAGGTGTATCTAGAGTTTGCACAAAATTAACCAATTAAATAGAATTGCAGCATAAGAATTCAACAGTTAAGCATTAAAACAACAGGGCAAATCATTCAAACCAACCAATAGAATTTTCTCTTTCACAAATTTTGAACTAATCAGAGTTTTTACATGTCACAAAAAAAAATTGGCACAAAATTCATAAAATTTTTGCATAAATCTAGCCAATTAAATACAATGTCAGCAATAAAGAGTAGCTCAAAATTAGCTAAGTTCATTAACAGCAAAGCAGCATCAATCCATATCAAAAACCAACAGAGATTCCTTACTCAAGCATCAACCAAACCGACATCAAAATGGCTACATAGCACCACACCAACAATTATAAACTCAACACAGCATCAAATATCAATACAATCACACAGCACTTTCTAATTCAACCCCTCCCCCACACTTTCTTCTCGCATTGTCCTTAATGCGGAATTGCACACAAACATGGGGCAAAGGGCAACAAAAGTAAAGATAAAGGAGGAATATTGCCTTGGTGGAGGAGGTATGCAGTCCATAATCAGTGAAGTGTTGGGTGGGATGGTGTGAACCCCACATATCGAAAGTAGGCCTGCAAATTCTCGTGCAATTGCTGAATGGTGGTGGTTAGATGAACCAGTGTTGTCTCCATTTTGTGTAAACGCTCCATATGATCTGAAGGTACTGCAGATGAGGCGGCTGCTGCAGGGTTGTGGGAGGTGGAAGAACCAGGTGTCGGCCTGCTTTATTTCTTGAAAATTCGCTCTTCAAAACTAGCAAGTCGACATGCATCCACAAAGAAAATGGCTCTACCTTTCTCGCACCAAAGCAAGTGTGATTTATCCAAAAAAATTAAATCCATTGGAGGCATATCACAAGATTTATGCATATTAGTAGTGCTTAAATCGACTAACCCAGCATGGACAGCCAATGATGTAATTAAAGATCCTAAGAATAATTTCTTTAGTTTAAGGTTTAGCTTTTCAAATTTAAACGCAAGCCAATAGCCTAAATTCATCTTTTTATTATGAAGCATACACCACATAAAGAACAACTCTGCCTTGGAGACAACTGTGGTATCGTCATTGCGGGCAGAGTAGTTAAATGCTAAAAACTGATGAATTAGGCGTAATACAGGACTTTGAATTAAATATGCCTTTCATTTTCCAGGTAAGAATGCAATGTTAGACAAACCAGTTAATGATCTATAAACCTCAACATCATCAAAATCTGGTGGACAATCACAAAGCATATCTAGATATTCATGTGATTTAGAATATACCTCATCAATGAATCCGAGCATGATGTTAAACCCAGTGACAGAACAATATGCAAATTGACCCATCAGACTATAAGTGATCGCAAAAGGTGAGGTTAAACTAAATGTATGCCCCTGATGGTCAAATTCAAACGTGCTATAAAATTCTCTAACCAAAGCATCATAAATAGAAAAATTCAACAAAAAGAGTTTTCACCACCCTATACCATCAATTAAATAAAAAACTTCTTCAAGAAAATTCAAAGCATGCAAAGTAGGCTCATGTAGACATCTACCAGGTATGATATCATTGTGTTCAAGTAAATAAAATCTGGTGCAATGAATCTCTTTATCAAATGCGAAATTACCTTCAAGATCATTCATGGTTGGTGGAAATTGGCTCTTACCTTCAACCATTCGAGCTCATTTTTATGGGCGAACTGATGATCCTTCTTCTCCATCTTCTTTCGTTGGCTCTGGTTGAGGTGCTTGCTTAGGTGACGGGGGTATATCATCTTCTTCATCACTGCTGGATTCAGGAATCTCAATTTGGCGAGATTTATATATAATCGGTCCCTTTCTCTTTTGAGCTGCCGATGTAGATATGGGTCGTTTGCCTCGACGCTGTGCCACAGTGGGTGTGCGACTTGCATTGCTTGGTACGGCGGGCTATGGATCTTCGCTGCTGCATGCTGGTGTGCTTGGGAGGCGGTGGTGGTGATGTGCCATCGCGTGTGGCAGAGCTCACGAACCGGCCGTGTCTGGACTTTGATGGAGCTTGGCTCTTCAGGCGAACCATGATGGAGCGTGCGACGGAGGAGATGTGGTGGCTTCGTGGTGGAGATCGGTGAGGGATCTGTGCGCGCGAGGAGATGGGAGCACCGATCTGCTATCGGGTAGCCTCTGGTGGTTGCACGTGAGAGGCTACGGTGGAGATCGACGGCGCAAAGGGGTGGAAGCGTTGATCTATTGTCGCGTGGCCGCAGGTGGTTGCGCGACAACGGGCTGCCTTCGAAGGAGGCTAGTGGCTGTGATCGGCGGCGGGCTGCGGTGGATGGTTGGTGACTTCAGGGTCTAAGAAGGTAAATGAAGAGTTAGTAAATAATTGGTTATGTTAAAAGGAAAAAATAGTAAATGGGTTAAACAAAATAAATTAACACAATTGAATTAAAATAATACAATTGAATTAAAATTAAAACACATGTGAGGATAAAGGCCCATGAACTAGAACAACATAACCCAATAAAACTAGTAAACCCAAAATAAAATGAAAATAGCCTGCAATTGAAAGAATTAAGTCAAGATCAAGCTAATTTTCCCATTGAAACCACCATTAACTGCTCAGTTTTGAAAGAATTAAATAATAACATTAGGTAGCCCTATCCCTTAAATCCAATTTGCTAAAAAAGTATTCAACGCTCCAATCTTCAAAATTGCCAGTTAGTTGCCAATATTACTTGCAAGTTCAAAGAGAAATTGGGTTAGCCATATGAAGGAGATGAAGAAGAAAATTAAATATTAAAATTTAAATCTAAATAGTAACATGTTAGCCTTGGGCCAGGCTAAGTATTGGGTTGCCTCCCAGAAGCGCCTTTATTGAACGTCTTTGGCTAGACGTTCCTGGGTTTAAACATCCCCTCCACGCAAAGCCAATTGAGTCTCTTCATGTCCTTCATCTAAAAACCCATCATAAAAGGGTTTGAGGTGATGCCCATTAACCTTAAAAATCTTACCATTCTCTAAACTCTATATGTCAACTGCACCATGAGCAAAAACATTAATAACAACAAAAGGTCCTAACCATCTGGACCTTAATTTTCCTGGAAATAATTTCAAACGTGAATGAAATAATAAAACTTTCTGTCCTATTTGAAATTCTTTCCTAGAAATCATTTTGTCATGGAACCTTTTTGTTTTCTCGTTGTAAATTTTAGAACTTTCATAAGCTTCATTTCTTAATTCTTTCAGTTCTTGGAGCTCTAATTTACTATTCTCACCTACTGCATTTAACTCCATGTTGCATCTCTTTATAGCCCAAAATGCTCTGTGCTCCAGCTCTACCGGTAGGTGATATGGTTTGCCATACACCAGTCGATACAGGGACATGCCTATAGGTGTCTTGTAAGCAGTCTTATAAGCCCAAAGAGCGTCTTCTAGTTTCAAACTCCAATCTTTTCTAGTTTGATTCACCGTCTTCTCGAGTATAGATTTGACTTCCCGGTTCGAAATTTCAGCTTGTCCACTGGTCTGGGGGTGATAGGCAGTCGATAATTGATGTGTAACTCCATACTTCTTCAGCAATGCATCGATAATTTTGTTACAAAAATATGTCCCTCTGTCACTTATGAGCACTCTTGGGCTGCCAAACCTGCAAAATATATTATTTTTGATAAAATGTACCACAGTTTTGGCATCATCAGTCCGTGTGGCCTTAGCTTCGACCCATTTAGAAATATAATTTACTGTAAGTAGAATATAAGTATTTCCAAAAGAAGATGGAAAAAGCCCCATGAAATCAATGCCCCACACATCAAATATTTCACAGATTAATATAGGTGCGAGTGGCATTTGATCACGGTGGCCTAAGTTACCTGCTCTTTGACATTTGTCACAAGACTTACAGCGTCCTTACATAAATTAGGCCAAAATAAATCACATTCTAAAACTTTTCTGGCCGTTCTTTTGGGACCAAAATGAGCTCTACATGCTTCTGAGTGACACAATTTTAAGATAGACTGCACTTCATTATTAGGAACACATCGTCAAATAATTTGATCGGAACAGTATTTCCACAAGTAAGGTTCATTCCAAGCATAATATTTGGCATCTCTCTTCAACTTGTCCTTCTCAAATCTGGAAAAGTCTGCAAGGACAGCACCTGTAACCAAGAAATTCACGATATTAGCATACCAGGGGCTGTTAGTTGCTATGGCAAATAAATGTTCATCCGAAAAATCATCATTTATAGGCAATGCGTCCTCATTTAACAACAATCTACTGAGATGATCAGCCACTAAATTTTCAGATCCCTTTTTATCTCTAATTTCAAGATTAAATTTCTGCAGTAAGAGAATCCACCGGATTAAACGGGGTTTAGCTTCCTTCTTTTTAGCAAATATCTTAAAGCTGCATGATCAGAGAAAACAATTACTTTAGTACCCAACAAATATTGTCTAAAGTTTCTAAAGTAAAAACAATAGCTAAAAGTTCTTTCTCAGTTGTTGAGTAGTTGGTTTGGGCACTATCCAGTGTTCTGGAAGCATAATAAATCACATGTGGATTTTTTCCAATTCTTTGGCCAAGAACAGCCTCCACTGCATGATTACTGGTGTCACACATTATTTCAAAGGAAAAATCCCAGTTAGTGGGCTGGATAATGGGTGCAGAGATCAGTCTCTCTTTTAGTGCATTAAATGCATCCTTGCAAGCTTGATCGAATTCGAATGCCACATCCTTTTGCAATAATTTACACAATGGTTTGGTGATTTTGGAGAAATCTTTGATGAAGTGTCTATAAAAACCTGCATGTCCAAGAAAAGAACGAACCTCCTGCACACTTGCAGGATAGGGAAGAGATTGTATAACATCTATTTTAGCCTTATCTACCTTTATACCTTTTGAAGACACAATGTGACCCAAAATCAACCCTTGGTCTACCATAAAATGGCATTTCTCATAATTAAGGACCATATTAGACTCTAAACATCTTCTCAAAATCTTGATTAAATTAGACAGACATTCATGAAATGAGTTACCATAAACCGTAAAATCATCCATAAATACTTCTATTATTTTCTCAACATAATCTGAAAAGATGCTTATCATACATCGTAGGAAAGTCGCTGGAGCATTGCAAAATCCAAATGGCATTCTTCGGTAGGCAAATGTGCCAAAGTGGCAAGTGAAAGTAGTCTTGTCCAGGTCTTCGGGTGCCACCGGTATTTGATAAAAACCTATATAACAATCAAGACAACAGTAAAAATATTTTTCAGCAAGTCTTTTTAGCATTTGATCAATAAAAGGAACTAAAAAATGATCTTTTCTAGTAGAGGCATTTAACTTCCTTTAATCTATACAAACCCTCCACTCGTTTTGGACTCGAGTGGGCACCATCTCTCCATTTTTGTTTTCCACAACCATAATTTTTATCTTTTTGGGTACAACTTGGACTGGACTCACCCAATTACTGTCTGAAATTGGGTATATCACTCCTGCATCCAGCATCTTTTGTATTTCCTTCTTTACTACTTCCATCATTGGTGGGTTCAACATTCTTTGTGCTTGCCCACTGGGCTTAATGTCTTCTTCTAAATGAATCCTGTGCATGCAAGTAGAGGGACTTATGCCTTTTATATCAGTAATGGTCCATCTAATTGCCTCCTTATGCTCTCTCAAAGCTTGGATCAGTAGCTCCTCTTTCTTAGGCTGCAGCTTATTGGAAATTATCACTGGGAGTGTTTTCTCCTCACCCAAATAAACGTACTTCAAATGATCGAGTAACACCTTAAGTTCCAATTCTGGTGCCTGTAACACAGATAGTAGGAGCTTTTTGTTAGTGCTAGTTAATTCCAAAAGATTAAACGCACGTGCCACCGGTTTCAAAACCTCTAACTCTATCACTACTTCTTGCAGCTCATCTTCAATACTCAACTCCTCTTCCACTGCATCAAACCTGTCCCTATGAATATTTTCATTTAAAGCAACCTGCAACTTGTCAGTCCCACTCATTTCAAATACTTTTTGAGTTAATAGTTCAATAACATCAATTCCACATACAGAAACCATCCCACATGGATATTTCATAGCATCATACATATTGAATTGCAATATTTTACCATCAAATTCCATTGTAAGAGTACCTTTGTATACATAAATTTTAGTTCTATCTGTCTGAAGAAATGGCCTACCTAATAAAATGTCAGCCGAATCACCTGAATTTCCTTCATCGTCCATGTCGATCACATAAACTTAGCAGGAAAAATCAAACTATTAACCTGAACCAACACATCCTCTAACAATCCCTCAGGATAAATTATTGACCTATTTGCCAATTGAATGACTATTCTTGTTTTCTCTAAGGGTCCAGCATTTAAAGAGGTATAAATAGACTTAGGTATAACATTTATAGACGCACCTAAATCACACATAGCTCTTTTAACAATTAAATCACCAATTTTACAGGAAATAATAAACATACCTTTATCCTTGCATAACATCTGAAACATTTTCATTCACAGTAATTTTCTCATAGCCAACCTGTTTTTTCTTGTTAGTACAAAAATCTTTAAGAAATTTCGCATATTTCTGTATTTGTTTAATTGCATCAATCAAATGAATATTTACCTCAACCTTACGAAATGTCTCAAAGATGTCTTTTTCCTCTTTTTCCTTTTTAGATTTAGCCAACCTTTCAGGAAATGGAGGCTGCACAACTAAAATAGGGGACTGTTCTGAATTTTTACCTGTGTGCTGCACCTTCTGCTCAATTTTTGCCTCTCTCTCTACTTCCCTCAACTTTTTTTGATTTTCTCCCTTGGGTAGGGGCTCTTTTCCATTCCTTAGAATGATTGTGCTCGCATTTTGCCTCGAATTTTCTATGGTTTGTGAGGGCAAACGTCCTTGGGACTCTATTCTACTCAAAGATTGTGCTATTTGGCTCATTTGTATCTCCAAATTCTGAACTCTTGAATATGATTTCTTTGAATGCTGCTGAATATCTTGCATATTATTAGTTAAAGAATGAACAATATCTTCAAGACTCATACCTTGTTTAGGAGCTGGTTGAGAGGGCTATTGTGGTTGCCTTGGTTGAAACTGTTACTGTGAATTTTGCTGCCTAGCTCTATAGCTGAAGTTGGGATGATCTCGCCACCCCGAATTATATGTGTTGGAATACGGATCATATTTTCTATAGGGCTATCCAGAATATCCATCCATTGCATTTACTTGCTCTTGTGATTCATCTTGAACTGTGCGACACATATCTGTTGGATATCCAGCATATGCACATTGTGACGCATGCCGGAACCCAGCAAAGGCCCTCGCTGAATTCGCTTTTAGGATTCGAGGGACTGATTCGCGTCTTTTGATCATGGGCACCATAAGACATTTTGGATGCTTCCTTTCCAATAGAACATTGGAAAGGAACATCTAGCCCCATGGCACCTTTGGGCACCTTTGAGGTATCATGGAGTCGCCACCCAATTCACGAGAAATTGGGAAAGGTCTCTAACCTCTTATTGGTCAAGACCAGAGATTGGTGTTCAGAACTTCACTCTTATTTATTCTTTGGTTAATTATAAATGAGTTTTTAGCTCCCTAAAATTCTACCTCTTATCTCACATGATCAATGCATTTAAATTAAAGGCGCATTAAAAGCACATAAAAAAAATAAAGGAAAGCGATAAAGAAAGCGGTAAATGAAGTTATTAAGGAAAGCGGTAAGCACACAAGCACACAATTACATGAGAGATAGGGGTGAAATACAATACCTAATGAAAGGAGGCTAAAGATATAGGTTGGGACGGAATACAATCCCAAAAGTAAATGATATTGCCCTAAAATTAATTACAATGGCCCAAAATAAATGAACCTAAACCTTAAAATAATCAAACAAAATCAAATACAAGGGAAACATACATAAATCGGAATATTCATTTTGGGTTGGAACATTGGTTCCTTCGTATTTGAAGAGGGTTCGAAGAGTCATTTGATTGTTGAGTTGGAAAATCGGGATAAGTGATCCCATTTTTGGACAAAATTTAACTCTTCGTTTTTTAGTGATATTTTTATTGTTTGGCTAAAACGAGGGACATTGGTCCCAATTTTATTAGTAAAAATTCTAATTTAATTGTACAAGTATTTTTGTGATTTTTTATCACACGCGTGTATGAATAAAATAAATATTTACAAACAAACACAAAACACATGGAAGGGGGGGTTAAAAAGATCTCACCAAACCGAAGTGTTTGTCTACACGTGGTGACCCATCTGGGTAGTCACGAGAACGCTCACATAATTCACGTCACATTAAATCTCAGACAGAAAATGACATAGAAGAAATATTAGTAATAATTTTAAATATTAATCAAGTAAAGACAAAATAAGCATTGGGCATAATAATAAATAATGATAATGACAATATAAATATAAAATAATGCGAACAACTAATAAAATAACAATAATAAGAATAACATATAATAATAATAATAATAATAATAATAATAATAAGGATGATGATAATGATAATAATAATAATAATAATGATGATAATGATGATGATGATGATGATGTCAACAGTGAAGAAAAATGGAGTAATAATAGCAACAACATAATAAAATGATAACAATATAAAATGGTAATGATAATAATGATATAAAATAAATAAATATAATATAATAATAAATAAATAATATAATGGTAATAATAATAATAATAATAATAATAATAATAATAATAATAATAATAATATATAACAATGACAAATGAACATGAGGTAGCAACAAGAGCACTTCACTAACAATAACAATAATAATACAAATAATAATGATGATAATGATGGTAAGAAAGGGGAATGTCGGCAACAAATGAAAGAAATTAAGTTAAAATCCCAAAGGTTAAACTAGAACTCACAAAAAAAACAAATAAATAGCTATATGAATATGTTAACAGTGGCAGAACATGAGGAAAATATTATACAATAGAACATGATATTAATAACAAGAGGCAGAAACATTAATAACAATAAATAATGTACAGGAGAAAATAGATAAAGGAAAATGGTTCCAAGTGTTTACTCTCAGAATTTATAGATCGAAAAATCGGATGCCTTGATCCGTCCTCCTTGTCGATTTTTCGATAATAAAATACAAGAATATTTGAGAAAAAACAAGTTTTAAACAAATAAAACTATTTTTGGAGATGTAATACAAAACAAAGGAAATTGATTTTCCTTGCTTGAAAAAAATCTCCCACTGAAAAATGCCTTGAAGGAAAAAGAAGAAGAGAAAACTAGACTTTAAAAATCTAAATATTTTTTCTTGGCTTTTTTGAAAACCTTCGGCTGCTCTAGAAACTTGAGAGAAAAATCCTTCTTTTTCCCTGGAAAAATATGCAGCCCCCCCCCCCCCCCCCCCTTTGGAAATGAAGGATGAAACCCTTTTAATTTCTGCCTTGTCCAAAAAGGAAAAGAGACAAACAAAGTTTTCATTTTTAGTTTATAAAAAATTGCACAAAAAGGTGAAAGGAACGGAAAAATGGGACTGGAAAAAATCAAAAAACACAGAGAAGAAAGCGACCGCGGCCAGAAATGGCTGCGTGCGGAGGGAGGCAGCGCGCGCCCAAGGGGCACGCGTGTCGCTTGGCGAGGCGCGCGGCCTAGGGCGCATGCCTTGCTGGAAAAACGCGCCCCAGGGGCACGTGCGCAGCCAGTGGGGCGCGCGCCCCGCGCAGCCCTCACGGAGCGCGCCCGCAGGCGCACGCCGTTCTCGGGCGGGCACTGCCCGCGAAAAAAAAATAATAATAATAAATAAAAATAAATAAATAAAGAAGAGAAATAAAAATAAAAACAAAAGGGAATAAGATAAAATAAATAGATAAATAAAAAAGAGTAAAAAAAAATTCAAATTTTTGAATTAAAATTTTTAGAGGAACAAAGGAAATTTTTGACAAGGATAACATCATTATTAACACCTCTACTCGTGGCAAGCATCATTTTCATCATCGGATAATTCTGATTTTGGACCGCATTGGGACCTGGTGTCTATACACATATTCCACACACCCTTGCTTTTGAAGATGTACCTGAAGCCATATTTTGCACAATAACAGTTAGAGCATTAAGTTTATCTTCAATGGAAGAAGAATTTACCTCATGTACTCTTCTTGGGGGGTTTTGATATCTTCCAAACTGTTAGGAAGTGACTGCCATGTTTTGTATTAACTCACATGCTTGTGCTGGGGTTTTATTGCTGAGGCTTCCCCCACTTGCTGCATCTATCATTCTCCTTTCCATGCTCAACACATCTTCATAAAATTACTGAATAAGGGATTGATCAGTAATTCTATATTGGGGGCAACTTGCACATAATTTCTTAAATCTTTCCCAATAGTCGTGAAGTGACTTCACATCTTTTTGTTTGATTTCACTTATTTTTCTTCGAATTACAGCAGCTCGGGAGGCTGCAAAAAACTTATCTAAAAACATTCTCAACATTTCAGTCCATGTTGTGATTGTTCCTGATGATAAATTCAACAACCATTCCTTTGCCGAATCAGCCAATGAAAATGGAAAGGCCCTCAATTTCACTTGTTCTTCAGTAACTCCTTGTGGCCTCATACCGGAATAAACCACATGAAATTCTTTCAAATGTTTATGAGGATCTTCATTTTCTAAGCCATAAAAAGTGGGTGATAAGTGAATCAGCCCCGATTTTAGTTCAAAAGCAGTGTCTAAAGCTGGATAAGTTATGCACAAGGGCTGCTGCTTTAAAGGAGGTGCATTAAGCTCTCTTAAAGTCTGTTCAGCTATTTTTTTTCTCTTCTACTTCGGCTAGAAATTCAGTAAAATCAGCTTCCTCATCCTCTTACTGCTGTTTAGAAGAAGTTTCAATAAATTCCTTAGATCAGACGATGGTCCGATACAAAGAGTTGATAGTTGCACTCCTCTCTCAATTGGAGAAACTGGGATGTGCATGGTCGATCCAGCAGATACCCCGGGCAGGATACCCTGGCCAAGCAAGCTTGCCTCTAGAACCAAACATCTACAACGGACATCATCTGGTCAGTCCTATCGGTTCCAACTCATGAGACCTACAAGGTTTATTTGCAGGAACCAATGGATGGATGGAGACTACCAATTTACCAATACTTGAGCATTGGAGTTCTTCCGGAGGATTAGGTTCAAGCTCGAAAAGTTGTTCGGCGATCCAGTCGCAATGAAATCTTGGATGACCAATTGTATAGGCAATCTTTTTTAGCCCCTTGGGCGAGGTATTTAGGTACGGAGGACAGTGACTATGTGCTAAGAGAAATCCATGAAGGGATCTGTGGTGCATATGAAGGGGCACAAGCAATAGCTCGAAAGGCTTTGCTATAGGGATATTATTGGCCTAGTATGGAGAAAGATGCTAAGGAGCTCGTCCAGAAGTGTGATAAATGCCAACGGTTTAGTAATATGACACATTAAAAGTCTACCTGTCAGGTTCCAATTCACATTCCTTGGCCATTCACTCAGTGGGGTATCAATATTCTAGGCCCTTTTCCCTGAGCAACCGGGCAGTGAAAGTTCTTGGTTGTGGCAGTTAATCATTTCACCAAGTGGGTTGAAGCAGAACCCCTAGCCACAATCACTCCCGCAAACATCATCAAGTTTTTCCAGAAGTTTATCATCACAAGGTTCGGGATCCCACACGCCATCATCACTAACAATGGTAAACAGTTCGATTGTGCGGCATTTAGGGGCTACTGTTCAGAGTTGAAGATCTATCTTTGCTTTACCTCTGTATACCACCCACAATCAAACGGTATGACTGAGGTAACTAATAGAACCATATTGACAGGACTGAAGAAAAGACTTGATTCAACAAAGGGCCTCTGTGTTAAAGAACTGTATAACGTTTTATGGGCCTACTGAACCTTTCCAAGATCGGCAATCGGAGTCACTCCCTTCTTCCTCACATATGGGATAGAAGCGGTTATTCTATGTGAGATCGGTGTCCCAAATATCCGAACCTCAAGTTTTGAGGCTAAGAAAAATGAGGCAAGCCTACTGTGTCAATTAGACCGACTAAAGGAACAAAGTGAATTCGCCCAAATACAATTTGTGGCATATAAGCAAAGCATGTCATCCTACCATGATCGAAATCTCAAGCCGAGGTCATTATGAATTGGATAGCTCATTCTCAAGAAGGTGGTTGCGGCCCAGACAGCAGCAGGGGTAGGAAAGCTCAACCCAAACTAGGAAGGTCCGTACTTGATACACGAAGTAAGAGGTAAAGCTTACAAGTTAAAGGATTTCTCTGGAAAAAATACTTCCCAATTTATGGAATGTCTCCAACTTAAAGCTATATTATTTGTAGTCTTTCATCCAAGGCTCGGCAGTTTTTCCAAATGAGCATTACCGTCTATTAATAGTTATTTATTCATTATTATCGCTCACTCGGCAATATCGCCATTCGAGCATTTTTAGCTAGTATTGTATTTCGCTTAGCTCGGCTGTATCGCCATTCAAGCAATTGTACTAGCTAAATTATTAATAAATAGGTATATTTATCGAAAAATAAGATTGCCATTTTTTACTTGATTAAGCAATTACGCTGTCTTATTATTTATCCCAAGCATATAACTGCTCGGTTAAACATCATTCACTGGCTTAATCAATTTTCCTAAGTTATTAAGCTTATAATTTCAGAGTTTAATGAATATCATGACAAAGAAAATAAAACGAGCATCGTGCACAAATATTAGTTCGAAAGAATCTCTTTTGTATTAATTCGGAAGTACATACAAGGCAAAATTCAAAAGAGAAACTCTATTTACTTGTCAGGGTAGACTTCAACCAACCAGGACCAGTCCATGTCTGGATGACGTTCTTTTATAGCAGTGGATAGCTTAATGCTGAAAGCAAGGCATTTGTCAACTACTATATCCAAGGCCTTGTCTTCCAGCTCAGTATATTTCCCCTCGAGAATGGTTTTCTCCTTAGTAGCTACCTCAAGCTAGGCCCTGCATTTATCAAGCTCGACCATGGCCACGGTGCAATTTTTTTGGCAGTTGCTGCTTTTTCTTCGGCAATCGCCACTTTATTAAGCGCATCAGCTGCCTTCGTCTTAAATTCAAGTGCCTTTTTCTCGGACTTAGCTAGCTTGCCCTCAGCCTTATTAGCTCAGAATCTCTGCTCGGCAACAGATTGCACTTCTCTTTTCCATGCCATGATCAGCCTATTCATCTTGGCAATCACAGCTTCTCCGATAATAGACCCCTGCAAGCAAGAAAGCATATAAGAATACAGAACATCGGCTAAAATTGAGACATCAAAACTTACTTCCACTTGGTGCCTCTTAATAGCATAGCTCAGCTGATAGGCATTAAGCTTCATCATAGGAGCAACCTCCTTCGATATACAGGCGATCTGATGGACAAAGGCAGTGAATTCGTTATTATCCTTTGAGTAGGAATCCCCTTGCTCCTCCCAAAATTGAGTCAGCTTATCTGCGAGGGTTTGTATGTTTTTAGATCCCGAGGGTTGAGACGCGGATGCCCCAGTCCCTGTCTCGTTCCAGTGGCGGAGGGGCTCGGTAGTGACCCATTGCTCGGTGGCCATCTGGGTAGGATTTGGTGCCTGGGAGGGAGAGTTATCCTCGACCTCAATAAGAACTGAGCTCGATGTTAATGTTGATGTTGGTCCGGCTACAGGAGCTGAAGTGGCTTGCTCGGCCTCAGGTGTGGATGTGGCGGGTGCTTGGCTCGCCTGGGTTTTTTACGTCTTGGCTTTCATCAGCTCGGCCATACTAGGTCGGTCAGTCCTCTTCATCGCTACAAAAAAGCAAACAATGAGAAAGTATTAGAACAGAAGAATCGTAAAACATTATACCTTTCCTAACACGACGAGATGATTCTTTTGGAGTTAGTCTGAACTGGAGCTGCTCCTTGATGTCTATTTTATCTTTAGCCAGAGCCTTCCACCGGATAAGACTTTGCTACTTTTCATCAGAAATGTACAAGAGGTTGTCGTTTTTATTGACATATTTGCCCCAGGTTGTTCGAAAACTGAACTCGTGTTCGCTCTCTACAATGAAGAAGCGATTCTTCCAGTTCTTCAAGGATTTTGGGTTCCCTGAAAAGATTCCATAACCAGCTCGAGTTTGGATGTCGTTGTGATCCTCAGTGGTTACCCCGAGTCCGACCACATGGGTAGCCTGGAAAACCCGGAGGGTTAGGTCGAGGTCATTGTCGGCCACCCACATCGGCAATGCCGAAATAGTTCACCACGCGTTAGGATGAATTTGGCCCATGGTTAAACCATAATAATTCATCACCTCGACCTCAAATCTTGTTGGGGGAAGGCTCATTCTAGCCTCGAAATCTGCCTCGTAGACAACTATGGTCTTCTTGCTGAGAATTTAGCATTGGACCGGACGTCGGCACCAGGAGCCTGAATCCTGTAACTGTGTAGGATGGCTAGACGGTCGTGAAGTTGAACCATTTCGCTACTCTTCACAGCCGAACTAATACTCCCTACTCAGGGTAGTCTTCTCGGTTCTCTCCTTCCCCCACGCTCTGGTTGGCTGGTGCTAGGAGACCTAGGAGGGCTATCGTCGAGAAGCCCTTCCTCCACTCTCACTCTATCACTAGAACTTTCAGAATGACTCATTGGAAGAAAAAGAAAAAGAACAAGACCCTAACCTGAAAACTGTTTGATCTAATTTGAAGGAGGTATCGAAAACTTTGGAAGGAATAAAAGCACGAAGAGGAAACTGCAGATTAGACAAAATTGGAATCGCTTAGAGAGCCAGAGAAAGAAATAAAAATTGCAGGATGTTAAAGATGTTGAAATCTAGACCAAGAGGTGTGGAATCACTGAAAATAGAAGATAGGAGAACAGGGCAACGAAAAATAACTCTCTGAGAAAATAGGGAAAGGAAGAGACATATATAGCAGATACGGTCCACCAAAAAACAAACACGTGGTTACAAAGGAATGGCTGTGCCAGTTATCATAACTGTTGGCGTGGAAGTCAGAGTGCACGTCAGGACACCAATGTGGAATCCGAAGCACCTCTCTCCTTTTATAACTGCTTCTGCCGTCGAAACACATCATACGAGACGTCATCTTGTCCTGCCATCATGATCTTTTAAGGGACTACGCGCCTGACAGCTATCTATTTAAAAGCAAATCACCATCTCAACATCTGACATAAATGTCATACCCTAAGAGGGGGGGACTTATGATAACCAGACACTTTATCCAAGAGTTCGGTAACTGGGCTCCTCCGGATATTCTCCACGTCAATAGCTCGGTATATATATCTCAACAGCTCAGAATCAACATTTGAAAAGTCATTATTTGCAAGTATCTGCAAGATATTCAGAAGATTCTAATCTTATTATAAGAAAAGTTATCTGTCGTTATCTAATGAGATCCCTGCAAATCAGGAATCAAGCACCAAATTACGGATTTAGAAGAGTTATCTCCTATTTAGAATTTGTTTCCTATTCCGAAATGAGGAAAAAACTCTATAAAAGGAGGAATTAAGGTATGTTAAGCCTCTTTGAAACTTTTTGGATAAATCACAACACACTTTAGTCAATCTACTGACTTGATCGTTGAAATCTCACTTATCAGAAACCCGTCGAATTTCTTGTATTTTCAGGTGACCAATTCGAGAAGACGACCCGAATAATCAGATTGTCTTCAACTACCATTATATCACATTTTATCTTGACATGGACATAGATGGCTTTAATAATTCTTTCGTAAATGTAAATATTCAAAAGAAGATGACCTCACCAGGAGAATCTCCAAGAACTAGCTACTTAACAACTACAAGAAAAGTGGCCAAGCCAGAGAAAGATGCACAAATCCAGCTCAAACTTTATGACCGTCATTAATAAAAAGACACGGGTTTTATTATAAAAATCTAATTTTTATTTTTTGAGAATTTACAAATTCTAGATTTAATTTGTTTTATATGGAGATATTTATTTCTTTATGGGCTAAGAGTCAAATTGATTATTTTCAGGGACCGTCCAATTGAGAACAAGGACATTGTGGTTTGGTATACGATAGGATTCCTTCACATCCCATGCCAGGAGGATTTTCCGATAATGCCAACAGTATCATCCAGCTTTGATCTGAAGCCAGTCAACTTCTTCGACAGCAATCCCATTCTCAGGGTTTCCCCGAATTTGGAGAAAGATTAACCCCGCTTGTAAATCTTCTGATTCTGCTTAAATTATGTCTAATTAAAAACTGTGAGGTACCCTTATAACAATTTGCATATCTACCACATAATGAAATGCCAATCTTAATCTGTACATATGTTGTAAATAAACTTTCAGAATAAAATATAAAACGTGGTACGTGTAGTTAACTGAAGAATATTTTTGTTCATGTTAAAAATCTTCTATTGTCTCGCAATATAATTAGCTATGTGATGTTTGTTATGCTTAATTACATAAATATCTTCCCATTAAAGTATAGTAAATATCTTGTGGTTGAACATATATAATGGCATAGTGTTTTTTTTCCTGAACAAGAAATCTTAAATTCAAATAACAATTACTTTGTGTAATACCTTTGTAGCAATTTCTAAATTCAAATTAACATTTGTAATATTAACATCAAAATAATCCGTATCATCCATTATTCATATAATATAATATATGTTTACCATAATGCATGTCCATGAAATATTTTTTCTTGAAATATTTATTTCATTTTTAGTTTTATAGATAATTCTTTAATAATTTTTTTCTATTGGATAAGAAGATTAATTTTACGAAAAAAAAAATCTGTGTACTTTTAGTTAAATTATTAATAGCTAACGAAATTTACAGCTATGATAATTTTTAAAGATAATAATTATATAAAACAACCTCAATCTTTTATTAATCTATGCTTTAATGGCCATGGCTACCTTTTTTACAATTTTTTTTTTTTTCAAAAAAACCTCGAATCTCTCGAATACCTTATATAATTTAAATTAAAGCTTGCAACTAATCCGATGTTCCAAAAAATTGTTAATGGTTTTAGGCCTTTGTATGAGCTAACATAATTAATTAACTGCATATGATTAAGTTTTATTTTCTTGGTACACACATATAACAGTATAAGGTAAACACAAATAATTCATTTCAACATCAACACTAGGAATAAAAAGTACATATATTGCTCTATCTATCTAGTAAATCTGGGGATTAGATAGCCTAGGTGTAGCGGCAAGAACTAAGGGCTTCATCTTCTTAACAACAATCCCAAATTTATCAGATAATTCCAGCTCTTCTCCTTGTGGCACTTTCCATTCAAATGAATGCAACAGTGAAGCCAATACATACATTAGAGTCCTCTCTGCTAAAGGAATTCCTGGGCAAATTCTCCTCCCCGATCCGAAAGTGAGATACTGCAAATTGTTGCCTAAGTAATCATATTTTCCACCATCATTATTCAAGAATCTCTCAGGCCAAAACTTCAAGGGATTGTCCCAGTAAAGAGGATCCCTATGAATAGCATAAACATTGAAGTAAACAGTAGTGCCCTTAGGAATTGCATAGCCACCAATCGTGCAAGATTGGCTTGAAGCATGAGGCACCAATAGAGGAACTGGCGGATGCAAACGGAGCATCTCTTTGCACACAGCATCAAGAAACTGTAACTTGGGAATATGGAACTCTTCTAAAACGGTGTCGCTGCCAACAACTTGGTCTAATTCTTGATACACTTTCTTCATTACTTCTGGATTTAGCATTATCTCTGCCATTGCCCATTCCAGCGCGGTAGCTGCTGTGTCTGTGCCACCAATCACAAGATCCTGTCAAGAACAGTAAAGTTATTCCATAAACTCAGAAATTACTGTGAAATATAAACACAGATTGCATATGATATATTTTTGATACCAGTAACAAGGCTTTGAGTTGGTCCATGGTGATTGATGTTTCAGAAGCTCCCTGCTTGTAAACATCAAGTAGAATTTGCAAGAAATCTTTCTTTCCTTCATATCTTTCTGTGGTGGTACTTAACCGCTGCTCTATCACAGAATTAAGAAGCTGGTCAAAGTATGAGTGCACTCTTCTTGTTTGTTTCTCTATATCCTGCAAGTCAAACCTTGCAAGGATAGGGAAAATGTCTGAAACATTCGGTTTTGCTAGTAATACCATGAGCTCCTGTAATAATTTACGAAACCCTGCTGTAAACTTAATAGCCTTGTCTCCTTTGTGTGTGCCGCCACACGCCATGCTAATGGCAGCATTGGCAGTTATGTCAAATACCAATTCACCAAAATCTACAGGGCTTCCAGCTTTGCTATGCAATTGGCTGATAGCTCTATGCACCTCTTGCTTTCGCAGTGGATAGCAGGCATTGATGCTTGAGTTACTAAGCATTTCTCGAACAAACACCTTGCGCAATTTCTTCCATTCGGGACCATAATCTTTATAAGTCATATCATTGCAGCCGTAAGAGATGACTCTACCAGATGTTGGTGGATCCCGATTTGCAAATATCTTATCATTCTCGCGAAGAACTTGTTTGGCTAGGGATGGTGAGCTGATGACTATGCATAGTTTGTTTCCAAGCCAGAGCTTGTAGATAGGGCCATAAACAGCAGCAAGTTCAGTGAATTTCTTGTGAAGGAAAGTACCTAGAAATGGAAGGTAGCCAACCACAGGCAAGCCTCGTGGACCTGGGGGCAATGGAGCTTTTGAATTCTTTGATTTCTTGATTTTATTGCACAACAAGAGCACTCCAAATACAGTTGCTGATATGGTGAGAAACAATTTGCTATCCCACCACCATGAATACAAGCTAGATGCCTGCAGTGCTAACATGTTTAATTTTAAGTGGTGAATTGGTAATGGAAATTCTGAACCTCGACTTCATATTTATAGATTTTATTGACTTATTTTTAGCCTTTAAAAGATTGATATTTTTGAAACTTAATTCGTGCCATCAACATCAAATTCATTCATGATAATGTTCAAATCCTAATTATAAATCCGCAAATAGCGGGACAAAGATTTGAATGGTGTGTTTAGGGAAACTATTTCCCGGTTTGGTGTGAAACCAAAACTAATTCTAGGAATGGGATCTTTTTGTATGCCGCAGGCCATTCCTGCGGCATGTAATGTGAGCTGGCGGCCCCCTTGGTCATATATGTGACGCAATATGCCGCAGCTCTGAGTTGCGGCAATGTGTTGAAGGACAGTCACATGAATCTGTTCAGCGTGACTATCCAACTGTAAAGGGGAAAACACAATTTAATTTTAGTTTGGAATCCATGCTTTTAAAAATCCCGATTTCTTCGTTTGCATATTTTTCAAGTTCATGTTGCATTTCGTTTTTCTTAGTATATTTTTCAACTTTCATATGTTTCTCTGAAGGTGCAAAGTTCCAAACACAGGTTACGGATTTTTTCTTATTTTTTATTCACATTTTATGTTTGTTGTTATTTATCAATTATCTGCAAAAATTAAGAGGAAGTATATTATTTTTTTAGAATTATTTATGTAATAATGTTGATTAAATATCTAATTGTATTATTTTGTAATTTATAGGTGTATTTTATTCGTTAATTTGACGTATCAAGCAAAACAGGTAAGTTATTATGTTAATTTTCATTTGATATTGCATAATTTATTAATTTGAATTTTGAAAATAACAAATTTATGTATTAGAAATTATACAAAAATATAAAATAAGAATTATCATGTGTTATGATAATGTAAAGTGATTTATTTGTATAATATGTATTTGGCAAATTTTTCAGATATTTTGTTTAAGATAATTGTCAATTTAAGTTTATATTTGTTTGATTAGTTAGATTTAAGTTATGACAAGTTGTTTGGGTTGCTAACAATTATTTTTATAGACAAGTTTACATTTATTATGCGAATATGAACTTATTTTTTTGTTGATATGTATGTGACAATTTTGTTTGTGTTTGTGTTTACGTGTACGAAAATTCTCAGTTTAATGTTCTATGTACTTGATTAATTTGATAAAAAATTCAAGAAAGTAATTGCATCGTTTAAAAATAATTGTATGTGAAATTAAAAAATATATATGTATTATTTTGCTGAGCATTATATTTTTTATTACCATGTGTTTTTTATTGTTTAGAAATATTTGTGAATTTTATAAATGTGAACGTAATTATTGTCTAAAATATTTATGTATTCTTGATATGTAGATTTATTTGTTGTAGTTAATAAATATATTTTATTATTATAAAGTTATTATTATTATTGTTATTATTAAGCACATATTCAACTGACAGGCACTTCTAAAATGGCAACATATACTGACTTTTATTTGCATACTGGAGGAATTATAAGTTATGATGTAGGAAACTTGCAATATGACATATTTGGGCCAAATGCCAAATCGAAGAGATTGAGATTAAAAAATAAGACAACATTTCGTGAATTGGTTCATAAAATTCACGTTAAATTAGGTTTAGGTATGAACGACGAGGTTTCCATAATTATTTACAAATTTCCAATGTTCAATCAAGAATCATTATACTGGACGTCGGTGCATTTGAAAGATGACGATGATATTGAGATTATATATGAAAATTTAAGAAAATATGACTGTTATACGATGGTTGAATTAATTATCGAAGTTAAGAAGGAGGATGCAGGAGATAATATACAAACGTATGCAGCCGGTTGTGAAGATACAAATGAAGAAGTTGACGCAGGAAATCAACAAATATATATAAATGATGTTGGTCCCAGTTAGCCCATGCATTCTGTGAATCGACATGATATTGAAATGTTATCTCAATCTAATTTTCTTAGAGAACAGTATGCTGTTGCAGGTGTAAATGTGGATCAAAGTGGAGAACGACGATCATTTAGCAATCGAGAGACTGCTAGTCCTAGTCATCAGAGACAGTCTCGTAGTCAACAAGATGGTTCATTACTTGGAATAGAAGCAAATGACAGATCAGGACACGTTCATATACGTCTAGCAGTAAGCCAGTTACCTGTCCAAAGTGTGAGCCAACCAAGACGGTCATTTAGTAGAAGGATTGGTAATTTTTTCAGTAAGTCTCATTTTGGCAACAGATCTGAAAGGCGTTCAAATGAAATTAATTTGGAAGCGGTACCGAGTGCAGCGACAAATCCTAATATGGAATGTAGCTGTCAACGACATTCTATTTTTCGGATTCCTAATCTCAGTCAATGCCATTCTGTTTCACAGATAGCAGAAGTCAACCAATAAAATTCTAGAGGGGGTTTTGTAGATGTGAGTAGACGCTGATCTGTTTCTCATATGGCAGTACCAGCACCTGATGTTGCTGATCAATCTGTTTCTCTACGGGATGGTGATTTACTAGGTGATTCTATATCTGGAGATGATCCTTCATTTGATTGTGGTGGCATGGATGATGAAGATGGGGGGGCATTAAGTAATGAGTATATGTCATCTAATGAGGATGTAAACAATGAAAATGAAAGCATAAGCTCAGAAAGTGATGAATCTGAATTTGGTGAAGGTGATGCGTGTTCTTATTCGCAAGATGTGAGTTTATTAGCATCAATGCATCCATGAGAAGGGATTGTTGAAGCAAACTTCAATTTTCCTTCCGAGCACTATACATAAATCGACTTCGATGCTGCACAAGTTAATTTTTCTGAAGGTGTTCACTTTAAGACATGGGATGGTGTATCCGAGTTATCAATGGGTTTAGTTTTCAACAGTAAGGAAGAAGTTCAATTATGTGTGAAAAAGTTCTCGATCATTAGAAATGTTGACTTTCGCGCGTTGTTGAATCAAAACCAACATTTTGGTTATTGAGATGCACAAAGTCTGAAGATGGCTGCAAGTGGAGGTTAAGAGCAGTAAAAAAAGGGAATTGTCCTTTATGGAAAATAACAAGGTACGGTGATCCACACTCATGCCTTTCCAGTAATCTTACAAAAGATCATAGACAATTGGGTTCCAAAATCATTCGCAATTACATAATGGGAATGGTTAGCAAAAATCCGACATTGCCTGTTGATGTTATTATTACGGCGATTAAGCAGCAATTTAAATTTAAGGTATCATACAAGAAGGCTTGGTATGCTAAAATAAGTGCAATAGATGCAATATTCGATAACTACGTTGAGTCGTACGAGACATTATCGAGTTTTCTTCATGCTTTGCAAAATTACAATGCCGGTACTATTTTTGAGTTGAAGACGCGTGAAACAAACCTCCCTAATGTTAGGCAATTTCAAAGGATTTTTTGGAGCTTTAAACCGGCCATTAATGGGTTTCTTCATTGTAAACCAATTTTGTTGATCGATGGTACTTTTTTGACAGGAAAATCCCAACAGATGCTTCTTATTGGCAGCTCAGTCGATGGAAACAATATGTTGTTTCCACTAGCATTTGCTATTATGGAGTTTAAGAATAAATCAAGTTGGGCGTGGTTCATGAGTTTGATTAGAAAACACGTGACTCAAAGTGTCGGACTCATAGTTTTATCAGATAGACACACTGGTATAATGGCAGTGTTTCGTGATGAAAGAAGTGGTTGGAAGGAACCATTGTCATTTCATAGGTTACGTTTGTGCCACTTCGTCAGCAACTACAACACCCATCATAGGAATAAAACAATAAAAGATCTTTTTTATAAGGCTGGTAAGCAATTAATTGGCAAGCATTAATTTATTTTATTTTGAATTTAATAATTTGCTGCTTGTTTACGCATTAACTTCATATAAATATCGGTGTAGGTACACAATTTCAGAAGCGTAACTTCACTAAGCACATGGACAAGATAAAAGAACTGTACGAGGAATTATACAACTGGGCTATGAGAGTACCTCTAGATCGTTGGACATTTTCAGAGGATGGCGGCTATAGGTATCGGCATCCACAACAAACATTGCTGAGAGTGTGAAAAGCGCGCTCAAAGGTGTACCCATGATGCCCGTAACAGCGATCGTTGAACATGTTTTCAGCAGGCTGGTTAAATTTTACGATCAACGAAGGCAAATGTGCATAAGTAAGATGACTGAAGGATTAAGGTTCACCCCAAAATGTGTTCAAGTTATGTCCAAGAATTCTATTAAGGCGAGAGGACACATGGTAGTGCAGTATGACAATCGGTACAGACTCTTTAGTGTCATAGCATACAGTGCACCAGAAGAAAACACAGAGGTTGATACTTATGTATTAAGTCTTGACAAACGTGAATGTGAGTGTGGACAATTTCAAGGAACGAAAATACCTTGCTCGCACGCCATTGCTATTTGCATGCATAGACATATTGATCCTTACACATTTGTTGATAAGTGTTATACCATTACGGAGGCACTAAAATGCTATGATGGCGAATTCCGACCAATGGCACATAAAGCATATTGGCCGCAATATTATGTCCCTAAATTGGTACCTGATATGGAACTTCTAAGGAAGAAGGGTCGGCCTAAAACAAATCGTATACGGAATGAGATGGATAGGCGTGATAGGAGTAATGTTGGTCATTGTAGCAAATGTGGCAACGTTGGACATAATAAAAAAACACGTACAAGTGACGCTGGACCGTCCAATCAACTCTTCAGAAGATGAAATTGTGCAACAATATCTATGTTAATGTGTAACAATATTTTCAGAAAAATTATGAAATTAAATTTCTTTACCTTTTTAATGTGTATTATATTAAACATAACATAATTAAAATTAATATTAAAACACAAACTTCTTTTGCATTAAAATATCAACATCAAACTATACATTATCTTTTTAAGGTCTCCTACTTTTCCTTTTACTACTACGAGATGAACTGCTTTGTGTTTCAAATTGATCACCCATCTCGTACGGGTTTGCATCTTGTGCGATATGCATGACATCATTATAATCGCCACTGTACAATGGCTGATTTGCTAAATCCATAGTACTCCCCATATTTGAGTTGTCTAGTAGATGTTGAAAAAAATCATCATGCTGAGACTGTTCGAATATGCGATGTGGTGGATTCTCTCCGTCAGAAAGACTTACATTCAAATCAAAGTTGCATCTTGAAGTGCTAGTTTCAGCCTCATAGTAATTTGATGGACCAAGTTCCGTAGGTAAAAAGTTAGCTTGATCGAATTGTGGCTGACCAATAGAAGGGATATTAAACGAACTTGAAGTCATGTCAACAAAATAAGGCCAAGCCATGGGTGGGGGGACTTGGTGAACTCTGGGCTGAATGGGAATTGAAGTAACAGTTGTACATCTTTCGCCCATTCCCCTCCTGCTACGGGCTGACGACCGAAAATCTTCATATGGAGTTGATAGCGGTTGTATCTCCACAGGATCTGGACCGGGCTGACGGGGATAAACATTCGATGTCCTCCACATTGCGCCAACAACACCCAAAATACTTTTTGATGTTAGATGAATATTACCAACTTCATTCGATGCTGTATTAATATCTGCATGATAAATTCGTTCAGCGCCATCGGCCTGTGGAAATAAATAACTTTTCAGAAAAGAATAATATTATTAATGGAAATTTTATAAAAGCAAATTATCATACCGTAGCCCATAGTGAAGCACCAATTTGGGTAATCCAGCGTCTGGTACGTGCAATATACCATTGCATGTACTGTGATCTCATATGTAATGGTGCATCAAGTAATTGAGTTGCGACAACTCGATTCCATCGGTTACCCCACTCATGAATAAAACTAGCTAATTTATCTGCCCAATTTATATCACAGTGCCCTCGCAGGTCAATAGAATGCACAATATCAATATTTTGAGGTAGGAATGGAATCGGTTGGTCCATTCCGAACTGTCTAAGGCATCAATCAGGTTGGTGCCACTCAACAATATGGAAACATACCATTGGCACAACTGATCTCCTACTGTTGACACCGTCTCTACAATAATTAGGCAGTATTATTATACGGCTCTCAATCCATCTGAAAAATTACAAAAATTATAAATAAGTTGTCCCAAATTTTCTTAAAAAAAGTGGAAATTTAATCAATTTTCATGATTGAATATTTTTTTACACACCTGATCATGTCGCTAAATATCTAGCTCAATGCGAAAATCAGTAACATTTTTATTATTATTAATTCTATTATCTATAGGAGATCGCCACCTGATCACAAAATTCATGTCACATTAGCATATCGAACAAATACTACAAAAATTGCATAGCAATATAAGATATAATAACTAAATTTTACCTGTAAGTATATGGCATGGTCTGATTGAGAACAACATTTTGCAAAAAAATTGGGCAAAATTGAGGGAGTCTTTCCCATGCCCATATTTGAATAATCTGATGATAACCACCCAGACCATTTGCACTCGATCGAGTGGCCCGACATAGCTCTCTGTATAACCATGCCAAGCAAGCTGACCCCCAACTATAGTTACCCACTTGATCTAAATGCTCCAATAGCAGGAGCCACATTAAGTGAATATAATTATTTGATTGTGATGGACATAATAATCCACCAATACAATGCAATATCCAAGCCCGGCTAAAGCATTGCACAGTGTCTCCATTAGTATCGACTGGTAAGGAGCTAAAATTCCTGCTTAACCATGTCATTTTGACCTAGTTGCCTTTCAGAACGTCTTCTAGGAGAACTTATCCCAAAAGCTGACCACACAGCTCCGCCCAATCATAGTTCAAATGTCCCGTTGCAGCTTCTCCTTCAATAGGTAGACCGGTCAGGATCCCCACATCCTGAAGTGTTATTGATGCTTCATCTACATCAAGGTGAAAAGTATGTGTCTCCGGTCTCCACCTCTCCACTAGTGCAGTTATTAAATTGCAATCAACAGGCATAACACCGATCTGTGAAATACCGTAAAATCCTGCTACTCGCAGGTATGGTACTATCCTCGGATCAATATTCCTATAATGCCTCTCTACACTTGCTCGACGTGCAAATAATACGTCATGACCAACCTGAAAATTAATAATCATCGATTATATAAGCGTCTCTTTATGTCACCGTTAATAAACTTAATAATATAATTTAATTAAAGCGTCAAAATATACATACATTATTACTCCAAACTGCATCTGCACGATATTTTCCTTGCAATTTCAGCAGATCATCAATTATTGGACCCGGATTTATATATTGCTGGTTCCCGATTTGATTCATTTCTTAATAACCTAAGTGTAAATATAATGACAAGTGTTTACTCGTTCATAAATAATATTTCTAATTTATTAACTACAACAATTTAATCTACATTTCAATAATATATAAATATTTTACAAAAAAATTAAGTCCACATTTATAAAATCCACAAATATTTCAAAAAAAAAAAAAAACCCAACATTTCTAGAATAAACCTATGAAACACATGGTAATTTAAATAAATATCTCAACAAAATAATATATTCTTTATATTTTACATACAAATATTTTTAAATTATTGCACTTATGTATTTTAACTTTTTATCAAATTAATCAAACAAATATAAAATTAAATTGACAATTTTCATATACATACACATAAAAAAAAAATTATCTTCACTTATCGCACAAAAAATATTTTTATATTTACACAATATATGTTAACTTGTCTACGTAAAAAATTGTAAGCAACACAAATATTTTTTGAGGCTTAAATCATAGTAAACAAACAAATATAAAATTAAATCAAATGAACATGTAAATAATAACTTGCCTTTTTTCCTTGATACGTCACACCTATAAATTGCAAAATAATACAATTAAATATTTAATCAACATCATTATTGCATAAATAATTCTAAAAAAGTTAAAAATTATACTTAACCTTAAATTTTGTAAATAATTTATAAATAACAACGGCCTAAAAACACTACAAGAAATCTGAGAAATAGAGACGGAAAATAGAGACGGAATTCCGTCTCTAATTGAAAATAGAGACGGAAATTTTCCGTCTCTATTTCGTCGGTCTCTAAAAATTAGAGACCAAAATGTTCCGTCTCTATTTTTAGAGACGGAAGGAACGTTTCCGTCTCTAAAAATAGAGACGGAATAGTGCTTTCGGTCTCTAAAACTAGAGACGAAAAGAACGATTCCGTCTCTATTTTTAGAGACGGAAATTCAATTCCGTCTCTAAAAATAGAGACAGAATAAGTTTTCCGTCTCTATTTTTAGAGACGGAAAATGAATTCCGTCTCTATTTTTTTTAGATTTTTTTAATATATTAAAATAAATAATATTAAATTTAAATATTCCTTAATTTTATATAATGAATTTGTCTCTAATTTATTGATTTTTTTTATATATTAAAAATAAATAATATTAAATTTAAATTATTCTTAATTTTATATAATGAAAAAAATTAAATAAACAATAAATAAATATGAAAATATTGTATTTTTAATGTATTAATATATAAAAAGTGTAGTGAGATTACAAATAAAAAAAGATAAAAATTCTAAAAATAATAACTAAGATGGAGGAGAATGCGGACGACCAGCAGACGGTACTTGCGGGTCAACAGGTAATCTACGGCTAATAAAATCCTCCAGCATATTGATACGATACATTAGTACGCCGACCGTACCGCGTAGCTCAATAACCTCATTAGTACGCCGACCGTCTCCAACTTCTATCCATATTACTCATTAATATTAAACTGCTTAGAAAAAATCATAAGGTCGAAGTTAGTATTTAATTTAAACTCAATTCTCCAGCCTACTATTTCGCTTTAATCCCTAATTAGTTTTACATAATGATTCATTTCCCTAAATTAAAATTATAAATATTTTGTAAAAAAAGGGACAGAGTTCCCCCTATATGGGTCCCTATCCCCCTGTCAAATATTAGCAATTTTAACAATTCAGTAAAATATCAACCAATCACAACTTCACAACAAACTCATTGTAATAATATACTAATAACAATAATAGCTATAAAATACATTAAACATAAAATAATAATATTAACAATAATGAATAATAATAATAATAATAATAATAATAATAATAATAATAATAACATAGACAATTAATAATAATAATAATAATGACAAATAATATCACAATAATAATAATAACATTAAAATGATGGCATCAAACACAATAATAATCAACAATAACTAAATATGTACAAAAATAATAATAAACATAACAACAATCACAATAAACATAATAACAATAATACAAACTAATATTAATTAATAATAATTAAAAAAACAGAATAATAAATAATAATAATAATCATGATGATAATAATAATAATAATAACAGTAATATTAAAAACATAATAATAATAATAATAATAATAATAATAATAAATATAAAAATGGAAGGAAAAGAGGAGGACTTACCGGAGTTTCGCCGGAGGCTCGCCGTAGCCGCTGTGGCCGACACCTCCACAGCCGCGGGATAGATCGTCGCCACGGGAGTCCTCCGCCGGTGTCCACGCGCCGGAACGTCAACTGGGCTGGCCGGAATTCGCGTCGGAGCGTCATGGTTTCTCCCCGCCGATTGCCTCTTGCCGGAGAGTGGGGGAGAGCGGTGGGTGCCGGCCGGTTCGTCAGGCTTCCAGGAACCTGGCGCAGCCGCGCGTGTGGCCGTGCGCCGCCGTGGCTGGCCGGCGGAGGGCCCGCCTCCCTCCTCTCTCTTTTCCTCTTTTTCTCTTCTCTCCGGCGTGTCTGCATTTCCTTGGCTGCTGGTCCTTCTCCTCTCTTCTTCTTTCTATTTCCCTCTTATTTCTTACTTTGTTTTTCTTTTGATTTTTGGTCCTCTTTTTGTTCTTGCTCTGTGTCTTCTCTTTCTCTTTTTATTTCTTCTTTTGATTTCCTTTTTATTTTGCCCAGCCGAGCTCTCTCCTTCTATGTCCCTCTCTTGCTCTTTCATTTACTTTCTTCTTTTTCCTTGATTTTCTGGGTTTGCTCTGGCTCTCCTCTTTCTTTCTTTTTTCTCTCTATTTTTCCCTTTGTTTTTCCTGTGTTTTCTTCTCTCTGTTCCCCTTGTGTTCTTAAGCCGAGAGAGCCCCCTTTTAATTTCCTATCTCTTTCTTTTTATATCCAAGATTAGGGTTTGGCCCAATATCCCTAAAATAGAGACGGAAAATATATTTCCGTCTCTAAATAGAGACCGAAAACTTTCCGTCTCTATTTAGAGACGGAAAAATATTTCGGTCTCTAAATTTAGAGACGGAAAGCAATTTCCGTCTTTAAATTTAGAGACCGAAATATTTTTCCGTCTCTAAATAGAGACGAAATTATTTCGGTCTCTATTTAGAGACAGAAATATATTTTCCGTCTCTATTTAGAGACGGAATAATTTTTCCGTCTCTATTTAGAGACGGAAAAAATTTCCGTCTCTATTTTCGGTCTCAAATTTTGGAGGGAATCGATCCCGCGAAAAATAGAGACGAAAATTTTTCCGTCTCTAAATAGAGACGGAAAATTATTTCCGTCTCTATTTAGAGACGGAAAATATTTTTCGTCTCTATTTAGAGACGGAAAACTGATTTCCGTCTCTATTTAGAGACGGAAAAATTTTCATCTCTATTTTCCGTCTCTATTTTCCAGTTTTCTTGTAGTGAAATATGAATAGAAAATATATAAAAAAACAAATGGTAATATATGTTTTGAACTTGAAATGCAAATTTAGAAGTTGCAAAATAAGTAAAGTAAAGAAGAATGAAGAAATGTGAAGTTAAAAGAAGTTAAAGATTTTGCAAAGAAAGAAGAATGTAAAGAAAGAAAATGAAATGGAAATAAAAGTTACAAATCCGGATTTTTAAAGGGATGGATCCCAATCCCTCTTCCATTTGATTTAATTCTGCTTTCCCCTTTCTGAAATAGGACAGTCACGCGTGATTGTTTTCCACACAGAGGGGCAGAAGGGTGCCCCCCTGCACACATGCCGCAGCCCTGAGCTGCGGCATGTGACATCACATGCCGCAGCTCAGGGCTGCGGCATATGACCAAGGTTCACGTCACATGCCGCAAGAGTGGCCTGCGGCATCCGAAAACACTCCATTCCCAGAATAAGTTTTGGTTTCACACCAAATCGGGAAATAATTTTCCTAAACACACCATTCAAATTTTTGTCCCGCAAATAGCTATAAAAAAAAATAGTTTTTTTATTAAATAATCTACAATATTAATACTGTACGTTGACTGAATGCAACAATGAAAACCATCCGATTAAAAAAATATTATCTTTTTATTTTTAATCGAATGGTATGCATTAGTACGTAGCGGCTAACATTGGTGTACTCAATAATCACCCATAACCTGCTCTTCAACAGTGGGGTAGGAGAATGGCAATTTGAATTTTCTGGCTACGAGTAAGCAATGACAAATTTTTATGATTTTCTTTCTCAATGTGTCAGTAGCCCAAAATTATTAGATTTACGTCATATTAAAGGCTTTTATCTGACCCGTAGCAATACTCTAAAATAATATGATAATCCTCTATCACTTGATTGAAAATATAAGAAAAAAAATTTAACTAAAATTATATTTGTCATTTTCCAGTTTATTTTTTCTTAAAAGAAACAATTTATATACTTGACGAAGTTGTCATTTTTGTTAGAGGTAGTGGTGATATTTTCCAGGCTGTGGAAGAAAATTCAAAAAATTGGAAAACCAAATGTGTCCAAACCAAATATGTTTGAATTTTAAACTCACGTTTGTCAAACTTTTGACTTTAATTGGACAATAAAAAGGAAAATTTTAGCAAGCATTAACGGCATGGAATCTCTTGGCAGCAAGCTTTGATTGATGGCAGCAAAAGGCTTTGTTGGCTTAAGAAAAACTGCTGCATGCGTTTAAAATTTTGGCATTGCATTTGAAAAACAATGCTGCGTGCGTTTAAAATTTTGGCGTTTCATAAAAGGAGATGAAAGTCAGCAGTTGAAAAATAATCACCACACCGAAAAAAGAGAAAAGTGAGGCTTCTTCTGAGTAGTTTCTCTTCCATTTGTTATTTTAAATATTTGTGGGAGTTGTGATTATTCCTATTATTTGAGAGAAGTGAATGTTTTCTCCTTACGGTAGAGACTAGATCACGTAAAAGTTTATTACTCATTCCGTTTTATAATATCTGTTACTTTTGAGTAAAATTTAAATTTAATTTATACGTTACTTTTAAATTTTTAATGCAATTTAATTTTTTTTTTTCAATAAAAATTAACCAGTTAAATTTAAATTTTTGTATTAAATTACTCAATTTTATTTTAAATTTAAACCTAATTAATATTACTTAATTCTAGTAAAAATAACAAAAGTGACAGATATTATGAAACGGATGGAGTATATAAATAGCGAAATCCTTCATATTTGCCTATGATTTTTTATAACATCTTATACCCGATCTTATAAACGGATCGAATAAAAATATTACAAACTTACTTTAAAATTTAAAACATACCAATACGAAAATTTCCTTTCAAAATCATAAAATACTCCAAAATTTGCTATTCAATCTGTAGAAATTTCAGTAGAATTTTCTCTATAATATTAACTATCCCACCGAAAAAGAAAACCTTTTACACTTTTAAGATCACATAGTCATCTCCAGTACTTCAAACAACTCCACCACGAGTTTCCACACCCTTCATTTTACATCAAACCATTCACGTGTATAACAACATTCAACATGTATTTCTCTATATATATGCATGAATCATAGTATCAAATATGTCCGTAGCAATACTTACTTATTTCTAAATCAAATCTCAAATAATACAAAGATCCTTTACTTAAACAACATTGGGACATCTTAAATTATTTTCTTCACAACTATTCATCATAAAAAAAATTTCCTATTACAACTACATTTCAAACTTTTCTATTAAATATACATGTCAAATTAAAACTAAATTTTCCTTAACACTAAATATAATGATATTCTTTCAGCTTCCACACCTAAGCTTTGATATAATGCCAATAGATTCTACGAGCAAATTTCCTGGCCTCAAGGATACTTTTTTTTTTTAATCTATACACGGAAAGTAACCACGCATTAACCAAGATGCTTAGTGAGAGTGCTCTACTAATTTTACTTCTACTTCCCAAAAATTACACGTAAAAAATATGAACTTGACATGCAACTGGATTATATTTATATATATAAATATACATACATATTATAACTTCTAAATTTTCAAGGTAATTTATAATACATAATAAGTCTCATCAGTTAAATAAATTGCATGAATTTTGATAGTTAGATAGTTCATCTAACATTGTACCACATATTGACATGAAACTACATATATACACATATAGTAACACATATACATCATACTTTTGGTGAACATTAAATTCATGCGTAGACATAAAGTCGTTTCTATCATGTCAATATTTGCAAGACCGTTGATTGTTATCATTTATTTTATTAAGAAGTGTATTATTAAAATAAGGAAAAAGGTATTGATTTACCCTCCAACTTGTTTGAAAAGAGTTGAAACGCCCCTATCATTTTTTTCAGAGCAAAAATGCCCTTCAACTTACAAAACCCAAACAAATTTGCCCTTCTGTTTAGATGCAGTTAAATCGAGTGTTAACGGTACTGACGTGGCATTGACACGTGGCAAAATATGTCACGTCAGCACCATGTGTATTTTAATTAAAAATGGACAAAGGTACTAAAATGTCCCTAAAATTGTCTCCATGGTACTAAAATATCCCTCTAGATATTTTTGGAACAAAAATGACCCTAATATTAATAAAAATATACTAAAATACCCCTGAATATTTATATTTTTTATATTTAATTTTATTTATATTTTTTCTTGCAGACATAAATATTTATTAATTAGTGATAATATCCAAATTATCATTTCTCTTTTGGGTTGAAGTCAAGTTCGGCTCAAAACCCAATAAGGAGCATGGGTTAAGAGTTTTAAAAGCCCAATGCCTCTAAGGCTTATGCATGCAAGAACTAAGAAGATAAGGTCAACGGGTTGTCCAATCGGACTGACAGGCCACTTATTCCCCCAATAGTTAACTGACACACATTACCGTGATTCATCCTGCCTTAAGCCCATCACATTGCCACCTGCCTACCTACTTTCACACCGGATGTAAAATGACCTGGTATTTATATGAACAGGAAGTTCTATAAGAAAATTAACTTTTAACGAACAAAATTTAATGAAGGGATAAAAATCTGGTCGTTAAAATATACAAATAACGAAAAAAAATTAATCCGGTCGTTAGTTCTTAAATTTTATTGTTATATAACGAGAGGATTAAATCCGGTCGTTGTTTATATTCATTTATTTTTCAATATTATGTTATATTTAAATTATTTATTTATTAAATATCTAAAAAAATATAAAATAAAAATATAGTAGAAACAATTTCATATAATATTCAATTTTATCAAGTTTAATATTAATATAAATTAATTTTATCATCAAATATAAATTTTTAATCGAACAATATTTAATAACTATTAACCCGGATTATAATATATTATATAAAAATATAATTTAGAATGTATTTGATTTTTTCCCGTTCAACCCGGTTTTTTTACTGTTCATTCCGGTTTTTATATATTCTTGTTTTCATATTGAATCGAACCGGTTTTCTATCCGGTTCGCGGTTGAACCGGTTCAACCGTCCTGTTTTCAAAACAATGGAAATTCTTAAAACTGCAGGTATCTAGCTTGTGTTCCTGGTGGTGGGATTCCAAATTGTTTCACACCATATATCAACCACTGCATTTGGAGTATTCTTGCTGTGCAATATAATCAAGAAATCAAAGAATTCAAAAGCTCCATTGCCCCCAGGCCCAAGAGGGTTGCCTGCGGTTGGCTACCTTCCATTTCTAGGCACTTTCCTCCACGAGAAATTCACTGAACTTGCTGCTGTTTATGGCCCTATCTACAAGCTCTGGCTTGGAAACAAAAACTATGCATGGTCATCAGCTCACCATCCCTAGACAAAGAAGTTCTTCGGGAGAAGGGTAAGATATTTGCAAATCGGGATCCACCAACATCTGCTAGACTCATCACTTACGGCTGCAATGATATTTCTTTTAACGATTACGGTCCCGAATGGAAGAAACTGCGCAAGGTGTTTGTTCGCGAACTGCTCACTAACTCAAGCATCGATGCCTGCTATCCGCTGCAAAGCGAGAGGTGCATAGGGCTATCAGCCAATTGTATAACAAAGCTGGAAGCCCTGTAGATTTTGGTGAATTGGTATTCGACATAACTGTCAATGCTGCCATTAGCATGTTGTGTGGCGACACACATAAAGGTGAGAAAGCTATCAAGTTTATAGCAGAGTTTCGGAAATTGGCAGCGGAGCTCATGGTATTATTAGCAAAACCGAACGTGTCCGACATTTTTCCTGTCCTGGCAAGGTTCGACTTGCAGGGTATAGAGAAACAAACAAAAAGAGTACACTCATGCTTTGACCAGATTTTTAATCTTGTAATAGAGCAGCGGTTAAGTACAAGCACAGAAAGCAATGAAGGAAAGAGAGATTTCTTGCAAATTCTACTGGATTTTTACAAGCAGGGAGATTCTGAAACACCAATCACCATGAGCCAACTCAAAGCCTTGTTACTGGTATCAAAAATCATATGCAATTTATGTTTATATTTTATAATAATTTTGTGATTTTATGGAATAATGTTACTGCTCTTGACAGGATATTGTCGTGGGTGGCACAGACACAACAGCTACCGCGCTTGAATGGGCAATGGCAGAGATAATGCTAAACCAAGAAGTAAAGAAGAAACTGTATCAAGAACTAGACCAAGCTGTTGGTAGCAAAAGCATTTTAGAGGAGTTTCATTTGCCCAAGTTGCAGTTTCTTGATGCTGTGTGCAGAGAGGCGATCCGTTTGCATCCACCAATTGCTCTATTGGTGCCTCATGTTTCAAGCCAGTCTTGCACAATAGGTGGCTATTCAATTCCTAAGGGAACTACTGTTTACTTGAATGTTTACGCTATTCATAGGGATCCCCTTTATTGGGACAATCCCTTGGAGTTTAGGGCTGAGAGATTCTTGAATAATGATGGCTGGAAATATGATTACATAGGCAACAATTTTCAGTATCTCCCTTTCGGATCGGGGAGTAGAATTTGCGCAGGAATTCCTTTAGCAGAGAGGACTCTAATGTATGTACTGGCTTCACTGTTGCATTCATTTGAATGGAAATTGCCACAGGGAGGAGAGCTGGAATTATCTGATAAGTTTGGGATTGTTGTTAAGAAAATGATATATGTAACAAGAAGATAAAGCTCAATCTCACCCAACAGGGTTCTTTTTCAGGCCATCACAAGCCAAAAATTTCTGTTTTGCATCATATCGATCCACACAATCAAGTGGAGTTAATAAAAGTAAATCAAGTGGGGTGAAACTTAATCTTTTCTTCTCTTTTCAAAGAAGACGCATAATCCAATAATTAAGCACGTGTTTTTATGACATACAAATCTTGTAATTGTATGGTGCAGATGACATTTGTAGGATTGCGAAATATTTTGAATTAGGCTACATGTGTTTCTTGATTCTCTTCCAGACTTCAAGATGCCTTACCAAATTAAGACATTCACTTTTCTGTATAACATAGAAAACTATAATTAATCAGAAAAACCTGGCTATTAGGCTTGTGAGTCACAAGTGATAGAGTGCAAATAGACAAAACCTGATTATGAAGATGACAATGCTTCTAGCCCATTGGCTAGTCGCTTAGGTGCGGATAAAGTATGGCGGATCTGTAAGACAAACAAGGTTAGAACCTTATTCCGGGCGGTTCGGGATTAAGACTCCAATGCTTAAGTTAGTACTTGGGTTTAGAGAGATTTGGGAGTGAATTTTGATAACTTGAAACTTGAAAGGCTAGAATGCAATGCCTTAGAATGTTAAGTTCATCCCTGTTTATAGCGCATTGTGTCCTAAACATGTTAGGATTATATTTTAGCTTCCTCACTTCCTTTGGATTCTCTTTCCTATTCTAGATAGGATTTGAATGTAATTCCCTTTTTAGGAGACATTAAATCATGGTATTATCAATAAGTAATGATCCAGAGTTTCCTTCACAAGATAACCATAAGTTGAAGAAGTAAGAAATATTCAGAGAAACGGAATACTTACATATACATATTTATATACAGAACCATTAACTAAATATATATGTTTTCATTTGTATGTACAGTTTCAAGGAGTACCTCTACATTCAAGGGGGAAATTGTCCAGCCATGAATCATCTAAGAGAGGAGTTGAAGATTCCAGTTCAGAAGGCCATTCAGAACCAACATCTATTTCATCAAATACAATAGGTTTACATTTTGCCTCCCTACTTTGGGAAATGCCTTTTACCCAAAGGTTGCAGTGAACAAAAACCAAATCATTAAATCTTTCCAGCTCGGCTTTGTTTCGTTTCTTGGCATGTATGCTTTCAAAGGTGCTCCAGTTCCATCTGCACCAGTGTGAACTGCAAGGTTGGCCAAGTATTCTTATAGCAACTCTCTGCAGAGTTGGAATTTCATAGCCATATCCTGCCCACCAGTCACCTAAACATGCATCATGCTATATCAGATATTTATCGCTGCAATGCTTCTTTATATGCAAACAAATATAAAATTGCACATTATCACAAAACTATAGTTCATACAGTTCTTCATTTTATCGCAATATATATATATAGGCATAAGACAAGTATCTACAACCAATTCTCATAACCAAATGTTGATAATGTTAAGACCGTCTCAAGGCTTGAAAATTTCTGTATACATAAGATGATGGCAATTTAAACATACCTGGAGAATTCAGTGTTCTTCCCATGATAGCAAAATCAGTACCAAGGGCACCTTGAGCATGTATGTACACAGGATGTTCTTTGGTGATTTCTATTTTATCTTTATCTGAGGCAGCTATCTTAAGCATAGCTTCTTGAAATCCATTCCTCATCTGTGAATCAATTCTAAAATGTGGGTTGTAGAAAATTGAGGGGTTAAGAAATGCTGCTGCTGCATGTAATGGTGAGTGCTGATTCCATCTTCGATCAATTATATCCCAAATTGGCATATATTTTTCATCAACACCCTTATAATATGCCTTGATCGCAGCCTTTGCCCTCTCTAATCCTTCATATATATACCCTATAGCTGGCATGTCCCCATCAACAATCCTTAGAATTTTGACAAGTGGTTCAGAGATACTCACAGCTTCATGTGTGTACTTCCAAAATCGATCCTGATACAACAAGGATTTAATAACTTGACCATCTGGCCTCCTGCTATGGACGGAGGATAACCACTCTGAATGAGAGAACATATTCTTTAAATTGTCCTCCTGAATAACAATGGCCCTCAAAGAGAGATAATTACTTACAAATCTAGTGATTCTCGGCCTGATCAATTCCCTTCCACCAGTGAACTTTCTCATCATATTCAATGTCCATTCATGACTATATATGTAGCTAGTGATGTTATTTGCCTCCTCCATAACTGTAGCCACCCACTCTTGTTTACTGATATCCTCTAGCATCTTATTAATACAGTAGGAAGCACAAGGTGACCAAAACAAAGAACTGTACTTAGTCATGAGATGCCTCCCTGCATACATGTAACTGGCAGCACTATCTGTTATTACTTGTATTACATTTTCCACACCAACCTCCAAAACAATTGACTCAAGCAACTCAAACAAGTAACTAGCATCATCTTCATGGCCTGATATATCAACCGATTTCAAAAATAGTGTCCCTTTAGGGCACGTAACAGAAAATACAAGATAGGTTTTGGCTCTACCATCAAACCAATTGTCGCACAAGATTGTGCAACCTGTTGCTTTCCACTCATCTCTATATTTCTTGTACCAATCATGCACATCAACTTTTACCTTTTCTAACAGTGTGGATCTCAGCTTTTCATAACTTGGAGCTTTATATCCTGCCCCACACTCACTCACAGCATTGAACATTTCCTGATAATACATGGATTTAGCAGCAGCAAATGCTATAGAATTATGGAAGAAAAACACTGCAATTTTCTTATCAGCCTTGTCTTGTTTTTGCTTCTGAATATCATCCATTACTGGCTGTGCACTAGCTGAGGGTTGTGGAAATAACAAAGACGGGCAGGTGCTAACCCTCTGACCACTGGATCCATGGTTAGGGTGTAAGCCACCACTAGCAGAAGAGCTATTTTGTTGACCATTTGCTGCTTGACCCACCTTCCCTTTCTTGGGAGTTTTCTGTTTCTTAGGAGTGTTTAATATACTTTGGATACGATCCCGCACATCATCAGGGACTTCTGCACAGGGGACTATATCTTTGTTTTTAATTTGGGCCAAATGGAACTTCATCCTGTAAACCCCTCCACTGAATTCCCTATGACAGTAATTACATCTAACCTTCTGTCTTGTTGCATCCACGAGAACACAGTGTTCCCAGCATGCATCTCTTCCACGAACCATAATCTCTAAATGAGTAGCTAATTCAGTGAGCTTTATTATTACAAAGCAACATCAAACTAACAGATATAAACCTACATATGGGATTCAAAATTGTAAAAGAAATCTAATGACACTGAGGAATTAAGCATTAAGCATCAGAGATAGCGTACTCCTATGTATGAAGATAGTTATGAAAGTGTAGAATAAAGCATGCATTTATAAATCAATGGTCACGAAATCTTTAGGAGATATGTCCTTTAATTCAACAAAAGTTTAGTTTTCTTTTTCTTCTTTAAAATAAACAAAATTGTTTAGCTGCCTAAGGGTCCTGAGTTCATATATTTCGAAAAATGGTAAAAGTTGCCTTCTTATGCAACACACTAAAAGCCAGTTAAATATTCATCATCACCACCAGCATCATCCCTTCAAAAACCTGAATATTCCAAATCCTTTTTGTTCTTTAATTCAGCAAACACTCTCTTTTCACTTCTATAAATCTTGTGAAACTCAAAATTTCCATGCTTAGACATTGTCAAACATAAAGTACTTAATTTTATATCACCACACTAATGACAGAATTAAAGCTTAAACAAGTATATTCCTGCTTTCTACCTCATTCTAGAAAAACAGAATTTCATGCCAAGGTAACTTTATATAGATAAACAATTCAGAGTTGAAAAGATAGTGACTCACCAATAAGTATCAAACTAAAAGCTGCATATTATTTTCTACTTTCTTTTTGTTTTAATCTCTAATAGAATGAATTTAAAAAAAAAAAAAAAAAAAAAAAGAAAGAAAGAAAGAAAGGCCTTACAAGTTACAAGTAAATCAATACTAAAAGCTTAATTCAAGAATGTTAAATAAAATTAGAAACAAAGATTATCTGCAAGCCTAAGAGAGGAAAAGGGGGAGTCTTTATATGCTTAAAAAAATATACCTGGAAAAAGAAGTGGATCTCTAAAAAGAGCGGTTCTTTAAAGAATGTGGCGGAGTGGACAGAGAAAAAGTAGGAGATTGGTCGGAATCTGGGGAAGAATTACATCGGCGATCTAGAAGGAGGAAACAAACGAGGAAAACAAATACAACGGCGATAATTTAGTAGTCCTCGCAAGCGTGGAAATCGTCTAAAGCTCTCACGTGATCCGTGCGTGACTCTTAAAGTGAGCTACGGTGAGGAAAATTTTTATTTAAATTAACTTTATTTAAATCAAATTGGTTGTGGGATGTCAAGCAATTCTTTTTTTTTCATAATTACATCATTAACGATTGAATGGAAATTGAACTCTGTTTAATTAAAAAAATAGTTATACTGATTTTTCAAATGTCATGTAATTCTTAATTTTTTGGTAAATTAATTTATTTTAGAATTTATTTAAATTTATATTATCTCCTTCCCATAATAATAGGAATATTTATATTTTCATATAATTTAAGACTAGTTAGTTTTTATGGTTATATGACATAATTTTATACATGATTTGTCAATTATGCCCTTCATTTATATCATGAATAATTATTATTGAAACAATAAAAATAATGGCTATGATTGGTATATTTGAGTTGTAAATATAAATGGTCATAAATTATTTGACAATCGGAACATAAATTTAAATTTAAGTAGAGTATATAATGGAAAGATAAAATCATATGCATTAAATATTACATTATTTAAAGTTTTACTTGAAAATTGTATAAAAAATTAAATGTAAAATTATTGATTATTGAGAAATTAAATAAGGATATTATAGGTAATTTATAAATTAATAATAGGTTAAAAATAGCAACTGTCCTATATTTTATGACTATAGTATAATAATCTTGATATAAGAAAGAAAAGTGTTTATATTATTATAAAAAGGATGGAGTAACTTTGTTTTAGTATAATAATCTTGATATAAGCAGGAATTAAGGAAGAATGGGTTGTTAATGTTATGTCTTTCAATTTTAATGGGAGAAAAAGAATAGTTTGTGCAAAAGATTTATATTTTTTATAGAAAACTATATTCAAACAGTTGAAAGTCTGTAATTTTTTTTTATGGGCGTTAGATTTTCATCCATGCTTACCAAAATGTAAAATTTAATGAACACAAGCAATTGCAAATTATTCTTCATTGTAAAAATTGACTGTATATTTTGCAAATTAACATGAGTGAATCTTTTTTTTTCCGAAAAAAAGAACATGAATGAAATTTCCCATCCAATAAAATGTTAATTTTCTACTCATTTATGACTATGATGTTATTGACAGAAAATAAAGAAATACAAGTTTTTTACATTGCCTCATGCTACAAACGAACTTGGAGTAGATTGGCCACAAGTGATTCGCAACATCAAGTTTATGACATAACTTTTTTATTATTGTTATTATTCCTTTATAAGAGATATCTGCTCTTAAATCTAAACCAGCACGTTATTGAAACATCTTTCTAAGAACAAGCTTACGATAATTACTTGTCCACCAAAACTAATTTTAATAAATCATAAAAGAGGGTTAATATCTTTCAGATCCAATTCAATTTCATTATACAATGAAAAATAGCAATGACTGCCTTCTGTCCTAGCTTCCATTAAAGATAATGGACTGGAAGGCATCGATTTTTCACAAACTCGTAGGTTAAAATCAATATTTAACTAGTTCATAGCTAAGTTTGGCCACCCTCTTTACTCTTTTATGGCATTTTCAAACTGATCATCATCAAGTAGAGTGAAAAGTACTTTTACGATACATTTGAAAAAATTACTCAACAATTAACCATGCAACAACGAAAATTATCTAGTTCAGCAATTTATTTGAACCAAAAATTCTTATATACAACTAGTGCATGAGATATTTCAATCACCAAGATGTAAATCTTTGCATAATAAATATTTTTTTAACTGCTTTTGGTAAACCTGCTCGCAGGGAGCATTCACATTTGACAAAAGAAAAATCACTTTAGTTGAATTGTTACTGCACTGTTAATGCGCATAAGATATAAACATAGTTGAAATCAAAGCACTAGAATCATCAATAATGTGTAGTCTTGATCTGTGCAATCCAATTTCTTGCACAGCTTCAAATAAAATCTTTTGACCATATAACAGAAAACACAATTCACTGTAACAAACGTGTGTAGTGGGTATCATGTATTTGATATCCCCTGGGCAAGCTATAAGAAAGAGGACTGATTATTACAGCACAAAGCCGTGATGTAGAATGAGAAGACATGAAATGCTCAGTGTGATGTCCAAACTCTGAGAATTAAATTGTTCGAACCCAACTAAAGATGGAACGAAGCAATATACTAAATAAAATCCTTGATGACATCAGTAAAGCACAGCATATGTTCCAACAAAGTTAATGACTCGATGTTTATTTTATAGCACCGCAAAAATGTAATTGTCTCGTCTCTCCAAGCTCTGGCACTAGCTTAAAATCATGTATATGACTTGGAAAATTTTCAATCCATGAAATTCTATTTATCCATCGAACTCGGTTGCTGCTTAACTCTGCGTGCACAGTCATAGAAGCTCCGAGTCAAAGGGTTACATTTTAGTACATCGTTACCATGTTCCTTGTAGCATGCCCGGCAAGCATCATACTCTGCCAAACAAGGCATTGGTTTCTGATATGGAAGTTTGAATTCCTTATCACGGAGATCCTTAGCTCTTTCTGTTACTTCTTGCACCAGGCTTTCCTCCTGCTTCTGCAACTTTTCTACAACCCTTTCACTTTCTTGAACAAGAGATCTAATAGCATCTAACTCTGAGTTTGCAGAATGTGCATGCGGCGTTACTGGCAAGAATATTGGAGGTTGAATTGGCCATTCTGCTGAAGGAGGCCCTTTTTGCATTTCAGGATCAACATGACGTTGCTTTTCATTCACCTTAGTTTTGGGATGCACAGTTTGTCGCGGTAACTTAGCTTTAGGTTTCCTAGGTTTCTTCTTCAATTTCCCATCATCATTGACAAGTCTATTAACAAGACCAGCACTAATCTGAATGGAATATTCATCCCCCATACTAGAAAGTTTTACCTGAAAACATCCATCAGAGACACTTTACTTTGCTCATCATAAACAAATAGTTCAGACTTTCCTGTCTATATCTGATATGCAACAAGCAGGAAAATTTTCTTTTCTATCCTTGGCACAAGTGATTGGATTGTTTTTGGGAAGTTTGCATGTGTGCATGGGTATTGTTGGGGTTGTTTAAAGAAAGATCTCCTCATTGATTATTTAGTTCTAGTTCATATCTAGATACAAAAGAAACAATAGAAGAATTAACAAGACAAAATGGGCATTCAGAAAGATTATGCAGGAAAATAACCATCCATAATCACCGTTCAAGTTCATCATTACAGTAAAAGAGTTGATGATTGAATTTGTTCATAAAAAGAATCATCAATAACTAAAGAGAAAAAAAATCCCATGAACAACCCAAATTATAATGATAAATTAATTAGAGTTACCAAAATATTTATCTGCTCATCAAGTTAACATATAAATGAAATGCAAAAGAATTTGCAGAACGCTGGGGAAGCACTGTGCCATTCTATTGCACATGAGGCTTAAGAACAAGAGAAAATTACAAACAAGCAAAACATAAATTCATCAAAGAAAAGCGTAACAATAGAGACAATGACAGGCTCTAGAATTACCCTTTACAAAAATTGGGAGAAAATTCTTAAAGTACAGAGCAATGTTTGAGAATCCAATTCCGAGCTTCTAATGTAGCAAAAATCATACCAGAAATTGTAAGCAGACAACTAAAAATTCTCTAGGAAAACGGAACCTATTAAATGTATGTTCTTTGCATATCAAAATCTACGGCAGATGAATGGAGATTCTAGGGTTTTGAAGATATGACTAACAAAATAAGCATCAAGAGTGAAAATTCGCATACCTGTAAGAGATTACAAGGGAATAAAATTTCAGCTTTCCTCCTCTATCACGATCCACTTATGGTTTTTGAGAATCGACAGTTAATTTCAACAAGGAAGCTTAAGCTACGGGTTGCGATTTTCTGGTCATAGTGAAGGAGTTACACTACCATGAGATTAAGTGTATGATAGTTACCCTAAGTCCACTCTCTTTGCTATCGTCAATAAAAGAAAATGATCATTGCAAAAAAAAATATTCATTGTTTTCAAGTTCGAAAAAATAGAATTTAAAATAATAATAATAAATTACATATTTTGTATTTTCAATAATTTATTGTAGAAGAAATTAAATATAAGATTGAATTCAATAAAAATAATAATAATAATAATTTAGAGACGTAGTATATATGAAAAAAAAAATCATTTTATTCAATTATCAAATTTTTACCCAGTATATACTTAAATAATTATTAAAGGATTTAATATTCAGCTCTATTATTAAATACCTAAGCAATTATTTTAGCATAGTAATGTTATGTTAGAAGAATAAGCTTTATTGAATTCGAATTGGTAAATGTAGCAAAATAATACGTAATTTTAATACATATATAATGATATAAATATAAAATTTTAATTTTGAATTTATATTTATTTATACTTTATTGAAAGTGTAATAAGGTAAAAACTGTTATTGGACCATAAAATCCTTATAATATTTTTATATGCAGTGGCGTAGCCACCTTATATTGAGTGGGGTCAATTGACCCCACTCAATTATAAAAAAATTTAAAATTATTCTTATAGTTTTAATTTTTTTAAAAAAATGACCCCACTTAATTATAAAAAAAAATTAAAAATCACTCTATAAATTTATTTTTTTTTAAATTGACCCATTAAAATATTTAAATGAATTCTTTATTTTTTAGTGATAAAATCCGAATTTGTCCTTAAATTATTAAAAACAATACATATTTACATCTAAAAATTTATTTCTTTTTTTAAAAAAGTATTCTCAAGATATTAAAATGGTATAAATTTGTTCTTATTTAATACTTTTAAGGGACAAATATGGACTATTTCAATAATTTAAGATAAATGCGAACTATAATTTCATATTAGCTATAAAAAAAAAGTCCATATTTACCTTCATAAACATAAATATGTATAATTTTTAGTATTTTAACACAATTAAAAAATTAATTTAAATAATAAATTTGTACCGACTTTAATATTTTAAAAACAAAATTCGCACTTATTCATATTTTTATGTAAATAAATTTCTCATAAGTTATAATTTTTGACCCCACTGAACTGAATTTCTGCCTACGCCACTGTTTATATGTATCCAAATAACTGTTCACTTATAAGAGTTTGTGAAATAGAAAAAGAATAATTAATTTGAATATGTATAAAATTTGAGATGGTAAATTTGATTCAATTTAAAAATTTCATCTAAATTTGTTTAAAAAATTGATTTAAATTCAACACAACTTAGAAATATATTCATATGAACCAATTCAAAATGATTCCATTAAATTTTGACTTAGATATACATGTTTCATGTGATCCAATGGGCTACACCAAATGGGACGATATATCAAATTTATACTAGCTATAATTTTTTTTATACCAAGCATATCCAGTCCGATCCCAATCCATTCAGGTCCAAAATCGACCTGACCCAAACCTGGCCTGGCCCATCCCGATCCATCTTGGTCCAACCCGAAATTGGGCCATCTCAATATGAACTCAACCCAATTCGAAATAAGTCTGAATTTTATTTTGCATAGGTTTGTGATGAAAAAATTTTCAAATTTTAATTAGGCTGGGCCTAAATCTGACTCATCCCGACTCAATCCAAACCCGATCCATCACCTTGGCCCATCCTGACCTGAATTTAGCCTAGCACGAAATATGTTTGGATTTTATTTATGTAGGTATGTGTAGAAAAAAATTTCAAATTTTATTTAAGCTGGGATCGAATTCGACCCATCCCGGCTAGATCCGAATCCGATCCCTCACATTCCGACCTAAACTAGACCCATCTCGACCCGAATATAGCTTATAACGAAGTAGGTCTAAATTTTATTTATGTAGAATTGTGTAGAAAAAAAAAATTAAAATTTCGTTTAGACCTAGCCCAAATTCGATCCATCTCGGCCTGGCCCAGCATGAGCTCGACCTAATCAGAAATAGGCCTGTATTTTATTTATGCAGTTTTATGCAGAAAAAATTTTCAAACTCTGACTAGGAGCTGTCCGAATCCGACCCATCTTGATCAAACCCAAACTCGATTGAGCTTGACCTGGCCTGAAGTAGGCCTGGATTTTATTTATGCAGACTTGTGTAGAAAAAAATTTCTAATTTCATTCAAACTCGGTCCAAATTCCATCCATCCCAGCCCTACCCGAACCCAATCCATCCATGTCCAACCCGAAATATGTCTGGATTTTATTTACGCAAAATTGTGTAGAAATAATCGTAAAATTTTATTTTGTCTCGCCCCAAATCCTATCCATCCCGACCATCGTCCCACCCATCCCAGTCAGACATGTGACTTGAATTTGGCCCAACCTAAAATAGGTTTCAATTTTATTTATACAAGTGCAAAAAAAAAAAATATTCAAATTTCTTTTAGATCCAGCTCAAATCCAACCTATCTCGATTCGTCCCGAACTCGGCATATCCCATTTAGTATGTCGTAATTGTATCAAGAGTGAATTTTCATTAAAAAAAAATGAATTAATCCACAATTTCTCCCATTAAGCCTACTATATGACCCATGTGGATCACCATGCGCCCATTTGAGCTACCATATAATTCATCTGAGCCAACGTGCAATTAATCTGGGTCAATATGTAATAAATTCATATATTTACTTAAATCCGTCCAACTCATGTGGTCATTAATACATTTATGATTCATAAATAATAGTTCATTTATAATCTGCCCATTTATAACCTGATTCAAACCCACCCAACCGACTCCTATACAAAATTATGTTGCTAAACTATTGGAGGATTCACTTATATATTGAGAATTAAAATCATTAATATTCACGTAAAACGTAATAAAATCACTAAATATGTAAATATATATATATAGTTTAAACATTGCTTATTATAAAATTATATATCTAAAAAAAGTAATAATAATAATAATAACAAAAATGAGGCAATGGAAGTGAGAAGTGCAAAAGGTAAAATGAAATATGAATAATGAGAGGCGCATAATGCCAAATCATTTCACCATTGTGTTCAATAGCCTTGAGGCCAAGTGTCTACACATGGGTCCGTGAGTTGAGCTATCATAATGCCACAACCATCTATCTAATTAAGCTGCCTTTCTTCTAATCAATATATACAAATCTCTATGTACTGTTTAATTTGTAATTAATTAACTCATTTTAATACAAATTAATATTTATACTTATGATTTTCTTAGTTAAAATGTATATTTATTTTACATTTTATATTCATTTAAAAACCTCACATTGATATGACCGTTGATTTCATTTTTTTTTTTTATGAAATCTAAATACTTTATCTAGTCGATTTAAGCCCACTGTTACATTTAGGCCTAAATAAGTTAATAAACATTTAATAAACCTTCCTGCTTAACTCCCAATCAAAATTTCTTTTGGTAACTTATAACCTTGCATGGTTAATATATATATTTTTTTATAACCATCCCTCATCTTTAAGAATATCTCATATTTAAGAATTGAATTCAAAATTTATGATTAAAATATATTGAAGGAACCCACACCATTACATTTCATCTGGCTAAATGATGAGCATGATTAATATATTTGATAAAGAGTGAAGCCACATTAGATAGATACATAGAGATGGTCAAGTTTTTCTCTTCTCATTATCATTTGGGGTCTCTTCTCTTATTCAATTATTCTTTTGAATAATTATTACAATATATATATATAGATATATAAACACACCAAACACCGATGGGCTGATGATTCCTGATTCCACTGTGGGATCAGTCTCAGCAGTCAGCAGTGAGGCCATATCCCAATATATGAAAGCTAGCTCTCAATCTTTAGGTGTAGGGTCTCCACCACATTTTTTAATTATACTTTTTTCCACCACTTGCTATTCTTTTCATTCAATTTCTTTATATATATGTATGAAACGAATCTCGGAATTTAAATACAGAGGATTCTAAAATACTTAGATATATCAGATTCTAAAATAAAAAGGACTAAATCAACTATATCAATAAAATCCATCACAATTTGAATATGCCATAAGTTATCTTCGTCTTCAGCACAGTAACGGAAATGTAAATCTTTGTTTATAACTATTCGTAATTGACTATTTCGTAAATTCGAATTCATATCGAATAAATTTATAAATTAAAGCAATATCTTATACTCAAAATTATTTAAATTACTAAGTTAAGAAAAAAAAAACGATTTCATCTCCTCTCATTCATGAAAAGTATGAAAATGTACAACTTCATATAGTATAAAAATTATTTCTGTTAGTATACATAACTATGCATCGAATTACAAATCATTTAATTGTGGGTGTTCCACTTCAAACATTGTTTTTGGGTTTCATTTTGATTCTATTTCAAGTGTTACTTTTTAGAATAAAAAAAATTAATGCATTTTTTTATTTTACCATTTTTTTGGTATTTTAAATGCATTTATGCAATTTTTTGTCATTTTTAAAAATCAAGAAAAAAAATTTAATGTATTTCTATATTATTTAATTAAAGGACAATTTAGTCACTTACAAATATTTTTGAGAATATTGAGATATATTAATTATTTTTTTAATTTATGTGCTAAAAGTTAAAAACGAACGGATGGAGTATTAAGTGCGCAAATGAGCCGGTAAAATCTATATATATATATATATATTAAACTCAAGAGATATGATTTATAAATTTATTTTATTTATTTTTTAATTATATAATATTATATTCTCCCCGTTCCTTATTATCTGTCATTTTTGTTACTTTCATTAGGATTGAAAAGTATTAATTAGGCTTAAATTTAAGATAAAATTAAGTATTTTAATGTGCAAATTTAAATCTAATTAGTCAATTTACATTAAAAAAAAATTAAATTAAAAAAAATAAATTACATTGAAAATTTAAAAATAACATATAAATGAAATTTGAATTTTTCTAAAAAATGACATATAAAAAGGAACGGAGAGAATAGTTATTTAAAACTTTCAGCTTATGTGACTTCATAAATAATTCTGATTATATTACAATTATCTGCCTTTTTGCTTAAGAAAATTCACATATACACAATGTGTCATGATTGTGCAACTTGATATATGCAAAAGCTATTAATTACACTTAATTATAATTAATTATAATTGTATCTGTAATTAATTGAATTTTCTGTTTCTTGCATAAATTTTTCTAAGGCCCAAAATTGAAAAAAAAAAAATATTACATCAACTCACTTTCAACTATCAATTCTGATTAATACCTTTGCTGAATTTAAAGCCTTTACATTCTCATATAGTCAAGATTATAAAATTGATGGGATTATTGACTTCTATAATTCCTCTTATACCATTATTTCACATCAAATCTTCTTCATCAAGCTTTTGGGTGACATATAATTAGTGGTAATTAATTAATAATCCATATATCATTAGTGGTTGCTAGAGATACTTAATTTGATTCTTCAAAAAGAGACACTTAATTTGAAGAAAATTATGACTTAAGCTAGCATTGCCTACGTAGTATTATCCTATAAAATGAGCAGTTCATATTTGAAATACCCTTTTCCTGTTTCTTTCTTTTTTTTTTTTAAAAAAAAAAAATTACTAGAAACAAGACATTTGCACTATTATTGAAAAGAGCACTGAATATCAGTATTAATAAAAATTAAAAAGAACTTGTAATATATTAATTTCGAGTAGCACCAGTAAGAACTAAACTAGGTAATGGGGCATATTAACAAGTTGACACAAATTATAATTAATTTGTTTTAAAGAAATTAATTAAGTTAGTGGTACTGGTAGCAGCAGCCTGCTCAAATTGCATTAGTTTTGCTCATGAAGATTCCCATGACTTGTGAGAAAAGATAATTACAACGCTTTAAAAAATAATAATAACTGCCTAGTGGGTTAGTTTGTGCTAACTTAATTATAAAAATGTGTTATTCAAAGAAAAAACTTATAAAACGGGTTAAACATAAATATTAAACTAGCTATTTGAAGCACCCTCGTCGTGCCACGTGTTGCACATCATTTTTTTAATAGTAAGAAAATCAAATGAGATCTAATGCAAATTATAGACTATATGCTAAAATCTCTTATTTTATTTTACATAATCAAATTCGATTGATTATTTATTTACTTTATTCATGAATTATAAGATTATTTTGTAATGATATTCAAGTATCAGCTCCATTTATAAATAGAATTATAAACAAGTTTAACTGCCTATTTTTATTGTTGCAGTTTAACTGTAAAGCAATAAATTTGAAAATTTCCAAGAAAATAGAAAATATTAGATATAAATTATACCAGGATATTGTTATATATTACCAAAAGATTGATTTTATATTTTTATATCTACAAAGGTTATAAGTTATAAATTATATAATAACAAAAAATGAATTGGCTTATTTTTATAACGAGAAAAAAAAGTGAAAGCTCTCATTTAAGATTTAATCTTCTAATATATCGAAATCAATTTTACTACTAGATCAACAACAGTGAATTGTTGCACTAATAGAATAATAGTCAGAATTTAAATTTCAAATTTTAAAAAAAAAATCCTCCCAAACACTAAAAAAAATAATAATCAACATCAAGCAATTAGTATTATGGACTTTATTTGAATTATCATACCCAACAATATATACAAATAATCCCACTGGTAATTTTCTTTTGACAAGTGTCCCTATCTCTTACAGAGTAAATTACAACATTCGGAATAGTAACAACGTCACATTTTAATGATTTTTGGTTTGACTTGGTTGTTGAGAAACCTACTAAAGAACTACACGCATTTTTTTTACTCCCATTCTCTCAACACCAACAATAATTTATAAAATTCAACACTTAATTAAGAACCTAAAGTTTTGTAATTTTTTTTTTTTAATACTTACGTTAATTTATACAAATGCTACTGCTTGTCTTCCATCTCCAACACATTCATCGTCTTAAATTCCATGTTGTCGAAGCAATCGAGCCCGAAATCATGAACGCCGAAATCTTGACAATCCAATAGCCAACTGCAATTATCCTCCCACGATGGATACAGACAATCTGCATTGCCATTTCTATATTCCATCGTGGAACAGACCGAAACGGCAGAATTCTCACCTTCAGCAATAGTGTTATTACTGTTATTGTTGTTCAACGTGGCATCGACTAGAGGAGGCTCATCCATCCATAAGCTATTCAATAAGGTTTCATCGTTGCAAATACTTTCTAATAAAAGTTCTGATTGGTCATCAGTACTGGAAGAGATTTCTTGGGTTGAGGATGAGTTATTATCCTCGGATGAGTTAATCTTATTCTCATTTTCTTGAATGTTGTTGGGTGTGGACTGGGGCAAAACATTAGCATCTGAAGAAGATTGTTTGTGGAAAGGTTCATGTGTTACAGGATCAATTCCCATCTTTAGAAGCTTTTTCTTTATATGTGTGTTCCAGTGATTCTTTATTTCATTGTCTGTCCTCCCTGGCAATCTTGCTGCTATCTTTGACCATCTAAGTTTATATATCAAACATAAATAAATTAATGAGAATAATTTCGATAAAGTTAAGTTAATACCAAGTAAACTAATCGTTTTATTAGGTAGGCAATGCATTATATTAAACTATAATTATTAACATAGAAGTGAATATGCCTACTTTTTATTCGGTTTGAACTGCATATTGTAAAGAAAATAACAGCAAATCAAGGCTAGAAACTATATTTTTTAACTGTTCAAATAACACTGAGATTATGAAAAGAAATCGCATGCTAAGCAAAGTAATTAAGGACGTCGAATGATGATTAATTAAGTACGCCTTCCTTAAATGTAGAAACTTCAAAATGTATTTATCATCTCCATTGAAAACAAAATTATTCTTTCATGGTCACATGCTCATGATGAAGCCACCGTACCAAACATGATTAATAAAATCATAAAAATCTATTAAACATATAGTAATAACACGTTAAAAAAATAAAAGAGATAGAGAGAGAATTAATTAATTAATGAACCTATTGCCAAGACGAGCATGAAGATCAATAACCAGCTGCTCTTCAGCTTCAGTAAGAAGGCCCCTCTTCAAGTCAGGGCGGAGATAATTAGTCCACCGAAGACGGCAACTTTTGCCGCAGCGGCGGAGGCCGGCGAGCTTAGGAACAGCTCTCCAACAGCAGTGGCCATTAGTGAGAATAAAATTGATGAGTTTCTTGTCTTCCTCCGCCGTCCACGGCCCTTTCTTGACCCCAAGTTTGTCACAGCAGGGTTGCCTACCCATATCACACACACTAACACTTAACACTAATTTCTCCCTATTGACAATAATTTCCACTAATGCAAAAAAAATAATATACACACACACCCCTTTATATAAAGTACTCAACTATGGTGCCTTAAGAATAATATACCCAAGTGTTGTATTTGTATAGTTTAGAGAAATTAAATTAGAAAAAACATGTGTATAGAAGAAGAGAGAGGGTCCACCATAAGTTTGTGAAAGAGACATTGGAACTAAAAAAAGCTTGTTAGGGTATGTTTAGATATACAAAATAAGAGTGACAAAGAATGATAGGTGACCAAAAGACATTACATCTAATTAAGCAGTTCAAGAATTTTGTTTTCTTTAAAAAAGAAAAAAGAAAAAATTGAAATGAAAACAAAATTCTTCCCATTTTCCTACACAACCCCACTCCTCCTGATTGCACTCTTACTCAACCATTCCATCACCCATTTCGTCATCACTACGTTTACGTGTCTTTGTATCTGATGCCCAATTTTAGACTTATTTACTTCGGTTATTTTCATATTTATACCCATAACCAAATTTATTTTCCATGTACCAACAAAATATTATATTCACGTATGTGATCGGTGACTAATAAATTAGCCACAATTGTTTCCATCTTGCATATCATTCTCCTGTTAATTAGTGCATAAATTTATTCATCAATTCTATCTAGTCAAATATTTTTTACATATTTAATCATTAGTATTTTTTAAATTTAGATAAGAGAGTCTAATCTCCTATCTAAACGTTACCATCAATTATACGATAAACTGTTACAAGCCATTACTTAACATTAAAAGGCTAACATCATCGGTTATCATGCGAATATTGTAATAGTACATATTGATTTAATGTATTAAAAGGGCTCGAATTTGAGCTCTCCGCTCCTTCTTCCCCTCTTATAATAGTACTCTACCAAATACTGTATAAATCCTTCAAATTTTTTCAAGTAAGATCTCTAACCTCTATAAACTTTTAAATTTATAGATTTCTATCGTATTCTCTTTATAAAAAATTGGCCACTGTTTTTTTCCTTTTTACGTGACCACAATTGTCAATGAGTAATCATTTACCGCTACTTATTTCTTACTTCCGGATTTCTATCTATAACGCAATAATGGTTTAATTTTTATTCACGCTCAGTCCATTTATTCTTTGTCAAGTTCAAGTGTATGGATTTTACCATGTCAACTTAGCAATCTAATAACGAATTTTAATAGAGAAAAAATGAATGGCATAAAATTAGACTTACGAGAATTTAAGGTCTATGATATTAATTAATTATTGATAACTTCAAATACAATGATACAATTAACCTTTTGATTTACATAGAATTTTCTCAATATCATAAATATCAGCAATGGTAATAATGGAAAACCGTTGTAAAATATAGTAAAAATATCACAATTGTTTTATAGCAATAGGCTCATAGACATTACATCCATTTTTGTTGTCTGATGCAACAACTTTTTCATATTATAATTTCAAAATATTGCAAATATATTGGTTTATAAATAAAAAGTAAAAAATAAATTGCAATAGGTATATTATGTAATAATGTCTGTTTACATATATTATTCCCTAAACTGAGTGTAGTGCACAAAATTAATGCCATAATGAGTTGGATACATAATGCATCGCTTACAAAAATTAATTTTCTATTATCTCATATTGATATATATTATTTTTTCTATTAAACTGTACACTAGCCGTGTTGGTGGCCTAATATTGTCAGTACCCTGTTTAGCCGTCACCTTTTTTATTGGGTCAATAAAAAATTTTGTGCACTACACTCAGTTTCTAAGACTGAATTCAGCAATTTGACGCCATTTGATTGGGTGATAAGTCTGTTTAAGAAAGTGAGATTACATATGCAAAAACTTAATTTCTTCTTCTTCTTTGAAATTTAACACTATCAACAACACTACTTGATCTATAATGTTTTTCCAGATATGAAAGATGATGGAGTTGAATAAATCACATAAACTTTTATTTGTTTTCTAGTTGGATGACACAAATATAACATCTTAGAGGCTAAATGTGGAATGATTTAATTTGAAGGAAATAAAATCACATCATTAAATATTGAAGATAGAAACTTCACAACAGAAAATTGTACTATGTTGAATTTGAAGGATTTTTTTTTTTTACACTCACCGCTCTTTTTCCAATTTTTTTTTTGCATATATGTATACATAAATTTATCGACTAATTCAATTCGAAATTATTATAAATAAAATATAATTACTACTTTACGTGCATAATAGTCTGTGATTAAATTAATCTATAAATTTATCATATATTTGTCTAGTCTCGGGATATGCTATTATTCATATAAATTAATCTATAGTTACTTTATGTATATTGTGATATAAGAGGAGTAATTTTCGGTACTAGTAAAAACTATTAAAATTTTGAAATTACTCATTTTGATTTTTTAAGAATTTATTTGGCCTAATTTTAAATTTTAAGGATGAAATTTAGCTTTATATCATTGATCCATAAAAATGTGAACATTTATTTGACTACTGAAGCAATATTGAAGACGTTGGATCGAGCTGAAATTTTGAAAGATGTTTACTCACACATCAATCTTCATTCTCAACGGTGGAGATCGGATTCTGAAGTCTGAAGATTATTTCGTGGCGGAGACAGCAGAACTTTCTTCTACACAAACCAGTCCCACGAATCATTTATTTTCTGGTGATTGCACCGTTGGATTGAGCTGTATTTTGGACAGAATCTTTCTCACATCTTGATCTTCATTATCAACGGTGGAGATTGTATTCTGAGTTCCGGATGTCAGTTCGTGGCTGGGACAGAATAAAAATTTCTGGGTATTAGCTCTCTTACTTTTGTCTTTAATTTATTCCATATATCTTGATGTTTATTCCAAGATTATGATGATGATGATGATGATTATATGCATCTAGTTCTGTCTAGAGAAGATTTGCTGTAATAGACAGAATATATATTGTATTTGTCCATTAATTGATAGTGGAAGATTTAAGCGGCTTAAGTCTCCTGTGATTTTTTACTCCTTACATCGAGGAGGTTTTTCACGTAAAAATTTTACGTGTTCTTGTATTGATTGTGACTGTAGAGTTCAGAATTTATTGCTGTGGTATTTGCTTTGGAAATTGCTCTATTTGTTAGTTTACCTAAAAGGTTCATTCAAGTAAGGAAAGATAAACAACGAAGATTCATTCCGCAAATTAAGTGTTTTCGTTGTTGGTCATTTTTTCCATCAGATTGGTATCAGAGCATTTGGTTATTGTTGTTGTTGTTAGACTTGTTTGAACAATAGAAGAAAATACAAGTAGAATGGTTAATTTAAATGGTTCAAATTACCATGTCTGAAAAGACAAAATGGAGGATCTTCTTTATGTGAAAGATTATTATCTACCGGTGTTTATGAAAAATATGCCTGATGATAAGAAAGAGGCAGAATGGACTATTTTGCATCGACAGGTTTGTGGGTATATACGGCAATGGGTAGATGATAATATTTTGAACCATATTAGTGGTGAGATAGATGCACGTAAGTTATGGAACAAACTTGAGCAGTTGTATGCTTGAAAGACAAGGAATAACAAGTTGTTCTTGATTAAGCAAATGATGAACTTGAAGTACCGAGATGAAATTCCTGTGGGAGATCACTTGAATACCTTCCAAGGAATTATAAATCAGCTTGAAGGAATGGGAATTAAGTTTGAGGATGAGATACAGGTTTTGTGGGTTCTTGGTACTTTACCGGACTCTTGGGAGACGTTTAGAACGTCATTGTCTAACTCTGCACCAGATGGGGTTATTACCATGGAATTGGCTAAGGGAAGTGTCCTGAATGAAGAGATTAGAAGAAAGTCACAAGGTTCCTCTTCACATTCAGAAGTCTTAATCACAGAAAGGCGGGGGAGAAGTAAGAGTAGAGGTCCGAATAGAGAAAATCAGCGCAGCAGTTCTAAGGGTAAGCTTGCTGATGTTGAGTATTTTCATTGTGGTAAGAAGGGACACACTAAAAGGTTCTGCAGAAAGCTAAAGAGAGAGAACAAACAGCATGCTGATAACAGACAACGGGCTGACAACAATCAGAAGAATAATGACAGTAGTAATGAAAATGCTATGGTTAATGCTACTACTGATAACTATCTTGTTTGTTGTGATTGTGATATTGTTAACCTTACACATGATGAATCGAGTTGGGTAATTGACAGTGGTGCTACGTGTCATGTTGCATCACGAAGGGATTATTTTTTATCTTACACTCCAGGTGACTTTGGTGATGTACAGATGAGTAGTAATGGGATATCAAAGGCTATTGGTAGTGGAGAAGTCTGTTTGAAATTTGACACTGGGATGGAGTTGGTTTTGCATAACGTGAAACATGTCCCAGATATGAGATTGAATTTAATTTCTACAGGCTTGCTTGATAATGATGGATATTACAACAGTCTTGATAATGGACAATGGAAGCTCACTCGAGGTTCTTTGATTGTGGCAAGAGGTAGCAAACATTGAAAGTTGTACACGGTGCATTCAAATATCTCCAAAAGCTTTGTTAATGTAGTGGAGAATACTGATGTGATTGATTTATGGCATAAGAGACTAGCCCATATGAGTGAAAAGGGCATGTCTATGTTGTCAAAGAAGAAATTGCTATCTGGTGTGCAGGATATTCACTTGAAAAAATGTTCTGACTGCTTGACAGGTAAACAGACAAGAGTATCTTTTAAGAGCCATCCTCCTTTCAGGAAGGAGAAAATACTTGATTTGGTGCATTCTGATGTTTGTGGTTCTATGTCTACAAGGACACTGGGTGGTTCATTTTATTTTGTTACATTCATCAATGATTATTCAAGGAAGATTTGAGTTTATACCTTGAAGTCTAAAGATCAAGTATTAGATGTATTCAAGGAGTTTTAAGCTCTAGTTGAGAGACAGACTGGAAAGAAACTCAAGTGTATCTGGACAGACAATGGAGGGGAATACATAGGCCCTTTTGATGTATATTGCAGACAACAAGGTATTCGGCACTAAAAGACTCCTCCAAAGACCCCGCAGCTGAATGGTTTAGCAGAGAGGACAAACATGACATTGGTTGAGTGAGTCAGATGTGTGCTATCACATGCAGGATTGCCTAGATCATTTTGGGGTGAGGCTTTGAGTACTATGGTACATGTTTTAAATCTAATACCCTGTGTTCCTTTGCATTTTGATGTTTCTGACAGGGTTTGGAGTAGCAAAGATGTTTCTTATGATCACTTGCGCGTCTTTGGATGTAAGGCTTTTGTGCATATTCCAAAAGATGAGAGATCTAAGCTTGATGTGAAGACTAGGCAATATGTGTTCATTGGCTATGGACAAGATGAGATGGGTTACAAGTTATATGATCCAATTACGAAGAAAATTGTGAGAAGCCGAGATGTTATCTTTATGGAAGATCAGACTTTGAAAGGTGTTGAGAAGGCAGAGGCAGTTCCTCAGCATACTGATGATCTTATTGATTTGGATCCAGTTCCTCCTCAGCATGCTGATACCCAGATTGGAGATGATGATCAAAATGCTAACCAGCAGGGTACTGATGATGTTGATGCTCCACAACAAGTTGATATGGATGAGATTATCCATGAAGAGTTATCAGTACCAGATGCACCACCATTTGTTCCACTTAGGCGGTCTGTTAGAGATCGTCATTATTCTGCACATTATTCTGCTGGTGAGTATGTATTGTTGACTGATGGGGGAGAACCTGAAAGTTATGCAGAAGCTATGGAAGATGAGCACAAGAAGAAGTGGATTGATGCCATGCAAGATGAAATAAAGTCCTTGTATGAGAATGATACTTTTGAGTTGGTGGAGTTACCTAAAAGCAAAAGAGCTTTGAAAAACAAGTGGGTGTACAAAGTGAAGCAAGATGATAACTCTTCACAACCACGGTACAAAACTAGATTGGTGGTCAAAGGATTTAGCCAGAAGAAAGGTATTGATTTTGATGAGATCTTTTCTCCAGTTATGAAAATGGCATCTATTCGTGTTGTTCTCGGTTTAGCAGCTAGCCTTGATTTGGAGGTTGAGCAGACGGATGTCAAGACTGCTTTTCTTCATGGTGACTTGGATAAGGAGATTTACATGGAGCAACCTGAAGGGTTTCAGATGAAAGGCAAAGAGAGGTATGTGTGTAGACTTCAGAAAAGTCTATATGGTTTGAAGCAAGCACCAAGGCAATGGTACAAAAAGTTTGAGTCTGTTATAGGGGAGCAAGGCTACCGAAAGACTACTTCAGATCACTGCGTATTTGTTCAAAGGTTTGGTAGTGATGATTTTATCATTTTGTTGCTGTATGTTGATGACATGTTAATTATTGGAAAGAATACTGGAAGGATTGCCCAGTTAAAGCAACAGTTGAGTAAGTCTTTTACTATGAAAGACTTAGGGCCAGCAAAACAAATTCTTGGCATTAAAATTACTCGAGATAGGGCTGCCAAGAAATTGCATATGTCACAGGAAAAGTACATTGAAAAGGTGCTTTGCAGGTTCAACATGGATAAAGCTAAAGTGGTTAGTTCTCCTCTTACAACCAACTTTAAGCTAACTGAAAAAGATTGCCCTTCTACTGAGGAAGAGAAGGAAGAGATGGATAGAGTTCCATATGCCTCAGCTGTAGGAAGTTTGATGTATGCTATGGTGTGCACACGGCCTAATATAGCTCATGCAGTAGGTGTTGTTAGTCGTTTTCTGTCAAATCCGGGTAGAAAGCATTGTAAAGCAGTTAAGTGGATATTTAGATATCTTCGAGATACTTCCAAATTGGGTCTTACATTTGGAAATGGAAAGCCAGTGCTAGTTAGTTATACAGATTCTGATATGGCAGGAGACAAGGATAGTCACAAATCAACTTTTGGATATTTGATAACTTTTGCAGGGGGAGCTGTGTCATGGCAATCAAGACTGCAAAAGTGTGTTGCACTTTCTACTACAAAGGCCGAGTATATAGCAGCAACGGAAGCTGGTAAGGAGATGTTATGGTTGAAGAGATTTGTGCAATAGTTAGACTTCAAGCAACAACGCTATGTAGTGCTTTGTGATAATCAAAGCGCGATTCATCTTGCTAAAAACTCGACTTACCACAAGAAAACAAAACATATTGATGTGAGGTATTATTGGATTAGAGATGCTCTTGAAGAGAAGCTGTTTGAACTTGATAAAGTTCATACCGATGATAATGGTTCAGATATGTTGACAAAAGCTTTAGCTAAGGAGAAGCTAAATGTGTGTTGCTCTATCGCCGGGATGGCAGACTCTTCCTCATAGTCAGAAAGGGGGAGATTTGTTGGACTTTTCTTCCATATGAGGGGAGAGTCCAAAATATTGACTATTTGTATTAGGTAGTATAGATACAGATGAGGGGTTTTGAAAATGTATGTGTGAAATAAAGAAAAGAAAAGAGAGGGTTGGCAGAGTGTTGAAATAAAGAAAAATAAGAAAGAAAGTTGGCAGAGAAAGTTGAAGAAAGAGGAAAAAAAATCTGGTTTTTCTATACCAAACTAGTTCCACGAGTTCTGAGTTTTCCAGAGATTTAGCCGTTGGATCGAGCTGAAATTTTGAAAGAAGTTTACTCACACATCGATATTTATTCTCAACGGTTAAGATCGGATTCTAAAGTCTGGAGATTATTTCGTGGCGGAGACAGCAGAACTTTCTTCTACACAGACCAGTCCCAAGAATCATTTATTTTGCTGATGATTGCACCGTTGGATTGAGTCGTATTTTGGATAGCATATTTATCACATCTTGATATTCATTATCAACGGTGAAGATTGGATTCTGAGATCCGGAGGTCAGTTCGTGACTGGGATAGAATAGAAATTTATGGGTATTAACTCTCTTGCTTTTGTCTTTGATTTATTCCATATATCTTGATGTTTATTCCAAGATTATGATGATGATGATGATGATTATATGCCTCTAGTTCTGTCTAGAGAAGATTTGCTGTAATAGACAGAATATATGTTGTATTTGCCCATTAATTAATAGTGGAAGATTTAAGCGGCCTAAGGGTCCCGTAGTTTTTTACTCCTTACATCGAGGAGGTTTTACACGTAAAAATTTTGCGTGTTCTTGTGTTGATTGTGGCTGTAGAGTTCAGAACTTATTGTTGTGGTATTTGCTTTGGAAATTGCTCTATTTGTTAGTTTATCTAAAAAGTTCATTCAAGTAGAGAAAGATATATAAACAATGAAAATTCATTCCGCAAATTAAGTGTTTCCATTATTGGTCATTTTTCCCATCAGAAAAGCCTATTTAGTGTTTAATTAAGTCATATATAAATGACGGTTAAAAATATTTTATTAAGAATCAATTTTAATATCTCTATTAAATTATGCAAACCATGATAGCTAAGTCTATCTGGATGTATGGTCAATATGTCCCACTAAGTCTATATGGATGCAGGGCCATTTTTTTTTTTACAACATTTTGTAGTAATTCTATCCCATCTAACGATCGATACACTTTCCAAAATTCTTAAAAGTAATGCATTTCTATTACATTTTTTCACAGGTAATTTAAATAAATTATAAAAAAATAAAAATAAAAAGAATGAAAAAGAGTGTACAGCTACACCCCTACTGAACAGGAAAAGAAATTAAATAATTTCAAAGAGGTGATAAGTTTAGCGAACTAGGAATACATATTATTGTTAATTTGAATATTAGTTACTTTTGTCTAAAGGAAAATTTGTGAAGAAACCTTCTTATTATATTCCTTTGAGTATGCATTACATGAAATAGTTAGCTTCTTCATCAAATTAAGCGCCAGAGAGAGTCATTAACTATTGATCCAAAATCTACTTATCTTCTAAGTTCTATAATGATCCACTAAATGACGTTTTTAAAGAAAACCATTTCTTCATTATTTATTCTTAATTAAATTTAATTCTACAATCAACAATCCCTTCAAGATTTCTTAATCATGCTTCCATTAATATTATGTCAGATAACTAAATGACATTATTCCTGATTACCACTATGAACGAATGGACAAACTAGGATTCAGTAAAGCATTAAAGATAATCTTTTTTTTTAATCCTCTGTACTTAGAGATTATTAAATCGTAGTTAGTAATTCTCCGCTAATAACCATATAAAATATATCACTCTCAGACAAATTGCGTGCACATCTAGGAAAAACTACATTCACAAAAGAAAAAGAAAAGAAGAAGAAGAAAAGATAAGATTAATTAATTAAGTTTGATTTAACAAGGACAGTAACAGTATACGTTATCACCATTGCATTATAATAGACACGTATGTGTAATCTCCAAAGATATATTTTTTTTTAAAACAATATAAAACATTCTGGATTATTCGATTCATGAACAAAGATAATTTCAAGGTTTCTTGATTGGTTCAAGAACCTAAAATAAATTAAAAATGTTGGTAACTAGTGGTCATTAAGTTTTTAGCTTCGATCACTATATTTCTTCCTGAAGGGACTTCAGTTCCATGTCAAAGCTATGAACTTTGTCACATTATTATATATATATATATATATATAACTATGAGCTTTGTCACATAGACAAATTGGGAGTAGTTCATAATCCAATTTGTTGGTGTTTGACTAATATCTCTAAGCTTAGGTTTATTTAGTTGAATGTGGACCCTTTACCCCAAGTATTTAATTTGATGAGAAAAACATTAAGTTCTTTGGTTTATATATTTCAAGCTGTCCAATACCCTCTGATATAGAGATTAACCTAATTTGTTAAGCTAAGCTATTATTAGCCACAATTATATAATGATGATAGATTCAATCTGAATCTTTGCTCTATTTTTTTGCCAAGTGTTAAATAGCCATATCAGAAGTTTCAAATTTCAAATTACTTGCAAGGCAATGCACCTTCGGTATGTATTAAATTTGAGTTTTCTACTTAATTTTAATACTTTGTCTCTCTTATTTAGGGAAAGTAGAAGAGGTAGTAGACCAATATAACTTGGTCATGCAAATTCTTGGGTTAAGTGCCTAAAATCTCTCAACAATTGAATTAATGCAACATCACCACATTTAATTATCAACAAATTATATATCTGAGTTTGCTTATTTTTTAGGTATACAGTTTGTGTAATTTTAAAAAAAAAATTCTTAGGTATAGAGAGAGAGACAGGTCCATACTCAATGTGATCAGGTAGCTGAAGATGAAATTGCTTGTTTAGTTGGTTGTCTGATTTAGGGTTAGTCACAACTGTAGCAGTTGTGAGTTCATGATCATATCACCCTTACATAAATATTAAATAATAATATGTGTGTGTCACATTAATTAAATTTTTTATAGCATAATTAATAAATAAATGATCCCTTATGATTAATTGTTTTTTTAAAAAAAAAAAATTGCATGATGACAAGTTTTTCCAATCTACCTTTTACATTTCATAATTTTTGTCTACTTTCATTTGTCATACAAATTAAAAACATATAGTTATTATGGTTAAGTGACAATTTTTTTAAAAAAGATTTATAGTATACCCATCCTAAATATAGAATGTGTAATATAAAAATCATGGTTGATAACATAGTATGAAACAATTAATAAGATAAAATTATTTATATATCAACTATAATTAAAAAATAATAATATTTTGAGACAAATTAAAAAAAAGTGGATAAAAATTATGGAATATAATATGAGTCTTAAAGTTTTCATGCCTTTGTCACAACTTCCACTACTTTAATTATCAAAGAGAAACATGTGAAAAATAACAAAGCATATGATAAAGTGCTATTGAGTATGCTTTGAAGTCTGAACTATAAACATTCACTGCATTCTTTCATCAGCATATTTTCCCTATTTTTTTAATATAAAGGATTTGCCTAAAAGTGTTACATTTTTAAATATAAATATCATCAAATATTTTAGGATATCTTTAATTAAAAAATTTAAAAAAAAAATGACATTTTTACATACCAATAGTTGTTTCTGTGACATCATTAGTGATGGTTTCGTTTTGACTATAAAATCGCTACAAATTAAGAAATTAAAGCCACTCATAATTTGGTGACCAATTCAATATCACTAAATTTATAACTTTATTTTTATAATGATATCTAATCAAGGTATAATAAATCTGAGTGCCTATCTATATTTTGCTAGAATTAATAAGAGTTAATTGTAACTGTCAGGTATTACATTATTAATGTTTGGCCGACTTGTTTAACACATGATGATCAGACGCCAGATATGTCAATAAATTCGCCACCACCGAGTATGCTATTTAAGTTACTAATAATGATATTATATAGGGAAATGAAATAAGTAATTCCATTATTTTTAAAACCAATTAAATTATCCCACTTGCGTTAATAGAAGCATTAGTAAATCGCATAATTATGCCTCAAACACCATGGAGAACACATTACAGCGACTTGTGAACTACCGAATTCGATTTCATAAGCATAGGAATAAGTATTTTCCAGAAAAATTTGAGTGCAGCATTATATAGTACAAGAACAATTATATATAAAAATCATTAATATTACTTCCCAACTACGTAATTTTCGAGTAATGTAGTCGTCATTAAAGAACACTAGATTGTTTACAAAATAAAACCCTAAGCTAGAAAGCCTACGAATGCCAAGTTGAAAACAAATGTTGTCTGTTGCAATCAGCATTAAATGCACTTAGAACAAATTAAATTATAGATAAGGCAAAAGAATTAGAAATATATATATTCAAGTAGAGGTAAGACTAATTAATTGAAATGCCAAAAAAAATCAACATTCTAATCAGTATAAATATAATAAAAGACAACTACTATGATTATGATACGAAAGATGAAAATTCTGTTGATGGGTCAAGTGTAAAATGAGGTATTGATGCTTATTTATGTGCCATAAAAAGCACATAAGAGGTGAGGAAGAAATTGATAATAATCATTGTTGGTGAAGAAAAAGTGATAGAAGTGATTAAAATCTAAGATCGAGTTGTCAACTAATATGCAAAATTTTTGTGAAAACTTCAGAGGAATGATGAAGACGTACTAGTTTAGATTCTAACTTTTTAAGGTAAATTATGTATAATTTTCGTAAAGTTAGGCAAACTTTCATATCTAAACTTTATGAAACTATATAAGCTTTAAAATTAAAAAGACTTTTTTCATCAAATAATAAACATTTCAATCTAATTTTTTGTTTAATTGAATTAAATTGTAAAATCAGTGATTGGTCTAAAAAGTCGGTTTTGATAATAGCAAGTTATATCTACGCCTAATTTTTACCTTAGAAATATAAACTTTTTAATTTAGGCTTTTTTTTTTGAGCCGGACTCTTCGAGCGATAGTCCGGTGTGTGCACTTAACCGGCCACGAGTCATGTGTTGAACTTGTGTGACAAGTGTTCGGTAGCCGGGCACCCGGACAATGGGAATAACTGGTGTGCGGTTTTGTGGACAGTTCGGTAATGGATTATGGACTATAATCATTAATGGGACAATTATGCAACAGTGAGTACGGAGGGCTCCAATTACATTTAAGTAGATGAAACATTATATGTAGCCTCTCAACCATATTAAAGTAGACTTAGTTACCACATTCTAACATTAGATAAATGAATTGAAGAAATTTACAGTCCATAGGGTAAATTATGATAAAATTGAAAGTTAAGGGTTGAATTGAATATATTTTCAGTTGGGGATAAAGTTTTAATTGGACCATGACGTTTTGTTAAAATGTCATTTCATGTTCTCTTAATTTTTTAAAATTATATTTTTACCTCAAATCAATTTTTTTTTTTTTTACTTTTTCAGAACATATTTCCTATTTTTAAAATATATCCAAAACTTATAATTATTAAATGCACATCTCCCCTCTCGATTTGCATATTTTTGTAAGCTTCTTGGGAAGAAGACGAATTTCAGTCAATTCATAGGTTTGGTGGGTATAATGAGGAAAGGGTGAGCTAGGTAGGTAACCTATGGAATAAGATTGGGCAGAAATTGAAATGGGAAATTATTGACCAGAGTTTTGACGCAAAAAGGACATGTCCTTGGTCGGTAATTCCCAATGGGTGATTGGTCATTGTCTTTGTCTGCCAATGAAGAGCGACTAAGAATTTCAAAGACTAGTAAGGTGGCTACCCAGCGACACCTCCGCCTGGATTTGGATTGTTTGTTTCTTTTTTTTATGCTTAACTCATTTTTGCCTAACCTCTTCTATACTCTCCAGAGATCAACGTAATGGAAACCAATGGAAGGAAGAGAACTTGAGATGTTTTTCTCAACCTCGAAAACGAAATTCCAGAAAAGAGGAGACAAGTTTCATTTTATGCTGATGACCTTTGTATATTCTCCTCTGCTTTTTGGCATTCATTTTTCCACTTGATAATTGGATAGCAAATTATATGGAAACTATTGCTTTTCTTTTTGCTTCATTCATGTCTAGTTTTCAGTTATAGCACTATGTCCTTTTGGTTCAATAAAGAAATAAACCTGATATTGAATATTATAACAATAACGTAGTGGGTTTCCAGTAAGCATGGAAGTAATCATTTGTCACCCTTCACTTGCAATCTGTTGGCAGTCACTAATTACTCCATCGCTAGTCACGGGTCGCCGGTTGCCCAGTTTTTGAATAGGGGAGGTCCAGAGAACAACTCAACAAAAATTATGTTAAATTGTGGAAGAGAAGAAATTTTAATTTCAAATTTGATCTCCGTAGACATAGAAGAACGTCTGGAAATGGATATTGATATTTTATAAAAGATCAGAAATGAATGAGTTCTCACTACAAGAAAATTAGTATTTAGCGACGGATATTTAGCGACGGAAATTTTACTGTCGCTATTTAGCGACGGAATAGCTATATCCGTCGCTAATTGCCGACGGAATTATTTTTCGTCGGTAATTAGCGACGGAAATTATTTTCCGTCGCTAATTATCAACGGAAAAAATTTAACCGTCGGTAAATTTGGCGCGTAAATTTCGCGGGTTGTATTGCTGCGGAAATTAGCGACGGAATTATATTTCCGTCGCTAAAATTAGCGACGGATTCTTTTTCCGTAGCGAAATAAAATTAAATATATTAATTAAAATATTTTTAGCGACGGAAATATTTCTCGTCGCTAATTCCCGACGGAATAGCGACGGAAATACAATTCCGTCGTTAATTAAAATAAAATATATTTATTAAATTATTTTTAGCGACGGATATATATATCTGTCGCTAATATTTAGCGACGGTTTTCAGAACCGTCGCTAATTTTAGCGACGGAAATTACTTTCGTCGCTAAAAAAAAAAAGAAAATTTTTATTTTTTTAGCGACAGTTTAATTTCCGTCGCTAAAAATTTTATATTAAAAATAATTTTTGACTTTTCTTTTCTTCCCTCCTCTTTCTTCCCTCGTTCTTTCTTTCTCTCTCTCACGAGCTCACCCAGGCCGCCTCACTCCACCGCCGCGCTCGCCCTAGCCCTCGCTGCCGCCCGCCCCCCAGCCGCCCTCGCAACCCGCCCTCGCCGTCCCTCTCTCTCTCGCGCGCCCCTCTCTCTCTCGCGTGCCCCCCTCTCTCTCGCTCGCCCAAGCAACCGCCGCCGCCCCCAGCGGCCCACTCCGCCGCCTTCCCCGCCCTTGCTCACCAGATCTGCTCCCAGTTAGCTTGCTGCATTTACTACTTGAAATTTTCTCAAAGAAAGAAAAATTCCCAGTGCTCAGGTACTCTCTTTTGCTTTGCTAATTAATGGGTTTTATCCTTTTTCATGTTAATTGTCTGATTGTTTATTTTGTGGGTTCTGAAATTGGAGAAATAGAGAAAGGAGTATCACTAAACCCATTTTTGGGCAAATTTAATTCATTGAGGATGGTTAGTAACAGGGGATCCGTTCCATTGATGGACTATGAGCTACTAGAGAAAGGAACTAACAATTTTGGAGATGATAATTTGTTGGGTAAAGGTGGATTTGGCACTCTATACGGATTTGGCCTTGTAGTGTAATCCTTGCCGAGTACGTTTGGCAACAGAGAGAGCGATTTTCAGGTGCCGAAGTAGTTGAGGTAATACTTTTATGTTGTGGTTTGCTGATTATGTACTTGGATTTTTATGTGATTTTAGCTCGCAGCTCGGTGCCGGAACTTCCTTGCCTGGATTCACTGCTGTGAAATTAGGTTCGGCCGTGACTCTCACCGATGATTCCAGCAGATTGGAGGTATTAATGTTAACCTCTATTTTAATTTTTTCCGTTTTGTTAAGTTGTCGTATGCTATTCATAGTGTGAACAACATGTGGTTGGAAGGTGAAGCTTTGTGCCTAATCTATAGTCGTTGTTCTATTTCTTTTTCACGGAATTTTAAATTTATAGGAGGAAGTAATCCTAGTCTGAATTAAGATTAAAATTCGTATGTTTGTAATTGCAAATTTTGTCTCTTCAAACTTGTTATAGTTCAAGCTCTTATACTTTTCAAGGCAATGATTTTAGTAGTAATTTTCCATATACTCCAATTCATTATAGTTATATACTGATGAATGGACTGCCAACTGCTAAATCACTTTGAATAGTATGCCATTCAAATAATCCTTCTTTCTTTTTTTTTTTTTTGGCATATTCATTTCTTTATGCCTTGATGGGATTATCCTTCTACCATATGATATTATTGTTTTGAAATGACAGGTGCTGGACAACATCAAGAAAGTGTGTGACCTAAATAAGCTCAAGTGTAAAGTAATTGATAATAAATTAATGATAACTTTTTTTTTTAAAGAATATCAGTTGCCTAAACGTTTGTGTTGCTATTTGTTACCTGTAATTACTACTAGCTATAATTGTTGTATATTGTGCTTCTATTTGATTATACTATTTTTTTTCATATATGAAATCTGGTATTTTTTGTTACAGAGGATGTACCAATCTCCAAATTTAGTCCTTAACAAAGCCAGGAACCAGTATCTGAATAAGTAACAGATGTTATCTAAGGTGGTTCGTGCTCCATATAATACTGCATAGGATAATTACATTTGCTAATTTTATTTTGACATATAGAAATAAAATCTGATGGTTTGATTATGTTTAATGTTATGAATCTGCATTGATGACCATTTTGTTATCCTAATTTTCCAGGATAGAAAAGCTGGGCATTTTGCAGTCAATGTTGGTGATGAAGAGGCTTAAGGTGGCGGGGTCTTGGCATGCTATTAGATGCACAATAAAGATGAGAATCATGTCGGTCCTCTTATTAAGCTGTTGATTTTTATTACTACTGCTCGCCCAATTAATACACCAATGACTAATATTTACTACTGAAATGCCTTTTTCATTAGAAAGAATTATATATTTCGTAATGAATGTAAAACTCTGATTGGGTGTTGAAGAGTTTGTGTTATAATTTTGAGTTTACTTGTAACACCTGATTGGTTTTATTGGAGAAGTTGTGTCAATTGTTGTTATTGACTACAGCCTTAAATAATATATAGCTAAGTTGCATCAATCTCTTTAGTTAATTTCTTTTGGTCACATCATACCAATCTCTTTTTTATGTTTACATATTGGTTTTTCCTTGCTTCTATGATAAATTCGAGCACATGCATTCATCAAAGTTGATGATTAATGTATTGAGTTAGAAGGTACTTTTTCATCTGTTCTGAATTCTAATCTTGTTATATTCTTGTAGCATGTGCAGCTGGTTTGCTTACTCTTTTAGCACTATTTGATGCTTTGTTCTTCTTTTCTTCTTATTCTGCTAATGTGCAGTGGGCACCATCTTATTGAATTTTTGTTGGTAAAATGGGGATTAAAATGTGTGAAGCTTCTTGATGGCTTTTCTTTTATGCCATCCTACAAGGCATCTGGGCTAAGTGGCAACATTCAGTTGGCAGAGATTAGGTTAAAGTGAGGTATTTCTTTTTGTACTGTTAGGACTGACAGAACAAAATGGGATTGGCTGATGGTGTGAAGATCAAGTAGTCAGAAACTTATTAGATATGTTAAGAATGTAATTGTTAGACAGTAAGGGTATGATAATACATTTGTACTTAGTTAGAAACTTATGAACAATTTAATTTTTGTAATTATTTTTATAATACTAGATTATTTTTATATTTTTGCAAATATTATTTGCTATAATTAATATATTCTCAATTATATTATTTTTTGTTACTTATAATTTTTATATTATTAGAAATTTTATCATTAAAAAAAGATAAATATTTTATAAGAAAACTAGTGAAATATGAGAAATGGAATTTTTTATTAGTTTTTTTAAATTATTGACGGAATACCGACGGAAAATTCCGTCGGTAAAAATAAAATAAAAATTTCAAGATTTGCCGACGGACAAGTAAATTCCGTCGGTAATTTACCGACGGAATTTAATATTCCGTCGGCAAAATTACGGACGGAATTTAATATTCCGTCGGTAAAATTACCGACGGAATATTAAATTCCGTCGGTAAAATTCCCGACGGAATATTAAATTCCGTCGGTAAAATTGCCGACGGAAAAAATTTTCGTCGGCAATTTTAGCTACGATGAAAATGCCGACGGAACTGAATTCCGTCGGCAATTCACTTTCCCGACGGAAAATCCTGATTTTCCGTCGGGAATTTTCGTCGGGAATTCGTTAAATTCTTGTAGTGTCTTGGTGGAAAATTTCGATTGGACCGTCAAGATGAACTAGACCTGCCAATAAGAAGAAAATTTCGATTGGATCGTCAAGACGAATTAAGCCTGCAAATAAGAGGAGATCTGGCCAGACCAGACGTAAGTACTCCGAATTTTAAGTTAGTAAAACTTTTAGAGGGAGAATTTAGAGAGAAAATTGTTGGATGTGGGGTTCCTCCACAATGGTGGGGCCCACATGTTTAAAAAAAAAAAAGTGAATGGAAAAGTGAAAGCAAAATCACAATTGTGATTTTGCTTCTTTGAAATGCAGGTGGCTGTCCGCGTATGTGTATGCGGCTGCCCACATTTCAAACGCGTAAAAAACGCGTAAAGGCCCCCTATAAATAGGGCTTCCCACATCAGTTTATTCAATCCTTCAGTTTTGTAAAGAGAGAGAGAGAAGTTGTTTAGAAAAATAATTGGAATATTTTTCTAAAAGGGGAGTGACAAAATAGTGAGTTTGGGAAATACTTGTGTGCCGCTATTTTGGATTTATCTCAAAATTATTGTGTTATTTTTCCTCTCTTGTACCCATTAATTTTATTAGTGGAAAAAATATTTTCGGAGTTTGTCCCGTGGACGTAACCCAAACGTTTTGGGTGAACCACGTTAAATTACTGGTGTCAATATTCTGCTCTGCTAATTCATTTTCATTTATCCGCTGTGCCCAACAACTGGTATCAGAGCCAAGGTTATTTCTTAGTATGCTCTGTGGTTGCAGCATAGACTGATCTTCCACATCAAAAAAGATTTTTCCTTGAGTACTGTTTACGTATACGGCACTGTTCATACATACGGTACTATTCACGTATACGGTTACTATTCACGTATACGAGTACTATTCACCGTCAGAAATTTTTTTTTTGATCGAAGAAGTTCATCGAATTCCGATCTAAATGGAGGCAAAAAATAGCAGAATGATCTACTTAAATGGCTCAAACTACCACATCTGGAGTAAAAAGATGAAAGATCTTCTAGTTGTGACGAAGATGCATTTGCCGGTGTTTGCCACAGCTAAACCCGAAGGTAAAACCGATGAGGAGTGGAAGTTTGACCACGAGCAGGTGTGCAGTTTTATCCGACAATTTATCGAAGATAATGTGTTCAATCACATTTGTAATGAGACAGATGCCAGAACATTGTGGAGTAAGCTGGAGACGTTGTACTCTTCAAAGACGGGAAATAATAAATTATTTTACTTGACCAAGTTGGTGCAAGTAAGATATAGAGAAGGGACTTCCTTGCCAGACCACTTGAACGAGATGGAAGGGATCCAGGATCAGCTAAACAGAATGGGAGTAAAGCTGGATGATGAAGTATTTGCTTTATTGGTGTTAGCCTCTCTGCCACAGTCTTGGGAGACTTTGAAGATCTCCATCACCAACACTGCACCCAATGGTGTGGTAAACATGGAGATTGTAAAAAGTAGTATTCTGAATGAAGAAATGAGAAGGAGATCGCAGGCCTCATCTTCTTCATCACAATCAGATGTTCTAGTTGCAGAATCTAGAGGAAGGAGACAGTCTAGGGAACAGAACCCTAGAGGCAAAAGCAGAGGAAAGTCAAATAAATATGCCAATGTTGAATGCCATCACTGTAAAAAGAAGGGCCACATTAAAAAGTTCTGTAGAAAGTTCAAAAAGGAACAAGAGAATCGAAGCAGAGCTGTGAAGAGAGACGACAGCAGTGATGACGAGCAGACTAATATCATAGATGAATTCAATATCATTTATGATGAAGATGTTATTAATCTTGTATCTCAGGAGTCCAGTTGGGTACTTGATAGTGGTGCTACCATTCATGCTACATTCCGTAGAGAATTCTTCTCATCATACACACCTGGAGATTTTGGTGTTGTTAAGATGGGAAATGAAGGCATGTCAAAGATTGTTGGCAGAGGAGACGTTTGCTTAAAAACAGAGAATGGTACTAGACTAATTCTGAAGGATGTCAGGCATATTCCAGATATGCGCCTGAATTTGATCTCTGTACGCAAACTTGGAAATGAGGGATATTGCAGCTCCTTCATTTATGACAAATGGAAGCTTACAAAAGGCTCATTAGTAGTGGCTAGAGGTGAAAATCATACAACTCTGTATGTAATGGAAGCAAAACTCTCCACCGACACAGTAGCAGCTGCAGCCGTGGAGAAAGACAGTGCAATTAAACGGTGGCATCGGAGACTTGGCCACATGGGAGAAAAAGCAATGAAAAGCCTCGCCAAGAAGAAAGTATTGCCCGATATGGATGAAGTACACTTAGACAAATGCGTTGATTGTCTAGTTGGAAATCAAAACAGAGTTGCTTTTAAAAGTTCCCCTCCTTCCAGAATGAAGAATGTGTTAGATCTCGTTCACTCTGATTTGTGTGGACCAATGCCAAAGTCACTTGGTGGTGCTCAATATTTTGTGACTTTCATTGATGATCATTCGAGGAAGACGTGGGTATATCTTCTGAAGACAAAAGATCAGGTGCTAGATGTCTTCAAAGAATTTCATGCCTCAGTTGAGAGACAGACTGGGAAGAAGTTAAAATGCATCCGGACAGACAATGGTGGAGAATACACTGGGCCATTTGATGTTTATTGCAAAGAGCATGGTATTCGGCATCAGATGACACCTCCAAAGACACCGCAGTTGAATGGCTTAGCTGAGAGGATGAACAGAACTTTGATGGAGAGAGTCCGATGTCTACTCTCACATGCAAAGTTACCTAAGAGATTTTGGGGTGAAGCTATTCTCACAGTTGCACACGTGTTGAATCGTTCACCTTGTACTCCTCTCAAGATGGATGTTCCAGAAAGAGTATGGTCAGGAAAAGATGTTTCCTATGATCATCTGCGGGTGTTTGGCTGTAAAGCATTTGTTCATATCCCTAAGGATGAGAGGTCCAAACTTGATGCCAAGACAAGACAGTATTTTTTTATTGGCTATGGTCAAGATCAATTTGGCTATAGATTTTATGATCCTATTGAGAAGAAACTTGTTCGGAGTCGTGATGCTGTATTTGTTGAAGACGAGACCATTGAAGACATTGACAAAATGAAGAAGGATGTTTCTGATTCCAATGGCGACTTATCAGATTTAAAATTAATTCCTCCAACACCGGTACCAAAAGAAGTTGGAGATGAAGACCAGGTTTATCCACCTGATGATGATGATGCTCCTATAGAAGTTGGTTCTGAATATGATGATGATGAAGATCAAGATGATGTTCCAGCACCAACACCTATGGCTTCTCCACCTCCACAAAGGAGAAGTGAAAGAACAAGATGGCCATCTTCCAGATATCCTCGTGACCAGTATGTGACTATTACTGAAGGGGGAGAACCTGAGAGTTATCAAGAAGCCATAGATGATGAATCCAAGCAGAAATGGATTGAGGCCATGCAAGATGAGATGAAGTCCTTGCATGAGAATAAAACTTTTGAACTGGTGAAGTTGTCCAAAGGCAGAAGGGCCTTGAAAAATAGATGGGTGTTCAGGATTAAGCATGAAGAACACAGTTCCAGTCCACGTTATAAAGCCAGACTGGTTGTCAAGGGATTCAGTCAAAGAAAAGGAGTTGACTTTGATGAGATTTTCTCACCAGTTGTGAAAATGACATCTATTCGAACTGTGCTGGGGTTAGCAGCAAGTCTTGACCTGGAGGTTGAACAAATGGATGTCAAAACTGCCTTCCTGCATGGTGATTTGGAAGAAGAAATATACATGGAGCAACCAGAAGGGTTCAAAGAAAGAGGAAAAGAGAATTATGTTTGCAAGTTGAAGAAAAGCCTCTACGGCTTAAAACAGGCACCGAGACAGTGGTATAAGAAATTTGAGTCTGTTATGGGGGAGCAAGACTATAAAAAGACTATTTCAGATCATTGTGTTTTTGTGCAAAAATTCTCTGATGATGATTTCATCATTCTTTTGCTCTATGTGGATGATATGTTGATCGTTGGCCAGAATGTTTCGAGAATTAATAATTTGAAGAAGCAGTTGAGTAAGTCTTTTGCTATGAAAGACTTGGGACCAGCAAAGCAGATTCTTGGCATGAATATTATCAGAGATAGAGGCGTCAAGAAATTGTGGTTGTCACAAGAGAGATACATTGAGAAAGTACTTCAGAGATTTAATATGGACAAGGCTAAAGCAGTTAGTTGTCCTCTTGCTACTCACTTTAAGCTGAGTTCTGAACAAAGCCCTTCTACAGACAAAGAGAAGGAAGAGATGGATAAAGTTCCATATGCTTCAGCAGTTGGAAGTTTGATGTATGCTATGGTGTGCACACGGCTAGATATCGCTCATGCAGTTGGAGTTGTGAGTAGATTTCTTTCAAATCCAGGAAAGGAACATTGGGCTGCAGTAAAATGGATTTTCAGGTATCTTCGAGGAACTTCCAAAATATGTCTATGTTTTGGAAATGACAAACCTGTGTTAGCTGGATACACAGATGCAGATATGGCTGGCGATGTGGATTCTAGAAAATTCACTTCTGGTTACCTGATTACCTTTGCAGGGGGAGCTGTGTCATGGCAGTCAAAGTTACAAAAGTGTGTTGCACTTTCTACTACAGAAGCGGAGTTTATAGCAGAAACGGAAGCTTGTAAAGAGTTGCTATGGATGAAGAAGTTTTTGAAAGAACTTGGTTTGCAGCAAGACAGATATCAGCTATTCTGTGATAGTCAGAGTGTTATTCATCTTGGTAAGAATGCCTCCTTCCATTCGAGATCAAAACATATTGATGTAAGATATCATTGGATAAGAGATGTGATGGAGAAGAAGCTACTACAGCTTGAGAAGATACATACGGAAGAAAATGGATCAGACATGTTAACGAAAATTTTACCAAGACAGAATTTCGAGTATTGTCGGCTAGCTGCAGGACTAGCGGAGCCCCCCACCATGTAGTCGAAAGGGGGAGAATTGTTGGATGTGGGGTTCCTCCACAATGGTGGGGCCCACATGTTAAAAAAAAAAAAAGTGAATGGAAAAGTCAAAGCAAAATCACAATTGTGATTTTGCTTCTTTGAAATGCAGGTGGTTGTCCGCGTATGTGTATGCGGCTGCCCACATTTCAAACGCGTTGTAAACGCGTAAAAAACGCGTAAAGGCCCCCTATAAATAGGGCTTCCCACATCAGTTTATTCAATCCTTCAGTTTTGTAAAGAGAGAGAGAGAGAAGTTGTTTAGAAAAATAATTGGAATATTTTTCTAAAAGGGGAGTGACAAAATAGTGAGTTTGGGAAATACTTGTGTGCCGCTATTTTGGATTTATCTCAAAATTATTGTGTTCTTTTTCCTCTCTTGTACCCATTAATTTTATTAGTGGAAGAAATATTTTCGGAGTTTGTCCCGTGGACGTAACCCAAAAGTTTTGGGTGAACCACGTTAAATTACTGGTGTCAATATTCTGCTCTGCTAATTCATTTTCATTTATCCGCTGTGCCCAACAAAAATATCTCAAAAATTTAATGCCGGGCTCATACATATTTAAGTTATTTATAGTGTATATTGGATGTATACATGTAGATATTTAAGTGCTAAGAATATGTATACTTAAGTGCTAAGAATGGATACACCAAAACAGATGGCGTGTGTTAGTGGATTTAACCAGGCATGACATTATCAATTCAATCGGACTGCTCATGAAGTGTTGATCAACTGGATTTGAACCTTTGTTTGGAACTTCACCTTGAACTGATAACAGAGTCGGGTCCAAATGATAACGTATATTATCATATACTTATCATTTCAAGAAAAATGAGATGAGAAAGGGTCATTTCTTTTCCAGGAAGTGTAGAAACTGATGCCCAACAGGTGAAAATTGCTATTTTAGGGAAGGAGAAAGATAGCTCTGCTGTAGGCAACGTTGTTGAAGACTGCAAGACTATGTTAAATGCTAGATCTGATATCTCATTATTTTGGATTAATAGGAAGAAGAATATAGTGGCTCATGAACTTGCTAAAGCTTCTTCCCCTAGTTTTTCTTTTAAGGAATGGATTGGTATCCCTCCTTCTATTGCTTTGTATTTGGATTCGGTTCGTTAATATCATTTTAGCCATTTCAAAAAAAAAAAAAACTCGCATGATTTGCAAGAAAAATGCCAAACTACTTGTTATATGGAATTTTGCTACTTATTAATAACATTAAAATCTAAAACGTACAAGGACTTCGCTCCAAGATGCACCTCATCCAGACCATAGATCTTGCTGGTCCACGTTATTCTCCTGATCAATCTGGATTGATTATTCAAATTTCGACTATCTACTTTTCCACTTTCGAATTCATCAAGATTTTTTTTCCTTCTTTTTTCTTGATACTGTGTTTGTTTTGATGATATTGGTTGGAAAATAAAAGAATTGAAATAATTTTTTTTTTTTTATATTCTCATTAAAGTGAGGAGAATCTAATTTTCCATGTAAGTTTTAGATTTCTCATTCCCTCTTAATCTCCAAAATAAATTTTCACCAAATAGGTGGTAAGAAGGGCGAATAAGAAAAAACCTAAAGAGAAACTAAATAAAATTTTAAAATATTATTTCTTTTATTTTGGTATTGGTGAGAAATTTATCTTCCTTTTATACTAAAATTAAACAACTAAACTATATGAGAAATTAAATTTCTTTTTTCTTTTCTTATTATTTCCCTCGTTAAAGTAAATTAAACTTCTCTATTGCAATTAAGAACCAAACAAAGGGCGAAGGTCAAAGTCAAACAACATATAGAAGAGAAATGGCCCAAAGTATTTCCATTTAAACTAAATAATCAATTTTCATTTAAGGCGGTTAAAAGTTTCGTCCTCGATGGAGCTCAACTTCGGCCTCCATGGGTTATAAGGCCGATTTTCTTCGAGCCACTGTTTATTACAATTAGCTGAGCTTCGACCCAAATTAAGTAGTTAGTGGGTTGTCAATTTTATTTTATAACTAGTAGGCTGTCGCTCATGAGAAAAGGCACTACGATGTACTTGTAAATAATAATAATAATAATTAAGATGCCTATTTAAAATACTATTCCTTCACCAAGAAGAAGTTTTACTAATTTTGGAAAATTCAATGAAATACTTTTCATTCTATGAAATGAACAAGTCTAAAAGATGAAAATTTCCAAACAGAAGGAAGTTATAGACAATAGACACGGTTCATGCTATCAGACACACAGCAATTGGAGATACAAATTGTGTATGGAACTGTGACACAAGACACGGACTTACAAAGCAGATTTCAAGACCATTTCACTTTGGGCCTGCGAATTTGCCCATCATCTTAGCAATTACAGGAGCCACCTTGGGATTTGCTTGATGCTTAGCAAGATTAGCTGGGTTCTTCATAACTACAAAACAATCAACCAAATGCATCAGAGTACTCATCAGATAAATGCTAATCAATCAGAAGTCATTTTGGAAGTTATGTGTATCGTTAAAAGCAAAACAGCAATGTTTAGGTAACATAATAGACTAACAGATTGACGAGCAGTAAAATATATCCTTCCCCTGGTCTTTGATTGCCATCAAGCTAAACAAGCCAGGGTAATGCATAAATAGGTCTAACGAGCACTCTAATACCAAAGTTATAGAATAAAATCAGTGGACTCAAATTCTGATCTCATTGATTGCACTACATATTTGCTCACCAGATAAGGTGTGCATCCAGCTCAAGGTTTAGTTATCCACCAAAAAGAAGTACCAATATGGATTAGTATAACAGAAGGATAATACGCTATGTAAACCTCTTGAACTTGCGAATTTACACATCAATCAAGGTTAAGATATATATACATTAAAAAAAGAAAAAGGAAAAGAAGGTTACCATCTTGAAGCGCTGCCATGACTTCAGGATCACTAAACGCAGCCATCAGTTCAGGATCCTGCCAAAGAAGTAAAGCAATAACAATTGCATCAAACCAACCTATCAACAGAGAGCAAATGCTTGCTAACTTATGTAAGACCAACTCCATGTATATGCCTTTACGTCCAGAGGGCGTCTGTGCACCCACATGTGCACATGCTCAAGTCTCTTTTTGCTAGATGGGTCATAATACACTCAGATAGCAGTTGATTCATTCGTAGGTGGGCCAAGGTTAATAAAAAGGTTCAAGACAAGAAACAGATTTACCTTTTACATTTTTCATCAGAAGCATGTAAATATTTTACAGAATATGAGGAAAAGTATAAATAACCTAAAAAATACTTACATTCAAAATTTTACTGAAATCAACATTTCCCGGCATCCCTCCTGGCGTGGCTCCTGGAAAACCTCCAGGCATTCCTCCTGGAAAACCTCCAGGCATTCCTCCTGGAAAACCTCCAGGCATTCCACCAGGAAATCCACCAGGCATACCTCCAGGTTTTCTGCTGGAAGATGATTCCTCTTGCTTCTTTTCCTTTTCATACTCGGCCTTCAAACAGGGTTCCAGATATAAGCATCACATAAAAATTTACAGCATGCATTTATTGAATGATGAACATGCTTATACCTACCTGAGCTTTGGCACGTCTACGTTGTCTCTCACGTTCAATCTTTCTATCCTCTCTCTCTTTGCGCAGCCTATCATACTTCCTACGATGTTCCTCGATCCTGTGTGCATTGGGTTCAACCTGTATAATAAAGCAGTCGCAGTGAGATGTCAAATCATACTTACGTATTTCTTTCATAAAGAAGAAACCAGTTGGCTGAAATTAAGCTGCCTAGCTCTACTACTTTTCTTTTCCAATATAATGCTTTTGAGAAAAATAATATTAGAATGGAAACTGTAACTGGATGCTTGAACAACATATGGATGTAAAACATATGCTAATGTTATACAGTAATACAGCCTACAGTAACTAAATTAAACAACCTCATAAATGGTGCATATATTTGACATGAAATTTAGAAACTGCTGGTCTTTAATCATTTATCAAGCTTGTTCTGTAAATAGTCTTTACTAATCATTTTGAAATATTGAAACAGGAAGTAATTTACCAGAAATTACAATAAATGAATACAAATTACAAGCAATCATGTAAGAAATTACAAGGGCAGCTGCAATAAAGCAATACAATATAGATAAAGAAAAAGAAGAGACCTTCTTGAGCCAAGCACTTATTTCTTCATCATAATCCAAGTTTGATGCCTGGTGAAGATCCTTGGCAGCCTCTTCCCACTGGCCAAGCATCGCTCGTGCAATGCCACGAGACTTGTAGCCCTTGGCTGAATCCGGGTTAATCTGGAACACGCATTAAGAAAGTTAGATTCCATAAGAAAGAAACCTGACACATTGAGAAGCAAAAAGTGAAAATAAATGGGAAGTTAAGAACCTCAAGAGCCGCATTAGCATCCCGGATGGCAGCATTGGGTTTCTTCATTTTGATGTAAACACTAGCTGAAAAGTAACATATGTCCACAAAATTAATGATAAGATCCAAGAGTGCAAAACAAATGCAAGGCTAAGAATAATACATCATTTAAACAACTATCAATCATTTACCTCTATTCCCGTACATGATTGCAGAAGTTGGATTGAGTGAAATTGCTTCTGATAGATGTTCAATAGCTTCCTCCAGTTTACCTGCATTGCAAAGAACCAACAGATTCAACAATCATATGCTTACCAAAGATGACAAAACCACACATAACACCAGTTACAACGACAAGCATCAATCTATGCATTTACATGATACCTTCAGAGATGGCCTCCATGGCTTTGGCCTTAGCTTCTTGTGAAGCCTCACGTTTCTCATCAGTGACCTCTACCGAGGGGTCCCCCATCTGCAAACAGCCAATTGCCTTAACTATACGCAAAACAAGAAAAAACAAAAAAACAAAGCACAGAAACACTTTATTTCTAAAAAATACCTTCTGAGGAGGATCATTATCAGGCTCAACACTCTCGCCTTCAAGCTCAATGTCCGATTCGATTATCTCATCTTCCTCTTCCTCTTCCTCTTCGGGCTCTCCTGGTGGCCCTCCCTTATCCTCCAATTCTTCGTCGCTCTCCTCCACTACATAGCTCTCCTGCCGCGCAAATTAAAAGTAAACTCACAACTTTAATTCTACAAATCGAAAACATTAAACAACTAAAAAAATGAACCATAAGAGTACCGATTTGGAGCCGCAAGCTTCGGAAGGGAGCTTAGCGCCGAGGCTGAAACGAATCAAAAATGAGTGGAAGGTAAAAGAAAAATTAAAAGAAGGAAAGACATGAACAAATTAAAGAGAGAATAGAGTTTTTACCTCTCGAGATATTCGCGGAAAAAGGAGAGAGAAGGATCGGCAAGGATTGAAGGATTGGATTTACACTGTTCGATGAAATGCTGGAGCTGTGTGAGTTTAGCTGCGTCCATTTTGTGATGAAATGGGGTTTTCAAATTTTGGGGCAGTTTCTAGTGCTTTTCTATGGTAAAAAGGAAACCGCGGAGACGGGTGTTAGTATTATAGCCTAGAAGGACTGATGCTTCTGGTAGCTTCTTTCTATTGGATATGGTGAGTTGTACATGGATTGCAATTGGTTCTAATTAAATGCTTGAACTAATTAATTGCTCCTCAAAAATTAAATTGTAACGGTTGAAAAAAAAAATTCTAAATTTAAATATACAGAGAAGGAAATGTTTTGTTTTATTTTATTTTATTTTTGAGTCTAATATGCAAATTCGAATAAATCAAATAAATAGACTTTAAATTTCAAACGGTTATTTATAAAAAAAAATGTTCATTTAAAAGGAATTTATATATATATAATTATAAGTATCTGATCATTCAGCATGGAATTATAAATTGGATGCGAGAAATAATTGCCTAGTTCTTCTTCCTTTTTGGACATATACCCAAACCAAATTGCATCGGCTAAAAATTGCGTCTCCAATTCATATTTTTTTATGGTGCATGATAAATTCATTTTTGACTTTATCCGCAGTATCCGATGTATCTTCCGATAAAATCAGAAATAACTTTATCATTTGATACTTTTATTGAGAGACGAGAGCCAGCGCCCGAGCGGCCATCACTCGATCGGCAGCGTCCAAAGCGGCCAGTCCCGACAAGCGGTCAGCGTCCGAAAATCTCTTTCGGGAGGAGGAATAATGATAGTAATGCTATCTCCCAATCCCACATCGGCTGGAGATGAGTTGGAATTGGATCTTATAAGATCCAAGAACACTTTTTCCCTGTGAAAGCCTTTTGGGGTACGTCTCCAGAAACAAAACTATGAGAACTCCGGCCCAAAACGGACAATATCCACAGTACTCGATGTACCTCCCGATAAAGTCATAAATGATTTTATTATTTGGTGCTTTGCTTTCGTTGAGAGACGAGGGTCAGCGCTCAAAGCGGCCAGTCCCGACAAGCGCCCGAAGACTTCTTTCGAGAGGGGAATAATGATAGCAATGCTATCTCTCAATCCCACATTGGCTGAAGATGAGTTGGAATTGGACCTTATAAGGGTCAATGACACCTTCTTCCTGTGCAGGCATTTTGGGGTACGTCACCAGGAACAAAACCGTGAGAATTTCGGTTAAAAGCGGACAATATTCAAAGTTTTCGATGTACCTTCTTATAAAATCAGAAATAATTTTATCAGTGCGAATGTGTGATATTGTAGTTTAAAATACGTTAGGTCGTCAAAAAAAAAAAAACGTTATGTTGCATAATGTAGGGGTGTGCAAAACCGAACCGAAACCGAAAACCGAACCGAACCGAATGTAATTTGGTTTATTTGGTTCGGTTTATTTGGTTTTCGGTTTTTTCGGGTCTAAACCGAAATATAATTTCGGTTATTTCGGTTCGGTTCTTAAATTCAGAAAACCGAAATAACCGAACCGACCGAATTAATCAAAACACACCGTTTTGCTCTTATATGCATATATATGTATATTATTTCTTTCCTTCTTCTTTTCCTTACCTACCTGAACCCTAGCGCAGCTTCTTCACTTTCTAGCGCAGCTTCTTCCTTCCTCGCTTTCTGCACTTCTGCCTTCTTCCTTCTTCCTATTCGATTGTTCGATTCTTCCTATAGCCATGGTAAGTATCTGTTCTACTCTTTTTTTTAATCTTCTCTTTTCATCTGATGATTTGTTTTAATTTTTGTTGCTTTAGAAAAAATGTGGTTGATTTGATTTTCTTTGTGGGTTCTTTGCTGTTTTTTGTGCTTGATTTCCTATATCCCCTTCTTTTCTAACTAACTGCTGCACGATTTTGTAGTTGAGTCCCTGTGTGTTTTTGTAGACAAATATATATATATATAGAGTCCCTGTTTTTGTAGTTGAGTCTCTGTTTTTGTAGTTGAGTCAACATATATATATATACAGGGACTCAACATATATATATATATATATATATATATATATATATATATATATATATATATATATATATATATCAACGGTGGAGGAAAATAATCAAGGGAGAGTGAGACAGAAAGATGGGTCGGAAAAGAAGTGTGTGAATGACATAAATTCTGTGCAGAGGCTCTCCTTCATGAATGAAGATTGTGACTCTCTCTCTCTCTCTCTCTCTATATATATATATATATAGATATATATATATATATATATAACTGGACATTGAATTATTGAAGTGAAAGTGCTAAATTATATTATACACGTGAACTTGATTCTCTTTGTCTATTATTCACATTCATTATTTTTGAAGCACATACATAAATAAACATAGAATTCACATTCCAATTATTAACCTATATTATGATGTCCAGCTTAAAATTGGTTCTACTTTCTTTTCCGTAGACACAATTCATGATTTTGACTTGTACCTGAACCATATTTTACATATTGTTACTGTATATATATATATATATATATATATATATATATATATATATATATATATATATATATATAAGCTAACAAATAATAATTCAGGAAAAAGGATTAAATAAGTAATAGCTGAAATGTGATGGCAGTGTAGGTTTGAAAGGCAAAATGAAAATGACATAACAGTAAATCTTCCATACTCATGAACTACACTAATAATGGTCATTCGGGATTCCATTTTGGCATGAACATATTAATTGAAGACATTAATTAATTTATCCCATTTTAATTTATTCTATAGTCAATTTATATTTTCATGATTATTTTTTCTTTTGCTCATATATTATTGTTTTGCGTAATTTTTTTTATATTAGGCTTCTATTCAAGATGAGACTCAAACTCCGATCACTCAAACGGAGACGCAAACTCAGTCCGATACGATTCAACTTATATGTCCATGTAAATTAATTTTTTTTTTTAAAAAGTCCATATATATGGAGAACCGAACGGACCGAACCGAACCGACCGAAATAATTTCGGTCAATTCGGTTTCGGTTTTGAAAAGTTCGGTTCTCGGTTCGGTTCTAAAAATATCAAACTTTCGGTTTTCGGTTTATTCGGTTCGGTCCAAAACCGAACCGAACCGACCATTTGCACACCCCTAGCATAATGAATGGCCTGATCACTCGTGATTAATTAGACACGTTCGATATTGGGCTCTGGTGGGTCACATTGGGCTTATAAATGTTTCATGATTTTGAAGTGCAATTCAAGTCTATTTAAAAGAAAAGCAGGCTGGACTTATATCAAATTCGAAGACTGGATTGTTTTAAGGCCTAATATATAAGTCAACATTTTAATTTGCAAATTTGTATAATAAATCGGTTTTTGTACTTTTTACAATTTTTATTTAGCAATACTAATATATATATTAATTTAGCACCTTAAATTGTAAATTTAGAGGCTTTTAAACACATGTTGCATACTAGTCGGAGATCAACTAATCAGTTAATATCAATCATGTGATGAAAAAAATAACAAATGAAAATCTAACACGTGAAATTATTTTCAAAAAGCGAGACATCAAGGGAAAATAAAGGCAATTTTTAGAAAATTACTCCAAGTAAATTAAAAAGTGAAATTAGTTGTAATATTTTCCAATTTACAAAATTAAGAATTTATTTTCAGAATTTTTTAAAATTAAACTATTGTATAGAAAATACAAAAAACATATTTTCTCATTTTTCCTTTATTAAAAGAGTGTATTTTCCAAAATAGAAAATATGGGTTTCCACCAATTGCCACCACGCTGCCGCCGCCGCCACAACCACATAGTCGCCACCACCACAACTACACAGCTGCCGCCATCGCTACCACCTCCACTTCCACCACATCGCCTCCACCACCACCACACCACCTCCACCACAACCACATTACTACTTCTGCCTCCCCCCCCCCCCCCCCCCCCCCCCACACCGCCACTGCCTCCACCACCACTACCGCCACCACCATCACGCCGCTGCGCCGCCGCCGCACCGTCTTCGCCACCACCACATCGTCGTCGCCTCCGCCACCACTCACTACAAAAAAAAACAAAATTAGCGATGACAATTTTCACCGCTAATTGGCCTAATTCCGTCACTAATTTATTTTAACGACAAAATGATAACCGTCGCAAGAAATTTTGCGACTAAAGCATAAAAACATCTCTAATTTTAGTGACGGCAAAACAGTCACTAAAAACAAAAATTTTCATCACTAAATAACCTCTAAAATTAGTCGCCGTAAAAATTAAGAAATTATTAGCGACGGATAATTCGTCGCTATTCAGTCGCTAAAAATAATAATTTTTTTTATGATTTTCAATTTAATTTATTATTATTATTATTATTATTATTATTATTATTATTATTATTATTTCATCCATCGCCGGTCACCGATTACCGGAGCCTCACCCAAGCTTCTCCGGAGAGATATCGCCACTAACGATGTTAAGCTCAGGACACCTAAAATCCTTCGCCGGTGAACTCGCACCCAAATGCTGTGTCGTTTGATCGGATTTGTCGTCATAAGGTGTCGGCTTCCTTTTTCGATCTCTTATTTGCCTGCGAGTGAGGGTGACTGGCAAGTACCGGAAGGAGTGCCTGCTCGCTAGGAGTCCAATGGTACCATTCGTGCCGCAACCCGATGCCGGAGTTGGCTGGAAAATACAGAAGCAGCTCCAGTCTTGTGGAGAGAGAAAATCGCAAATAGAGGCAATGAAGGCGGAGGAGACGGCGAATGAGTGGAGAGGAGGTGGCGCCGTGACTGGCCGCAGCAGCAGGGGCATCGGGCGTCATCAGCGCTAGTGGGGATTCTCTCCTGCTCCTCCGTCGCACTCTCCCTCTCCCTGGTTCCCGTTTTTCTTTTCCTCCATTCTCTGTCTTTCTATCTTCCCATTTGAAAAAATTAAACTCAAAATAAACAATTTATATAATATAAAAATGTTTTAGCAACAACAATAATCCATCGCTAAAGTATTTCAATAAAAATATATAGCGACGGTTTTTTTTCGTTATTCCGTCGCTAAACTATCACTTCAATTTCTAGAAACTATTTTCATAGTTAAAAAATTTAAAAAAATTTTAGCAACAGAAAAATCAATCGCTAATTAGTTGCAAAATTAGCGACAACCAGAATTAGTCACTAAAATAGTCGCAAACAAATGTGCTAAAATTGCCTCCAAATTTAGCGACCAATATTGTTGTCGCTATTTTAGTGATAAATTATTCCGTCGCTAATTTAGTCGCAAAAAATGCGCCATAAATTGCCGATAAAATTTAGCGACTGTTTCCTTTTTTTGTCGCTAAATTTGCCAAAATGGATTTTCACGATCTTGAAAACAGTCGCTAATCCGTTGCTAATTAGCGACAGAAATATGTTCGTCACTAATTTGAAATTGTTTTGTAGTGACTGCAACAACCACACCGTCGCCGCCTCCGCTAAAATAATTATTATAATGTACACGAATAATTAAAAAATATACATAAATATTGATAAAGTTTTTAAATATATAAAACAGTTTTATAAAACATGAAAATAAAAACTGTAAAAGAAAAATATTATTAATATAAACAACAATTATTATAATTATATTGATAGGATATATAGAATACAAAAAAAAATATAAAGGAGATGGCGAATGAAAATACTGATAAAAGGAAAGAAGCAAACATAATTTTCATTTTTCAGTTTTTCATTTTGAAAAACAAAAAAACAGAAAATTAAAAAATGAAAATTAAAACTAAAAAGGAAAAATAGAAAATATTTTCTAAAAATAAACGATCTGCCTTTCTCTCAAAACTTGAAATCCCCGGCCTTTTAGGTTTTTAACCTAGTATAACTATTGATTATGCAAGTAATTAGAGGTATACACGGTTCTCGATTTTCCTATACTGAACCGAAATACCGAAAAAAAAAGATTAAGAACCGAATTATACCGTTAATTTTTTTTGACTTGAACTGAACCGAATTTTACTGTTGACTTTTTTATTAGAACCGAACCGAATTGTACTGGAATCGAATCGAGAACCGCATTGAACCGTACCAAAGTGTTCTGAACTGAATTGGACCGAAAAATTCGATATTTATTAATTATTATATATAATACTAGTAATTTATATACAAATATTATTTATAATTTCTATTATATAGTTGTTATATAAATTTAATTTCATAATTATTTGTATTAAATATTTTAATGCACGAAATTAATATAATAAATAGTTAATAAATTAAAACAAATATTTTGATTATTAATAAGATAACTTTAATTATTATATCTATATGAACGTGCAATTAAAATAATTTGTATTTAATTTAATTTGCATTTAGTGTCACTCAACTACTGCATAATTTTTCTTTTTGTACAAATATTTATATATACACACAAATATAATAATTATATCAATGAAATTTTACTAATTAATGTAATTATATGAGTATATAATCATCTTACTAATTAATTTTATTTATTTTTAATATCACTCAACTAGTATTTATCTATTTTGATACAATACTTATATAAGTAATTGAGTTGTAAGTTAATAATTTAATTATATATAATTAAATTTTACTAATTAATATAACTATATAAGTATATAATCACCTATTTCATTTATTCTTAGTATTATTCAACTAGTACTCATATATTTTTTTGCATAATACCTATATGAGTAATTGAGCATATAAATTAATAATATAATTATATATAATTATTATATATAATGAAAATTATCAATTCAATTTATATAATTATATAAATATATAATCACCTTACCAATTAATTTTTTTTATTTAATTTTAGTATCACTCAACTAGTGCTTATCTATTTTAGCACAATACTTATATGAGTAATTGATTTGTAAATTAATAATTTAATTATATATAATCAAATTTCACTAATTCGTGTTTAATTTAATTTAATTTTAATGTCACTCAACTACTGTTTAATTTTTATTTTTGTACAAATATTTATATACACAATCACTTTACCAATTAATTTTATTTACTTTTAATACTAATTTTACATTCACCCTTATAACTATTGACTATAATATTAATTAATAATCTTTTAACAATTAAGCCAAATTCAATGAAATTGAGTGTAATAATTGAGACAAGATAATATATGTGGCTGAATTATAACCATATAATTAGCCGAGATTGTATATATAATTATATTATTAATTAATTTTATTTATATTTAGTGTCACTAAATTAGTACTTATCTATTTTTGGTATAATATCTATTTGAATAATTGATAATTTATTTTAATAATATAATTATGTAAAACTGAATAATTTATTATATAATTACTTTATCAATTAATTTTATTTGCTTTTAGTATGACTCAAGTAATACTTATATATTTTTATCACAATACTTATATGAATATGTAAATTAAAAATAAAATTATCTATAATTATTTACAATAAAATTTTAATTTCTTTTATTTTTAGCGTTATTCAGCTAATACTCATATATATTTTGCACAATATTTATGTGAGTAATTGAAAATGTATTTTAATAATATAATTATATATAATTATTATATTAATAAAATTTTATTAATTAGTATATAATATAATTATATGAGTATATAATTATCTTATTAATTAAATTTTTTTATAGTAAATTAAAAATAAAATTTGAAAAATTTTAGTAGAAATATTTTTTATTTTAAGTTTTGAAGGGAATTGAAATATTTGAAGGGAATTGAAATATTTGGAGGGAACCCGACCGGTTTTATATTTCATTATATATATATATAAGAAAATAAAATAAAAAAACCTAAATCGTGTCTGCCTCTTCCTTCTCTGTCTCGAAATCGTGTGCAGCCCCACAATTTTCCCTATCTTTTCCGTTGATTCTAGCCTCTACTTGCGTGTCATCTCCGCCCCCTTCGACTATAGCTGCCATTCATCATTAGGGATGAATTACCATTTAATTTTATTAAATATGAGGATTTTAAGGAATTTATTGAAGCAATTTGTCCTGAATTTAAAATTTCATATCGAGTGTTTATTGCTAGAAAATGTTGTTCTCTTTTCATAAATGAGATGGATAAATTGAAAGATTTTCTTAAAATTGAATACAAAATTGTATGTAGTTGTTAAGATATTTTAATTATATTTGTATTTATTATTGTGTATATTTATATTGTAAATTTTTAAAAATCTTGAATTATCTGAAACACCGTATTGTATTGTCTTATTTTATTTTGTACCGAAAAAACCGAATATCCGAACTGAACTGTACCGAAAATTATAAAAAACGTACCGAACTGTACCGAAATTAATAAAAACTGAACTGTACTGAAATTTATAAGAACAAAAATTTCAATATAATACGGAAATTTGTAAAGAAACGAATTGAACCAAACTGTGTACACTCCTACAAGCAATACAAGTGCGAGGATGAGAGGGTTAAATGCACGCCTACTACATTTTTTCCTATCAAGAATTTATAATAATTAAAATTTAGTCTTAACATATATATACTAGACTTGATAATTTATTTGAATACTTAAATTTTAATAGAAATCTATTGAGTACTTATAATACATATCAATTTTACAAATAACAAACACAAATTCATACTGAATTTAAAAAATTAAAGCGCGTGATACTCAATTATGATTATTACTATCGCACAACATAAAAATCTATAAAAAAATCCATCAAAATTAATAAGAAAATCAATCTATTCCATTTTCATTTTTTGCTAGTTTAGTAAGCATATAGGATATATGTATTTATTACGATGATTCAAATGTTACATCAGTGTAATTGAGTGTCACGTTCTCTAATATTTTAAAAATAGTGTAAATGTGTTTATGATTTACAAAATTAAAAAGTATATATGCTCAATAGATGAATGTTAAAATTTAAGAGGTAAAATGAATTGTAGAGTCAAATTTGGGTGTTTTTATAAAGCCTAAAATTTTTGTTTTTTTTTTTTTTTTGTTTTTTTGTTTTTATCATTCAAGCATGCATTAATATTCTAGATCGGTCATCTTTACAGTGTCAATGAAAGTAAAATAGAAATATTAAATTCGGATGCTAAAAGGTTTAAACTTGAAGCAAAATTAGACCATCTACATGGCTGACTTAACTTCATTCACAACAGGTGAAATAATTTACATCTTAAATGTGGAAAATCAATCATATAGTATCAACCGTGCAAAGTGATAAGTTTAGCATGGCAAATGCAAAGCGAGGCTAGCTGGTTTTGCAAATTAACCATTAAACCAATTCAGCAGGCATAATGCGTAGGGTAGGTAGCTGCCATTCTATTGCCGGCCTTTTACATAATTCTCATTTTATAGTCCTATTAATTTTTTTTTTTGGTTAAAGTTATAGTCCTATTAATTGATGTAGAATTTGTGTGAATGCTTCGCTATTCTTTCAATTCCAATCCCATTCAATCTGTTAAACAGTGGGAATATTTAAAGAACTAATATAATTTCATGTTTTACTTTGACAAAAATGAAAAAGTCTACGAAATCCATCTCATTCTTTTTCAATATCTTTACATATAGGTTTTAGCTACTACCTACTACTACTACTAAATCTTTGTATATTTATATTAGCTTTACCTAGTCTAAGTTTTCCGCTGTCTGAATTGAGTTCTCCATTATCAAATACTACCACAGCTTTTAAACTCTTCGCTTGTTTCAGTACTGGATTTTGATAGCCTAGTCCATTCAGTGTACTAAAACTGTTACCAAATACTAAAGCTTTCTCTATATAAAGGGAATGGTAATTTGCAAAGACATACACATAAACCCTTAGACTTGATTCCAAAAATGTATTCCTCAAAACAATCAATCCCGATATACTTAGTTATATTTTGTGTTATGATGAAAGTAGCTGTGGGTGCAGACCCACTCTACCATTTCTGCTTTAGCAATGACAACTACACTACCTACTCCCCTTACACCAGAAACTTGAATAAGTTGCTGAACCAGTTAGCCACAAAAACACCTCCTACAGGATTTGGAGTCGGCTCATCAACTGGGCCAGGCAGAGACCATATCAGTGGCTTAGCACTTTGCCGAGGAGATGTCAAAAAATCAGACTGTAAAAAATGTGTGGTCGATGCTGGTAAACAGCTACTTAGTCTCTGCCCCAACAAAAAGGGAGCTATAATTTGGTATGATAATTGTATGGTGAAGTATTGGAACCAAAACTTCTTTGGGGTGATAGACGAAGCAAACAAGGTGTACTTGTATAATGTGCGGAATGTGGAGAATCCATTCATGTTCAATAGGAGGGTTAAGGAGCTGCTAAGTGGGTTATCTGTCAAAGCTTATGCTAATAAGAAATATTATACAAGTGGTGAGCTAAACCTGGGCAGATTTAAAAAGCTGTATGGAATGGCACAGTGTACAAGAGATCTTTCAAACATGAATTGCAAGAAGTGTATTGACATTGCCATTAATGAACTCCTAAAGCAACAAGCCAAAGCAGGTGCAAGAGTCCTTGGTGGAAGCTGTACTCTCAGATATGAACTTTATCCCTTCCTTAATGCTTAACCAAACTCCATCACTGCTAAGTCAACTACTTCTATGTTAATGTTCTGAATAATCGCCTTAACTAGAGGCCTACCTCAAATTAAATAAACTTAAGTACTAAATCAACTACTTATCTGTTTATGTTACTTTTATTGTTCTTGTTTTTCTGTCTTTATAAGCTGTGTGGTATGGAGCTATAAATAAACTATGAAATTGTAAGCTTTTATATATAAAAATGCAAATACCAAATGCTTAATTCCATTCACAATTTCTTCGCCAAATTTTTGCATTCATACAGCGAAATATTCATCAATTGTACAAGCTGCTGATACACTTCATTAATCCCTCCCGGCAAAAGAAGTTGCAATCACATCATAACCACCAATATCAAAAAGAAAAAGGAAATAAAGTGTCTATAAGGTAAAGAACCTTTTTCTTTTTCTGAGGCAATTTATTATTTATTCATTTTTTTAAAAAAAACAGAAGCATCTTATAAAGTACATTTTAATTTCTCTAATATATGTACATATATATGCAACAAATTCAAACAATTTCACTTGATGGGGCATAAACAAAGATTATTGAACCTAATTCACCCACTTTATAATATAACATGAACTTACCATTACATCCAAAATGGGAAAGTACGTGAACCCATGATTTATTCAAGCAATAATATTGATTAATTAGTTGTATAATCTAAGAATTAAGGAATAATTTTCCTCGTTATGATGAGGCAAATTTATTTATAAAAGCCAAGGATATGCTTGTCAAATGAGCAACCTGTGTCATGTTTCCAACAACAATATTTTTCACTTCATCATCCATAGCTTTGCTTGAAAATCCATCACTACAGGTAGTATCATCAGTTAAGGCTGCACTGACCCATGTTTGTATATCATTTATTGAAGGATCCGAATTCGATCCTCTAGCCCGACCCATTTCTTCAATTGAGTTTTCAAGCTCATCCACTGCCTGGTCAACCACCTCTGCACAGTCAGCCATGGCTGCAGCTTCTTTACGTTCCAAACCAGGGAGTTTAGATAGGTTTTTTATCAACTCTGAAGCTGATTTTGTGGCTGTTAGGGTCAAGTTGAGAGCAACATGGGCTAGGATTTTGGGATTGCTTTGAATTTTGGTTGCATAGCTTGAGAGGGAATTATAGCATAGTTTTGGATAGATTGTGCTGCTACAAGATGTTTTTACGTACTGGGTATTTGAATTACTGCTTAATAATAATCTTGTGGCTGAGATTATGTGGGTAGAGAAACAGAGAATCAGCATTGCTAATAATACTATATGGCATGGAATTAAGCTCTTCATTTTTACTATGTTTCTATCTTCTAAGGTTGCTAGCTTATTAGATGAATGAACAAGCTCCCAATTTATAGGAACTTAAGCTCATGCGTTGTGGTCTCCACAAAGGTAGATGAAATGTATAAGTTTTAACTTCTACAATTTTTTCTTATTTAAGCTATATACATATATAAATTCGTGTATCAATTTCGTCACCTTTATATAAAAAATAATCACAACTTTATTGTTTATCATTGACGAGTGACTGATACTTCCGGTCCCTAGGAAAGGGAAAACTTTAGTAAACGAAATATACACTTGGAGAGTTTAACCAGTAGAAATGAGAGTTCTTAGACTAAACATGTTGTATTAAATGAATACAAGTGAAATCTGATATTAGTATATATCTAGGGAAGGCAGGGGGGCAGAGGTGGGTGAAGATATCTGATAGCTGGATGAACAGACGTGTTGGTTTTGTGCATCTGCTTTAGAGTTCAAGAAAATATTTGATAAGATCATAGGCTGATTGATGGAGAATAAAGACATTAAAATAAAGGGTCCATTAATGACATGAAAAGCAATTATTTATATATATATATATATATATTTCATTTTTAAAGCAAATTTATAGCATGTAATGATTAACCGGTTCATTAATAATTTTATTAATCAGTTCATTAATTTTAATTAACTCTTATATCGATTTTAATTTTTAATCAATTTTTTCGAATTGGTTTACTGGTTAACAATTAAAAAAAAAATTAACATATAAATTTAATAAATTATACAATTTGTAATATAGTTTTTAATAGTTAAAAATGCTTCAAAAATAAAAAAATATAAATAAAATTTTCATAATTAAATATTACAATTGAATATATTCAATATAAAATTAACAATAGAGTGTTAATTATGCGCATATAATAAATAAATAATTGTAATAAAAAGATAATTTCAATGTTTATTTACCTAAAAATATTTATTATAATAATATTTTAAAAATTTATATATCATAATATTTATAAATTATAAAAATATTAAAAAATTTAAGTATAAAAATTAAAATATAATATATAAAATGTATATAGATCGGTTAATCATTAGTAAACAGTTAACCGCTGATTTTTAAAAATAAAAATCATAACTCTAAATTGTTAATATGGTTAACCTAAAATCGGTTCGATTTCGGATCGATTTTTCTGTTAACCAAAATTTTGATTTTTTTTTCTCACCCACTTTGTATTATAAACCACTCAATAATTATTTGTAGTTTTTTTTTTTTGATAGAAACAATAATTTGTAGTATTAATCATTAAAGAAACTGAAATCAACATATACATACATAATATATATCAATCACACTTCATAATCAGGGGCGAAACTGGAATTTTAGACTAAAAGAGAAAAATTTAATTGAAATCAATATTAAGAAAAACAAATTTAGTGAAAATCAATATTAATAAGAGCAAATAGTCAAAAGTTAAACAATAAATTTAAAATTGATAAAAAAAGAAAAATTAATTTTAAAAAGATAAGGGAAGCAAATCCTTAGCCACTGGGTGAATCCTCCATTGTTCATAGTCATTCTTGTATATCTGCATATTATACTTATACATATCCATTTATTTTAAGAAAATTATTAACTTCCTCAATTATTTTTATATGATTCAATAATCTGACATAATAAAAGCATGCATTTATATTGATTGTTTGTTTTTTATGGAGGGGAAAGGAGAATACGGAAATTCAAATCTAAAATCTTTCAGTATATTGTAATTAGCATTTATTACTGAAATGTTTAATTAAGATCAATTTGTGTTAATAGTTTATATGAATATAATTTGACAGGATAAATAACATATGCCATAAGAAAAACATAAAAGTTGGAAAAAGAGACAAATTTATTACCATGCAAGGCACAAATTAATCACATAATAATTAATAAAGCTTTGGGAGTTTTATGAAATTATGTTTGATTTATAAAGTAGGGACATGCAAGCATATATTTCTTCGTTGAAATTATAGTATCGAAATTAAATATTTTTTTTAATTAAAAATAGAAATTGCATATATATATACTTTAATCATCCTACTTTCTAGATAATGACGCATGCCAATTAACACAACTATTTTCCTAATACGCAACCTAATTAGACAAAGATCCATTACAAAAGGTCCAGCTCAGTTGTATTCTAGGCCGAATCGGCCCAATAAAGAAATTTGCCCATTCCAGATTCTGGAAGAAATGGAGTTCTTGAGCTAAGACCATTAGATTGAATCGGAATCACCTATAGAATCGTGTATTACTTTGAGAAAAAATTTCCAACGAAATTCAGTGGTGGGATTTTAATGGACAGTCTAAAGTTAAATGCTTATTAGAATTTCATTTTTTTTTTTTAGTTTATGGCATATGTTCTTTACAAAGTTTATGCCACATGTTTTAGCTTAGGCCCGCTAATTTTTCTGTTTTACCATCTTTTTTCTTGACATGACAATTGAATCATTGTAATGTCATAATCCTGATTAGAAGATAAGATGGAATATTCTAATTCACTAACATGTTATGGAAATAAGCTATTCAGTGAATCGATGCCAAGAGACAAGAGACCAAGAATAGCACGTTGTAGGAAGGAAAAGGGGTAAGAGACAAGAAAATGACAGAAATAATTTAATTAGTAAATTGAAATATAACATTCATTTCTAAATTCTATTAATTTTGATGAGATTCAATTTAGTAAAAATTAATAAGAATTTCAAATGAATTTTTATTTAAAATAAACATTTTGAATATGTAAAATAAAATTTATATAAAACATGCCTAAGTTAACTAATTAATATTCAGATTTGGTTTAATTAAATGGCATTTGGATTTCTTTTGGCCTGAAGCGACCAGGTCACTCTCGTACCATTCATTAATTTTATTTGTATATGCGACTCTGGTGCCCCACTCAGACCAACAGACATATTCAATCCCAACCTTCAGCAACATCTATTATTGAAGCAGCCGCGAATAAATCTATACTTATCCGCGAATTATATAAATAACCAAACTGAAATTATACAGAAAATCATCTTTTTCGGACCTATTTAGCGCAATTACAGATTAATTCTGCTACTAAATTTCGTACTGCTAAAATATAAGATTTCAACTATCAGAAAGCATTCGAATACTTATAAACCAAAGACAAAACAAAACTCATTTTACATATATATATAACACATTGTACAAAGCATACAGAATGAAGAAAATTTACAGTTTCACCTTTGCTTTTTTTTTTTCCTTCCTTTTCCTTATGATTGAGCTTAGACACTAACTGATAACTGAAATAAAATAAAATAAAATAAAAACACTCGAAGCTATGAATTTCACCCACTTCATCCCAAGAAAGAGCATTAACATAAGTTGGATTGTGAAGAAGCAAAATTATTAATAAGAGCCAAAGCATTACTAGTCAAATGTGATATTTTCAAGATATGCCTTCTTACAAGAATCTTCACATTCCCCTTCATGGATTGGCCAGCAAATCCATCCATACACGTGTCATCATCTGTTAAAGCAGCACTAACCCAAGTTTGTATATCAGCCATTACTTGATAAAATTTAGAACCTTCGGCTTCACTCATTTCTCCAATTGACCTTTGCAGCTCATAAACTGAGTCACCAACCACTTCTACACAATCTGCGATGGCTGCACCCATTCTTGGGCTTAGCCCATGCATTCTTGATACTTTCTTCATCAATCTTGATGTTGAATTTGTAGCTTTAAGTGTTACATTAAGGGCAGTGTGGGCTAGTAATTTGGGACTTGTCTTGATTTTGTTTGCATAGATTGAAAGAGAATGGTAACACAATCTTGGGTAGGTTGTGGTGTTGCATGACGTTTTGATATATTGGGTGTCTGTGTTTTTGGGCAATGGTGTTGTTGCTGAGCAAGAACTTGTGTGGATGGAGAATTGCAGAAGAAAAATGGCAACTAATACTAATTTGCAGCCTAAAAAAGAACCTTTCATTATTTCTTTATCTTCTCGATCACAGATTTTTCTGGAGAAAGAGATTTTATTGAATATGATGAAAAGAAAGAGAGAGGAGCCCAATTTATAGAAATTATTAAGGCTCATCAAGCTATGTGGTTCCCACGTATGGGAAAGCAAAAGCAAAAGCCAGATTTTAAGGGTGAAGGAGGAAGACACAATCGAGAAAGATATATCAATGGATATAAATCAATAAGTTAATATTCATGTTTCCTGAAGAATAATTCTATTAATTGTAGCTGCATGATTGATGTTGCTATCAACTTAGCGGTTCATACTATTGAAAAACATGGGCTTTAAATTTAACTAAACTTCAAAGATTAATCTAAATCATTAATTATGGGTGGTGATGACCGAGCGAATTTTCCGGGCAAGATGGAAAGGATGTTCCGAGCTTCTTCTGATCTACGTCCGGGCAATCACCTGAAAATAAGATTCCGGCGGGTTTCCGACAAGGGAGACTCCGACGGTCAAGTCAGTAATTTTGGAAAATCAAGTATGATAAAGAGAGAGTTTCTGAAATCTGAGAAAAAAGAAAGAGAATGTACCTTATGAGGTGTTGTGCTTCTTTTATAAGTCCATTACTCATGATGACCATTTGGGGCCCGGTTACTTTAATTGATGGGCAATGAGTGTGAACAACGGTTACCTTAACGGCTAGTTCACTGTATAACGGGTATGACAGCTGTTTTGTCGAACCGATCTATCTTTGGAGTTACCGAGTTCTACGATGGACCGGGCTCAGTATTTAGGCGACTATGAGAGCTTTCCGAGTTATATGACAGAGTACCTGTAGTCAGGTGAACCGAGTACCTTACCGAGTTAGATGCTTTGTTCTTGTATCATTGAACTAAGGCCGGGCACTATCCGAAGGCATATTCCGAGGCATAATCCGAGCCATGAGTATCATAAGTCCCCCCCCCCATGCACATGATATTTATGTCATGTAGGCGGGAAGGTTTGGAGTTTTTTGGGGGGAAAAATTCAATTGTCTGAGCGGGACGTGAGCTGTCGAGCGTGATTGACGCTTCGATTCTTGTGAGGGGACGTTTTCGGTTCCCTATGCCATTATTGTGTCTCTTCGGTGTTCGTGCCCGCCAAAAGGGGTAGCCTATGGGAGTGTGCCAAGTGTCGTGCTCTTATTGGGCGTTCGGTTTTGCCCTGGCTTATAAATAGGTTGGATGTTTTGGTATTTCGGCTGCTTTGCACTCTTGAAGCTCTCGATTCTCTCTTCTTCTTGTTCTTGGTGTTCTTCCCTTTCCGGCCTTCTTTCCGGTGACCGTGCGTCGTGTTAGCGTCTTCAGATCTTCTCTTCCAAGTGATCCTGCCGATTTCAGGTTAGTCTACTTTCTCTTCATCATGAGTTTCTCGGAGGACTCTATTGAGAGGATGGTGGAGGAGGGTCTCGCCGCTCAAAGCTCGGGCAATGATTCGCCCCCTTCTACTAGCTTTCACCCAGAAGGGCCTTCTGTCCGAGTGGTCGATCAACCGAGCTCGCGATCAGGGAAAGCCACAAGAGATATCACTCGGGTGGGAAGTATACGTTCAAGTATACTTCCGATCGAGTTGGAAATGCTGAGATCTAAGTACGATATACCTTCCGAGTATGCAATGGAAGTTCCGGGTTTATCTACTCGGGCCAATGCTCAATATCCTGGAAAAAGGAAGATTATCGTTTACGAGGCCAACTTTGAAGCCGGGGTGAATCTTCCCTTAACAGCTTTTGAGGTCGACTTTCTGAACTATTACGATATGACACTCGGGCAAGTTCATCCGAATGCTTGGCGAACACTTTCAGCCTTGCAAATATGGTCATACGAGCATGATATCAATTTGAGCATCCGCCTCTTCCGAGCCACCCACAAAGTAGGCCTTCGGATTCATGGAGAGGACCATAATTATATCCAGGCTCGGCCTGGATATAGTCTTTTCAAGGGGAATCCCGAGTCATTGAAGAAGTGGAAGGATCGCTTCTTCATACTGAAGAGCGAGACGGATTTCCCTTTCCGGACTCGATGGGGTCGGTATGTCAACAGGAATGACAACCCCATGATTCTGAGTGAAGAGGAGGAGAATATATTGGCTCGGTGGAAAGTGCTAGCAGCCGAGAAGGTTGACATCAATGTTCAACTTCAATGCGGCGTCCCTCCTCCACCTCCAAAACCGAAGCGAAAGAAAAGAGGTAGATATATTCATTTCTATTTTCCGAGCTCTGATCTGTGTCTTATTGTTTCGTTTTTTGTAGTGATGAAGAGGTCCGGAACGCCTTCGGTTGCCGAGGTCATCAAGGCAAAGAAATAAAAAGCCCTTGCTGGGACTTCCACCTCTGCCGCTGCTCCAACGGTTTCACCCAATCCTGAGCCTAATGTGACTGAGGGTCAGGGCCTGGGTGAAACAAGCCCTGTATTGATCGTGGACCATATTGATTCCGAGCCTGCTTCCACCGAGACTCCTATTTCACAGCCAACTGAAGGCCAATCTGCCCCCCAGGAAGGGGCTGCTCCATCTTCTGATCCTCGCGTTGTGGCAGAGGATGTGAAGGCATTTTCCGAGGAGGTAGTGAGATTTTGGCAAAGCCGAGGGGATTATTGGTCAAAGAATAGGACCGAGTTCACTACGTTCGCACACCGAGTGGCTTGCGTCCCTTCTGAGACCGCCCCCTTGTTGAAGGTCGGGGCTGAGCAGTTGTCCGAAATAATGAAGAGGCACGAGATAGAGGTAATCTGTTGTACTCCGAGTCTTTCGTTTGATGATAACAGTTGATTAAAAATCTAAGTGTTTGTGCAGGGGGCCATGATAGCCGGGGCTGCCATCGCCAAGATGAACAAACTTATTATAAACAAAAAGAAGGAAGAGGCAGAGAGGGATCGGCTTCGTGATGAGCTCGGTGAAGCCTTGTCCAAGATAGAAACTGTAAATAAGCGAGCTTCAGAGGCCGAAGAAGAAATGCAAGCCCGGGCAGCTGAAGTGCTAGTAGAAACGGAGAGGGCTTCCAAGGCCGAAGCGGATCTGAAGAAGGCTCAGACCGAGCAGGAGGCACTCATGAAAGAGAATGCAGAGCTGAAGCAGAGTGTGGCAGTCTTAGAATATAAGATGGTCGATATGGCTGCCGATAAATGTATCTCGTTCGGCGGTAAACTGATTCAGTCGGTTAAAGACCGATATCCGGACATGGATTGGTCTTGGCTCGAAGACGTTTACCCCGACGATTAGTTAGGTTTCAGCTTGTACATTTCCTTTGAATCAATAAAAATTTATTTTGTTCGGCAAAATCGAATGTGTTCAATGTTTGAATTTCTTTTGTTCGGTAAATCGAGTATAATAGATATTTGAATATCTTTTGTTCGGTAGATCGAGTATAATAGATATTTGAATATCTTTTGTTCGGTAGATCGAGTATAATAGATCGGTAAAATATGACAACCTCACTGAAAATATTTTTTCAAATGAGAGACGTTCCATGAGTGAGGGAGCACTTTTCCCGAGAGGTCTTTGAGCCTGTAAGCCGATCCTTGGACTTGATGAATTTCATAAGGGCCTTCCCAGTTTGGACCGAGCTTCCCCACTCCACCCATATTCTGTGTAGCAACGATTTTTCTAAGGACCAATTGACCGATCTGAAAAGACCGATGATTAATATGCCTGTCATGATATACAGCCATTCTTTGTTTGTAAATAGCCGTTTGGACGAGCGCTGACTCCCTGACTTCTTCTAACCGATCCACATGGTATGATAAGGCTTCGTTGTTTGCTTGCTGTTTGTATGAGCTTACCCGAGCACTTGGGACCCCGATTTCGCAAGGAATCACCGCTTCGGATCCATATGTTAGTGAGAAGGGCGTGTGCCCGTTTGCTGTTTTGACTGATGTCCGGTATGCCCATAGGACGTGTGGGAGTTCGTCAACCCATAAACCTTTGGCTTTATCCAGTCGCTTCTTTAGGCCTGCTAGAATAGTTCGGTTTGTGACCTCCGTCATTCCGTTGGACTGTGGATGATAGACCGAGGTGAAGCAGAGTTGAATTTTTAGCTCGGCGCAGAAGTTTTTGAAGGCTGAGCAATCGAATTGCTTGCCATTGTCTGAGATAATTGTGTGAGGAATCCCAAACCGAGTTATGATATCCTTCCGAACGAACTTGATGATGTTTGCTGGCGTGATTGTTGCTAGAGGCTCGGCTTCTACCCACTTCGTGAAGTGATCAACTGCCACCACCAAGAATTTCCTCTGGCCTGTAGCCATGGGAAAAGGACCGAGGATATCTATTCCCCATTGGGCGAATGGCCATGGACTGTATATAGGTACTTGGCGAGTCGATTTGCTGTGCAGAATGTTGCCGTATTTTTGACATTTATCACATTTCTGAACGAGTTCCCGGGCATCTTTCTCCATTGTAGGCCAATAGTAGCCCTGTATGAGGGCTTTCCGAGCTATAGCTTGCCCGCCTTCATGAGCTCCACAAATACCTTCGTGTATTTCTCTGAGTACATAGTCCCCATCTTCCGAGCTTAAGCACAAAGTCCATGGGTGTGAGAATGAGCGTCTGTACAATTTTCCATCGAGAATGGCGTATATTGCTGATCTCCGGACTATCTTCCGGGCTTCAAGTTGATTGGGTGGGAGAGCTCCAGTGTCCAGAAACTGATAGATCGGTAATCGCCATCCGTCCATTATTTCGTTAAGCTGAACTTGATACGTCTCATAGGATGGCGATTTGATGATGCAAAATATGACCTCCAGTGGGGGGTTTTGAGAGTTATCCGATGCCCTTTTTGCTAGGGCGTCTGCTTCTTTATTGTCATTCCTCGGGATCTGCTCGATAGACCATGTGCACCCGGAATTCTTCAATTGGGAGAGTAGGAGAATGGCGAACTCCTTATACCGAATCATATTGTCTTCCTTGGCTTCGAATCTACCGAGTACTTGATTGACGATTAGCTGTGAGTCAGAAAAAATGGCAAGTGAGTCCGGTTTGACTTCCATCGCCAATTGTAGTCCGAAGCAAATAGCCTCATATTCGGCTATGTTGTTAGAAGCTGGAAAAGCAAGTTGGGCCATGCCTTTGATGATGATCCGTCCCGGACCTATCAGCATTATTCCGACACCTGCTCCTTCGGCTGTAGAGGCGCCATCTGTGTATAACTTCCAAGACCGGGTATCCGGCTCGGGTGGTGAGGTATGCAATTCAACTACAAAGTCTGCTAATACCTGTGCTTTCATAGATGGTCGAGCTTCATATCAGACATCTAGCTCGCCTAGCTTGGTGGACCATTCAGTAAGCCGACCTGATGCTTCTGGGCGTTGCAGTACTTTCCTCAAGTTTGTGTTAGTCCGGACTATTACAGTATGAGCCTGGAAGTAGGGTCGAAGTTTGACTGTCGTAGTGATCAAGGAGAACGCCAGTTGTTCCAGGATGGGATAGTTGAGCTCGGCTCCTTTCAGTACCTTGCTGACATAGTAGATGGGGTATTGCTGGTTACCTTCCTCTCGAATGAGCACAGATCCAACAGCTCCCGGTGTGACAGCTAAGTAGAGGTATAAAATATCCCCGGTTTGTGGTCTGCTCAATAGTGGGGGCGAGCTAAGAAAGGACTTAAGATCTTCAAAGGCTTGCTGGCACTCCTTGGTCCATTCGAGGTTCTTGAGATTCTTAAGCACTCCGTAGAAGGGAAGACAACGTTTGGCCGAGCAAGAAATGAACCGACCCAAGGCGGTTATCTTGCCATTGAGAATCTGAACTTCCTTCATCGTCTTTGGCGGGTGCATGTCGAGTATAGCTCGGATTTTCACAGGGTTTGCTTCTATACCTCTCTTCGAAATCATGAAACCCAAAAACTTTCCGGACTTGACACCGAAGGCACATTTTTCCGGATTAAGCTTTAAGCCACACTGCCTAAGAACCTGAAAAGTTTCCCGGAGCTCGGTGGGAAGAAGTTCTGAAGACCGGGCCTTGACAATCATGTCGTCTACGTAGACCTCCATGTTCCGACCTATCTGTTCGGCAAACAATTTGTTCATTAACCGCTGGTAGGTTGCGCCGGCGTTCTTCAGCCCGAACGGCATCCTTTGGTAGCAATATGTGGCCTGGTGAGTGATGAAGGCCGTTTTCTCTTCATCTTTCGGATTCATTGGGATCTGGTGGTACCCGGATGATGCATCTAAGAATGCATATTCTTCGAACCCAGCAGTAGAGTCTACGAGTAGATCAATGCTTGGCAAAGGATAGCTGTCTTTCGGGCATGCTTTGTTGAGGTCGGTAAAGTCTACACACATACGCCATTTTCCGTTGGACTTTTTTACTAGGACTACATTCGACAACCAGTCCGGATACAAGACTTCTCGGATAAATCCGTTCTGTAGGAGGACCTCGGTTTCATGCGACATGGCTATCTGTCGTTCTGGTGCATGATTTCTCCTCTTCTGTTTGATCGGTCTAGTGCCCGGCGAGACATTAAGGGAGTGGCATATAATTGACGGTGAAATTCCTTTGATGTCTGAGGGCGTCCAAGCGAACACATCAGAAAACTCTTTCAGGACTTCGATAAGCTGCGCTTTATCTCTTTTGATTGCTCCCACTTTTACTCTTTTGTCCGGGCTTAACTGAATGTCAACAAGCGAGTCCCCTGGCTCGGCCCTTGTTTCAACAGGGATGTCGAGGGAGTCTAGTGGAAGGGCCTGATTGGCCTCTTTTAGCATGGTCAGGTATGTTTCCCGAGCAACTTTTTGACTTCCCCTTAGAATGGCCTCGCCCCTGGAGGTCGGGATTTTGAGCGTTAAGTGGCGCATTGAGATATAGGCATCGATTCCTACGAGCAGTGGTCTTCCAAATATGACATTGTAAGCCAGAGGTATATCTACGACCATAAAGCGGCTGGTGTAGGCCTGAGTTATCTCGCCATCTCCTAATTCCATGGATAGGACAACTGAGCCCTCCACTTTCACTGGTTGTCCGGATATCCCGATTAGCGGGGTAGCAACGGGTTCAAGGACTTTGCTCGGCATTTTAAGGGCCTTGAATGCTTGCAACGTGATGAGATTGACCGAACTCCCAGTGTCCACCAGAATGCGTTGGACAAGATAATCTTCCATCAATGCCTCAACAACCAGGGAATCTGTGTGCGGTTGTTTAATGTGATCGCCATCCGATTTGTAGAACTTTACTTCGTGGCTGGCTTTGGAGGAATTGGTCTGTACGGGAAAAACTTCTTTTGCTTTCCTCTTTCGCGAGTCTCCCATGGCATCATAATGTTTTCCCCCAGCGATAACATAAATTATTCCTGCTGGGGCTTTCTTATTGGAGGCGGGCTGAGCTTCTCGTTGTCTGGGAGATCGGGATCTTTCTCTTGCTCGGTCCTCTTTGACATACTGGGGGAGCTTCCCTTGCCGAACTAAGAACTCGATCTCCCTTTTTAGTTGATGGCAATCGTTTGTCTCGTGACCCTTATCCCGATGGTATGCACAGTAGAGGCTCTGATCTCGGCTCGGATCTTCTTTCATCTGTCTGGGCCAGTTCACCTTGCCGGATTCCTTTAACCATTTTAGGATTTGTGCTCTGGAAGAGTTCAAGGGCGTCCACTTCTCTTCTCTTCGTTCGGCAGTTCGAGAGACCATATAAGTTTTGTGCGAGTTTCCGGAACTTCTGCTCGGGCCGTCACCTCGCCCTGTGCCCCTGTCTGATGTCCGGAAAGAGTCTCGACGCGGTTCGTCATATATGAAACTATTTCGGAGTCGTCTGGCCTCGTCCATCCTTATGTATTTATGAGCTTGGGACATGAGCTCGGTGAAATCACAGGGTGGTTTTTTGCTGAGTGAATCACTGAAGTCCTGGCAGCGAGTATTGCGGATGAGGGCGTTGTTGGCTACTTCCAGGTTCAAATCTTGGATGTCCATTGCCACCATGTTGAATCTTTCCACATATGCTCGTAGTGTTTCTCCTCTGTCCTGTCTCACCGAGTTCAAGTCCGCCGAAACCTTCATTGGTCGGATGGCGGCCACGAATTTGGCGATGAACATGTCACTGAATTGAGTGAAATTCGAGATAGAGTGCTCGGGCAAGTTCCGAAACCAAATCTGGGCGGACTCTGTAAGAGTCTGTGGGAAAATTTTGCATAGGGCACTATCATCGGTTGTGAAGACGAGCATAGTGTGATGAAACTGATCTAGGTGAGCTCGGGGGTCCGTGCTACCATTGTATTTAAGCAGACTGGGTAGGCGAATATTTGGGAAAGGAGTTTCTAAAATTGTTCTGCAGAGGGGCGAGCGGAAGTTACTGTGGTATTGGAGGGTGTTTCGGTTCTGGTATCTTTGCATTCGCTCTTCAAAGAGCTTTTCGAATTGCTCGGCTGCGAGAGTTATTGTGGATCCGGGAGTTATCGCTGGTAAAGGAGCCGGGGTATTTTGAGTGACTTGTGGAGCAGGGGGAGTGTAATGCCCTGGGGGCGGGGTATGAATTGGTGGTGCCTGGGCTGCTACTGCAGCCAGAGTGGCAAGGAGGGCCTGAGCAGTTTGGGGAGTCAAGCTTGGAATATTGGAAAAATGGGAAGTTTGGGGAGGTTGTATTTGTTGCCCGAATAGCTGGAAAGGGATTTGTTGGGAGAGTGGGGGAGGAGTTTGAGATGGGCTTGGAGGTGCCGCGGTAGTGTTCAGGTCTGGAAAAAGATCCATGAGAATACTATGTTCCACGCTCACCGCACCAAATGATGACCAAGCGAATTTTCCGGGCAAGATGGGAAGGATGTTCCGAGCTTCTTCTGAGCTACGTCCGGGCAATCACCTGAAATTAAGATTCCGGCGGGTTTCCGACAAGGGAGACTCCGACGGTCAAGTCAGTAATTTTGGAAAATCAAGTATGATAAAGAGAGAGTTTCTGAAATCTGAGAAAAAAGAAAGAGAATGTACCTTATGAGGTGTTGTGCTTCTTTTATAAGTCCATTACTCATGATGACCATTTGGGGCCCGGTTACTTTAATTGATGGGCAATGAGTGTGAACAACGGTTACCTTAACGGCTAGTTCACTGTATAACGGGTATGACAGCTGTTTTGTCGAACCGATCTATCTTTGGAGTTACCGAGTTCTACGATGAACCGGGCTCAGTATTTAGGCGACTATGAGAGCTTTCCGAGTTATATGACAGAGTACCTGTAGTCAGGTGAACCGAGTACCTTACCGAGTTAGATGCTTTGTTCTTGTATCATTGAACTAAGGCCGGGCACTATCCGAAGGCATATTCCGAGGCATAATCCGAGCCATGAGTATCAGGTGGTTTTACTCATATAATCACTCAATTTTAATGGATATATAACACACACCATTAGTATTAGATTGAGGGTGAGTGGCTTAATATTACAAGATTAAGGGCTCTGATATTACACAATTGCTTTCAACTGTAACTGTGATGACCTAAATCTAACTTCCAAGGTTGTTACGACTCCATCTTCTGCTTATCCTAAACAGGTAAGCAATTTTGTCTGTAACCAAGGCAAATACCATCATCAACATCCGTAAAAACAAGGATATAAATAAGGTTCGCGAACCAGGCTTATGTGTGACAAACTTATCTATTCAGAAAATAAGACAAATTATTATTTCAACATCTCACAGCTACATACTCCTAATTAAGACCATGCATAACTTCAAAGTGTTTCTATCTTTTTCACGAGCATTAATGGAATTAAATTTGAACCAAGGGAGGTATAACTCTTTTCATTACGTGTCATTTTTTTAATAAAATTTAAATTTTATTTATCTGATATTTTTAAATTTATAATAAAATTTATTTTTTTTTAATTTAATTTTTTTAATGTAAATTGATCAATCAAATTTAAATTTATGTATTGAAGTATTTAATTTTATTTTAAATTTGAGTTTAATTAAATATTTCTTAATTTGAGTAAAAATAATAAAAGTGACATATAAAATGTAATAGATGAAAAATTTTGTAAACCAAACTAATAGAGTATTGCTACATTTGCAAAATAATTTGAAAAAAAAAATAAAATAAAATGGTGATAACATGCATGTAGGCCATGTTTTATAAATGAAAGCGGATATTTGTTAAAAAGCCAAGTGGAACAGTAAAAATTATAAATTTGACATTCCATAAATCTATTTGAGCTGCTCCAACAGTAACAAATAGAAAATTTGAAGGTATTAAGTTGTGGAATATGGGCAGAGTCGGTGATAGTGGATATGCAAATTAATATCGTAAATAGATATATAAAAATGAGATATTTTAGCATAGAATTCGGGTGTTTTTGTGGCAGGGACTTGAAGACGAGGAAAAAGAGCAACCATGTCAAATTTTCAATTATTGGCATGATCGGGATACGAAAATAGACAACTCAGATAACTTCAAAACAGAAAAATCCAGGTCTAATTTATTTAATTTTTAGATATTTTAGGTCCTATGTATCAGTAGTATTTCCTAGACGAAACTAAACCGGGACCATTAGGCACAAATCTCATGGAATTTGGGACTGATTTTCATGATGGTTATGAACTAAACAAAAGCACTCGGGTCCACTTGTCACTATAACTATGTGGCCTCCCCCATTTATTGTCTATTATTATTTTTTTGTTTTTTATTTTCTATGAAGGTGCTTATGCACGCAACACTTTTATGGGAATGGCCTCCTCTTTATTGCTCATCCAGTCGGAGCTTTAAGCACAAATTTTGTTTCCCACCTTGGTTTGTTACTTATAAGGAAATATATATATATATGTACATATATTTTTGCTTTTTGCCTACGTATTAAAAAAATAATTTAATTATTTTAATTTTATAAAAAAATTACTATGTGGATTATAATATCTTCTTTATATTATTGTTTTCGATATAATCATTATTTTTATTGATTTTTAACTATTTCACTTTATTAATGATAAGAGGAAAATTAGAAAAGCTAATTAATTAATTCATAAATTTATAAAGTGACAATCTTTTAAAAAAGAAGGATTTGTCTTTTTCTTTTCATTTTTTTTAAGTGCTATATAAATAATTTTCATATTAAAAAAGATAGATATATACTAGTTGCAAATAATCAATTGAAAATTCACACCTGTTGCAGCCAAATTGAGGACATGGCATGAAAGTGTGTGCAAATGCATACTTTAGTAAGAGATACGCAACCAAATTGTGTTTAAAAAGACAGCAACTTTGCCACTTCACAAGATTCTTTTGAGGTCTTATTTATTAGCTCCTTTAGCTTTGATATAACATGACCTAAGGTAGCAGTATTAAGTTTTGAGTTGGGTACTTGGAAATATGATTAATCATACTTTGGATTTAAAAGAAAAGGTATAAGCTTTGCGCAATTGTAATAATGCTTTTGTGGGTGATATTTTCTACGCGGAGGCACACACAAAAGCCATCTAATAACTTTTCTATCTCTTTTAATTGTTTAATTGCAGAATATTTTAACGAGTATCTTTCACTGTCTTCAGAAGATAAGCCCTACAAAAGCTTTTGTAACTTTTAATGTTCTCATTAGATTGCTTTCTTTGACGGCCAAAATCAGGGTCGGATTTGGTCTCCTGCCGGTAAAAAGGAAGTCAAAAGTTGTCAAAAGAAACTTATGTTTATAATAATAAGTAGTAGTAGTTTATTGTCATGTAAAAGAAATAGTTTTACAATTAATTTCATTCATATTTGTAAAATGATAATTAATTCTTTAAATAAAAATATACTATCAATTCGATTTAAAGATGATTATCAGCTTTAATATCTTCTTCTACTTTGTTTTGTAAGCTAAGCCCGCAGATTGCGGTACACTGTTTCCTTCCTGCTTTTCCTCCATGCTCAATCCTAATGTTAGGTAATCGTCCTCCAAGTCCAAGTGGGAGAAAGAGAAAAAAAAAATTAATAAATAAAAGTCTTTCAACATAGATCTCGAAAAGATTTGCAGACTAATTATTTTTTAATAAACCAAGAAAGGCTAATTTATCATGGTGGACAAAGATTTAGGCAGACTTGTCGTAAACCACAATTTCAGGAAATGGGAAAAAAATTATAAGTAATTCGGTATAGCATTCAATTAAAATTGCGGAGATATCTAGATTTCAATTCATTTTCGTTAAATTTAGAATTGTAAGTAGGAATTATACCTATCTATCTATCTATCTATAGCCATGAGTGGGATGTTTTCTTTATACTCGCATTGTTATGTTATATATATCAATAACTACATATAATCGAAAGCTGAAATCAGATCAACATTGATGATATATGCAGTTTCCAATTGATTTATTCAAGCTTAAACAATTTGATTTTTGTCTGTTTTTAATTTTGTTTTAACTAATCCACCCGAGAAGGTATCTTGTGTTTAAGCATAAGGTGCATGGAGAAAATACACGTTAAGCTGTCAGCTCGAAGTATTATAATGGATGAGCTATCTATCATTAATTCTTCTCCACTTTTCAATGGGAAGACCAACCAAAGATAACACTCCAACAGAATTACACTCAAATTTCATGTTAATATAGTACTATTGTACAAGATACATATACGCAGACACAGTTATCATGCAAAACAGGATCTCCACACTTTCTTCATTTTATGTTACTCTTATACATTAGCTAGCAAGCCTGGATTCATGAACACAAAACTATCCTTATTACCATTACATATAAACTACCAGTCAGACAATTCATGGCTTTTCACTAGATGCAGCTATGCGGTGTCTAGATGCGAAGCGATTAACCAAGGCAAGTGCATTGCTAGTGACTTGAGCAACATTGGTAACCCTGCGCTTAATGGCCGCTTTTATATTGCCATCCATGTGATGGCTGGCGAACCCATCAAGGCAAGTATTTTCATCGGTTAATGCAGCACTAACCCAAGTCTGTACATTGCTCATATGCCACACAAAGTCTTGACCAGTGACTCGACCTGTATGGCCAAGCTCCTGGATCGACTGATGCAGTCGATCCACACTATCACCCATGTTCTCTATGCAGTCTTTAACAGCTTGGAACTCCCTAGGCTTTATCCCCCTAACTTTACTCAGCTGATTTACATAAGCAGTAGCTGATCTAGCCCTGGCTAGACTCACTGATAAGGCAGATAGAGCTAGATGATGCTCATTGTGTTGAATTTCACTAGCATATCCAGACAAGCATTCGACACATAGAGCAGGATACCGAGTGGCCTTGCACGAGACCTTGATGAACTCTGTGGGGCTGGAGGCAGAATTTGCCATGCCTGCCACGTAGAGAGCTAAGAAGAGAACAAGTGAGGAAAGGACAAACCTTGACATCGTTTTTAAGAATAGGAATGATCCAAATGGAAGGATTTCAATTGAACTAGTAAATGCATAAGTGTTCTTTTATTTATAGAGCTTTCATGAGGTGGATATCTATCTTCTTCAAGAATTAAATAAAAGCTGTCACATGCCCGTGCCTTCCCATTATTCTTTGCTCCTTTTGGTCTTCTTTCTTTAATATTTTACTATTGCATTCTTATCTTCTGTAGCGGCAAAGATTTTTTTTTTTCAACTGTAGCGGCAAAGAATTAAAAGCTCCTTATTTTTCTTTCTTTTTTTTTTTTTTACTTTTTCTTCGAAGACTCTAGACCACCTGATTGACGAAGATAGTTGTGCACAATGGAGCTGCCTAACATTCAAAGATGCGCACAGCATGATTACGACACACAGAGTTTGAGACTAATTTACGAGAACACTATAAAAGCTAAATTTGTAGGTTGGAAATAGTCTAAATTAAGCGTCATCAAATTACTCACCGTAATGTTTCGATCTAATCATTCTGATTTCTATGCAAATTAACATTTATGAAACTGAACTTTTACATTTTTCAACAGAATATTTAATAATAAGATCCTGCCCATTTAGTCCAATAATACAAGGAATATCCTTGTTTTATGAGTGCGAACTGACCGAACAGCAGTATGTATCCTTATCTTATGAGTGCGAAGTGACCAGCAGCAGTATAGGCAGCATTACATAGCACATAGGATCTGATTTGCATTTTCCTATAGACCATGCATTGAAGACGTAGCCAGTACGAATTGCACTGTAGACGATGCTGACAAAATAACCATCAGGGACTAGTTGCAACATCCAAACAAAATCAAAACTGTAATCCTAACCAATTCATAAAATCTAGTTCCTTCTAATGTTGATTACTGATGTGTTGGATAACTGAAACAGTATCTTCACTAATGGTCTAGTAATATTGTACCTAAGCTGGGAAAAAGATTAAATTTTATCAATAAGATATGAATAAATGCACACGTGCTTACCACGGACATGATTTTTCATTGGATCGAGTGATAAATATTAATTCAAGGTTTAAAAATTTATGGGCACTGAAGTCCAAATAGTAATAATAAATACAAGAGAAATATTCAAGTATGCTCCTTTTCAACCTGCATTGTTCATAATACATGATATGAATAATCAGCATAGTGCAAGTGAAATTTAATCTTAACCTTGGTGATGCAGTTCTAAACTTTTTATACATGGCAAGAATTTCATTCCAGTATATTTCACATTATAGTGCACATGTCAAAGTTAGAACTATTTTATTAAAGCATGATGTACTATAGTCCATCTACTTCTCCCAAACTTTTGGGAATTCAGTCCACCATTGAAACCTAGAATCATAATTATCCCCAATCAAGTCTATAAAGAATGATTCAACTTGAGAGGGACCTGTTATTTACCATCTGAGTGCTACACTGTCATGTACTTGAGCACAGCTGCACGAAGCTTTTCCATGAATGCTGCAGCTTCTTTCTGCAGGAAACAAACCAAGCTTGAATTAAAGCTCAGGCATTTTAATAATTTGACACATCTTATTGGTCATTAATCAACTAATCTAAAAGTGGCCTCATTTCATAATTTAAAGTTAACCTTGATATTTGTTTGCTTCAAGAACCTAGTTGAAACATGAGAGAACTGATTGTGAATCTAACCACTGGAAGTTATTGTGATACCAATAGGTGCAAGAAAAATCAATTTTCTTCTGTCATTAGAGTACAAAAAGATTTGAGTCTTGAATTAACTTAGCATACAATTGTACTTACTAGGTACAAAATATTAATTTACTTTTGGATGGTTACTCCGAGACATTTTCTTCTGTTAATACATTATTCCAAGGACCAAAACTTTCAATTATATGGAGAAGGATTTGCTTTGCATTATATATTCTGCCATTTATAGTTAAAAAGAATCATCCAACAGAGCCTACCTGATTACTTTGGTTGGCACTTGCTATATTTTCATCAAGAAGTGCCAACAGGGATCTGTTTAGTTGATTCTGCTCCACCATCTCCAATAACTAGCACGGTAAGACAAAGGCAGGAGTCAACATAATTAAACAATATGGTAAAGAATATATCAAAATTAAAGGCTAGATGAATGAAAGAGTAATGCATACAGTTGCTTTTACATCCCTTGATGACAAGATTTTGGTTAAGCTTTCCTTTGCCTTTACAAGTTCCGTTTGCATTTTATCATAGGCTTCTGAACAGGATATAGAACCAAGATCCAATAGGTTTTAGGAAAATAAAAAAACGAAAGAAGTAATCTTCAAAGCAAAACTTCATTCAGAATCTTGAGATGAATGACCTGTTCCTTCCTGAAGTGCTTTCTCTAACGCTTCCAGCTCAATCAATCTATCCTCCATATCCTACAAAAAACCATCAGCACTTGCATACAGTGGCTTGATTCACTTATTCAAATAGGATTCAACTCCGATATGTAAATTCAAAAGCCAACCTCGGTCTTTTGGACAGAAAACCGAAGCTGTCCCAGCTCAAACTTTATCTGGGCGAAAAACTCTCCATTCAATCTGGAAATTGTGTTCGAATTTCATAAGTCTCGTGCAAACTCTTAATTTAGGTATAAAAACTATAAATTGCTTAATGCTACAAAGGAACATCATTAAAAGGAAGCAAATATGTAATCATAAGGCGCTACATATTTATTCCTCATACGCTTTAGTCGGCCAAACAAAATCTAGCGTCAAATGAAGTCAAAATATGTGGAAAGCAATATAAACAATTCATTCCACTCCATACATCCAATTTAGCTTTTGGAAGAAGCAAACTATCAAACACATACTCTATTAGAGGTGAATAGCACTAACCGAGGCCTGAGCCTTGCGATCTCGTACTCAATCTCCTGAGCCTCGGTGTCCAGAAAGTACTCAATCAGCTCAGCCGGAGTATCCGGTATAACCCGAGACTAATCCCATAAAAACACAAATTATATAAACAATCACATATCCAACGCACGAAATTGAAATTGAAATTTAAATGAATAATTTACCGTGCGAAGAGTTCGGCGACGATCTTTTTCTTCACGAACATGTTTCTCAAAAGCCTCGCGAGCATCTGCGTCTCTCTCCAGGCGCCGTTGGAACTCGCGTCTGGCGAGGTGGCCCGTCTGCGGCGGACCAAGTATGCCCTCGGGGTCCTTCCTTCGCATAAGAAAGCTTAAAATCAGAACCAAAAAGAGGGGAAAGGAAAAAATTGAAATTGCATACTGTTAAAAAAGGTACCCATCCAATGCAGGAGATAGTGAGCCTATTTCTTGTTGTTCTTGATACCGTTCTTGTACGGAAATTTGCGGCGGCGGAGGTGGCGATTCCAAGTGTAATAGCGGCCATTTGTGGCCCGAAAGCAGTCTCTGTGACTGTTATCCGTTTGAGAGTTTTCTATGGGCGAGTTACTGCGTTTCAGTTACAATAGATTCTGGTGATGGCGGGTATTACAACAGTCTGATTTTTATACAGCGTGAGGCCTCATTTGTGCCGTTGATGTGATAAATTAAATTAGCCATCCTTCGAAATGTCTTGTCCTATGTATAAACAATTTCATAAATCAAATTAATGTAAATTGCCATTTATGTAAAATTATATATATATATATATATATATATATATATATATATATATATATAAATGGAAATAGTGGTTTGATTGTATAGATCAATATATTGATTCAAAAAATTTGTGTACACCAAATTTTTTAAAAAAAAATATTTTCAAAAATAATTGGATGATGCTACTTAACATTTTTCTAAATTTTTTTTGCCTTTACAATTTAAGAAGAAAGATTTTGCAATTATATTTTGCAAGATAAGTATTTTTTGTTATTAAATGGATTAAAATGAACATTTTATATCTAAATTTTAAAAAATTTGACATTTTGTAATTGATTATTTTACAAAACATCATTTTCTCCTTTTTTTAAAAAAAAATTAATGGCAAAAAAAATTATTAGCATTTTCTAATTATCAAAAAATAATTTAACCCTTTAAATTAATTAATGGCCAAAACCATTTAACAGTTTTTGCATATTCGAGCCCAATCAAATGTTATGGGCCTCAATGTTTCTTTCCTGAATAATTATCATTTTTTTTTTTAATATTCTGGTTATGGGTCCTGTGAGTTGAGATCTTTAATTCTATTCCTATGTCTTCATAACTCAACACTTGATTTTGTGAAAATATTTAAATATTTTCTAAATTACGATTATGATCATTTGATTTTTAGTTTTATCTCTTAGTTTTACATTTAATTTAGTACAATGTTTTATTTCCTTTTTTTTAAAAAAAAATCTTTTTATTTTCACTCATATTTAGAATTTATTAAAATTTTTGTTTTGTTAGTTTTTATAATATATATGGGGTGACGCAGTGAGCACGTGGACGTGTACGCACTGTTGGATTAGGTATTTTCATTCAATTCGATGTGCATATGCACGGACACTGTAGTAACACTCTTTATTCAAAATTGAGGTAGCAAATTATAATCAGATTCACAAAATGATTCAGTCCAATCCGAACCATTATGTCACCTATATTATTCGATTCATTTATGATCAGTTTATATTATTTATAATTTCATAATTTTTTTTATATAATGTAAATGTAAACATAATTGTTTTAATAGATTATATGTACATGCATAAATTTTTATTTTTAATGAATTTTTTAAAATATAAAAAATAATGTCATAAAATTTAATCTCAACTCATTTAATAATAATTTATTTAAATTATAATTTAACTCGTTTATAATCTATAAAATTATAATTCTATCCAAATCGATCTGACCGATCTCTCACCCAAAATTTGTAACTCTATTATGACAAAATAAAGCAAATTATTTAAATTTTGAGCATTAGTAATGCTTATGGGATGCAATAGTAATTCAATCATCATCTCATACTTTGTATTTTATGTGATTTTCTCACATAAAGGTTAAAACGTCGATCATATTAGCGACTTTGCATGACAATAAGACTTGTGGAAAGAAGCATGCCAAATATTGGGTTCAGACACAGAAATAATCACATCATACCATTGACAATCTGGCAACATCAAATTAAAACACATAAATTCTTAATTGCTAATCTTGTAACCTTATCCGTATATTTACTCCTTACCCTAGAGTGTACACTTATTCGTACATTAACCTCGAGTAAGGTCCTTAGGCTGCCTACCAGAAGAGATAAGATTTTTTTTTTTAATGAAAGATTAGTTTAGGCATAGCATTGAGGGACTGTCTCCTTTTCAAGCAGAACTTCGAGTTTTGTTTCTGTTCTGGTCCTTTATTCCTCGTGATGGCAATAAACTAGCTCATTGGCTGTCTAAGTATAGCGAATGCACTTCAGATTTGAGAGTTTGGATTTAAAATATTCCATTTTGTATCTCTTCTTTTGTTGAGTTGTCTCCTCTCAATGAAATGCCATCTTTTATAAACAAAAAAAGTTTCATTTCAAGTTTAGTTTTTTTAAAGAGAATCCAACTGAGTTTGTACCAAATTTAAATAATATATAGATAATAGATATATATGATGTAATAGCTATTGGGATATTAATCAAAAAAACAAACTTGACATATATATATATTAATGAAATTTAAATTTTTAATCAATCTAAACATTATTGAAACTTGAAACTTGTTGCCAGAGAAATAATTAATTCTATTTTTTTTTTTAATTAAAACCAGACCATGCTTGTCCCTGTGCTTCTCTGGCTGTCATAATTGATGATCCATTCCTTCTATTACGCCATGATATGATCTCCATTATATATCTTTTTTGCTTTTCTTTTCTTAAAAAAAAAACATAAATCTTCTCCATGACGCAAATGTCAAACATTATCCAAGAGGAAAATAAAGACAAAACCTTTTTTTCCCCGCGATGAAAATTTAGATTAATTTTATTTATAATCACTAAATTTATATTTAAATAATATTAATATAATTAAAAAAAATTATTCTGTTATAAATCACTGAACTTATAACATGTATACAGAAAAATCACTTCAATATTAGTGTTTTTAAGAAAACAAATATTTTTTCGTTATATTAGTGTTATTTGAATATAAATTAAGTGATCGTCAACGAAATTAACCCTTAAAATTTTTCATAATAACTTTAAAAGCTAAATTATCTTCTTTCTGTAATTAGTGATTTTGTATGATATGATTAATTCAAGAAAAAAAAAATAAAAAATGAAATTTTTGATATATTATTCCAGGAATTGTTTAATTTAATAGATTTGTAATTGTCTCCAAATTACAACGTTATAGGTTAAGAATGGAGGAGTGAAATTTTGGTGAAAAGAAAATGTCCGTTTAAAGAGTTTATTTGGTTGAACCGAATTGAAGATTGCGTGAGGAAATATATTTTCCCAAATCTTTTAATTTTCAACGACTTTTTTTTTCTTCTTTTTAGCTTCTAACATTCTCCTCTTCTAATTTTCTTTTCCATGAATTCCCAAATAAGGATATTATAAACATATGAATTAAACTTGGAAAGTGATAACACTGCAAATATCATTTGCATAAAAATCTATCTAGTCGGCTCAGTCCATTCGTAAGGCTCCAATAGCAGAGAGTAGCAGGCGTAAACTCCTAGTCTACGCACACACCAGATCGGCTGATGTGACCTCCAGTCCCATCAGCCGTCTGACACAAAACAGCACCCATACCCATCAACTGCTTCTTGTCATTTCGCCGCATATTTACTCTGACTGTCAGTTATCACATCTCAGGCACTCGAGTGCACCTCAACTATCTCTTATAAATAGCCTAACCAACGATGGCATCAAGTATTGGCATCAGGTATTGAATCTCTAGTATTCTACCTCTAAACATTCTCTCTCTAAAATTTACTAACTTAAGTTTCGAAATGTTTACGCCTGGTCTGACCGGACAATTTTTTTTGCAGGATTCATCCATCCGATCGGATATTTCACTACAAACCAGCCAGCTCTCCTTCTGTTTCAGATAAAGACATTCTGTGCTTTATCGGGAAGGATTGATTGTTATTATCCACCAAAACATAGAATTGAAAAAGGACCCCTCAGCTGTTTGTTGTTTCTTGAATTGTCCCTCTCATTTCTTTTGTTTCCTTTTTTTTTTTTTCCTGAAATAGACTTTCTAGTTCAAAGGATAATCGTTGTTTTTACACTCGTGTGATTTCTACCTTTTTCACCTTCAAATTTCTATAACTACTTGTGCAATTTTTATTTATTTATTTATTTATTTTACATATATATAAATTTTATTTAAAAAGAAAGAGAAATAAAAATACGAAAGTCTTTGATTTGAATGTGAACATCTGTGAATTATTGAACAAGTCTAAACAGATAGACCCCTTACACACGATTAATATTGTCCAAACATATATTGCCAAAATTTCTTTAGAAAGCACTCCATTGAGACATATAAGTCAGGCCGGACTCAAGAATTTAATCAAGTCTTCACTCTTACCATTCTTGCCTTTAGCTTTCGTTCTTTGACCAATCACCAATCGTCCCTCTTCTAGATAGTTTACTTCCTTGCTCCTTATGCTATTTGCTTACATAATCATATTTCTAACCGACTGTATTATAATTCTTTTGCTACATAATCATACAAAGATGTTATGATAATGTAAAAACAGAAGTTAAATGGAAACATGTACTAATATATTGGAAAAAACAATATGAAACTAATTATTTTTTCAATGAAATTTTGCATTTTTTTTATTAATAAAATCTACCTAATAATAAATCTTCATATAAATAATTTATTATTTGGATTTTTTTTTTAAAAAATAAACAACAAAATTATGCAATATACAACAAAATAATCTCCAAGTTTTAACACGCTTTGTTTTGTCTTTTTGTTGCTTATAGTTTCTAATTTTAGCTATAACTTCAGGTTGATAGAGTTGAAAAATCGAAATAAAACAGTACTATCATGAATCATTTAAAAGAGTATATATACTTTTTTTTGATAATAATTTAAAAGGGTAGTAATATTTACTTAGATATATGGGTTAATTTTACTTATGGTCCGCTAACTTATGCAAAAAAAAAATTCTTTCAAAAAAGTCACTGAATTTAAGATTTTTATACAAAAAAAAAATTATAACCGGTTTTCGGTTATGACGCTTGTCGGAAAATCCAGCTGAAACACCATATCAACAAGTTGTGCACACATTGACATACTATTTATTATACGTCATCAGCTAACACGTTAGCTGCCAATTGGATAAACAAAAAATTGACACTAAAATGAAATTGAAATATATTTTAAAATAAATAAAAATTAAAATAATATAAATAATTAAATATAAAAATAATGAAATAAAAAAATAGTAATAAAAAAAATAAATAGTGAAATAAAGTTAATAAATTGTAAGGGGTGTTCATGTTTCGGTTTTTCAGTTCGGTTAACCGGTAGATAAGTAAAAATAAAAAATCAATTTATTAATTTCGATTTTTTCAAAATACTAACTATTAATCAGTCCGTTATAATCGATTAACCAGTTAATCTGTTTTACCAATAGGTGGATTTATTTTAGAAGTTTATGATTACTAAATCACTATATTTTTAATTATCTTCAAACATTTATTAATGTGGTGGAATTCTTTTAAAAGTTTATAATTACTAAATTACTATAGTTTTTATTCCATTTATTTTATAATCATCTTTAAACATTTATAAAAATAATTAGTAAAAATATTTTTAATTATCAATTAATTAGAAAAAAAAAAGATAAATATTTTCTCCAAAAATAGAGACTCCTGAAATCATATCAAAAGTTTTCGCTTTAATATATATATATATATATATAGATTTGCATTTCTAAAAAGAAAACAGACAATTTAATATTTACTTTAAAAATTCGACAATATACTATTGTAGTAAATGCTTTATATATATAGAGAGAGAGAGAGTGGACACTTAATTTTGGATGAAAGAAGTAATAAATTACATATCAATTATATTTTTTAGTTTTACAAATACAAGTAAAGAATAATCTTCATAAATGCTGACCCAACGCCAATAATACATGCAAATGCAAGAAAATTTTGATATAGCAGTTGAGAATTTTTGCATTAAATTAGGATTGCTCAAAATAAAGGAATTTATTCATAAAGGGCGTTAGCTCTACATGCTTTGGCCATTAAAAGAATACACCTATAGTATTACACATAAGCACTTTCATCCAAAATTTATAAGTGCATGCTTAATTCTATTATGCACAAAATTATTCTATTGAAAAGTATTCTTAGCATAGAAGAAAACTCGTTGAAGCATACAGAGATATTAAAGGATTGATTAACCGATCAATTAGTCAAAAAAAATTAATATATTAATATCAAAATTTATAAAATATTAAATATTAATTATAAAAATTTATTCAATTAATTTATTTTTTAATTTGATTTCTGGATTAACTAAATTCAATAGTTTTTTTAACACCCGGTAACCGCAAAAGGGGTGGCGACAAAAATCACATTCAACCTAACTTATTCATACAACTTGCCCGTGAATGGTACCTTTTGAAAATAGTGTGATTTTGTTTGTTGTCCCTCAATTTAACATTTTTCCTTTTCTTCTCACCCACACCTAAACATAGATATTTTCTAATTAATTAAGTACATTGCAGTTATGAAAAATGTTTATTTTTCTTTTTCTGGTGAACTTTTACTTTTCAATTTTTATTCCTACAAGAAAAAGAGGGAAAAGGATAAAAAGTTTGAACAGGAAGTCCATGGCAGCCACGTGGCTCATTTTTCTTGTACGAAAATAAACCCTCACAAGACCTATATAATATATATATTGACCCACATTGCAAATTTGATAGAGCTCTTCAGAGTCACGAATTCTTTTCCTTTTCTTCACAGCTAACTGAAAAATCACAGGAAAGTTATAAGAATGGCTTCCTTGACTTCGGCAACGGCGGTGATGATGGTGGCGATCCTCTGTGTTGCCTCCAGCATAAGCACAACACAAGCGCAAAACACCGCAACTTGTGCACAGAAGCTGATTCCGTGCGCTAATTATCTCAATACAACAACTACTCCTCCCGATAGTTGCTGTGGCCCAATCAAAGAAGCTGTGACCAACGACCTTCAATGCCTCTGCAACCTCTACAATGACCCTACTGTGCTCCAAACCTTTAACGTCAATGCCACTCAGGCCATAGCCCTCAGCGGCCGATGCGGTGTTAATACTGATCTCAGTGCTTGCAGCAACTGTAAGTTGCTTTTTTTGTTTTTGATTCGTTGTTAAAATCGGTGTCTGCTTTTGTTAATTTTTTTGAATTTCAAGTGATTTGAGTTTCGGATTTATTTATTTTTTTGGGGATTGAAAATGGGTTTTTGCGTAATTGTTGGATTATGGGGTTAATTTTGGTAAAGTTTGGTCTTTTGGCCATTTTGGGTCCTAAGGGTGGAAAATTGAAATTTAAGATAACTGAAATCGAAGAGATTTGGGAAATTGGATTTGATTTGCTTTTTGATGACAACAAAAATAAATTCCATCCAGCAATTTAAACAAAATTTTGCTCAATCTTTCATATTTTGATAAGATTTGAATAGGTACATGTTTATTTTCAACTACTAATAATATACCTAAAGAAACTGAGTTATATGCTTCATGTTCCTGCAGCCTCCGCTGATGCACCCACTGCCTCTACGCCCCCTCCCGGTAAAATCTCTTCCCCCGGTGATGCTATTCATATTTTTGCCTCTCTGAGTCGTGTTAATCGATTTGCCTTACTTTAGTTCACAGTTATTCAAGGTTCCAGCGCACTAATTTCAATTGAATTCATAAATTTCTAGCTTAACATTACTAATCTTAACCTAAAATTGAAATGTTTCGCAATAGCGAGTTTGAATCTGATGAGTTAATGACGTTAGTTTTACTCAGGTTTTATTACCGGTCAGAACAGAGTTCTATAGTTTTTTTTTGTCTTGAGGAACACATGGCATGATTGAAGGCTCAGAAAATGTTAAAAAAGTAGAGTGGCTGGCGTGTTCCTTTGCTGCTTTCGGTGCCACAAAATTTGACTTTAATTCGTCTACCAAATACACAATTTGACCCAGTAGAGACACTTCATAGTTCATAGTTCATATTATACCATGTGAATGCCATTAATTCGTTACACTTAAAAATTTTATAATGATGATTTATGAAATGTGAGTATCCATTTAAAATATATATTAGGTATTTGTTTTTAAATTATTGAACCGACACCTTTTAGATGACAAGTCATGTGGTTAAGCCATGATTTAGTTAGTCATATTTTAGAGTTATTTGGTTCCAACCATTTAATAATGGCATGTATTTGTTGAAATAATTACAGGAGTCCCTGGAAATGATGGCAGCAGGATGGCATTGACTGGATTTTCAAGCTTGCTACTATTATGGGCTTCTTCTCTATTTTATTAGGCCAACTATATTTTTCTTTTGAACTTTGGAGATATATTATTTATTATTGCTTGAGTAATTTGATGCCTAGATCATTCATGTATCGACGGAGCCGTTTCTGCATTTGGAGATTTTTACTGTTCATTTTGCTTATTATACCATTGATTTGAACATTGTTGTCATTGTATGTCTTGTACTATTTATGTGATTTGAGTTGTGGAAATTGAGCATTTTTATTGTTACTGGTGGATGCAAACATTGATTGAGTAAATTGGGGTTGATACTTCGTTTTTATTGGGTGGTTGAGCTAGATTATCATTTGGCATGTGGACTCAGCCGTTGTCTGACTTACGGTCAACTCACGGCGTCTGCTGTGTTGGAAATCTTTTGCAACGTCAATAATGTGATTGATCACCAATCAAAGAAAATTAAAGCAGTCAGAACTAGAAATCTTGTAAAGACAGAAAAATAAAATAAAAAAAAAACAAACTGAAAATACAAGGAACATTAACAGATAAGTAGTTGATTTAGTACTTAAGTTTATTTAATTTGAAGTAGGCCTCTACTTAAGGCCATTATTCAGAACATTAACAGAGAAGTAGTTGATTTAGCAGTGAAGGAGTTTGGTTAAGCATTAAGAAAGGGATAAAGTTCATATCTGATAGTACAGCTTCCACCAAGGACTCTTGCACCTGCTTTGGCTTGTTGCTTTGGGAGTTCATTAATGGCAATGTCAATACAATTCTTGCAATTCTTGTTTGAAAGATCTCTTGTACACTGTGCCATTCCATACAGCTTTTTAAATCTACCCAGATTTAGCTCACCACTTGCATAATATTTCTTATTAGCATAAGCATTGACAGATAACCCACTTAGCAGCTCCTTAACCCTCCTATTAAACATGAATGGATTCTCTACATTCTGGACATTATACAAGTACACCTTGTTTGCTTCGTCTATCAGCCCAAAGAAGTTTTGGTTCGAGTACTTCACCATACAATTATCATACCAAATTATAGCTCCCTTTTTGTTGGGGCAGAGACTAAGTAGCTGTTTACCAGCATCAACCACACATGTTTTACAGTCAGATTTTTTGACATCTCCTCGGCAAAGTGCTAAGCCACTGATATGGTCTCTGCCTGGCCCAGTTGATGAGCCGACTCCAAATCCTGTAGGAGGTGTTTTTGTGGCTAACTGGTTCAGCAACTTATTCAAGTTTCTGGTATAAGGGGAGTAGGTAGTGTAGTTGTCATTGCTAAAGCAGAAATGGTAGAGTGGGTCTGCACCCACAGCTACATTCATCATAACACAAAATATAACTAAGTATATCGGGATTGATTGTTTTGAGGAATACATTTTTGGGAATCAAGTTTAAGGGTTTATGTTGGATTAGGGGTTTGTGTATGTCTTTGCAAATTACCATTCCCTTTATATAGAGAAAGCTTTAGTATTTGGTAACAGTTTTAGTACACTGAATCGACTAGGCTATCAAAATCCAGTACTGAAACAAGCGAAGAGTTCAAAAGCTGTGGTAGTATTTGATAATGGCGAACTCAATTCAGACAGCGGAAAACTTAGACTGGGTAAAGCTAATATAAATATACAAAGATTTAGTAGTAGTAGGTAGTAGCTAAAACCTATATGTAAAGTAAAGATATTGAGAAAGAATGGGATGGATTTTGTAGACTTTTTCATGTTTGTCAAAGTAAAACCTGAAATTATATTAGTTCTTTAAATAGTCCCACTGTTTAACAGATTGAATGGGATCGGAATTGAAAGAATAGCAAAGCATTCACACAAATTCTGCATAAATTAATAGGACTATAAAATGAGAATTATGTAAAAGGCCGGCAATAGAATAGCAGCTACCTACCCTACGCATTATGCCTGCTGAATTGGTTTAATGGTTAATTTGCAAAACCAACCTCGCTTTGCACTTGCCATTTAAAATTTATCAGCTCAAACTTTGAAAATCCTCCTAATTGTTCAAAATTAAATTAAAATTTGTGATGGATTGGAGAGTTAGGCTTCATAGTTTTGGGCTCACAATTATGTTAAAATGAATTAAGCCCAATTAAGGTTAGTTTTGGCATGATCTTAAATTTTTTATTTCCTTTAATTAATCCATGTGGAATTTTCTCTTCAAAATAGACGAACAAAATCTATGCTGAGTTTAGAAAGTTCATGGTCATGGGATTATGAGCAAATGCGCTGCTTAATTGTGGTCAGGGAAAATAGGAAATGAAGATGCTTAATTGGCATTCCTTGATGGGCTGATGTGGGCTCTTTTGAACTTCAAGTTTGGATTAGGCAATTTTTAAACTAGGCCCACCTACTCCCTCATGTTTGAGGATATAAATTCTAAGCTATGTGGCTGCTTTGAAGCCATTGTTAATCAAGGTCCTAATTATCAATAACTTCCACTTTCTTTCATTTTTAGCTTCTTTCTTTGACATTTTTACCCCTAAAAATTTTATAAATTTCAGATTTGCCAATTTCTCACAATTTCTTTTTTCTTTTTGCTTCTATGTAAACATGCTTCATAATGATTCTTATATATTCTTATTCTAAGCAAACTAAGGGTAGCATAATTCTCCCATAATGTGGCCAACATTTTAAATTCAATTATTGCCATTCAAAAAATTTAAAAATAAATGAAAGTTCTGGGTGGTGGCAATATGGTTATTTGGATAAAATGCAAGGGTAGATAAATGAATATGCATCAAAATTTCTCTTATCACTTGGCCTAAAAAATTATAACTTGTCCAACCAAAAAGGAATAAGAAAAGAACTAGGCATACACTGGGTTTCGTTATCCCCAAATAACATCCATCATCGACTGAACTCTGAGCGAGGGAAAGACTCAAACTTTGATATTAAACTAAGAAAATGGCGGTAGAGACAATGAGATTGACGGGTTCTGGTTCATCCTCTCTCTGCAGCTTCAATGGGTCTACAAAAAGAGCTAACTCTTCCTCTGGTCCAACTCGGTTTCTGGGTCTTCCTCCTCGAGCTGCAGTTTCCCCTTCTATCTCTTCTTCGCTTTCCCATTTCTTGGGAAGCGGCCGAATTGGCTTACTATCTTCCAAGGTCTCTAATGCACGCCCACAACATCAGAGAAGGAGAAACTTCTCCGTCTTTGCCATGGCCGCTGAAGGTTTCTCTTTCATTATCTCTTTCAATTTTGTTTATTTGCTGAATTTCTTTGTATTTAATGTTATTTGGTTTAGCCTTTTGTTTAGGTTGTTGTAATTGGGCTAACTCTTGAGTTTTTGAAGGACTCGTCTGAAGCACTCTTATCTAATGCTGTGTTTAATCCCACTTATATTGCTTATTTTTCATTTCTTCATGTTTCGAAACCGTGTATTTGATTTGATTTCTTTGTTTGTTTGCTTATATTTTTGTGGACGTTTTGTAACACAGATGTCATTTTAAAGTTCAGAATTTCTTTTTTTTTTTCTTTTTTAGCTGATGTAGTTGAGCAATCAAAGGAATGCTAATATGTTATTACTCTGCTTACTATACAATTTTGTGTTGTGTGGTACAATGTGTGCCTATAATTCTTAATACACTTTAGATTTCCCCTGCTCCAGGCTCTGTTTTACTTGATGTTCTTCAAACAAAATCAGTCAGGTCATAAGAAAATATTTATATGTTAGAAGTTTTTTAGTTGCCCTGCTTGAAAGTGTTTATTCATGGCAGCTCACTATAAAATTCCTAGACTTCCTGGCAAGAGCCAGTTTTATGTTCTTTGAGCTCCATCAAATGAAAAGTTTATATCTCAATTATTGACCTTTTCTGTGTTTTACGCTATAGGTTTTTGTACCATTTCCCATGCCTTATTTCCATGATTTTTTTTTCTCTCTTTTGCCAGAGGGGAAGCGTGCAGTGCCATTGGAAGATTACCGCAACATCGGAATTATGGCTCACATAGATGCAGGAAAGACTACTACCACTGAACGGATTTTGTATTACACAGGAAGAAATTACAAAATTGGTGAAGTACATGAAGGAACAGCTACAATGGACTGGATGGAGCAAGAACAAGAAAGAGGGATCACGATTACTTCTGCTGCTACCACTACATTTTGGAATAAACACCGGATTAACATAATCGATACTCCTGGCCATGTCGACTTCACTCTTGAAGTGGAGCGAGCGCTCAGGGTTTTGGATGGTGCTATCTGTCTGTTCGACAGTGTTGCTGGAGTGGAACCACAGTCTGAGACTGTGTGGAGGCAAGCTGATAAATATGGAGTGCCGAGAATTTGCTTTGTCAATAAGATGGACCGCCTTGGAGCCAACTTTTTCCGGACTAGAGACATGATAATAACAAACTTGGGTGCTAAACCACTTGTTATTCAACTTCCAATTGGTTCAGAAGATAATTTTAAAGGAGTCATTGATCTGGTAGAGATGAAAGCTATACTCTGGTCAGGAGAAGAATTGGGTGCAAAGTTCGTATACGATGATATTCCAGCTGATCTTCAAGATTTGGCTGAAGAATATCGGGCACAATTGGTAGAGACTATAGTTGAATTGGATGATGAAGCTATGGAGAAGTATCTAGAAGGAGTTGAACCTGATGAAGAAACCATGAAGAGATTAATTAGGAAGGGCACTATTTCCAGCAGTTTTGTGCCGGTCTTGTGTGGTTCCGCTTTTAAAAATAAGGGGGTTCAACCATTGCTTGATGCAGTTGTTGATTATTTGCCTTCCCCACTTGATTTGCCAGCAATGAAGAGCACTGATCCTGAGAACCCAGGAGTGACAATTGAAAGGACAGCAAGTGACAGTGAACCATTTTCTGGTCTAGCCTTCAAGATCATGAGCGATCCATTTGTGGGATCCCTTACTTTCGTGAGGGTTTATTCGGGGAAGTTAGCTGCAGGATCTTATGTTCTTAATGCAAACAAAGGAAAGAAGGAGAGAATTGGAAGACTTCTGGAAATGCATGCCAATAGTAGGGAGGATGTTAAGGTAGCTTTAGCTGGTGATATTGTTGCTCTTGCAGGTCTAAAAGACACCATAACTGGTGAAACACTCTGCGACCCTGATAATCCTGTTGTGCTTGAACGCATGGACTTCCCCGATCCTGTGATCAAAGTTGCAATTGAACCTAAGACTAAAGCTGATGTTGATAAGATGGCTAATGGTTTAATCAAACTTGCTCAGGAGGACCCTTCTTTCCATTTCTCACGGGATGAAGAAACCAACCAGACTGTCATTGAAGGAATGGGGGAATTGCATCTTGAAATTATCGTAGATCGCCTCAAAAGAGAATTCAAGGTTTGCATCTGCTCATCATTTGTATCTGCTCATCATGCACCTGTTTTTAATGTTCAAGAAAGAATTTAAACAGTTGTGCACAAAACATTAAATGCTCAAGAAAGAATGTTAAATGTTTTAACTAGTACGGTGTTGAAACTTGCATTTTTTATTGGGAACAGTTTGAGATATAAATTTTCTGCACGCACATTTCATATTATATCAATTTGAGTTAGAACTCAGTTTAATTGATGCTCTTGTTGAGGTGTGAAGGCAAAAGAGTGAATGAAGGATTGCCTTCCTCATAATAATGCTTGTAAATGTTTTGACTTGAATCAAAATAACATAGGGTGTTTTGCTTGAACAGGTGGAAGCTAATGTTGGTGCACCTCAAGTGAACTACCGTGAAAGTATTTCCAAGGTTTCAGAAGTGAAGTATGTGCATAAAAAACAGTCAGGTGGGCAAGGGCAGTTCGCCGATATAACAGTACGGTTTGAGCCCATGGAGGCAGGCAGTGGATACGAGTTCAAAAGTGAAATCAAGGGAGGTTCAGTACCAAAAGAATATATTCCTGGTGTGATGAAAGGATTAGAAGAGTGCATGAATAACGGAGTGCTGGCAGGATTTCCAGTTGTTGATGTTCGTGCTGTGTTGGTAGATGGTTCCTACCATGATGTGGATTCAAGTGTCTTGGCATTTCAGCTTGCAGCCAGGGGAGCTTTCCGTGATGGCATGAAGAAAGCTGGGCCAAAAATGCTAGAACCTGTAATGAAAGTTGAAGTTGTGACACCTGAAGAACATTTAGGAGATGTAATTGGCGATCTCAACTCAAGAAGAGGTCAGATTAACAGCTTTGGTGACAAACCAGGTGGCCTGAAGGTATAACTATTCAAGGCTTAAGATGCTTAATTTATAGTTATTAAGACGAGCCATTCTTAGCTTTTTGCACAATAATTGAATATGTTAATGAGATGGTTTGGGACTTATGCAGGTGGTTGATGCTCTGGTTCCGCTGGCGGAGATGTTCCAATATGTGAGTACGCTTAGGGGAATGACGAAAGGGCGTGCGTCATACACTATGCAATTAGGCAAGTTTGATGTTGTCCCTCAGCACATTCAAAACCAACTTTCAGCAAAAGAGCAGGAAGTTGCTGCTTGATCTATTGAAAAGAGGCATTATAGCTGTTTTTTTTGTCAAAATTGATACTGATGGTTCAAGGAACCAGTTTTGTTCTGATTTGCACTCGCTTCATATATATATATTAATATATATGTAAAAAGTTTGATGAAGTTGGAGAAAAAGATATGTCCATTTGGACACCCAGAGATACTTAAGGTACCATTTCGATGAGTGTCAATATATATATCCCTCTGTTCGTTAGAACGAGAGCTGACCGGCAAAGAAAAGATCTTGTTATCTACTCAGCCCCATTGCTTAAACTTTTCATTAGTTTTTTTTTTTTTTTAATATATATATATATATATATTAAATACATGAAATTGAATAATTTTACTTAAAATAAAGTAATTTTGATTCTAAATTTATTGGAGTGAACAGTTTTTGCATGAAGTGATGATGGCTTAACAATTTATTAGAGTAATTTTTTTTTTAGGAAATTTAGTGATATAAAATGACAAAAAAATAATATTCCAATTTTTTTTTTTTTTAAAAAACCTCAATTTAAGATAGAGTACTTGCCTGGCTGGTTAAAGATCCCATAAAAGTCAAATGTTATGCAAAGGCTCAGCTAGGCCCAAGTCCATCAAAAGCCTAATTATGATTGGACTGGTCTTAGCACAATAATGTGAAGAGCAACTAGTACGAATAGGAATAGCCTTTACCACTGAGCTATGTTAAACCAAACTCAATTAATTCCACTGCAGCTGTTCTTGATGTGCAACAATAACGCTTTTTTCTGGACTACTTGCTTCACACTGCATTGATTTCAATTAGAACAGCCACGGCTTCTAACTATAGGTCACTTCAGGCCTTTCTTACTTGGAAGTTTTTGAGGACCCCAAAATAAATGTAAATATAGAACGTGTAATACTAATAATCATTACTTTGTTTTTGCCTTCAGTTAATCATTTCATTTCTTAACTTATTTGCGTCGTAGCTCCTCCTATGCAAAAATTCTCTTTTTAAAAAAGAATTATATTTACTTACTGCTTAAAGAGCCTTCACAAGTAAATTCAGCCCACACGGCCCTCCACTGCGTTGCACCTAAATATCGTATAGCGTCCGATCAAACCAGAATTTCAATACGATATACTACTACTCGCACGGATACTATCATCACGTTCGAATTTCAACACAAGATACTACTTATCCACGCTCAAATGAAGTGTTGGATGTGGGTTTCCTCCACGTGGTGGAGCCCACATATGTTTGAAAAAAAAAAGGGTTGAAGTTGAAAAGTCAAATGAAAGGAAAATTCAACAATTGCGGCAACAATTTTCTTTCAAAAATTGCAACTGCGGCTGAAAATTTTTCAACAAGTGGTAGGTGGTTTACGCGTAACAAATGCGTAAAATACGCGTTTATATTTCCTATAAATAGGCCTTCTCAGTTTAGTTCAATTCATCCTTCAGTTTTGTAAATAGAGAGAGAGAGAAGTATTTTATAAAAATATTTGGGATATTTTTCTAAAAGGGGAGTGACAAAATAGTGAGTTTGGAAAATACTTGTGTGCCACTATTTTGGGTTTATCTCAAAATTATTGTGTTGCATTTCTCTCTTGTACCCATTAATTTCATTAGTGAAAAAAATATTTTCGGAATTTGTCCCGTGGACGTAACCCAAACGTTTTGGGTGAACCACGTTAAATTGCTGGTGTCAATATTCTACTCTGCTAATTTATTTTTATTTATCCGCTATGCCCAACAACTGGTATCAGAGCCAAGGTTATTTCTTAGTATGCTCTGTGGTTGCAACATAGACTGATCTTCCACATCAGAAATTTTTTTTTCCTTGGGTACTGTTTACGTATACGGCACTGTTCATACATACGGTACTATCACGTATACGGTTACTATTCACGTATATGGATACTATTCACCGTCATAATTTTTTTTATCAAAGAAATTTATCGAATTCCGATCTAAATGGAGGCAAAAAATAGCAGAATGATCTACTTAAATGGCTCAAACTATCACATCTGGAGTAAAAAGATGAAAGATTTTCTAGTTGTGACGAATATGCATTTGCCGGTGTTTGCCACAGCTAAACCCGAAAGTAAAACCGATGAGGAGTGAAAGTTTAACCACGAGCAGGTGTGCAGTTTTATCCGACAATTTGTCGAAGATAATGTGTTCAATCATATCTGTAATGAGACAGATGCCAGAACACTGTGGAGTAAGCTGGAGATGTTGTATTCTTCAAAAACGGGAAATAATAAATTATTTTACTTGACCAAGTTGGTGCAAGTAAGATATAGAGAAGGGACTTCCTTGCCAGACCACTTAAATGAAATGAAAGGGATCCAGGATCAGCTAAACAGAATGGGAGTAAAGCTGGATGATGAAGTATTTGCTTTATTGGTATTAGCCTCTCTGCCACAGTCTTGGGAGACTTTAAAATCTCCATCACCAACACTGCACCCAATGGTGTGGTAAACATGGAGATTGTAAAGAGTAGTATCCTGAATGAAGAAATGAGAAGGAGATCACAAGCCTCATCTTCTTCATCACAATCAGATGTTCTAGTTGCAGAATCTAGAGGAAGGAGACAATCTAGGGAATAAAACTCTAGAGGAAAGTCAAACAAATATGCCAATGTTGAATGCCATCACTGTAAAAAGAAGGGTCATATTAAAAAGTTCTGTAGAAAGTTCAAAAAGGAACAAGAGAACCGAAGCAGAGCTGTGAATAGACATGACAGCAGTGATGACGAGCAGACTAATATCATAGATGAATTCAATATCATTTATGATGAAGATGTTATTAATCTTGTATCTCAGGAGTCCAGTTGCGTACTTGATAGTGGTGCTACCATTCATGCTACATTCCGTAGAGAATTCTTCTCATCATACACACCTGGAGATTTTAGTGTTGTTAAGATGGGAAATGAAGGCCTGTCAAAGATTGTTGGCAGAGAAGATGTTTGCTTGGAAACAGAGAATGGTACCAGATTAATTCTGAAGGATGTCAGGCATATTCCAGACATATGCCTGAATTTGATCTCTGTACGCAAACTTGGAAATGAGGGATATTGCAGTTCCTTCATTTATGACAAATGGAAGCTTACAAAAGGGCAGTTCCTTCATTTATGACAAATGGAAGCTTACAAAAGGATCATTAGTAGTGGCTAGAGGTGAAAATCATACAACTCTGTATATAATGGAAGCAAAACTCTCCACCGACACAGTAGCTGCCATGCAGAAAGACAGTACGATTGAACGGTGGCATCGAAAACTTGGCCACATGGGAGAAAAAGCAATAAAAAGCCTCACCAAGAAGAAAGTATTGCCCGGTATGGATGAAGTACTGCTGATTGTCTATTTGGAAAGCAAAATAGAGTTACTTTTAAAGGTTTCTCTCCTTTCAGAATGGAGAATGTGTTAGATCTGATTCACTCAGATTTATGTGGACCAATGCCAAAGTCACTTGGTGGTGCTCAGTATTTTGTGACTTTCATTGATGATCATTCGAGGAAGATGTGGGTATATCTTCTGAAGACAAAAGATCAGGTGCTAGATGTCTTCAAAGAATTTTATGCTTTAGTTGAGAGACAGACTGAAAAGAAGTTAAAATGCATCCGGACAGATAATGGTGGAGAATACACTGGACCATTTCATGTTTATTGCAAAGAGCATGGTATTCGGCATCAGATGACACCTCCAAAGACACCGCAGTTGAATGGCTTAGCAGAGAGGATGAACAGAACTTTGATGGAGAGAGTCAGATGTATACTCTCACATGCGAAGTTGCCAAAGAAAATTTAGGGTGAAGCTATACTCACAGTTGCACATGTGTTGAATCGTTCACCTTGTACTCCTCTCAAGATGGATGTTCCAAAAAGAGTATGGTCAGAAAAAGATATTTCCTATGATCATCTGCGGGTGTTTGGCTGTAAAGCATTTGTTCATGTCCCCAAGGATGAGAGGTCCAAACTTGATGCCAAGACAAGACAGTGTATTTTTATTGGCTATGGTCAAGATCAATTTGGCTATAGATTTTATGATCCTATTGAAAAGAAACTTGTCCGGAGTCGTGATGCTGTATTTGTTGAAGATGAGACCATTGAAGACATTGACAAAATGAAGAAAGATGTTCCTGATTCCAATGGCGACTTATCAGATTTAAAATTAATTCCTCCAACACCGGTGCTAAGAGAAGTTGGAGATGAAGACCAGGTTTATCCACCTGACGATGATGATGCTCCTATAGAAATTGGTTCTGATGATGATGATGATGATCAAGATGATTTTCCAGCACCAACACCTATGGCTTCTCCGGTTCCAAGAGGAACACTACCCCCACAAAGGAGAAGTGAAAGAACAAAATGGCCACCTTCTATATATCCTCGTGACCAGTATGTGACTATTACTGAAGGGGGAGAACCTGAGAGTTATCAAGAAGCCATAAATGATGAATCCAAGCAGAAATTGATTGAGGCCATGCAAGATGAGATGAAGTCCTTGCATGAGAACAAAACTTTTGAATTGGTGAAGTTACCCAAAGGCAGAAGGGTCTTAAAAAATAGATGGGTGTTCAGGATTAAGCATGAAAAACACAGTTCCAGTCCACGTTACAAAGTCAGACTGGTTGTCAAGGGATTCAGTCAAAGAAAAGGAGTTGACTTTGATGAAATTTTCTCGCCAATTGTGAAAATGACATCTATTCGAATTTTGCTGGGGTTAGCAGCAAGTCTTGACCTGGAGGTTGAACAAATGAATGTCAAAACTGCCTTCCTACATGGTGATTTGGAAGAAGAAATATACATGGAGCAGCCAGAGGGGTTCAAAGAAAGAGAAAAAGAGAATTATGTTTGCAAATTGAAGAAAAGCCTCTACCTCTACGGCTTAAAGCAGGCACCGAGACAGTGGTATAAGAAATTTGAGTCTGTTATGGGGGAGCAAGGCTACAAAAAGACTAATTCAGACCATTGTGTTTTTGTGCAAAAATTCTCTGATGATGATTTCATTATCCTTTTGCTCTATATGGATGATATGTTGATTGCTGGCCAGAATGTTTTCAGAATTAACAATTTGAAAAAGCAGTTGAGTAAGTTTTTTGCTATGAAAGACTTGGGGCCAGCAAAACAGATTCTTGGCATGAATATTATCAGAAACAGAGGCGTCAAGAAATTGTGGTTGTCACAAGAGAGGTACATTGAGAAAGTACTTCAGAGATTTAATATGGACAAGGCTAAAGCAGTTAGTTGTCCTCTTGCTACTCACTTTAAGCTGAGTTCTGAACAAAACCCTTCTACAGACAAAGAGAAGGAAGAGATAGATAAAGTTCCATATGCTTCAGCAGTTGGAAGTTTAATGTATGCTATGGTGTGCACACGGCTAGATATCGCTCACGAAGTTGGAGTTGTGAGTAGATTTCTTTCAAATCCAAGAAAGGAACATTGGGCTGCAGTAAAATGGATTTTCAGGTATCTTCGAGTAACTTTCAAAATATGTCTATGTTTTGGAAATGACAAACCTGTGTTAGCTGGATACACAGATGCAGATATGGCTGGCGATTTGAATTCCAGAAAATCCACTTCTGGTTACCTGTTTACTTTTGCGGGGGGGGGGGGGGGGGGGGGGGGGGGGGGCTGTGTCATGGCAGTCAAAGTTACAGAAATGTGTTACACTTTCTACGACTGAAGCGGAGTTTATAGCAGCAACGGAAGCTTGTAAAAAGTTGCTATGGATGAAGAAGTTATTGAAAGAACTTGGTTTGCAGCAATACAAATATCAGCTATTCTGTGATAGTCAGAGTGCTATTCATCTTGGTAAGAATGCCTCATTCCATTCGAGATCAAAACATATTGATGTGAGATATCATTGGATAAGGGATGTGATGCAGAAGAAGCTACTACAGCTTGAGAAGATCCATACAGAAAAAAATGGGTCAGATATGTTAACAAAAATTCTATCAAGAATGAATTTTGAGTATTGTCGGCTGGTTACAGGACTAGCGGAGCCCCCCACCATGTAGTCGGAAGGGGGAGAATTGTTGGATGTGGGTTTCTTCCACATGGTGGAGCTCACATATGTTTGAAAAAAAAAAAGGTTGAAGTTGAAAAGTCAAATGAAAGGAAAATTCAACAATTGCAGCAACAATTTTCTTTCAAAGATTGCAACTGCGGTTGAAAATTTTTCAATAAGTGGTAGGTGGTTTACTCGTAACAAATGCGTAAAATACGCGCTTATATTTCTTATAAATAGGCATTCTCAGTTTAGTTCAATTCATCCTTCAGTTTTGTAAATAGAGAGAGAGAAGTATTTTAGAAAAATATTTGAGATATTTTTCTAAAAGGAGAGTGACAAAATAGTGAGTTTGAAAAATATTTGTGTGTCATTCTTTTGAATTTATCTCAAAATTATTGTGTTATCTTTTTTTTTTGTACCCATTAATTTCATCAGTGAAAGAAATATTTTCGAAATTTGTCCCGTGAATATAACCCAAACGTTTTACGTGAACCACGTTAAATTGCTGGTATCAATATTCTACTCTGCTAATGTAGATATTAATATTTTACCTGCTAATTTATTTTTATTTATCCGCTATACCCAACACGAAATTCATGAAAAAAAAGCTGAAAATGCCATAAGGCAGCACCAAGCAAAAATCTTTGATAGTGCAAGTCGGGTAAATGTGCGATAACCAAAATACATATCTAAAGGTGAATATAGGAAAACAAACATCACAAAATTTTCCAACTTCATTTGCTGTTTAATTTCCATCAAATCCACACTTGAGATTACAACTCATTGATTTAAAAAAAGCAGCTTCATATAATGGAATTGATTCTTTTCCTTTTCAAGTCTATCTAATCTGAACTATTCCTGCATTGACAAGCTTCTGAATCTTATTCATCACCATGGCAGTCAAAGTTACAGAAATGTGTTACACTTTCTACGACTGAAGCGGAGTTTATAGCAGCAACGGAAGCTTGTAAAAAGTTGCTATGGATGAAGAAGTTATTGAAAGAACTTGGTTTGCAGCAATACAAATATCAGCTATTCTGTGATAGTCAGAGTGCTATTCATCTTGGTAAGAATGCCTCATTCCATTCGAGATCAAAACATATTGATGTGAGATATCATTGGATAAGGGATGTGATGCAGAAGAAGCTACTACAGCTTGAGAAGATCCATACAGAAAAAAATGGGTCAGATATGTTAACAAAAATTCTATCAAGAATGAATTTTGAGTATTGTCGGCTGGTTACAGGACTAGCGGAGCCCCCCACCATGTAGTCGGAAGGGGGAGAATTGTTGGATGTGGGTTTCTTCCACATGGTGGAGCTCACATATGTTTGAAAAAAAAAAAGGTTGAAGTTGAAAAGTCAAATGAAAGGAAAATTCAACAATTGCAGCAACAATTTTCTTTCAAAGATTGCAACTGCGGTTGAAAATTTTTCAATAAGTGGTAGGTGGTTTACTCGTAACAAATGCGTAAAATACGCGCTTATATTTCTTATAAATAGGCATTCTCAGTTTAGTTCAATTCATCCTTCAGTTTTGTAAATAGAGAGAGAGAAATATTTTAGAAAAATATTTGAGATATTTTTCTAAAAGGAGAGTGACAAAATAGTGAGTTTGAAAAATATTTGTGTGTCATTCTTTTGAATTTATCTCAAAATTATTGTGTTATCTTTTTTTTTTGTACCCATTAATTTCATCAGTGAAAGAAATATTTTCGAAATTTGTCCCGTGAATATAACCCAAACGTTTTACGTGAACCACGTTAAATTGCTGGTATCAATATTCTACTCTGCTAATGTAGATATTAATATTTTACCTGCTAATTTATTTTTATTTATCCGCTATACCCAACACGAAATTCATGAAAAAAAAGCTGAAAATGCCATAAGGCAGCACCAAGCAAAAATCTTTGATAGTGCAAGTCGGGTAAATGTGCGATAACCAAAATACATATCTAAAGGTGAATATAGGAAAACAAACATCACAAAATTTTCCAACTTCATTTGCTGTTTAATTTCCATCAAATCCACACTTGAGATTACAACTCATTGATTTAAAAAAAGCAGCTTCATATAATGGAATTGATTCTTTTCCTTTTCAAGTCTATCTAATCTGAACTATTCCTGCATTGACAAGCTTCTGAATCTTATTCATCACCATGGGATTTTTCATGTGATCCTGAGCAGCCTTGGGGTTTTCTTGGAAGTCAACCAACACCTGCCAGATACAACCACATCAACATTAGCATGCAGAAAAGCAACTACTATCGCACAATTTAAGCACTATTATATTGACTGAGAAATTTGATAATCATATGGAAGTTTGAGTTCTAACCTGTCTCATGACAGGATCGGAGAGAATATTTTGGATTTCTGGATCCTGCATTGCCTTAGCCTGCAATATGGTACGTTAGATCATATTCCATTCCCTGTTACAGTAAACATGGTGAACAGCTCCATAATATCCATAAACAAAAGTCAAATTCCAACCTGTCTCTCTTTAAGTTCCTCAGGGCTTAGGTCGCCACGGCTTGCCTTGTTAACTTGTTCAACACATCTGCAGAATAATCAAGAGCATAATTCTTAACATCATTTGTAACCATACACGAGCATGCATAAAATCAAACCAAACATAATTGCAAGTATGACAACATACCTTCTCACACCATCAAGCAATTCCTGGTTCTGAGGGTCATGTTTAAGCCCTTCCTGGTACGTTTCCAAAGCCTTGTCGTACTCTTTCATGAAAAACTGAACAGCACCTTTTCTTGTGTAACCCTTTGAGAAAGTAGGATCGAGCTCAATACACTTCTCTGCATCCTTCAAACCCTCAGGCATTGCCCCCAGTTTCGTATAACATGCCGCTCTATTACTGTATGCCTGAAAATAAAAGGCAGCAAGAACTTGAATTTAATATAAGAGACTCGCAGTGCAGACTTTTAAACAAACTCAGGATTTTACCCTCGGATCTTTCGGATTCCTTCTCAAAGATTCTGTGTAATGCCTCACAGCCTCTGGATACTTTTGCTGCTTGAAGTACTCATTGCCTGCAGAAAATCGGTGGCACCACACAGTTAAGTACCCTGGCAAATATGGATGAAATGCAAATAGATATTTAAAAATATTCAAATGAAAACTTTACAGGCAACCAACCTTTCTCTCGCTCCTCCTCAGCCAACTTTGGATCAAAGTACTCTTCTTGCTCAAGTTCTTTTTTTGCTCTCTCTGCATCATTAAGTTTCTTCAATGTATCTGGGTTCCGGTGCTCAGTAAGAGCTTTATGGAATGTCTCAATAGCAGGCTCATAATCCTTCGAGCATTTTGCCATTTTTACCAAGGCATTTCCCTTCCTTGTCAAAGCTCTAGCTATCATCTTGAAGTCTGATCTAAGTTCTCTTCCCCTTTCCACAGCCTTGTCACAATCTTTTATGCATTCCTCATACTTGAATAACAGTAATTGGATCAGAACAGGTATAACAGGTTGATGAAATCAACACAAAACATGCACAACTATAATGGGAAAAAAAAATGAGGATAGTAGACAACGTCACTATTTTATTTCTTTTGTTAGTTTGCAAAGGCGCAAATTTGAATCAATTTTTAGATTTTATTGATAACATTATGACTTTTTTTTTGTTCTGGTTTCATTTGCAAAAAAGCAAGACTAACGCGGCCAAAACCATTTTTCCCCCATCAAAATACCCAACCTTTTGATCAATTACTCAAGCACCATAGCAGGACAAGACAACTGTAAACTTTGACGCTCTAAATCAGAAGCATGATGTGTTAAAACTCGTCAAAATTGTTTTAACAAGGTACCTCACTATATGCAGTTGTTGCCATGATAAAACACAGCCGCGTACATTCTACTATCTAAAGGCTTCAAAAGGTTACGTTGGTCCTCACCATCGCGGAAAAAAGAAAAAGGCTTATCTGATAAAAATAATCAATATTTGCGGGACCAACAAAGACATCCAATTTCCATGGGATCTATTAAGTCACTAACAGTATCAAACCATATAACAGATTGGTACACTATTAGTCGGTTCACATATTCAAAGCAGATAAGGCACAAGGGATTTACTCAACCAATACACTAGTCTTAAAAAGGAAATAAGAGAAATGCAGTCGACTTCCAACATCTATGATGCCATTTACCTAACCTTTAATTAAAGCAAATATAAACGAAAAACAAACTAAACAAAAAAAAGGCATAAACTTTACCTGGCCCATCTCCAGATAGACAGCAGCTCGGTTTGTCAAGTATGAAATATCCTCATCGTCAAGCTCCATTGCTTTAGTGTAATGAGCAATTGCAGTATCGAAATCTTTCTTCTTATAAGCAGTATTTCCCAGGTCCTTCTCTTTAACTGCTTGAGCTTTTCTCTCCTTTGCTGCTTTCTCCTCCTCGGAAATTTCCATTGGCTCCGGCTCAGGCTCAGGCTCAGGTACCTTCTCCTCCTTTGCGGGCTCTGCCCTTCTCTCCTGCCGAGGAGGAGGTGATGACTCCTCTGGTACCTCCATATCATCTCCAGCATTGGGTGCCCTAAATTTCACATTCAACAAAACCCCCAATGCTTGCATCACTCTTTGATCTTTCAAATATAGATTCAAATTGCTAGGGTTTTTCTGGATCTCCTGCATCATTTTCACAAAATCCGGTTGCTGCAAATACATCCTGGTGGTCGGATCAGCGGTCAATTTTGCCCACATCTCTGGACCAGAGAAAGCATCCCCAAAAGGACTCGGAGGCGGCGCGGCTCGTGACCTCGAAGCAGCCTGAGCATCAGCCAAGCCGGACTTTAAAGCTTCATTGTTAGGATCAATTTCAAGACCTCTTTTGTAAGCCGATATAGCTTCCTGAAATTGGCTCAGGCCGACGTAAGCCGCTCCGAGCCGAGAGTATCCTTTAGACCAGTCAGGCTTAAGCTCGACGGTCTTTTTAGCATCAGCAAGCGCTTCGGCGTAGCTATGAAAGGAGGCGTAAGCCGCGGATCTGTTAGAGTAGAGAACATGGTTTGAAGGGGCAAGAGATATTGCTTCAGTGAAGTGTTTGACGGCGCCGGAAAAATCGCCGGCGGAGAAGGCGGCGTTGCCTTTGGCTTTGGCCTCTTCAGCCATGGCTTATAAATTAGAATGGGAAGAAGAAGGGAAAATTGAGAAATGATTAGAGAGGTAAAATTATAATCAATAGAAAGAGAGTCGAGGTTTAAGAGAAAAGAAAGGGTATTATAGAGAAACAAAGTAGAGGACGAGAGAGTTCGAGTGATTCCAGAAGAAGCTGTTCTGGAATGTTCTGCGAGCATACGAGGGGTTGGCTTCGCTCGTGCCGCGCGTCGGATGGAATTCGGGGTGTTTGGTTGCAAGATTAAGTATGTCTAACACTAACAGTTCAAGCCGCCTTTATATGTTTTTATTTTGAGAAGTCTATTCCGATCCGGATATGAAATTTGAAAAAAAAAAAAATAGATGATTAAAATAAAAATTTAAAAGTTAAAGGTTTTATGGAAATTAAAAATAAACAATAATTAATATATATATATATATATATATATATATATTATTTAAACATGTTTCAAATGATGATTTTTATAATAGAATATTTAAAATATTAATGTTCATAAAAGAAAATGTAAATACAATAAAATTTAAATTATGATTTTACAATTATTAATAATAAATTGTTTTACTATTTTTTTTAAGAATTTTAATAATTTGTTTATCATATATAAAACATGCACAAATGCACATCAAATTTTTAATTATATCTTATTATATTCATTATATTTAAATATTTATTTATTATATCTAAATATGAGATAAGGCCTAATTATAAATAGAGTTATCATCATGACGATTTTTTTTTAAAAAAAAAATTAGAGTCAATTTGAATTTAAATGAGAATAATATTAGAGTTTTAATAGGCTAAATATGCTAAATAAATTCAAAACGGCCAAGTGTAACAATTTTTAGGATTAATTACAAATTTGAATCTAAATTATAGCATGATTTTCAATATTTTTATCATCGTTTGAAAGTTTATAATCGAGAACTCAAAATAAGAAGCAAAAACGAATCACGGGAAAATCTAATAGCCAGAAATATAAAAATTCATTATGACCCAAACCCTAAACAAACAAAGAAGCAAAAACGAAAATTAAGGAAAAAAAAGATTGAATCAATGAAAATTACAAAAAAAGAACAGAAAAAAAGAAAATTGAAAAAAAAAAGTGCCTTTAAATGCGATTGAAGAAGAATAAGAGAGATTCGAGAAAAAAGAGCAAATCGGCATTGAATGAAATTGTGGCGTCTTGAAATAGAAGAAGAGGAAAACAAAGGAAGAAGAAGAAGGGCTTCTTAAAGAAGAAGATGACTGAGTTGACATCCTAACAGGCAAAAGTGAAATTCGTGCTTAAACTGAATCAACAAATTCGTTAGAATTTAATGAATTTGTTAATGAAATTTCTTGATTTAAAGTGGACTGAAAGATGAGAATTGACATTACAAAATTCTAAAAACTAGTAAAAACATTAAAAAATATCCTATAATTTAGGTATAAATTTATAAATAATTTTAATTTTTAATATATAAACAGTTGAAAGTTTAGTTATTTTGTAATTGATTAAAATTCGAATTATAAAAAAAAATTAATAAATAGTAAATTTAAATGAATATATAATTAAAATAATAAATTTAAGTATATTATTGATTTGATATATAATTTAACGCCTCAATTAACAGACTTTTATCAACTCCATCTCAAATTTAAACATTTTCTAATTTAACACCTGAATTTGTTAAAATATCTTCCTCGCTTGCTAATGGAGTTATTGCAATGAAGATGTTCCCATGTTCATCAGGTGCAAGGCTTCTCTTCAGAAAAATAAAATAAAAATTATAAACAATGCTTAATATGCAATTATGCATATTGGCCCATGTATTTACCTATTTTTTCATTTAGCCCTGCCACCGCCACTCCATTTTTTGTCTCCGACTACTAGTAGCCGCACCGTCTCTTTTCTTAAGCTCTTTTATTCCGTTTTCGTTTCTCTGCCAAATTGTCAAACCGTCATTGCTGTCGAAGAGATTCACGTAATAATTCCAGTCACATGCCCCCGCGACCTTAAAGGTAGAGCTCATCACTTCGAATTTGCCTATCCATTGCTATTTGCTATTTTTCTCTAAAAGAACTTAGATATTTATTTCTTGATGAACTTGCTTAGATTTGTGAGATTCTGTTTTTGTCAATGGTTTTCGTTTGTCTCTATCGAATTCTTAGTGCGAAACAATGCCAACGAAATTGCTTGCAAATTGAAAGCTCGCTTGTGGTTTTTTTTTTGCATCTAAATTTTGGAAGCTCTAGTTTGAGGAAAAGCTGCAATGTTCATTCTAAATGCGTGTGCTACTTTCAAATGATCTTATCTAGTTCACTCTTCAGGTGCTTCACTAGTGGGACTGACCAACCTAGAATTAACATACCATGCAGTGTGGCTTTAAGTAGTCTCAGGAAGTGAAGGGAAATATTTATCAACCATAAATTTATTGTTACCAATCCATGGGCATTAATTGTAGAGATGATTGTCTACTGAGATTTGTAATCCTAGTGAACTCGAAATTCTATGCTTAATTTCTTGTTTCATGGATGATTGTGGAGAGTCAGATGTTGAGGGGAAGGAAAGGGGTGCTACGCTTTTGCTATGAATTGAATTGTAACTGACATTGTTTCAGGAAGTTAGATAACGCTTGAAACATGTGTTCATCCTCAGAAAGAAGTAGGGGCAGGGAAAGGAAACAGGACGGGCCGAACAAAAATCCAATGCTCTTATCTTGGGCATGATCCATGTGGGAATTTAGAGCATTATGGAACTTTGTGAATTCTATGTAATCAATGGTTCTGCTTTGTAATCTTAATGCTCACTGAGTACTAGTGTAATGACCTGTTATTTGATGATATGCAACATGCTACTGACATGGCTGCCCCTTTGAGATTTTAATTATCCATGCCAGTATCCTTGATCACATGCTCAAATGCTTTTGTCATACCATCGCTTTTTGGAGTAGAAAGAAGAAAGCAGTGGGGTAGGGGAGTTGGAAAACTGTCCTAACAGGACTATAAATGAATAAATTCCTGCATATATAGTGGCATCTTCTTACCTCTGTCTCTACATGCCTCATGTTAACATAAAGTGATACTTATTTCTTACTCTCTTTGGTCATCAATAAGACTTGCCTTTCATACTTTTGTTGGATTTGTAGGAGGAACCACACTGAGATTTGATGAAAGGTACATCTGGTAACTTGCGCACAGCTTTCTCCTACTGTGTACAGCAAGTTCGAAATTATGATTATCATCACTATCTCTGCCTTCTTGTACTTCCCCCTAACATGCGAAAGGCTGCATTTGCCCTCCGTGCCTTCAATGTTGAAACTGCCAGAGCCATGGATGTCGCTTCAGATCCTAGGATTGGTCTCATGCGCCTTCTCTGGTGGCAAGAAACTATTGATAAAATATATGATAACAAGTTAATTGAGCACCCGATTGCACAAGCTCTTTCATCAGTGATATCTGAGAATAGAATAACTAAGGGATGGTTGAAGCGCTCCGTTGAAGCCCGCATCAAAGATGCTAGGAGAGGGGTTACTGACATCCCTGAAACTTTAGAAGAGTTGGAAAAATATGCTGAGGACACTGCATCAACCATTCTATATATGACACTTCAAGCTGGTGGTATCAGGTCCACTGCAGCTGATCATGCAGCATCTCATGTTGGCAAGGCGAGTGGCCTTCTATTGCTACTCAAGTCTCTTCCATATCATGCTAGCCGCAGCCGTCACTTTTCTTATATACCGATTGAAGTGGCAGCTAAACATGGGCTATTAGTTAAGGAGGGAGGCCGATCAGAAATCCGTTTTGATTCACGAGAAGGTTTATGTGATGCTGTCTTTGAAATGGCATTGGTAGCTAATGTCCATTTGCAGAAGGCTCGTGCATTAGCTGGAACGATACCGGCTGAAGCTCAACCTGTGCTTCTGCCTGCTATTCCAGCACAGGTTCTCTTGGACACTTTGAGCCGGGTGCAGTTTGATGTTTTTGATTGGAGGTTAGAACGAGGAATTCTTGGCATTCCTCCTTTGTTGTACCAATTGAAGTTGAAGTGGTCTTCTTGGAGGGGGAAGTATTGATAATTCAGGTGTAGAATTTATTGACCAAAGAAATGCAGAGCTTATTTCTTGTTGCAAACTTTGAGTATAACATCTGTCATTGACATAAATTGATGCCAAAGAAGTCACTCGGATAGTATTGTGGAATTAATAGAAAGGCTGTTGTTTGCAGCAATCAAACGTACTTCCATACTTCACTACGTTAAACAACCGGGTTTACCTCTATTAGATGACTGAAATTGATTAAAATCAAGGGCAAGTACTATTTTGATGTTGCAATTTATTATTGTTATTACTTGCACTTCAATCACAAACCGGGTTTACATCTTTTTACTTTCAGGTTAGTGGCTCAGAAGCACTTTTACCAATGGTATTTACTGCAGTTTGTGTATTTGATACTGCACGACTTATGGCATGAAACCTTTACATGCACAATATTTGCCACGTTGGAATTTTTGGAACCTCAATGGGAAGAGCTTGTATTGCTACATCTATGGGCCATGATGCTAGGTGATCGCATACTTTCATTCTAGGGTACTATTATTTGATATTATTGGTTGTGAAGTCTTCTATTTTGATTTATTTTATTATATGTTAAATTTTCTCTTAGAAGTTTAGTACAAGAAAGCTTAATTAACGTCCATTCCTTTTCCTTGATCTTACTAACATATAAGTTCTTAATGGTGTAACTATCAAAGAAATAATCCCATAATTTCAATCTTGTTGCTTCTTTGTTTTATCCATTATCTCTGTTTGATGAAATGCTTACAAGATTTGGTGATTGCTGTGGTGTGTTATTGAATGTACTTATTTACCTCATGTATTTCTGATAATTCATAGCTTAACTTCTATACCTGTGTGCATGAGGCACTCATTAGGATAAAATAGATGAAAATGTTCATAGAAGTTACTTAATACTGGTTTGGGACTTTGGGTTTTTTCAGTCTCAAATTCTAGAGCTAAGTTTATAAAGTACCTAAACAAGCACCCATGTATGAAGGTAGTGCAAGCTATCCAAGTGTCAAATTCTAACAAGTTTTGAGGGTGAATTTTCTAAAACACTCTCTTTTGCACTCTGGGCATGCTGCCTTTAGTTTGTTAACTTGAGTTGACAAAACTCTATTCTAAATACAGTATTCTTGCTTGCTGTCTCTCGGTACACTTCGTTTGGGTTGACAAAATGTTGTCCAAATCGTTGAATTGTGTAGCAAAACAGAATGTTAAAGTCTGTCTAGTCAATGGTTTTTCTTGCATGGCATGGTTACTGATTACTTGTATAAGCACACGTGATTTGAATGACATGTTAAGTTCATCTGCTGATGGTTATGCTACTTTCCCTCATTTCTTTTGGAATACAGAAGGGTGTATGTGTGTTGGGAGCTGAGTGGAAAAGCTAAGCTAACAAAGCAATAAACGTATAATGGCATCTTCTTCTCAAGTCTGTATACAGCTACAAGCATAATTAACAATACTATTTATTTATGTATTTTATTTTGATCATTACCTAGACTTGCCATTTTGTACTATACTGATGCAGTCAGACAACACTATACTGATGCTAATCCTATTTAAGGATTGTGAGATTATGAGATTTGAGAAATAAAAATGAGAAATAAAAATGTGTGGGTTGATAAATCTTGTAGTGTTGGACTGTAGCCCAATTCAGGTTTAGCTTGAAATCTTGTAATGACGTCAAACCTGGATGGATCCGACTCATGACGAGTTTGGAAGACTTAAATGAGCCTAGTAGCTTAATATATATCTCCCTTTTAATTATTAGTTACACTGGTACAATTTATAAGTACTTTATATATATAAGACAAAATATATATACCATATGCATTTATGTCTATATATTTATAACCAAATTATCACATGCATTTTATCAAAAAAAAAAAAAAAATGCAGAGGAATTCATATATAGGCTACGTTAGGGCTTTATATAATAATTGTTCGAGTAAGTTTCGGCTATATTGAATTTTTAATGTGTATGAATGTGATGCACTTTGTGCAAAAGAATTTACATACAAGCTAAGCAACAAATATCGACAGATCAACCTATGCTCGCTCCTGAACTGAACATTAATCATCATAATGCTATGTGACAAAATAAAACATAAAAAAAATGATAAGTTTAAATAATGATAGCATTAAACAAATAGAAACAAAGAATAAAACAATTATCAAACAATGATAGTAATAATGATTCTAATAAAATAACAAAACGAATTAGACCCAAAAAAAAGAGTAGTAAAACAAATAGAAACAAAGCAAAATCCCTCGTTGATCTTCACCCTAAAGCTTGCTCTTTAATCCATATAATGCTCATCACAATTATAACTAACACTATGCGATGCGAAATCAAGCATCAAGATGTTTCTCTGGAATCTCAACAAACCCACCATAAAAACTTACACTTTTCGCCTTACTAAATCACTTTTCTTTTTCTTTTTTCCTGCAAATATGGACGGGAAAGATTCATAAATACATACGTGTATATATATATATTAATTAAAAGACAAATGACTGTCATTGCATTTTACTCCTGAATTAATAAACCAATTATTTCTAAATGTTTTAAACTTGTAAGACAATTAGACAAAGATAATAATAATTCTGATGATCTGTGCTAATCAATACTGAATAAAAGTTTCACTATTGACTTGAGCTTAAAAAAATCCCAAACCATCAGCACCCACTTGCTTGTATCACAGTGTTAAAGGACCCACCATTTTCAGCCAATATTTAGACGTGTCAACTCCTCCTTTTGCATGGCGCCATCCACCGCTTTGCCACCTTCTCTTTAAATTCACTCTTTCACCCTTTCTCTTCAAACTTCAAAAAACTCAATTTTCTCTTCACACTCTCTCTCTCTCATATTTCTCTGCTGAAATTTTCATGGAGAAAACCCATAAATTCTTGCCCTTCTTCTTCAACTATGCTCTGTTTCTTGTTATTACACTCTCTTTTCTGGCCATAGGAGGTGGCGAAGCTGCCCGGTCGAACCGGTTTGACCCCAAAATTTTGATGCCTACAGAGGAAGTTGAAGAACAAGTTGATGATCAAGAAACTGGCACGAGATGGGCGGTTCTTGTGGCCGGTTCAATGGGTTATGGAAATTACAGGCATCAGGTTTTACATAAATTAATAATATAATCCAGTACATATATATATATGTATATATCGATCTTTTTCATTTCTTGAAAATTTTCTTGAAATCTAGTATATTATAAGTACTAATTAATCTTGATTAATTAATTACAGGCAGATGTTTGTCATGCATATCAGTTGCTAAGAAAGGGAGGATTAAAGGAAGAGAACATAATAGTGTTTATGTATGATGATATAGCGACGAATGCGTTGAATCCAAGGCCTGGAGTTGTCATCAATAGTCCCGATGGAGAAGATGTGTATGCTGGTGTCCCTAAGGTAACTTTCAACTTTATTATTATTATTATTTATTTATTTATTTATTTTTTAAATTTGTGGTTGGGATTTATTATTAGAAATTAAAGCTTAATTATGTCTACTAGGTTAAAATATCTTTTTGGCTTGGCTGTCCAACTTTGATTATGAGTGACACTATGTTGACAAACTTAATAGCAATTTAATTATTTATTGTTTTTGTTGATAGTGATGTGTAATCTAATTAAATTTTTGGTGTAGATTGCTTTATTATTTAATAATATCTTGACTATATCGGTAGGTATATGAAGAATATAGGGATATATTATGCCACTATTTTTTTTCCAAGAACATTATGCCACTACTGATATTTATATAAAGTTATCCCTACACAGGCCTTATAATATTCTAGACCTTTCTTGAAAAATATCCTTCGAACTTTAGGTTTGATGTTATTTTGTTTTCATAGCATTGATGAGGCATATTCTTTGTTCTTTTCGAAATAATCCAACGGCTGGATTTAATTGCTAATACGCTCTAGTCTATAAGATCATTATTGAAAGTAACTATAGAGAGTTGTTGAAACCAGCTTTTTAGAGAATCTCTTTACTGTGTGGTTTTTAATTGCTGGAATTGATATATAAGCTGGCATGACCCATAGTGTCTTTTCAATACATCCGCAGATTAGATACATTCAGTATGCACCATTGGATCTTTGTAACTTTATATCCAACCATTGAATTTATTGTAACAATTTACTGGCAACTGAAGCAATTGGTCAATAATGTGGAGCAAACATTTTCCAAGTGTCCATATGGTAACAATTTATGGTCTCTTTCCTCTCTTAGAACTCCGTTCTCTGTATATTCCGCTTCAAAATTGTGATATAAATGGCTTCAAAATACGAAAATTCAACTACTCTGAATGAAACCAACATCCCTTCAGATTTATTCTCACTTTCTTTCATATCTGCATAAAAAATTGCTGATTTTTTCACAAAAAAAGGATCACCATTCTGCACAACGAAGACCAACATTTCTCCTTCATATGATAGCAATCCAACGGTGCCTACTGCACCATTCTGTAGGTTCACCCTACCTAAAGAAGACTTTTGACCGACAACCTTTATTTGCTAATAAGTTTACAAAGACATGTCCCGAAATTATATTGCTTTTAGTGGCCCATAGAATTTGATTTAGTTGCAAGGCGAATTTATATATATTGTCGAACCATTTGGACTACTTTTCCTTCAAGCAATAAAGTTAAAAGAAAATTTATAATTGAAGAAAAAGAAAAAAGAAAACAAAATTTAATATGCAATGGAGCATAAAGTTTCTTTTTTTTTTTTCTTTAACAATACATATATGGCACGTTTGGTTCGCTGTATTGTATTAGTCTGTATTGTATTAGCCTGTATAGTATTAGTCTGTATAATATTAATTTGTATTATATTATTTAGTGTTTGGTATAATATTATATTAGTTTGTATTATTTTATATTGTATTTGATATATAATAGTATATTGTATTGTTTTAAAATAAAATTAAAAAATATGAAAAATTAAATTATTTTTAATATTATCAATTTAGACAAAAAAAATTAATTGTAAAATACAATTTTTTAAAAATGTGCAAAAATTTCTTGAAATATAAATATATAATAGTAGATAAATTAACAATCAAACAAGCAATTTAATTAATAACATTCAATTATATAATTGAAATATATTAATAAATGTGTTATAAAATTAATAATTTTATACATAGTCCCATAACAAATCAAAATAAATAAACTTAATTATTATTATTTTATTATTTTAGACATAATCCAATATGTAACAGGCTCATAAGTAGAAAATCATGCAAAAAAGAATTTAATAATAATAATAATAATATTCAAACTAAATAAATTTAATAAACTATTATGATACACAAAATATATATTCACAAAATAAAAGTGATAATAAAATAATAAAATAGAATTTATATAAAATGAGAAAAAGTAAAAATAAGGATAAACACCGTATTAAATAAACCCAGGGGAGGAGTGTACTATTTTATACTGTGTATATAGGATAAAAACTAAATGTTGTATTATATAATACATGTATTGTTTTTTAGAAAAATTAGCCAAACACCCTCTAATGTATTAGTCTGTATTATTTTATGCTATCCTGTATACTATACGGGAAAACAAACGTGGCCATAATTACCTATATTCCACCTAAATTTGGAATATGCACAGGTTTCCTTCTAATTTACACACTTCTAATTTGTCATTTTTATAAAGATCAGGGATAACTTGTGTATATTGACAAGTTTAGATTGATATTAAATTATTATTTTTTTTACCACTAAAATCCCATTCATGGAAGTTGGGAAAGTTGAGATTAGCAATTAAATATTTTTTGTCGATCATTTTTTTGTATTATCCCTATTTTTCTTTCATCAAGTTAATTAAGTTTAACACCACATAATGAAGTTCGTAATTAATCGGCAATCAATTTGTCGATACAGGACTATACAGGAGAGAGTGTCACTGCCAAAAATCTATATGCAGTACTTCTTGGTGACAGAAATGCAGTGAAGGGTGGAAGTGGTAAAGTTGTAAATAGCACAGCCAATGATAGGATCTTTCTCTACTATGCTGATCATGGAGGTCCCGGGGTGCTCGGTATGTCTATATATGTCGTCTTTATCGGGGTGTTCATTTTCGGAATTAACAAAGCAATTGAAAATAATGTAGGTATGCCAAATCTGCCTTTTCTATATGCAATGGACTTCATTGAGGTTTTGAAAAAGAAACATGCTGCAGGAGGCTACGAGAAAATGGTAAAAATACACTAGTTTAACTTCTTTGACGATTTATAGATTTCAATTATTAAGAAAAACTGGTTGTGAATTACAGGTGATATATGTAGAAGCTTGTGAGAGTGGGAGTATATTTGAAGGAATTATGCCTAAAGACCTGAATATATACGTCACGACTGCATCCAATGCTCAAGAGAGTAGCTGGGGAACTTATTGTCCCGGAATGGATCCTTCTGCGCCTCCAGAATTCATCACTTGTTTGGGGGATTTGTACAGTGTTGCTTGGATGGAAGACAGGTTCCTATTCTATATCTAGTTCTGTATTTTATAATCAAGAATTCGCATTAAATTTCCGAAATTATAGTAAAGATTCCTTCTTATGACATTTGCAGTGAGACGCACAATTTGAAGCGAGAAACGGTGAAGCAACAATATAAGACGGTAATGTCAAACTTTGCATTCTGTTTTTTATTCTAGCATTTTAGAAATGCTTCTATTATCACTTGTTCCGATGATTAACTTGCACGTGTAATTAAATATTTCCTTTTGTATAGGTGAAGGATAGAACTTCGAATTACAACACTTTTACTGCTGGATCTCATGTGATGGAGTATGGGAATGCAAGCATCAAAGCTGAAAGGCTGTATTTATATCAAGGTTTTGACCCTGCAAGTGTTAATTTTCCTCCACAAAATAGCCATATCAGGAAATCTATGGATGTGGTTAACCAGAGGGATGCAGAGCTTCTCTTCTTATGGCAAATGGTTAGTTATATAGTCTTCAGTTTGAGGCCGTTGAGGCAAAACACCGCAGTCCAACAATCTGTCCGTCTGTTTTCTTGCAGTATAAAAGAACAGGAGACGAGCATGAAAGAAAGGCGCAGATTCTCAAACAGATTAAGGACACAATCAAATACAGAAGTCACCTAGACAACAGTATAGAATTGATCGGGACGATACTATTCAGACCCAAGAAAAGTTCCACCATGCTTCAATCTATTAGAAAACCGGGTTTGCCCCTTGTAGATGATTGGAAGTGCTTGAAGTCAATGGTAAAATATAAACCATTTCAAAGATTATCTTATCATACTGTTTACATTTATCATAGCTAATAGCTAGAATTAAATTTCGTTTCAGGTTCGTGTGTTCGAAACACATTGCGGGTCATTGACACAATACGGTATGAAACATATGCGTGCATTTGCGAACATCTGCAATGCAGGCATTCCCCAATCCTTGATGGAAGAAGCTTGCATCTCAGCTTGTAGCGGCAATGATTTGGGGCAACGACCTACCTCGAACGGAGGTTATAGTGCTTGAACTGGTAAAATTTTTACATTGATAGAAATTCAAGGGTAGCGTCTTTAGAAATGTAAATCTCATAGATTGTATCCAAGTTTTTTGTGGTTTGTTTTTTGCGTAAGTTATGCGTTGCATTGTAGACCTATCAGTGTCCTATCAGTGTCTGGTTAATTAGTCCATACTCCTTTCAGCTAGTCATATTATCTTGGATCCTCATTGCATTGTTGAGAATTTGAAATGACATTAGAATATGAGGAACAGGGGAACCCGTTATCACTACTGGACAAGTTAATCTTTTTCTTGATCATTTTCAGTACTAAAATGAGAAAAGCCAATTTTATATAATAGAAAGACTGAAAAAGTATATTTATAGAATTGAAACACGAAACCGCATACTTTTAAAGAGGATGGACATGAATAATAGTTATTATTTATTTTTCTTTGCTTTTGTTTCGCAAAGTCGATTTATCAAGAAGATCGCAAAGGTAAAAAGTGGGTTTCATTCGATGGGCCGAACTCTAAATGCTACATACGAATGAATGTGGAGCGTGATGAAGAACGAAAGCATAAAATGTGATGAAGAATGAGATTGGACGAATAATAAAGTGTGAGAAAGTATAAAGAAGGAAATTATACGAATGATAAAGAAATATAAAATGTGATGATGTATGAAATGACACGAATGATAAAGTGATAAAATATAAAGTATGAACAGTAGATCTAAGAAAATGATAAAGTGTGCGAAGTATGAACTAAGACAGTGATAAAGTGTGATTAAGCATATGTTTCTGTAAAACATTCTAGTAATAAATCTAGTTGGAATATATTATATGGTTTTAAGACCGAACCGTTACTTTCTTTTTCTTTATATAAAAAAAAGTGTGAGAAAGTATAAATAAACTGAGCTGGATAGTGTATTTTTTTATATGAATTATGTCTGTAATGATAACTTACTGTAAATCATTTACAACTTTTGTAACTATAAGTTGTGTGTGGGGTATTTGCATATTAGCTTGATCTATTAAAATTTATTATGAAATAGTTTGTTACATTTTTATATTATCTTCGTATATTGGAATTTATTATGAAAATTTTATATCCCGGATAAAGGCAGGTCTCTTTCACTTAAAAAGAAAAGAAAAAAAAGAAATAATTCAGAAGCAAGTATAGTTGTGGATGAAATTATTATCCTGACGACGTTGAAATATGTTCAATTTTGTTGAGGTATTTTGTCATCCACGCATCCAGTAATGTGGTGATTGTTTCAATCCGCCAAATTTCTTTTAATTTGTTGGATATCATATATAATTAAGTCGTCTCTCCTTCTCCCATTTTATTTGCCTGTAGTTTTAATTTGTGAAGAGACATGCACATGGGATATCTGTAAGGTTATGTTTGGTAAGATGTAATGTAAAGTAATGTAATGAGAAATGTAATGGATTAAGAAATGTAATGTAATGGAATGTAATTAAGATTACATTACTATGTTTGGTTGGATTAGTAATGTAACGTAAATATTAATACATTTATATATTTAGTTAGATTATATTTATGTATTGAAATATAATTATATTTATAATTATTAACTAATTTTTTTATATAATTATTTTATTTTTTATGATTATTTTATATATTTATTATACTATGATCTCATATAAAAATACAATTATATTAAATTATGTTGATTCATTCATATTAAATTTTAAACTTAATATTTAAAGTACAATTATATTAAATTGTATGCTATGTTCTCATTTTTGTTTTATTACAGTTAACAATGTTAGTACGTGGGAAATGCCAAGCGAAAATTCAGTCTATATAATTTTTATATTCATTTTTTCAAAAATTAGGAATCATATATAGATGTCACATAAGAAATTAAGATAGTAGTTTTTACTATTTAATTTTATATCTATAAAACAAAAATTAAATTTTATGTAATGAATTAAATGTGAGTGACTTAATTTTATTTGTGAATAGATATATTAATTTTGAAATATATATATAAAAAAAAATCAATGGAACATGATTAGGATTATTAGGTACACAAAGTGGGAGAATCTGAATTGGCTAATCAAATTCTTTGATATAGGTAAGCTAGCGATTGAGTCTACCAACATGTGGACTTTTTGTATTTGGACATATTCTGAAAAATAAAATAATTTTATTTTCTGGAAAGATTAATAAAATAAAATAGAATTGTCCCCCACAACATTTCGCAGGTCCTATTGCCTTTGAAACATCCGTACAAATTCAAGAGCTCAATTGTAATGAAAAATACTATACAAATTCAAGGGATTAAAAAATACATGAGTAAATGTATTGAGGATTACTAATGTATTTAACATTACAATGCAATATAAATATTTTACATCAACAAACAAAGGATTAATTACTAAGTTAATTACATTACAATACAAACCTACTTACCAAACATACCCTAAGAATTATGGGCCTAACTATGTGCCAAATTATAAGTTAATAAGTTAAAATTTTAACGGTAATTTAAGATACAAACACCTAATTTTAATGGGTGTATAGTAGTGATCAGCTCCTAAATAGAGCCAACTTTTTTTTCTCTTGTTTTATATTATACCATTCTCTCTTTATCTAGAGATTTTCTCTAAAGGTTATAAGGAAAAGTGAGATGAATCAAATTTCTTTAAATTGACTTCAAAATATCGAAGATAAAGCAATGGAAACTATTGAAAATAAGCTATATATATGCTTTTCTAATTCATAATTAATCAATGAGAATCATGGAACTAGAAGATTTTGATATTATGTTTATGTGATATATATAAGTTTAAATAGCAGAGTTATATATATATGTAATTAAAATATTGTTTATAGTTTCCTTTTATCTTAAGTAGCTAAAAATCTGATGTTCTGAATTTATGTCCATTAAAAAAAACTGTACAATACAAGACCCAATGTTTATTTATATTTGAAAGCAAAAAATTTCACCCAAAGAACATATCTTAGCATACTTCGCTGGTTGTATGGACTATTTTCTGAATTTTACACAAAAGTTTCGGATGAAGTCACTTATTTAAAATGTAACTAATAATTGGATATTAAATTATAAAATTTTTAAGTCGGAACAGAGTGAAAAGCTTAGAGTTATATATTCGTAGTTAATAGAAAATATTGAATATAGTAGTATTTCCTTGCTCTCGTAATAATAGAAATATTTTTTTTTAGTCCGTCTTAAAATATAGGACAATTGTTATTTTTAACATATTATTAATTTATAAATTATCTATAATACCTTTATTTAATTAATTAATAATCAATAAATTTGCATTCATTTCCTTATACCATTTCCAAGTAGTAATATTTTTAATGCCTCTAACTTTATATCTCCATTGTATTCTCTACAAAAAAAAAAAAATTTACTTGTCAATTAATTTATGATAATTTATATTTTCGACTCCAATTGTGATATTCCTTTATATATATATATATATTATTTCAGATAAAAATAGTTTCTTTTAAATTTAAATAAAAGATATTTTAATTTCAATAAAACATTTTATCTAAATTTCTATCTCTTAAAATTTCAATCTAATTAAACTGCTGCTTACTTTATATATCTTACAGGTTCTTTCCTGCTTTATTTTAAAAAAAAAATCTATGCTTTGTTAGATAGTATGAAATTCTTAATCTCGTTTTTTTTTACGTTGTTGTTATTTCTCCTATTGTCCAAACTTTTATTACTATGTCATACCTTGTTACAAAAAATCTCAATTCAAATTGTTGATGGTATTATTATTATTGACTTGAAACGAAAGGAAAAAAAAAGAAGAAGCTAAGTTATTATTAATGTATATATAAACTTTGAATTAGACATGTCAAAATTAACCAAAATTCAACAATTCATCCAAACTCACCCAAAAAAAATTGACCCAAACCTAACAAACCTAAAAAATTGATCCATTTAAACCCACCCAAAATCTACCCACATAAAATACAACCCATTTTGGTCATTTTTCCTAAACCCAATGGGTGTTTGTTCTTTTTTTTTTCATTATTTCTTTAATATTAAAAACTTTTGCCTTAATGAACAAAATCTTTTACTTAAACTGTCCCGCTATATTATTATTGTGTAATGTGTATGCGTATTTTGTTGGTTAGATTTGTAATGGCCGACCGAGTTATCGGGTTAGTCGTGAATAGTATTTTTCGACGGTAAATAGTGCATTGGGGATAAAAATTACACCTGTTTGTAAAAAATAGTTTATTTGACCATTGAAAAATACTAGTTACAAGGAGTCCGAGGATAAAATATGGTAAAAAAAACGAGCTCAAATAAATTTTCAAAAGTCAAAAATAAAAAAAAAAGTCCGGCTCATTATAAAGGTTATCCGGTTTGACCAAAATTTGACTAGACCTCTAAAAATAGCAAATGACCTCTAAAATGGTATATATAGACTTAGATTAATATTTAGAAATTTTTGACAGTGAAAATTTAATTTTTTGGCAACACTGAAAATTATCGAAACGAACTGATGTAAATGTACCAGATCGAAAAACGGACTCTGTTTGAGCTGAAATTTTGCAAGGAAACTAATTTATATATTTTAAGAATTATAAAATTAATTTTGGAAGAAATTGAGTTTAGAAAGTGAGTGAAATAATTTAGGATTACATAATTGGCTTAAAAATGAAAAAATGGCCACTTGGTTTATGAATTATTGTGTTGTTATCCCCCTGTGTGTGACTTTGGATTGTTTGAATTGCAGGAAAGAGTATGTTATATATATAGCCGTTATACTGCCAAAATTTTTACCAAATAAATAGTAAATTGGACAGCTATAAGTCAACCGATATCCCGATCCGTTTGGATCTTTATCGACCCATTTGGGCCAACATTTTTATAATAATATTTTTAGTATCCCGTTATTATATCGATAATTATTTTTCATTAAAAAAAATATCAAATGGATCGATCCAAACCCACCCAACCCATTTGGGTATTGACCCATTTATGACCCAACCCATTTATAACCCAACCCAAAGCCGCCCAACCCACCCATTTGTCACCTCTGCTTTGAATATATTTAATTAATGATCAATTATTTCTCGTTAAAAAAAAAATTAAAGAACTAAATGATATGATTGTTATATCTTCTTAGCCATTGTGATCGTTTGGATAATTGACCATTTCTTATTTGGATTAAAAAATTTCAATACTATCATGATAGATTGAGTGGCTTTTTGCGTGTATTACTTTTAGGTTTATTTGGAGTTCTAGGTAAGAAGTAATTACAGTACATAGCAATTTTTTAAGAACCATCTTTTTAAATTTCGATTCAAAATATTTTAGTTTATAAAATTTTATTTTATTAATAATGTCATGAATTTCGCAATTTATCTTTATGATAACTTCCTACAAGTATTTATTAATTTTTATTATATTAGTTTTTTATGCGAATTTTCATTGTTATTTATTATGTTAATTTAACTAATTTTACATAAATTGAATATTATCTGCTTTAAAGATTTAGATTCTGAGAATAGACTTCTAAATTATTTTCTGTTTAAATAAATTATTGATTTACCTATATGAACTTATTTGAACTGTGTATCAAATTTATTTGAATTTATCTGTTATCTGTTTTGAAATTATGTTTATTTTCTGCTAAAATTATTGATATGTTGTATTAGTGAAAAATTGTTTTTAAATCAGTACATGTAACATCTCAAAAAGGGGCCTAGTAGGATTTGCATAGTTAATTGGATAATTAAGAGTATAATCGTAATTAGAAAAGAGTAAGATTGGATTAATTAATGATTTAATTGAAGAAAAAAATAAAGTTGAGAAAGAAATAATTGTTTTAGTGAGTAAAAGAGAAATTAACCAAGGACTTTATAAGTTTGACCAATGAGGTTTTGCCATCTAAGTAAGGGTTGGTGGGAGAATTGAATGAAGAAAAGAAAGGAGGAGAGAGGCAAAGCAAAAATCTGCTTTTGCTCTTGGTTTCCCGTTCCTCCTCTCTTCCTGCGTAGCTCCCTCTTTCTTTTCTTCATTTCTTCTTCTTCCTCTCTTCTTGGGTGGGCTCTTGGAGTTTGAGTTGGATTTGTAGTGGCGTGGTGTTATTTGAAAAGGTAAGTGATTGATTTTGGTTTCAAGTATTCTTCTTCTTCTTCTTCTTGTTTTGGATTGTATTTTGGGTCTGTGGGTTTGGATTAAGAGATTTGCTGGGTTTGTATGTTCTTGCAAGAAGTTCCGGAAAAGAGAAAGGACAAAAAAAAAGAGAAGGTTTGAACTTGAAGAGGGCTGGTTTTTGAAGCTTTTAAGAGGTTTGGGAGTTTTGCTCTATGGTTATGTTTTGCCTTTTTGAGTGTCAAGTTCTGAAATTTTGATTTTTGTAGAGCATGTATATTGTGTTTTTGGTTGGGATTTTGGCTATTTTTGTGTGTTTTAAAGGTAGTGATAATGGTGTTTGCATGTGGGTTTAGTTCTATATGTTTTGAGCTCTTTGATTGTGGGTGGAGCTTAGTTGTTTAGCATGTTATTTTGCTATTTAATTGATTGTTATGAGAGTAAATGTTATTGGTATGATTAGAAGTAAGTTTTGGATGCATTTGTTGATTGATTTGCCATTTGGTGTTGAATTGCATGAGTTTTGAATGGATTTGGTTGAGGGAGATGTGTGTAGATCGGTAGCAGGGGTGTCTGGCTCATCTCTGTCGCAAGCGCGATTTCGGTCGCTAGCGCGACATAGCTCGGCCACCCGAACTCCTGCCATGGCGCCCTCTGTTGCAAGCGCGATAGAGAGCTCGGTAGTCGAGTTTCAGCTAAGCCGGGCTTCCTCGCGAGCGCGAGAGCGACCTGCCGCGCTCTGTCGCGAGCGCGATAGAGACTTTGTTTTTGCCTTTCGCGAGCGTAAAGCTCGTCGTGAGAGCGACTTAGGGCGAGATTTTTGCCTCTGTCGCGGGCGCGACCTCCCCTGTGCTTTAAAATGTTTTATTTTATTATACTTTGCATGGTTTCTCACTCAAGTTTACTTTATGATAATTATCATGAGCTAATATTTGTACCATTTACATGCTTATGTCGATATTTAATTATGTTAAGTGATGTGATTCTTCGGTATTGTAAAGTTTGAGTGATATGATAGAGTGTGTTGCATAAGCCTAAATGGTCATAGTAGTGGATAGATAAGCATGCTTATAAAGGGCTAATGATTGCAGCTGCTAGTGTGTGACCCCGTTTGGGTCTAGTGTTGGCCCGTATGGGTCTAGTGTTTGATACTTTCAGGTATCTAAAAGTTTTAAAATGTTTTGAAACTTCGGTCTCCAGTGTTTGATACTGTTCGCAATATCCAGTGTACTCGTATCCGCCACCTATGTAATTCAGGCTAGTGTTTTGACATTGTTTTGGGCTAAATGTTCTGAGTTATGTATATGTATATGAGAATTGCTAATAGTAGATTTTGCCTTGATATTATCTCTGGTAATCGTTTGGATTTTAGTGAATATGCTTATGGTATCTCTTGCCTTATATTGGAGTGATTATAGTATATTGATGCATGTGAACTTCACATGTTCTTGTTTAATGTGTTTGTGAGTGGATATTATTGTGTTGTTGGTTTCTGTTCCTCCCTACTAATCGTTATCGCTTAGTACGGGTGTTCTTTCCTTGTAGGTGGCAGGTTCGTTCGGTGTGGAGTATCTGCAGGTCGGCCACTAGGAGTTAGAGTTGATTTCTTTTTGTACTTTGCTCCTGTATATTGTATATGCTTTTGTATAGAATATTTTTGAATAAGTATGTATATGTAAGTGCTATAAGGATCCTTATGTAATTTTGTGGATAATGTATATTTTTGATTTATTTATTAAGTTATTCGTTTTTGTCTTTATTTTACTGCTTCCGCTTTAGTATGCATGGGTATGTTTTTGTCCTTGTGTGTGTGGCGCCTCGATATCCTCCCCATGGGTATTGGGGTGTTACAGTACATGTGCTCAGTTATTATCTATACCTATATCTGGCTCTGTTTAACCAATTTGTTATCTGAATCTATATTTCATCCAGCCACAAATATCACATGTTTAGGAAATCACATAACTTGCTATCATGGATTATATGCCATTGATATCTGCATTAGAAGCATTGCATGATTTATGTGGTGTGAATATCCGTTATCTGGCCTTTGGTGGTATAAAGTATCATCACGATATTAAACTATACCGTATTTTTAAACTATTATTTTATGTATATTAAAATTTTTCTGCTTATTTCATGGTTTTTTATACTATTTTAGTTTTTAAATATATTTTGTTAAATTACTTCAAACTATTGCATGTTTTCAGTCCGTTGTGTGTTATAGTTATCATTCACTGAATTACTGTACTAAAACCACATTTGCTCAACATGTTTTTGTTTTTGCAGATTAGTAGTTACAGTTACAACTTTTATCTTTCTGTTGGCAAGAACTTTATTTTCATTTGCTATTAGATTTGAATGAGCCAATATTACGTTTCAGGTAGCTTGTTAGTTGAACTTTAGAATTTTAAATAATTTCTTTGCATTCTGTAGAGATTCCATAGTTTAATTTTGGCATGTATTTGGAAATTTAAGATTGAACTTTGAACCTTAACTATTTTGTTTATTAAGAACTTTTTATGAATTGAATAATTTATATAATTTTAATATTTTAGTAAAACTAGCATGAATTATTATTTAAATAGTTTATGCATCGGTAATGATCGAGTTTGAATTGTGACACTAATACACCATCAGTAGTCATTATTTCTATTGTTATGATAATAATTATACATCATATAAATGAAGTGTATAATTGGTAAATTATGTGTAAAATTATATCTTATAACTATAAAAACTAACTTTCATCAAATTATGTAAAAAAATAAGTATTACTCCCTCAATTCTTTTTTAATTGTCACTTTTGCTATTTTCACTAGAATTAAGAAATATTAATTAGTCTTAAATTTGGAAAAAAATTGAGTGATTCAATACATATTGAGTAATTTAATGTAAAAAAATGAATGTAATTGGTCAATTTTTATTGAAAATAAAAATTAAATTGGAAAGAGAAAATTAAATTGCATTGGAAATCTAAAAGTGACAGATAAATAGAATTTGGATTTTACTCAAAAGTGACAGATAAAAAAGAACGGAGGGAGTACTATTTATCATGGATGGAAGGAGTATAATTGTTTGATTCTTTGATTTTAGGGTTAATTACATATGTGGTTATCAAATTTTGTAGCTTATAACCAAATAGTTATAATAAAATAATTTGTAATACAAAAATTATCAAAATTTTATTTTATTTCAATTAAAGTATAAATGACCGAAAAATTAATTTTCCGTCCCCTAATGGCCACACAAATACGCCACATCATCAGTAATCTTCTAGAACGCGCCCAGTCAGCATGCTATGTGATCCGCCTATATGGAGGAATTGACACATCAGCAAGCATACATTAACAAGACTTCTTTTTTATTTTTTTGTACATGTTGGAATGACACGTATATTTGCTAATGTTTCAATTTCTCTATGTAAGCGGACCACGTGACATCCTAACTGGCCACATTATAAAAGATCACTGGTAACATGGTATACTTGCGTGGCTCTCCGGTGATGAAAAATTAAATTTTCGGTCATTTTTACCTTAATTGAAATAAAATAAAAGTTTAATAATTTTTATATTACAAAATATTTTATTATAACTATTTGATTATAAGTCCTAAAATTGGATGACCACAAACATAATTAACCTTTAATTTTATGTGCTTTGAGTCTTTAGCTTCTCCTTTCTCAACAACAGAGTAATTAATATTGTGAATCATAATATTAATAATGCTAGAGATATTTTGTTTTACCAGATTCTTTAGCATTCAATTAAGATTTCCTTGCTTTATTAATTTTAAGTAGATGTTTTTCATTGCTCAAGTTTCTAATAGGCCATTTATAGCGAAGACTGAGTAATTACGTGCTTTAGTTAACTCTTGAGTTGACGTTTAAAGCAAGTGTTGGATAGCCCATCCAAAGACTTATTAGTAATTACTTGATGTGCTTCCAACTAGGGGTGAGCATGCTCGGTTAACCGGTCCATGAGTTACAGTCCATTAATATCGGTTTTTTGAAATTCTAATTTATTAGACAGTCCATTACCATCGGTTAACCAGTCCATCGGTTTCGGATTTTCGGATCGGTTACCCAATATTTTTCGGTTAACCACTATAATTATAAATATAGTCATAAATAAAATTAAAATGTTCAAAATACTTAAAAATTAAAATTTTTTCACTATAATATAACATTATTGTTGTTAAAATAAAAATATTTGGTGGATATAAGCAAATTTGTTTTTAAAAATTAATATTTAATAAGTAAATATATTAACCGGTCCATAATCACTTTTAATTAGATAAATTGTTATACTTACTAATAACCAATTAAAAAAACTTAAAAACTTTAAAATAATTAGTATAATGAAAAAAATATATGATCACCTTTAATTAGGATAAATTGTTATAAATTATTAAAAAATTAATAAATTAACTAAAAATTCGATTTTGGTTCGGTTAACCAGTCACATGAGTCAAAAACCATTAATCAGTCAATTAATATCGGTTTTTCAAAACACTAACCATTAACCAGTCCATTACAATTGGTTAACCAGTTCATCGGTTCGGTTTCGGATATTTTTTTTCGGTTAACCGAGTCCATCGATTTTTTTGCTCACCCCTACTTCCAACTATATCTTTATTCACATATAATTGTCGACAAATGTTCCCTCTTCTATTATATATATATATATATGTTATTTTTTCTCATTGCTTTATTATAATAAATTTGTTGTTTATACAGTTAATCGGAACTAGTTTACTCATATTTTATAATCATCTAGTGTCAAATTAAGACGGGCCAAAAATAGCAATCCATTGGAAAAAAGTAAACAAATGAATTAAAAAGGGTTGAAATTTGCCACCAACAAATTGCCTTCTGGTCCTGATAATATAGAGTTAAAGTCAAAGTTTGACCATTGAATGTTTTAAAATATTTAGAAAATGCCAATATTTTGTTTTATGTTTAAAGTTTCAAAATAGAAAAAAAAATACTATTATTTTGTACGAAAATCAGTCACATATTTATTAAGTTATCGATAAGTCAAAAGCTGGTTGTTTATCAACTAAATGCTTGTTTATATTTTATTATTTTTTGTTATCATATCAATTTGAACTAAAAATAGAGTAATTATTTTTTACTCTATTTATAATTATAATTTTTAATGAGTAAGCCTTTGCTTTACATTTTCATTGTGTTAAATTTTTTTTTTTTTTTAAAATAGGAGAAAATAACACCAATGACAATACAAGTGATCAACCAATAGATGCAAAGAAAATATTGAACAATGATGAACGTAAAGATTTATATGAGAGGTTACTGCAAAAAAGTGTGGATGGAAAATTGACAAAAGAAGTGACAAGATTGGTGGCATTTGAGTTTTCAGTTTCTATGCGCAATCCAAAAATAGTGGCCCAATTGTTAACGTATCTCATAGAAAGATAAATTGTGGTCGTAAAAAAATTCAAATTGATATAAATCAGATTCGTGACATTCCTCTACATCAACGGACAACTTTCACCTCTTTAGCTTCTGCCATGAACATATGCAAGACCACATTATTCAGAAATTTTAAGTCAGGAGTTATACGACGTTATTCAAATGCCATAAAACTATATCTGAAGGAAGAAAATAAAAGACAACAGTTGCAATTTTGTATATCAATGCTTGACAAGAATAGCTTGCCACATGATCCAAGCTTCATTGGGATGTACAACATTATTCATATTGATGAGAAGTGATTCTATATGACAAAAAAATCTGAAACTTACTATTTACTACTTGATGAAAAAGATCCAATTCGAACTTGTAAAAGTAAAAATTTTATTGGAAAAGCTATGTTTTTAGTTGCCATAACTCGTTCAAGACGCATAGGGTAATGAGCTTTTCTCTGAAAAAATTGGGGTATTTCCTTTCGTCACCCAAGAGCCAGCTAAGAGAACTAGTGCTAATAGAGTTGCAGGAACACTTGAGACGAAATCGATAACTTCAGTGAAAAGAGAAATTATAAAGTCTTATTTGCTAGAAAAGGTTTTGCCTACTATCAAGTCTAAATGGCCAAGGGAGGATTTAGAATTTCCAATATATATTCAGCAAGATAATGCAAGAACACATATTGATATAAATGATGATGATTTTTGTCGAGTTGCTACAGAAGATGGATTTGATATTCGTTTAATGTGCCAACTTGCAAACTCTCCGGATTTAAATGTTCTAAATCTTGGATTTTTTAATGGGATCCAGTCCTTACAATATAAGGAGGCACCTAAAACTGTTAATGAGTTTATTGATGCCGTTGTTAAGTCATTTCAAACTTTTTATTCAAGAAAGTCTAACAATATATTTTTGACATTACAGATGTACATAATCGAAATCATGAAAGTAAGAGGTTCCTATAAGTACAAAATGCAACATTTGAAGAAAGCGGCATTAGAAAGAGAAGGCCAACTACCTACTCAAATGAAATGTGATCCTCATTTGGTACAAGAAGTTCTCAACTATTTAAATTAGCTTGTTTATAGTCCAAATATGTAGGGTCGTTGGTAATATTTGTAATTGTTCATATGTGACTTGCCAAGCAAAATCTTTTTTCTTTAATTATATGCAACTTACTTCAATAAGATTTTCCTTTATCTAACAATTTAAAGGCAATGTATCCAATACTCCATGAAATAGTAAAATTGTTTACTCTATCTAATACTTCATGGAATAGTAACGTGGAGTAGTAAAATTTATGCATAAAATATATTATTTCTATTCAAATAATTCTGCTACAAGTAGTACTAATTTGAATAAAGTATTTTGACTTTTGTTCTTGTAAATTTGAAGAAAGTATTTCAATTGATATAATTCAGCTACAACTAGTAGTAAAAAAAAGACAAAAAAAGTTACTTTTTGGTGGACTAATATTATGCTAAAAATAAAAAGACTGTCTTACTTTTGATTTTGTGGTGGATAACTCTTTTAACTTGCTTTTTTCACACTCCACCTTTGCCATTTTTCATGCTCCCTTCAGCTCATACTTCACTTTTTCACGTTTTCTTCTTCTCCCAAGCTACGCTTCTGCCTTTTTCATTTTATCTTCACCATACTCCGATCAAACCATCATTTCTTCCCAAACCAGCATTTCCCATAGGCATCAGATGCCGACGGCGAAGGTGGAGAGAGACGTTTTTCTCGTGTTATCGTGGAGGTGGAAGAGACGGTGTTCTCATGGAGGTGCCGCCAGTGATGAGACGGAAGTTCGGAAAATAAATTTTTAACATATTTTTCACTGTTTGCTGAATTTCCTCTTCCAATACTTGTTGAATCTCTTCTTTGTCAAGAACTTTATCTCCTCTATAATCGGGTAATTTGTTCAAATCGAAATCATGAGGTGGAAGTTTATTTAAATCAAAATTTAACATTTTTTTTTTCGTTTTTTCATTGGATATGATTTTTGATTTGTAATCTAAAATGGCAAAGTTTTTTTTCTTTCTTCGTTTTTTTTCTTAAATCTGTTAAATGAATTTTTATTAACTAAGTTTATGCTTCACGTTTTGAAGATATGAATATTGGGAAAAGAAAAATGAAAAGATAAATTAATTTGAGTTAAATGAATTGAACTTTTCAAGACAAAGATAAATATGGAAAATAAAATTAATACTGCATTTACTTTGTAGAAAACGTCAATTAAATGAAATATCACTACTCCTAAAAAAACGACTCTTATACAGAAATGGAGGGAGTATTTATTCACATATAATTGTCGACAAATGTTCCCTCTTCTATATATATATATATATATATATATATGTTATTTTTTCTCCTTGTTTTATTATAATAAATTTGTTGTTTATACGGTTAATCGGAACTAGTTTACTCATATTTTATAATCATCTATTGTCAAATTAAGACGGACTAAAAATAGCAATCCATTGGAAAAAAGTAAACAAATGAATTAAAAAGGGTTGAAATTTGCCGCCAACAAATTGCCTTCTGGTCCTGATATATAGAGATAAAGTCAAACTTTTACCATTGAATGTTTTAAAATATTTAGAAAATGCCAATATTTTTTTTTATGTTTAAAGTTCAAAATAGAAAAAAAAAAATACCATTATTTTGTAAAAAAAATCAGTCACATATTTATTACATGCTATTAACATTAAAGATAAAAAGACATGGATAAGTTAAAAAATAAAAATTATATATATGTTAAAAAATATAAAAACAATAAAAAAAAATTCAGCGGTACTTTTTAACTAGTATTTCATAAAATCGGACAGCAAAAAATGACTTTAATTCAATAATAAATCAACACGGAATATGGTAAATAATAGATATTGTTTACAGCTATTGTTAATAATAATTACTACTATTACTAAAACGCCGATGGTAGTGATCCCATGTGGCAATTCTCATCTTTACTTTTTCAAACTCCGAATACCCGACTGGTATCTTTATTCCACCCGGATGATTGTACCCGTATACCCGCTCCGCATCTTTCAATAGCTCCCCAAACAGCGGGTGATTGAAGTATATCACAGGCACAACCTCTCGCCTAATGTCACCATTTGAGTCGCCCACGTATACAGCCAAATGTCCTTTTGGTACCACCGCTGTTTTCACCTTACCTAGCCGGATATATTCCCGGTTCGGTTCCGGTAAACCGATTGTTCTTGTTCCCCGTTTTAACTTACGAGCTAAGGACAAGATCTTGGAGATGGGATTGCGAGACCGAGCTGGATCGTCTAAAGAGACAAAACGGGCGGGTTTTTTATTTGATCGGATAATCCATTTGAATCCTCTTACTAGTTTCCTGCAAAGCTTGATACCTCTAAGCTTTTTCATAGTGATTTACTGATTTGGCGATGTGGGTATTGTTAAAAATGGAGTTTCAAGAAACGGATTCGTAATTTTAGGCACTTTTGCGCTAAAAATGCAATCTTTCATGAATGTTGAATAACGCAATTGGAAGGGGACAAATGGGTTTATATAGATAGGTTGTGCTGGGGGCGGGAGATGATAGCTCCGCCGTGGCAGAGTTGTTCTTGGTGATTATGATTCCTCAAGTGATTTTGTTCAGAGATGAGTCAAAAATCGGTCTATATATATGTATATGCACGTGCATATAGAGAGCGAAATGATCGGCACACGGTTCAGAGTTCAGAGTAGACAGAGAGACACGAGACAATTTGTACTTCTTACGAATTGTCTGTTTGGTTAGAGAGAAACAACAAAATTTGGAACATGAGAGAGAGAGAGAGAGAGAGAGATTTGTGTAATTTTTTGTTTTTCTATGAAATTGAGGTTTTGGGGTTTGTTAATTAGATGGGCAAAGACAGCGACAGAAGGAGAAAATTTAGGGGAGAAATGGCAATAAGAGGGGTCAAGGTTCAAACAAATGAAAGCTTATATGTTTTGTTGGCTTTAGGATGTCTCCATAGGCCATATCAAGTTTTGGCTTAATCAGATCATTTAATTCTAATTAACCAAATTTCAAAACAAATCTTTAATTAACACAGACATTTAACGATAAAAAAATCTCATGATTACAGATCTTGTCTTCCACATCAATTATATACATTTGAGAGTTTCGAAATTGTAAGATGTAGGTGTTGTACGAAGCGAAAGTGAAGGGTTAAAGAAAAATGAAAAAAAAAAACACTTTGTATTAGCTAATTTACTGCTTCAATTAACATAATTATATTGTGTGAAATTGCTTCAATGATCTTTTCTTAGTTATAAATTTATGATAAAGGTTGGTTAATGGTTGATCGCCTTCTTTTTTTCCTTTTTAATAACAAAAGATGATGATAAGTGAAATCACGAGTTAAAAATTTAGTTATTTTTTCATTTTATTATTAGAATTTAAATTTTATTATTTTATGCTTTAAAAATATATTATTAAAATAATAATTTCTTCAAATAATAATAATAATAAAAGTAATAATGATCAAGATAATTTGTCTTACATATCAAGATAATTTTTTTTGAAATATAGATTACATAGAAACTCGGATAGTATAACTTAAGTTCCGAAGTCAAAAAGTTTGAGTTTTTTTTTAAAAAAAAAAATCAAAGAAATATATTTTTGTTTATTTTTTATGATGGACAAACAATAAACAGAATAATGCAATAAGAGCACAAGCAGACTATAAAGGAGAATTTAACCATACATTTGCCCTTGGTTAAATGGAGATGTTTTTTTCGTTTCGGATTGTACAAGAATTATTGCCACGTTAAAACCAATATATTTTTCTTGGATTCTAAATTACGAAAACTAGATATTTTATTATTAAAAAAAAAAAAAACTAGATATTTTCAATATATATAGTGCAGCCATTTAAGCTAATAAAATATATATCAATTTGCTCCCTCAACAATAATAACTTACCATATAAAAATTTAAAAAATATAATTTCTACTTTCTAAACATGCAACTGATAGTAAACATTATCTCTTTTCATGATAATTTTCCATTTATCTGCTTTAAGTAAGATTTTTTATTTATTTTTTTAACAATGTATTATATGATAAAAATCGGAGAATCTTATTAAGAAAAAAAAAAGGAATCAGAAATTTAGCTAAAAGAAGAAACTGATTTTAGAATGAAGAAAACGGAAATTAGTTGGATGGAGAGGCAAGAAACTGAACAGTTTGTGCCAAAGGGAATGGCAGGTTTTGCAAATTGCAAGGAGGCTTGTGTTTCTACTTTATGTTTTATACGGTAATTACGTGTTTAAAATATCCATTTTAAGTAAGAAAAAACAGTTGCAACTTTTGGCGATGCTTTACGTAGTGGATGTTGTTTATTAGTAATAATTCTAATGCAAATTTCAGAAATTCACCATAAAAATATATATATTTTTCTGAGCTCCTTTTATATCTCCATGTATGCATCAAGTAAATAAAATTAGAAGTTCAAAAAGCAATAATTAAAGAATTTTAAAAATTTATCTTTAATATATGAAGTCAAAATAATTTAAAAAATATATTTTTTAATACATAACAATTTCTAATTGATTTGATCCAAATTCTTCATCACCTGATTTAAAAGAAAAAAATCTTAAATTCAATCATTTGATATATTCTTCTTTGATTTTATTAAACTAATTTCAATCACTAGAACAGTCAGATATATCTTACCGACTTAATTTATATATATATATTTAAAGGTAGAAAGAAAGAACTAATTTTATTATTTGAGAATCACCGTAGGAACTTCACATGTCTGGACGCCGAATCAACGGCTGCATTCTTGGCGATCCAACATTAATACGTGAAATTAAATTCTAAAACCCCTTGGTTTAAACAATAAAATTCCTAATCAAATATATATGTTATTGGTTACAAGTTAATTTCGGTATTAAGTGAATATGAGAAACGAATTTACAGTTGAGAAAAGTTATAGAAGCAACATGCTCTCGTCTTACCGATTAGAGGCACTATGAACCATAAGTACAAGAAGGCATTCCTTTCTGTACCTTATTTGAATTTTTCCATATTCATTAAACTGAAACATGGTACTTTTATTGAAAGTTCATGCAGCCAACTAAGAATTTAGGTAAGAAACAAGACATCAAGTCTTGGAAAAAAACTTCCTAAACTGGTAACATCAAGTCTTTGAACAAATATCTAAACTGCTAACGCTGTCCATATAAGAAGCAAAATGTGTATGTTCTTAAATTAATATCATCTTTAGCTGTGTAAAGAGTTGCAAAGAAAGAAGAAAACTCCATAAATGTTCATTAGGTTTTCACATAGTTAGAGTGGGTATACAAGAAGATGAAAAGAAAGTAAAAAGACTACTCTACCCTTACAATAATAAAATAATTACTACACCATTAAATATAAATATATAATATATCTAACATCCCCCCGCAAACTCACGATGCATTAATGGACAGCATTGAGAGTTTGCTAACTAAAAAATAAAAGCGTGCACGGGTATGAGACTTAGTAAATAGATCAGCAACTTGCATGGAGGAAGTGACAAAGGGAAATGTGATGGTGCCACGTTGAAAGTGTTGTCGTGTGAAGTGACAATCAATCTCAATGTGTTTTGTACGTTCATGAAAAACAGAGTTGCGGGCAATATGAATAGCACTCAAATTGTCACAATACATAGGAGTTGGCTGAGAAAAAGAAACACCCATATCAGTAAGAAGCCAGCGTAGCCAAACAATCTCGGCAGTTGTTGATGCCATCGCACGATACTCAGCTTCCGTAAAAGAGCGAGAAACAACATCTTGTTTCTTACTTTTCCATGAGATAAGAGAATCACCAAGAAAGACACAATACCCGGTGGTAGACTTACGATCCATAGGATCACCTGCCCAATCAGCATCTGAAAAGGCACACAGTTCCAATGAGGATGATGAAGGGAAGAGAATGCTCTGAAATCTTGTGCCTCGAAGATAACGGAGAATACGAAGCACTGCTGCCCAATGAACAGAGGTAGGGGAAGTAACAAACTGACTAACAATATGAACAACATAAGAGATATCAGGTCTGGTAATGGTGAGGTATACCAAACTCCCAACAAGTGTACGATATAAAGTTGGATCTGTCAAGGGAATACCATCAGAAGCTGTATATTTAACATTAAGTTCAAGAGGTGTATCAACTGTCCGAGCATCAGAAAGATGTGCTTGTTCAAGAATATCACCAATATACTTGGATTGAGATAGAAGATATCCCCGAGGAGAGTATGCAACTTCTATGCCCAAGAAGTATCGGAGAGTCCCCAAATCTTTCATCTCAAAATAACGAGTTAACTGCAATTTTATTCTCTTAATCTCATCAACATCATCACCTGTAACAATCATGTCATCAACATACAAAGCAATCAAAATACGACCATTTGGTGTGTTTTTGAGAAATAGAGCAGAATCATGAGAGCTGGCACAAAAACCGAGAGATGCAATGGCAATAGAAAATTTATCAAACCAAGCTCGAGGTGCTTGTTTAAGTCCATAGAGAGCCTTCTTCAATTTGCACACTTGATCAGAATGATGAGGATAACCGGGTGGAGGAACCATATAAACTTTTTCTTGAAGATCACCATTCAAGAAAGCATTTTTAACATCCATCTGAGAGATATGCCATTGTCTTATTGAAGCAACTGCAATAAGAGCACGGACGGTAGTCATTTTGGCTACTGGGGCAAATGTTTCTTCATAATCCAGACCATATTGTTGAGAATATCCTTTCGCAACCACACGAGCTTTATATCGCTCAATGGATCCATCAGATTTGGTCTTGATCTTATACACCCATCGAGAACCAATTGCACTTTTACCTGGAGGAAGAGTCACAAGGTCCCATGTACCCGTCTTATGCAGTGCAGAAAGTTCCTCTGCCATAGCTTGCTGCCATAAAGGATTAGTAACAGCCTCTTTATATGAAGAGGGCTCAGAAAGGTTATGGATAGAGGACAATAAAGAAATAAAAGATATAGAGTAAGTAGAATAAATAAAGTCTGGTAAATGAGTGGACTTACGAGTACGAGAGGGATAACGAGGAGGAGGGAGAAAATCCGCTATCTCAGAGGTGTCATGGGAGGCAATAGGGACAGAAGGGACATCAGCAAGAGGAACATCTGCAGAGCTGGTAATGTCGAGCCTACAAGGCATAATATCAGAATGATTTGGTTGAGAGATTACCTGAGGAGTTGTAGAATCTGCATCAGTGCAGAATGGATCAATGTTAATGAGATCAGATTTTATGAGATTATGAGATTTAGGAGGAATGGAATAAAATGGTATATGTTCAAGAAAAATAACATGACGAGAAACATAGAGTTTTTGAGTGGTGGGATCATAACAACGATATCCCTTTTGACCAATACCATAACCAAGGAAAACACATAATGCTGAACGAGAAGATAGTTTACTGCGTTCAACTTGTGGACGAAGGACAAAACAAGCAGAACCAAAGACCTTCATATGGAAATAGTCAGGAGCATAACCATACAATTTCTCAAAAGGAGACAAACCTGATGTAAGGGATGATGGGATTCTATTAATAGCATAGACAGCAGTAAGAATAGCTTCTCCCCAAAACTCACTTGGGACATGAGCAGACAACAACATAGAACGGGCAGTTTCAACAATGTGACGATGTTTTCTTTCAGCAACACCATTCTGTTCAGGAGTGTCAGTGCATGAAGTTTGAAGAATTGTACCATCAGAAGCAAGCAATTCAGAAAATTGATTAGATTTAAATTCACCACATAAATCACATCTAAAACATTTGATAGCAGCATTATGTTGAGTTTTGACAAGTGCACGAAACATGAGATAAATATTGTAGAAATCAGAACGATGTTTCATAAGATAAACCCAACAATAGCGAGTACAAGCATCAATAAAAGAAATATAATATCTGGAGCCACCTTTTGTGACAACTCGAGATGGTCCCCAGACATCAGAATGGATTAAATCAAAAGGTGCAACAGAAACAGAAACACTTATGTAGAAGGGCAAGGCAGAAAATTTTGCAAGTTTGCAACCACAACAATCAGAAATGTCATGACAATTCAACTTTCCTAAAACTCCTGTAGAAGCTAAGTACTTTAGCCTAGAACCCGAAACGTGCCCAAGACGAGAATGCCAAAGATAAAAATCAGAGGAAGATGGACTCAAACGAAAAGACGAAAGATCAATGGAAGCAGCTGCAACCCGACTATTTTTTACAATATCTGGAACTTTTAACTCATCTAGAATGTAGAGTCCCCCCTGCCTACGGCCTGTCCCAATCAGCCTCTTGGAATGCGGATCCTGCACATAACAAGAATTTGGTGTAAGTAAGACTTCAAAACCTGAATCACATAATTGACCCACAGAGGCAAGACTTAAGGTAAGACGAGGAATATGGTAAACATCTGAAAGAGAAAATTTTGGCGAACGAATTGAGCCAACTCCTGCCAATGGCATAGGGGTACCATCGGCAGTAGTGACTGGCACAGATGATGCAGGACATAAGGATACAAAAGATTTGAAATTAGATGACATATGTTTAGAAGCTCCAGAATCAAGAATCCATAAATATGAAGGTATACCTGAGGATTGTGAAGGAGAAGGCAAACCTATATTCGAGGAGACAAACATGGCATGTGATTGAGTAGCAAGAAACTTTTGAAACTGCTCTGCAAGGGTATCAACTGTAGGACTTGAAGATGATGAGGCTTCAGATGGAGTTATATTCCCAACAACAGATGCATGTGTTGATGGCACAACTGCTGCTGCATTAGGAGGCCTGAAATTTTGTTGATGCATTTGAAAAGGAGGTCTCCATTGAGTGGTCTGTGATGTTTGGTGGAATCTATTTAATAACTTTGGACATTGGGCCTTCCAATGACCCTTCTTTTTGCAGAAGCTACATTCATCAGTGGCAACCCTTCCATGTGCTCTATTCTGATTATTGTGGAAAGGTCTTGGAGAGGCTGCAAAAACAGAAGGATTCGGAGTTGGGAGAATTGCTTTTTCTGTATTTCCTTTTTCTGCTTGAGTCTTGAGGCGAATTTCCTCAGCCATCAATTCATTAACCACTGCATCAACTGTAGGAAGAGGCTTACGATGCAGAATTGTTCCACGAATGCCTTCAAAATCATCTCGAAGTGCCATTAAAAACTGAACCAAGCGTTGTTCTTCTCTACGAGTAATATATGGTGCAAAGGCACGCAATTCTGCAGGTTCAGTAAGAGCTAACTGGTCCCAAATATCAGACATAACATAATAAAATTCCTGAATACTCATATTATTCTGTTTGAGAGCATGAATGTCTATCTCCAGTTGATATTGTTTTGCAAAATTTGACTGAACAAACAGTTTTTCTAAATGATCCCAAACCTCCTTTGCAGTCGCATATTTTGCCAACTGCACACCTATTGACTGCACAACAGAATTATTAATCCATGTGATAATTTTTGAATTGTTAGCATCCCAAGTATCCAACAATTCTGCAAATTTTGCATCATTTTTTTCAACGGGTTCACTTATAGTTCCAGTAACATAACCCCACATTCTTTTACCCTTCAGAAAATTTTTCAAGACATAGCTCCAGTATGAATAATTATGTCCATTCAATTGCACACTAATGGACTGCAAAGAGTCATCTTTTTCACTAGCCATCACTACTATTAACAAATATCTAACAATCTGAATGCAATTAACTACACAGAGTATTTCTTTGATTCTGCAAAAGAGAATAGAATCGGATTTAGATCGCTTACCATCAAAGATTGCGAGCCATCAAACACCCAGATCGCGAATCGTCAAACCAAGAAACCCAGATCGCGAACAATATCAAAGATTGCGAGCCATCAAACACCCGAATCGGACCAAAAATTCAGATCGCATCAAACACCAAAAAATGTGGATCCGGGAAAGCTGTGGATGGATTAAACCAAGCTCTTGATACCATGTAAAGAGTTGCAAAGAAAGAAGAAAACTCCATAAATGTTCATTAGGTTTTCACATAGTTAGAGTGGGTATACAAGAAAATGAAAAGAAAGTAAAAAGACTACTCTACCCTTACAATAATAAAATAATTACTACACCATTAAATATAAATATATAATATATCTAACAAGCTGCAACCAGTTGTATATGCAGATGCTAAAATAAAACAGCTCTATGCATTTACCAAAAACCTGCACTCATTTCTAACAAAATGTCGTCTTCAATATCCCATTTGATCAGAAAGGTGGGACCTAATTTGTAGTTCAAATTTACTCATCAATCATTAAAAAAAGAAATTAAAAATTGTTATATGATGATATATATTATAAGATTTTATTTTTGAAAAAAAAAAAGTTACAAAGTTGCCTCGTAAACTATGTGTAATTTCATATTCAAATTGCTCCAAAACTAGTTATTTTCTTTGTGTATTTAATTATAAAGCCAACTTGTCATTAATAATATAATATCTGTTGGGGTTACAAACCCAAATCCCACATCGGAAAATCAAGGGAGAAACACCTTGAATATAAGGAGTTCACCTAATTCCATTAGTATGAGGCCTTTTGGGAGGAGCCCAAAAACAAATCCGTGCGGGCTTGGCCCAGAGCGGACAATATCATACTAATGCGGAGTTAAGGTGATGTTTGGCAGTCCTAACAAGTGGTATCAGAGCCGTGGTTTGGAGACGATCCGGAATAGTGGACTGCGTTGTGTGGGAGGCTCCCCCAGTACGATCCCGAGACGGTTGGAGATTCGTGTTTGGTGCCTTGTGTCGAAAGTCTTCCTGATATTGTGGTGGTCAGGCGGCGTGTCCCGTTGGTTGATAACGGCGGTGCAAGATGATTGACGAATCAAATGGATTATCGCTCGAGGGGAGGACATAGTAATGTGGTCTATGGTTTGAGGGGAGGATTGTTGGGGTTACAAACCCAAATCCCACATCGGAAAATCAAGGGAGAAACACCTTGAATATAAGGAGTTCACCTAATTCCATTAGTATGAGGCCTTTTGGGAGGAGCCCAAAAACAAATCCGTGCGGGCTTGGCCCAGAGCGGACAATATCATACTAATGCGGAGTTAAGGTGATGTTTGGCAGTCCTAACAATATCTGTCCATTATAACTTAACTCTTAATTATTGATAACATTCGAACAGATAAGATCATATTTAAGTTTAAAGAATTTTTACTATGATATATAGTTTGGTTATCACCTAATATGAAAATTTTTGTTACAATCTTATGGGAAATTGTGCAATCAATTTGGAACCAAAGCAAAAATAAAGAAAGAACATTAAAAAAAAAACATGAAATGAAACAACTTGGTCTGAATAGCTTCAAAAAAGATATCAGGATTGGTTTACAATTAACTTATTGGGAAAGACACCTCATTTTACATCCCAAATTAAAATTAAGTTTGCCATTCCATGATATTTCAATGATGGAGTAGTTAAAATTTTTAATATTACTCATTATACTAATGATGATTCATATAAGATAGATAAAACGTATTTAATTAATTATTAACAACTAACATTAGGTCTTCTCAATTGAACCATAAATTAAAAACTACAAATTTGAATCATCATAAAGATGATCAAGTTTGCTTAGACAAATAAACATATGCCTGCCCTTATGTTGGACTATCATCAGCCATGGGACCTTAAGCTACGCCGTGCATTAATATTATACACATCGTACGGATATAACCGATATTTATATAATATTGATTATTAAACATATAATGTAATATAATTATATATAATACGCTCAATTTTGTGCTATATGCAAGTTTGTCTTTACTATGCAATTTGTCTTGTTATCATTGTTGATGTGGGGCTTTTTTTTTCTTTTGGTGTGAAAACCAAAACTATTCAGAAATTTGGGGCTACAGTAAAAGAATTTGAGAAAATGAGGTGCCAGAAAACGGCAACTGAGGTTGTCGTTTTCTGACGCGGTAGGCCCCACTCACATGGGACTCCTGGTCGCCAGAAAACGGCAACCTCAATTGCCGTTTTCTGGCGTAATTAAATTTTTTGTTTCTTCAACCAGGCGCAAAACGGTGCGCGGGCCGAGGTGGGCTACTGTGGCAAAGAATAAGTAAATAATTTTTTTTTCTTTTGGCCCTTTATAAAAGCAATCCTCAATATTTACTCCCTCCCTCTTTCAGTTCGTGATCTTTGCCATAAGGATATATTTCAGGTAATCAATGCTCGATCTTTTCTACTTTACTTTGCAATTGTAATATATTTTATCCTAAATTATACTCTTAATTAGTGTATGAAGTTGATAATCTGTGGTTGATTTGTTAACGGGTAGAAAAGAAATTGTTTTGTTAAAAAATTATAATTTACTTATGTTTATAAGATTTGAGTTTTTAGGTAACATTTTCTTGTCATTTCTAAATTGCAAGTGTTAATGAAGGTGTAATACAATCACGATCAATATTTACCGGGGTAAGTTAAATTTTTATTTTGTTATCTATGATATAAAAATTTAGGTGTTGATAACTATTGAGCACGTATTTTTGTATAGTTAATGTAGGAAAATTATAAATTTGAAGTTATGTAAAAGTGTTAGGAGTTGGAATGTTGTTGGGTTTTTTTACGAAGAAGAAGTAAATTTCACGATGTCTAGGAATGTAGGTTAATTTCACGATGAATTAAATTTATGTACTATTTATAGATTTAATTAGCTAATTTAAATAAAAGTTTAGAAGTAAAAAAATTAAAATATTAATGTAGCAAATTAAAAGAGCAGTCAGTGTGAAAAGTTATAATAATGTCACGATGAAGAAGTAATTTTGTATATAATATGTAAGATAATGTTCTGTAAACTTGGTAGGGAAATTTTATTTTTAAGGTTATATGAAGGAAGTATGTAAATTTTAATAGTATTAGAAATATGGATTAATTAAAAACTATCATGCCTTTAAATGTAGGAGTAAGAAAATATTGATTCCAGCCATTTTTATAATATATACCGGAGGACAGTTAGTATGGGGTGTAGCCGGTTATCAGTATGATATTTCAAGCTCATCGGGACATTCGAGAAGACTGAAACTTAGAAACAAGCCGACATTTGCGGAACTTGTTCATAAGATATCAGTGAAATTGAATCTTGCTGTGGATGTGAGGGTTAGTAGAGTAATATATAAGTGTCCTATAAACAGTCAGGGCTCGTATTCATGGGCACTTATGGATGTAGCGGACGACGATGACGTTGAGCAAATATATGAAAATTTTGTGGCATTTCTTGGATATACGGTTGCGGAGCTAATTATTGAGACCGAACAAATCGTAATTGGCGAAGTGCATAATGTGTCGAATGATGGTGATGAGTTGAACAGAAATGATGCTGTAGAGCCAAGACCGATGGGGGATGGGACAAGCGGTAGGGGGATCGATTTTGGTTTGCAGTGTGAGGATCCAGCACAGTGTCAAGCGGTTGATGATTTGGAAACGATAGAAGCAAGTCCAATAAGAGAGCTCAGAGAGCAAAGCGAAGTTAATTTGGCCTTAAGTTCAAGGGTTGTTTGTGGCGATGTTGCATGTCGTGAAATGGAGCAGATCGATAATGGGTACATTTCACCAAATATAGATCCAGAGGAGGATGACGAGGAGATTGACCTGAATGAAGCTGTTGAGGAGACCGATTTTAGAAGAGATGACCAAGGTCTTACAAGTTGTGCAACCCACGTGACAGAAGGCCTTCGGAATATGAACATTAGTGATGTCATGTATGATGTGGGCCGACATAATGAGATGTCACGATTTCAATTTTCGTCACTGCACCATACAAATATTAATTTCGCAGAAACTTAGATCAACTCGTCTATTGATGTCCCAACAACGAGATGGGATGGTGTATCGGAATTATGCGAAGGCTTGGTGTTTACATCAAATGATGAAGTTAAAGCAAGTGTGAAGAAATGGTCGATTATGAATAAAGTTTCGTATAAAGTTGTTGAGTCAAAGCCATCCTATTGGGTTGTATGTTGCTATCGAGCGGATGAAACTGGTTGCCAATGGAGACTAAGAGCTATGAAAAAAAGGACATGTTCATACTGGATTATTAGTGTGTGCAAGGCATCACACAACTGTACGACATCACTGGTTTCTCAACAGTATAGACAGTTAGATTTGCAGATCATTTGTGATTGCTTAGTGCGGCTCCTGATCTCAAAGTTAGTGTGATTATGGCAGACATCAGGAATCGTATCAACTATGACGTATCGTACAGTAAGGCGTGGTATGCTAAGACTAAGGCGCTGGAAAAAATGTTTGGCGCACTAACATAAATTTGTATTTACTTCAACCATAAACAAAATAATTACATAGAAATTATTTTATGATAAAATTAAAACTCCAACATGTAATAATTATATTACAAATGAAATGATCAAAACTCCTTTCAATAAATTTTAGATAATACTTAGATTTTACGTTATTATATTAAACGTTTTTATAAATAAATTAACGTGATTCAGTCTGAAAAAAGTTATAAATCGATTACACTAACCTAATTTAGTCAATTATTAAATTCCGCATAAAAAAATTTAATTTGGTCAAATAAAAAAAAACATATCTTGCAAAAACTGACCGAAATACTAATTTCCAATAATAACCTCCTGCAGTGTAATAATTTAATTTAATTTAGTAATATTCACCCTATTTACATAATAATATATTTAAACTATAGTAACATAAATTTGTATTTACTTCAACCATAAACAAAATAATTACATAGAAATTATTTTATGATACAATTAAAACGCCAACATGTAATAATTATTTGAGAAATTAAAAGATCAAAAGTTGGAGCAAGGAACTTAACTCTGCCTTTGACAACTTGATCTGCCTTTGAGATTTGCTAGCAAATCTCACGGAAACGAGGGCTTTGGACTTTTATAGCCAATGTAAAAAAAAAAAAAAATTCAATTTCATTATTTGCCACAGCAGATTCGTGCTTCACGGGTTTGCTACGCTGCAGCGCACAGTAAGAACTGTGCGCCGCAGCGTAAAAGAAGGAGTAAAGGCGGTCAGAAAATGGCAGCCTCATGTGCTGTTTTCTGACTGACGGGGTCCACCTAGGCCAACGTGACAAGACCAGGCGCAAAACGGTGCCGTTAGGGGTGTGCAACACCCGATCCAGCCCGAATAAACCGAATAACCCGACCCGTAATAACTATTCGGGTAGGGTTATTCGGATTATATGGGTCGGGTCAGATGTTAATATCCATGAAGTTTCGGGTTCGGTTCGCGTCGGGTTAAAGCCTTGACCAACCCGAACCCGACACAACATACTATAAATACTAATTTTCTTTTCCTTTACCCATACCCATACCCATCTCACCCTCTTCCCTCTCAGACTCTCACGCTCCCCCTTCTCTCTCTCTCTCTCTCTTTCTGCTTCTCTCTCACGCTCATCTTCTCTCTTTTCCTCTCAAACATATCGATCTCAAGCACAAGCAAGCAAATCTCTCTCCCTCTCAAGCAAAATCTTTCTCTCTCTCTACCGATCGATCTACCAGATCTATCTTCTTCGACATCCGGCGTTCTCCCGATCAAGATCAAGATCGATCTACTTGATCTCATACTAGCAGATTTGTTCTGTATTTTTAGATCTGTTTTTGCTTTAGTTTATAATATATTAAATTTCATATTTTGACTGTGACTTTTTTTGATTCTTGTTGGTGGATTTTGCGATAAACTTTGATTTCCTTTTTTGATATTGAATCTGTGTTAATGGTGGGATGGATTGTAGGCTTTTTTTTTTTTCCTCCGTGGATGTGAATGATTTGTGGATTTCGGGTTAAATGGGTTATTCGGTTCGGGCCCCGATATTTTTCGGATTTTTCGGTTTGGGCCCCGATATTTTTCGGATTTTTCGGTTTGGGCCCCTACTAATAGTTAGGGTCGGTTCAGAGTAGGATTTTATGCATATTTCGAGTGTCGGGTTGTTCGGGTTGGCCCGAACCCGCCCGATGCACACCCCTAGGTGCCGTTTTGCGCCTGGTTGAAGAAAAAAAAATTATTGTACGCCAGAAAACGGCAACTGCCATTTTCTGGCACCCCATTTTCCCAAATTCTTTCACTGTAGCCCCAAATTTCTGAATAATTTTGGTTTCCACACCAAAAGAAAAAAAAGCCCGTTGATATAAGTGACTGAGTTTGATGGGTGAAGATTCGAATTCATCAGTGTCTAAGCATCTCTTCTTTCTTTCTTTTTATTTTATTTTATTTTATTATTATTATTATTATTATTATTATTATTATTATTATTATTATTATATTTTTTTCCCTCCTTCTAATATGTATTTTGAATTAATTTTCATGTTTTATATTATTGGATTTTCTATTTTGTTAGCAAATAAAACGCAATAGAGTTCAAAGTTTGCTTGTTAGGTTGTCTAAATTTGTTTATGTACGTTATTAGTTAGATCCATGATCTTGGCATGGAGGGATATGCAGGTAGAAAAGTTATTTACGGTGACCAGACTTTTGTTGTTAGTAACTAGCTAGCTGATAAAAAAAATATTAATTTATAATGCAAAAATCATGCAACTAATATTTTATTTTAAATAAAATATGAACAAAAATCACTTGATTGTCATTAAAATATACATTTTTACTTGATTGTCATTAGAATCTCATATATTTCTTTTATGCCACATAAGACTAACATATAGTAAAAGAAAATAGAATATTCTATGTGACATGATGATGATATCACATTTTAAAAAAATATTACTCCTTTCATTCTATTTATTGTGATAATTTTCAAATTTCAAAAAATATTAATTATATGTATTTACTATTTTACCTTTATATATATGAAAAAAATAAATAATTAATAGATAAAAAATGTATAATTACAGAAAATTAGTAAAATGATATTTTAGTAAATTATAGTGAATATTTTATAAAATTGATATTAATTAATAATTTTTTTAATTTATGAAAAAAGTTAAAAGTTGTCAAATTGAATGGAATAAATAGAGTATTGTAAACGTGGCATGCTAATTAAGCACTTTGGTACTTGAAATAAAGTAATAATTAAGTGACTTTTTTTTTTGTTACAATATACAAATCATTTATGTTTAATCGATTAGCTATAAAGGGTAAATTTAGCGACTTTTAGTAAAATTAAATAGAGAAATTTAATACATTTTGTATCGAAATTATAATATATCTTTGTATCCTTAATTTGAATATGATTCGATATTTAACTTTCGGATTATAATAAATTGAGATTGTCTATAATATTAGGAATATTAATGGAAGTTTTTATGCTAAAGGACATTTTACATATAAATTTACAACTAAAATCATTTTTTTCCAAAATATTTTGTCTATAATAAAATATTATATCTATTCATTCTCACATCCAATAGAATCAAGTGGGATTCATGATTTTTTTTTAATGTAAATCATTTATTATAGTAATTCATTGGCTTCAATTATTAGGTATATATTTCATAATCTAACTATTTAACTTAGATCTTGACATGTTAAGATTGGATCCGAACTTAATATTATAGTAATTAAAAAATCATCAGTAATGGTTTCAAAAAAAAAAAAATCATCAGTAATTGCCAGATGTTCATCGATGATAGTAGCTAACATCTCATGATAGAAAAACAAAAATACTATATGTTAAGTGCCTAATTTTACATATTTTAACATGTTTTTCATCACTTTATTGTACTTTATTTTGGCTTAAATTAGTACTTTTTACTTGTTTTATGAATTTTTGTCATTATAGGGTCAAAGTGATGGAAAGGAAGCAATTGAAGCCAAATAGAGTGAATATGGAACAACCAAGAAAAATCAAGGAATTTAGGAGCAGAAAGCTGATCTTGGGTTTAGCCTTGCCCAAGGCTAATGGGCAAGGGTAAGGAGCTGCCTTGCCCAAGACTAACAGCCAAAACGCGTCAGCAGAGTGCAGATTTCATATTTTTAATCCGAAGTTGACCTAGCCGCCAGTTGGACTTCACCAGATTTTTAGGGATGATTGAGCTGTAATTCAAGAGATATTAGGCAGCCTTTTTAGAAGAATAATATTTATTTATATTTGCAATTTATATTTCAAAGTTTGGTGAGTTATTTTCAATGTTTGGTGAGGATTTGGTGACTTTCCTATCCCACCAAGTTTGAATTCCTTTATAGTGAGGGAAAAACGTGAAGAATAGAGAACTCTTTAGATCTGGAACATCTTCTTCATCTGTATTTTCCTCAAGGCTGTAATAGGGAGTTTATTTTCTCAATTTTAATTTTATTTTGCTTTTATTTCAATCATGTGTGGCTAAATACTCTTATTTCAGTTAAAGATCACTTCAAAGCCAGGTTTTGATTCTCTGTGAGATTGTTATTCTTATTTATTGTTCTTAATTTCATATGATGTTCATGCTATTTACTGAAATTTAGAGAAACCATATCTCAATTATTATTTATTTTATGTTCAATGAGGCGTCATTGTTCATCTTAATAGATAATATATTGCTAGATTAATTTTGCTGAATCCGTAATTGTTTGGTGAAGTTAACAACAAGTGGCAATCAGCATAGCTTCCTCACAAGGGCTGTTATGTTGAGTAGATGCATGATTGAGTCTAAATTGATCTCGCGTGAGGTTGGTTGGCTTAGGTCAGGTCTTTCTATTTCATTAATGCTGTCAATAAATTAAATCCTTGCGCGTGTTTTGGGTTATTTATTGATTAAAAATTAATTATAGTCTTACTTGATTAATTTAATAATACGGAGAGATGAGGTCGGGAGCGCGAAGCCGACGGCTATAATTGGCCCATTATATGATTTTTAAAGTTATTCTTTCGTCAATGATCAGTTGAATTAAACCTGTGCTGCGAATATCTTTAACTGAAATTTATTACATATTGAATTTCTTTTAATTAATTTACTGTTTATTTTGTTTGTTTCTTTGAATTCAGCAATTGTTAGCTTTTAATTTATGAAAATCCCCCCTTTTTATATTTTTATTGTTAAAAATCTGGTTATTTAGAATTATTTCAGTGCTAGTTTCTGTGGATTCGACCCTTTCTTACCCTATTTGCAATTTATTTAGTAGGATAATTGAGGCATTTATTTTTGGTGGCTTCGACACCCATCAAATTTTGGCGCCGTTGCCGGGGACTAGTCTAACTTGATTTAATTTGTTAATGACCAGGTCTGAAATTCCGAAAGAAATTTTATTCGATTCGGAGATTGAAAAAACAGCCAAGAGATTGAGAAAAGAAACAAGGATACGCAAGGAACTTGCTGGAAATTCTTCCCGACAGCAGAAAGAAGAGGAAGAAACTGATCTTACTGACTTTCGAGCAGAAATAGAAGAGGAAGAAATGGCAAAACGGACCGTGAGAGAATTAAATGCACCCCCTTTGAACCAACAGCCCCTGTGCATAACTTATCCAGCCTTGGACACCGTTTTTGAACTAAAATCGGGGCTGATTCACTTATTACCCACTTTTCGTGGCTTAGAGAATGAAGATCCTCACAAGCATTTGAAAGAATTTCATGTGGTGTGTTCTGGTATGAGGCCATAAGGAGTTACTGAAGAACAAGTGACATTAAGGGCCTTTCCATTCTCATTAGCTGATTCGGCAAAAGAGTGGTTATTGAATTTACCATCAGGAACGATCACAACGTGGACTGATATGTTAAGAATGTTCCTGAAATTTTTTTTTCCAGCCTCTAGAGCCGCTGTAATTCGGAGAGAAATCAGTGGAATTAGGCAAAAGGATGTGGAGTCACTTCATGACTATTGGGAAAGATTCAAGAAATTATGTGCAAGCTGTCCCCAACATGGAATTACAGATCAGTCCCTTATTCAGTATTTTTATGAGGGTATGTTGAGCATGGAAAGGAGGATGATAGATGCAGCAAGTGGGGGAAGCCTCAACAATAAAACCCCTGCCCAAGCACGTGAGTTGATACAGAATATGACAGCCACTTCCCAACAGTTTTGTAACACCCCAAAGTAGCCCTGGAAGAATTATAGAATTTTGTTCAGAAAAGAGATTAGATGTTGAGTGTGAGAGTCCTGTAGCGAGCACGACAAGCGTCGCGGGCGCGACAGAACCCTCCGGTGATAGGTTAATTAAATTGGAATTTTTGACTCGTGGCATCATAGGGTGTTGACACATGGCAACTTGAGAGGGTGACACTTTGCAAGAGACTTAAGTGTGGTTTATATAAGAGTGACAAGTGGCGGCATATGAGAGTGACACTTGGCGTCGTAGGAAAGAGACAAGTGGCAAGAGATGAATTTAATATGAATTGAATGGAAAATAGTTAGTTTGGTTAAAAAGGAACAAGATGAACTAAGTGGACTAAAGGGGATAAACATGGTTGACTAAAGGTAAAGTTATAATTAATTAAAGTAAGTGGGCATTTATTTGAATAGTAAATGGAGGATGAGGATTGACCATTTGCTTCTTTCTTCTTCTTTTACGTGAGTTTTGGCCCTTTGTTCTTTATTTTTTTTCTTTCTTTTCCTTTGGTCAGCCGTTCTCCCTCTCTTGCTCTTGCTTTTGTTCTTTTTTTTCCCCTTTGGTCTATTTTGAGTGAGCTCATTGAGTTGGTTTAAAGTGTATAAGTCAAAGGTTGAGCTTAGTTCTTGAGAAGAAGGTAAGTAGCATTATTTTAGCATTGGTCTTCTTCTTCTATTTAATTTCTGTTTTTGATTTAAAGTCAAGAATATTGGATTAAGTGTTCTCTTGGTTGGTGGTGCATGAAAACTGTGGATAAAAGACTGGACAAGGGAAAGGAGAAGCTCGGGACTGAGTAGAGGGCCGTGATCAACATCCTAGAGGTTGGGATCGTGTGAAAATATCATTTTGATTGCTTGTGGTACTTGTGATATGTGTATATATGCTTAGAAGTATGTGAATTGATTGATTGAGTGTATTTGTTGGTGTTAAAATTTGATATGGTAAATTCTGTTTAATTGTCATATGACCTCTGTGTGAAGTTTTTGTCATAGGTATAGTTATAGACCTTTGAATTGAGTGATTATTAATCCAATGGAACCATGACTTCTATATCTATAATTGTTACAGAAATAAGCTTGAGCAAATTTGTGCTCTAAGACATTCAAAAATGGCCAAAACAGAGGTGTCTCTACTTTGGCCGGTTCATTTGACCAGTTCAGATTATTTAGATCATATATGACGTTATAGATGTCCAATTGACTTGAAAATTGTCCCATTTGAAAGTTAACATCCTGGGGAAGATTTTATAAGAAGGAAGTTGTGCCTAAAAACGTCGTTTCGATTTCCGTTTAGCCTAAACAAAATTGATGTTGTTGGGTTTCTGTTTGGATGTTCGTGGCTCTGTCACGAGTAGTGACGACCGTGACGAGTCGTGACAGTAGGCCACTGTCACGAGTAGTGACATTTGTCACGAGTAGTGACGACCTCCACCTCTCTATTTTGACCATTTTATGTGTTTTCCTTCCCGAATTGAACCCGTATCGCACCCGAACTTCAGGGTAAGCTCCTATAGCATGTTCAACTCATTTCTAACCTTATGGAATGAGTATGTGAGTGGTTGTCAATTGAAAACATAGGTGATTAAAGCTATGGCGTAAGAGTTTAATAATGAAATTAATGTATATATGCTTTTTAATTATTGAACATGATATGCATGTGATGATTGAATCATAATGTGTGAAGTCTATGAACATGTAAAATGCATTGTGTATTTGATTAGTTAATAAAGTAGAGTACAAAGATGCATTGATATTATATGGCTACATGCGAGTATATGCATAGGGTATATGTATGCACATGGTTTGCTCCATTAATATGTAAATAGTGTATAATGTTCTTGAATGAACAGTAGAGTGCATGCAATGTATCTGATATAGAGTATAGAGTCTTTATGTTTAGCCTGACTGGCCATAGCCGTGGATAGATAAGCATGCTTATAAAGGGATTACCGCGCAGCTGCCACCGACCGCCCCGTTTGGGCGAAGCGGGTCGACCTCCGAGAATGGTCATTAATAGAGATAGATGAAAATGTTTTGTGACTTCGGTCTACCGAAAATGTTTTTATTATAGAGCGTCCCGTATCCGCAACTAAAGGAAGTCAGGCCTGTTTTGTTAAAAAGTTGTGTAGTAAACTTGAGATGATTAAAAGCATTGCTTTGAATAAAAGCTATAGCACATGAAAGTAATGTTTAAGTACATTACAGTTATGTATACAAGTACATGATTTCATGAATGTGAACACATGATAGCGTATATTTGAATAAATGATATGTACAAGTTGTAGTGTATATGAATAAGTAGAAGAGTAGATGTTATATACTTGTGAGTTTACTGCTTTGATAATTGAACCTGCAATCTATATATGTATAAGAGCTATATGCATGAGCTAGTTGATTTGTTACATGAAATTTGTGATTTACTTGTGACTTCGTAAAGAAGTCCTTTGTATTATTTCATCTCCACTAAGCGTTATCGCTTAGCACGGATGTTTATTTCCGTGTAGGTATACAGGTTCGGATCAGTGAGCGGACATCTGCAGGCCAAGGCCACTAGGAGTTTTATTTTGATCTTCTTTTTGTATAAGATAGAGATAGAGTTCTACATTTTGAGTAACATCATTATGTAAATGTACATGTATAGAAATGAGTGCAGAAATCACATGTCGATATATATGTACAGTTAAAAGAGAACAAGTGTAATATGAACATGTATAAAGATAGTTTGGATATATGTAAAATATTTGTAAAGTGCTTGTGGGCCCAAGTGTTATTTTAAATGGACGTGTTTATGTTATCGCTTCCGCTAGTGCATGTACATGTATACGTAAGTGTCCGCGTAGCGCCCCGATATTCCTTACCGGGAATATGGGGGTGTTACAAGTTTGGAAGATATCAGGACCCCCCAAGAAGAGTACATGAGGTAAGCTCTTCTTCCATTGAAGATAAACTGAATGCTCTAACTGTTCTTGTACAAAATATGGCTTCAGGTACATCCTCACAAGCAAGGGTGTGTGGAATATGTGCATACGCTGGGCATCCCACAGACATGTGTCCAACACTTCAAGATGATTCACAAGAGCAAGTAAATGCAATGGGAGGATATTCTGGACAGCCCTACAGGAAGTATGATCCTTATTCCAACACATACAATCCAAGATGGCGGGATCATCCCAATTTCAGCTATGGAGCTAGGCATCAAAATCCACAGCAACAATTTTCACCTAGACAACCACAGCAACCTGCTCAACCAGCTCCTAAATAAGGTATGAGTCTTGAAGATATTGTCCATTCTTTAGCTAATAATATGCAGGATCTCCAGCAGCATGCAAAGAAATCAGATTTAAGGTTTCAAAATTTGGAGACACAAATGAGCCAAATGGCACAATCCTTGAGTAGAATTGAGTCCCAAGGACGCTTGCCTTCACAAACCATAGAAAATCCAAGACAAAATGTGAGTGCAATTATTTTAAGAAGTGAAAAAGAGGTCGAACAGCTCCTGCCCAAGAAAAGTGACCAGAAACTGGTAAGAAAAGCTGAAAAAGAGGTAAAAATTGAGGAAAATGAGCAACCAAAAGACAGAAATTCAGAACAGCCACCAGCTATAGTCATCCGACCCCCATTTCCTGAGAGATTGGCCAAATCTAAGAAAGAGAAAGAGGAAAAAGACATCTTTGAGATATTTCGTAAGGTTGAGGTAAATATTCCTTTGATAGATGCTATTAAACAGATACCTCAATATGCAAAATTTCTTAAAGAGCTTTGTACTAACAAGAAAAAACAGGTTGGCTATGAGAAAATAACTGTGAGTGAGAATGTTTCAGCTGTACTTGAAAGAAAATTGCCAAAAAAATGCAAGGATCAAGGTATGTTTGCTATTCCCTGTCAAATAGGTAATGTTAGCATTAAGAAAGCAATGTGTGACTTAGGTGCATCAATAAATGTTATGCCTCTGTCAATTTATTCTTCTTTAAACGCTGGGCCTTTAGAAGAAATAGGAATAGTAATTCAGCTTGCTAATAGGTCAATTGTTTATCCTGAAGGATTATTAGAGGATGTTTTAGTGCAGGTTAATGGCTTAATTTTTCCAGCTGATTTTTATGTTATTGATATGGATGATGATGACAAATCTTTGGAGTCATCTGAAATGTTATTGGGAAGACCTTTTCTTAAAACAGTTAAGACCAAGATAGATGTATTTGCAGGTACACTTACTGTGGAATTTGATGATAAGCTGGAAAAATTTAATGTTTATGATGCGATGAAAAATCCTAGTGCTGTATCTTCTGTTTGTGGTGTTGATAAAATTGAGCCTTTAACTCCTCTAATGTTTGAATTGAATAGGGATGACAAGTTACAGGTAACTTTGGGTGACAATGTAAATATGGATAGCACTAATACATTTGAAAATAAGCTGGATTTGGAAGCAAATTTACAAAAAATAGTGCATGAACTTGCAGCCTTAAAGGAAACAAACAATTCTCCTCCTTAGGGCATTGATCAATTTTATGTTTATAATTCGAAGAAGAATGCTGATTATGTGTCCAATATTTTTGAAGTAGATGTTACTGCACATTCAGTAAATGAATCTTTTGAATTGAGTGATAATTCAAACAATTTAAATTTTTCATATTATTTGGACTCTACTTTCAAAAATCCTAACAGTTTTGAAAAAAATTTGGTAGTTGATGCCAATTTGCAGGAAGTAATGAATGGAAGGACATTGAAATGGGATTTAAGACCAGTTTGAGAGACGTTGAAACTCAGGAATGTCTGGCCAAAGACGTTAAACAAAGGCGCTTGTGGGAGGCAACCCATTCTTTAGCCTTATTCAAGGCTAACAGATACCTATTTAAATTTAATTGCAATTTTATTTATTTTATTTTAGTTTACTGTCTTCTTATCCTTGATTGTATTCTCATGGTTAACTTCACTTCTTTTTCTTCACAGGTACGTTGGTAACAAATGGGCAATTCAGAATGATAAGCATTGGATATTTATTTTGAGCATAATAGTTCAAACGAACTAATACCATGTTCCTGAAAAATGAGTAGTTAAGAGTGGTTTTAATGGGGGTTTTAATGGGTCTTGATTTAATATTTTGAAATGCAGGTTATTTTTACTTTGTGTTGGGTTTATTATATTTGTTGGGTTGTTTTGTGCTGGGTTTATTATGTTTGTTGGGTTGCTGAGTTTTCATTCTTGGTCTTCTAATCTTTCAATGGGTTTTAATTTTAAATTTTAATTCAATTGTATTATTTTAATTCAATTGTGTTAATTTTTTTTTCTCACCCATTTGCTATTACTTTGAGGTATGTGTTATTTTTACATGTAAATGGATTTTAATTGCATATTGTTTTAACCACAATTTTTTACTTCCTTCCACTACACAAATCCAACGCTCCTCCACGCCCAGCTCGCCGTCTCCATCACAACTGCAGATCGGGGTTAATTCTTCTTCGCACGCAAACCTGCCTCCATCGGACCCCGTCATCATCGCCGATCACCACCTAGCAACGATTCCATCTCCCGCATAGGCCAATGACAATGCCAAACGTCTGCAAGCAGAGCAAAACGAAGAAAGCAGAGCAACCCTGCTCAGAACAGGGCAGTTTTCTAAATTTAATTTTCTTATTTTATTTTACTTTATTTTATTTTATTTATTTGTGTTACCCTTCGCCCCACGTTTGTGTGTAATTCCGCATTGGGGACAATGCGAGAAGAAAGTGTGGGGGAGGGGTTGAATTAGAAGTGTCGTGGGTTTATGTGGCTGTATGTTTATATTGATTTTGAATTCTGTGTTGATGATATTTTGAATTCTGTGTTGATGATTGTTGATGTGGTGCTACGCTGATGCTGTTTTGAATGTCAGTTTGGTTGTTGCTGGAGTAGTAAATTTTTGCTGAATTTTTGTTGTGAATTGATGATGCTTTGTGGTTAATGATTCTGTCGAATTTTGAACAAAATTTTTGTTGCTGAAATTGTGTTTAATTGGCTGCATTTATGCAAGAATTTTTGAGAATATTGTGAAATCAAATCTGAATTGTTCAAAATTTGTGAAGAAAAATTTTGTTAATTAATTTGAATGATTTTGCCCTCTTTGTTTTCACGGCTCCAACGTTGAATTCTTTTGAAATCCTGTTAGGTTGGTCAAGTTTATGCAAACTCTAGATGCATTTGCTCTTATAGAGTATTATTTTTGTAGCCATTTTGAGGAAATTTGCACAAAAGTTTGGGTTGGCGTTTGGCTTTCGCTAGTTTGATGTTTTGGCTGTGATTTCTGTGAAAATGTATGCTTATAGAGGTTGGTTTGCCATTTTGATGGTAATGGGCTGATGATTATTGTGAAAATCTTGAGTTGTCATGCTATTTTAGTGCTTAATTGTTAATGATTATGCTGTAATTCTGTTTATTTGGTTGATTCTATGCAAATTTTTGATATATCTACTTCTATAAAGTATTTTGGTAACCATATTGAGTAATTATGCATAAATTTTGGTTAGTCTGATTTTAGCTGGAAATGTTTTGCTAAATTGATGTACTGGGCATGATTTCTGTGCAAAAATTCTATCATTCTTAGCAAACTTTTCTAACTTATTCCCCTTGTTTAATGTTGCATCCATCTTGTTCTTAAATATTTGTTAAGTTTCATTCACGGTTCTAGAGAAAAGTGATTGCCTAAATCAGTTCCAATATCACTTAGTTTTTGATGCATCAATTTGTTAAGCAAAGTTTGAGTAGTGTTCATGATTATTTATCCATTTTCATATAATTTATGGTGATCTTAATTATCTTTTGAATTAGAAATATTAAGGTTCAATTTTTAAGGTGAAACATAAACTTTTGCATGTGTTTAAATTGGATTCTTTGTATTTTAGAAACTTGTTAAAACAATTTTGGACACTTGTTTGGTATGTTTGCTTATGAATTAAGGAATTTGATTACCAGAAAAAAAATATAAATAAAATAAAATAAAATAAATTTTACTCCGCTGTCCGCTCAAAAAGCTGTTAAGAGTAGAGCTAGTAGCCGCTTGGAAATGTGTTATCTGAGTAACCGGGTGTATGCGAGTCAGAATCGGGTATCCTCGCGTAAAAAGGATCTCTACATTCCTTGTAAGCATTTTAATCTCCTCTTTGACTAGAAAAACTGGGTGTATGCGGGTCAGAACCGGGTGCCCTCACGTCCATTATAGTCCAAGAGTAAAAAAAAAAAAAAATCTGAAAAATATTTTTTCTGGGTATCTTTATTCCTTGATCTATTGGAAAATGAGAAATTATAGTGTCTAATTTGGTTTGATAAGTTTTCTTTTATACATTGATTTAATTTTGAATTGAAATATAAATTTTTGTGTGCTTAATGTTCATGAACCTTGTGTTTCTAATTTTAAAAGGTAGTCGAGATACCCATGTTTTAATATGATTATGTGGTAAACTGTTTTGAATTTCTATCTTTAACTTGTCTTACATTTTGATTTATTGGGAACTTATGGGAATGGAATTTGATATTTGGGTGAATGAACTTTTGAAAGGATTGTGCTTGAGATTTAATTTATGCTTGAGGACAAGCATTGGATAAGTGTGGGGAAATTTGTTAAGTGCCTAATTTTACATATTTTAACATGTTTTTCATCACTTTATTGTACTTTATTTTGGCTTAAATTAATACTTTTTACTTGTTTTATGATTTTTTGTCATTATAGGGTCAAAGTGATGGAAAGGAAGCAATTGAAGCCAAATAGAGTGAATATGGAACAGCCAAGGAAAATCAAGGAATTTAGGAGCAGAAAGCTGATCTTGGGTTTAGCCTTGCCCAAGGCTAATGGGCAAGGGTAAGGAGCTGCCTTGCCCAAGGCTAACAGCCAAAACGCGTCAGCAGAGTGCAGATTTCATATTTTTAATCCGAAGTTGACCTAGCCGCCAGTTGAACTTCACCAGATTTTTAGGGATGATTGAGCTGTAATTCAAGAGATATTAGGCAGCCTTTTTAGAAGAATAATATTTTATTTATATTTGCAATTTATATTTCAAAGTTTGGTGAGTTATTTTCAATGTTTGGTGAGCATTTGGTGACTTTCCTATCCCACCCAAGTTTGAATTCCTTTATAGTGAGGGAAAAACGTGAAGAATAGAGAACTCTTCAAATCTGGAACATCTTCTTCATCTGTATTTTCCTCAAGGCTGTAATAGGGAGTTTATTTTCTCAATTTTAATTTTATTTCAATCATGTGTGGCTAAATACTCTTATTTCAGTTAAAAATCACTTCAAAGCCAGGTTTTGATTCTCTGTGAGATTGTTATTCTTATTTATTGTTCTTAATTTCATATGATGTTCATGCTATTTACTGAAATTTAGAGAAACCATATCTCAATTATTATTTATTTTATGTTCAATGAGGCGCCGTTGTTCATTTTAATAGATAATATATTGCTAGATTAATTTTGCTGAATCCGTAATTGTTTGGTGAAGTTAACAACAAGTGGCAATCAGCATAGCTTCCTCACAAGTGCTGTTATGTTGAGTAGATGCATGATTGAGTCTAAATTGATCTCGCGTGAGGTTGGTTGGCTTAGGTCAGGTCTTTCTATTTCATTAATGCTGTCAATAAATTAAATCCTTGCGCGTGTTTTGGGTTATTTATTGATTAGAAATTAATTATAGTTTTACTTGATTAATTTAATAATACGGAGAGATGAGGTCGGGAGCGCGAAGCCGACGGCTATAACTGGCCCATTATATGATTTTTAGAATTATTCTTTCGTCAATGATCAGTTGAATTAAATCTGTGCTGCGAATATCTTTAACTGAAATTTATCGCATATTGAATTTCTTTTAATTAATTTACTGTTTATTTTGTTTGTTTTTTTGAATTCAGCAATTGTTAGCTTTTAATTTATGAAAATCCCCCCTTTTTATATTTTTATTGTTAAAAATCTGGTTATTTAGAATTATTTCAGTGCTAGTCTCTATGGATTCGACCCTTTCTTACCCTATTTGCAATTTATTTAGTAGGATAATTGAGATATTTATTTTTGGTGGCTTCGACACCCATCACTATATACCTCGATTAGTTCTATTTAAATTGGAATTATAGTTCCACTTTAAAAAAATGATTTAAAAGATAGTTAAGTTAGTAAACTTGTGGGAAAAAAATAAAAAATCCCAGAACACAACTAAATTTCCAATCAAGCTGAATATACATCCATTTCCTGAAAATGTAATCTCAAAAGGCTATAAATAGTCAATCACCAAGGACTTCACAATCAATCCTTTGAAAATAAAGCTTTTGTTGAACAAGATCATAAGCCACATTGTAGTATTGTTGAGCAAATGTTCCTATAACATTGTGTTGCTGATCAGACATAGTAGGAACCACAGCCATACAAAAAGCATCCTCATTTAACTGATAAAACAAGTTGTCAATATCCAATACCAAATCAGCTCCTTCATCAAAATGCAATGTAACCACCGGAAAACCAACAAGTTCTTCTCTAAGCTTCCCTTGGCAACACAGCATTTGATATGTATTAAACGCTAAGACATATGGCTTCAAGAACCCATCAAGAAAGCTATAAACTTTTTGTTGAAGTACATTATAAGCAACTTGATTTATATATGTTAATTCACATCCAGAGTCAATTATTGTTCCACCTTCACCCTGCAAATTCTTCTTGAACACCTTAGGATCTATGTCAAGTCTTTCTTCTCCTACACTTATTCCTTCAAGGGTTATGTAATAGAAGCCATTTTCTATCTCTAAATGTGTCGAATAGCCTTCGATTATCGCAGAATCGCCTAATGTTAATCGATTGAAAAGGTAGGATGGATTGTGCATGTCACCAATGCAATAGGAAAATCTAAGTCCTAGTTTATTGATAATACTTGTATGTGAGTATCCAAGTCCAAGAATTCCACTTCCTAGCCCTCCTACTCGCAATCTATTGTCTTGACCACACCCAAATATTACATCTTCTACAACTGTAAAACCTTCATCAGATGTCTCAAATGTTAGTTTTTCAGTGCCAATGCATCCTCTTGATATGGAATTATCCATATAAGCTATCTGATACATACAATCCTGAACACGATTACATTTGGTATTAGAAATTAAAATGCAAGAAGAATTGAAGCACGATAAAGTAGTGAAGGTGGAGGAAGATGAACTATCATAAAAGGGACCCTTTTGATCATAACAAAATATACATGGCTTGCATTGAACCCAGAGGAGTTTACTGCCAGTATCCATAATAACAAGCTGTGGAATTGGTGGCTGGCCTATGGACAAATTTACAAGGAACCCATGACCATCAACTTGGACATTGGCTTCATAAGTAGCATCAATTACTGAATTACTATTGTCCGAATTTGTGTTGCCCTTTGAATTCAAGTAGTTGAAGCGTGAAAGTGAGTTTCTTAGGATACGATCAGCTCTATCTTGGAAACTATGTTTAGGATTATAAGAAGGAGATAAAATGGAGTTGTGGTGAATCAGTTTGGTCACAAGGTTTTGAGGTTTAGCATTTGTTTTGAATGGTATGGTTAAAAGGGTAGTGGTTGAAAAGCTTAACAGAAGCAGAGATATTAATGTTGATGAAGCTTTGGTTGCCATGGTTTTTGTAGATTGCCATGAATAAAGAGGGTAACAGTTTAGCAAGTTTTATATAGCAGCAGTTTTGAATTTTAGAATAAGGAAAGATATCATATAAAGAGCAGGTCAAAGAAAAAGAGTGGCAAGTGAAAAAGGAGATTGGAACGCGAGTGCAATGCATGTGTTGGAATTCTTAAGGTTTCATATGTTAAATAAGAGTTCTTTTTGGTGGTGTTTATCCATGGAAGGCTTTCGATGTCAGAAAGAAGAATTAAGACAAAAAAAAAGAGAAGAAAAAGATTGTTCTTGCCAAACGTTGGCTCACAAAATATAGGTAATGGTTGGATAAAGTGACAAAACACTCACAGAGCTATAGCTCTGTTTATCTAGAATTGATCCAACTAATTAGACTCGATGCCCTTGGGTTACGGAGTAGCAACATATGGGAAGGTATGCCTCATACCCGCAATTTTTTATTTTGTGATCATAATGATTTTTGAAACAATTAACAAACTGAAAGGTCCCGACGTACGCTTTATTGATTACTAAATTAGGAATTTAATCACTTTGAGGTTAGCTAATAAATCTCTGCGTCTGAGCCTGAGAAATTTACCTTTCTTAGTTTCTTTCACTTGCACCCGGTAGATGTGGGTGTTTTGGTAATGCGCCAAAAGTGTTTGATGAAATTACCAAGTGAGGGATATTTGTAGTCTTCCAATTTGTTAATCTCTGCTATTTCAGTGAGGTGATGTGAAATGACCCAGTCAGTTTATGGCCCTCAGTACTGGTGGATGTGCTTTATTATCATGTCTGATTTGCTCTTCTCTTCCATATTGTTGCATGGCTTGATGTTTTTTTTTTTCGTTTAGAATCTAATGTGTGCAAGTTTCTAAGTTAGATGTGCTGAAATATTATATATCTACTATAAAGATGTTTACCCTTTGCCTCATAAATTGCTCCAGTGCCATTGCTAATGTAACCAACTTCTCCTACACAGGTTTGTAAATGGATTCAACCTACTTGATATAATTGATGAATTTATTTTGTTTTTCTGGTTTTGATTGATTAATTAGACTTTCAATGGTTCAAACAAGTTACATGTTGATATGGAGGACACTGAAACAAAGAAAGGAGCTGCAGAGCAAAGATAACGAGCATATTATAAAGTCTAAATACCCTCCTTTAGACTATCAGTTATTTAAAATGTAAGGGAAATTTACTAACCTTGATTTTTATTTTTTAAGTACAATAAGCTGCATCTTGTAGCATCCTAAATTCAGACCGTGCAAGGGGTGTTACATCTTCCCTGTGAATATTCTAAGCCTGTTTGCTGCATGTCAAAATTATTTGCTGATTTCAGCCTCTCCACTAAAATTAGAATTTGTTCAATTAAAAAATATGGAACAGTAACATAGAGATGGCATTGATAGAGAGTTTTGGTTCGATAAGTTTACAAATCAAAGAATTCGCCATCATTGATTAACAAATATGCTGGAATATTATGCAAAATCCTGGAGAATACTGAAGCAGAATAATAGTGAATGAAATCTGGTAATAGTGAATGAAAATGTTTGTTTTAAAGTTAAAGCTTGGTTTACCTTTTAATATGGTGGAGATTATGCTTTAAATTCTCTAGCAGTTGTTGAATACTGTGGGACTGTTGAGTTGCGAAGGTTTAACAGAGGAGGTTGTTTTCTCAAAGTATCTCAATATGTAACAATTGTGCTTCTCCTTACCTTGACCTGGATGCTGAAAATGTCCTTAAGGACAGTATTCATATATGAAATGGCTGAATTGAAATCCAAATATTGCTTTCATCTTCACCGCTTATTTGCTTCAAAATAATATTTCAATTTTCATCTGAGCTGTAAGACTTTTCTTTCTCTAATAGATTGTGCAAAAGGCCACAATCATCTCCGCACGGGTTCCTATCATGGTTACTACTAATTCCAATGAGACTGTCGATGCCTTATTTGTAATTAATTCATGGCCCAATATTTTTGATGTTGGAGGCTTTATCAGCAACTTGATTTTGGCATTAGGATTCGTGGCCTGGCCTTGGTGACTCTGGAAATGACAGCAAAGTGTGCTCAACTTTTGCTATTTTACTCTCTTACGCTCTTACTTGATCAGTTTTCAGATGTCTTTTGTTCTATATCTTCTGTCCTCTTGATTTTATTGCCGGCTCTCTCTTAGTCTTATGCATTGCTTCGTGTATTATTTTAGTTTAAATATTTTATTAACCATCAATTTTTTTGCTCTCTTTAAATGATAAATTTATTTTTATTTAAGTATGTATATTTATAAAAATGAATACACTAATAAATACATTTTTAATTTTTAATTTTTAACTTTTTATAGTGGTGAAATGGATATTCATATCAGTACACCTCATATTATATGTTTGATAGACTATAATTTACATGCAGGGGGCATTTTGGCTAATTCTTTAATAAAACAAAATTGACAAAAACAAGACTTAGAGAAGTATGCTAATATCTGTGGCCTTATAAAAATTCATATAAGCACCATCTTTGGCATTACCAAAGCCAATATCTATTCTTATTCTTTGTGAATCAACTGACATCTCTTGCTTTCTGCTATGGCTGATGCAATTATGTCTACTGTTCTGCAGCATCTGGGCTCTATTCTTTTTCGTGAGATAGAACGTACACGAGGTGAGGCTTGTTGTTGGGGTTAAGGAAGAAGTTAAGCTGCAAGCTGTGCTGGTTGATGCAGAGAAAAGGCAGTTCAAGGAGGAACTTGTTAAGCAATGGCTATGTAAGCTTAGAGGCACATGCCATGGCTTTTATTTTATTTTTTTTTATTTTTTATTTTTTTTTTGGGGCAAATAGGAAATATACTCATCCTACAGAAAGAAAAGCATATTTCTATTCAGTGGTTTTGGACTTCAATAACTCAATGGTTGTAGTATGTAGAATTAAGAAATTAATTAGCAAGTCAAAATTTTCAAGTTAACTACTATAAAATGTTGGCTTTTAGAGAATGCAAATAATAAATCTTTAGTCCAGCAGTTGACAATCAATTCTTTGAAAATAGATCCTCCTTTCATTAAGGTCATACACCACATTGTAATATTGCTGAGCCAACACTCCAACAACAGAAGAAGGTGCATTACTTTCACTACGAACTAAAGCCATACAGAAAACATTATCATATCTCTGATAAAATGCGCTCTCAATATCCAAAACCAGATCAGCCCCCTCTGCAAAATGGAGTGTAACTACTGGAAAACCAGTAAGGTCTTGCCTCAATTTTCCTTCATAACACAGCTCTCCATTTCCATTATCGTATAGCTTCAAGAATCCATCAAGAATCTTAGAAACTTTACCCTTAAGTACATTATATGCATCTTGTTGTAGAAAGGTCAATTCACATCCAGAATCAATTACAGTGCCACCATCAATGCCTACACTCTTAAAAAGATTAGGATCTATGTCAAGTTTTTCTTCCCCTAAGCTTATCCCTTCAAGAATTATGTAGTAGTTGCCATTTGTTTCATCTAAAGGCGTCGAATCCCCTTCTCTCAGCACATCTTCGCCTAATGTTAATACATTGAAATTATAGGAAGAATCATAAATACTGCCAATGCAATAGGAGAATTTTAGTCCTAACTTATGAACTATGCCGTATAAGACAGATCCGAGGCCGAGAATCCCACTTTCACGGCCAACACTGTTGATTTTATTTTCCTGACCACACCCAAATACTACATTAGGTACAAGAATTATACCTTCATCATGTGTCTGAAATGTTAGTTGTTCAGTACCAATCAATCCTTTTGTTTTGGAACCATCTACGTAAGATGATTTATAGATGCAATTGTTAAGGTTATCACAATTTGCATCAGTAATGTAATAACAAAAAGGAACGTGGCATGATATGTTAGTGTAAGAAGAAGAAGTCGAACTATCATAGAGTGGACCTTTCTGAGGATAACAAGCTTTGCATGGCTTGCATTGTACCCATAATAGTGAACTGCCTGTGTCCATAGCAACTAATTGTGGGATTGGCGGTTGGCCTATCGATAAATTTACTATGAACATATGATTGTCAGGCAGGATGTCAGCTTCATAAATATAATGTAATAAATTTGTTTTGGGTTTTGAGTGCAAGAAGTTAAGTCGTGAAATGGAGTTTTTCAGGGTACGATCAGCTTGGTCTTTAATGCTAAGTTTGGGGTTATAAGATGGAGAAAAAATGGAGTGACGATGGATGAGTTTAGTGACAATTTTTGAATGCTTGGTGTTGGTAGTGAATGGTAAGATTAAAAGGTTGGTTATAAAAGTCAATAAAAGTGGAGACATTCCCATACTATTTCATGAACATAGAAGGGTACTATGTTTAGCAAACTATATATCACACAGACACAGACACGGCACATTGGGTTCTACAGAATTGGAGAAGAATCACATAAAGGGTATGTGGTTTTAGAAATATATTTGGAAAAGAGAAAATTGGAATGTGGATGCAAAGAATGTGTTGAGATTTTCATAGTTTAATATTTCAAAGATCTTTGTATGAGTCAATTGTAATCAATCAATTCCGAAACATGATATTCAAGAGTATAACAAGGACTTGGATGGATATGATAACAAGTGAACTTTAAATTACGGATGATTATAAAAAAAAATAACTAGAAATAATTAATCAATCCCCTAAAAATATAGACAAAAAGAATGAGGAAATTGAGATGAGAGCATTTATGTTTTGAAACCCAATTAGTCACAAAAAATAGAGGGGGAGAAAGCAATTAGATTTTGTTAAAATTAGTATGTAATTATGCACAAATATTATGCAGAGTTCTAACATGAAAAAGAACATCAAATTAGAGGTCATGCAAAATCTAAAGTTTGAATTAGAGATGCTACGGCTTAATTTCGTTCGTGATAACTAAACTTTCGCAATTGTAACGTTGAAGTTACTAAATTTTGATTTGTAACGAAAAAATAACTCATCTTTTATTTTGTAATAAGAAAGTCACAATGATCGGAATTTGCCTAATCCGGCCACCGGCGTGTGGGAATCACAGCGAGACCACTTAAGAAAAAAGTCACATCGGATGCTGACTGGATCCGGGATTAATTTCATTCGTGGTAACTAAACTTTCAAAATTGTAACGTTATGGTAACTAAACTTTGATTTGTAACGAAAAAATAACTCATATTTTATTTTGTAACAGGAATATCACAATGACCGGAATTTGCCTAATCCGGCCACCGGAGTGTGGGAATCACGACGAGCCCCATTGCCACATAAGAAAAAATTCCATGTCGGATGCTGACTGGATCCGACGTGACATGATATTTTATAAAAAAAATAAAAAAATTTTTTACTAGCTGCCTCTTCATTTTTCTCTTACTATCTCTCTCTATAGCATTCTCTCAAGATTTATCTCGCGTAATCACTAACCAGATCGTGGTGGCTCATTCTTCTTCTAACCTCTCATTGTTCAGTCTTCAAAGTTTTTATTACGGCTTCAACTTTGCAACCATAATAAGATATAACAATTTCTCTTTCTTAATTTCGACTAAAACGGTTTTCAATTTCTGATGAATAAGAATGAGAAGCCATTGAAAAATAGATTAAGATGAGGAAGACCACAAGTTAAAAGAAAAGATGAGATCGGAACTGATAGAACGTAGTCACGACGAAGAGAAATGAGAGAGAAGAGCGATCTGAATAGTGACGGACGAGAAGAAAAAAGAGCCACCACGATCTAGTTAGTGAGTACGCGAGATAGATCTAGAGAGAAAGCGATAGACAAAGAGATAGATAAAAAGAGAAGAACGAATAGACATACAGTAAAAAAAAATTAATCTTTTTTTTTTAAAAAAAAAATCATACCATCTCGCCGTGATTCCAATGTACCGGTGGTCGAATTAGGCAAATTCCGGTTATTATAACTTTCCAGTTACAAAATAAAAAATGGGTTATTTTTTCGTTACAAATCAAAATTTAGTGATCACAACGTTACAATTGCAAAAAATTAATTACCATGGATGAAATTAACACTGAATCCAGTCAGCAATGAAATGACATTTGTTTTTACGTGGCAATGGGTCTCACAGTGATTTTCACGCGCCGATAGCCGGATTATACAAATTTCGGTCATTGTAACCTTTTTGTTATAAAATAAAAGATGAATTTTTTTTTTTATTATAAATCAAAACTTAGTGACCATAACATTACAATTGCGAACATTTAGTTACCGTGGATGAAATTAATGCAGATATTACTTGTAATTCAAGTTTGATTTTTTTTTTTTTTTTTGCCTAAATAGCTTAATAATAAAAATATCTTTCCGTAAGAAAAATAATAAAAATTTATATTAGGAATTATGAAGGTCAACAATCAAAAATTCTTGGTGGACTAGAACTAGTATCATTATTCTAGCTTGTGTACCATTATTAACCAAATAATCGCGGCAAAGGGGTCCATAGCTCAGTGGTAGAGCATTTGACTGCAGATCAAGAGGTCACCGGTTCGAACCCGGTTGGGCCCTTCTAGTTCTTCAACTTTTTTGTTCCCTTTAATTTTTTTTTTTCCTTTTTTCTTTAATGACAAATCATGAATTTGATCCCAGATAGCAATTTTGACATCTTAACGTAAAAAATTAATTTCCTTTTAATTGGGACACCTTTTTAAATTTCAATATTACTTTTACATTAAACTTATTTCTTTTCTTTTCATTTCCTTCCAATCGGATTTTCATTTTTTTTCCTTTAACGCATTTTATTGCTATGGTAATCAATATTTTTCCAAGCGGATAAAAGAATAATATTTTCACTTGGAGATCCTATTAGCATCTTCGGCATTGTAACTTAACTGCCCTGCTTTTGGTGAAGGAGCGTTTGGTGAGCATGTGTGTTAGTGTTTTCTTATCTTTTCTGAGATTATTATTTATTTAATGATGATAATACCTCATAAGTTACGTTCGATTGGCTAATTCCTTATACTCATGTAATTCATCATCCTTATTAATTTGTATGATTATTCGTTAGCCAAAGACATTATGATTATAATAACCACTTAAACGTACCTAACAGCATGGTATCAAATAACATCTTGATAAAAACATCAAAGTAATTAAGTAGTCATCAACGTTACTAATCCTATGAATTATTCTCTCTCCACTCCATTTGTCATAATTAAAATAAATTAAAAAAGAAACTCACATTATATGCAAGTTTTACCATTTACCTCTAACCTTTATTACATGATATGTAATCTTTTTAATTTCTATATATATGCTCAAAATAATTCAATTATATTAGCAATGAGTTTTAATTCAATGATATCCATTGTTTAAAGGCTATGAGATTATGGTACCAAAAGAATGTTATCAAAATATAATGTTATTTTTTATTAAGTCGTTCAATTTTTACGGAAATTCGAGAGTGGTCCAATAGTAAGAGAATGTGGTTGCGTCTATATTTTTAATTTAGCATACATTAGGCCTAAGTTTACTAAAATTAAATAAAATAATTGAATTATTTTATTATACATTTAATATTTAAATTATTATTTTTGTTTTATTAAATCTATATTTTGATCTCATAGGTATTAAAACAAATATTTAATAACTTAATGTAACGTAACAAAAGTTTAAAGAAACTATGACGCTAGAGTTGGGAGAGGTAACAATGTTTTTTCCAAGGTTTTGATAAATAATATGTGTCTATTACTCTCAACCCGTTTGAAATCTTGAATCTGTGTATACATAGGCATGTGTGAAGAGTTGATCCATTGATCAGAATTGTGTGACCCATGAAATACTGAAACTGAATATGCCTTTAAGAGAAGTCCTATATATTGGGTGTGAACACAGCATTAGGGCACACACCCTTTACATAAGGACTATTATATATGTTGATGACCTTATTTTTGTGGAATCCCCACAACTACCCTACAAGCATTGCTTATTGATCAATTGTTTGTAACTGCTTTGTGTGGGACAACATACTTATTCATATATATTGCATAATATGTATAATTAATCTCTCTCGCCCCTTTTCATATCATCGAGAAGAGTTCACATTCACCTTGCTAAACAACTAGCTATTGCCACTAAACTATTTACGACTGCCCTTCTAGAAAGGAAAAGCAACTGACATTGCAACTGGCTTTTTGGTGAGACACAGATAGAGATCTGGTTTCCATATATATATATATATATATATATATATATATATTAATGCTTTCACACTTTAACCACCTAACTAACTAATAACCATTTTCACTCTAATCATATCAGAATTTGATTTGCTAATTGGCATTCAATCAAAACTATGAAATGTCTCGATTTCAATTCCCCATCTAAAAAGTTGAAATATATGCCTCTCTGAACAAAACCATTTCACTCTAAGTGGTAATAAGATTAAATCTTAACTTTCATTTTTATAATAAAACTCTTTTAAATTAGAAAGACAAAAATATGTCATTTATAGTTCGGTAAGTCTTATATATATATATATATATATAAAATTTCTGTTGTTATCCAATTTGAATTGGATTAAACCGTAAAAATAATTAAAACTCCTTTAGTATTGATTTTTGCCAGCATCTCACTTAAAATAAATAACTGTGAAACCAGTTGAAGTAACTAATATTATTTGGTAAGTCTCTTCATATATTCTTTAAGCTGTGGAGCATTTCCTTCCATTGTTTAGCTGGTATTATTATTTATATTATAAGAAATACAAAGTAAAAGAAATTACTATTATATAATCCATCATTATTAGGGATATAAGAGTTATAAAATGAAAAGATTACTCTCTGTTATACAGTTTCTAGATTTAACGCAAAATATATTTATATATAAAGCACGAAAAGATGACCGGCCTTGTAGAACTCTCTAACTTAATCTCTAAGCATAAACACTGTAACCCTCTAATCCAAGAATTTAATTTGCGCGGAAAATTGATTAAAATCGTATAATTCTTGGGCATAATATTGAAGAAAGCAAGAAAAGGATGCGGATGGGGTGCTGAGAAGTTCAGTAGTAATCATGAAAAGTCGGTGGATTTGACGGTCCAGATTGTGCACTGGATCTATTTATGATTGAAGTTAGATAGATATCCTGATTATATTCATTAATGGTTTTGAACCATAACTAATCTTGAAGCATCAATAAAAAGGTCTTGGCCCCCTACTGTTATCATTCATTTAGCAATCTTTATTTGACCCTTTTTGGATTTCATCGATTTTGTCCCACTTCACCAACTCAGATCTTCCCCATTTTTATGTACTATTATTTGTTTGCATAAACAAATTTCTCAATAAACACTATATTTTTTTTAAAAAAAAAAAGTTATGAATCTCTAATATTTATAAGGGTTTACAACTCCAATCATATAAATTAAAGTTTGTAAACAAAAACTATTAGATTTTTAGAGCTGAGAGTTCGTATATATTATGTTATCATTATTCATTAAATGAGTCAAGCCATTAATACTAGATAACAGCCAGTAACAATTTGCCATTAATGAAATAACATTTATCAATTGATAACGTTGAAATAGACTTCTGAATTATATATAGATTGATTACCAATATATCTCAGGAACTAGCATAATCATGCATACTCATTGCAATTTTGAGAATTTTCACATTATATGTTATAACATGTTTCTTATGGTGAGCCCAAAATGGTCCCTTGTTTATTTTTATTTTTCATTTTTTGCGTAGTTATGTAATTAGTTGAATGAATCTGTAAACCATCACATATAGCCCCCCAACCAGAAGGACAAGACGTTAAACTTTTGATCTGATATCTTAGTTTCTGCCGTAGATTATTGTAAAATTTTGTGCAGAAAAAAATTGGATATGAAAATGATGATAATCATTCCAAATTCCACTCTCTTAACCCTTATTATTATTACCATAATTGGTATTATTATTTTGAAGGGGACATATAAACCAAAATGCAATCATAATCTTCTGTTGCCATTGACATTATTTTATATTTATGTCAATTTTTTTTTTTCATAAACATATAATTTCTCATTCCTAACATGGTAATCAACACTTCCAAAAGAGCCACAACCATAGAAAATGACATCAAAATTGTCATTATTAGCCATCACGCCTTCAGCAACAAACACTGAAATGATGCTGGCCCTTTGTGTGCTTCACTGCATGTGTTTTTGTGCAGAAACAGTGGAGTTGACTTTCAAGTCAATAGTCAACCATCTAATTTCATTTGAATTCCAGAATCATACCTTTTTTTTTAATCGATAATTAAAGGTGTGGGGTTACTGTTGCATTAAATATTTTATGAACGTGCCTGCAATTTCCTCTTTATTATATTCTCAGATTTGGAATTTATAATTCAAACAAATAAATAAAATAACAAAAAAACATAAATACTTTGATCAGATCTGACAAAAAGAAAATTGATTAATACGTCCAATACTCATTTTCCGAATTGTTTTCCTCATGATGTAACTTTGTATCTTTCCCTTAGTTTTTAACCCCTGGCAAAGCTACTTTAAAAAATTACGTTTAGTCTAATAATTAATTATTTTGGTAGAATCGAGAAAATATTTATTAATTGAATAAAATAGTGAATTATTTTTTGTTGAAAGTTGCGGCATTCAGTACTATAATCTGTCAATAATTCAATACTTTAATACCATTAGTGCATTGCAATTTGATGATAATTGAAACTAGTTATAACTGTATATACTTCAATATATATTCCAAGTGTAATTTTCTGGATGAACCTAATTAAGTGGATGTAATAGTACTGCTATAATGCAACTAATTAGTGGGAGCTGCAATTTCAGTAATAATAATTGCCAGTATATTTTATGAATGAGACGTTTTTACAAACTTGTTTAACGAACCAAGATTTAAAATGAATCCAAAATACAAAATGCCTTGATTAACTCTGCTTTTATTGGTTAGCATTTTCAGAATCTAATCATGCTATACAATGTCATATATGATGTCACAAATCCTACAATAATTTTATTTACTTCACCCATATAATTCATCAATTTCTAGTGGAAATTCAATAAAGAATTAAAAACTTTTTGCAATTCTGCCTTTCTTCGTCAGTGGGTTAATTGTAAACCCATAATTGAATATCAATTTTATAATTTAAAATATCAAATATTATAAATAATTTTAATTGAATTATTAAGTTTGATTTTCACATCTACTTTCTCTAAAATTTAAAAATATCACGTATTTAATATTATTCATTACACATTTTATATTGACGAGAGTGTAGTAACAATTGTCCCGTAATGAAAATTTAAGTGAAAAATCGAATTACCGTATCTTTTTAAATACCAATTAATTTAGAAAAAATAGTAGATATTTTGAGATAAATAATTAGTATCAAAACCAATATCACGAATTCGATTTCCAACAAAGAGATATATATTGTTGGCAAGTGGTGAAGGCATAAGTGAGAGACCGAATAACAATTGAATGATGTAGACGTTATAAATCATTCACTATGGTATAAATATAATAATGCACATTCTACAACACCATTGATTCTAATAAAAATGATAAGGTGCCTCCACAACGATTGCAAATAACGTACAAGTTCAACTCGAGTCCATAATGAATCGAGATGGGCCAAAATTATGCAATTCAAGCTCTTATTTATTTACTTTTTTTTTCAAATTTCCTAGTTACTAAAACTTGTGTCGTGTCCATTTCCACGCTACGCTAGAGCATTGGAGGTGGTAAGAAACGTCCCGTCAAGGGTGCCAACTCAACCAACAACAAGAAGACAAGAAAGTTGATGACCACGGAATTCAGGTGTCTGAAATTGAATACGAACGATTTGTGGTGACGTGTTAAAAAGAATGAAGTTAGCAAGGGAAATGCTCTTTTTTCCTGGAACAATAAGAAATAAAATATGGGTCACGTGCTTAATTCTTAAAGGTCATGTGTGAGGTAATCATGGTATTAGGACATGATTTAGAGAATTAATTAACGTGTTTTCTATTTTAAATGAATCTTTGTCTGCCGCGTGGTAATGCGCATGTACTTTGCAGCCTCATATTCTCAGAAACATTCTTAACTTAACTCCCTATCTGACTGTACTTTGTCTCTTCTTCATTCACCCTTTATTTAATATTCATTCTTCTTCTTGTTCTTCTTCCTTTTCCTTTTCCTTTTCCTTTTCCTTTTTCTCTTTATATATATTAATTTAATTTGACATTGGATTTAAATTTAAATTGGATTTTAATCTCAATAGGATTCAATTTCAAATCAATTGAACCATATCAAACTAAATAGATTCATTTCAAATTGAAAATCAATTATTCAAATTGAAATTAAATTTATATGCACTTATGTATAATAAAGAGAATATGACCAAATCAAATTGCATCTCAATTGAAATCTAATTTCAAAAAAGTATGGGTGATTCAATTTTAATTGAATTTCCAAATAAAATTTGATTCATCAATTGAAATTCTATTGAAGTTTTGAATTTTAATTGAATTTAGGCAATCAATATTGATGAAATTAAATTGAATTGCAATAAAAATACATCTTTTATTTGAGTTAAGTATACATATGGAAACCCTAAGATATTGTAGGCGCAAAATAAGTATATTCTCTTGATGTAGAGAAGAAAGATGGTAAAGTGTCGTCCATCTTTGTACTTGTATTACCCAACCTTTACTCCATACCCTTTCCAGGTGTATGAACATTCTTGGCATTACTTCCACCAAACATTGGCACTGATAATTAGTTCAATCTTTTATAAAAATGTCTGAACATAAACCAATAGGAACTCACCAATTCATACAAAATAAAATAAAAAGAAGGATTGCAGATATTATAGAAACCTTTCACAATAATTTTATCATTTGTAAGAGTATGGATTAGTGAGGGAATGGAAAAGAAGTGACAAGAACAACTTTTCCAATTTTTAATTTAAATTTTTTAAAAAAGAACAACACTTTTATTTTTATGTTTTGGAGAGTTGCCCATTCCTAATTGAAAGTGGGGAACCAAAACAATAATGGGTGTATTTCAGCAATGATTAGTTGATGCCCCCCCCACCACCACCATTGGTTGCCCTTTACCTCACCACTTCTACTCACCTTTTTTCTAATTAATCTTCATTTATGTGCAACCAAACAAATTATTTATCATTAATTACTTCATTACCTATATATTTCGATATCCTCAACCAGATTTTCAACGTGACCATATTCTTCATATTTATTATTTCCAACCCAATACTTATCCAATTAATTAAGTCGCCTCACAGTTTTTTCTCTCAAACTTTTGATACGTCTGTTCATAATAAAATTATGCTATAGGTTAGTTGATTATAACGCGCTTCTCATCTTTTGTATTTATTCTTAATTAATTCATCTAGATACTGTGATTAATAGAGTGAAGACATTAATAGTTTGCTGATCTTATTTTATATGGCTCAAAAAGTCCGTCCTCTTGAGCCGGTACGGTATGCATCAGTTGAAAGAAACCATTTAGTTTACATGCATATTGCACTAGCTATATGTAAATACAAATGCATAATGTGACATATACATATTATATAATATGCAAAGTAAGGGTTATGATATGGAACATTTAACAAGAGTAGAAAAGCGTAGAAGGGATTATATGGCCTCTGAAAATGGGAAGGGCCACGCAAGCATAGTGGGACCAGATGACACTTGGATAACGTTGGAGACTTTTGCTTCACTTCTTTACTTATTACAGCGAAACAAAGCCAAGCATTAACCAATTAATAACATTTGTTTATTAATACTTTCTTCCTTTTTCCAAATACAAAAAAATTCACATTTAATCCTTACGGCTCAAGTTCTTAACCCTAGCCGATAAACCGGAAAAAGCAACAGTTTTAGCTACTAGAACCTTAGCTTATGGCTATGGGTATGCAACTCCGACCAGTACTTTATGTTTTTTTATTTCTGTTTCTAAAAAGTGCAAATAAAATATACACGTGGCATTCCAGGACTGCGCAGCTTCTCTGGCAAAAAAGTGCAGGAAGTGGGGCCCCATCATGAGATGGGAAGTGGGGCTGCAACGGGATAACGGGGTGGGGACCACAAACCCAACCGGCCTGCAGCCCAATTTGTGAGCTCAATGATCGTGGGCCAGCCCACGCCGGACCATTAGCCGCCACGTCATCCGTCTTTCACATCATTCCGTTTTGCGGGTCCCATTCTCCACCAAGAGAGGCTCAAAACAATTTCCATTGTAATTATTATTATTTCAAATACCTCATATTCTACCCTTAATTTATGAAAACTCATATTAAACTATTTGACTTTATATTTTTTTAGATCAAATTATATACTGTCTGGATAAATAAAAATGGAAATATCCAACATTAATTCAACTATTTTGAAATTTATTTTTTAAATGAGATTTCAAATTAGAATTTTTATAAATAAAAGATATCAATATTGTGAAAAATTGATCTTCATAACGGATTAATTTAGCTCCAAAAAGAATTGAAATATCCTTGAATTATATACTACTTAAGTAGAATTAAGGATAAAGAACCCAGTTTTAACAAATATGACGAATAATTTAAATATGAGGCAGTAAGAAGTAAAAACATATAGGGTCATTATTCACAGTTAAAAGATGGGCTGCTTCCCTTATTAACTAGTTCAAAATTTAAATGCATAGCATATATATGAGCCATGGAAACAAAATAGTGATAAGGAAAAAGGGTGCAGCTCTATATTTCAGAGGCTGGGTTTGGAGAGTGAGCCGAGCTACATTAGGATGTTTGTATATTAATGTAAAATGCAATATAATTTGGAGAAGGGTCGTTATCGAGAATATATGAGTCGGTTGGTGGGGTCAAAGAACTTGACAGCATTTAGAAACAAAATTTAATTCAAAAAATAAAAGAGAAAGAAAGGAGAAATAAAAAATTGCAGACCAACCAACCAGAGGCCGCGTGCGATTGCAGGCAAGGACCCGGATAATATATAATTTTATCATAGTCCACCAAACCTTAAAATGCCACCAAACCTTTTCTTGAACTCTTATTATATATTTTATTATTATTATTTTATATTTTTAATTTAAAGAATTTGCACTTTTAGAAACAAACAGAGTTTGTTGTTTTAAGGTTATTATTTTACTTTCTTTTTCTTTTTCTTTTGTTTTTTGGTGAGCTTAGAGAATTAATGAAGCTAGCAATGGATTTGGTCCCTGCCAACATTCCTTATTATTGTTTGTTATTTATGCAACTTGGATTATTTTTCCCTACCATTTGCTGGACTTTTGTTATAGATTCACAAAAAGATTTTTTTTTTCCAATACTAACATAATTTCATGTCTGCAATTTTCATATTAAAACTAAATTAATTTTCAGAATCTAATTGAACTTTTTCTAAACAGATAAAACTAATATTCACAAATTCATTATCTCTCTCTATATATATTTAACGATCAAGTGGATAGATAACAAAAACATGTATATTATAAGAAAGAGTTGTGCGAGAATTATGTGATTTTATGCAAGTATGTTATGTTGTTGCTCTTTAAGTGGCTATTTTTATCAATTTATGCATGATTTACTAAAATGCAACATCGAAATATAGCATTAATAGCAAAGAAGCACTAATAGAAGTTTCAAACTTAACCTAAAGACCTAAGGTTAGATTTAGATTTAACTTCATAATTGAATATCACATGACATATATAGAGTACCATAAATATCTTTGATGGATGCATTGCCTTTTTGCATATATATATACATAAACACATTGAATTTATTTGTCATATACTTATGAAATCTAGATTATGAGTTCAAATAATATCCTCAAAAATTGTTCATCAAAATAAAGTTAAGATGGAATTGAATATGTTTTTGTTAAGCATAATTAGAAAGGATTACGGTGCAATGAGATGCAAAGCCTTTCCCGTCTGTCCCCTTTCACAGAAAACATCAAGAAAGTTAGAAAGATAATATAACTTATTATATCATCATTAGCCTGATCGTGTACACCACGCGGATTTAAGTGGACAAATACAATAATAAATATCTACTAAATGAGAAGCAGAAAATGTGTAAAGAATTTTAATAAAGCATTTTACCGTATTTTAAATTTTTATTTAGTAAACTATGTCGGTAAAGTTGCAGGTTTTTAGTTTTTTATTTTTAAAATCTAAAAACTACTTTTAGTTTTTGTTATTTATTTTTTAGAAACTGTTTTATATATTTAAAAATTTTATCATATTTTTTAATTATTCATATATTTTTTTAATTATTTATGTATATTATAATAATAATTTTGGTAGTGACAATGGCAGCAGAGGCAGTATGGTAGTGGCGGTGGTGGTTGAGGTGACGGTGTTGTGGTAGCGGCGAGGTGACGGCGGTATGGTTGTGGCGGCAGTGGTGGTGGTGGTGGAGATGGTAACAGTGTGGTGGTAGTGGCGGTAGCTGCGTGGTGGTGGTGGAGACGGCAGTGGTGTGGTGGTGGCGGCGGTGTGATGGTGTGATTGTAGTGGTGGTGGCAGCAGTAGCAGTGTGACTGTGATGGTAGAGACGGTGTGGTTGTGGCGGCAGCGGCGGCGGTGGTGGCAGCGGTGGTAGTGGTGGCGGCGAAGGCAGTGGCGTGGTGGTGGCGGCGAAGGCAGTGGCGTGGTGGTGGCAGCAGCAGTGGCGGAGGCATGGTGGTGGCAGCGGCGATGGCGAAGGCGAGGTGGTGGCAACAACGGCAGCGGTGGCGGCGGCAGCGGCAGTGGCGTGGTGGTGGTGGAGGCGAAGGCGTGGTGGTAGCAGTAGAGGCGGCAATGATGATAGCGGTGTGCTGGTGGTGGCAGCGGCAACGATATTAAGGATAAATTAGCAAAATTCTAAAAACTATATTTTGAAAATTTTTAGTTTATGTTTTAAATGTGAAAATTATTTCTTTAAATTTTTGTAAAAACCGAAACGAAAAAAATTTGATGAACCAGTTTTTGTTTTATTTTTGAAAGAAAAAAAAAAACAAAAAATCGTAACGCAACCTTAATTATGCGAATAAAATTTAAATTTTGGATTTTTTTTTTAAGTTTTTTATTCATTCAAATTGTTTTTTTACTAAAAATGTATAAGATCTAATTACAATTATAAAAATTATTTGCGAAACATTTCACAATTTTAATTGAGAGTTGGAATTATTCAACCAAATTCTTAGTGATTCTTGCATTCAAATTGTTAATTGGGACATAAGTACTAATTTTAAAATAGCAATTCTTATTTTACTGGATTGGTGAATAAATAAAAATTTAAACGTTCACACAGGAAAAATCCCAAAAATTAATAGTTAGATATAAGGAGATATGAGAGTTGTGCCCTAGCTAGGTCAGCACCACACACCACCCCCAAAAATATCATCCCTTAATCGAGTACCATCTGTAGATGCATCAATATCAAAATGTCCCTTTCTTTTCTTTATATTTGTTTTTTTTTTTTTAATTCGTTTATTATTTCTTTTTGGTCTATAGTATTTTTCTTCTCATTAACACACACATACACACAGAGTTTGGCCTTGGAAAAGCTAATTAATTAAAGAGTTCTCCAATCCTCCTCACCGTCTGATCAATTCATTCTCTTTCTTTCAACTTCAATAGAGTTACATCCTCTTATTGTCTCTATCAGTTGCAGGTGGAGGTTGCCTCTCTCTCTCTCTCTCTGTGTCTGCAACTCATTTGTTTCTCTCTCTGAAACCATAGCTTTAGCCATTCTCCTCCTCCCTTTTTTCGCGCAAAGCTTTTCCAGCAATCAAGCTTCCACTTAAGATAAAGAAGGGAGAGAGAGAGAGAGAGAAAGAGAAATATATTATTAGGGCATGTGTGTGTTTGTACTCATTTCCATTTTCTTGCTTCTTATTTAACCCTATTTCCTCTCTCTTCCTCCATTCTTCACCCTTTTTATTTCTTTCTCTTTTGCCCTCTTTTTCTTCCTCGGGATCTGATCTCTTACTACCTCCTCCTCCTCCTCCTTCTTTCTCTTATTACACGAACTCGGAGTTCAGTTCCCGAGGAACACTTTCTATTCATCCATCTTTTCTTGTTTGTTTGTTTGTGTTCTCTTTCTTTCTATCTTTCTGTGTTCTTTTGTCTGTTTCAGTGTAAGAAAAAGGGTGAAAGAGAGAGACAAAAAAGCAAAGTGTTAGCTTTAAGTGTCTTTTTAAGTTGATTGATGAGTCCATTCAACCAGGTGAACCAGATCTAAGCGCAAGTTTTTCACTTGCTTCAGGATTATTATCAAGGTCGGCTACTATTGTCTGCTTCTTCTTCTTCTTTAAGAGTCTTTTTGGGTTTATATGCTTCAGTTAGATAATGCAATTCTAAATAAATATATAAATCACTATTTTCTTTGCTAATAATTTTTAAAGATTTGTCTTTGATCCGACTGCTTTCCTATTAATTTTGTTTCATACACTTAAACAAATAAAAAATCCAATCTTTATGTGATCTATTCTCATAATTGCTTTTTTCTTCTTCATTTTGAGATTTTATTTTTCTTTTAGATCATAGTTAAATGATCATGATATGAGAAGAATTTCCTTTTCTATTGAACACTGAAGTGTATGGATTGTTGCAAACATATCCGGCATTGCTTTATGGTGCACATTCATTGGGTCAAAAAAAAAAAAAGATGAATATATGTCAAATGAAGCTGGATAATATAGATGTGCAATCTTGTGTATGATGTTCTACAATAAGTGCAGTTTCATCATATAATTCCTTCCTGCATTTTTTGCAAAGTAAAAGCTATTTCGATTGTGTGTCTTATCCAGCATTCACTTTTATTTTGAGTGGAGATTGAGCTTCTTTGTCTATTAATCTTCATCACATTATGTATGAGGTAAAGAGGAAGCTTAAGTTTTAATTATCATTAAAGGATTTCATATAAATTCACTTATCTCTATTGTATTTTCAACTGAAGTTTCTGAAATCATAACGTTTTCATGTTCCTCAAAGATTCTTGCTATCTCAGATTTCAGATGTTAGATCATATGCAAAATTACTTCATACTCAAATCTCTTATTCAGTATGTTTATTGCTGCACCTATTTCGCATGATTAAACTTGTTCAGAGTAAAGATTTCAAACAAAAACAATTTCTGAAATATACATGTAGTTGGAAAATCATATATAGTTCTAACAGAGATTGAACATGTTGAATCTCAATTCTTAACTTTTGCATAGTCCACATAGTAGTTTTAATTTCATCTTGCAATACTGTTTTACTTTAGTTTAATTTTTCAAAGGAAAGAAATAAAACTACGTACCACCTAATTAAATAGTTTATCCTCTACATCCCCAGATAAAATTTGGAAGGCATTGCAGATTTCAAATTTTGCAGCCTTTCAAATGCCTCCTCCAATGGTTGTTCATTTTAACTAGGCCTACTTTAGAATTCTTTAATTAGTAATTATCTATTTTATTTTGTGTCAACCAATTATCTATCTCATTAGCGTATATTTTAACAAGTAGCTCCAATGTGTTGACTGATAACACAAATGCATTTCACTTTTTCTTTTAATACATGTTTCAAAATTATTAAATATAATTTTCTCCTAATTTCTTAAAAATTATTCATGATCCTCATGTTTCAGAAGATATGCAATTTGATTTACAGCGAACTGTGTATTATTGTCTTCAAATGCTAATTTAAACTTGTAATTCTTTCCTTGACGTGACCGATTGCTTTTCGTTATGTTAATTAACTGTTAGTTAAGTGTCAAAAAGTAGTACTTGAACCTAATGATGAATAACCTTACTTGCTTTGAATGCCAAGAAATTCAATCTCCCTTTTGGTTGACAAAGCGCCACAACATCATCTTTGTGTTATCACTATCATTCCTTTTACTTTTCTGGCCAGCACGACACATCCATGAAAATATAAACACATACATGATAGATTTGGCATGGATGTTGGTTTATCTCAATTACATGTTTTCTTGATTAAGTTCAAAATTATTACTTCATTAATTATCTTTAATTAATATCATATGTGTTATCTCGATCCAGATTCTTAATTCTTGGAACAGTATGAATACCTTTTCGCACGTTCCTCCGGGCTTCAGATTCCATCCAACGGATGAGGAACTTGTAGATTACTATCTCAGGAAAAAGATTGCTTCAAAAAGAATTGATCTTGATGTGATCAAGGATGTTGATCTTTATAAAATTGAGCCATGGGATCTTCAAGGTATTCATATATTCCAGGCGTAATACATTTCGATTTCTAAACTTGACAACTACAGTCATTTTGTCTCAATTTTTTGAGAAACCACTTAACCCCTGAACTGTTGATTTTGTTACTTAATAAGTCTTTAAATGCTAACGTGGTTTTTCTTCCGATAAAAAAGCGTTAAGTCTCTTTAAGTCTACAAAGAAAAATTACACTTTTTTTTTTCGAAAGAAATATTCTATATCAGCATTTAAGAATATTACTGTATTTGAAAATTAAGATTTTAGGGATTAAAGGGTCTCCAAAAATTTTAGAAGGCAAAACGACTGATGTTTACAAGTTGAGGGGGGCTGTTGATATATTAAGCCTATACTCCATAAGTTAACACATTTGGGTTGCACGTACATTTGAGTAATGGTGTGGTTTTGTTGGACAGAATTGTGCAAAATAGGAACAGAAGAACAGAATGAATGGTATTTCTTCAGCCACAAGGATAAGAAGTATCCCACCGGAACTAGGACTAATAGGGCAACAAAAGCTGGGTTCTGGAAAGCAACAGGAAGAGACAAGGCTATCTATTCAAGACATAGCTTGATTGGCATGAGAAAGACCTTAGTTTTTTACAAAGGAAGAGCTCCAAATGGTCAGAAGTCGGATTGGATCATGCATGAATATCGACTTGAAACTAATGAAAATGGAACTCCTCAGGCAAGTTTTTCAATTTCTCTTTTCCTCTTTTCATTTTCTTATTGGAATTTATTATAAAGAGTTGCATAAATATAATCCGGGAAGAGATAATTGTTACAAAACCACTTAAGGCTTAAAAAAACTAACATTTAAAAGGAGAGGGTTATTTAACCTAACTCGTTCATTTATAAAAGTATATAATATTTTTTATAATAGTGTGGACAATTTTTACCTCACAAATTAATTTTTAATATTTTATTAAGTTGAAGCCTATTTTTTTCAACATGATATTAGAATCATTAGTTTTGTAATGTTGGACACTCATATATGCTCAGTCGGTTATGGAAGTGAGAGAACGTGTAAAAAATGCCTCACATTGGCTATTATGTATTAATTTTCACATCAGACGCAATGAATAATTACAGGGATCAATTCAATGGTAAATTGTTACTTTGCAAGTTGCATGTATACTAATGTATTATTTAATTAGTTCATGAATTTATTCATAAACTTATTCTAGGTAAACTTTAATGTGCCTAACATTGGTCTTATTTATCATAAATTGGAGCAGGAAGAAGGATGGGTAGTATGCAGGGTGTTCAAGAAAAGACTGCCAACAGTGAGGAAAATTGGTGAGTATGACTCCCCATGTTGGTATGAAGATCAAGTAACTTTCATGCCTGATCTTGATTCTCCAAGAAGAATTACTCATCCACCTTATGCATCATACCTTCACCATTATCCCTGCAAGCAAGAATTTGAATTGCAATACAATAATATCCCTCAAGACCCTTTCCTTCAACTTCCTCAACTAGAAAGCCCTAAAGTTCCAAACTCCGCCACAAGTGCAAATTGCAACTCACTAGTTGCATATGGTTATGATAGAAACAATAATGGAAGCACTTTACAGTCCTCAACTCTTACACAAGAAGAACAACTGCATCATCACCATCAAAATTTGAACTCTTCTTCAGTTTATCATAACAATAATGGTGAGCAAGCTGTGGACCAAGTCACTGATTGGCGAGTTCTTGACAAATTTGTTGCTTCCCAATTGAGCCATGAGGATGCTTCAAAGGAAACCAACTACTCCAATGCTACGGCAGCGTTTCATGTACCAGAACAGATAAACATGCTTGCTAGTGAATCCAGAAGGCCTGAAATTATGCAGGAATATGCCTCAACATCAACATCTAGTTGCCAAATTGATCTATGGAAGTGATCAAAGCATATATATAAATGCATATATATATATATATATATATATATATATATAGTTACTAGAGAACCGAATCGAATCGATGCATACTAATTAATTATAGGTACTACAGTTTATATATATATGGAAAAACAAGTCTTCATCTATAATTCAAGTGACTGTACATAATAAAACTTAAAACGGTATTGTTTTAGCTATATTGGATTGGACCTATTATATATGTCCATCATATATAATGTTATATTGATGATGAGTACTATAGGCTACTGAAAATAGAGTACAAATGCCGAACGCAAATAAGTTAGTACTCTGTGTATGGCTGAGCTCTGTGGGTAATGACTCAGCAATTTGAAATGTTGAATGTATCTTGCCTTCAATTTACATGTGAAGGGATTTTATATTGTAATTTTTATTTTTTAAATTAGCATTTTCAACCAATGATAACGCTCAGAAAGACTAGCTAGTTTTATTTTTTTACCCCTTCATTTTACACCATAATTGTTAATTTGAATGGGATTTTTACAGTTGTTTTGAAATTATTAATGTAGTACATATTCTGATGAATGAAGACTTGTCTATTTTTTGCATAAAGGAGCTATTTTTTTTAAAAATGATGCTATATGTATAATATATGTATCAGCAAACGTTTACTGTTTTTATTTATTTTTTAAATAGAAAAATAAAATGTTATTGCTGATATATCAAATTGCCAAGTAGGGGTCATATATAAGTATACACTGTACACATTACTTGTCATGCTTAGAAAATATGATGAGAATTGTTTTAGTACCATTTTTTTTTTAATATAGACAAGGAGCTTTCTTCCCCTTTCAGTTGGACATATAAGACTAGAGACAACATTATCACCTCAAAATAATCAAAACAAAAGCAACGAATTTCATATAGCAAATGAAAACTGTTATACTAGGAAGGAAAACGCCTAAATTAATTAGTTCTAAATTTGAGATATTTAATTGGAACGAATTTAATAAAAATAATTCATTTACTACACAAAAAATAAGTGTGCACACCGCTGCCAATTTCACATCCAGTAAATTGAAATGCTAGTTGAATCTATTTTATTCATCAACATAAACCAAAATATGAGTTTTCATTGTTTACAGAGGAAAGTTTCACCAACCATTTCCCTTTTAGCTATTAATTTTAAATGCTTGCTAACTTTCAGTTTGTTTTCAGTTAATATAGCCAAAAAAGACCATCAAAATTTTAGTTATACCTACTAAGTGTGACAATATACACATAGGTACCCAAAATTATTGCTTTGTGAAAACTCCTTAAAACATAAATCCAATAAAATCTAAAAGCATAGCATGGAGAGCAGCTAATAAGTGTGTGATCAAGAAACTGTGTCAAGAATCGAAACACCCAATAACGCAGCAAGTGAAAGCCTTTTTTAGCATCAGTCAGCAAAAATAAGTACCGAGTTAAGATTGGGAAGAATTAAGAATCTCAAGAACCTTTGCCACCTTTACCTATCTATAAATACATACCTGATCAAATTAAAAATGCACCTTGAAGCTCCTTCTCTGGAAATATGCGCTAACTTTCTTGTAATTAAGCTGTGTCAATATTTCAAGATCAATAACCGAAGTTAATAAAGAAAAAACAAAAGAAGAAGGAATATATATAAAACTGTTGAGCTCTTTACTAAAGATCACTGAAGAACCGGGAAGAGATTTGGATGATTATTAAAGAAGAAGAAGAAGAAGAATCGTGGATAGTGGGTGAAGTCTTGACCGCCTCAAAGTGGGGTTTGAAAATTTACCTGCGGAGTTAAATACTAATGGCAAGAAAAGCAAAAAAACTTTTAGAACATTCATAATGGGGTAACAAGACTAACTAGAAAGAAAAGCTATGTTTCTCTGGCTGTTATTGACCTGGAGGACACAAACTCTTTACTTAGGTTGAATTCAAGCAATGAAAATTTTCTTCTAAGCAGACATAATGAGTGGGCGTGCTCACAGAGAGAGAAAGAGGGGAAAAAAAGTGCTTCTTGCTGACCAATTTTAATTGACATGCCTCTCTTTTTAGGGTTTTATGGAAGATCAAGTTATTTCATGTTATTGCGTCACTTGTGATAAAAGATACCGAGCTTCACTGATGTTATGTCAGTTTTTTTCAATATTATAAAATTTGCCAAGTTTAAGATTCGGCAAGAAATCAAGAATTATCTTTTGATTGTATTATTATTATCTGTCATTTTAGTTGATCAAGAAATCAAGTTTTTCTTTTGTGAAATTATGAGTTCAAAATACAATAAGAAACATCATGAAACAAAAAGTATAGTGTTGAAGCATGAGAGACCTTGAGCTTATATGTTTGGGAAACTCAAGACTAATTTTGAAACTTATATGTTAAAATTAAAGACTAATAAATTATAAAGAGATTCTCATTTTTGGATAATAATAATAATATGAAAAAAACTTAATATACAAATATATTCCCTGTATTTGTCCATTGTTTCCACTTGCCCCTTATCTTTTTCTTTTTCCTTTTTTTTTTTTTTTTCTGATATAGCTTAGCTACGTCAACTACAGAGCGCTAAGTAGAACGACGAATATCTAGTTTCTGCATGAAATAGTAAAAAAATAAAAAATAAAAGAAAAAGCAAGTAGCCTGGGCAAATGCGAAAAAAATGAGTGAAGGAATCTTATTTCAGGTGAGAAGAGGAAAGCTAAAAACTAAATATGGACCACCCCCACTATAATACTATCCTTGGAATAAGCCCAAAACAAGCAAGCCATGCGCATTGATGCAATGTGTAGATGTGTGCGTGAATGAATAATTAGGGTTTACAAATAAAAACATTGTTTGCACCCTAAGTTGCCATTATTCACCAACTGGACATAAATCCCTCATATCCTAACCTCCACTGTTGGCGGAGCTTCGAACCCCAATTTTTTACTCAATTATATGATTTTGGACGCTAATTAATCTTGAGATATATGACATCTTGAGGCTAATTAATTAAAAAAAAAAAAAAGTCAAATTTACTTCTTAAAATATTAAAAATGGTGTAAATTTGTCCCTTTAAGTATATCTTGGACCAAATTTACCTCTAAATTATTGAAAACAATACACGCCCTTAAGAATAATTTTGGATCAAAATTACCATTATTATTATGTATCTAGTTTAAATTTACTACTGAAAATAATAAAATTTTAGATAAACTAACAGAAAAATATATAACAAACTGATTGAAGACAAATAAATTTGCCATATGTACATTATAAATTAACATCCTTTTTTAATTCTAAACAAATGGCTAAAATTTATTATATTAAATGTCAAAATAACCGAATTCTAAATAAGCAAACAAAAATTATTTAATAGTAAAAAATTTTAATATTTTTTCAAGAATTAAAAATAAGGTATCAATTTATAATGTATATGCAGTAAGTTTAGGTCACTTAAATCAACCTACCATATTTATTTCTGTTTATTTACCTACAGTATTATTAGTTTCAATTTGAGCCAATTGAATAATAATAATAATTTTGGTTTAAAAACATACTTAACAAGTAAATATATATTATTTTTAATAGTTCAAGGATAAAGTTGACTCAAAATATACTTAAAAAAAATAAATATGCACCATCTTCAATACTTTACGCAAATTTGATCCTTATACGTTAATTAAATTATAAATAATTGGTATTTCAAGTCTACTGTCGTCTTAATTAATTATCATGAATTTGTGGTCTCAAAGAAAATTATTATGAATTTTTGGGGGTTCCCCTTGCTTTCTCTTTAATTATGTGTTAGGATATACTAATACTGTAAGGTTACGAAGAGGCCCTCGTACGTACATTGCAATGACTTCTTTGAAATACAAAATATTTTTGCGGAATTTATTTAGTAAGCAGGTAGGCCCAAATTAATTAAATGTTGATTAAATTCTAGGATTATCAAATTTGATTGGTTAATAAATCTCAAAAAGTTGACAAATTTATGTCAGATGTTTTTATCATAATTATAGGCTTGTTATTTATCAATTTTTTTTTTAATATTTTTTATAACGGTGCTGAGATTGAATATTTCTTTTTAAGAAAAAAAAAATCATATATCGGATTAGGATAAAATCATATGAGCTCTTTCAACATATATGAGATGGCTCTAACACCACTTTTAAGATTTTGTTCGATTTTTCACAATTTGAAAAATCAGCCACCAAATCTTAATTTTATCGAACCCAAGATTATCATAACCTAACTTTTTTCGTCTTTCTTATAGTTATATACGTAATATACTATCGATCCACTGACGCATTTCATGGAAAATATATCAAATGTTTGAATACGACTGTAACCGGATATAAAGAATTTTTTTGTTACAAATTCCGAAATTGAGTAGCGTTGTTTGTGTTATATATTAAAATTAAGTAGTCAATTTATTTTTTTTAAAAAGAAAAATAAATATATATACTGTAGATACTTATAGGATTGGCATTAATTATATGTAGGTATGGAAATACAATATTAAGAAAGAGAGGCATATATAGTCAAATTAGTTGATATAGTAAAGAGAAATTGTGGGATTGTGGCAATGCATGCATGTCTGTGGAAAGGGAAAAGAGGAAAGAGAATTGACAAGGGAAAAGGGCACATTCCCTGATTGGCAATGCTTGTTGGGCAATCATCAAGGAGACAACCAATTCTCATCTTGTTCATTCATGTTTCTCACTCCTTTTTTTTATTTTATTTTCTTAGTCATAAACTGGTCCACTTTCAGAGCGAAAAACGTGGAGAAAAAGTAAATACCAAGCCATCTTTGAATGATTCTTTCTTTAATAGTTGATGGATGCTTGGCTTGGGAGTTCAGATATAGGCTTATCAACAACTACTTTTATGTTATGACATCACATTACACATTGCCAAAATTTTATATATTTTTTGCTTTTTTAATTTATTTTTTGGTTGGTTTTATTGAATTTCCTCCTTTTGTAATGTTTATCAATAATTCACATAGATATTTCAAGGATATATAGAATCTAGAATTAGATTTGGAAAATAATGATCTTGTTTATGTTGCTAGAAAAGATTACAACAGTTTTTATATTTTAATCACATTAATTCGTAAAATTAAAAAAAAAATCACCAATTAATGTTCATTCATTCTCTTACCATAAGTGAATGAGGACAGCATGCAATTCTATAATAATTACAAGAGTTTGTGTACATGCCCCACATCCGTAGTTTATTATCAACTAAGTTTCATGCAAATAAATTAAAAAGTCTACATGTGATATGAGCTTTAGGAAAAATTAAATGATTTTTGGGTGATTAAGGCTTTGGAATGGAAACATTTTTTATCGCTTTATAGATTTACACGCGAGAATTAAGTAAGTCGGCTAGTGGAGTTTGAACACTGAAATGGTTGTAGCAAAAAAATTTACACAATAATTAATGCTTCTCTTTTTGTAGTGAGAAGTAGGCAGGCATTACTTGAATTCCATATAATATGGAGAGTGAAATCACTTGGCATCGCACAAACCGGTGGCTTCATCGCAGAATCCGTCACGATCAAGCAGTTTTTGCGGCGGGGCACTTAAAAGAGGGGAAGATGGACTCCCGTATGCATTTCTCCGGCTGTTTCCACAACCTAAGCTTTTTCTGGTGCTTACTCCGGTTATTGGATTTGTTCCATTTGCATACTTGCACAGAGCCTGTATGAAAAGAAAATGTTAATTATCTTCGCTACTACTACTGCAAAAATAATAACAAAAATGCTATTTAATCTGTGGACTAAATAGCAAAATATAATGATCCAGTTCCATTAACAAGGATTTAGATGTGGACTCTTCTTAATGAAATAGGACCTCGGACTTTACTTTGAAAAGATTTTAAGATGAACCGTCATAATATAGATATATAAAGGTATATTAATCTTATGCGTGCTTTGAATCATATGTGGCTTTGGTAATATAATGTTATAATTAAATTAATTATAAGAAACAAATAAAAAGGGAGGACTAAGTAAACCTGCTTTTGGGGGAGATCAAGAACAGCATCACTGAAGTCAGCACCATCAATGATGGCACCCCCAAGATCGCTGCGAGTGAGAACCGATCTAACAAGAACAGCATTGGTGAGATTAGCTTCATTTAGAACCTGTCCATAACCAATCACTACTTGTTATTCTTACTAATTATTTCCAAATCCTCTCTAACAATTGCTAAACAAACTTATATTTCTCAAGAAAAACCACCAAAATGTCAAAATAAATTACCATTTATCTTACCATTCTATCCATTAATGTGTCACTCAAATCCGCACCTGTTTGTAATAAAATGAATTATAGGCAGAACAGAATATTAAATTATAAAGCAATTATTAATTTATTAATAATTTAAATGCATTTACATGTAAATTTTGTCAAGAAGGATTCACTAGAACAAGAGAGAGTCTTGAAGTGTTTACTTAATACATCCATCCACTAACATACTATTGTAAAAATTATTTGTTTGAAATGAAAATAAAATTATCGAAATTGGAATAGATCTGGGTCAATCTTGACATTGGGCCCATATTTTGGGCCTAGATCCAAGCCCGGTCCAAATATTTGACTCGATAATTTCGTTCAGAAGTCAAGTCAGAAAAGTTGATCTCAAACTCTCGACGCCTTTGCGAATATAATTTGGGTTTCTGTAGGGGTAACTGACAAATTTATTCCTTGTTCTATTTCGCAGAATGTTTGAAGTTTAAGCAGAAAGAAGCAATGGGGAATTGAACTGAATCCTAAGGTAGTTGTGTTTGGAGCTTCTCTCCGTTGCTACGTTTTCATTTTATAGGTAAAATTGTAGTCTTTGTTAAATAAATATTTTTTCACTGAAGAATTTATTAGTTTCCTTTCTCTTTGGCCGAGAACTCTTAAACTTTCTGTTTGTTTCGAGGGAATTGGGTGGAAAAGAAACGAAAGAAAAACAATCAATTTCTTTTCTGCTCTCTTGTTAGTTACTAAAAGGTAAATAGAGAAGTGAAATCGCAAATCTGAATTCCTGATTTTCCTCCAAAATCGTTTCCCACTTTTCTCTTGCACCATTATTAGCTTTTTTTTTTTCTTCTGTTTAATTTTTGTATGATATACAGAAGAGGTTAGAAAGAGTGGAATGGCAAATATTTGTGAACTTTAATGAAGCTTAATTAGAAAAAATGCAGTTATATATATATACATGTATGTATGTATATTGTTATAAATGCAGTTAGATAATTTAGTTTATCTTAATTTCCATTTGTTTATAGTTCTCGCTGAAGTTCTGGGCTTAGAATGTCATTTTTCAAGTTTAGAGGTACTATTTGCTTATGGTTTCTCTTTCAGTCCTTAAAGACCATGTTCTTCATAGCAAGAGGCACATTTTATTGTGGTTCTGAAATATACTGAGACTGCAATTTGCAATTTGTAGAACGAGTTTTTTGAGAAGTTTGTCATCGTTTCTTAACTCTTGAAATTATTCTATATGATGGTCAATTTAAATTAAATTATGCTGTGTGAGCTAATAATAAATTTCTGGTTCTCACAAGAAAAAGAAGAGTTAAGAGTTAAAGAAAAATAAAAAATGGCATATTGTGCTTTTGTTTAATGGTTTTTGCCTTTGATCATTAATTGTGGAAATTGGACTGGTGAATGCAGATGCATGTCGAAATTCTTGAAGTAGAGAATTGGCAATGATGTTCTGGGAATAGCTTCTTTTTAATCAGCAATACATCCACAAAAACAGACACAATTATTCTATGATGAGCTTCAAAAGGAAGTTGTTGCATAACGAATAATGTGCTAACCCTGGTGTTTCAATTAAGCAAAGAAACAGATTTGTATTTGCTTTTCGAGATTTTCCAGTAGACAGTTGTCCTCCTAGAAGAAATTCCTCTGTAGTGTTAAAAAACTCTAAAATGTTTGAGCTGCAAGACTCAAAAGATGATTTTGATCAGAAAACAAAGGTTGAACTGCTGCAAACATTTCCTCAAGGTGTTCTGGGTGATGCAAGATTGTTCAATGAATCAAAAGCTTCAGTTTGTGAAACTACTAAATTGCCAAATAAAGTTCAGCAGGTAGCAACTAAGGTTTGTCCACTTCGACGAAAAATTTCAGCTATTCGATCCTTCCCGCCAGGTACCAAGAAGTGACCCCAGAATTCATTATTTTAAAAACTAGTGCATTGGATCACAATATACCTGACCTAGAGGAAACTAAGGACCGGAAGAATGTTATAGTTACTGGTTGTGATAATAATTTGCTTCACTCTTTCCCTAAATTGTCAGGTATTATGAAGGGAAAAATGGAAGAGAACAACAAGAAGAAACACTTTAATGGGAAGTTATCAGACCATAATGGAATGAACTCAATACAGGACCAGGCCCCTACTTTGGAGTTGCCTAAACATCGGATGATAGTTCAGGCATTGATGGCTGCGCCAAATTGTCCATGGAGACAAGGTAAAAGGGTGGGAAAAAACAAACTAAACAAGCGCCAATGTACAGGATTAGATCATTTTTAGAACAAAGAATAAGAAAGGCTTATTGCGGCACATATGAACAACTGCTAGAATATCAAGCTACTATTCTGCTTAAGGAATTTGTGCTATGACAAGTTTACCTGTAAAATTCGCCTTGTATGCCACTGCTTTCTCCATATACGCACCATTGAATGTTGAACCACTAAAATTGGATTCTCGCATATCAGCTGATGTGAAATTGGCTCTCCTATATCAACCGTTGAGACTTATGAGCACATGATATGAACTATTTGAACATTTGATGCAGTGTGAAACAGTTAACTTTCAGTGCAGTACACAATTGTGCAGAACATTGATAGGATATTTTTGTTGAATTGATGTTCGAAAGCATTTCTTTTAAGAAGGTAGTTTACTAGTAATAAAATTTGACCTGGATTTATTTTATGGCATTCATAATTTTCATGAGTTCTTTTTATCAGTTATTAGGCAAGAAATAAGAGGGCATTGTGAGTGACAGGAGGAAATCTGAAGTCTTAGAAATCAAATACTTGTACATTGTTTTCTACAAACATTGAATATAGCTCTCCTACATCCTATAAACATTGGATCAGGCTAGGTAAAATAATCAGAGACAAGGAATTACCTGAAGTTTTCATTTACATAGACTGCTTTCCTGCAAAGCAGAGGAAACCCCCAATTCAGTGATTCAGCAAACAAGACTGGTTAAAATTTGCAGAAGTAAAGCATCACAAACACAAACCTGAGATCTGCAGAACCAAATTGAGCTGCTGATCCGATTCCAAATTCACCGCGTTGTTCAGCTTCATACTTGTTGAGCTCAGCAACAGCAGGCAAATTAAAGCTGAAGCTAACAACTGCAGCTGCTAATGCTGTTGAAACTAGTTTCGTCCAGTTGTCGGATTTAGAAGTAGAACAATTCGCCTTGTACCAAGTTGTAGAACAATCTTCCTTGTCAAGGTAAACCTAATAAGGCTTGGAAATTGAATAGGGTAATATCTCTTAACATTGGCAAGATCAGTGCATAATTACTTACCAAGAAATTGCCCTTCTCTTTGTGTGTGCAATTGGCAAACTATGTGAACAGGCTTAGAGTGAGACTTTGAGGATGAAGTAGATATGCATAAAGATTTAATGGAGAATGGGGAGATTGAAGTGAGAGCCATTACAACGCTTTTCTTTCTTTAATTGTTTCAGTTATTGTTATAGATTGAAAATTGAAATGAAACTGTAGAAGAGGAAATGTTGACCACTGGGAACTGGAAAAGTGCTCTCTATCCACTTGATTTGGCATTGGCTGGCTAGGATAGGCACACGTTCTATTAGGTTCTTTGGCTGCTGACTTGCCAGCTCAACTGTCTTGATATTTCAATTTAAAACTCCTTATAATCTTTAACATAAAGCTCTCTATTTGTTTATTTTGATAGGATCTATAATTTTTTATAACAAGTATTAGATTTTTTTAGTGGTAGTGTTTATGGAAAAATTTTAAAGCTTACTATTTTTTTTATTCAAAAGAAAACCTTGTTATAAATTCAAAAAATTAGAGATTGCACAAAAAAAATAGATAGCAGCTTTTCTTTCTTCTATGATGGGCTGTCTTTAATTTCTGGGCAAATTTCTGAACGGGCCACAACAGGCTATTATCAACACAAACTAGGGCTCAAAAATTTTCCCAACCATTAGGCTTATTGCCCTGTGCTATTAGGCCTCCAATGACACGCATGTATTTAGGTATCTGCGTACAACATATTTTAGCCATGTCCCCCCTCCTACATGTTTCTTATCCATGGACATGTTTTCATGCTGATTTGATAGTTCATATGTGTATCATTATAAAGTTTCAATTATCAATTTCTTCTTTTCAGTTTCTCCCTTTTGCTTATTACAAATTTGATTATATTGTGGTCCATGAATTGGGCTTTTATGGACATGTTCAAATCAATTTAGACATTTAGAATTTTAGAAACATTAGGGTTACAGGATACGTGAACATTTTTTTTTTTATTGTAGAAGATTTTCTCCTAAAATATATCTTTATACCTATTCATAAACGGAGCCAATATTATGCTAATAAACAATAATAATTCTTATGTTATAAATATGAAATTGATCGTAAAACTAAAACCCACCTCTTTAATTGAGTACTATTGGCTAAGAAATCAAGTTCCGGTGGTTAAATCTGTATTAATAATTGGATAAACACGAAGCATGTAATTATGCAAGTACTTGTTACATTGAGTTGGTTGAACAAAGGGTTAAAGTATGTGATGTATGTTTATATCTCGAAATGCGATTGAAGAAACCTGTAAAAAGAGTAAAAACAAAAATGTCCCAGAAATCAGTCCATCCAAGTTGTGAGTTTGTCTTTATCCAAGTTGACACAGTAAGGTGAGAGATGGAGATTGATTGATTGATTGATTAAAGTAAGGCAAACCTGTGCTCCCTAAGTACCCATCCCTTATGTGGGGCATCATTGTTTTGCATGTCTTTTTGTGTGGTTCATAAAGAGGAAGAAATTACAAAACTGTTATATATCTCTTACCAAACTCATTGTGGGGTTACACTCATTTTTCAATTTCATGATATGAATTCTCTTCCAAGATATGTGAGAGGCAAAGCCAAGAGTAGTACACGAGGGGCATCACACTCCATACCATATATTCAATTCATATCAATTAATAAGTTTATCAGATCCGACCACAATAGCACAGCTAGAAGAAAGAGAAAAGAAAAAGATTGATCCTCATATCCCCACAAACAGCAAACAAATAGCTCCTACCAGGCTTTTTACAGCCATAGCTTTTTCCTCATTCGTACAATATCTCACCATTATTACATGCATGATATTGCTATTGCTATGTATGTATGGATGTATGTATGTGTACTTGCATTTAAATAATAAAAGAATACCTCCATTCGTTTTCCTACAGGTTACATGGGCTAAAAAGTTATGAAGCAACACATTCTCCAAAACCCTGATCTTATTTTCTCTTAACTTTCTCTCTTTGTAATACTTCAATTGGCTGTTTACTAAGGTAACTTAAACATCATAAGCCCCACAACTAAACACTTATGGTCCCCCTAAAATCTCTGCCTTCTCCTGCTTATGAGGGACCATCTAATTTTTACAATATCACCATTTACCATCAAATTAACAGTCTTGAACACATTAAAGAAGAACATCAGCCATTGCCCACCAAAGCTTATTTTGATGTTTATTTGTCTCTATAACTATGAGATTTTAATTAAGTTCAATCTTCATCATTTAAATAGCAGTAATGATATTTAAGCAATTGAATTAATAAGTTTGTAAGTTCAATTATATCGGTTTAATTATTGTAGATTGTGAGGTATACTATGTATATGTATATGTGTATGTATATGTATATGTATACACACACACACACACATATATATATATATATAACTCTTTTTAAAAAATAAAAATATATAAGTAAAAAACAAAAAACATTTAAAATATATTAGCAAAAGTGTTAGTATGGGTTAAACCTTTTGTGCTAAGTAAGCTATTAGTGAGGGCGGGACTCGAGCCTTGTGCTGTATCAGAAGAAAGAGATCAGAAAATGGGTGAAGATAGGCAGAGATTTGTGTCAGGTAAGTCCTATCTAGGGTTTTAGTCTGCCATCCTTTATTCTACCTATATGTCAACTGAATCACTACTCCATTTTTACACAGACACACAGCATCAGGTAACAACAGCCATTCGATTTTTCTTTTTCTAATTTTCTCTTTCTTTGGTATGAGAAAATATGGTCTCTACTCTCTACACGAGCCAGGATACTGTTCATTTATCTTGTGTTGTGGCCTTATCCATCATCACATCCTATGATATTTTCAATAGTAAGTTGAGGGAAGGCATAGTATCCAAAGTCTTAAATTGCGAGTTTTTGTACATCCATAGTCAAATAAGTACATACATAGTGAAAATCACAAGAGTGTAAGTGGCTTATTCAAAATTCTCCAAACTTAAAATTACCTTCTTAAAAATTCTTCGATACCAATTGTTGTTGGTTAACAACAAACTTGCAGCCAAATATAATACTGACGTTAGTAAATTTTTTTTGGATAATTTGCATCCGTAGTCTCTAAATTTTTAGATATCTAATATGCTTTCAAGGTTCAATTTTTCTCATCCAAAATTGACTCAAATTCATATTAACTTCTTGAAAAGTCCTTAAAATACTTGTTATGAATATAGTTTTGCAAAACCGAACTGTGCACAATTTGATATACTGGATTGAAATCAGTAAGTTTTTAACTTTCAACCAACGATAGTATTAAAAAAATAATGATAATAATAACTTCAACATAAACTGTTCAAATAGAAAATTGAACAACCACAACAACTAAGTAAAATCGAGCATGGTTTCGTCTTGCACAATTCTACCCACAACAATCAATATCGAGAACTTTTCAAAAAGATAATATGAAATTGGTTTAGTTTGGGTGACAAATTAAAGTTGAAGGTACATAGTAAAAATAAGGCTAAAAGTTCAGATATTATGGGTACAAATTATCCAAGAAATTGCAAGGTCAACATTTATATAGATGCTAAGTCAACCATCAACTAGAAACATCTAATATGAGGAGTTTTTAGGGAGATAATATAAATTTGGAAAATTTTGAATTAGGAGTCGAAGTTGAGGGATGTAGACCGTGTAAATTATACAAAACAGGAAACAAAATTTCTATGTGTTAATAGAAATAATATAATTAGCAGATCCGATTGCTATCAAATTCCTCTGGTCCACCTCCACCCACCCACAACCTATAGATTGCCAATTGGAATTGTTGAACCCCCCAATTCAACTAAAATCTAATTTAAGAATGTTTACCTCATTTATATCCTTGAATATATCTTTTTGGCTAATTCCACAGTTTATCAATACATAACTTTATTATTAGATGGATTTATAAATTTCTGCAAGAATGCAGTTTAAGCAGGTAAAATAATAGGATACATATATACTAGCATCAATTGAGCAGTCCATTATCTTTTACTTCTTAATACCAAATTCGTATAGCGAATTTCTTAATTGTAGAATAACAAGATTAATATATGTCTTTTTAATGCGCCAAACATTTTGTATCATATGCATAACAAACATATCATTTCATAATTTGTTAGAAAATGACATTTCCAAACGTAAGGCGACAAATTGGATAAAGAGCTTCTTGTGGTATGAGCGGCTTCCAGATTGTGATCTTCGTTGCCGTTTGTAACTACTTCAAAGAGAAATCCCTTAAAGGAGATGTTTGAAGGTTACTGTACCTGCCCCAACTTTCAACATACACGGTGACCAACTGACCATTTGTGAGTTTTTCTAATCAAATATGCCTAAATTTGTTAGAGATATTAATTGACAATTTTTTTTTTTACTCAAACATTACATTCAACTCATAAAGGCATGTTCGGTTCACTGTATTATATTAGCTTGTATAGCATTAGCCTGTATATTATTAACTTGTATTATTTTATACTGTGTTTGGTATAATATTGTATTAACCTGTAATATTTTATATTGTATTTGGTGTATAATGGTATATTGCATTATTTTTAAACAAAATTAAAAAACATGCAAAATTAAATTGTTTTTAATATTATCAATTTAGACAAAAAAAAAAATTTGATTGTAAAATACAATTTTTCATACACACATAACATTGTTTTAAAATAAAGTCTACAAATTTCTTCAAACATAAATATATATTAGTAGATAAATTAACAATCAAACAAACAACTTAATTAATAACATTCAATTACATAATTGAAATATCTTAACAAATGTGCTATAATTAATAATTTTATACATGGTCCAATAACAAATCAAAATAAATAAACTTCATTATTATTATTTTAGACATAATCCATCCAAATAATCAATGAATACAAAAAGTTCATATATCTTTGTGAAAGATGCAATGTAATTAAAAACATAACTAATGCATTCAAAATTCTCTCAATCACCATTTATTTGTCTAAGTAACTTCTGAACAAACATTTCCCTAATTTTGGGTTTCAGTGACCTGAATGATGACACATGTTAAGGTTATTATTGCTTGAAAAATATCAAGATGATCCTCGGGAAAAACCCATTGCCATAAGCTCTTTAAAAATGTCAGAACAATCATCGGTTGTTCTAACAAACCTTTCAATAACAGTAGCAATTTGTTCAACACTTTCTTTGAACATTTCTCAAAATAATTCCATATTATTGGCATCAGATTCATTACCTACCTTGTTTTTCTTTCTCTTTCTTGTTCGATATGTATTAGTAGATACGTTTGGAATTGACATTGGTAAAGTCTCATCAATATCGATCCCTTGCATAATATCATCATTAATGTCATTTAAATTTTCATCTTCATGATCAACTGCAGTTGATATATCAGCTAGTGTTTTTGCTCTCTACCAGTTGCTCTTTCTTTCCCGAATATATTAGCAAGGCGATCAAATATAGAAAAGTGTTTTCTCCTCCATCCCATAGCATCAGTATTGTGCTACAACAACACAGAAAGTATAATAAGTTAAATTTAAATTCTATGCAAAAACTAATTACTTAAATCATTAAGCTTTAAACCTGGATATAAGCTTGCCATGCCTCATCGCTGTCAACTTAAATACATTTGGTTACATCATTTCAAGCAAAGCCACTCTTGTTCGTCATGTCATAAACTATTGCATAATTTTTTTTTCCATTTTCTCATCTTTGAATCCACAGTCCGGATGCAACTCTTGCATCTTTTTTCAATCGCTTTCATGGTTCCAGATCTAAAGATACCATTGTCGCATTTACCACCATTAGCAACTATTTCTTCAAGAATTTTTAATGGTGACTCTTCTTCATTCTTATTCCATGTTCGTCTCATTCCTTTAGATTGGGAACTTTGTCCAATATCCATTCCCAAATGATAATTTTGAACATATGAAATATTCTTCATATATAATGCATGCACAAAGAGGAGTCACATAAAAAAAATCCAATTTAAACACATAAAAAATATTCAATTAAATAGAAACATAATCCATTTAATAAAAATACATAATCTAGTCGTTAAAATTACAAAACGACAATACATGGATCAATGTAAAAAATTTATGAAACAACACTAATGTTATCTACGTGCTCTCCACTCATTGTACATCTCTATAGCTAAATTAGTCCTCTAGGAAGTCCATTGATTAGATGATTCAGTTGTGCTTAAGAATTCAATTTCTTGGTTTTCTTCATCAATATCTAAATCTTGTATTGTTTGCTCTAATGGATCAACATTCATTTCACCTCTAATAAGGTTATGCAGTAAATAATTTACTTGGTAGAAAATTAGAGAAATAGATCTGCAGTGAAATTAAAGTAGTAGAAAAAGAACCAAATGATATGAAACAAGGGTTGTGTAATTGAATCTGCAAAGGGAAAATGTAGCTGAAATTACCTTAATTCTTTGAAGGTAATTAAGTGCTCTTTCATTATTTAAGTCAATTCTTTAATTCTAAGTCAAAAAGAGATATAGCTTATTATACAATGCAATATGAATATACTTCTGAAACTAATAATTAAAATAATAAATTTACCAACTCATTGTTGCTTTAAAATCATGTTAAGAGCTTACAGCTGCAAAGATATATACTCAATGTATGAAGAAGTGCAACAAACTTGCAAGATATGCTCAAATGTGGTAAAAATCCATTAATAATCTCTGCTTCAACATTAGAAAAGTGAAGCTTCAGAAGGGCCACATGAATTTTTTCAAGTAACAAAGATTATGCCACAATCTAGAATTCACATAGCACATAAGCAATACGCACATATATACTAAAATGATCAAAAAATGAGATGCATTAGACATAATAAATCAATTAGAAAAATAAGAAAATATGCACATAAGGTGAAGAAATAATTACAAATAACAATTCAAATACTCAATACGCATACGACTTAAATAAAGCTAAACAACAAATTGGACAATCAAATGCCACAGGGAACAAAAAGCAACATTTCAATAAATGATATGCTTATAATAATATATTATCAAATACTTTATATTTTACATAAGAAAATAATTGTAGAAATCACTTTTTTTGTATGACAATATTAATTCCAAAGAATGCACGAATTGGGTTTGGGATAATCTAAGGAATTTTCAAAATTAATAAATATTAAAATTATTCAATATAAAAACAAATAAATCAAGGACTATGCTATTTAAAAATCAAAGCATGAGAATGATTAAGCTGCACATCATCAGCTCCATTAATTTCTCATTGAGCAAAAGTTGACCACAACAAGCAAAGATAAAAGTGGAACTAAAAAGTAAAGAAAATTAAAGCATCACAGCATGAAGTATAAAATCCAGTAATAAGCTAACTAAAAGATAGTTAAAACCAAGAAGATCTTTAATGCTTAAAAATGTCACTCTCAGTTGATTATCATTTTTTATTTAACAGTCTGAAGATTCCTAAATTTTGCACTACTATTACTATTCAGATATTAGGAATCAAGATTGAAGATTAAGAATCCAAGGCTTCCGCATATCTATGCAAATTACACTGAATAAAGATTTTTTCACTTTAATGATTTCAAAGCTACAACAGTTAATTAAAGGCACAAAATTAACCCAGAAAGGGCTAATTTCATAATGGGCACTCAACAAATACACCCGAGTAAAAAGAAGCCAACAAATACGAACCCAATATAGCAATACCTGCAATTCAACAAACCGAACAAGGAACAAAAGGCAATATTTAACAAAATGCAGTAATCCAACCAAGCAAAAGACCATATCCCCTGTAACACCTTATTTTGGAATAGAAAGGGAAAAAAAAAACAGAGACACAAATACCAGAAAATAAGAGATAAAAAATGAAAAGGGAAAAAACTATACATACCAAAAAATAAAAAATCTGGTCGACAGCAGATGATATGATCGATGGCCGGCCACGAAAACTCCAGTGATGATGGCTGGATGAGAGATGAATAGAGGAAGATGGGGAAGAACCAAAGGATTGAGCGGTAAAGATTTGGGGCTTTTAGGGTTTTGTTATTTTTCTTAAAAAAAGATAAAATAGAATATCTATTAGAGATTGGATTACAGATGACGGTGAAAGTGGCACCGAAGATGAGGAGTATCAAAGGCATGAGCTATGCCAGAGTTCATCACAGTATAATACGGTGTTTATCGTATTATACAAACCCAAGGAATACTAGTGTATTATTATCTCTTGTGTACTACGAATAAAATATCCGATTCTGTATTATATTATACGTGTATTAATTTTTTAAAAAAATAATCAAACACTGTATATTATATTAAACTGTATTATATAATGCTATCCTGTATCTAATATATAGAACCAAATATGGCCAAAATGCAAAAAGCAAAAATATTTGGTAACGGCAATGAAATGAAATAATGAATGCTCAAAGGTAACGTCCAAAAATGTTACTCCATCAATTTAACTTCAAGTGTCACTTAATATATTTTTTTTCACTTTCAGTCTCTTTTTAAAAAATTCAAGGAATAATTTATTGTATATTTTCATATGCATCATCGTTTTAACACTCTAAATGTATTTATGTCTTTCTTGTTAATCTTTATATCTTAACTAATAAAAAATAATTAGTCAACTACAAGTATTGTTTCAAGGATATGAGAGCTAACTGCTGTATATTCTCATTGATAATAACACATAGATATACAACATATTTGACAGGTAATACAAATGAAATAGAAAATATACAATTACACTAATTTAGGAATTACAATTTTAAGAAGAATCCTAAACCAATAAGGAATCCCGTTTTCTTATCCTCTATCACTTCCCCGCAAGCTAAAGAGGGAGGGATCGAACTTTCAGCTTGTCTCGAAGCAGATAAAACCACCCTTTGGCTAACAGTTTAGTAAAAATATCAGCTGTCTGATTAACAGTAGAGATGTATCGTACAACAAGAGCTTTGGACCGGACTTTATCACAAACAAAATAAAAATCAATTTCTAGATGTTTGCTTTTGTTATGAAAAACTGGATTTGTAGTGAGATAAGCAGCACGTAGATTATCACACTAAAGCACAGGTGGTTTCGACAAAGGATACCCAATCTCGCGAAGAAGCATAAGCAGCCAACTAACCTCAGAAGTGGCTGAAGTAATGACACGACACTCAGCTTCTATAGAAGAACGGGACACTGTCCCCTGTTTGCGAGATGACCAAGAAAGCAAACAAGAACCAAGAAAGATAGCATAACTCGAGGTTGATTTGCGATCATCCATACAGCCTCCCTAATTCACATCAGAAAAACAGTGCAAGTGAGATAGATTAAATTTAGAAATTACAAGTCTGTGATCAAAAGTACCCTGCAAATAGCGCAAAATGAGTTTAACCGCACTCTAATGAGTAAATGTGGGAGCATGCATAAACTAAGAAACCTTGTTAACAGCAAAAGAGATGTCCAGTCTGGTGAAAGTAAGATACTGCAAGCTACCAACAACACTTTGATAATGGTTAGGATCCGAATAGGCATCACCATCACCAAGAGTTAATTTTTTCATTAGGTTTGCTGGAGATGAAATCGGTTTACTATCAAACATTTTGGACTTTTCCAAAATAGCTTTGGTGTACTTGGATTGAGTCAGTAGAAGACAGTGACCAGACCAATCAGCTTCAACCCCCAAAAAATAAGAAAGACGGCCTAAGTTGTGATCAATTTATTGAGAAGAGAGGGATCATTCCCTGTCAATAGAAGATCATCAACGTAGATGAGATAGTATAGTCTCACAGCTCCTGAAATATAATAGTGAAGAGAGCAATATATTTTAGACCAAAGAAAACCAAAGGATTATAGAGTGGAAGTAAGTTTTTCATGCCACATGCATGGTGCTTGCTTAAGACCATAGAAAATTCCTTTAATTTGCAAAAAAAAAAATAGGAGAAGATCGATCCATGAACCCTTAAGGTTGTTCCATATATACCTTTTCATAAAGATCACCATGTAAGAAGGCATTGGAGACATCCAATTGAAGCACATTCCAATCAAGAGAAACTGCCAAAGTAAGAATTAAACAAATGGTGGTTGGCTTAACAACGGGACCGAAAGTCTCAGTAAAATCAAGACCCGGACATTGATAAAACCCTTTAGCCACTAACTGAGCTTTGTACCATTCCACAGAACTATCAGGTAAAGTCTTAGTTTTAAAGACCCATTTACACCCCCATAATATTAGCTGTAGAAGGGGCAGGAACCAAATCCATGTGCCATTCGAAAGTAAAGCGTGATATTCATCCTCCATGGCTTTGTGCTAATATGCATGCTTTGAAGCTTACAAAAAAGTAGTAGGATCAGTCTCTGTTGTGTGAGAGAGCTTTAGGTTTTAAAGACCCAGTTTGAGAGCAAGTGAGCATTAGAGATGGTGCAGGAGCTGATACTGTAATGGTGGAGTCAGCAAGTGCAAGTGGGCCATAAGTCTGCAGATCAATAGCTAGAGGCAGTGCTGGAATATCAGTTTGCGAAAATAATGATGCAGGATCTATAATGGGTGGTTGTGGCATTATTAAAGGGCATAAATAGGTTGGTCAGGAGATGGTGCTACAGGAGGTGACGGCGATAAGACAGGCATTGGGCATGAAGAGATACATGGAGCAAGAGCAGCAGGTTGTGTGGCAATAGATGAGAAGGGTTGCTTATTATAACAGGGTAATGGGGCAAGAAGGTTGAATGTAATAGATGTTATGTTAAGAATAGGTAGGTCAGAGCCATGGATACTGAGTGTTTGTTTATTTAGTACTTCAAAGGAAAAATCTTGTTCATAAAAAAGAACATGACGTGAGATAAATAATTTATGAGAGATTGGATCTGTGAATTTTGCTATAACCCAAGAAAACACATTTTTTGGAACGAGTATCTAGTTTGTGAGATGTATATGGGCGAAGCCAAGGATAACAAAGAGACTCAAAAATGCAAATTTGACTATAATCAGGTATGTGATTAAAAAGCTTATTATAAGGGACATCAAAATAAAGAGTAGATGTAGGTGTTATATTGATAACATACACAGTAGTATCAAATGCATTTGTCCAAAAAGAAGTAGACAATTTAGCATAATTTAACATAGCAAAACCAGATTCAACAATATGACGGTGTTTATGTTCAGCACACCCATTCTGTTCTGGTGTGTAAGGATAAGAAGAAAGTTGAGAGATACCATGCTAAATCAAATAAATCGTGAGGGCACGGTACTCACCACCCCAATAAGCCTGAAATGATTTAATGGGAAAGTCAAAAAAATTTCCACAATAGATCAAAATTTAATGAAAGTGGAGAGAACATCAGATTTATTTTTAAGAAAATATATCCAAGTATATTTGCTATAATGATCAAAGAATAGAAAATAATATGAAAAACCATCATGTGATTTGATCCTGGTAGGACCCCATACATCTAAACAAATTAATTTAAGAGGCTGTTTAGCAGAAAAATAGAACTATAAAATGGTAATTTATGAATTTTGCTCACAGAACAAGAATGACAAAGAGAATTATTCACATCTTTTTTACTGGAAGCAAGAATCAAATTGGAATCTAACAATTTCCTAACAACAGGAACAGCAGCATGACCAAAACGTGCATGTCAAGTTGACACAAAAGCTAAATTAACTTGAACTGGTGTAGATACTGAAACTGGAAGATAATAAAGCCCATCTCTATTCTGGCCGCGCAGTAGTATTGATTTCATTGCCAAATCCTTAATCAAAAAAGTGTCAGCAAAGACTTCAATAGAAATATTGTTAGAAGCAGTCAAAGAACGGACAAAAATTAAATTCTAAGATGCCGAGGGAACAAACAAGACATCTTGAAATTTAAGTGATTTACCATTGAGCTGACATTTGAATGATCCTATGGAATGAATAGAAAGTTTAGATCCATTACCTATTATGACTTCCTCAGGCCCCTGATATTCTGAATAAAGAGCAAGATTTTTCAGATTTGAAGTTAAATGATGTGTAGCACCGGTATCTAACCCAAGGCTAAACAGCGGAAGAGGACACAAAGGCAAGGTAAGATGCTGGTTTTAGGTTAGTACGGTGGTCTTTGGTAAGTTTAGGAGATGGACAAATTCGAGCAAAGTGCCCTTGGCCTTTGCAATTATGACAATCACAGAACTGGTATCCAAAGAAGCAAAAGAAGAAATATTTGAATATTCTAATCAGACAAATTACTAGAATTATTCGAGGATCAGCCGCCTCGATTGTTTCTCTCTCGACCATGGCCCCGTGTATTGTGAAAATTTCAATTGGCATAATGAGCATTTGGAGAAAAACCATCAACAGTGTTGTCCCGAGCAAATTGAGCTTCTTTAATGAGAAGCAACCCAAACAAATTGTCAAAACTGATAGACTCAAGACTAGCCTCTAGAGCACGTATAAAGGGTCTATAAGCAGGTCTCAGTCCTGCCATAATGCAAACAATAAAATCATCATCAGCCATGGGCCTTTGCAAAGCAGCCAGTTGATCAAACAAACTCTTAGCCTGCTGCATATACATCGTGATATTGTCATTATCACGCTTAAGTGCCAACAGTTGCTGTCGAAAATTGTGGACTTGTGGTCGAGAACCAATAGAATACGCAGCATATAGTTTGTCCCATGCTTGTTGTGCCGTTAGAGCCCCTATAATTTGCGGCAACATATTCTCAGAAATCGGAGAAAAAATCCAGGATAGAACTTGGTGATCTTGTTGTTCCCATTGAAGAAATTTGGTACTATCAGGAGAAGGTGTGATGCCATTATCAACATGAGAAAATAAATGGCAGCCTTTTAGAACAAGAGTAAGTTATGTTTTCCATAGCAAAAAATTGGTAGAATTTAATTTAATAGAGATATTGTGTGAAAGGTTTGAAGAGAAAGAAGACATAGGCATAGGCATCATTAAAGAAGAAGAAGAGGTCGAGATGTCAGCAGCTGCAGTTGAATTATTTTCATTTGACATATTGAAATTTTGGTGTTTAAACCTATTAGGGCTCTAATACCATATGAGAGTTAACTGTTGTATATTCTCATTGATAATAACACATTTATATACAACATATTTGACAGGTAATACAAATGAAATATGAAACATACAATTACACTAATTTAGGAATTACAGCTATAAGAAGAATCCTAAACCAAGAAGGAATCCTATTTCCTTATCCTCTATCAAAGGAAAAATGATCACATTTGTCTCTAAAACATTGAAAATGATATGCATTTGTCCTTTAAATATATTTTAGGCCAAATATATAAATCATTAAAGTATTGAAATGGTATATATTTATTCTTATTGTTATATAATTGGCTCAAATTTAGCACTTAAAAAAACGAAATACCAAGTAAGTAAATGGAAAGACATATAGTAGACTGATTAAAATTACATAAACTTACATTATATACACTGTAAATTGATACCATATTTGAACTCTCATAAAAAAAATTAACATTATTTTATGATAAGCTTGTCAAAATAATCAAACTCTGAGTTAACAAACAGAAAAAATTTGATGGTAAAAAGTTTTAACCATTTTTCGAGAGTTAAACCATAATATAAATTTACAGTGCACATATAACAAACTTATATGGCTTCTATCAGCCTATTATATGTGTTTTTATTTGCTTATTTAGAGGCTCGTTATTTTTAATGGAAAACTTGAGCCAATTACATGTAGCAAAGACAAATGTGTATCATTTTTAATACTTCAATAATAAATTTGGTCCAAAATATACTTAAATGGCAAATGTATGTAATTTTCAATATTTTATTAGAACAAATTTGATATGTTACCCTTCTTTTAAAAGATTGGGATATTCTAATCATAAATTTAAATCTATATTTCACATAGATGTAATTATGTCATGAAACATTTAGCTATGGTGTGATAATATTGGTGCCATCTGTTAATGGATAAATATTTTTATTTATTTTTATTTCTCTTGTAATTATCATACTGGGTGTATATCTGATAGGAGTTAGACTCCTTGTATACTTACAACTAATAGTCTTACTTTTGTATTTAAGGCTTTGCCTTTCTACTGGAAATACACGTGAACTACAAGTTATTACTTTGCTGTGTTATTCTTTACATGGTATCAGAGCACTTCCTAAATTTTGCAAATTATCATGACCCTCCGTCCTTCCACCATGTCCCACCGTCAAGCCAATGCTGTCACCGCCTCCTTACCCAAAGAACCAAAAACTTTTGCCCAGGCCAATAAATGCCCGAAATGGAGAGCTGCTATGCAACATGAGTTTAATGCCTTATTGCAAAACAAGACTTGGACTTTGGTTCCTAGGCCACCAGACACAAATATCATTGGAAATAAATGGATATTCCGAATTAAACAAAAATCTGATGGGTCAGTTGAGCGTTACAAGGCTTGCTTGGTGGCAAAGGGATACTCTCAACATTCTGGTATTGACTACTTGGAGACCTTTTCTCCCGTAGTTAAATTTACAACTGTTCGGACTATACTCTCTATTGCTACTGTGAATAATTGGCACACTCGCCAATTAGATATCTCTAATGCTTTTTTGCATGGTTTTTTGGATACTGATTTATATATGGAGCAGCCGGTTGGCTTTATTGATTCTTCTCATCCTCACCATGTCTGTAAGCTTCGGTGTTCCCTATATGGTTTAAAGCAAGCTCCGCGAGCCTGGTTTCATCGGTTGTCTACATTTTTACTCAGCCTTGGTTTTTGTTCCTCTCAAGCAGACCACTCCTTGTTCATTCTCACACAGGGTACTGATAAACTTTTAGTTTTAATTTATGTGGATGACATACTTGTTACTTGCTCCAGCTCAACCATTCTCTCATGGTTCATGGACCATATTCACAAGGTTTTTCCGGTTCGGGATTTAGGGGATGTTCATTTCTTTCTTGGTATTGAAATCTCCAAGGTTGCTGATGGTTTTCTTTTATCTCAAAAAAAATATATTGATGAAGTGCTTCAAGCAACTTTCATGGAAAAGTCTAAAGGTTGTCCTACACCCATGGCTGTCTCTCCCAATCTCAGTAAACTCATGGGCACGACTCTCTCATCAGCTGAGGAATACAGACAAGTCATTGGAGCACTTCAATATATTACCCTCACTCGCCCTGACATCTCCTTCAGTGTTAATAAACTTGCTCAATTCATGCATTGTGCTACTGATGTCCATTGGCAAGCGTGCAAAAGACTTCTTCGCTATTTGAATGCCACTCGCTCCCTTGGCTTTTTTATCTCCAAGCATTCTGATTTTTCTCTGCATTGTTACTCTGACAGCGATTGGGCAGGGTGTCCGGATGATAGGCGCTCCACTGGTGGTTATCTGATTTATTTGGGTACAAACTTGATCTCATGGTCATCCAAAAAACAACCTACGGTTGCTCGATCTTCCACTGAAAGTGAATATAAATCGCTTGCAAACACTACTGCAGAAGTCATGTGGCTTGTCTCCTTACTTCGTGAACTTGGTTGTCAGTCATCAACTCCTGCTACACTTTGGTGTGATAATGTTAGTGCAATTTATTTATGCTCTAATCCAGTCTTCCATGCTCGCACCAAACACGTGGAGATCGATTATCATTTTGTTCGCGATCAAATTAAGCTTGGCTTAGTTCATATTCGTTTTCTCAAAAGTTCTGATCAAATTGCTGATATCATGACTAAGCCCTTGGCACACGCCCCTTTTAAGGCCCATTGTGACAAGCTTCGCCTGTGTAGTCCGTCGGCTCAGCTTGAGGGGGGGTGTTAATGGATAAATATTTTTATTTATTTTTATTTCTCTTGTAATTATCATAGTGGGTGTATATCTGATAGGAGTTAGACTCCTTGTATACTTACAACTAATAGTCTTACTTTTGTATTTAAGGCTTTGCCTTTCTACTGAAAATACACGTGAACTACAAGTTATTACTTTGCTGTGTTATTCTTTACACCATCTACTTAACTTCAAATGATGTTGTTCATGCTTGAACCAAACACTTAAGGCTCTGATTGGAACAAATGAATTCAATTTGTAGAATTCATTTACAAATGAATTCCATATGGAATTCATTTGTAAATGAATTTCTATGTTTGGAATAAAATTATTAAAATATATAATTGAAAATGAATTCCTTATTTTTATGTTTGGAATAAATGAATAAATGAATTCATTTCTATATTATTTACTAAAATATCCTTAATGCCAATTTTGATATCTTCTTTTAATTACTTCAAATAAAAAAAAATAACAACCATTAATTATCATTTTAAAATTTATTATTAATTTAATTACTCTCAATTTTGATTTATTATTTCAATTTCAATTATTTTCAATTTTCAATTTTGATATTTTCTTTCAATTTCAATTACTCTCAATAAAACAAAACCGCACATACCGAATAAAACTGATAAGTAAAAATTCAATGGAGATAAGTAAAAATCTGGTGATGGTGGTTTTGGATGACAGAAAAATAGTAATAAAAGAAGAAAAAGAACAGTGATGGAATAAAAATAATAACAGATTACGTTAACTATATAAAAGAAATTTATTTATAATAAATAATTAAAAGGGTATTATAGTCTTTTCAATTTTAGCTCTTAAAAATGTGGAATTCATTTGCAAATTTCACCTATTTTGATGGAATTTGGTGAAAGCATAATGAATTCCATGGAATTCAATTCTATGAATTCAATTTCTATTTTTTTTTGCATTCCAAGTATGAGAAATGAGAATTACAAATGAATTCCATAAAATTTTATGGAATTCATTTATTCCAAGCGGAGCCTAAGAGTTTAATTTTCGAGAAAAAAGTTCATTGTAATTCCATTCAAATTCGATTTATTTCTAGTTCGTATCAAATAGCTGACGTTTTGACAATGTCATTGGGTATCTTTTTGTTCCAGCAGCATTAGAGACAAGCTTTCGACTTCTCTTCTCTCCGCCTTCAATTTGACGGGGAAGGTTAAGTATGACAAATCGAATATCTCTTATTTTCTCCCAACTAAATGTTGTTTCATATTATCTTTGATTAACTTGGCTGCCTAACAATTTGTACAAATAGCAGCCCTGTACTCTTTCAAACATATGAAATAAAACAATTAATTTGTTGCTTGATTGAGTGATTTTATAAGTTGTATATTTATGTTTTAAACTGCTATATTATTTACTTAAATGTGTTGTTAGCACCCAAAGTGAAACATAAATGATTTTTCTCCGCATTTAGCACTGGATTGAGATACTCTAGCCTTAGTTACCGTTGGTGCTGCCATAGTAGGCCTGTTCCCTCGCTTTAGCTTTTAACAAATGCTCAAATTTGTAGTGGCCAACCAAAAGATTAACAATGTTCATATTTAAGAGGTGGGAATAATGCCATCTGCTTTGAGGTGACAATAGCTAAAAATTGGGGTGACAATAATATTCTAAATATTACTTTTGTAAAAAAATAAATTATTAATTAATGTATATAATAGACATATATAGAACAAAGGAAGCAAGCTTGATTTCTTCATGAAGAACTATATATATAAGCATATAACTTCAACAGAAATAATTGCATCGAAGGACAATAATAGTTGTAGTTACTGTTCGATTCAAAAATTTACTCTTTTTTCTTTTCTTTTACTATTTTCTTTAATTTTGGCGTCAATTCATCATTAATCTCTTTTGAAATTAGACTTTCTAGTGTAGTGAGGACTGCCTCATTCAAGTGTGTGTCTCAGATTTCCCATTCAATTAGTTAAAGGGATATGGTTCAAATTTTGAATAGGTAATTTTGGTGGTCTGTAAAAGGCCAACAAGCTTTATAAACTTTCTACTGATTACAATATATAAAAACATTTAATGTATTTTGCATACGAGTTACACAGGACCCATTCTTATTGGTTAGCCAAGGATCAACACAATAACATTTTCTTCAGTTTTTGGGGAAGAGCAGCCGCATACAGAGGCTTAAATGAGTATAGATGGTGATGGTTCCTTAAAAAAACAAAATAATAATTATTTATTTATTTTTCTTTTATGAAGAAGAAATTATAAAAGAAAGAAAAATTGCAACTATCTTTTTCCAACAAAGTTAGGACATTTATATTTGCAAATTGAAAAGAAAACCCTAGAGAGGGGGAGGAAACGGCTGCAAAAGAATCTAACCAAATAAGCTAACATAAACACGAAAATAATAATATATATAATTATTTATAAGTAGTGTAAAAGGACAAAGGTGGTAAGAGAGGCAAGCGCACTGTGATTATTTTACTGACTTAAATACGTATCTGTATGAGTGAAACAGTGTAAGACAAAAAAGAATGAGTGGTCAAATCACCAAAAGTAATTCTTCAATTAAATTCACAAAAAAAAAAAATAAAGAAAGACAAAGGATATTATATCCAAATAATTTAATCTACAATGTTATGATTAAGGTATGATATGTGTAATCAAAGATGATTGATAATGTGAATTTATAATTATATTATATATAGAGCCCTAACGACGCGGAAGGGAAGGGAAAGGCTTGAACCTTATTGTCCGGGAGATAGAAGGAAGGAATTAGGTTTTGGGTTCGGAAATTGAGGACAAGAAAAGGGGTTTAGGGCATTGAAGCACACCACAAAAAGACACTAAACAACACACCCTCTTAACTACTGAAAACAACAGGTGAGTAAGTGAAAGCTATATCACCCCATGCACACGTCCCTTTCTAGCTCCTCTCCCCCACATCTGCCGCCTATCTCTCTATCTCACTTGCCTTGGGAATGACAACCACACATGTAATTTTCTTATGCTCAACATCAATCCCATCTACATGTATGTACATCATACATCCATGCACATATACATGCATGTGAGTTGTGTTATGGTGAGCATACACCTACTAGACTTGTGACCTATAAACAAGACCAATAAACAGAAGGAAGAGAAGGGTTTTCCTGTCTTCTACAAGACTAAATAGATCACCTTTTTTTTCACAACTCTTCACATCATACATACCGCCCAAAGAAAAGGCAGATCCAAGGTGGTGGTTAAGCTGTCAATCTTATCAATCAATCATCAATCAGTCAAACCAGAAAGCAATAATCATCGAATCACAGTTTCTAAAATTGTTCAAAGAAACAGCATCATAAACACACCATGTCCTCCTCTTCTACACTCTCTTTCGACCACCTCCCTCCCTCCGAGCAGCTCTGTTATGTCCATTGCAACATTTGTGACACTGTTCTCGCGGTACTTCTATGTCTTTAATCCTCTTTTCCTTTGATGATTACCCACATTTATATAATTCTTCATTTCTTGATCATAGTTTCTCTCATGTTTTTCTGATTTATGTGATTAGGTGAGTGTTCCTTGCACAAGTTTATTCAAAACTGTTACTGTTCGATGTGGCCACTGCACCAATCTTCTCCCTGTGAATATGCGTGGCTTGATCTTCCCATCTACTAATCAGTTTCACTTGGGCCACAGTTTCTTTTCCCCTACTCATAATCTTCTGGTATGTGTTTGATATGAGAAAATACATTCATTTCAGTAAAATTTAATGTAATACTGTGGGGAAAATTTGTAGAATTTTACCTAATATATTTATATGGTGATAATTCTTTTTTTCTGATTGCAGGATGAAATCCCAAATCCAAATCCAAATTTCTTGATCAATCAAACCAATGTGAATGATTATAGCATTAATAATAATACAGCTCGAGGAATGAGTGATGAGCTTCCTAGGCCACCTGTTATCAACAGACGTGAGATTTTTTCCTTCACTTCTTTTCTTGAAGATAGTATTGGAATTTTTTAGTCACTCTGCATGGCAATATATTCTCTTAGAGAATCAAGGCCTCCAGTTATAACTACCATATGTGGATCCAATGCATTTCATACTTTTTATATTTATTCTTATCTTAGGATTTTAAATACTTTGGGGGAGAAAAAAAGGTTTTTATTTTGGGGGTTCAATATACAAATTTTGCATAGAGAATCAAGAAAAGATTGTGGAGATATATAAGAACGATACCATTCCCTTTTTTTTCTTTGTTTCTTTCTCTCTTTCTTCCTCTTCTCAATCTTAAGTGATGAAAGTCTTTTTTGGTCTGGTGCTGTAGGAAAAAGACATTATTATTTATAACTATATATAATCAAGCAATACTCTAATACAATACCCATTATGATTTAAAACTCGCGCATTATACCATTATTTATATAGCAAAAAATCAACTAATAATACCAATTTTTAATTAGAAGACAATATATATAGGTTTGATATGAGTAACTATATATGGATGGTAAAAGAATGATTTTGCAAATTTCTTCTACTGGAAACATAGTAAATAAAGAATCTATGGGGTGCTTAATGAGAAGTGACAGTAGAGAAATAAAATTAAAAAAAAAAAAAATCAGAAGTCCATTTAAAAAGTTAGCAAAATGATTTTAATGTGTGTGGTTATGTCTGTTTGTTATGGTACATGTCCAATTTTCAGCTCCGGAGAAGAGACAGAGAGTCCCCTCAGCCTACAATCGCTTCATCAAGTCAGTAATGATTTTAAACCTTTCACATTTTTACTCTCTTTCTTTGTCACACTCTCTGGATATTTCTTCTTTCTTCCTCTTTTCTTTTAAAAAAAGTATTATATATGTATATATATATATATGTCCATTATCCTATAAAAAAACTTGCAAAATTAATTTGAAGGATAAAAAAAAATGACTCTGCAGAGACGAGATCCAACGCATCAAGGCTGGAAATCCTGATATAAGCCACAGAGAAGCCTTTAGTGCTGCTGCTAAGAATGTAAGATCCAAGAAAATTATATTATTCTAGGGCATCTATTACTTTACCAAATTAGGGTTTCTGCATTTTCTTTATTTGAATTTTTTTTTTTTTATGTATTCTTTTTTTGATTTTTATTATACTTCATATATGCGAATATAATATATTTTATATTCAGTCTGTAGGGTCTTTATTCTGATCCTATTTTGTTTTTATTATGTCAGTGGGCACACTTTCCCCACATTCACTTTGGTCTCATGCCAGATCAGACTGTGAAGAAGACTAACGTGCGCCAGCAGGTAAATTGCGCATACCAAATAATTATAACACTAACATATATAATTATATAATTAAATTAATTTTGGTTTTGTGTAGGAAGGAGAAGATGTGCTGATGAAGGATGGATTTTTTGCTTCAGCTAACGTTGGTGTCTCTCCATACTGATAACTGAAGCTGTGTTACTTAAATCTTGGTTCTTAATTTTCTAATTAAGCTATAAAAAAATGTCTGTCTGTGTTAATGTATTTCTGCTATTAATTTTAAGGTTAATGTCAAGTTTAACAACCCTAATCACTTCATATCATAACCTTTTCTACTATTACTTCATTTTCCTGCACTATTTATATATATTCTATCTCTATTTTCCTAATTACTATACTTAATTGTCTCTATGTTTCAATGCTGTCTGCTGCTTTTCTTATTTTTCTTTGTCCCACTCCAAGCTTATAGTTTCCTGCACATAAGACAAAATATTTTCTCATGCAATTTGAAAAAATTGATGCCTTTTTAACTGATTTGCTGAAAAATTGTGGCTTTTGTTCGCTTTTCACTTCCTTATTAATGGAAAATTCTTGAATAAATTAATCAGCTCAATGTCATAATTCATAGATATGGGAGTAGAGTAATACACACACAAAGACATGGGAGTACTGTCTACAAGTCTATACAATGTTGAAACGGATAAAGTCATAAAACTTTATTATAAAAATTTGAAAACAAAAAATTTAGTTCCATCTAATATGAAATTAAGTTTTAACTGTTGTTATTATTGCTGACATGTTTGAATTTTCATGCATGAATTTTCAATACCAAGTAAAAATAATTTCTTTCAGCATAAACCCAATTTTTTTAGAACATTGGAAACCGAATTTTTTTTTTTTAAAAAAATGTGGTGGCAGGTAATTGCCTGGTACATGAGTTGAAGCATAGACCTAAGATAATAAAAAATAAAAAATCTTAGTTAATCTGCAGTTTAGAAAATTAATTGAAAAACAAAAACCTCGATTGTTTCATGAATAAGAACTTTTTGTACTGGATTGAAATGAGCAATCTCACATATCATGATATCATTTAATCTCAAGAAAATCCATGGTTTACACTTTCGTAAAAGTATATCTATCATCTCTATCTTTGAAATTTACGTGCCATGTCTTAATTTATCTTTACAAAGCATTACCTATTTTAATTAGTTATTTTGTAATTTAACCTAATTAGTTATATTTTTTTATTATAAGGGTGATAAACAAGTGAAGGACGAACTAAAAATATCACAATTCTAAGGCAAGACATCTTAAATAGTAAATTAAATTTTATTGATCTAAATTATAAAAATTGATGGGAGCTTTCCTGTTAATTTGCTGTCATAGCAATTCACATCTTAAACGATATTGGTAATTAATATGTAGTTATTTGTCGAAAGTAGTTTCTTTTGAGGACATTTTCTTTTACTGGAAGTTTAATGAATATTAGAAATGTTAGTTTTATTCAAAAAAAAAAAAAAAAAAGAAATGTTAGTTTAGGTTAATTAATATAATAAAAGAAACACTTTAACATGTTAGACTTTGCCAATTCAACCTCTCAACTTGTCGAAAGAACAAGTTCATATTTCAATTTGTAAAATCAATCCATTTTATCCCAATTGAGTTGCATGTTAGAAGTCATTCGCACACATTTTAAATACGTAAAATATGGCACAACCAAAATTTTATCAACTTTATCTCCCCTTTTTGTCAATGGTTAAAACAAACTCTAGCATACTTACTTAGAGCATCTATGATTGGCCTCATTGTTATAGTTTTCACAAATAAATATATATCTTTTTATTTTTATATATTCATAATTAAATATTCATTTTAAAAAATGAGATATATTTAAATATGATTTTTCAAACTGTACAACTAACAATTAACATTTTCATTTTAAAATGGCAAATTAGTAAAATTATGGAGTAATAAATGAGTATATAATTTTTGTGAAGGAAAAGAGTGAATATTTATATATAAATGGAAGAAGTAGGACGTATAGTTATATTTGTTACTCAATTAAAAAAAAAAAAAAAAAAATCATATGCAACTTACAGATGCTTGAAAAATATGGCGTACTGAATTACAGAAATGGACCCAACATTGCCTCCTGAAATGAAACTTATAAAAGACTTTGCCACTGATCAAGTCCTCCTATCAATTCAATCTTATAACGAAACTCTCCCAAAAGGCGAAATTGGTGGAAGAAAGAGGAGCTTTTTGTGCCTATTTTCCTCAATACATGATTTTATGATAAATGATGAAAAAAAAACACACAACCTCCAATTATTACTTTTTTATGCATTGAATTTATGTGATTTAAAAATTTAAATTTTTCGAACCACTTATATTGAATCCAAACTTTACAGTTTTAATAAATGTGATAAGCACGCGCTGTCAAATGCACATCCAATCAAAATGAAATCCAAGCATTTAATTTACTTTTAGAAAAATGCATCTTCAAAGCCTTAAACTATTAGAAATTTATATTGTTCATGCACTTCAAAGAATTAAACATTGAATCATTTTACTTTTTGGATGACTCACTTTAAATTTAAATATGACACTTTGAATTTAAATATGACGAACGTCAAAACCGTTAAAATTGAACTTAATGCGAATGATTCAAAAAGGCTTAATATGAATTTTTCGAAGTACTATAGAAATTCGAAATAGTTCACAGACTTGAAAAAGTTTTTTCTTTGTTTTTTAATACTAATATAAACCCCATTTCTAAGACAGTTTGACCGCACGTGCATTTGATGGCATATATTATCACATCCGTCAAAATTGTCAAATTTAGACATGTGAATAATTTTTTTTAAAAAAAGAAACTCAATGTAAATTTTTTGAAGTATAAGACGTAATAGTTTAATGACCATATGATATATTTTTCCATGATTGTACCACATTAACAAGCATGAAACACTGTCCAACATCAAACTATGTTCGTATGGAGAAAAACAGGTTGCAATAGAGAACCCACTTCCCTCAACTCTCAAAAAAGAAAGAGAAAATTTTTATGTCCTTTCCATTTTTCCAACAGAAGTTTAAAAAGAAAACATTGAAACAAAATGCATGTAGCCAAAATCATCAACTCTAGCATGCTAACAGCAGTATAAATGCAGCTTTTTGTAAAGTATGTATATAGCACTTAAAAAGGAGTGTCCTTTTTATTTCTTCCCTTCTTAGGCAGCCAACAAAATTTCGATAGTTGTTTAGAAAAAGAAATTTACAAGATCAGTTGGCAGAAAAAAAAAAAACTAAACAGCACATTCTCTGTCTAAAGAAGCTGCAAAGCAGCTCAAACAGTATTCCAGCTGCTACTGTATAACTACAGTCTAATTGCATTTTCATTATACTTGAATTACATCTCCCTGCAGAACTCTTATTTAAGCTACACTCAGACAATCAAATTTAAATTTACCCTTTTTCTTTATTTAGAAAGCGTGTTCGCCATGAGAACTATGGTGCAACTTTTTCTATTATAACTTGTCGGACAAATGATCAGCAGTGGACAGAGTAACTTGCTTTGATTCTAAGTTTGGACCACCACGTATGTCTCCTAATAAAGTCTCCAAATTTAGGGTCAGATATCACATGGCTAGCCTCCCTCATAAATATTCTAATGGATGCTACATATGTGTAAAAATGCAGACATTATCAAAGTCAGAATATAGAGGCGTTTTTATTTCCAAAGAGATTCGCAAGCACAGCCTTAGATGCAATTCAGCCAGCAGGCCCAGCCTTAAATGTCTAACAATCACATAGGAAGAAGAACCACGTTTATTTTGTAGAATTTGTAGCATTATGAGTACCATGAAAGAGCAGCTGAATGCAAACAAGCTATACAAGTGCAGAATATAATGAACATACAAAACTACATCCGCAGGCAGCTAATTGTATTGAAAATTTGATGAATTGTCATCAGCACATAAATTACAGGTATTAAAAGAATGATGGTCCCAATAAATTAAAGAAAGAACTCAATAGGTGATTCTAAAATACATGTCAAAAAACCACCAGAAATTTTTATCGACAGGACTAGAATTACACGCCTAAGAGCACTCACAAGTCACAACCACAAACTGCACTAAGAAGACATGCTTGAACAAAAGCAAGACCTGTTGCAAGTCATCCCGAAGAAATTATCAGCAGAAAATGCACATCATGGCACAGACAATCATCAGCAAGGTGAAGAAAAGCTTTGATCTATCACCCATGATTGATGCAGCGAAAGACGAGACATCTTGTGGCCTGCCAAAAGAAGACAAGTTATTTATGAGATTCTCTAAGAAGAAAAAAAAAAAAAAGAAAATGAAACAGGAAAAAAGAGAATAGCTATACTTCTGCATTTTGCTGAGAGCACCGCAGAAGAGGGCATTGTCTGGCAGAGGAAACTCAGTTTTGTTAGTGGCTTCTGGATTCACAACTCTGACATATGTCTCTTGTCCAAGATACCATGAGTCAAGGTTTTCTGTCCTCAGGTTCCAGACTCCAACGTTGTCGAGTGATACCAAAATTGCTGTCCATGCTCCAGGATAAACCTATGTCCAACATGAGAGAGAGTACACTCAAAATTTCGATTTAAATATCAAAATTGTCATTTAAATATTACATTCAATAAGCAGAAACATACTCTAAAGGAATTTGAACTCGTAACCTACTCACTTGGTTCACGAGTTCATCATGGTATGCATAAAATTAGCTTTCATGGAACTTGATTATTCTCAAAACTCTTATGCATTATGGTTTGTGTAAAAACAGATAAAGCAACAGCATGGTTGAATCATATAGCTATGGTACTTGTATCAAATCAATAGAAGCAAGGTACGTCATGCAGAAAAGAGATAGCCTCATATAGTAATTGGAATATACCAACACAGAAAAACATGTAACAAACCTCTCATACTATTAAGTGATAGAAAGTGTCATCAACTATTAATGGTATAGCTAGACTAGCAAAAAAAACGATATTAAATCTATAGTTCAATGAAAACAGAAATTCAAATAGTGTAATCTGAAAGCAATTTGCAAACAATCTATTTAGCTGCAGTTTATCAATTTGTTGACTCCCTTATCAAAACATCTATGTAGCTGCAGTTTATCAATCTGTGAACTCCCCAGTTACTATAATAGTCCCCCCAACATGAAATATGATATCTTAAGCTACAAAGTATGCTAGTGAAACTCCCACCAGCAATTAATGACTCCAATAATACATGGCTCAGCAAATCTGTTTTCCTTATAAAACAGTAGGTAAAGGCAAATATTCTTCCTAGTAGAACTCACATCTTTATGCCACTGCCCTTCAAATTAACTTAAAGGAAAATGCACTGAAACAAACAGGACTTTCTAAAGGACGGAATGATGGAACAGAACTTCATAAAAGAAAAATAAAATAGTCAAAGTACCTGAATTGTGGAGCGTGCAATACCATCCCATTTATTATATGTGCCCCTGCTGTTCTCTGTCCATTCACCATAATCCATCCTGCAATAAATTTATCAGAGTGCAGGTGATTAAAATCTGAAAGTACACTTCAAACGGCAATTGAATTTTAAAAGGTAGAAATGAATCACTACCCCACAACAAAAAATGCATATCCACTCATGTGATAGCTCTGCATCCTTGTCTCATTGTTCTGCAGAATGACTTCCATAAATCCTCTGTATGTTCCATTAATTACTGAGGTTTCCATTTTAGATGGCCCTGTAAGTGGCTTAGTAGGAAAATCTAGCTTATATACTCCCTTCACTTTGAATCGATCTGCAAGCCTAATTGGAGTGGAAGGATTGACATATGATATCCCACTAAGAGTTGCCCGTCTTTTCCCGTTAATTGTCACTGGTGGCTTATTTTTCAACACATAAACTTCAGTGACATTGATTGAGCCATATCTAAATGAACCTTGAGGGTTAGGACGTGCACCACTGGCAGAAACATTCCATCTGCATAAATTTGACCATACAAAAGATCCCCCAAAGTTAAATATCAAAATGAAGAAATGAATATTAATTAGTCCCAAATTCTTGAGAAAATATGCAAAGGTATTGGAACAAGATGGAAGCCAACCTTATAGATCTCGCCTGGTTCATTGAAAAGGTTTTGTCAAACTCATCATTTGGTGCTTCAGGTAGGGGACCCTTTGCCTTTCCTTTGGAGTTTGTATAACGCAAGACAGCAACTCCAGTAACCCTTTTCCATTGTGATTCATTAACAAACCTTGCACTTGCTACAATGTAGTAATCAGAACTTGCATTCTGATCCATGGTTACCAAGAAAGAATAAGATTGCCCTACATGAATATCTAAGCTAGTATAATTCTGTTGCACTGTGTACGATCCCTCTGATTCTGCTAAAAGTAGGTTATGGTTCTGAATCCTGAAGTTTAAACTAGTTGATGTTCCAACATTGTGCACACGAAGGCGATAGGTTTTCCCTGTTCATCATAGAAATATCATCATTTAAAAGTGTGAACTTGAGTCTTAGGAATCACATTGTGAACTTGAGTCTTAGGAATCACATTAAGCAACACATACATACATATGAGACAAAATTGGTATTCCATAACATTAGTTCGATGGACCAATAGCCATTTGAAATGATTTAAGTGGAAGAATACTCATTATATCCACTTCATTCCAAAATAATCCTTTCCTTGAACAGGACAAAACATGAACAAAACAAATTATTTGTTTTCCACTAACATTTGGAGGCAATCAATAAGCAACAAAACATGATAGTCCTCAGCTTTCACACTGTTGCCAAATATATATGCAACAGGGACCAAAGGTACATCAGTATTGTCCCCATTCAATGGATATGAGCTCTCACTATCCACAAGAAGAGAAAATCTATACTTATAGACATAAAGGATGACTAACAATCATGAAAATTCAAAGAAAGAACATATGTCAATATGCCTAACTTGCATTAGGAAGATTATTTCAAGAAGCCAACAGAGCACAATACAATCAACATGATACTAAGCAACTAGAAGGAGATACAAGCACCTAATTTGGATGACAAAAAGTTATCAGCAATCAGAGAGCTGGTAAGCATACAACTCCTTTCTCATTCAGATAAGAAGCAACTATTCCAGATGCTAGAACAGAATACATGCTTCATTAAAAGGACTTATGTACAATAGTCACCTGGGTGAACTTCAATAGTTTCATAATCAATGCCGTCAGGAACAAGTGTAGTGTTATACTGGTAAGGGCCTTTGCCATTAATAAGAACTCCATCAGGCATCCCAAGATCTTTTCCTTCATCAAGAGCCTTCCTCAAAGCCTGTATTCCAGAGACAAACCAACGTAAAAACCTTACTTTCCAACTTCCATCTAAGCATAAAATCCAACATTTTCATGGACACTAACCGTATGGTTTCTTTTGTACCAATCTCCAATTAAAATGACAATGTCCCCATAGGGAGTATCAAAAGGAATTGGAATGATTGCCCTGTTGTTTATAATAAAGCTACCATATCCACCTGAAGCTCTCTGCATATTTAGAGAAGGGAAGTAAAAGAAACTTCCAATCTGATCCTTCACCTGAAACTGGTAAGTCCAGTTCCACTTTGGAGGAATTGGACAGTTAGTGCCAAGAAGTCCATCTTGCCATGAACTTCTTCTTTGTTGAATTCCGGACCTGCAAGACCAATTAAGTTCCAAATCAATGAAATCAATACATGCTAACAACTTAATTCTAATTCAACGCTAAATCTAGCAAGCAAAAGACAGATTTTTAGACTAAATTACTGTAGATATACACACTTCAAACTCCAAATTGAAAAAAAAAATAGCAATAAAGCCTTGAGTTCTACCAGTGCATGAGGAGATTCTCGTCCAGTTTGTTTCTAACATTAACAACGACATTGTAGTTAGTGGTTGCATTAATAGTAGGACCAGGAAACTTGCCATTTACGGCAATAACCTGCAAGCAATGCAAATGTCAAAGCAATTACTAGCACTTCTTCAGGATCTCAGCATTAGGTAAAAGCTCATTGCAGCACAGCAGCTAAATGTAGAGCATTTTAAGCTTAAATTATAAATGTAGAAGCAAATATAGCAGATCTGAAGCTAAAGATTAAAACTTGAGACCACACAACACAAACCCATCTCCATAAATCAAAACCAAAAACAAAAACAGCAAATAACTCCATCGAACGACGTTTAAAGTGGATATTAAAATGCAGAAAATGGAAGCAAGAACAGAGATCTAGAGAACCAACCTGCTGGGGCACACCAAGAGGAGAAGCAGTGATATAAGAAACCTCAAAATCGTAAAAAACAAAAGGATCTTCAGCTAAACAAAAGCTCAGGAGCAACAAAATGTGAACAGGAAACAAAACAAAGAACCTACACAAAGCCATTACTTTTTAAACTCCTTTTACTGTGTTTTAAGTACAAGCGAATAAATTTAGAACACAATACTTGCTAAGCTTTTTAACTGTGTTTTACATTATCAGAAAGGGAAAAAGATAGAAGAAGAGCAAGAAGAAGAACGAGCCAAAGAGAAAGATGCGAACTTTAAGAGAGAGAGAGAGAGAACGGCTATTTTTCACTTTAGTGAGGAGTGGAGTGTAGTGGTGGTTTTTTTGGACGAATAAAAGTGGTAAAAGGATAGCAATTGGGGATGGGCCTACTGGGTAATTGATCCCTGAGCTTTTTTTGTCGGTCACCAGTCATCATTCACATGGCCTAGAGAGAGAAATAGAGGCATTTTCAGAGAGATAAGCAGAGGGTGACAGCCAATAGCCAGTTCATAAGTTCATATTCGAGAATAAAATACGGAGAAAAAAGATATAGTAGCTTTCTATGTTTTTATATTTATTTGACTAACGTTGTCTGAAAATGAAGACTCCAATGCTGTTATTTCCAGCCCATAAATAAACGTTCAAGTCCCTGTTTTGGGGACCCCACTTATTATTATGTCTTTTTTGCCCTCCCGCCGGGCTGCCGCTCAACTGCCTTAAACATTGGATTTCAAGGTTAATTTACATTGGATATCTCTTTTTTAACTCTCTATAAATCTAAATCATCATGGGCCACCACAGTCCAACCAAACTGAATAGCTCGAAACTAACTAAAATATTTTAATTCGATTTGATTAATTTAGATTATTGAATCAGGCTTTTAATAAAAAAAAACAAATTTATTTTAAAAGTTTTGATAAATTTAAAAATCAAAATTTAACTCAATTAAATTTAAATTTATTTTAAAAATCAAACCGATTAAATCGCTAAACAAATAAATCAAATCGAAAAAATGAATCGCTAACTATTTGATTTTGGTTTGGTTTTCCATTGGCGTAGCAATTAATAATGCTATGATGCTAATGCCCATATAAGCTATGGAGAAATAATTGAATCGAAAAATTGAGTTTATAAGAGCTCATATGTATGTTAAAATAATAATAATAATAATAAATACATGAAGAATGCATGTATGAATTATTCAACCATTTATAATATTCCATTAATTGGATGCAGTATAATTTGGATTTATTTGAATAGATATTAAAGTATGAATGCAAAAGGGATAATATACTAATAATGGGATGCTAAAAAGTAATAAGTGAAAAACGTAAATTAATAAATAAGGGAAGGATGGTTGAGGGATGGGGAAGCAGTTAGGAAGTTGAGAAGGTCGTCGAAGTGTGGATTTTTATTGTACAAAACCAGACAAGGAACATGGGATTCTCTAAGTTTCCACCTCAGATCCTAACATTTTGGATTTTCTATTAAAATAAAATATTTTATGTCAAATTTCTTTATTTTCTTTTCTTATTTTATTATTAATTTTCTTTTTGGACACAATAGTGCAAACCAAAAAATAAATTTATATATTCTTTGGCTTTTTCTTCAAATATTGGATATAATATTTAAGAGAAAATAAGAAAATGAGCATCCTATTATACGTGTAAGCATTTCTATAAATTAAAAAAAAAAAAAAAGAGTAATTGAGCATAATATAAATGGCCTAAATTGGAAGAAACCTATGACTATGAGGAAAGAATAATAATAATGTTAATAATAATGTTTGCAGGGGAAGGGGATGGACCCTTACCCTTTGTTTTGGCTTTACGTATTATTGATATATTCCACCCTACTTTGGTATTGGTACCTTCTTTTGCTAATAATGCATTGTTTTCTAATCTATATCATTAATTACCTGCATTTAAAGTTTACAACTTTATATTAAATATTCATTCGGAAATTAAGAAAATCAAGCCATGAATTGTACCATTTTAGGAAAAAAGTGGAAGTATATACTAACTAAAGGCTAAAGGTTTCATTTGTATACAGCTTTATAAAAATGAAGTTGCTTTATAATTATGGTATTCTACAAGTCTCAATTATTATTCAAAAATCTTTTATGAAAGAAAATATGAAATGTTAGTACCGTAGGTGCCCATAAATTTATATATATTGGGTCGTGCTACTCATAGGATGGAAAATAAAAATAAAAAAAATTATTTTATATGCATATTATATATATGCAAAATGTTGCATGCGCATACTGCAATTATAATTATAAATTACAATATATATATATTTTTTTTCTTTTTTAGAGACAGTCTTGGATCCTCTGTTATGAGGATTGTTAGTGTTTAATTAGTTTATTTTCTTTTCTTAAAAAAAAGACATAATTTAAATATATTAATTTAACGTGTTATATAAATTTTAAAGAAAATAAAAATAAAAAATTTTAGAGTATAAAAATTAAAATATAATTTAAATATACTTTCAAGTATTACTCTATTTAAGTTTTAGAAAAAAAAAATAAAAAAATAAGATATAAATATTAAGAGCAACGGTTAATCGATACTTAAAAATTAAAATCAAAACGATAATAAAAAATGTTAAAAATTAAAATTAAAATCGAATTTTTTAAATTGATTAATAAAAAAAAAATCAGTTCTATTTGTAATCAATTTTAAGGTTAACTATTTTTCTTTTTCACTCGCCCCTAAATAAAAATTATTGCTAGATTTGGATGCAAGAGGTCCATAACCTAAGAAGCTTTCTCTACTCCAAAATGCATACATCAACGGAGGCCGACCCCGGTCATTATCGACGACATTTATCAAATCTAGTTCGCAAATAAAAATATTTGTCCCACCATTCATATAAATTTCTAATTCCTTACCGACAGTTTAGGAAATTTAAATTTAAAGTTCAGATAAAATTTAATTTTAATATATATATATATATACACTTCTACAAGCTTTAATTTTATTTTTGAGTCAAATTTAAATTAAAATTCAATTTCCATTATCTTTTAAAATATATTTTACTTCCTCAAAAAATATATTTTATTTTATAATTTTACAAAACCATATAAAATTACAATCTCAAACTTTTTCAAATTAAACAAATATTTTAATAATAGCTTACAAATTCAATATCAACCACCAAAATGGACTTATTTCAAAAAAAAAAACCACCAAAATGGACAATAAATTCAATAATTAAGCTACAAAAATAAACTCAAATATTACAAAATTGAATAGAAAACACAACCACGCTAAAAAAAAATTAATTAACCCTTTTGCTGGAAAAAAAAAACTAAAACAATGATTTCTACATTTTATATTTATTAGACCCGTTAAATTTTGACAAGATCCACAAACCCGATCCATATGATGCGTAATTTTTATTTAAATCCGATCTGATCCATTAAGGATTCGTTTATCCTCCGAATCATTTGACTCGCCAAATAACCCAATTAAATACGTTATGTGACTCGTTTGGATCATGACTCAACTCTATTCATTTATGTTTTTATAATTTTATAACTTTTTATATTATTTAAATATAAAAATATTTTTTATAGTTTATAAATGCATAATTTTTAATTTTAATGAAAATTTTTGAAAAAGATAAAAAATAATGCAATAAACTCCGATACATTATTTATATTTTTTATGATATAAATTATTTATATTGATACGCAAAGAAATAGCAATTTTTTATTTTATTTAAATTGACAGATAAGACAAATATAAGAAATTAGGACAGATTATAAAGTCTAAGGTACAAAATAATACAACTTGGGAACAATGAAGTGCACCCTAAGAAAATATTTGCTCCAATAATAGATTCTTTTCCCTTTCTTATTCTTCTTCCTTAAGGAAGCTGCAAATTAAGATTTGAAATCATAAATAATAGACTTTTTTTTTTAAATAAATTATAATTTTAAATTTAACTAGAAAAATCAAATCCAAAACAACAGATCCAAATGCTAATAAATATTGCCCCTCTTGGTCTAAAATTTTAGTTCGATCTCTAAAATTTATGGTAATTTTAATTAAGTATTTGACATATGCCAAAACTAGTGGTTAATAGACTCATTTCTTTCACATACAATATTTGTTGACATTTTTAGGGTTGCATTAGTATATATTGGTGGTTTTTTTTTTCCCCATAATTGGCAGAAAAATGTAAGGAGAAATATTAATTAGATTGATGGGCCATGTCAAAATTATGATCGATTCTTGAACATAAAGGAGAATTAATGTATGATTTGGTTTCATCACATGTTTGGTGATAATGTTTCAATATTAAGCCAAGGCATGCCAACTCATTCATGCCATTTATATAGAGCCCAACTACCTATTTAGAAACATATATTAATTCTTATTCTCAAAATCATTCACTACCTGAATGTCTAAAATAACTTATTTATATATTTATAAATAATAAATACAAAATTTACATTGAATTTGAAAATTATAGCGCGTAATATTAAACTGCATTGACATGATATTTGCACTGTTGCAATGAAGATACGTATCCCACGCATATAGAAAAATTGATAAAAATTAAAAATGGAATTAATTAATTTTTTTATTAATTTTGATGTTATTTGGTGTCAAATAAGCATAATTGAATGTTATGCATTTTAATTTTTGAAATACGATATAAATTGATACTTATTATATCATTCATGCTACCCATATTTTTCTCACATTTTCATGCCACGTACGCTCTCTAGATAGGTAGCAAATAGGAGACAAACTTATAGACGCTAGAAAAAAGACGCAATCATAAGCATGAGAAAAGAAATTTATAATAAAAAATGGTGTATGAATAAAATTTTACTTTAGTTTTTATTAATCTTGTCGCAGCTCTTAATTGAGTCATCAAGTTTAAATAGCAGTTAAATCTCTCGTAAAATTTAAAAGAAAAAAAAAACACAGTGATTAGTGGATGGTAAATTGACTCTTAATTATATAGCGAGAAATTTTTTGTTAAGTTAAGATTGAAGGTGAAAATGTAAAATATGGAGACATTCCTCTCTTTGAAAAAAAAAATTAATAAAATAATTTCTCATCTATCTCTAGAACTAGAATATACCATTATCTGAGTTAATTTTATTCGTAATTATTTAATTTTCGTCCAAGTAACTTCATGTCTACTATCTTTCGATTTATAATAATAAAATAATTTAAATACAATTTTGTAATAATAAATTTAAAAATATTAGAAAAACATTATCCAGTCTTTTGGAGTGCGGAAAAATAAAATTTAACCAACTTTGAAATTTTAAAAAAGAGCACAATTCTTTATTCAGGGTACGTTCAAATAAAAATACAAATTGCAAATAAAAAATTTACATTATTAATGCACGCGACAAGTGATCAAAATAATACTTTTTTAGCGTTTTTGATTTTATTATTACAAAATTGAAGTTGAATTATTTTATTATTATAAAATAAAAAATAGTAACTATAACATTCTTGAATGAAAGTTAAAATGACTACATATGAAATTATTGCCATACTACCATGAAAAAGAATATAGCATCTCCTTTGTAAATTCAGAAAAAAAAAAAAAAAAAAAAGTTAATGATTGAGACAAAGGGATAATAACTTTGATTAACGCCACTAACTCTTATCAGTGATGCCCATCAATGAGGGAGGGAACCACACGTGCCATAATCTCCGGACTTTAAGCTTCCGCATTGTAATTTTCTTTTTATTTTTTTAATGTAAAAGTCTTCAATCACAATTATTAACTTTTGTAATATTATTTTTTATTTTTAAATTTTTCTTTTAAAAAATTAGCATATATAAATTATAATTTTTTATATTATATTATATAAAATAATTATAAAGTTATAAAAATATAAAAAGATCAAATTAAAAATTATGATGTAAACTAATTTTTCACGGGTTGAATCAAATTTAGATAAAAAAAAAATTAAAATCATATGGATAGTAGATTTTAATAGGTCAAATCAAATCACAATATCATCTAATTCTTTTAAAAGAAAAAAAACCATCCAATTCTCAAACAACCTTTTATTTTCTAAAACTTTTTTAAAGATGTCATAATTTATAATTTACAAGTGATTGTCTAAGAATAAATTGTAGAATACATTTATAAAGCAAAGGAATCATAAATAACTAATACAATAACTATAACTCAATGTCAAAAGGTTTTCAAAATTAATAAAATCTAAAACCACATATCTATTTTATCTTCACAGTGTCATTTATTAGAAAATAATAACGATTTATTTTTTGTTATCTTTTTTTTCAAAGAATTATTTTTTATTTCAAGAAATTATGAATTTTAAAAATACCTTTTTTCCTCTTAGTTATTGGATAAAAAAAAAACTCATTGAAATATATAAATTTAGTTGTCCAAAGATAACTCCTACTTTCATATACGAAATGAATATAAATTTTGTCTATTTTTCTCAATGGACGTCCCAACAATGTAATTAAAAAAAAATATAAAGGCATTTTTATTAATAATTCTAGTGCCCTTCTTCACTCATAATTTATATCAAATTTGAACTTCCCAATAGGGGAAGTAAAGAGTTCAATTCAATTCTCATCCTCTCAAAAGTTTAAGTTGTAAAAGAATCCCTCAATTAGAAAAGCTTTTTATATAGTTACTCCATTCCTTTTTATCTGTCACTGAGTAAAATTTAAATTTTATTTATATGTCATTTTTAAATTTTCAAGATAATTTTATTTTATTTTTCCAATTTAATTTTTTTTAATGAAAGTTAACCATTTAGATTTAAGTTTGTATATTAAATTAATCAATTTTATCATAAATTTAAAACTAATTAATATTTTTTAATTTTAATAAAAATAATAAAAATGAGTGATAAAAAAAACCGGAAGGAATATTTGTTTATGGAAATAAAAGAATTTAAGAGAAACGTTCAAAAGCTATGATAGTGGGCTGGATCTGGTCGTCATGGACCCATTTACTTGTACCTAACAAGCCTTGCTGCTCTCTTGAAATTGGATTAATGTCTTCATCTTTAATGTGATCAACCCCAAAGATGTGCTTAGACATCACTAAGAATTCCACGAGTAGAACCGATTTTCGTGAACTTAAGAGTTTAGGGGAATTAATTAGAACTTACAGGAAATAATATTTTAGGGATAAATTGCAAAATGATATAAAATGAAACGTTTGCTTTGCATCAACAAACGTATTACGTTTTCTTGTAATTAACTTGGATTTCTTTATACATTTTCTGATTAAAAAAAATAATGACAAACAAGCCGAACTAATTGTAAAAATAGGGGCAAAAAATAACAATAAAAATAAAAAATCAATTCTACCAGATCAGGTAGACTTTGGGAATCAAGTTTGTGTCTAATCATCATGTGGATAGGGGCGAATGAAAGCAGAATTCATTTGCCAGATCTGAAGTGAAGCTTTGACATTAGCCTCAATGGCATTGTTGAACAAAAACAATTTTGCAGCTCCATAGATTGCCCTTGTTGGATATACTCTTGATGTTATGCATGTTCTTCCTCCTTGAGCAAAGCTTTCGATCATTGAATGATCCACCTGGTATTAATCCAAATATTACTTCCATTCCCACATTATATTAACCATCACTATTCAATAATTATTCATTATTAAGCTCAACTCACCAATATCCTTAAGGAGAATTTTTCACCCTCTAGCACTGGAACATAGCTTCCATATATGTGTTTGTTTACATCATTTGCTACCGTTGATCTGCAAAGATGAAAAGTTTTATGTAATAAAGACCATTGATCCTTAGAGGTGAAACACTATCATATGTCGTTGGATTGGATTAGTTACCTTGATTGGTCTGTGCAGAAGTGGGTTCTGAGAGTGCCATTTCTTCCCTTGGCAACATAGAAGTAAACAGGAGTTTGCTCAGCCCGGCTTTCATCAGCAAGAACCAACAGACCGAACGGTCCTAATGCGCTGCGGTGAGCAGCCCCATTACTTTTACTGCAGCTGAACTCTTCATTGGATTCACCTATTCTCTCAAGAACCTTCTTGTCTATCTCAAACTCAGCACCGATATCTAGCTGCAATTTGACGTTCAGCTGTGTTAATATCCTTCACATTGCTTATAAGTACAGAAACAGAACAGAGCAAAACAAACCTGTGTGGCTGCTTCAAGATCAAGGGGCACAACTGACCCTGGCTTGACCTCTACATTTTTAAATTCTTTACTTCTTAATCTCAAACTCTCTACTTCTTCCACTGGCCATTGAAGCAGATTGGTTCCTGTCTTGGTGTCTAGTGAAACTGTTCTTGGAATTCCCTGAAGAAATTAAGTTTATTCAAATCAAGAATCTTTAAAGTAGACCTGTCAGTTGGGTCGGATCAGATTGGCTCAGGACAGACCTAGTTTTAGAACATGGAAAACAAAATATAATTGAACATGCATATACCTGAACAGAGGCCCATCCTTTCTTGACATCAGCAGCTTCGCTATCAGCTTCACCAATCCAACCCCACAACACTCTTCTCTCCTTATTCTGATCGAAAAACGTCTTCGATGCATAGAATCTGCCATAATCATATCTAAGACCAATACCAACATCAACGGCTGGATTGTCAGGATACCATTTAGCCATTTTCTCATCATAAGTTCCAATTGCATAATAATCATGCCTATCATCATCAAGACTTGCCTTAACAACATGCTTAACTTCATGGCCATTAGCAGAAGTCTCCAATCCTTCCTCATTAATTTTCGAAACAGGGTAAAAGTCCACACATTCCCACATGCCAGTGCCATTGACACCATGAAGCATATCCTCTTTCAACTCATAGTTCACAAAATCTTCAGTGTCATAAATTAAAGCAATCCCAGTTTTACCAACTTTAGACCCTATGGTGATGCGCCATTTGCCTTCAGATGTGTACCAAGCTGTTGTTGGGTCACGGAAGTCCTTGGCACCGATCCCAGGTGGCGGGACTAGAACAGGGTTGCCGGCAAATTTCTCCCATTTGAGAAGTAGGGGGTCGTTTTCGTCAGCCGGAAAAGCAAGATTCTGGACCTGAACTGACTCGTTGGTGGATCCTGTGTATAGCATAACAATTTTGCCATTTGGGAGAATTGTGGCAGAGCCAGTCCATACACCATTAATGTCATACCATTGATCATAAACCATTGCCAATGGAAGGTGAAGCCAGTGGATTAGGTCTTTTGATACTGCATGGCCCCATACTATGTCTCCCCATACTGGTCCATGAGGATTGTACTGGTAGAAAAAATGGTACCACCCCTTGTAAAACAATGGACCTGCAATTTCATGCAGATTTTTAGTTAAAAAATTGAAATTATTAAGCTTGATATTTCAGAAAACAAATAAATAAATAAATAGATTGTGCATATATCCATAAGGGGAAAGCTGTTTTTTTAATAGATGTTCAATGGAAGTTATCTGTTTTTTAATTGTTTATTGTTATGGGTAGATCAATCGCATGTTTGATCAGCTGGACGGATAGAAATTTTGACGGGTCAAGTTCAATGAACAAATTAATTTATACTGGTCAGATTCAGAGTTAGATCAATTTTGCATTGATAATTTTCAAACTAAAGAAAAGTATTCTCTTTATAAAGTAAAAAATAAAAATAATAATGAAAAAGAAAAGGTCTTACCATTAGGATCTGAAGCAGATTCCCCGAACAGAGCAATGACAGTCCATGCATCCAATCATTATGGAAAATAAATCAGCTTTTAAGAAAAGGAAATAAATAACAAGCATACAAAACGACGCAGTATAATAGTTGGCAAAACTCCAAATATCTTAATTGGCAACCAAACAAAACCTTAGGGTATAGTTTTGCACGTGGGATTTATGTAACATCCGTGGGCTATACAACAGCTTTTACAACTAAAAAAGACTGGATCCATAATCAAAATTTATTCAACATAACTTTTAAGTTCTAATTCAAATAATTGGTAATAAATATATATTTCTTTTATTAACTTTTTATCATGTAATAATTATTGCATGAAAATCGCTGAAGAGTCCTACATATCAAAAAAATATATATATATAATAAAAAAGAAGAGTCCTACAAAAAATATTAAATTCTGATATTTAGAAACCATTTGAAATTTAAATATTTTTGAATTTATTAAAAGATCTTGTTTATTAAATAATAATAATAATAATAAAAACTAGTTAGGAAAGTGACAGTCTTTACATTTGTGATGCTAAACTTTGATTTGAATTACCTTTTCATCATCTCCAAAAGTTATGACTCTTTTTTTTAATCAAAAACTATAAAAAAAATAATAAGAAAAAAAAACAAAAAAAAAACAAGGGTGATTTGGTGAAGCAATGCCATTAACTTTTAGTTCAGAAGGTGATGAGATCTAATGCCACAATTAATTAATTAATTAATTAATTAAATGACAAAAGTAAGATTTTCTTTTCTTTTCTTTTCTTTTTCTATTAAAAATAAATAAAAACTAAGCTACAAATTATGAAAGGAAAGTACCATTCATCCAGTTCTTCTCGGGTTGGAAATGGAAAGCTGTTCTTTGCCATGATAACATGCTATTATTCCACGGATACGCTGTCGTTTCTTGACCGCTAGCAATCAAATTGACCTTCTCCGAAACGCCAGCCGAGACGCCACGGGAGGTCGGTCTCAAAATCTCCGGCTTCGCCATCTCCTCCGACTTGCTTAATGGAACCACATTTGCATCTTCTTGTGAATGGATGTTTTTCTGGGATTCCTGAGGGCCAGTAATTAAAGCCACACCTAACAAAACCATTAATAATCCAGAAAATACCATGAGGAGAAGTTTCTTGGAGGGGCGGCGCTGGGTCGCCGGGGATCCGGTGGGTTGGGTTCCATCTGAGATTGGATGGTAGCTATTTTCAGAAACAGGAAGAAATGGATTTGGGTCTGCCATTATCTGCCGAATTACAGAGAAGAGTGATTACAAATATATGATCTTTTTTTTTTGTGATAAAAAATATATGATCTCCTTACGTAAAGGAATTAGTAGAGAGAGAGAGAGAGAGAGGGGGGAAGGGATGGGTAATGAAAACGTATGAATTTGAGGAAGAGAAAATGGTGGCTATATATAGGAAGCTTTTTAATGGAGATCGAAGGTCAATGAGAGAGGGTGAAAGAGAAAGATGAAAATTCTAGAGAGGAAAATACAAATAATAAAAAAAAAAAAAGAGTTGCCAAAACTACATGAAAACAATGTGAATTTTCTGATCTAATAATTCCACAAATCTTTATTAATATTCAAAATCCTATTGAAATTTGAAAAGAATTACTCTTCGTAACGGGAAATACGAGTTAAAGTTGGATTTGACTTAGCAATAACTTCAATAATTCAATTATATAATTAAAAATTCATTGTATAGCAATAATACTTTCTTTATTTTTATTTTTATTTTTATTTTATATGTCACTTTTAAATATAATTTAAATTTTATTTATCTAATATTTTTAAATTTTTAATAAAATTTATTTAATAAATTAAATTTAAATTGATATATTAAATTATTTAATTTTATATTAAATTTAAGTTTAATTAATAATTTTTAATTTTATTAAAAATAATAAAAATATCACGCTAAATTACAGTAAAAATTTAAAAAGAAAAAAGTTAATTGGGACTGAAAAAGATAAAAAAGACAAGGGTAAATTCTTGGAACAGTTGTTGCTGAATGGTAGAGTTAATTGGCATGCCATGCAATGCTTGAAATAGTAGGAAGCCAACAATTTACATGTGATCGCAGAAGCTGCTGGCCCCACCCATATGTATGTTCCCCATTCCCTACCAATTATTTTGTTTCATGAGTTTTTCATTTGTTAAAAAATTAATTAATTAATTATTACGTGTGATTAGTAATGTGTTATCTAATATATTTTTTTTAACTGTTTCACTTAATTCGGTATTTTACTATTAATTTAATTTATAAATTTCCTCTATGCATGGATTTAGTTATGTTAAACTTTAACAATTAATCTTAATTCCTCTCAAAGAAATTAAACCCCAATTATTTTTTACTATAATTTGGATTGGCAAAACTTATGGAAACAATTTTTTCAATTGATAAAAGTTATATTTCAAAAAACTGTATATCAAAAATAGGTAACTGTTTGGTAAATAAAATTTAAAATAACTTATAAATTTAAAATCAGTTTATCAACTGTTTGGTAAATTATACGATTAAAAATAACTTTTTAAAATAAAAAAACAAAAAGTTATATAAATTTTGATATATTATATTTAAAATCTTACTAAAAAATAATAATTTTTACCACTTTTTTTATTGCACTAAACTATTAAAATTATATATTTTCATATATAATTAAATAAAAATAAATATAACATAACAAAATTAAAAATATATATATTAACTTCTAATGATTTTGGGTGTTAAATAAAAAGGAGAAATAAAAAGAAGAGTGGGATAGTTTTTCTTTACGTTAGACAATTGTGGGTAGTAAAATAAAAGAAAAGAGATAAAATCTTTTTTTATATTAGGTACAATTATTATAAAATAAAATAAAAATATTTTTATCTAAAAAAAATATTAAATCAGTTATCCTTAAAAGGTAGAATTCAGTTTTTCTAAAAAAATTTAATTTTTAATTTTTTTCTTACTTCCCACAAAATTAATTTTTCTAAAATTAGCATTTACCAAACATATATTTTTTATCTCATAATCAACTTTCTATCCGATAATCAATTTTTTATCCTTTCAAAAGTAATGGCAAATGTGCTCTATGTATATTAAAATTATTCATACTTAAGTGTTGATATTTTTTTTATGACAAGTAAAATAGAGTACGTAACAGTTGATTACGGCTCCAAATAATTTTGGCAGGCCAGCAAGGGCATCCACTACTCATTCATTGCACAACTCATTGCAGAGGAAAATGATGAGTGGAGGAGATAATAGATGATAACATATTTAGATATATTTGTTAGTTGGCAATGTCAGCATTCAATCATCAATGGGCGAGGAGCCAATTTTATCTTTAACTCCTCAACCAAAACTTAATTACACCAACAATAAATTTAACTTGCTAAAGTAGTTCAAATTTATCATTTTTACTAGTTTTAGGGCATTCTTTTAAGATGATTGATCTGCTTTGACAAATTTAAGGGTAAAATTAGACATATTTTCTTGTTAATTTTACTTTTTTTTTTTTGGTAAAAACAACTTTCACGTAAATCATGTGAAAGTAAATAATTATGTGAATCCGTCCAGTAATAACTATCATGTTTGAAACACTTGTATATGTAGGAGTTCATTTTTTTTTATAAGGTTTAAGTGTCAAATATAGACCCTTTAACTATGTTGTAACAGTCAATTAAATTTTTCATTCTTCAATTGGATCATTTCACTCTTAAAAAAAATAAAAATAGATCAATAAATCCTTAAAATATTAGAAATTGAGCTAATTAGACTCTAATTAAGATAAAATATTTTACTTATTTATCCCATATTTCAATCTGATGCAATTCACGTCATTAAATATTTTGTTAGTACAATTAAATAAAAAATTATTTGTCTAAAATTTGATTATTTAAAGTGGCATTGGCTCAATTGAAATATAAGAGACTTATTTAACCATCGAGATAAAATTGAAAGACTAGATGAGTCTTTGAGTATTTTTACAATTATATTTTTAAGTGCAGAATGATAATTTTAAGCAATTAAAAAAAATTATCAGTGTTTCAACAGTTTGAATCTTTAAATTACTTTCTAAATAATGGTTCATTAATCTATCCGAAAACATTCTGATATTGATACTAAACTATTGTTTATCTTGCCACATGGCATGCCTCATTGGACAGTCCATTTTCCTTGGTGTATAAGGTTTCAAATCACAAATGAACATTTTTTTTATTGTCGTCATTATGTGATTGCATTTGCTTTTTCTAGAAGGCTGTGATTAGGATGCTAATTAGCTTCTAAATTCTAATGATACAATGATGTTAATATAATAATTAGTAATTAGATAGAATCTTTTTTTTTTTTTAAGAACTGTAGAGCTTCAATTATTGTTGTAGAATCTTGAACAAATTGTACGTATTTGGATAAGAATAATGACCACTTTTCCACGGATTTGGATTTGAGAAAATATATATTTATTTATTTTTTAAATACAATATGCACTCATAATTGAAATCTAATCGAATCTTTTTTTTTTAAAATCTGTAATTTTGAATCTATATTAAATAGTTAAATTTCAATAAATTAAATAATTTTTTTTCCAAAAAATACCATAAAATTAGGCACAGCTATTTCTATATTTTAAAAAGAAAAATAATTCAAAATGAACGTTGTGAATATTTGATAAATCAGAAATGTATACAGACAACTGGTCAAAATTTGAAATTATAGTATCCTTCCGTGCACGTTTAATCATTTGAGCTATGAATTGAAGTGTTTAATCTGTAATCAAATCTTAATTCAAAGTAATTAATGGTGTTGAGTTAATAAAAGCATACAATTATTGAATTAGATAGGCTTACAAGTCAAATTAACCTAATCAATATCTTAATTAATTGGCCTATTTTAAGGTAAAAATATAATTCAATGTTTGTTAAATAGTTAATCTCCAGATAGCCATCATATTAATCAAAGATATGGAAACAAATTACAGTAATGTGGTAATAAGACATGAAGTGAAAGTGGAAGGAAATTGCAACAAGTAAGCATGAAAGTGGAAGGAAATTGCCAGAAATAAGCATTACTTCTAAAAATTCAAAATTATATAATTGTCAAACCAAATAATTTAGTGAAATTATTGGAGACGTGTCAATTGAGGGATAAGCTCCACGAATTATGGCACTCTAGATCAAGGATTTGCCACGTCAAAAGAAGAGTAGATGGACAGAGACAGAAAATATAGAAAAATAAAAATGACGAGGCAAAGGAAAGGAATATTCAGCGAGCAAACTGATTGATGGGTCCACATTATTATATTAGAAGGGTAGCAATTATTTTTGTCTAAAATAAATAAATAATTGACTAAGTGCTGACTCAGCTTTAGGAATTGATTGATTGCCCCTCCTTGGCCACTAAAATTTTAATTTCACCATAACCACAGGAATTAGAAGATCACTGTTGCTATTAGCTCCTTTTATAGAGAAGGATGTCAAAGAAGCATTATTTAGCATGCATCCTGATAAATCACCGGGTCTTGATGGGTTTAATCCGGCATTTTATCAGCATTGTTGGGGTATAGTAGGGAGTGACATAACAGTTGAATGCTTAAATATCATAAACTCGTGTTCTCTTCCTGATCATTTGAATGATACAGCCATAGTGTTAATCCCTAAGAAACAGAAGGTGATGTCCATGGCAGACCTCAGACCAATCTCTCTCTGCAATGTCTTGTACAAGATAGTAGCGAAGATGCTGGCTTTACGTATGAAACCGATTCTGTCAAAAGTTATCTCGGAGAATCAGTGTGCTTTTGTTGCAGGCCGACTTATTACAGATAACACCTTGATGGCTTATGAAATCCTTCATCATTATCGAAGGAAACAACAAGGAAAAAAAGGTTTAGCAGCGTTGAAAGTAGATATGAGCAAAGCCTACGATCGGGTAGAGTGGAATTATTTGTTGCATGTAATGAAGAGATTGGGTTTTAATGATAGGTGGATCAGCCTTACTTTGATGTGTGTTTCTTCTGTGAAATTCTATGTGACTCATGGTAATCATAAAATAGGTCCTATTATGCCTGAAAGGGGTTTACGTCAAGGGTGTCCAATGTCCCCTTATCTGTTTATTATTTGTGCACAAGGTCTATCCTCTCTGTTGAATAGAATGGAGGTCCAGCGGAATATTAATGGAGTGTCTATTGCGAGAGGTGCTCCCCCCATCACCCACTTATTCTTCGCCGATGACAGCTATTTCTTCATCAAAGCTAATCAGGTGGAAGCTCAAGCATTAAACAGAGCGTTGAAAGTGTATGAAGAAGCCTCAGGTCAATGTATTAATTTTAATAAGTCTTCAATACTTTTCAGCTCAAACACCCCTCAAGAGGATAAGACCCAGGTTCAGAATATTTTGCAGGTAAATATGGGTTCGTTTAAAGAGTTTTATCTTGGAATGCCTCTTTATATAGGGAAGAACAAGAAGCAAATGTTTGGTTTTATTAAGGATAAAATTCGAAAGAAGCTACAAGGCTGGAATAGGACCATGCTATCTCGGGCTGGTAAGGAGGTTCTTATCAAAACAGTTGCTCATTCAATTCCTAATTATCTTATGAGCACGTTTTTATTACCTTCATCTCTTTGCTCTGAGATTGAACAATTGCTTAATAATTTTTGGTGGAGGTCTTCGGGTTCTAGGAGTAGAGGAATTAATTGGAAGAGTTGGGATCGTCTTTGTAAAAGTAAATCTTTTGGAGGTTTAGGTTTCAGATTATTCCACTTCTTCAATATGGCCATGTTGGGTAAACAAGCATGGAGGTTTCTCACAATTCCAGATTCGATGGTTTCCCGAACTTTCAAAGCTAAATACTTCCCTCGCTGCTCTTTCCTAGATGCGGGTATTGGTAATAACCCAAGTTCGGTTTGGAGAAGCATTTGAGCAACTCAAGATTTGCTAAAAAAAGGTAGCCGATGGAGAGTAGGTAATGGAAGAGATATTCTGGTTTGGAAAGCACCTTGGTTACCTGATGATTGTAACCCGTTCACCACCTCTTTTGCTGCTAATGATCCATTTGTGGCGAATCTTAAAGTTGCTGATTTATTGGAGGAAGATGGGTCTAGATGGAATGATGAATTGCTGAATGATTTGTTCAATGAAAGAGATAAGCAGCTGATTCGGAAGATACCCATCAGTCGACGGCGCCCAGCAGATAAATTATGGTGGTTTGCTGATCCCAAAGGATCTTACTCGGTGAAGAGTGCCTACAGGATTCTAGCCAATAATCAAAGCCTGGGTTTAGTTCAAAACAGTTTTTGGAATAAATTGTGGAGTATCAAGGTGCCCCCAAAAGTTTTGAATATGATATGGAGGGCTTGTTCTAATTGTTTACCCACCAAATCGGTTCTGTATGCGAGAAGAGTTGATATTAATCCCATCTGCTTGATTTGTGGGTCTCAAGATGAAACAATTATTCATGTGCTTTTAGATTGTCCGCGTGCCAAGGCTTGTTGGTTTAGATCTTCGTGTGGTTTCTTAAGGGGATCTTTCACCAACTTTGAAGATTGGTTTGCTTATATTCTTAACAATCTGTCAAAGGAGGTATGTAGAGAGGTTGCTGCAATTTGCTGGAGCCTTTGGAAGTTCAGAAATGCCTTGGTGTGGGATGGTAAGAACTGTCGAGTTGAGGATATTCTTCAAGAAGCCACTACCTTGATTCAATGTTTCAGCTTAGCCAAATATAGACCTGTTGGATCTTCATCTCCTTCTGAGACTAACGCCTCTCATCTTAGTGAAAATGGATCTTGCGCAGGTTGGGTTAGACCACCAGCTAATTGGGTTAAATTCAATGTTGATGCTGCTCTCTTTGAAAGCTTTCATAAGGTTGGATTTGGCTTTGTGCTTCGGAATGATGCAGGTAGTTTTTTGAAGGCTGGTAGTGGCATCCTTAATGGTGGTTTCTCCCCTGCTGTAGCTGAAGCTCTGGCTATAAGAGAAGTGTTAAGTTGGATAAAAATGAGGAATTTTGATCAGGTAATCGTTGAATCAGATTCACAACTGGTTATCCGGGCTATTAACGCTAAAACTAAGTTGGATTCAGACTTGGGATTAGTTATAGAAGATTGTATTAATCTTTGTAATTCAATAACAAATATTTGTTTTGTTTTTGCTAAAAGGTCAGCGAATTCGGTAGCTCATAAATTAGCTAGAGAATCGAATTCTTGGTCTGATCTTCATATCTGGGAGGATTGTCCTCCAGATTTCTTGGTTCCTGTATTATTTGCTGATTCGTTTTAATGTAAGCTTCCTTTTCTTCAAAAAAAAAAAAAAGAAGATCACTGTTGCCAATGGCCAAAAGACAGATGGCAGTACTTTTACTTTTTTTCATTCACAAATTGGACAATTATTATATGGGATGTATTATTGGCCAGGTATCATGATGACTCAGCTTAATTATAGGTGTTGATAGTGATTTGTCAACTCTTAATTACTTATTATTTAGAAGAAAACAAAACAGTTAAAACAATATTATCCTTTTTCATGTTTCACACAAATTAAAAAGTTATTTATTATAGTAAAAAAAATATATATTTTTTTAGTGAAATTTTCAAATAATTTATTTAATAAATATCTTAATGTAATTTTAACTGCTCATGTATTTCGCTCGTATTAGTATTGTCAATTAGAGATTATGATGTGGCCAAAACTAAAAATAAAAGGATTGAATGTAGAATTATTTTTAGTTGTTTTTTTAAATAAAAAAGGATAGCATGATAATTGTTGATGAATTTGGCATGTCTGTTATATGGATTCCGATGCATCTTTCCACATGGAAAAGGAAAACCCATGGGATTTGACAGTTTTGCACATGCATTTGCTTCCGAGCAATGCGATGTTAAGGAAAGGGAAATATTGTCATTTTCTCTTTATTTTATTTTGTTTTGGTGTTTTTATTCTATGATCATAAATTCATAATTCATGCTTACAAATCAATTTGAGTTCTTACTTCTTATTATGATATTTTTATTCGATACATGGCGTATCCACCGTTCACCTGTGCTTTTTTATTTCACCGGCCATAACTTATTATTATTATTATTATTATTTGTATATTTATTATTTTTGGAGGAGCAATCAATTATTTATTTATTTATTATTTTGATACAAAAAGTTCTTCAAATAAAATTGACAAGGACTGACACGTAAGTAGGCACAATTAAGTTATTGACAAGCAGACAAACATGTCCCACGTAAAATTGATCAAATTATGGATTATAAGAGAATTAAGGGACCCATGAACTTCATTTTCTTTTACCAAATCTATTTCATTCATTTTTTTTCTTGAATTTTCATCAACTTATTTAGGCCACACACTCCCTCCCCTAATCCCATATAACTTTCTATTTTCGAATACATACACAGAGGCTTACGTAATTAAATGTTTAATTGCACTACTTGCAGTTCATTCGGACTATATATATATATATATATATATAATCTTATCACTAAGTACGGAATTATGTTTATCCAAAACAACATGGTTAAATCAAATTGAATTCAGTGCATTTGAATTTGGCAAAATCAAATTAAATTTAATTGAGATTAAGTGAAACTGAATTGAATATTCAATAAATTTAATGTTAATAATTCAATACAATAATATTTAATTTTTTTTATCTAATTTAATTCAAATAGATTATTTATTATAAGGCAGGAAATCTCCTCAATCAATACTCCTCCAGGTCACATAACTCATCATGAAATGGCCAGGTAATTTGGTGGGTGAAGAACGTTTGTTTCAGTTAAAATATGTAATCTGGTGAATGGACATTGGACATTTAAGTTCTACTTCTTGTCAACACACCATGTGCTGTGAATGTGAATGTGAATGTGATCCACATTTTCATTCTTTCAATAGTTTTACAATATTTTTATTTAAAAACATTAGAAGAAAGAAGGATTTGTTTATTAATAATATTTCTTAGGGAAATAATTTGAATTTTAAGGTGTTTTAAAAACTATTTGAATTTTTGGAATTTTTTACAATTCCGCAGTACAGATTTGCGGAATCTGACGTCAATTTCACAGCTTACTGCTATGAAATTTAATTTAATTTTTTTTGTTTGAAAGCAGCAGACAGGTTTTTATTTTTTACTTTTTTATACTTTGGGATGAGAAAATGAAAATCCAATCTTACCATTCTTTTAATTAAAATGGGAAAAATATTTTTTTTTACCCAATTTGATAAACAGGATAAAAAAAAATATAGGTTAATATTGAAAAAACCCCAATATTATGTTAATATTGAAAATTTTAGGTTCATTTTTTAAAAAATGAAAAAGCTGCCGAGCAGTAGACTGCGGAATTGACATCAGATTCCGCAATTCTATGTTGTAAAATTGTAAAAGGACCCAAAAATCCAAATAGTTTTCAAAACACCATAAAATCTAAATTATTTCCCTAAAAAACGTTATTAATAAAAAAAGTCCCAAGAAAAATGAAATTGACTAACAACAGTTAACTGAATGTATTGAGTTTAATGGAAGTTAATCACCCTATTATTAACAGTGGAGCTTGACTAAAATATTGGAAGGGAACAACCGATTAAAATAATTATATAATTAAAATCTAATATATATATATATACTCTCAAAAAAAGTTTTTGAAAGGGCCGTGGCTTCCTATATGCCCTCCACGAAGCTCTAGCAATGTGCCATCATAATCAAACACGTCTAATTGTGTATGCTTAATTCCGCGTATTTTACAATATTATGAAATGTTCCCATATAAAAGCAAAAATTATATTTAACATCCTTCTAAAAAATAAAGTTTCAAATTTAGCCATTTATTAGTCACATGTGTGTTACGTTCTTTTCATATTATATCATGTTTGTTTAGAGAGAATAATTTGACATTTTTAATAAATTTATAAAATAATCTAATACTCGATTAATTGAAGTGCATGAATTTATTGATATTTTGGGAATTTTTATATATTATCCCTTTTATTAACAACGACTTCCCTATTCATGTTTTTGTTATGTATATGGTAGCTTGTTAATATTGACTATTTCAATGATATAATTAATATAATTATATTGAACTTTATGAAAATTCAATTATTATCAATCAGTTATTAATATTATGAGAAATAATAATATTTCAAACAGTACAATTTGTTGCCATAAAGTAGTATCTTTTTCCTTATTTTTTTTATTTTTAAATTATTCAACTGATTGACTATTATTGTGTTATTATTATAGGTGAATTTATCAAAATCTTCCAAATTTTTGCTCCCGTTTTTGTATTGGTCCCAAAACTATAAAAAACATACAAAATCGATCTCTTAACTTTTCATGACAATTTCAATTCAAATTCTCCATTTAACTTTTTCATCTATAACTAACAGAGTGTTAGTTGGCAGCATTAATGTATGAGAGTCGATTTGTTCGATTTTATATGTTAGAGGCATAATTGAAATTTAGTAGATTGAATGGATATTTATAATTATCTCTATATTAATTTAATTATATGAAACCTTAAGAATCAATTTGAACAATTTCAAAACATAGGGGTGAAAATGAAAACTAAATTATAAATTTGGAGAATTTTAGTAATTAAATCAATTATTTATCAACTAATAAAAGTAAACGAGTTTGAATAACAAGGTATAATTCTCCACGTGAATCACTCAATCACAATTATTGTTGAGCTTGATAGCAACTTCTTGTGTGAGAAGCATAAGCAATTTTATTATTTTTTTTTTTAGAATTTTCTGAATTAATCACGATATAAACATTTTTATTTGTCTTTGAATTTCTACATTTCAATTTAAATGTTGCTTTTGGCTTTTACTTAAAAATATTAAAAATAAAATAAAACCAATTACAAGGGCTCCTATCTCCTAGTGTCTAGGAGTGTTCAAAGATGGATTGAATGGTTACAATTGATTTTCCATTCAATCCATCCATGGTTACTTAAAATTACTACACTGTTGATTTTTATCTCATAAACTGGATAAGTTTGAAGCTATTGAAGCTAGATCCAGGGTTGAAGCTATTGAAGCTAGATCCAGGGTTTTCTTATTTTATCGTGTGGCAATAGAAAGGCATAAAAACTGAGTTTTCCATTTTATTCCATCAACTCTTACATTAGCTCATAACAATTAGAAGCGGATTAAAGTTCTATACATTTGGTGGTGGCCAAATCTTGGTAAATAGTTCCTCAACTCGCCTGGCTTGATCAGCATAACCATCCAGTCCTGCAGCAAGAAGCTCCACCGATGCAGGTCCCATAGCTGATGCAAGGCTTAACTGGTCCCACTTTATAAGCTGATCATAAACATAACACAGTTAGAAAGTCCTATCTAATCATGTGGATTTGGTAGAAAATGGTCATAACTAAATCCGTATCCTACAAGGACTATATCAGTTTTCTAGATGCTTAATTAAAAGACTTCTGCTTGATAGGAAATGGTTCTGAGAATGGAAAGAAAACATACCTCTTCTTTGCTGAAGTTGTAGGCAGCAGCAGATTGCGATGATAACCTCTGAACAAAGGAGTACTTCTCATCAGGAGTCGTGATCGAATCATTAAGAGATTGCAATATCTTCAATGGTGCAATAATATAATCGACCCTGATATAATGGAACAAATAAGAACATTGATATCAACTATTAATCTTAATACTGTACTGTATCAAAATTCACAGGTAAATATAAAGTTTCATATTTACCCCAGAAGACTGAACAAATCCTGTTTGTTACGAACTGCTGCTGCCATTAACTTTGATTTATGTCCATATTTGTGGATGTAGTTATAAGCTTTTGTCACCTACAAAAAGAAATAGTAAATCTAGATGTCTTGGCATTTTAGAAAGCCCAGCTTCACTGCGCCACTAGGAAGCTGCATTATATTTTTTCACAAGTCAAATTGCTTTTCTGGGACTCTAGATTGGAAAAAGCTCACAGTGCGGAGAATGCAGCTTCAATAAATAAACAAATAAATAAAATAAATATAAAAACAAAAAAAACAGGAGCGATTTGCCACAAGCAAGAAATTGCTTGCCAAACAGGCCAAAGTGACTGAGTGACTACAATAAAGTTACCAAGAGTAAAACAATAAGCAGTACCTAACGTGAATTATAGCCTAAACCATCATTATATCGAGACACAAAAACACAGCAGTGCTAAAAATATACATAGTAAATCATATGCGGTCATTTAACTGGAAACACAAGAAGTTTGCAAGACAGCCCAAATCAGGTATGAGGAAATTCAGTTCAGGTGGTATGCATATTGCTCCAACCAAACATCACCTAGGTGAGGGTAAACAAACTTTGCCACAAATCTGTCCAGTTGCCACTTCCACATGGCATAACTCACCAATGTCATCAATTGCATCCAGCACATATAACATACTGTTCACCCAACTCATACAATTACATCATATTATGTTCCACAAACTTAAAATGGAAATAGAACTCTTATCATTGATGCACAATGCATTGCAGCAACAAAACCAAGACTGCTGACATCAGAAGATTGTTACTATTTCCTTGTACTAGTATATGAAACATAATATAATTTCAATTTTAAGTTCAGTGACAACTCAATGTTCAATAGCTGCATGATAAATAGTATTCTTAGAGCACTGGATTACATCAGATGTTGAGACTAACCATATGCAATTATTAATGGCCAAAAATACCGATATTCTGCATAACATGCACCAACAGGGAAAAAAGGTTTGCTCCTAGAAATAAACCTGTCTATAATCTTTAAGCAAGTAAAGAACCTGGTATTAAATAAATTAGCAGGTAATAAGATAGAGTTAAATAAAAAATAAGCATATCAGGTCAGTCAGCCAAAACCTTACAGAACAAATAATTAGAAAGACAAATGTGATTTGACTAACCAAAGACAAACCAGGATCCCCTCCTCTTCTCAAAGCAGCTTCTATTTCAGGATCGCCAGAATGATTGCGTGCCCAGTCCTGAAGCAGAAAATAAGCACGTTTTCAATGACAATTAACTATGTACTTTCCAGGCTGTTACTACTTTGTAAAGGGGCATAATTACCCTGATGCGTCCAACAAAAATCTGAATAACAGAAGCACCAGCTTGGGCTGCTGCTGCAGCTTGTGCAAAGCTGAGAAAAAGAAACCATCAAAAAAGTCCAAAAATGGGCATAAAAATGAATAATTATTAGTAAGCATATCTAAGTTCACCATTCATATTAATAAGTTGCTTTGTCCAAATCATAGCAGATGGGAGAAAGTATGACAAAACATGAAAATGTATATTTGAAATAGGCACCTATTACGTTGAAATAATTTATTCAAATTGACAGATCAGCCATCAAATGATATGCAATTCTGTTTCTCACTTAGATAACAGAAATGAAACTTTGATCCTACAGATACTTCAATCATACTATATTTTAGATTATAGTTTGGCCAAAACTATTTGCAATTTCTGAAACTACAAACAAAATAGACAGGTGTCACTTAAACTTACAGAAATTAACCAGTAAAGATAATCATGTATTGCTGCCTAACTCTTGAGTGCCTCAGATGATGCATAGACTAACCCAATTATATGAACAAACATGTTCTTGATATTTTAATATTAGTGACTTAAATCTTTTTTATTGTAGTTATTCTCAACATATACATATTCACTGTACTTTCTCTGCTTAATTCAGGTAAGGTCACTGAATTTACCTGTAAACAAAGGTCAAATGAGTCTGTATGCCCTCTGATTCCAGCAATCTTGAGGCCTCTATTCCCTGAATAAATTACCAAGTGTTTCAGTGACAACGGGGTAAAAGGGGTCATTCAGGGACCTCTTCGACCTGTCTATGGAACGATTAAGAATGCTAATGTAGACATATTCCACACAGCGACTCACTTGCCAAGTTGAAGGAATTTTGAATAACAAACGCTCAGGAGGAACATTTATTTCATTGTACAACTTCAGCAAGGCATGCACCTGCATGTCATGGTAAAGAACCAATAGAAGATGTCATCTCAATAAAATTAGCAATCAAGTAATAGCACTAGGCTACTTAAGTATTAAGGTTTCAAAAACAGCATGTCATGCAAGACAAAACCCATGAACATGGAGAAGTTCTACATCAGACACCTACAAATATATTGACAGGTGTAATGAGTGAATTCCATATGATGATTGATCTTCCGTTTTGAAGCACTAGACAGATACCATTAGGTTGCCATGAAAAAATGCTTAAACAAAGATTAGTACCACACTTGTTGTCTTACAAGTCCTTAGAGACTCCAGTTTTCTCAACAAAATAGTATTTTGTTCACTTTTAGTGTCTATTGTGGCTAGAGAAGATCGCTCAAGTCGAATTCAAGTCCAAGAAATGAAAAGGGTAATATTCAATAGTCAGTTAACAAAACAGCTATTTGAAATCAGAATACACATTAATTATTTTCAGTACATTGTACAGTTTTGTTAAAGGAAAAAGAAAAAAGAAAAAAGAAAAATAGTTCTTCATTTTTTCCAAATGCAAATGCTAATACAAACGAATGGATTTATATTCCAATTATATCAAGTTTCAACTACACCCCAACAAATCCAATAAGCTCAATACAATCAATGACATGAAGAAGACAAATTTAAAGACTTACTGAGATCAAACTGAATACTTCCAGATTTACTTTTAAAATGAATACCTTCTTAAAAACTTTTAAAATGAATACCTTCTTAATAATGCCATGTGTGTCATAAGCCAACCTTGCATCCACTTCAGTAGAAACTCGTCCAGGTACTAATTTCGCTAAATCACCTCCAACATTCACTAAAGCCTACATCAATGCTGGCTGCATCATCAATCCAACTATGCAAGGATTAAATGCATATTCTCGCAAACAACAGTTAAGGTCAGCAAACCAAACCTTGTTAGCAAAACAAGAAAGTCTTAAATCAGGATTTTCAAGAGCAGCACACCCTGAATCTGCCAAAGCCATATCCACAGCATTCTACGAGAAAAGAAGGAACATTTGATTTTTTAAGCAAAGAGAACATTTAATTCCATGGCTTGTATGGACCAAAACATCGTCCTTACTCTGAATACCGTATCGGGGAGACTCAGTATTCCCAAAAGGAGTGATGAGCTAACAGTAGCAGCAGTTGGAGGAAACCTGCATTATAGACAATTAGTGAACAAAAATCATCAATCAAACAACGACAACAATAGAAGATTAAATTGAATTTAAGATAATAAAGAAAAAACAAAAATACCCACTTCTCGAAATCATCGAAGATAACAGTATCAGGAACGATCTCGCTGAAGCTAGACACAGCATCCAATTCCGTGGTGGCACCTAAAATAGAAAGAACGAATTCGTGAAAAGAAAGAAACGCAGTCTACATACATAAATCTTCAATCAGACAAAAAAAAAAGAAGGATTGGAGAAAGACCAGTATCAAGAGAAGAGGAGAAGCCAGCAGAGGCACAAATTTGAGGAAACGAGGGTTGGAACTTGAAGAACACAGCACTCGAAGCTCCCGATCCACCGAGCAACCTCACTCTTCCTCCTTTCTGATACATCCAAACATAAAATCAGCTACTATCCAAACTCTATAGTGAATTAGACACAGAGGACAAGAGAATCACCTGAAAAGAAGATTTGGAAGAGATAGCAGAAGAGGGCGGAGATTGCAAGGAGAGTGACATTTTCCAGTAATTGAAGAAATGGGTATTTTTGAATGGAAATAAAGTCAGAGACTTTGAGCTAGAAGAGCGAACAGAAGAAGTATATATATACCACAGTGACAGATCACAGAGTCTTCTCCTTTTGGATATTTCTACTTTCATTTCCCTTACGGATAATATTATTATTTCGGAACTATTTTTATTTAAGTGATGCTAATTTTTTTATCGAGCTTATAAGATTTAGAGTTTGAATTTAATTATAGATAAATCATTTATTATTGTTATTATATATATAAAAGGAAAACAGAAAAAAATTTTCTCAATAAAATAGGTTGAGAAAAAGAAAAGTGGGAAATTGCAAAATATAAAAATATTTTATTTGAAAAGCAAACGGCCAGCCCAGTAAATAATGCTGATAAATTCAAGAAAATTTGTTGATAATGGGCTTGATTGAGACACTTTTCCTTGTATATTCCGCCACGAACTAGGCTTATCTCCACTACCCAAATAGCGAAGGCCACGGCACATCCTAACAAAGTTTATTTATCTATTGGAATGGATCAGACTAGTTGGATTCGATGAGTGTTAATTAATCATTGTTTCAAAATGAAAATAATTATAAACCATGGATCAGACTAGTATAATTTGATAATAATAATAACAACAACAAAGATTAATTCCAACATGAGAGAAAGATTACAAAATAATGCAGGCTTAATCCCACGGATAGCCTTAAGCTTATTAGCATATCTATAAAATTCCAAAAATTAAATCTCTATTCCTACATGGAGATATCGTTAAATGCTCCATCTATTGTTTATGGAGTTTCCACCTTCTCCTAACTCTTTCCATCTCACCAGCGATTTCAAAAATTTCATAACCTGCACATTTAACGTACCAATTTTATAATTAAATTTAAAAGCATAACATTAATTATATTTCCAGAATTTGCACCTCTGTTGGATCCCTCAAGGAATAAAATGCATTGCTTTCTTTAGGTACAGAGGACACCAGAATTCCGTATCCTTGATTCCCCTTTCTTAGCATCTGAAATTGTACAAATTTTACTCCCCATAACACCAGATTAAAAATAATAAGATTAAATTATAATTTTATTACCTTGAATGCATCTTCATCACTCCGATCATCACCAATAAAAATTGGAAGCACATTATCGTTCTCACTTAGGCCTGAAAATCAAATATATATATATTAATGTGAGAACTTATTTAATTATCACAAGAATGATATTCAACCGGATCACGTACCAAGAGACTCGAGCAGAAATTCAACTGCTTTCCCTTTATTCCAATCAATCGCTGGACGGATCTCTAAAACCTGATGAGCATAACCAATAAAAAATAATAGTAATAAAAGTCATTCATCAACCCGATTTAAGTAAGAAAATGTCAGTGCTTCGTTGAATACCTTCCGTCCGTGAGTTAGTCGTAAACGAGGATACTGTTTTAGAATATCATGCACACATTGTGCAATAGTAGGCCAGTTCTGTAATAGAAAGAAACAGAACACAATCTCAAAACTTAATTCATACTTAATTCATCATCAACAACTTGCAATCTTTACCTTTTCTTCTACATTACGGTAATGTACAGAAGCACAAAACTTGTGATTCTCAACTTTTGCGCCTTTGACGTCTTTAGTATTCTCGACAAGGGTTCTAAAAACCTACAGGAATCCAAATAAAGATTCTAAATAAATTGATGTATGCATGTTTTTCATATATCTATGTAAAGAAAATAACAAATCATTCACCTCGTCGATCATTGGTAAAAATTCTCTAGCAGGCTGGAACAGATTTACTTCCTTGCCCTTTCAAATCGAAACACAAATATACCAACAAATCATTCCAAAAGTTTGGATCTCTTGCAAGGTTAAATTAAGGTATTGCCATCATTAATTTACCTGTTGGCCAGCAGATTCAACAGGTCCCATGATGTCCATTCCATGACTACCAGCATAGTAGAGTTCTGTTAGTCCTACCAACTCGTATACCTACATTAAAAATGATTAATAAGTTCATTAATACATTAATGACATGAAATTTACAATCTTGGAAATTTGATTAAGTAAGAAATCTCCAAATACTTTATCGCGGCTTCTCCCACTAATAATTGCTGTTGGGAAATACTTTGCCACATTTCTTACAGCAGAACGCATCTGCAAAGCAAAACAATTAATCTTAATTTCAACAAACAGAGAAATTATATCAGAAAAATCCAAAAAATTTTATGGGAATGTAATTCTTACATCATCAGACATAAGGGCCTGATCAGGGTCATCAACAATAGGAGAAAGAGTCCCATCATAGTCTAGAAACACTGCAATATTCTTGTTCATTGCACAACTAGTAATTTCCTCAAAAGAATTAAGTGCTGATGGATACTTAAGCTGCAAATACGAACGGCAGCATTAAAATTAAAAATAACTTAATAACTTCGAACATTTATGATTATCCTATAGAATCCTTCAAGAAGCATACCGTCCAAGAGAAGTAAGCAATGTCAGTATCCTCCGAAGCAACTTCAATGCTGAAATTCTTGATGAGCTTCTTACGAGGAGGCGAGGAAGATTTCATGGCGTCGAGCCATCCATTAGACCGAACATCATCGAGCTTCCCTGCTTTTTTCCTAGGAATATTTATATGTTTTGCAGAGGAAAATGAAGCTCCAGATTGCGTGTAAGGCAACAGATTTGAATGGATGCCAAGTCTCGACTTGTTTATCGGTGCAGGATCAGTAAGAACTGGAGATGATTTATTAGACTTGATGTCCATTAGTGATTCCCAGCTATGCTTCTACTACCAACACTAAATCTTGATTACCAAAGCTACAGATAATATACAAAGATTTTCTATTTTCTACCCAACCCTTTTATCAATAAAAAACCACCTCTTTAATGTTTTCTTGTCACTACTACTAGGAGAGTAGTCCATCAAGAACTGTGAAGATACCAAACCATTAAATTTCAATTCTAAAGATCGGTTCAGAATATGATCTCAACAAGTTCTTATACATCTACTATCACTAAATTCATATGATCCGTTGCTATTCTGTCATTTTCTTCTGTAGAGATATCTGCATAGAATAAAGAAGAAAGAACCAAGTTTATTAGAGATTTCCTTGTCAAAGTTTAAAATAAATAACTGAGTATGTAGTTTTGCATATGTTGCTTAGATCTGTTAAAGCTGAACTATGTAGCAGATTTTGGCCAACGTTTTGTTGAAATTAAGAAATTAGATTGTCCCCATAGACATTTAAATCAGCTGCTATCTTGATAATCACTCTAATATATTAAATTAATTAAGTTTTACTATAATATTTGTTCACTTCTTGACATCAGTTTTTATTTATTAAAGAAAAAAAGAAAACATTATCTTAAAGTTTTCAGCTGCAAGATTTCTTTTGCCCCTACATAAACAGAAAGAGACAACTTTTCTTAAACATTTGGCATCCTATAGCCGTTGAAATACAACATAAAAAATAAAATTAAACGTTTTTCAATTCGCTAAACGATAAAGTGTGGCAAAACAAAACCTAGCCACTAATAAAATTTATGTAGAAATTATTGAGAAATACTAAATCAGGCAGCAAAGAAGGACAATCAGGTCATGTACACAAACAAAATTAGGTAGCCCTATACATTAAGAAAAAAGAAAAAACAAAGATATATAGTGAATCAATTCTCACTTTGAAACAACCGACTAATTATAGATTAGACATATTCTTTCTATTTATCTACAGGAAAATCCCCACCACCAAAAACATGTTCCAAAATGCTAAGTGTGGAACAGTAATAACTGGGCCAAAGTAAATCAAGATTTTATAATCTGTTCAAGAAATTATAAGGATTATTACTACAACAAAATTACACTCTTTGTATACAAGTTATAGAAGAAGACAATAGACAGTATTTATCAAACAAATTAACTAATATACAATAACGAAGAAATCATAGAACCTGAAAAGTACTAATTATTTTAAATTATACCAATTTTATGGGTCTGGATGCATCTGTATATATAAAAGAAGATATTGATCTTAATTCTCAAATAATTATGGGACTACCCAATTTACAATACATCACTTCATAATCTGAAATATTTATATGTATATATAAGTAATTGTCTGTATATGTAAGTGATATAGATGGTGGGTCTATGTGGGCCATTGGATTGGCAATTTCACTTGTAGATCTAATAATGCATCCCTTTCATGGTTCCATAATATTTTTAAATGAGAAAAAAATATTAAGAATAATAGAATTTGATAATTTCATTTTTCCTACAATGACATGACACTGCAACTACCAAAACGACCATACCCACACCAGGTCGGAAAAAGAACTCAGAACATAAACTGAACATTCTGGAAATTAAATTGTCAATAAATTAGCTTTTTAATCACTTGCACTACAAATCAACATCAAAGAAACTTCTCAGTGTTATCACACCAACTATTATTGAATAGCTATCAAAACAACTTTTCATAATTAGAGTTTTTGCTTTTAAAGTGTTGTTTATGGTCAAATCAAAGTTAAGAAAGCCATTAAGCTGGTTAAGATTTTGACCCAAATTAAGAAAAAAATAGCTTGTTAAGATCAACCGATAAATAGAAGAAATTTTAATACAATATAATTAAAGAAACATATAAACATAAATGGGCTGTCAAAATCATTCTCGATTAATATAAAACTAAAACAAGAAGAAATCTTAATATTTAATTAAAATTATGTCAAAGGATATAATACCACTATTCGAACTGTAAAATAACATACAACAAAATTTTGCACCTCAAATCTTATGGTAATTGGAAGATCACACGTAAAGGACCATCATTTATATTTTCCTTCAAAATTAATTAACAAATCCAATGTTTTAACAGCAAACATCAAAAGGTTTCGCCTTTAAAATCATGGAATTTGCATGTTTAACCAGAAAGAAGCAAAGACCAATACGGATCTTATAAACGGTTCGTTAATAATAATGATTATAACAGCATTACAAATGAAAGAAAAATATTTATATAATAAATAAACAGCAGAAACATCTACTTACCTAATCCCACGTGCTCGATTCTTCAATTATAATTTTCCTATCAGCCAAACAGAAACTTTGTTTCCAAAATGCAGCTGTGAGATCGAAAACACAGAAATCAGAAGATCCCAATATATATAGAGAGAGAGAGAGAGATGCGAGAGGAGAAAGATGGAAGAGAATTAAACAATAAACCCTAGTAGGAGAGAGAGAGAGAGAGAGAATGGGGGAAAGAAAAGGAAAAGGGAAGAAGAGAAGGAAAAAAAGGCGAAAATAAAGGGTATTTATAGAGTTTGATTGACTTTGCAAAAGACGTGCTTAACAAGGTAACCTACTTTCGTTACTTATTCCTCCTTGTTGAAAAATATTTAAACTTTTTTTTAATTTTATTCAGACTTTCTTTTAATCTCGTTCTAGAATTATTTTCAAAAAATTTTAATAATAACAAATTAATATATATATATACACACACACAAATAATGAAAGTGTAGAAGGAGGATCGGTGAGAGGTGAAAATGTAGAGAAAAGCAAACACGTGTAGATGGAAGCTAAAGAAGTATTAAAAGGGTGACACCTGTGAATGGTAATAAGTGATGTGGCCACATGTCAGTTTCGCCCCATATTTTGCGCCTCAGTCACTATCTTGCACCGTTGGCATTTTTGCTATTAAATTCAACAAATTATTAAATATTTCCATCCATGAAGTCTCTTTCGATTTCTTTGTATTTTCATGTAGTTGCTATTTGGTGTAGGTCTAAACAGTGATCTTCATTAGTAAATTATTAGTAACTTCCATACGTACAAAACCACTAAACCCGGGATAGAAAAATATAGACCTAATGACATTTTAATTTATACAATTTTATCAATCCGACCCCCTAACTTTAATTTGACACCTTTATTTGTTAAAATTTCATACAATGAGCACCGCTTACAAAGGAAAACATGTTGTGAATATCACTTTCCTCATCAATTGCGCTGATGTATATATTACATCACATATACCACTACAAGAAAACAATTAAATACCGACGGAACTCTTTTCGTCGCTAAATAGCGGCGAAAGTTAATTTTCGCCGTTATTTAACGACGAGATTTTAGTTCCGTCGCTAAATGCCGACGGATTTTATTAGCCGCCGCTAATTGGCGACGAAAAATAAAATCCGTCGCTAAAAATGGCGTCAATTTTTCTCACCAAATTTGGCGACAGTATTTAGCGACGATTAATGAATTACGTCGCTAAAAATAGCGACGGTTAATTAAAATCGTCGCTAAATAAAAAATAAAATAAATATATTTTATTTAGAGACGGAATTTTGAATCCGTCGCTAATAATTTTTGTAATTAGCGACGGAAGACCGCACCGTTGCTAAAATTAGCGACGGATTGAATAAACCGTGGGTAATTTTAGCGACGGAGTAAACTTTCCGTCGCTAAATGTAAAATAACCCAGTTTTAATCCCCTCCCCCCAATCCCCACTCTCTCTCCTCCCTCTCCCCTCCCCTCTCCCCTCCGGTTTCTGCTCCGTGCCCTCACGCCGCCGGCCACCGCCCCCTTGCTGCCGGTCCGCCCCTCCCCTCCGATTGCCGGTCCGCTTCCCTCCGATCGCCATCCCCTCCCCTCCTCCTCTTCCCGCTCTGATCTTCCCCTTCTTTCCCTCCCTCCGCGTGCCACCGCCGACGTCCTCCCTTCCGATCCGCTTGCTGCCGGTCCTGGTCTCCTCCTTCGCCTCCTTCTCCTCCCTCCACTCCTCGTCCTCCTCCTCTCCTCCGGCGACAGGTACCAAATCTGCTCCTTTGATTTATTTATTTTTTTAAGTTAATATTGTTAATATTATTATTATTATTATTATTATTATTATTATTAAATTAAGTTAATATTATTATTATTATTGTAATTATTATTATTAATTTATTTATGTTAGTTAGGCATTGTTAATGTTAAATATTATTTGATGAAAATATAAATTTTTAATTAGTGTTAATTGGTGTTAGAATTAATTTTTAATTAGTGAAAATTTCACCCTTTAAAAGGGGATATGAAGAAGATCGGATTTAACTGGACTTTTAATTTTTGTTTGCACAAGCTCTGTAAAAGTATGTATAAAATAGAAGGTGGACTCGGCTTGATTGAATTGAGTTTAAATCGGTATGAATTTAATTGGGCTGAATCGAATTTGAATCAAGGACTTTTAAAATTTTATTTTTCTTGCACAAATCCAATTTAATCCATGTAAATAAAAGGTGAGTTAGATGTGAACTGAATTGGTGTATTGAAATTATATATAGAATGTACTATAACTTTTAAAATCAAAAATGTACCAAAGTTTGCTCACATATACTTAAAATTCTTTTCATTAGTTATGTAATACGTTAAAATTATGCTCTTTGTTCGATTGACATACTGATAACGTACATTTTGTCATTAAGAAATAAAAAAAATCAGTAAATAGCAAAACAGTTATAAATTAGTACGAAATAAAATTTATAGAAAATTTGTTAACTCATAAAGCAACTTTTGGATCAAACGAGAATGCAACTTTAATTTATAGACAATTTGACCCATGCCATGTAGAACACCACAACTTTCATCATTTATATGTTATTCTTACACCATTCATTATATAATTAAAGATAATTTTTTTGTAAAAAAATAAAATATATATATATATTTTAGGTGATGAAATGATAAAGAAATTAAAAATATGATATTCCGACAAATTATGTAGCGCCAAAAGTTTGAAAACACCAATTTTCATAAAAATATGTTTGGATATGTAAATAATAATAATAATAATAATAATTTCCCTTTCTTAAAATTGTGTATTCTGAAATATAATTAAAATAATAATTTGAGTTATACTCATTACTATTATGTGAACCAAACTCATTTTAATATGCACGACCCATCGTGCATATTAAGCCAGATTGGGCAAATCGGTCACTGGACTTGGGAAATTATTCCAATTTAGGAAGTCTCTAAGATTTATTGATTTATTTCACAATAGTAAGTTATATGCACTTTAGTGAACTATATTTGGACTTTGTAAACTTTAAGCAATTTTGCAGGTCATTGAAATTTGCGAATGCATAGATATAAAAATTTGCAACTTACGCAAAAAATTGTAATTTATTGACGGAATTGTATACAGTACAATTTGAAAAAATCAGTACAATAATCGAAGTATACAAGAGGGAAATCTACATACATCTACAATTTCTAACCTAAGTTTCTATGTTTACAACCTTTACTTCGCCAGGAGGCTCGGAAGGTGGTCCCCCATTCAGCTCGGCTAAGGCCTGAGAAGGGTCAGAGGCAGGCTGAGAAGGCTCAGACAACCTCGGCCAGCGGAGGCGCTCTAGCTTCGGATCCGAGTAATGTGTCTTCTTGAACCCGGGGCGAAGTAACTTGCTCAGTAGCTCCCCCTGTAGGAGCATCTCCTTCATCGTCACTAGATGGCGGATCGAGCAAAGCCGTAGGGTCCTCCATCTAGTTGAGGTTAGCGTCGGGGAAGCGCCTCCTAGCTTCAAAGATCAGCCGAGACAGCAACTTCACCAGAGCCTCGCCCAGTTGATCAAGCAGCTGCTCCTCTCGAGAGGCAAGCTCCTCTTCAAGCTTCTTTCCCCAGGCGGCCTCCTTGCTCGCCAGAATGGTGCGTAGCCGATCGCACTCCGCAATAGCCTGATCTCTCTCCTCCAGTGCCTTGGCCTTCTCAGCACTTAGAGCTTTACACTCGCCGCCCAATCTGGTTGCCTCTTCCTCAAATTTTCGACACTGAGCACTATCGGCTGTTAGGCGTGCCACCTCACCCTTCAGACGATCGGACTCAGCAAGCCGCAGCTTAAGCTCCTGAGAATGACGATTGGCCTCTCTCCTCTCGACCACCACCTCCTCCCGAAGGCCAGAGATCTCCTTTTGAAGACCTAACACCTCCTGGCGAAGAGCGGAGTTTTCTTGATGAGCAGAGTCCCGTTGAGCGGCCGCCTCCCCCCTCGCCTTCGCAGCCTCTCTCGATCTGGCCTCCGTAAGGCTACCGATATCGTGTAAGCGCTGGCCTCTCTCTTGATCAGCTGCAAAAAGAAAAGAGCAATCTAAAACAAAAGAAGGATTCGCCATGAAAGGCAACGACAATCAGACTAGCCAAATCTCACCTCTAAAGCCCATTTATTGAACATACTCCACTCCCGAGCGAGCGAGTTGAGGTCCCCCACAGCCTTGTAGTCATCCTCTTGGAGAATACCCCGACAAAGATAACTGGCAACTGCTTTGTTGCTTGTTGACCAGTCATTGCCGAAGTTCTCCCTCAAAAACTCCTTCAACGGCACAGATCGCCTTTCTGGTCGCTGAGTTGGCTCGCTCGGCACAACAGCTTTGCCTTTAGCCGCCATGTCAGCAGCTTGCTTCTTTGCGGCCTCCTCAACCTGCTTTCGCTCCGCCTCGTCCGTTCGGGGTTGTCTCCCCTGGTCCGTCTCCCTCAAATTTTCAAGGTCAGGAAGACGGACATCCCCAGGCACCTCCTCCTCCTCCGATTCGTTTCCAAGTATAATCCTTCGGCGGCGAAGGGGCTGATCTCCCACTTTGGAATGAGGTGCCGAAGGAGCTGTAACCACTGGAGTTTGGCGTGCAGTTATAGCAGCTACTGATATTGGAGGGGCAGCAGAAATTAAAACTGCGGCTATTGGGGCAGCGGATGAAGCACCTTGTTGCAGTTTTTGCACCTCGAAAGCAGGCAAGAGCTTCCGCCTTTTCCTCTCCTCCTTGGCCTTCTGCTCGGCCTCCCTTTTGGTGACGGCCCGACCAAGGATTCGCTGGGACATATCATTCCCGCCAGCCATCGAAGCTGCAATAAGTACAAACAAGATAAGTTTTCGTAAAAGCAACAAATAAAATGCAATGCAATGCATGAGTAACAATCTATGTTATCCCTTTGGTTTCGATCCTAGTTCTCACGTTGAATGTTTTCAGCAGCTTCAACATTGGAGGGCTCATGCAATGTCTGCAGCAACTGTTTGGACTCGAAAGGCCCTCCATTCCGAGCCACGGCACCCATCAGCTTCTGGATGTCGGCCTCGTACATGGATTGCCCAGTGGCCGGGTCCCTTAAAATGTTGGCCTCTCCCAATCGGGTTAGGCTGACCACAAATCCTCCAGTCCTCCCAACCAGGAAATATCTCTCTTTAAAGCCTTTCATGGAAGTGGGGACATTAATGAGTTTCTTCCTCGGTCGGCTGGTGAAGAAATACTCCATTCCAACACTCCGACACGAGATGTAGAAAAAATGGCTGAACAAGTCAAGGGTTGGCGCCACTCCCTCCAGGATACATAAGATTTTAAAACACGCCACCGTTCTCCATCCGTTTGGATGCAGCTGGTTAGGGGCGATGCCATAACTCCTCAAGACAGCAATCTCAAATGCGCCGAAAGGGAAACACATTCCTGCATCCAAACTCCACAAGTGGCAGATGAACAACTCGCTCTCATCCTTCCCAAAGGGCCCCTCCGTTACCGTCATGGAGTCAGCGCTCGGCATCATAAAAATGTCGTCTGGAAACCCATACTTGGCAGGAATCTCAGCCACCTCCCTAGGGCTCAGTCGGGAGCAGCTTTCAACGGGTGTCCTACCCCTATACTCCTCCATGAAACTTCTATCTATAGACGGGCTGCTACTGGAAGCCATTTTTTATGAAGGAAATAAGGCAGAAGCGCAAATCCCTAACTTTTAAAGGGAATGAATGAATGCAGATGAAAAATCAAAAACAAAGGAAGAAATTGAAAAGCAAGGCGAAGGAGGTACTTACTTGATAGGGGGGAAACTTGAAAAATTTTCGGAAGAAGGTAAAGAAGTTTGCTGGAAGAAAGCAAGAAAGGATTTTGGCAGAGTTTCGCTAGGGATTGCAAAAGTAAAGAGAAAACTGCACAGGAATTGCCCTATTTATAGGCAAAATCTCGGAGGAATGCCAACCGTATCGCCACTAGCAGCGCGCCACGTGTACCAAAGACATAATGGCTGTACGAAGAACGAAGCGTCACCCTCGGAGCACACGCAGCATTGAATGCAGACAGCTGTACAAACAGGCGCGTCACTTTAGAAAAAACGCCACGCAAAATTCAAAAGTCCTGCCAACGTTTGTCTCCCGAGCGGAATGACTAGAAGCGGGCACTATCCGAACGGATTCACTCTAGGCAAATCTATGCCCGATCGGACCAGTTTGAGGGGGGACAAGTGATAACCCTACAAATATCATTTGCACAAAAATCCATCCAGTCGGCCCAGTCTGTTGGCAAGGCCCAAAACCCACTAGCAGAGAGGTAGCAGGCGTGAGCTCCAAGGCAGCGCACACGCCCGATCGGCTAATGTGACCGCCAGCCCCATCAGCCGTCTGACATAAGGCAGCGCCCATACTCATCAACTGCTCCATGTCACTTTGCCGCACACGTACTCTGACTGCCAGTTATCACGTCCCAGGCACTCAAGTGCACCTCAACTGTCTCTTATAAATAGTCCAGCCAACGATGGCACCATGTATTAAATCTCCAGCATTTTATCTCTAAAAGCACTTTCTCTCTCTAAGCTACTAACTTAAGTTTCGGAGTGCTTACGCCTGGTCCGACCTGACACTTTTTCTTGCAGGATTTTTCTCATCCGATCGGTTTTACATCTTCTCTTTAGATAAAGACATTTCTAGTTTTATCAAGTACGATCATTAGTGATTTAATATTTTATTATTCCATCACTAAATACAGGGAGCCCAACGCTCTTGTTTTTTCCTTTTCATATTTCCACATGAAAACAAATCTTTAGAATGTCACATAGCGATTCTCAAAAAAAAAAAAAAAAGAATGTCACATAGCGAGAATTAGAGGTTAAATTATTTTCTTTCACGTAAATTTACAATCTTTATAAGTTATTCGTCAATATTATATTAATTTTAAATTTATTGTCATTCATATAATTAATAACTTTTTTATTAGAAACAATTAAGATAAAAATTAACTTATATAATGTGTTTGACATATTTTATTTAATTTATATAATATGAAATATAAATTAATTAAATCAGTAATATATTAATAATTGTAAAACTAAGTTTATTAATAAATTAAGTCTATAAAAAAAAGTATAAATATATAATTAAGATTATGTAAAAACTTAAATTTCATAATTTTTAATAAATAGACCCGTGCTTATTTAGTTTAATGGGGAAAAAAAGGGAAATTAGGTCTCTAACGGATGGAAAGTTACAAATCCCGTGGAAATTCACGTGGGACTTCATGGAGATGGAGTTAATTATTGTCGACTTTTTTTTTTTTTTTCCGAAAGGACATAAAATGTAATTTCTCATGATGTTTATCGACTCTTTTTATTTACCACAAATAAATATTTTATCATTTTGTTAATTTGAATAAATATTAGAATGTAATTGAACAAAATTAATAAAAAAGAACTCTCTCGAATTCCTAGCCTTATTTTCTCTCTGAATTCAAGAATTTTTATTTTTACCATTTAATTTTGGAATTGCCGTTAATCCATCTATATGCGGCAATCCCATTCTATTTCTCTTCTTATTCCGATTTGTTTTTTTAAATTTTTGTAAGATTTTTTATTTAAATTTTCGGAATTTTTTTTTATAATAATTTTCAAATCGATATAAATTCGAATTTATTCATTGGCGTGATTGTGGAGGCGTGGTTGTGGTGGTGGTGGCGTCGAAGGCTTGGTGGTGGAGGCAGCAGCGGTGGCGACGGCAGCAGCGGCAGCGGTGTGGTGATGGCGGTGGTAGTGGAAGCGATAGCAGTGTGGTTGTGGTGGCGGCGGCTGTAGTGTGGTTTGTGGTGGCGGCGGCGGCGGCGGAGACAGCAACCGTGTGGTGGCAGCGGCGACGGTGATAGTATTGCGACGGCAGTGATAGTGTGGCGGCAACGATGGTAGTGACTGCGGTGATAATAAGAAGTAGGGGTGTGCAATAGTCGGTTCGGTTCAATAACCGAAAATCGAAATTACAAGATTTTACGAAACCGAACCGCAATTTATGTGATAACGGACTCAAACCAAACCGATATTTTCGGTTAGGTTCGGTTAACCGATAAAACTAAAATTTTAAAATTATAATTAAAAAAATTGTCTAAAAATTATATAAAATTACAAATCATAAAATTCAAATTAAAAAATTCAAATTAAAAATGTAAATATATTTAATTTGAGTTAAACTCTTTTATATTGAATTAAAAAATATAAAAATAAAGTTTACTGTTGTAAAAATGAAAAAAATAACATATATTAATATAAGTTCGGTCGGTTCGTTTTTTTTGGGTTTTTGCCTTTCAAAACCGAACCGAAATAAACTTATTTTTGAAATCGAACCGAATTAAAAAAATTCGATCGGTTTGGTTCGATTTTTCGGTTTGAACCGAAATTTACTCACTACTAATAAGAAGCATAAAGTATCAAAATTCTAAAAATTAAATTTTGAAAATTTTTAATTTTTTATTTTAAGCGTAAAAATTACTTTTTAAAATTTTTACAAATTTTGAAATGAAAAAAAAATATTTGCAGAATGTGTTTTTGTTACAAAATTTTCACGGAACGCAGGCTTAGTTATCATGGGCTATCAAATAAAAAAAAAGGTTGGCAACGGTAAAATAGAAAATAAAAGGAGGGTAGAATTGGGAATTAAGGAGGAAGGGCGGAGAGTTTTGTGGGGCCCAGATACGGTTGGTTGTTTTTTTGCGGTGATCACGATGGAATCTTCTGTTAGTTTACTCGCATAAGATGGCTGCTGCATTTTCTATTTTCCCTTTTTTTCCCAGACAAAACTAGTGCATTTTGATTTTACAAAAGATGTCACGTGTGTCTTTTGTACCTTTCATACTATATATTATTTTATTTGGATCTCTATTTATTTATTTTTAAATAATTAGTGAGACTAATTTCTTTTTTGTTTACACTTTGGATGATTTTTCTATGGGATTGTTTGTGTGTTAATCACTGTATGATAATTTTGTGTAACTTACTTTCAACCTATATACACGTATATATATTTAACAAAATGCTGTTTATATTTTATAATAAATATCTCAACTATATTTATATGTATAAAGATCAATAATCATGAAATCCATGTGAAATTCATCACATGAAAATCACGTGAAACTTTACATTCATAAAGGATGCTAGATATACACAATTATTTTTCCAAACATATATGTATATATGTAACATAGATCAACGATAATGAACAAACAATATTAAAGAATTTTATACGATACTTAATAATTAATTGACTTGCAAATAGTTTTCTTTAACCCTTTCTTTTCTGTCTTCTCCGCAGGGTCAAGATCATGCATGTGGATGTGCGTAGACGGTCCCCCTCCACTTTAAATTTACCTAATCTTTCACTATTTTTTCCAATTTTTCAAGAAAATTATTTTAATCAATTAGTTACTTAATTTAAATCATTATATAAACGTGGAATACTTAATTATACATTCAACCTCAAATAGTATAACTATAAACCAGCGGAGTTTGCTTGGAAATTTTTTAATTATACTCTTTCCATGAAATCACTCATATACCAAGTCAATAACATGGTATCATACAAAAAAAAAAAAAAGAATTTACATGAATAGTTATTATGTAAATATATATTTTACGTGATATATCATTAACTTGGTTCACGAATAATTTCAAATACAAAATCAAGTCCAAAGGACGGATCCATTGAAAGTAAGGGGGCAATTCATTTTGAAAAATAAAATAATATATATTTTTAAAAAAAAAAATTGAAAAAATATCGATAAATATTACCTTAATTTCTATATTTGTCCCTTATTTTATGTGTATGAAATCATATTAAAATTTTGCCCCCATTTATTTAAAATTTTAGATCCGCCCGTCAGCAGACATAGACAAAAAAATTTATGGTGTGCTCAGGGCCGAGGGAAAGGGACCACGTGAGACAAATAAGTATATATAGTAACATATATAGTTTGCAAATTGAGCCCAAAAAAATTAATTATTTTCTCTTTAGATGTTGACTGCTATATATAGCTAATTAATATTGCGCTCCAGTACTGTAGAAATCGCAATGCGTCAAAGTTGTTGGTTAATTTTTTGTTTCTTTCTTCTAAAGTAGTTAACTAATTTTGATATGTTTGATTATTAATTTCTTAATTACATTTAGGGTAGACTTCATGCTATGATTGGTGATTAGCTCATAGCTTTATAATAGCCTTTGATCAATGATTTGAGTTTTAACCTTTTTTTCTCAAAAGTTCAATTTAAGGGGCCACACCTTTTTCTTTTGTACCTTTCAAATTCGTTCTGCCATCCCGCTGGCATGCAATAATACATAAATGGCGGCAAGCATGCAAATATATTTTTCGCTCATTTTTAATATTAAGCTAAAACAAATTTATGTACAAATTAAAATTACTTTTTATTTATTTATTTTGGGGCAAGCCATATGAGGAAAAGGTTATAGCTAGATAGTGAAGTCGTTTTGGAGGTTGATAGCGTTAAATAGAAATGAGTAGGTAAAGGTTGGCATTAATGTCTACCAAACATTCAGGTTATACCAAACAAATCATAACTACCTACATGGAAACCAGTTGCGCACACCGGACTAAGAGCTAAGTGTAAGTAATGCATAAAACTCACACCCTTGGCTTTATTTAAGCTTATTTTTGGAAAATTAGAGTATAAGATTCTGTTTAGGTATGGGATATATGTTCTTACCTAGATAGAAATATGCATTTAGCAGTAGCTTGTCCAATGTAAAAAGCATTCGGACTACTTATCTTATTACAACATAAAATATAGATCGCATCAATTAGCTCCATGTATTTTTTTTTTTAACATTTATGTTTGATGTACATTTTGAATTTGAATTCAGAATTTTACAGATTTGCACAAAACCACTGATTTTTCATGCGTAATTCCACTGATTGTTCATGCAATCAAACTAAAATTAAGTACATTACGTCGAACAATGTAACAAAAAAGAAAAAATTCGATCCCTTTCAATTTTTATTCACATTTACTATTTTTTTTATATATATTATTTAAATGGAATAACCGAGTAACAGAGAAATTATTAGATCAATCAAAAATTGCAAAAATCTCAATTCACCCGAGCAAGTGGTTGGTTAGGTTAGTACGGTCCATCCGGATCCACCTCGGATACACGGGGGCAAAACCTTGTCCCTAATGTTAAAGACAGCACATTGGTGGGCCCACAAAACCAAAAATACATACCTCATTGGCTTCTGGATCCAATCATTGATGGTGACTAACAAGAAAGCTTCCAAACTTGTGGGTCCCATTTAGTGGTTTTAGGTCCCACGTTGGAGCAACTAACGAGGAATATGTCGAATGACCTGGCAGTGATTATTGAGCGAACCTGTGACTGGGTGATGACTAGGACTTGTCTGTTTGTAATTTATTTCCTATATTTTTATCTTCACCAAGTGGGAGAGCAAATAGAAGAGAGGAGACAGGCCTAGGAGAGATGGTTTCAGAAGCACCCTAAGGCAAGAATTAAAACAAAGAGATGGTTTGGTTTGGAACTTGTTCATTTGTAAATTAAGAAAGATTATTATTATTATTATATGTTGAGATCGTGAGTCATGTGCAACACACATAATAATTTATGAAGCTTTAATTTGTTGACAAAAAAAAAAATAACAACAATAATTATTACTTAGGAAGCTGGAGTCCAATCTTTAAAATTAAAGGCTAAAGACAGACGCATATAAGTTAATAAGCTCTACTCTAGGGTAGGGGGTCCTCTCAAGAGTTTACCAATTTCTATAGAAAGTGGAGTAAATAGATGAGACAGCTTGTTTCTTGCTAGCTAGATACCTACCCTTGCTAACACAGAAATTTAAATAAATTGTTTGAACAACATCTTATTATTGTTCCTCATCATTTTTTTTATTATTATTAGTATTTTTTAGTACAGCTCTCATGTAGTCATGTGACTATGATCTTATTGTTTGTTAAGAATCTAAGATAATTTACCCTATAATTATTGATGTTTTTTACAACAATGGTATGAAATTCGCTTATCCGATTAATTTAGTTTCATATCAAATATGCTTATAAAAAGAAGCAAAATGATTCATTTAAAAATATTTTAAATTCAAGATTCTAATCCGGAATTTTTGACTAAAAAATAAGAAATTTTTACCATTTCATTTTATTTTTAACTGTATCATTAAATTGATTTTAAGATTTCGGGAAACATGATGTTAACTTTGTTGCTTAAAATAAGGAACAAAGTTCGATCCTAATAAATGAAGTGTAGATGCGAGCAATGATTAATAAATGTCCAATTAATGAATTAATTATTATGTTAAATGTAATATTGTTAATTATAGAAACACGAGGAATCCATTAACTACCACATTTAGCAATTAGTAGACTCAATAATCAACTCAGAACGAAATCAATTTCGTATAATTGAAGTGTGTACACGTCAACAATTGGATAACAAATATATATTGTATTAAAGTCTTCTAACCTAGTAAAATAGAAGTTGACTGTATTCTGGTGTATAATATATCAATAAGTAAACAATAGATATATATAATTTTAAGATTCCATTTATTTATTTTATTATTATTTATGACATATACCGTTTGAAATGAAATTATATATATATATAAATCCAGCTTACTTCAAAAGTTAGCAACTTGGTTCAAGCAATTAATGTTTCGATAAAAAGAAGAGAAATAGTTTGCATGAAAGATAACTTATTAAACTAGTATAACATATCAAATTGCAGCATTAATTATCAGTTTTCCGTCCATGGAAATTAATTGTATCAAGAACGTGAACAATTTGGCCAAAGGATAATATATTTTTATACAAACACAAATTGATCAAAAGACAACTTCTGAACTAACTTAAGAACCTGAATTCAAATTGTTGAAGATTGCAAATAATGAAGAAAACTCAAAAAGAGTTGTTAGGTTTTTCACATATTTAGAGTTATTATACAAGAAGAGGAAAAAATAAAAAGACTAATAAAAAGACTACTCTAACCTTACTATGGTAAAATAATTACTACACCATAAATATAAATACAATATATCTAACATCCCCCCGCAAACTCACGATGCATTAATGGACATCATTGAGAGTTTGCTAATCAAAAAATGAAAGCGTGCACGGGTATGAGACTTAGTAAGCAGATCAGCAACTTGCATGGAGGAAGAGACGAAGGGAACGGTGATGGTGCCACGTTGAAAGTGTTGTCGTGTGAAGTGGCAGTCAATCTCAATGTGTTTTGTACGTTCATGAAAAACAGAATTGCGGGCAATATGGATAGCACTCAAGTTGTCACAATACATAGGAGTTGGTCGAGAAAAGGAAACACCCATATCAGCAAGCAGCCAGCGTAGCCAAACAATTTCGGCAGTTGTTGATGCCATCGCACGATACTCAGCCTCCGTGGAGGAGCGAGAAACAACATCTTGCTTCTTACTTTTCCATGAGATAAGAGAATCACCAAGAAAAATACAGTACCCTGTGGTAGACTTACGATCCGTAGGATTACCAGCCCAATCGGCATCTGAATAGGCACGCAGTTCCAATGAAGATGATGAAGGGAAGAGAATGCTCTGGAATTGTGTACCACGAAGATAACGAAGAATACGAAGCACTGCTGCCCAATGAACAGAGGTAGGGGAAGTAACAAACTGACTAACAATATGAACAACATAAGAAATATCAGGTCTAGTAATGGTGAGGTAAACCAAACTCCCAACAAGTGTACGATACAAAGTTGGATCTGTCAAGGGAATACCATCAGAAGCTGTATATTTGACATTAAGTTCAAGAGGTGTATCAACTGTCCGAGTATCAGAAAGATGTGCTTGTTCAAGAATATCACCAATATACTTAGATTGAGATAGAAGATAGCCCCGGGGAGAATAGGCAACTTCTATGCCCAAGAAGTATCGGAGAGTCCCCAAATCTTTCATCTCAAAATAACGAGTTAACTGCAATTTTATCCTCTTAATCTCATCAACATCATCACCTGTAACAATCATGTCATCAACATACAAAGCAATTAAAATACGACCATTTGGTGTATTTTTGAGAAATAGAGCAGAATCATGAGAGCTGGCACAAAAACCGAGAGATGCAATTGCAATAGAAAATTTGTCAAACCAAGCTCGAGGTGCTTGTTTAAGTCCATAGAGAGCCTTCTTCAACTTGCACACTTCACTATAATTATGAGGATAGCCGGGTGGAGGAACCATATAAACTTCTTCTTGAAGATCACCATTCAAGAAAGCATTTTTAACATCCATCTGAGAGATATGCCATTGTCTTATTGAAGCAACTGCAATAAGAGCACGGACTGTAGTCATTTTAGCAACTGGGGCAAATGTTTCTTCATAATCCAGACCATATTGTTGAGAATATCCCTTCGCCACCACACGAGCTTTATATCGCTCAATGGATCCATCGGATTTGGTCTTGATCTTATACACCCAACGAGAACCAATTGCACTTTTACCTGGAGGAAGAGTTACAAGGTCCCATGTACCCGTCTTATGCAGTGCAGAAAGTTCCTCTGCCATAGCTTGCTGCCATAAAGGATTAGTAACAGCCTCTTTATAGGAAGAGGGCTCAGAAAGATTATGGATAGAGGACAATAAAGAAACAAAAGATGTAGAGTAAGTAGAATAAACAAAGTCTGGCAATTGAGTGGACTTACGAGTACGAGAGGGATAACGAGGAGGAGGAAGAGAATCCGCTATCTCAGAGGTGTCATGGGAGGCAGTAGGGACAGAAGGGACATCAACAAGAGGAATATCTGTAGAGCTGGTAATGTCAACCCTGCAAGGCACAATGTCAAAATGATTTGGTTGAGAGATTACCTGGGGAGTTGTAGAATCTGCATCAGTGCAGAATGGATCAATGTTAATGAGATCAGGTTTTGTGAGATTATGAGAGTTAGGAGGAATGGAATAAAATGGTATATGTTCAAGAAAGACAACATGACGGGAAACATAGAGTTTTTGAGTGGTGGGATCATAACAACGATATCCCTTTTGACCAATACCATAACCAAGGAAAACACATAGTGCTGAACGAGAAGATAGTTTACTGCGTTCAACCTGCGGACGAAGGACAAAACAAGCAGAACCAAAGACCTTCATATGGAAATAGTCAGGAGCATAACCATACAATTTCTCAAAGGGAGACAAACCTGACGTAAGGGATGACGGGATTCTATTAATAGCATGGACAGCAGTAAGAATAGCTTCTCCCCAAAACTCACTTGGGACATGAGCAGACAACAACATAGAACGGGCAGTTTCAACAATGTGACGATGTTTTCTTTCAGCAACACCATTTTGTTCAGGAGTGTCAGTGCATGAAGTTTGATGGAGTGTACCGTCAGAAGCAAGCAATTCAGAAAACTGATTAGATTTAAATTCACCACCTAAATCACATCTAAAACATTTGATAACAACATTATGTTGAGTTTTGACAAGTGCACGAAACATGAGATAAATATTGTAGAAATCAGAGCGATGTTTCATAAGATAAACCCAACAATAACGAGTACAAGCATCAATAAAAGAAACATAATATCTGGAGCCACATTTTGTGACAACTCGAGATGGTCCCCAGACATCAGAATGGATTAAATCAAAAGGTGCAATAGAAACAGAAACACTTTTGTAGAAGGGCAAGGCAAAAAATTTAGCAAGTTTGCAACCACAACAATCAGAAATGTCATGACAATTCAACTTTCCTAAAACTCCTGTAGAAACTAAGTACTTTAACCTAGAAGCAGAAACGTGCCCAAGACGAGAATGCCAAAGATAAAAATCAGAGGAAGATGGACTCAAACGAAAAGATGAAAGATCAATGGTAGGAGCTGCAACCCGACGATTTTTTGTAAGATCTGGAACTTTTAACTCATCTAGAATGTAGAGTCCCCCCTGCCTATGGCCTGTCCCAATCAGCCTCTTGGAATGCGGATCCTGCACATGACAAGAATTTGGTGTAAATAAGACTTCAAAACCTGAATCACATAACTGACCCACTGAGGCAAGACTTAAGGTAAGACGAGGAATATGGTAAATATCTGAAAGAGAAAATTTTGTTGAACGAACTGAGCCAATTCCTGCCAAAGGCATAGGAGTACCATCGGCAGTCATGACTGACACAGATGATGCAGGACATAAGGATACAAAAGAATTGGAATTAGGCGACATATGTTTAGAGGCTCCAGAATCAAGAATCCATATACATGAAGGTATACCTGAGGATTGTGAAGCAGAAGGCAAACCTATATTTGAGGAGGCAGACATGGCATGTGGCTGAGTGGCAAGAAACTTTTGAAACTGCTCTGCAAGAGTATCAACCGTAGGACTTGAAGATGATGAAGCTTCAAATGGAGTCATATTCCCAAGAACAGATGAATGTGTTGATGGCACAACTGCTGTTGTATTCGGAGGCCTGAAGTTTTGTTGATATGTTTAAAAGGGAGGTCTCCATTGAGTGGTCTGTGATGTTTGGTGGAGTCTATTTGATAACTTTGGACATTGGGCCTTCCAATGACCCTTCTTTTTGCAGAAGCTACATTCATCAGTGCCAACCCTTCCATGTGCTCTATTTTGATTGTTGTGAAAAGGTCTTGGAGAAGCTGCAAAGACAGAAGGATTCGGAGTTGGGAGAATTGCTTTTTCTGCACTTCCTTTTTCTGCTTGAGTTTTAAGGCGAATTTCCTCAGCCATCAATTCATTAACCACTGCATCAACTGTGGGAAGGGACTTACGATGCAGAATTGTTCCACGAATGCCTTCAAAATCATCTCGAAGTGCCATTAGAAACTGAACCAAGCGTTGTTCTTCTCTACGAGTAATATATGGTGCAAAGGCACGTAACTCTGCAGGTTCAGTAAGGGCTAACTGGTCCCAAATATCAGACATAGCAGAATAAAATTCCTGAATACTCATATTATTCTGTTTAAGAGCACGAATGTCTATCTCCAGTTGATACTGTTTTGCAAAATTTGACTGAACAAATAATTTTTCTAAATGATCCCAAACCTCTTTTGCAGTTGCATATTTTGCTAATTGCACGCCTATTGACTGCACAACAGAATTATTAATCCATGTGGTAATTTTTGAATTGTTAGCATCCCAGGTATCCAACAATTCTGCAAATTTTGCATCATTTTTATCGATGGGTTCACTTATAGTTCCAGCAAGATAACCCCACATTCTTTTACCCTTCAGAAAATTTTTCAAGACATAGCTCCAGTATGAATAATTCTGTCCATTCAATTGCACACTAATGGACTGCAAAGAGTCATCTTTTTCACTAGCCATCACTACTATCAACAAATATCTAACAATCCAAATACAATTCACCACATCAACAAATATCGAGCAATCTAAATACAGTTAACCACATAGATTATTCTTCGATTCTGCAAAAGAGAAAAGAATTGGACCAAGATCGCTTACCATCAATCACCCAGATCGGAACAGAAAACCCAGATCGCGAAGCGTCAACCACCAAGATCGGATCACCAGAAAACCCAGATCGCAAATCGTCAAACACCAAGATCGGATCACCAGAAAACCCCTGCAACCCCCCGCCAACTCACCGCGGAGTTGGATCCGCGAAAGTTGTGGATGGATTAAACCAAGCTCTTGATACCATGTTGAAGATTGCAAATAATGAAGAAAACTCAAAAAGAGTTGTTAGGTTTTTCACATATTTAGAGTTATTATACAAGAAGAGGAAAAAATAAAAAGACTAATAAAAAGACTACTCTAACCTTACTATGGTAAAATAATTACTACACCATAAATATAAATACAATATATCTAACACAAATCACACAAAAACTATACAAGTGCTGGCCCACTACACTGATATCTGATATAATTAAGAAACAATTAAATTAGAATAGTGCGACTTATTAATTTAGGATTAATTGGTATTAATTTTTTGTACTCTTCAATTCACTTATCCAAATGCAATTTGGCACGTGTCAAGTTGGGTGAAAGATGGTCAGGTAGATCTTGAACTCCTCTCAAGTAGAAATTTAAAATGTAGATTTGTAGTTTGGAAATTGTCGTTGAGAGCTTCATTTTCGGAATTACTTAAATTATATATTTTACTTATCAACTGCCAACTGTATGAAGATTTCCTTTCTGACATTACATTAATACAAATGTAGGAAAAAAGACACATTCAGGCGTTAACTGGTTGGGTTATATCCTAGAAATTTATGTACTCCTTAAAAGCACATGGTCCAACCATGGAAACATAATGCAGAAAAGAATCTTCTTCTGCAATACAATCTTGCTTTAAAAAAATTACAAATCCATATTATTTATATAATTACAAATCCAGGAAAATGTATTGCCAGTGTCTCGGTTAATAAGCCAAATAAAAAGGCTCATGTCGGCCCACCATTTTTTCGGCTCTAAACTTTTTGATATTACTATATTGAGCCCATCAATTAGATTCTGGGGTTTAATGAACTCTTTAACCTCAAATATACCTAAATTCAAAAATTTTGAGATCCAACAGAAATTACATATAATTCATTTTTTAATTTTATATTTCGGAATCTTTAATAGAATTTGAATAGTAATCCAACCTTGCATTTAGACTGTGAAATTATACGCATCCAATCTAAAAATAGAGATACGTGTGCATGGGGCTTTGAATTTGAAGGGCTTAAATAAAACAGGGAAAATATCTTCAAACCCATATATATTCTTTTTCTTTTCTTTACAATATTCTGGCTTATCCAAAGGATAACTTTGCTGCATATGATCCAAGAAAATACTGCCTTTACAGAAAAATATGAGTCAAATCAAAGAAATGTAGCACGAACTCAACTAAATGATATAATTGCATGGTTCTCACTAGTCTCCTGCCAACAACATAAACCAATAAAATTGTAAACTTTTAGCTGAAAACTAAAAAGCAAATCACTGGAATTTAAGCAAGAATTGGGAATCAAGTGTCGCAGAACTTACTAGTAGTTTTAACGCTTTAAATTGGAAATCTACAAGTATAGATAAATAATCGCAAATCAATCAAGGGATTTTGCATTTCTCGAATTCACGAAGAAACTCAGAATCCTTGAACCCAACTAAAAATTGGGCTACAGCTTCAAGAAACAGAGCACCTTGATAAACATTTAAAGCACCCACTATCTCTGTAATTATACTCCTCCTCAATCGATTCGCATCCATAAAAACACAAACTAATTCCTCCATCTCCGCCTTCATCGCATCCACAAGCTCCACCTTCTCATGTTTTCCTCCGCAATTCACCCAATCCTCTGCAACTCTGCCCACAAACCCAATCTGCGCTCTTTTCATTCTATCCATCAAAGCAGGCACCATCAATCTCAATCCACATTCAATCTGCTCAATCTTGAGAATCAATCTCTTTGAGGGGTCTTTCCAAGCCATCATAACATGCCATGGCCGATCGAGATTGAAACTTTCTAGACAATTCTCGAGATCTTGATTATCTTCATCGTTTTCCTGGAGAAGAAAAGAGCGGAGCAGATTGGTGAAGGTGTAAGGGTGAAGATCGCCGAGAAAAAGGAAGGGTTTTTCGAGGGGGGTTCTCCAGGAAGGGAAGAGAAGGTGAGGGAGGTTGTTGGGGTCGGTGGTGACGGCGAGGTCGAGGGAGTCGTAGTAGGAGAGGAAGTGGTGGAGGAGGAGGTTAAGGTGGGAGGAGAGAAGAGCAGGGGAAGATGGCGAAGAGAGAGATTGGTGGAGGAGAGGAAGGAGAGGGTTCTTCAGAGTGTTGAACCAGTCTGTGTAGTAATCTTTAAAGGGTATGGAGGATCTTTTTTTCTTGCTTGAGAAGAAGGAGAAAGGGCTTGGCATCTTAGTTCTTGAAGAAGAAGATGATTCTGGTGATTCTTGATTCTGTTTCTTCTAATTCTGGAGGGAAAAATGGCTGCCTCTGTACAATTTGAGATTTGATGATTGGGCTTTTATTTATTTTTTGATATGGATGGGCTTTGATTCTTAGCCCAGCTTTAAAGGCTTTACATTATTATTATCCTACCTAACATTGGCGCCAAAACAGAACAAAGGAAGACTAAACGGCGCCGCTTTCGGGTACATAGGCAATGACGCGTGGGACCGGGGATTGCCTTTCCACCGACAATGTAGGGTCAAACCCACAGACTCGTATTTTAACCATTTTCATAGTGGCAGCTCTTTCTGTCATAATACTAATATTTTGCTAATCTTTCCTAATTTTAACTCTGTTTTTTTAAGGAAATAAAAAAAAACTAATTTTTCTATTGAAGATAACAGTAAATAAACTACCAACATCAAAAACAAAACGACAAAAACCATATTTGCAGTTTGTACAGAGAAATTGAACTTCAAAGCATAACTAAAGCACAAAAGCAAAAGTAATTACAACCATGTTAAATCCAAGACATTATCATCTCCTTTCTCTCTCCCTTGAATAAACACTCCTCTTCTTCTTCTCTCTCTCTCTCCTTTCTCCAATATCCATGGCCTGTAAATTTCAAATCTTTCTTCTACTATGCTTCCTTCTTATCTCCATTATTAATCCAATTTTATGTCAACCGCCCCCACAAGGAACTCAGATAGACTGCACTGGCCGTCGGATCCATATCAGACGGCTCCCCCCACGTTTCAATCTTGATCTTCTCTCCAATTGCTCTGAATACCCACTTTTTGACAATTTCTGTCCCTATCTTGCAAACCATGGCCTTGGCCCCAAAACCCATAACCGCTCTCAATCATGGTACCGCTCTGATCCTCTTATGCTTGAGGTCTTCTTCCATCGAAGAATGCTTGAGTATCCTTGTCTCACTTCCGATCCCAACCTTGCCAATGCCATCTATTTGCCTTACTATGCTGCATTTGATGCTATAAGATACCTTTATGGCCCTGATGTTAACAACAGCAGACAACATGGGCTTCAATTGTTCGAGTTTCTTCGTCAGAATGATGCCTTTTTATGGGAAAGATTTCATGGGTTTGATCATTTTCTGGTTATGTCTCGTCCTGCTTGGGATTTCTCTCAGCCTTTAGATGTTGATCCTCCTGTATGGGGCACTTCTTTTCTTGAATTGCCTGAGTTTTATAATATCACTGCTTTGATTGTTGAAGGTAGAGTTTGGCCATGGCAGGAACAGGCTGTGCCTTACTTGACTTCATTTCATCCTCCAAGTTTAGCCCTTCTTGATTCTTGGGTTAAACGTGTGAAAGGTTCTAAAAGAACCACTTTGATGCTTTTTGCCGGCGGAGGAGGGGTTAGCTCCTCCCCAAATATAAGGAGGAGCATTAGAAACGAGTGTGAAAATACTAGTGATAGTAGTTCTTTATATAATGGCTACAATAAGTTGTGTGATGTAGTAGATTGCTCCAATGGAACATGTGAACATGACCCAATTAAGTACATGAAGCCAATGCTGAGGGCCAATTTTTGTTTGCAGCCTCCAGGTGATACACCAACTAGAAGGTCAGCTTTTGATGCCATTGTTGCTGGGTGCATACCGGTTTTCTTTGAAGAGCAGTCTGCTAAATGGCAGTACCTGTGGCACTTGCCGGAGGAGATGTATAAAGAATTTGCAGTCCTTATACCAAAGGAGGAAGTGGTGTTTAAAGGGTTGAAGATTTTGGATGTGTTGATGGGAATTCAAAGGGCTCAAGTGAGGAAAATGAGGGCGAAAGTTATAGAGTTGATGCCCAGAGTAGTTTATAGGAAGCATGGAAGTTCCATGAATTTAAGAGCCAAGAAGGATGCTTTTGATATTGCAGTTGAAGGTACTTTGCAGAAGATCAATTCTACACTTACAAGACGCGATTTTGATCAATGATACCGCTTAATTTATTTCTTTTCTGGCTATTGTAATTATTGTAATAGTTATTCTTCATATGTATTTTTTTTTCCTACGAAAATGCAGAGAAAGTTCTATCATTTTTGTTTGTTTGTATCAGTAATAAGTTGCATTCAATTTTGAAGTAAAGTTATAATGTTTTACCATCTGCCAATATCAAAGACATCACAGAAAAATGAAACAATGTTTATAATGGAAGTCAAAAGACAAATTATGCAACTTGGGCCAAAAAAAAAAAAAGAATAAAATTTATTAGAGCAAAAATATGAAGTAATAACAAAGAGCAAATAAACAACTGGGAGCCACTGGAGACTGGAGATTTTGCAGTAGCAGCATCTCTGATTATCTGCAGTACATATTGAAAGGGAGGCAAGAACTCTGTAACCGTTACAATGAATTCTCTCATCATTTATACTGCTCAATGGTAGGAAATGAGGGTTATTAACCCCATCTTAAAATTGCAGAACCCCAAGTTAGGCCGGCACCGAAACCTGCAGCTGCAATAGTATGGCCTGGCTTTACCTTCCCACTTCGAACAGCTTCATCCAATGCTAGTGGAATGGAGGCTGCGCTTGTGTTACCATAATTTGCTAAATTTGATATGACTCTTTCTGGTGGAACTTCTAAACGTGTTGCAACAGCATCAAGGATCCTCTGATTTGCCTGCAAAAATTCATCTCTGTTCATCCATACCTCGCCACCAAAAGTTTACTTTCTGCTAAAACATTTACATGATTGTTGATCTACTATAAATCTAATGTCGCAAGTGCACTATCATATTAGAATTTCACCCTTTAATGCAGCAGTCTGTGATTCTGCATAATTCATACCTGGTGGAGCAGTAACCAATCAATGTTAGACCCACTAAGACCAGCCTTCTGAAGAGCAGACTCTATAGACTGTGGTACACATCGTACAGCAAAGCGGAAAACCTCCTTTCCATTCATCTGAATGCAGGAATACGAAGAACGTCTAGGAGGGAATCCTAAAATTGAACCATTGGATCCCAATGCATGGTCTGAATCATTCTCTCTCATGGTGGCATTCAAATGTCTGCATAAAGGAAGAAATTTTGATCTACACTGAGCAGAAAGATACAACAGCTTTTTTTAAACTCAGAAACATATCAAGCATTTACCTTTGGCCATCACCATCACTGTGCAAGTCAAAACTGAATAAACCATCATCTTCATCATCACATGCCTGCAGAATCACAGATTTATCAAGAAAAACTAAGCACCTATAGTTTGATCATAGAAATATGAAACATGAGATGATTATAGAATCGTAATAGGTATCGATGTGATTACAGACTAATAATCTTGATGGAAGAGAGATGCACAGGCATGCCTAACTAGATGAGATTGCTACATGGATCCTTCCGTCCATTCACTTGATATGTTCCATTGAAAAAAAATCTCAAACATGATCAAGAATTTAGATCTCAGAATAAGATGGTGCATATCCAAGCTACTGCAATTATTCATGCAGAGTACAAGCCAAAGAGAGGGAAAATGAAAGCCACACCTGTACCAGCACAGCACCTGCCGCATCCCCAAAGAGAATACAAGTCCCTCTATCAGTCCAGTCAACATAACGAGAAAGTGCGTCCGCACCAATTACCAATACATTCTTAAATCCACCTCCTGCAATTAACACTGAGTTAATACAAGTTCAACCTAGAAACAAAATTAAGAATGACATTCCAGTTTAAACAAGTTCCTTACCCCTAATGTGACAAGCAGCTGAGACCAGACCCAACACAAATCCACTACATGCAGCTGTAATATCATAAGCCAAGGGATTTTTTTTGCAACCAAGGGCCTTTTGCACCTGAAATTATAAAAATATAAGCTTCAAAAACTATTGACAAGTGAATTATGAGCCTTAAAGGCTTTAACACTGTAAACATGATACAAGCCAATTTAATAGTAACATTATCCTTCATGGGAGCGAAAAGAAAAGGGTGGATGATGACAAGGGTACCAGTGCAGACCTGGATTTGTTTTTAATCTTCAAATCTTCAAAGCAAAAGGGAATATTAACTGGAGAAAGCCTAATTGGTTTTGAATTTTCACATATAGACCTTCTATGGAAATCTTAACATTTTGACATACAGGGATAAGACAATAAGTAGCGCACGTTTTGTTTCCCCCCTTAACTCATTGCTCCCTACCAGGCATATGGCTTGAAGACCTTCTTTTTATCTTCTCTCTCTCCATCTTTTAACATTTTATATCCATTTTTGGTTTTACATCTATGTCATTGAGAAAAAGTAAATTTTAATAATAAGAATGAAGCAATGCACAAAACTAAAATTCAATACCTAGAAAAGGTAAGGATAAAATAGAGTTGTAGAAATACAAACTGCAGAGTTATATAAGATGATAGATTTCAGCAAGGCCACCAATCATGAGGAATATTGAAAAAAATTTTGAGATGTACACTATCCTCCAGCCCAGAACCCACAAGACTACCACCCCTAAAGCAAAAGGACCTTCTTAGATCTTACTATGTTATTTATGGCAAGAAATTTATTTGTAGAATATTATTCATCATTCACAGCCATTACAATTCAATTCACTCATATGCTGTCAAGTAAATTATGGTGAAAATAGTGCAAAAGGCATTTGCTTTGGAAGTGAATATAGGAAAACAAAGGTGAAGCTTCGAAGTTCTCATAAATAGTCCATATAAAGCTTTGTAAGACTTGAAAATGCTTGCCTACCATCAAAATAAGTGATGTTAAAGTTTTAAGTTCCAAGCTTGATCACTTACGTAACATGGATCAGGCAATACTATAGCACTCAATTGAGACTGGTTATCTGGTAAAGTTGGATTTTTGGTTTAGGCCCAAATTTTCAAATAAGAATTACCTCACAAAATTTTTTTGCATGTGCTGCTATTATCAGGTGAAGCAGTTATGTCAATATTAATTTGTATGCTGACTTCAGGTTAAGAAAAAGAAAAAAAAAACAAAAGTCAGGGAGAGCAATTTTTCAAATCTAACTTAACCTCTCAAAGGACTTCAATATGTCAAAATTATTGAAAACTTCCTACAAAAAGACAACATGATGAGCATTGAATCACACTACAGAAACATATATGCTTTTGGTCTATGTTTTCTGGGAGGATAAAAATTGGAGTTGTAGACCTAGATATGCCAAAGTCATGCAATTCAAGTGAAAACTAAACGTTACTCAAAAGTTAAATAAGCATGGAAGTTCTTCTGAATTTTGAATATTTTAAGTAGAACCAAACAAAACTAGCAACTAACAAAATATTGAACATGTCCTTTTATAAATCACAACTAAAAACCCAAAAGCAATGAACAATGCATATAAGAAACATGTCAAGGGTTCAACATATATTCAGAGGTTTGCATGAAGATGTATGACTTCACATGTCTATTTGAGTGTATGCACAATGCCCTTTTATCCATGAGCATGCAACATTCCCCAGACTGCATGGAATGGTCCTGAAGTACAAGAACTGCTGTCTATCTGACTATTTAATCAAACTTATAGATAAAACACATTTTATAACCCGATACCTGAGGAGCACTACCAAAAAGGTCCTCTGGAGTAGATGTGCACATCAAGACTAGGTCTACATCATCAGGATCAACATCTGCCATTTGAATAGCTTTTGTTGCTGCCTCTACAGCTAGAGAAATCAAGCTATCTTTGCCTGTAACAATGGTGACCTGAACGAAATTAGTAACCACTTGCTGGCCACAGGTAAATACAAAGATCAATATTGCTCATGGAAACACAAAATAATCTGTTTAGCAATACCATATTACAAAATCAAGGTTCCAGAAATAGCTATCCCGTAGGTTCCTCTAGGGACAATTTAACCAGAAACTATAGGAGAATATGAAATGCACTGCTGATTTCAAGGGATATCATCAAGCAAAAAACACAAAATAGCCATCACACAACCGAAAACCAACCAATGTACATACAAGTTCACGAGGCACAAAATCATCAGAATCCCCTTGTCAAGGCTCAAGCATTAGATGTCTAGACAGCTCATGGCTATATAACATAGGACACTAAAACACACTGCAAGTAAGGACTAACCTGAAAGAACTCGTCGATTGCGAATACCGGTTCGAACAGATATCCATTCATCATTTGTATCCACTATTTTAGCAAGATCATCATTTGAGACCTGAAGGGTGGGTACTGCTGAGCCACTTCCAACTAACTTGCAGCCTTTACTAATGAGCCTGTTCAGATATAGCAGTTAAAACTACAGAAGCAAGCAAAAGAGGACTTGATTAAGATTACAGTCTTCAAATGCAAATGAAATTTCCATTTTTTTACATGAGACATCTTTCCCACAGTCACCCTTGTGCAAAAACTAACAGTACCAAATACACATACAACAATCCAGCAACCAGTCATGTTTATACCAAAAAAAGAAAAAGCAGTAGACCCAGCATCCAAATCATTAACAAAATTTGGCCAACCAGCGTTTAAGCTGATTAACTTGGGAGCAAACATGGATGTAGTTACTACATCATTAAATGCAATAGTTGGCTAATCTCACAAATATCACATTAATTAAGCAAAGAAGATCAATCTTTGGAAAGGGTAAACTCCTACATTGAAAGGGCTAAATCTTTTGTGGAATGCCATCTAAAGCAAAAGCATGGCGACAGTCAGTTAAAGGGGCCAAGGGACCCTCAACATTTCTCCTTTGGATATGTAAGTAGGACTCAGGCCAGATAGTCAGTGTTCTCTTAGGTTGGCTTCTCCCAAGAAAACAATGTTGAATCTTCATGCTTGGCAACAGACCAACCTTGGTTGATAATCTATGGCCTGTGTGCAAACCCAGCATAAAAGCTAACGAGTAAATGAAATTAGAAAGTGCATAACCGCCCTAATTATGTCGACAAGTTAACATGGTAAGTAATAGGCAAATTTCTAGTTATTAACCCAAAATTGACTTGGAGTTGAGTAGTTCAGCTAATATTTAAAACCTATGAAGCATTGGCGATCATAGGGTATCCAAAAGAAGGCTATCAATGAAACAACTCAAAACAGGTCATTTGACATTTTTTTGACAAATCAAATACCAAGAACTAGCATCAACTCAAGCAGCATTTGCACTTCTATCAAGTCAAGCCTCATCTCACAACTCAAACATCACCTTCACATAGCTGACTTGATAAATTGGCACCTGCGGGGATTACGGTTTGAATATGCTTTAGCAACGCGTATTCCCACTGCTCAAACCTCTTAGATGTTCAACTCCATCAAATTACAAAAAGCCTCTCCCAACTCATTTTGACTTCATTTGACAAGCAAAGCAGAGCAAATAGTAAAAGATCAACAATCAAGAAATTTCAACCCGATTACGGTTTGAACCATCAAGCAAACCCAACACAATTATCAGAAAATTCAGCATACTGGAGAAGTTAGTCAATCACCAAAACACTTACCGGGCCGTTCGAGATTGAGAAGTGGAGAGCTTCTCCGCACCTTCAATGGAGCTGCAGCAAAATATCCTCTTTGATATTCCTTCAGAAGATAAAAACCCAGATCCAATAACTCCTATTGAAGGCTTAACCCTACGCCTTAGGCTTGGAACTGAAGGGCTAAACAAACCAGATGCATTTGCCATCTAAACTATCAGCACTCCGCACCCAGAAAATCAATATATGAATTGAAGTAGTGGGGAGAGAAAAAGCAAGGATCTTTGCTCTCTAGCTTATATATGACAAAACAAGAATGGGAAGACAAGTGTATATAGAACCAAAGCCCATGAAATTTTTTTTTTTTTAAAAAAGATAGAAAAAGATAGAGATTAATTAATATGGCAGAGACACAAGGGGAAAATCAACTCTTTTTGGAGAGACCAAGGATGAAATAAGAGAAAGGGGCGATTATGACAATCTGAAACGAGGAAAGTCCAATGCTTTCCTTCTCAAACTCTCTCTCTCTCTTTAAGCTTATTCAATGTAAGCATTGCCTCTGCCCATTTCCAAGATTCAATTTTGTTGATACAATCTAAGTGGGTTTGGGTTACATTCTATGCACACTTGACACACATGCCACAGTTGGTACAATATAAGCAGTCTAATTGGTACACGTGGGAGTCCATCATTGGTGGAAATGGTTAAATTTCAGTAGGGTAGGATGTAGACAATTCCAACCGAGATCTTCCCATCTCTGTCCCTCTTAATCTCTTAAATACAATACAGTTTCGGTAACTCCCCAAAGTCCCAAGCTCTGTCCTTAAACTTTCCCCCAATAACAAAAGTCTGAAAAAGTTTGTTTAGCTACGAAGTCCATTTCTTCTCACTGCGGTTGTCGTCTCTTCTTGGCCTTTTCTTTTAAAACATTGTTTATTGCTACTTGTGTTGATTATTTGTAGTATTTTATACATGTTTAGTATTAAGAAACCAACCAACTATTGTTCTTATTTCGATTAGTAAGAAATTTATATTCTCTTAAATGAGGTAATATATTTAATTCTTATTTCTAATATGGAGCATATATCATTGAATAACAGCCTTCAATTATAAATTCAAAGGTATTTTATTTTAAATTAATCGATTTCATCATTTTAAAAATTTTAATTAGATGGTAAATATCATATAAATGACAGCTTTCAATTATGAATTTAATATTTTATTTTAAATTAATCGATTTAATAAATTTAAAAAATTTAATTGGATAGCAAAGGTCATGAAAAAAATCAAAATCCAAATCATTCATATTAATTTGTTTCCTCGGCAAACTATTACATTTTCAAATATGCAATCATGAAACTAGTTTAAATTTATATTATTTATGTAAAATTTTAATTAAGATAGTATATAGACCTATCAAAATGTGATTCGACATGACGTACACGTATATGGTGGATACATGTATGAATCGTCTGATTGCTATATTCAGGCTTATCATATTTTTTTAATTATTCCAAAAATAAGATTGACGGGATAGAATTGTAGGACAAAATAAGTCTCATTTTTATTGTTAAAAATCCCTTCTAAATAATCTTAATTTATAAAAAAAATTAAAATATTTATCATTATATACATGCAGTAAACTTGTATTTGGCTTGATTCCTGTATTTGTATGTACTAAACTCATTGCCAAAGAAAGTCGCAATGAGATTTGTTATTTTTGTTAAACTATTACCATATTAGCACCAGTGGTCTAGTGGTAGAATAGTACCCTGCCACGGTACAGACCCGGGTTCGATTCCCGGCTGGTGCAAGTTTTTTCCATATTCTTTTAATGTAATAGATGGATAATTAGGCTTAATATATAAATTGATTTTTTTTTTCATATTTTTTTTTAACGTGACGTATGGATTAGAAAGACATTAGTGGGATTTGATTAGGATTAGAAAGATATTAGTGGGATTCTTGATAAGTTTGATACAATCCAAACTAAAATCTCGTAAACAAATTATCTAGATATAGGCTTAACACAATATTAATTTGATGCACTACGTCCATTCTATTTCATCTATATAAATATTAAAACTAACGGAAAATACTGAATAAACTCCAAATTGGACTCCACTCATGCCTTAAATTAAAAGAAAAAACCACATAAGCTCTTTGTATTCAAAAATTAAAATTTGAACCCGATTTCCTTTTTAAAGCACAAGAAATCTCTTTAAAATATGGGTAGAATATTAGTTAAACTTTGAAAATTAAATTGTAGTAAGATTTTGTAGATTAAATATAAATAAAATTAAAAAAAAAAAAAGTCTCAAAAGTCAGACTCATCTGTAATTTATCATAAATAAGATTAAGATTAAGATTAAGGACCCAAAGATAAATAAATAGATTATTTTATTATTTTATTTTAAATAAAAGGAAAAATCCATATTTTGGTCTCTATATTTTAATGATTTTACACATTAAATTTCTGTATTTTTAAAATTATATATTGCATCATCGTATTTTTCGAGAAGGACGCGTTAAATCTAAAATGAACAGTACAAATGACAGTGTGATATAAGCACGGTTAAAATCGCTTGTATTTTAACGGAATACTATTATTTTTATCGTCCGTTTGGACTTAATATATTATAATAGATAAATTCAGGTATTTAATATATAGTTTTAAAAGAATATAAATTTAATGTGTTAATATATTAAAATTAAACATTCAATATATAATTTTTAAAATATAGAGATTCTATATATAAAAATATTAAATTTCAGTATTAAATTATGAATTTTTCCTACATTAAAAAAAAAAAGAAAGTAGAAAGCCAACAAGCACCACCAACTACAAATGCAGCTCGTGGAACATGTTAAGGAAAACAAATTTCATTCTTTCTTCATTCCAATGGTTAATCAAACAGTTCACCGTCTATTTTTTTTTTGTCAATAACAGTTAACGGATTTTACCGATGCAAACTCTCACGTCCTACAAAGTGGCTGTTATCGGCGCCGGAGCCGCGGGTCTCGTGACTGCCCGTGAGCTCCGGGAGGAGGGCCACAAGGTCGTAATCTTCGAACGACAAAACCAAATCTCCGGAACTTGGGTCTACGATACCCGTGTGGAATCCGACCCATTAAGTCTGGATCCTACTCGATCCATTATTCACTCTAGCCTCTACAGATCGCTCCGCACCAACCTTCCCAGAGAAGTGATGGGTTTCAGGGACTACCCATTCATACCCAGAAATGATAAAATGAGAGACCCGAGAAGGTACCCCGGTCACAAAGAGGTACTTTTCTACTTGCAAGATTTCGCTAGAGATTTCGAGCTGGAAGATTTGGTGAGATTAAATACTGAGGTGGTTTATGTTGGATTAGAAGAGGATAGTAAGAAATGGAGAGTTAGGTCCAAAAAGAAGAGAGATTATGATGATGATTTTGATTCTTATGACGAAATTTATGATGCTGTTGTTCTTTGTAATGGCCATTATACCGAACCTCGTCTTCCTGGTATTCCAGGTACTCAATTTATTTTTCTCTTCTCAATAAGGAATAATCAGTGTTTTGTTTTGTATTGGGTTAAAATTGATGATAGAAATGTTATCTTTATTTGTATTTTCAGGCATAAATAGTTGGCCAGGGAAGCAAATGCACAGCCACAATTACCGTGTTCCTGACCCCTTTCAGGATCAAGTAAGTCTAATGATTTTTACTTACTGTTAATTCTCTCCCTAATTTGTTGAGTCAGTTGAAAAATTGTTCCTTTGGTGAACAGGTGGTAATTGTGATTGGGAAGTCTGCAAGTGGTCTTGATATATCAAGGGAAATTGCTGGGGTTGCCAAGGAGGTTCATGTTGCCGCAAGATCAGTTACAGATGAAACATGTGAAGTGCAGGACGGATATGATAATATGTGGATTCATTCTCCGGTAAAGTCCAGTCAAATTCTGATTGTTGAGGTAGCTTTTGACCCAAATTCTGCTGATTGTTAATTAAAAAAACTCTGCAGATAGAAAGCGTCCATGAAGATGGCTCTGTAGTCTTCAAAAATGGAAGAGTCATCTTTGCTGACATTATTCTACACTGCACTGGGTAATTCTACCTTGTAGTTTCCATTTCAGAAATTGACTTAACCAAAACATTGAGAATTGGCACTCTGAGTTCTTAATTATGATTGTCCTCATGTTTAAGGTACAAGTTCCACTTCCCTTTTCTTGAAACCAATGGCATTGTGAGTGTGGAAGATAATCGCGTAGGACCTTTATACAAGCATGTTTTCCCACCAGCTTTGGCTCCATGGCTTTCATTTGTTGGGTTACCATTTAGGGTTATCCCTTTACGGATGTTTGAATGCCAAAGCAAGTGGATTGCTGGCGTTTTATCTGGTAAGATTTTGCTACCATCACAAGAAGAGATGATGAAAGACATTGAATCCTTCTACTTGTCACTTGAAGCTTCAAATATTCCCCAAAGATACACTCATGACATGAGCATCTCCCAGGTAAAGGCTTTTGTGCCTTCGTTTCTGACAGTTAGCTATCATTTTACGCAATTTAAGCATTCTGTGAACATATATTAATTCTGCTGCAGTTCGAGTATTACAATTGGCTAAGTGAACGATGTGGATGTGAATTATTTGAGGAATGGAGAAAAGAAATGTTTATTGCGGGTTACAAGAACATGATACTCAGGCCAAATACATATCGTGAGGAATGGGAAGATGACTACCTAATCCTGCAAGCTATTCAGGACTTCACCAAATACACTTCAAAAAACACTCCCAAACAATGATCAAATGCCTGCATTCACTATCTAAAACAACCAACAAAAATGACAAGCGTAGAAGAGCCATTGTTATTTTCCTTGCACGTGATTTTTTTTAATTTTTATATTGGCTAGATTGAGAGTAAACTCTTGATTAATGGCGGCTTATCTACTGATTTTTATAATGAATCAAGGCATCATTCCTACTGAAGAAAAACCATCCACTATTTCATAAAAACTCTACATATTTAATTGTAGTGTCATGACTTGTATTTAATGTTAAACTTGTATTTATCCTCACTAGACCACTAGACCTAGTCATAGTTCGGTCTGCTCGGTAAATTTTACAGGTTTGAACATGATTTTTGTTATATAAAGAATTCAATCAAGAGCCCACTTATTGGTGAACAGTCTTGGGCTTTTCATATAAACAACGAGTTTGGCCTGATCAATCCATTCTTATATTTTATTTTATATATTTTTATAGTTTTTTCATTGATTACATTATCTAAAATGTTTAAAAATATTCAAAAATAAAATTTTATAAGAAATATCAAATTTATACGTTTTTTGATCTATTAAATCATTTTTTTGTGGTATATTTTTTATAATTTTGTATAATATGATATATATTTTATATATTAAAGTTTTTTTTCTATTTAAATTTTTTTACAATGGACTAGTTCTTGCTTGGTCCAAGCCCACATTTTATGTATACAGACTTGGGCCGGGCTTGGATAAACCAGGTCTGATCCTCACTCAGCTCAAGTTTCCTCAAGTTTCAGAAAATCAACAATTCAAAAAAGCTAGAAAAAAGGCTGGTGAAAAATGTATGTACCGTGGCATGGTACTAATCTACCACTAGACCAGTGGCGCTTTTGAAACCGCGGCAGGGTACTATTCTATAGGGATGAGCAAAAAAATCGATGGATTCGGTTAACCGAAAAAAAAAATCCGAAACCGATCCGATGGACTGGTTAACCGATTGTAACGGACTGGTTAATAGTTAGTATTTTGAAAAAACCGATATTAATGGACTGGTTAATGGTTTTTAACTCATGTGACTGCTTAACCGAACCGAAACCGAATTTTTAATTAATTTATTAATTTTTTAACAATTTATCATAATTAAAGGTGGGTATTTACTTTTTTTCATTATACTAATTATTTTAAAGTTTTTAAATTTTTTAAATTTGCTATTAGTAAGTATAACAATTTATCTAATTAAAAGTGATTATGTACCGGTTAATATATTTACTTATTAAATATTAATTTTTAAAAACAAATTTGCTTATATCCACCAAATATTTTTATTTTAACAACAATAATGTTATATTACAGTGAAAAAATTTTAATTTTTAAGTATCTTGAACATTTTAATTTTATTTATGAATATATTTATAATTATAGTGGTTAACCGAAAAATATTGGTTAACCGATCCGAAAATCCGAAACCGATAGACTGGTTAACCGATAGTAATGGACTGATTAATGGACTGGAATTTCAGAAAACCGATATTAATGGACTGGTTAATGGATTGGGGCTCATGAACCGGTTAACCGACCATGCTCACCCCTACTATCCTACCACTATACCAGTGGTGCTTTTGAAGAGCAATTTTGACAATGACAGTGGTAACCATTTAAAAATAATAACATCGGTGTCCATAATTCTCAAGCTAAACAAACCTTATTGAACAGACGAAATAAAAATGAATTAAAAATGCTCCTAGATGTGAAATAAAATATTAAAAAAAAACATTAAGTGAAGAATAAAAAAATAAAAAATAAAAAAGAAGTAACCAATCCTCTAAACTTGAGTAAAACAATTTAATTTGATGTAACAGTATCACCTTTAATATAAATTTAAAAGCCAAACGATCGAATGGCTATAAAATTAAGCAAAGACATGGGTAATATTATTGGTGGGTTGTGTTGAGAAATGGAACAGCAGCTGTGATTGAAGTATACCTGGAGAAGTCCTCATAGGCTTCCAATATCAGGTCATAATCTTCCCATTCATCGCGGTAGGTGTCTGGTTGGAGACGTCTCTTATTGCTACTCTCATTGTACATTTTCTTTCTCCATTCTTCGAACCCTCCACAACCGCATTGCGCAGCAACCCAATTGTTATACTCGAACTGCTACAATTTATACGTATGGTAACAGATTGTTTGTTATTTAATCACGGATATTAGGGAGCATATATATCATTAAACTTCTGTTATTTATCAATTAAGTGATGCCTTCATAAGTGTTACCTGGGAGTCACCCAACTGATGAGTGTATCTTTTGGGAATGTTTGAAGCTTCAAGTGAATGGTAAAAGGTTTCGATATCTTCCATCATCTCCTCCACTGATGGAAGAGAAATCCTACCTGATAAAACACAAGCAATCCATTTGCTTTGAAATTCGAACAATCGGAAAGGGGCAACCTTGCACCAACCACAGCAAATATATTATTTTTACAGTTAAAAATGAACTTTACATCAGAACAGAACACTATGACATAAAACAGAGTAAACCTTCCATGGTAACCCAACAAATGAAAGCCATGGAGCCAGAATTGGTGGGAAAACATGTTTGTACAATGGTCCAACTCGGTTATCATCCACAGTCACAACGCCATTGGTCTCAAGGAAAGGGTAGTGGTACTTGTACCTTTAAGATAAAGGAACATAAAAACTAACATTATCAGTTCCATTTCTTGTTTACAGACTGCATGCACTGCAGTGTGCACAAGTAATTTTAGCACAAAATCAAATTAAAAAATACCCGGTGCAATGAAGAATAATGTCAGCAAGGACCACTCTCCCATTTCGAAACACCACAGAACCATCTTCGAAAGCGCTTTCTATCTGTGCATTATTCAAATACTATTAATTAAGTAATTCTCCCTGTCCCAGCTATGCAACCGTCACAAATTCCTTATAAGCCGCTTAACCAGAGTGATTTACCATAGAATGATGCCACATGTTATATTCAGCCTGCTGTTCATATGTTTCATCTGCAACTGATCTTGATGCGACGTGGACCTCTTTTGCAACCCCAGCAATTTCCTTGCATATGTCTGCAGCACTTGCAGAACTTCCGATCACGATTACCATCTATACAGTGAAACAACGAAGAAGCAATGGAAATAATAAGACCTTAGGAAAGAGAAGGATACTAACATTGTAATTGAACAACATCATCTTAATTAGGAAGAGTTAATATATAAGCATCCAAAATAAAGATAATTTGTAATGCTCAGCATATTTAATTTTAGAAAGCATCTCAATGCAGCAATACTGAAGCAACGCATCCCACATCAAAATGTAAAGAACACAAAAAACAAGAACAGTAGAAAATTGAAACATACTTGATCTCGGAAAGGCTCAGGAACACGGTAATTGTGGCTATGCATTTGCTTGCCTGGCCAAGAACTGATACCTTCGCCCAAGAAGGAAAAAATAAAAAACACACTTTATTAGTATGATATATCCTCCAGAACCAAAATAGTGAAATGAATATTTCATTATTTAACAAAAAGCAAAAAGATGTACAGTAAATAACAAAAGCTAAAACTAAATATCCATCCAAAAAGTTCCAATCTCAATCATAAGAAGTGACAATATGCAAATAAAAGAACGTGAATTTGCCAAATCTAAAATATTCTATAATTCACATAGCACATACACGGCGCTTTTCATCTGTCCACCATTAAATTAGATAATACCACATTTTAAAACACAATGTTACCGCAACCTATAAAAGTGGAAAGTCGACATAGACTGGCGAAGGCACAAAATTAGAAATGGAGTACCTGGAATTTGAGCAACACGAGGTTCAGTGTAATGCCCGGTGCAAATAACAACAGCATCGTAAATTTCGTCACAAAAATCAAAATCAACATCACCATCACCTCTCTTCTTTTTCCATTGAACTTTCCACTTCTTACAATCCTCCTCCACCAACCCAACACGGACCACTTCACTCTCAAATTTCACCATACCCTCCAGCTCGAACTCCCTCGCAAAATCTTGCAAATAAAGTAACACCTCTTTGTGACCCGGGTACCGTCTCGGGTCCCTCATTTTGTTGTTTACTGGTATAAACGGGTAATCTCCGAATCCCATTACTTCTCTGTTGAGATTAGTGCGGAGGGATCTGTAGAGACTAGAGTGGATAATGGGTCGGTTCGGATCCAGACTCAACGGGTCTGGTTCGGTCTGTTCATCATAGACCCAGGTACCGCCGATTTGGGTTTGACGTTCGAAGACTACGACTTGATGACCCTGTCGTCGGAGCTCACGTGCAGCAGTAAGGCCGGCGGCTCCAGCGCCGATCACAGCCACGTGGACGGAGAAAGGACTTGGCATTGTCATGAGATTGGATATTATATCAGTTGCTAGATTTACTTATGGAAACCAATCTAGTAAGCCATGTAAGTAAAAATCATTTACGTGTTCTTGAGACTGCTCGTCATTATAGTGTCTTCTCCATGTGTGATACGTTGACTAATGATAGTATGACGGAGGGGTGATTTTTCGGGTTATGTGACTGAAGTCTTTGAATTCCACGAGATGCATTTCTTTTATGACCTTTCGATTTTAATTTATAAATCAACTTCTATAGGAAAATAAAACGATGCTAAATAACACCCTCAGAAAATATAAATCGAAAATACATTTGATAAATATAACAAGTTAAACGAGAGATAGCTGGCTGATCTGGTTCTACGATATTCATCTTCCACGAGTATTAAGAAAATAATTGAACATTCTCAAACAAAAAAAGGAAATAATTAAAAAAAATCTTGATTTTTCTTTAAAAAATATTTTAATTGATTAAATTACATTTTCCATTAATACATTTTCTAAAATAATTAAATATTTGATAAAATTTAATTAAGATTTTAAGAAGAGTTATGTTAAAAAAAAATAATTAATACTCTTTTAATTTTCTAAAAAGACGCTTAGAAATGAACGAAATAAGATTTTCATTGGAATGGATTAAAATGCAACCGAAAGGATATTAGAGTTACTCCCTCCATTCCTAAATAGTAGTCATTTTTACTATTTTCACAAAGATTAAAAAATATTAATTAGACATAAATTTAAGATAAAATTGAATATTTCAATATACAAACTTACATCTGATTGGTTAACTTGCATTGGAAAAGAAAATTAAATTAAAAAAATTAAATTAAATTGTATTGAAAATTTAAAAGTGACAGATAAATAAAATTTAGATTTTTATCAAAAGTGACAGATATTAAGGAACGGAGGGAGTAATATTTAACACTGTAAGAGTCTCAAATCCCTATTGAATGAAATACGAAAAACGTTAATCCACTGGAATTTAGTAAAACAGTTTAGAATGAAAAAGTTTGGCATATGGTGGCAGGAAATAATACAATCTACACTGACGGAAGATGCAGCAAATAAATACATATGTGTAACAGTATCATTGGTTGTCTTTGTTAGTTGAAGTGTATTTGGAGAAGTCCTGATAAGCTTCCAAGATCAGGCGATCTTCCCATTCATCGTCACGATAGGTATCTGGTTGGAGGCGCCTGCTCTCGCTACTTATGCAGTACATTTGCTTTCTCCATTCTTCGTACCCTTCACACCCGCATTGTGCAGCAATCCAGTTGTTATACTCAAACTGCAAAACCACATTCAAGGGAAGTGACCATTTGATGACTTAATTTATTACCTTACGATGGTACCTCCATCACAGATATCTGCTATGCTTAAGCTAGAATTACATCCTCATTGCATCCACAAATATAGAAAAGTTGTGTCAAGAAAACTTGCATTGACTACCAGCTAAGAAGACAGCCGAAGAATCAAATTATATACAATGAACTTAAAAAGCAGAAGCACAAAAAGAAAAGTCATGCCTAATTAACCTGAACAAGTAACGTAAGATGCTTGCAAGTCATAATACTATAAAATCATGTAAAGTATAATTGGAGTACAGGTTCAGCAGAAACATGGAGAAGCGGGGTTTGCAACACAAACAGAGCAGAGCCCAATTTAGACCACAAAGTTATAGATAACTTGGGGCTGCGAAAAAATTTAGAAAACATCTGGTCTTCATTTTTCTAATGCTTATTTACTTTCAATTTTTGATGCATTACAGTAATTTCCTTTTATATAATAACATCCTCTCTCATCGGCAGTTATTTCAAATGCAGCAATGGCATTCTACAAAAGATATATGAAGTTACTCTGGCCTTCTGCAGAAATAAAGAATGGAATTTAATCAGAGGCTGGCGTTACATAATCTGAAGGCAGATAAGGCTCCAACAAGGGTACAGGGCTTGAAAATGCTTCAATATTTGTTAGAGAATATGTATCATATTCGACAATAGATCTATTTTGATTACCAGTAATTCTGTTAGTTTATCAAGAAAATTAAGTGAACTCTTCAGTACTCCATAATTACCAGGCGATGATAATTCTGTCATTTATTAAGCATGTTTTCTAGGGAAGTCCCTAATAGACATTTTACAAATAAAATGGGGATATAAGGCTTACCTGAGAATCATTCAAGTTATGAGTGTATCTTTTGGGAATGTTTGAAGCTTCAAGTGACCAGTAAAAGGATTCAACATCTCCCTTCATCATCTCTTGTGATGGAAGCATAACCCTACCTGATAAAACAGCAGCAATCCACTTGCTTTGAAATTCAAACAATGGGAAGGGGGCAATCTACAAACAACCACAGGCAAAAAAGAGTATTATTTACACAGTTAAAATCAAATACTACACCAGAACAAAACACAAGAACATCAAACAGAGCAGAACCTTCCACGGCAACCCAATAAATGAAAGCCAAGGGGCCAAAACTGGTGGAAAAATATGTTTGTATAATGGTCCAACACGGTTATCATCCACCGTCACAAAGCCATTGGTCTCAAGAAAAGGGAAGTGATACTTGTACCTTAAAGATAAGGAAAATAATAACTAAATTTTCAGTTCTCTACTTTTTTTTTTCTGCAAAGACTCTCTGCATGTATGCAGGTAAGAAAACAAAAAATAATAAATAAATTACCCAGTGCAATGTAGAATGATGTCAGCACGGACAACTCTCCCATTTCGAAAGACCACAGAACCATCTTCGTGGACAATTTCTATCTGCGTTATTCAAAGACTATCAATTTGGATGAAGCAATTCTCCCAGCACCAGGATCAAATAGCTACCTCCACAACGTTCTTATATATGATAAGCCACTCACAATTAATCAGGGTGATTTACCATGGAATGAAGCCACATATTATCATATCCAGGCTGCTCTTCATATATTTGAGCTTCAACTGATCTTGATGTGATATGGACCTCTTTTGCAACTCCAGCAATTTCCCTGGATATATCAACAGCACTTGATGAACTCCCAATCAAAACTACCACCTAATCGCATTGAAACAATGCATCAGCAATAGATATGATTAAATCACAGTAAAAGAGGAGGTGACAACCTATGTAATTAGTATACATAAATTTGAATTAGAACAAGGAGGATATGATCACCAGAAACGGGTCGGTGTCAACTTAAAAATAAATAGCATATGTACTATAGAAAAAGGCAAATGCTTGGAAATTATTTTGGTATAAAAATCAAACACCCAAAATGAAACAGGATAAGAGCTACACAAGTAACACTCATGCAATTTGACACAAGTCATCGCCATGAACACATTCTATCAAGAAAAGGGGCATCCACTTGTTGAATATAGTGTTTAACATAAAATTCTGAGTCTTGCCATGCATTAGTTAATTCCTGAATATTTTGAAGACTTGTTTACACATTCTAATTAAACAGCATCTCTGTGAAAGAGGTAGGAGCTTCATTACAGTTACTAAACATGCAAAAAATGAATATCACTTTTACTGCTCCAATGTAATTTTACAAAGCAAGCCCTCAAATGCAAGAAAAATACATCAAAATAGTAGAGAAGTACAACACAGCGAAGAGTAGAAAATTGACACCTACTTGATCTTGGAAAGGGTCAGGAACACGGTAACTGTGACTATGTATTTGCTTTCCTGGCCACGAATTGATGCCTAGAAAAAAGATATATCTCTTTATTATCTTATTCTTTCAGAACCGAAATGGTGAATGTTCATCATTTAACATAAAATCCAAAACAAAGAGCAAAAACAGAAAAATACACGTTTCAAAAGCAACTCCAATTTCTCATCCAGTACACCGCAATCATCATGAATAACCCTTAATTGCAAATAAAAGAAAAAAGAATAGCTAAAGCACAATCAGACCCATCAACAAAACATAAAAAATTCCTCAAGAAACCTACTTAAATCCAATATTGATTAATTAACCACAAATTCAGAAAACTCTCATTGCAAACAACAACAGCATCATAAATTCATCACCAAAATCATATCCGATATAGTGATGCCTGAAAAGACTTTATCTTTGGCACCATATCTTCCGGAACCAAGATAGTGACTTCTTTAGCAAAGAAATTCAAAACAATAACGGAAAGTAAAAACTAAAGGTTAAAGACCCATTAGACTAATGAAGCACAAATGAGTATTCCCGAATCGCAATCGAATTAAAAAAGTAAAACCCAAAAATTAAGCAGAAAAAACTAATTAAGCAGAAAAAACTAAGTACCTGGAATATCAGCAACACGAGGTTCAGTGAAGTGGCCAATGCAAACAACAACAGCATCATAAATTTCATCCCGAAAATGAAAGTCACCGCCATAATTTCTCTTCTTTTTAGATTTTACTCTCCATTTCTCGCAATCCTCCACTAACCCAACATAAACCACCTCGTACTCGAACCTCACCATATCCTCAATCTCGAACTCCCTCGCAAAATCTTGCAAGTAGAGGAAAACCTCTCTGTGACGCGGGTACCGTCTCGGGTCTATCGTTTTATTGTTTACAGGTATAAACGGGTAATCTCGAAAACCCATGACTTCTCTGGGCAGGTTGGTGCGGAGGGAGCTATACAGGCTGGAGTGGATAATGGGTCGGGTAGGATCAAGACCCAAAGGGTCTGGTTCGACCCTTTCATCGTAGACCCAGGTGCCGCCGATTTGGGTTCCTCGTTCGAAGACTACGACCTGATGACCCTCGCGCCGAAGCTCACGTGCAGCGACGAGACCGGCGGCTCCGGCTCCGATGACGGCCACGTGGAGAGAGAGGAGAGGCGTTGGCATTCTCGTTAAGCGGTTGATATTGGCATACGCATTGGAAGTCAGGTACGTGGGGTTGTCTTTGAACAGACCAAGCTGTGTGTCCTTGCAGTAAACGTAATGTTGGTGATGATAGATTAACAGGTGGGTGATTTTAGGATACGTGACTGGTGGGTCATTAGCCGCCAGTTGGGATAAGATTCTTTCTGCCTGCGTAGATCACAACGTGGAAGATAGTTTGCACTTTGCACGGCTATCTCTCCATCTCTCTTTTGTTTGGATGAACAAAAAAGGCCTAATGCGTCATTTATGGCCTGAATTTGTAAAAATTAGTATTGTCTTTATCTCAACTTTTTAAAATCACTCTTAACATCTAAATTCAAGATTAAACTCTCGGGTGAGACTAAGCAGCCACCGACGGATCCGACGCGTCCTTGACGGATTGATTTCACTCATGATCACTCAACTTATCACTTATCGCGCAAAAGTAACCGACTTTTTTTTTCTTACTTAAATGTAACTGAACTTTTAACATTGTTGCACAAAAGTCATGTTGACCGGAATCCGGCGACAACTCTTGCCGGATTGATAAGTTCAACAAATACTACATTTAAATTAATTTCATTCACGGTCACTAGACTTATCATTTATCTCGCAAAAGTAATTAACTTTTTTCTTTTCAACTTAAATGTTACTGAACTTTTAATATTTTTGCAAAAAAGTCATCAATCCGGCAAGGGTCGTCGCCGGATTCCGGTCAACATGACTTTTGTGCAATAATGTTAAAAGTTCAGTGACATTTAAGTAAGAAAAAAAAAGTCGGTTACTTTTGCGCGATAAGTGATAAGTTGAGTGACCATGAGTGAAATTGACCCCGTCCTTGACCTATCTTGATCAAGACCGAAAACCTATTTAATACTTAATTGTCCTAAAATGCTGATTAGCACATGTATTTATAACTTATGCAAAAATTAAGCGTGAATGTTAATTAAATTAATTGGCTTAATACATTATTTGAGTTCTGAATTTATAAAAAAAAATATTTTTGATATTTCAATTTTTCGAAAGTCATTTTTAATGTTTAAATTCATAATATCTATAATTATTTAATACTTGAAATTACTAAGTGAATTCAAAAAAGGATCGGAAAAAAAAAATCATTCACAAATAGATTTAGTGTCAAAAGTACTAAAATAGATTATAAATGTAAGGCAGATAATGAATAGCAAATAATCTATAGTGAACATGTCGTTCTTAGTATTTCTAAATTGTAAGATAATTTTTTCATGTTTTCTGTTAGTACATTTCATTTAGATTTCATAGTTGCTACCAGTTGAAAATTCTTCATGGAGGCAGCCGTAGCCGTAGCCGTAGCTTGTGCTTCAAAATTTAGGCACCAGCATTTGAAGCTACTCATGTCATCTTTGTGTTTTATTTTTTAGAATTAAGAAATTCTTTGTTTTCGAAATGGATAATGGAGATAATAGTTTATTACAGCAGTTTATGAATTATGTTGGAGCAGCACATTCCAAGTGTTAAATAATTGTAAATATTATGAGTTTAAGTGTTAAAATTTACATTTTTGACAAATTGAACGGCTGAAAATACTTTTTTTTAACAAGTTCAAAATTCAAATAATATATTAACAAGTTCAAAATTCAAATAATATACTATTATCCATATCAGTATTGTATGGCTATTATATACTATCATTTCTAAATTTTACGGCAATTAAGTATTAAATAATTACATATATTAAAAATAGCTTTAAAAAAGTTGAATGTTTTTACAAATTTTGGAATCAAATGATATATATTAAGCCAAAAAAAAATTATGAAATATAAATAAATGAGGGCATAATATATGTCTCTGAGCCGTAAATGTGCAGCATTTGCGCTCATCATTTCGAGATAATTTACTTCTCTTGGGTTGAAATTTATTTAAAACGTCATTTATTGTTAATTTTAACAAAAAATTTAGTTCGGTCCATTCCGCAGCATATATGTACTTTAAAAAAAATTCCCTTTAATGATGGATATTTTGATATTGTATAAATTAAGTAAATACTTAGAAATTTTTTTGGGACAATAGTGTTTTTTTTTAATTGGAAATATCATTCATAGATCAAAACTTTGAACAAGATATATAGTTTCAATCTCCCATGGAAGGAGAACAGTGCTAGTATTAAGCTTAGAAAGCTTAGCAAAATAAGGAACTTTATGTGCTTCTGTATTTACAAGCCTTGGAACTAAAACAAAATCAAGTTTTTGAAAAGAAGAAGTTGTAAGATTAATATCATCTTGATAATGCCAGGATCAGGCTTGCTGCTTCCTGTCTTGACTGGTTTGTAACTCCCTGCATGGATGCCTAAACCCCAGTAAATTCATTGCATCTTCTTGCCGTCTTCTTACTGCAAAAACCAATCTTTTATATCTTCCTTTAATATACCAACACACAAGGGCTATTTATAGAGGCCATCTATCAAAGCCCAAATCTGGTGGCTCGTATTAATCTAGCTACATCCACTTTAATAAAGAGGGAATGGTAAAGATCAAATGATGGATCATTGGATCCCATTTCCTACGTTTCACATAATTATTTTATGCCTCAGCCTACATTTCTACTCACTTATTAAAATATAATTTTTGTCATAGTTGGTCATGAATCTCCCATCACCAACACTTACTTTTGGAAAAACAGTGTTAAAATATTGATAACAATTATTAATAATATTACTTAAAAAAGGATTGAGATGGGAGACAGTTGTTGTTCTAAAGAAAAAAGAAATAGGCCAAACCTATATTTATTAATTTATTCTCATTGTATTTATTTTTAAAGCCAATTAAAACACTTCTTTTTTTAAGTTTACCATTGACTTTCATATTAGTTATTTCATCTCGTGGCCCTCCAAATTTATGTTACACCTCTATTTTGTCTTTTAAATTATTTTTGGAGCTAAAATATACTTATATGAATATTGAAAATTACAAAGAAAAATAGACATTTTAACAATTATATATAGAGATATTTTTATATCATTTTTTACTAATATAAAAATATTTTAATACTATTTTGAATATTTATAGGAGCATTTTTGCTCTAAAGCCAATGGAAAAGTCAAAATAATACTTTGAGACAAATGATGAAGGTAAAATAATATACTTTCTTAAATAATTAAATAATTAATGGTAATATTATTATTTCTGTTGCTGTATGCATCATTATATTATGGATTGCTAATATAAAATTAAAAATAAGAAGACATCAATTAATAGTTAATCATCATACTGAGTTTAATCCATCTAGGTCCCTAGGACTAGGAGGTTGAATTTTATTGATACAATCTTTTAACAACTTTTCTTTTTTCTTTTAATAAAATTTTTTAGTAACTTTTGTTAGTTAATGGTTCTTAGGTTAATTGCATGAATGTTACTGGAATTATGTATTAATTATCATAAAGTGAGTCACAAAAAAAACTTTGCAAAATATATATAAATTACATAATATTTGTATAAAAAGTAATTTTAATTCATTAATACTTTAAATTCTACCAAAAATTCAACATTATTGCTTTTTAAATTCTAAACTTTTCAAAAGGTAATATGTAATAGTTCACGTCAGCGTACATTCGCATAAATTCTATAGGTGACAAATGGATGGGTTGGCCGGTTTGGGTTGGGTCATAAATGGGTCAAAAATATATGAGTCAATATTCAAATGGGTTGGGTGGATTTGGGTCGATCCATTTGATATTGTTTAATGAAAAATAATTATCGATATAATAACGGGATATTAAAAAAATTATTACCAAAAAATTAATTTTTTGTTGTCAAAAATTTCTAAATATTAATCTAAGTCTATATATACCATTAAAACAATTTTTAAAGGTCATTTGCTATTTTTAGTGGTCTAGTCAAATTTTGGTTAAACTGGCTACCATTTGAAACGAGCCGGACTTTTTTTTTATTTTTGACTTTTGGAGATTTATTTGACCTCAATTTTTCTTCAAATTTTACTGTCGGGCTCCTTATGACTAGTATTTTCCGATGGTCAAATAAAATATTTTTTACCTTCGGGTGTAATTTTTGTTCCCAGTGTACTATTTACCATCAAAAAATACTATTCACAACTAACCCGATAACTCGGCCATTACAAATCTAACCAACAAAATATGCATACACATTACACAATAATAATACAGCGGGACAGTATAATCAAAAAATCTTGTTCATTAAGACAAAAATTTTTAATATTCAAGAAATAATGAAAAAAAAAACACCCATTGGGTCAAGGAAGAATGATCCAAATGGGTTGTATTTTATGTGGGTAGATTTTTGATAGGTTTAAATGGATCAATTTTTTAGTTGGGTTGGGTTTGGGTCAATTTTTCTTGGATGAGTTGTTGGGTTTGGGTTAATTTTGACATGTATAATAAATTCTCCTCAAATAAATAATATGTAAACTATTTTATTACTAACAAAATTCAAACACAAATAATAAAAGTGATTTCTTAACACATTTGATGCGCTATATATATATATATATATATAATAAAAGTGATTTCTTAACACATTTGATGCACTATATATATATATATATATATATATATAGGTTTTCCATTGATGTGCACAACTACTGTCACTTTTTACGATATCTATAATTTATGTAGTATGCTATTTTGATTTTTTTTTTTTTAGAATTTAAAATATTTTTTGATTAAAATAATTTTTAGTGTAAAAATTATATTTTATTATAAAAATTTTCTTTTTCACTTTTTGATAATTAAGATGTAAGTTAGAGGGACTTTGGATGCAATTAACACCAATATTTCTAGGGTCACTTATTTTACGCAGATAAAAGGTAATTTGTCGTCTTTAATTAATTAAAAATTCAAATTTCCTTTTTTTTTAAAAAAAAAAATAGGCATTGCATATTTGGATTTTACACGAGGACCTTAATTTTTCCTAAAATGTAACTTTTAGTATAATATAATTTTTCTAAGGTTATGCTTTCTCTCTCTCTCTTTTTATACAAATTAAATATGAGAATTTATAACAAATCAAATCAACATTTATCCGTGTCTAAAATAAATAACTCATTTTGCATGAGGCGTATGTGTGCATGTACATGGACATGAGTTAGCATGGTCGGTTAACCGGTTAATAAACTCCAGTCCATTAATATCGGTTTTTTAAAATTTTAGTTCATTAATCAGTCCATTACCATCGGTTAACTAGTCAATCGGTTTCGGATTTTTGGATCGGTTACTCAATATTTTTCGGTTAACCACTATAATTATAAATATATTCATAAATAAAATTAAAATGTTCAAAATACTTAAAAATTAAAATTTTTTCACAATAATATAACATTATTATTGTTAAAATAAAAATATTTGGTGGATATAAGCAAATTTATTTTTAAAAATTAATATTTAATAAGTAAATATATTAACCGGTACATAATTATTTTTAATTAGATAAATTGTTATACTTACGAATAGCCAATTAAAAAAATTTTAAAATAATTAGTATAATGAAAAAAAAAGACATATGATCACCTTTAATTAGAATAAATTGTTATAAATTATTAAAAAATTAACAAATTAACTAAAAATTCGGTTTTGTTTTGGTTAACCAGTCACATGAGTTAAAAACCATTAATCAGTCTATTAATATCGATTTTTTCAAAATATTAACCATTAACCACTCCATTACAATCGGTTAACCAGTCTATCGGTTCGATTTCGATTTTTTTTTCGGTTAACCGAGTCAATCGGTTTTTTTGCTCACTCCTATACATGGATAAGCACCCTTGAATCAGATACTCATATCTAATCCTACGATGCGTACATGTGCACAGGTGTATCATAGTAACTCTCTTTTATTATCCCAAGCATTTAGGGCATGTTTGTTTTCCTGTATATTACTCGAGATAACATAAAATAATACCTTCTAATATATTAGAGGTTATTTGGTTATTTTTTTTTAAAAAATAATACATGTGTTATATAATACATAGTTTAATTTTTATCATGCATATACAGGATAAAATAATGCACACCTCCACCTGAATTTATTTAATGCAATATTTATGTTAATCTCTACTTTTTTTCATTTTATATAAATTCTATTTTATTTTTTTATTGTCATCTTTATTTTGCGAATATATATTTTATGTGTCATAATAGTTTGTTAAATTTATTTAGTTTGAATATTATTATTATTTAAATATTTTTTTGCATGGTTTTCTACTTATGAGCCACTGTTACATATTAGATTATGTCTAAAATAATAATGATAAAATTTATTTATTTTGATTTATTATTGGACCATGTATAAAATTATTAATTGTAGCACATTTGTTAATATATTTTAATTATGTAATTGAATGTTATTAATTAAGTTGTTTGCTTGATTGCTAATTTATCTACTATTATATATTCATGTTTCAAAAAATTTGTGCACTTTCTTTAAAAAATTGGATTTTACAATTAATTTTTTTTTCTAAATTGGTAATATTAAAAATAATTTAATTTTACATATTTTTTAATTTTATTTAAAAATAATACATATACTATTATGCACCAAATACAGTATAAAATATTACAGGCTAATATAATATTATACCAAATATTGTATACTATAATATAGACTAATAATATACAGGCCAATATTATACATATTAATAATATATAAACTAATATAATACAGCGAATCAAACGTGCCCTTAATGAATTTTTAAAATATGGCTGATATTGTAACAAAATAATAATTATTTAAGCACCGGAAAGTTGGGACGATGGGCATAGTTTCACCTTCTGTTATTAGGGACGAAATAATTGGAAATCGAATTTGGTAAAACTTGTAAATTGAAACCAAATTTAACTTTTGTAATAATTGAACGGATTACAAAACTTCTATATATTATATCATCAGCTGAAATCAAATGAAAAATTTTATTACACAAAATGACATTGTTTTAAAAAATTTTGGCTTTTTGAACTTTTAATTATTAATCGATTTAATAAATTGAATTTTATATTTTACTAACCGAAGTTAAAATGATTAATCGAATACTAAATCAAATTAAAATATTTCTTTATTGCTTTTTTTTATGTATTTTTTATTCATTGCATGACATATATGCAAGTAAATTAAAATATGTAATCTTATAATTTTTGAAATGGACATATGTCGTGCAATGAATGGAAAGCAAAAGAGGAAGTAATAAAAATAATGTATTTAACATTTTTCAAATCAAACTAATCGAATTAACTAGATTTGGTTTTCAATTAAAATCGAATCATGTTGGAGTGGGCTGCAAAGTAGTAGAATGTAGGAGTGAACATTTGGTCAATTCAGTCCGAAAACTGTTAAATTTCCCAGATGTAGCGACTCAGTCCAGACCCAAACCCTCTCCATCAATAACCCAAGTGAGATTCCAACCCAAAACCAATTAGCTATGAGTGGAGTAGCCCACTTAGTATTATATGTTGGAGGGATTTCTTCTAACTTTCCGATGTGGGATTTATTTGCCATCCCAACATTCTCTCCCTCAAATAAAACCCACAAGATGCTTGGCTCTCCCTGAAACTCAATTCATCCCCTTATTTTTATTTTTCACCGGGAGATCTTTTTCAGTGGGAGCCCATTATAGCTTTCTTTTTGGGGAGACCTGCCCGTAACTTTTTGTTCACGCTACTCCGAACCAAGCTCTGATACCATGTTAAATTTTCCAGATGTAGCGACTCAGTCCAGGCCCAAACCCTCTCCATCAATAACCCAAGTGAGATTCCAACCCAAAACCAATTGGCTATGGGTGAAGTAGCCCACTTAGTATTATATGTTGGAGGGATTTCTTCTAACTTTCCGATGTGAGATTTATTTGCCATCCCAACAAAAACTGGCCAAACCAAATAGATCATTCTTTTAGAGAATGATAAAATCAACCGAAGTTGAATTTGAAAACTAAATCAACCGAAATTATTTCGACCAATTCGATTTGATTTATTCGGTTTTGGGTCTTTAGTCTTTAAATGTATTTTAAATAAAAAAATTATGATAAACTTTAATAATTGTCAAATAATAAAGTCCGAAAGAATATTAAAATTATAATGGAGTAATTATATTGTATATTTATTATTATAACTAATTAATTATAATTAACTCATTAATCGATACATATACAAAAAAATTGGAACTACAAAACTAAAATTATAATAAGTAAATACATATTATATATAATTACGGTTATAATTATAAATAATATATAATTAATTTAAAAAAATATTTTATGATTGAATTATAATTAGTTTATATAAATACTAAGTTAATTAAATGATTAATTATATATTATATATATATATATATATATATAATATTTAAAAAAATTATATAAAAGTGTATAAAATTTGATTAGTTCAATCTATTCAATTTATTAACATAAAAATTAAATTAAATTGAACATTAAAAATCGAATAGACTGAACAAATTGAAAATAAATAACTAAATTATATGGTGTTAGATTCAGTTTTGGATTTCTATTCGATTTTACACACCTCTAATAAAGTGAGTGGAGAAGTTCATAAAGTGCCATTAAATATGAGCAATCTGTTTAGCATTTGATACATATATATATATATATATATATATAAAATAAACAGAAAACAAAAACGAAGGACAACCGAACCAACTATTAATTAACCCTTCTTTATTGTTTATCTACTCATTCCCATACAGTATTTACCTAATTATAATGCCCCCAAAATGGGATTTACCTATTTTAATTTTACTACTGAGAATACTAGGAATTGACAGAGGGAATAATATGTATTAAACCTGGTTGAAATTTTTAACAGTGATTAGTTGGCAGTAACTTATTTTTGGAACAAGTACAAAAATAAAAAGAATGAAAATTGCATGAAGAGGAAAGAAAACAAACTAAAACCTAATCGGATTTCGGAGATATTAAAAAATATACTATTAATTTATTTTGTAAATAAATAATTTAGCGGAAAAGAAAGTTCCATTACCATATCTATGCAAATGGGGACCATCTTATAAATATAATATTAAAAAAAATTGTTAAAAATTGAAAAATGTAGGGGTAAAGTAGTAAATAAGGACATATTAAATAACCAGCATCGTGCTTTTGCAGTTGAAACTGTCATCTCTTTAAAAGCCAAAAATCTATTTGGCATTGAAAAAAATAAAAAATGGAAACACACAGAGAAAGCGAGAGAAACAGAGAGAAAAAAGGGTCACATTAACACGTTACTAGGAGAGAGAGAGAGAAATTGAAGAATCCCATAAAAAGAAAATGATGATCGCTGTATACAACCCCACTTCTCTGCTCATCGCCTCCCTTCTCAAAAAAACAGAATTTATCTTTCTCATGGCCTACACTCTTCTCTCTTTACTCTCACTGATCTGATTCCTTTCTTTTCTCCTCCTCCTCCTCCTCATCTCTCCCTCTCTCTTTTTTTGACTTAACTTGTCGCTCTATATTCATTAACATCACTTGCATTCTCATTTTCCATCTGGGTTTTTAAACAAAACAAGCAGCTTGCGGTTGCGGATTATGTTTCTGGGTTCTTGGTATTTTCTCTCGCTATTTACATTTTTTTGGGATTCGAGCTTTTTGTTATATAAAGTTTGTTTTTCTTATGTGCGTCTTGATATATTACTGCTACAACATCAGCATCTTTTCTGTACGAGCTGGAAGTGGAATTTGATGATCTGATTAAATGTCACTTTGTATGTGTTAGAATTCTCCATGGCATGCCAAAGATATTTAAGATAACTAGTTAAGATTCGTGTTGCGAATTACGAGGTTCATGGTCTTTTATTGTTCTTAATGGCCTTTTTCAAAGTTATTTATCCTTTTACCTTTTTGTTTATCATATATAATACTACAATGTGCTAGCTTTGAGATAATCTCTCTGTGCACTGTAGCCTCCTTTTTTGTTTCTTTTTCTTTGTCTATTTGTTGGTAGTTGTTGGTAAGATATTTTGTCAAAATTTTCTATATAGTGTACAAAAGGACGTTAATTCAGATGAAAAAAGAATCTTGAATTCTGGAAGCAAGCAACAGTTGATTCATTTCCAAAAGTTTTAACTTTCATATATAATCTGTAGGAATCTATATAACTTATTAAAATCTATGAGCTGGTGACATGAATCCTTTTGCCTGATCAAGGTTCTGTATTGAATCTTGTTTCATATTGCTCTAGCATTATGTAGAATACCCTGCTTCGTTTTGACTTGCTGTAATAGTCAAGTCTGCACATTCCTTTTGCAGCCATCTCTGGATCGAGGAGAAACATATTTGAATTGCCTTCATGGAATCTCAACTTTGTCTCATAGTGGATAGAAATCAAAGAGTTGCCAGAATTGTCAGAGACATGTTCTGATTCGGAAAAAAAAAATTGTCTTTTGGCACTGTAAAAGAATAGCCGAGTACTTTGAAGTAATTGGGATTGTATGATTTTTATGTGCATAATTGTTGGTGGTCTACGTTGCGGGGTGATACGGGATAGCATAGTGAAAAACACAAAGTGAAGAAAAAGTATAAGGTAGAGGGAATATGATTCAATCATCAAGCTTTAAGGATGATCGTGCATTTCATTCAATTAAATGTGTAAATAGCCTGTGCCATGTTTTTTATATGTATAAATGTTGCTTCTGTGTTGGTTAAGTGCTTCATATGGTTGAGAAAACTTATGAGGCTGATTACTATTTATGCAATATGAAATTCTAGTAGTCAGAATTATTTGTTTTCTTCTTTAATTTTTTGAAGCATTGTGAACATTCTTGTGAAACAGAATTTTAAGGGAAAAATTAGGTTAAAAGAAATTTTTTTTTTTCTCTCTTGAATTCTGACTTTGAAGAACTACTATTATGCGCTTTGTTCAAAATATATTTGAATGCCTGTCTAAGTATTACTAATGCTAGCAATATCATAAGCAGCCAAAATTTGGAGAATCTGAGGTTATGGAGTGTCAATATTTGGGCAAAATCATCACGAAATGCAAGATGTTATCTAACTTTGGTGTGCCCTTTTAGCTTTGGCAAGGGAAAAAATGATGATGCCAGGGGATTTTGATATGAATCCAGTTCAAAGATGTTCAGATTCGCTTAAAGGAGTTTTAAAACAAACAATGGTTAATCAGGATGTGATGTTTAAGAACCAGGTATGGTCTGATGCCGACAGCAAAATATGTTTTCGGCTAGATTTTGAAATCTCACAGGTTCCTTTGAGTGTGCAAAATCTTTGGGCTGTTCCTGAAATGAATGGCCCTAATTCTTGGATTCTTTTAGCATGAAAATCTCTACCTTTTTTTTGGTTATTCATCTACAGTAGCCCTAGTCTTAAGATTGACTGTGAGATATGGATGTTACATAAATCCAAAAACCATAATTGTGGCTCTATCTTCTCAACATATTTTTTATTCCACTAAATTTATTTAGGCATTGGTTCTAAACAATAAACATATCACCATTGAAGTCCTCTGTTTTAAGGACTTACTTCATTGTTGCTGATATTTCTTTAGGTCCATGAGCTCCATCGGCTATACAGAGTTCAAGAATCACTAATGAAGGATTTTGGGTGGGAAGAGTGTGATAGATATAATACATGGAAGCAAAATGTTCAATTATCTCTACTTCTTCATACAAATCCTACAAGAAATGAGCCACAGGCAAAAGAAACTAGGTTCCCTTCAATTGCCAAGGTAAGTCAGGAAGCAGTCTTGAGAATGCTACTTCGAAACTAATCCTTTGTGGTGGGAGGATTTTCTCAATCTTTTAATTTGCTTCTTTTTCCTTTTATAACTTTATGGCATGAACTTACATATTGTGTCCAAGCCATATGAAACTTATTGGAGATCATTAGAATTGCCAATACAGTTAGCAGAGACCTTAATGCACTTGAATTTGAAAGGTTTTGTTTTATATTACTTCTCATGGACTTTTGTTCTTAATGTGTAACTCGTGCACAATCAAAGAACAAGCAGCCATTAAATATTGTGTTTATCCTCCATTGATGACTTAATTAAATAATACAAGAATCACTTTTAGTAGTCTTAATAGGCTAAGTTTATCTTTCAGGTGAGCTTAAGACATTTCCAAAGCCATGAGGTGGCAACAGATTGCCAAGGATCTTTATGTGAGCTTCAACATAGGCATCTTGATCTTCAACTTTCTGCTGATGAATTTATTAACCATGTTGAGAAAGAACATACAAAGAAAGAAAATGTTCGATATTGTTCGGAAGGTCCCAAGGACTTTTCTATTTCCCATGGCAACTCTTCAAATCCAGAGGAACTGAAGCTTTCCCTTAGCATTGGTGGGGACGGTAATAAATTGGGAGGTACAATGAGGACTTTGTTCGCAGCTAAAACTTATTCCTTCTCTCACACTGTGATTGATTTGGAAGAATCAGGTGAAACCATGTTAGATGCGGATAAAAAATGTGGACCTTCTCTTGACTTTGCTTTTCTGGAAACTAATTCCAAAGGAAAGCATGAATTACAAACTTTTGCTTTCTCTGAACCATTTCTTCCAATTAGTGTGAAGATAGATCCATCATATGAGTTTGCAGAAAGTAACTCTTTTCATAAATACAGCAAATGTTGTCAACAGCGGGCCTCTTCCAGTGAAGGTGTGTTTTTCACTCATCTGAATAAAACTAATTGCAGATTTATATACACTATCTGCTTCTGGATTTTATTATTGCAATTTAAGCAAACGCATAGATTTTTTAGTACTTAATCATTTCTGCAGGAGTTAGAGAGAGCCGTGATGAGGTTCCATCTGATGATATGTTATCCGAACTGCCAGAGTTGACTTCAAATCAACCAAAGTTGGATCTTAACCAAGTTTTCCTGGATGACTCTTCTTGTTGCTCGGCTGGTCATATGCTTGTCTATCCATCAAGGGAAAGCTCCAAAGGTGGTTCTGATAGACTACATGACAGCATTCAGGATGGAACTTGTCCAACTACTTTCCAGAAAAATGAAACCAAGTGTCCAAATGAAGTTTATAACATTCTTAAACAAGATAACACTATGAATCTTGTGGATTTAAACAGTGAAAGTATAAACATAGACATTCGGACACAAAATTCTGAAAATAATTCTATGAGTGGTAATGTGGTCACCATTGTAGGTCCAAAGTCCACGCTTAGGTCTCCAGTAGGCAGTTTGGACGATCTTGGTAGCTGCAGTAGTGATGACAAGAATGACTCAGTTGAACTAAAGTCAAAACTTACCAGAGAAACAAGTTGTGAGAAGAGTGAGGTAGACAATGCATTCTTTTCATGTTCAGATGAAAGTAAAAATACGTCACAAGATGGACAGGGCAACAAGTCTCCAGCTTCATGCAAGTCCTGCATCTCTGACAATGACTCGAGCAGTGGAACAAAAACACGCTCCGGAGCTAAGTATGATGGTTTGAATCAGAATATAAAAAATGACTTGATACATGAGCATGACCAAAGAACTTGTGAGAGCAGTGATCAGAATGAACGCTACAAGAAGGAAAAAGGATCAGCTGAAGTTGATGTTTTGATCCACCAAGCGGCTGAATTGCTCATCCATATTTCCTCGGTGCATTCAACTTGGGGTCATGATCCTTGCACCAAAGTAGTACCCAAGAAGATGGAAATTGAGAAGAGGGAACAACCACAGGGTTCTTTTGATTCTTTTGAATTAATTGCTTTAAATCTAAAAGAAAGCAATCTGGATGAGGATTGTGTATCTTCAAAGCCATTTGAAATAAACAACACAGAGGCAAAAGATTTCGGACTTAAGTTGAGACGAGGAAGGCGAATGAAAGATTTCCAAAAGGAGATTTTGCCCAATCTTGCATCTCTTTCAAGACATGAAATTCTTGAAGATGTAAACATCATGGAGGGGGTCTTGAGATCAAGAGAGTACCGCAAAAACAGAGCCAAGATGGCGGCTTGTGGACAGAACTGGTCTGCACCAGCGAGAAGCAGACGGTCAAGAGTTTACACTGGAAGAAGAAACTTCTCTTGAAATTTGATTAGAACTGCATATAAATCCATTCTCATTCTGTACACGATTGTCCCGATCACTGTTTGCTATTTGGCAATTGGTGCCATTTTCCAGCTTTAGAAATTAGAATCAACTAGTTTCAGAAATATTATTGACCTTCTCTTCTTGTTTTTATCCTTCTAGAGCAGTGTTCTTTAGTTTGTTCGGAAATACAAAAGGTGCTGATTGAATTAAAATGATGCTGCACTTGCTTCTTCACTGATAGCAAACAAAATTCTCAAGAAAGTATATATTCTGTGCTATAATGGATATTTATTCATTCTGCTTAATTTGATAAATCTCTGAATGTTGGACATATAAGAAAGAAAGTTTGCAATCAAAATGAAACTTGTTCTATACTTGAAGAAGATGGTGTAGATTGACGCACAATAAATAAATAAATATACCTATTCTGTTTGTTTTGATTCTTAACAGATAATTGATAAATGGATAGAAAAAGAAGGCAAGAAAAATAGTAAAGTAAAATTATGTTTGAGGCATTTCTGGATCTGCGATCAGTATCAAGAAAATTCACCAACGCTGAAAGCTTTATCACCATATTCACTTGGTAGTTTCTGCGAGGCATCAATCACTTAGGTCCTTTTACTTGCACGTAAATAGCATCAAAAGCTCACATGATCCTTAATTATTTCAAATCTACCTTTTTTTAAGTCCCCAAGTATCATACTGATCATACCGTAAGAAATGTTTTTAACAATATATAATTCTGTTCATTAGGAGGCCAAAGTGACCTAATAATATAAATGAATTTTCTTTGTAATTCTCATCATAAAAATGAAGTTGTATTAAATTAATAAATGATAGATTGGAACTCTAAACCTGTTGATTTTCACGCTTATAAAATATAGTAAATATACTTGACTGCATAGAAAAATAAAGAACGGAAATAAATGGGAAGAGTAGAGGCAAAGCCACTAAAAGCCAGCCTTAGGGTACAAGCATGTTTTAAAATCATGAACTCAAAAGGATAAGTGCTAATAAGGGTCCGAGCTCTTGAGTTAAAAATATTTCGTAATTAATTTGGCTGGTTGGTGGATTAGATTCTGAGGCAAGTGGAGATGAAGCCACATGCAGCCTAGTCTTTTGACCTAAAGTTTCATAACTCAAGAAGCAGTAAAAGAAATTAGAAATTTTCTTGCACTTCTTGATAGATCAACAAATTCTGAGTGTAAAAGAATCAAGAAAGGTCCTTTGCCACTTTGTTCTGACAAAAACCCACTTGAATTTATGGATACTTCTAATTTTTGTGCACAATACTCTATAGTTTAGAAATGATACCCAGAAATAGTTTTTTAAACTTTAATAAGGAAGATCGGAAATCTATGAGCACATCAAACCCTTCATTATCATTACAGACTGAAGAAGGAATCAGCAGCAAGTGCATGGCCTCCACAGGTGGATGTCACTGTTCAAAGAGAAGGTAAGTATTTATTTTTTTACAGTCTTTATTTTCTTTATATTGGATCACGAATGAATAATTAGCAATTATATATGTTATTATTTAACAGGAAACTGAGAATCAAGAAAATAATTAAAGTTCCTGATTTCAGTGGGAAACTAGCTGATATAGCTTCTGATGATTACACTTGGAGAAAATATGGAATGAAGCCCATTAAATGTTCTCCTTATCCTAGGTACGTTTTAATTATCGTTCTATTTTCCCACGCTGAGTTTATGGATTTTTTCTATTGGCTCAAGAAAAGATTGGAAATCTTGGCAAATACTACTAAATATAATTCAATTTAGTTGCAACTAGATAATATAATTCTTTGTTTGGAACGATTATTATAATACATACAAATTTGTTCTTTATATGAAACTTTTGCAATAAAGATTTCAAGTTTTTGCAATTGAGATTGAGTTACGTTCTTGAGTAAAATTTTGTGCTGATATTTGGTAAGTGAGTTGGAAATTTATTTGCTTAGATCATATATATATATATATATATATAGTGATAATATATACAAATATTTTATTCTTATTTAAAATATAAAACCGATTATGAAAATTGGTAACTAATTCCATCGATTAATAAATGATGAATATATGGATTTTTTTTTATGGATTATGGATTTGTGAACAATTAATATTGTTAGCTTTTTAAATTAAATATTTATCTTAATTAATTTGTATGGATATTTTTATTATTTTGAAAGGAGCTATTACAACAAATGCAGCAGCATGAGGGGATGCCCAGCAAGAAAACATGTAGAAAGATGTTTACAGGATCCTAATATGCTACTAGTCACTTATGAAGAGAATCATTCTCACTCCAAATTTCCAGTTCAATCACCCAATAATATCATGATTTAGGTTCAATTATTTTTTTTTTAATTTTCTTAAAAATAGAATGTAATTCCAATTCAAAAAATGAGACAAGAATTATTTTTTTTAATGCAAATTAAAATTTCATTAATATAATAAGAAATACATCTGAAAAGTACAAATAAACTTATCAAAGTTAAAAGTATATAAAATGTATAAAATAAATTAAATTGCTTATATTTTCGAACTTTTTCGACGAAAACAGTGGATAATGGTAACATGCGGTGCGCAATCTGATTTACAGCGGAAAATTCCATCCATCTGTTGTTCAAAGAAAAATTTCGATAAACGAAGACAACCGAATTTTTATATCGGAAGACAACTAAATTTCCATGAAGGAAGAAACTAACCTTCAAATTTGAAGAACAAACTTTCATTATAAAAATTTAAATTGCATTCAATTTTAATAAAAAATTAGATCTAGACAAAAATTTCAAATTTTATAACAATTTAAACTCAAAAACAAAACACAGAAAATTTCAGATCTGAGATTATAAAAACAAAAAAAATACGAAAAATTCTAAAACAAATAAAAACTAACTCATATCTATACAGATCTGCGATTATTGAAATCAAAACCACAAAAACAAAATATAAATGGTTTCAGATCTGACACAATAATCAAAAAACGAAAAAAAATAACACAAAAAAATTTCAAATCTGAGTTTATTAAATCAAATAACACAACAAAAAACACAAAAAATTTAAAATAAATAAAAGAAAAACGAATAAAATTAAAAATTCAAATATGTACTGATCTAAAAATTATTACAGAGAAAAAAGATAAAATAAGAGAGATGAGATGAGGGGCTGCCGCCTAAAAATGAAGTGACGGCAGCTCCAAAATTAGGTTAAGAATTTGGTGGCTATGGTACTTTAAAAAAAAAAAAATGAGACTAGATGACATAAGTAACTTATCTTTTAATTAGAGTTTTTGAATTCAAGTCTTACCTATGATGGCATTTTTAAATATTTAGAAATGAACACTTTATCCTATTTATGGATATGTTAAATGCAAATTTAAATTAATCTAGCCAGTAAGTTTTAGATAATGAAACTTTCTATTTTGGGTTGTGTTGTATGCTTTCCATAATATAGACAATACTAATTTTATGTAATTATTTATTAACCGAGTTAATAATATACTATGACATGAAAAAAAATTCATTCTTACTCTATAAATATAAAACTAAATATAAAAAATTAGAATAGAGTGTGGAATTATGTAAGAACTATACTAATAATTAAAGGGGTTGATGCCCTGATGGGTAGGAATTGTAGGGCGTTTTCAAATATGAACCTGCATGTATAAATTGGGCTCCAGCCTTTTGTTGAAGATCATTAAAAATGGCCCATCCTTATCATACAAGCCTCCAACACAAAAGGATTATTAGCCTACAATCACCAAATTTAGGCATTTCAATTTTTTTTTTTTTTTGTCAAGCATTTGAATTCTGTTGAAAACAAACATTATGATATTAATGTTTATAAATATCTAACACCAAATTATTTTTTTAATTTATTTTATCATTTAATTTAATGGCCAGCACTCGATTAAAAATGCGAAAAATTTTGAATTCGATTATATATATATATATATATGAGTGTGTATTTATTTATAAAATTGAAATAATTTGATAGCATTTAATTGGAATTACTAATTGAACCTTAATTCTAAAAAAAAAAAAAAAGAAAAATAAACAATGGGTTGATGTGGTCATTGCTGCAAGTTGGGTTTTGATTACACTTTTCTAGTCATTGGATTCTCTTAATTTGCTTCAAAAATCTGAGTTTTAGATATCTGTTCTTATTATTAAACATCCTCTTTATCACAATAGTCTAAAATCCATCATTATTTGATTGAAAATCATTATTTATTTTTATGGTTTATCTACATACATACAGATTGATGCATGTATGCGTTACATAACTTTTATCAATAATTTCTTAAACATTTTAAAAAAATAAAATAAAAGATTAATTATATTACTAAACAATCAATCTAATGACAAATTAATAATTATACGACTGAGTGATTCGCCAATACAAGTTGCTCTCCATAGAGCCGATTAAGCGCCATAATTTGTCATTTTCTTCTCATCCACTTGTCATTCTTTTGATTTCAGTGGTCGGCCCACCCAATACACATAACATATCATAGCTTTTGAATAATTTTTTGTTTCCATAGTACATTCCAATTTCCTTCTCATGAATGTTTGAACAACAACATTATAAAATAAAATAACATCATAATGTTAAAATTTAATAATGAAATTTCTTGGATTTCATTTTCAATTATGGATTTTGTTTTTATGTTATTATTTCCTTGTCTAATTTAATTTGTATTTATTTCCAAAATAAATCGTATTTAAACAATCATAACTCCATAGACCCTCTTTTTTTTTTTAAAAAAAAAAAAAAAAAGAACAAAAAGTAATAAAGAAATTCCATAGTGTTCAATGATTTATCATTAATTTTAGTATTAAACTTTTCTTTGAAATAGAATAGTAGTGTTTGCCAATCATTTGTGTTTTAGAAAATAAAACACCTTTGCTGCCATAATTATATATAATTCTGTTTAAGCAAAATGTCATCAATGCAATGCAATGTATATATATAGACTTTCTAAAGTTGTTTACTTCGACCCAATTATGTGTAGTCTAAAAAATTTACCCAGAAAAGCAACAGAGCCATTCTTGGGAATTTGGTTGCCGTTCATCAAATATATTAGTGTTTAGGGTTATACTAAGAAGAAAAGAAAACTTAAATTAGCATGCCACATTAACCTCAAATTCCATGGAATAAATAACTAAATGATGCCAAACAGTCCATTCAGTTTACTTTCATCTCGGCCCAAAATAGCCCTATCTTACAGTTTTGCATCAATCTTTCTTGAATATCACATATAGAAATCTTAGGATTTTCTTTTTTTACAGTTTTTTTATAATACATTTTTGGAGGTGGGGATTAAAAAGAGTGGAAATCGAACTTTACTCAAAGAAAAATAATCAGACTCTCAATTATTTAAATTATATATAATTTTCTATGATTTTTCATTGATTGGATGGATAGCATGTTTCACTAAAATTTTATGTAATTAATTCATTAGACAATCCACAATTTAATTGTTTGTTTAAATAAAAATCCATTTACAAACTAATATTATTTAGAAAATTATGAAAATGAGATAAACATAGAATTTAATAAATATTCGAATTGATGTTAACTGCGTCGGCGAAAGTTTAAATAAGATAAACATAGAATTTAATATGAAGGCAACCAATAATCAAACGTATGTATGGATTGCTTTTTATCCATTTGTAGTTGGATTATAATAACAATATATCGATCAAATCCTTAACAAAATTATATACTGAAGACAGCCAACAATTGTTCTTTTCAGCACCGATCAAGTACAGATAATAGTAAAATAATTTGATTTAATTTTCTTAATTTCTGAAAAATCTAATTGGAACCAAACAGTACGTAGGAAGAGGAAGGATCGAGTGGGTGAATAAGGTAAGTGAGCACCAAAGCCAACAGCATCAACATATACGCAATTCCTTGATCTATGCAAGTCCCTGTAAAAAATGTAATAAACGAATTAATCAGCTGAAGAACAATAATGCCATTAATTGAAACCAGCTTTTAGCATTTCAGCTAAAACCCACAATCATAGGTAGCTGCAGGAGCCTGAGCTTGAGTCTGAACTGGAGGAGAGAAAATTATGAAAATGAGAGTGAAGATGGTTAAAGCTCCATTGATAGTCCTAGATGAGCCACAAACTGCCATTTTCAAAGAAATTCAAAGCTCAAAAATGGAGACAATTTGAGAATTTATTTATAATCAAAATTTTCAGTATCCATAACTACCCTCTCTTTTAATTGCCAAAATAATTTTTTAAATATTTGATATGGTGCATTTTATTTTCTCTATAAGCCTATTTAATGCGATTCTAAATTAATACGATAATAAACTCTAAATACTGATTATTTTTTTATCTTTTTTCATAGTCAAGTCTCTATTAAAAAATAAATATTAAAAAAAAGGCGATAGTTCAAAGAGAAGAGGATGTTGTTGGGATTGAAATTTGGTTTCAAGCAGGCCTAGCCTATTCATATATATATGTGAAGAATATAGGTGATTAGGTTTAACTGGGAAATCTAACAATTAATTACTCATCTACCAAATTTTTAGGACCACTCTTGGATTTTTATGGTCGATCTGGTTTTTTAATTTTGTTACTATACGCGAAACAACTGACAACATATATTATTTTCACCTAACCTTTTTGTCTTTTATTTATTTTTTCTTCTTTTTTAATTACACCTTCGTATAATAATATAGTTTTTCTGTTAGATTCTTATATATAGTTGTTGTAACTTGTAAGAAATTATTTTTTATTTTTTACCAAAACAGTTATTAAGTCCTGAAAAAACAGCTTTTTTCATAAAAAAATATATAGCCAATTAGGCATGCATGAGGCAGGATACAGGTTGTAATTGTAAGTTCCACCTTCCGCACGCATTCTTTTCCCTCGTCTATTTAGGGCTAGGGATAAAATTCTCGCAGCTTACATCAGACATAGCTTATATTCTAACCATTAAAGAGCAGACCAAAAAAAACCATAGCTTATAACACAATAAATTAAATTCTAACCATTAAATTTAACGTGTACTTTGTATATGCTACGAGTAATTTAAGCTTACTTTATATTTGTTCATGTCCATTACTGGACAATTTAAATTTTTCATCTCGCTTGAAGGAGTTTTTATTGAAGATATGCAGCAATACAATAAAACATAAAATAAAATAGTGCATGCAGCAGTAATAGAATAGAAGATAGAATCGAAAATTGAATAGAATGGAGAAGTAGTATATGTATAGTAAAAATTATATCCGTTTAAATTTGACTTTATTCGTTTATTACCTGTTAAACTGATCTATTTGCTACATATATAGGTACAATTAATATTTATTTTATATCAATTGAGATTAGACATGACAATTTATTTTTATCTGAATTCGCACAAAAATAGTGACTCAAATCTGAAATCGTACCCGAACGAAACTTGAATGATCCAAAAAAAATTAGAATTATATCCAAAACTTCAAAAATACATACAAATCCGAAATTGTGATTCGGTTTCAATTAAATTTTATTTTATATCATATTTAGTTATAAATTATAATTTTATATATATATATATATATATATATATATATATATATATATATATATATATATATACTAACTTAATCCATACGTGCATTGCAAGCAATAAATTATTTTTATAAAATACAAAATTTTTAATTTTCTTAAATTGTTACTTTAAAAAAAAAAGGAATTATTACAATTAAATTACAAAATAAAATTATATTGGCCTTATTTCTCTCCGATGAAACTTTGAAACAATAATTCGCTCTATTAATTAAGCTTATACAAGAATAATTACCATCACTAGATAAAAAGTAAAAATTTATATTTTTATTATATTGTTATTATATGTAAAAATGAAATAAGCTTTTGACTGAAGTATATTATTTTATAAAAAGTGTTCTAAATAAAAAATTCATTTTTCAAGATAAACATAAAAATCAATTTTAATAAATCATAATTAGAGAGTAATAGAGATTGATCATCTTAAATAAATAAGTATACTATGTGTACTTAAGAAAATATAAAATCACAAAATAGCACATATTAACAGTATATTGTATAAAAAGAAAAACAAATAATATATATCTGCTCTTAAAAAAAATAATCTAGAATAGTTGAATATTGTTGCTTATAATTTATTTCTAACTGACTTATCGAACTGGATTAAAAAACAAAGGCGAAATAGAAATTAATTTCTTATTGTTATTTTACTTGGCTATAAATGACCAAAAAGCAAAAAATGTGTATTTAAATATGCACCACAGGGAAAAATTGATTCAAAAACATTTTACTAACCAACAAAAATATATATATATATATAGAATTTGTTTCATTACAAATATTAAAACGAAATTCAAAAATATTAAGCATACTTTTCAGATTGAATGGAAGAGAAAAAAATGTGATTTATTAAATGGGTAAAGGTCAAATTTACCAACAAAAGCTTAACCTTCTCTTGCAGTCTTAACTAGAAATTTGGTAGTTGAAAAAAAAAAACCAAATCCCTGAACAAAAATTACACAAAGGGTGGAAATTTGTTTTAAAATTTTGTTATTTTATAAAAAAAGTTGCCTTCCAAATATTAACAATGGTATCGATTTGCTATTGCGAGAGTAATTATTAACAATTTTCAATAATTTCTTTTATTAATGATAAGTATAAAAATTGTTTATTTTGTCCTTAAAATATTGAAAATTGTCTATATTTATTCCAAAATATTAAACAATGGCAAATTTATACCATTTCATATTTTATGAACATTTAAAAAAAAATTTCTAATGACATATTTATACCATTTCCAATTTTTTTATGGATAAATTTGGTTCTTATCTCTTATTAAATTGCATTAATTATAAATCTCCAAATCCACTAACCTTTAACTTATAATGTAGTACTCTTTTTTTTAAAAAAGAAAAAAAAAATTGTATGGAATAACTCTCACGCACTACAAGAAAAAAGCAAAATAGAGACGAAAAATAGAGACGGAATTCGGTCTCTAATCGAAAATAGAGACGGAAATAGAGACGAAAAATTTTCGTCTCTATTTCGGCGGTCTCTAAAAATTAGAGACCAAAATGCTCCGTCTCTATTTTTAGAGACGGAAAACTATTTTCCGTCGCTATTTTTAGAGACGGAACGCGCTTTTCCGTCTCTAATTTTTAGAGACGGAAGATCAGTTCGGTCTCTATTTTTAGAGACGAAAAACTATTTTCCGTCTCTAAAAATAGAGACCGAACAGTTTTTCCGTCTCTAATTTTAGAGACGGAAAACTGTTTTCCGTCTCTAAAAATAGAGAAGGAAGAATATTTCGGTCTCTATTTTTTAGAGACGAAAACCGTCTTTCCGTCTCTAAAAATAGAGACGAAAATTTCTATTCGGTCTCTAATTTTAGAGACGGAAAATAGTTTTTCGTCTCTAATTTTAAAATACAATTTTTTTTTAAATATGTCAAAAATGAATAAATAATGTTAAATTTAAAAATTCCTTAATTTTATGTAATGGAAAAAAATTTAATAAACAATAAATAGATTTAAAAATATTGTATTTTATAATGTATTAATAATATATAAAAAGTATTTGTGACATTACAAATAAAAAAAACATAAGTGCAAAAATAATAACTAATGTGGAGAAGTCTGCGGACGATCAGTATATCTTCTCCTTTGCATATTTATATGAGATTAAATGCCTGAATGTAACCTCTCCTGATGTCACAGAATCAGCAGCAGGAGCATTCCTGGATGCTGTAAAAAGAGAGGAATAATAAAAGATCATATAAATGCCATATAGATGCAACTAATTTCTATAGAGACTGATTGAAGATATCTTACAGACAATGTGAGAACCACTTTCATCCACAATTATTTCAACTCGCCCATCTTTCACTAAAAATGACAGAGCAAATAAGTTCTCAACAGTCCGTGAAAAAGATCTTCTGTTTAGGATCAAATTTTCAAGTCTAGCCCGCTTCTTTCTCCTCAAAATCTCAAATATTGTTGCCATATTATTATCAGTATCTGTCTTTTCCTCTGCTCCAGAATCATTGACCTAGATTAAATGAACCACAAATCAACAATCCATGGAGTAATTGTAGGAATTTTGATATAAATTTTATAATTCATCATTGTGGCAGCTAGTAATCAATAATTATCTTTTTAATATTATTTAATAATTTATCCTCCAAACCAATAGAAGAGCATATATATATATATATAGCCACGTGCAAGAGGAAGCCTATTATATTGAAAACTATTTGCCAGGTTGAAATGACAGAATGAGAATGTAAAGCACATGCACACACACCAACTCATGAGTGAACATCATCAAATAAAATTGGCATTGCTAGCACAACAGCAGAAAAACAGCCCCATTCCCCTTATTCCACATTATATACCCTCAAATATGCACGTTATTCATCCTTCTTTTTGCCAAAGTTGCAATCATAATAATTGCTATAGTTAAGCCAACAGTAATATCACCTCTTCAGGCTGAGATTTTGCAGTTGGCCTGCGTCTTCTTACACCCCTATTAAGCACTGTCCTCCTTTGCTTCAATTCAGTATTCATTGGTCCAACCCTTAACCAACCCATATCAAATTAGCATTAGATGAAATGGATCAAATTATAGTCCATAAAGAAAACATAAAGCTCACTGCTACAAGCATATCATAAAAACTCACATTGTTTTGAATCCAACACATTTCAAAAAAATTGGTGAAACAGCAAGCCCAATCTCCTTCCACTTGACTGAATTAGGGGCATTCCCTTCATTCTCCAATGTCCTATTGGCTTGGCCAAACTCTGTGAGCAAGCAGGAAACAAAGTCTGCAACAGTAATCCCCTCATTGGACATTGACTTAACAGAGGAGACCAAGGAGCTAGCAATGCCCAATAGTGCCTCTGCATCTGCAACTTGCTCTCTCGGTTTTTGAACTGAAATAGCAAGACAGATTCACATAATTGGAGAATATCATATTCAATAAAGATCATAAGAGCAAGCAAAACATCACACATTAGAACAAAATAATACAATCAAGCTACAAAAGGCAATAACCCTTGTGACTGGTATACTCATAATTGTGCTAATAGAGCTCTTGACATATTGAGTAGGATTTAATAAACTGAAATGTAGGTTCAAGTCATTTTTTTATTCTTTGCCACTGTAAAATCATCTAAAGAAAAGGATGAACAAATACACATAAATAAATTACCAAACGAAAAACAAAGAAATGGCAGAAAAAAAATTACCTCAAATGGCAGATCTGGCCGGCGACGGCGTCGGGGGGGAGCAGCGGCGTCGAAGGGGGAGAATGAAGGACTGGCCGCCGGCGGGGAGGAAGTGGCGCTCCGGCAGGGAGCACAACGATCCCAGGGAAGAGAGGCAGGGGGAAGAAGGAGAGAAGGGAGGAAGGAGGGGGGCCGGAGGGGAGGGGAGGCGGCGGACGGAGCTGGGCGACGCCGGAGGCAGGAAGACGGACACCTGTGGCACCGGAGTGGGGAGGCGGCGAATCGGAGATGGGGGCGGGAAGGGGAAAATGAAAGAGAAGGGTTTTTGTAAAGAAGAGGGCACAGTGAACAAATTAAATCCCGAAAATTAGAGACCGAATATCTATTCGGTCTCTAATTAGAGACCGAATATTTTGTCGGTCTCTAAAAATAGAGACCGAATATTTATTCGGTCTCTAATTAGAGACCGAATAAATATTCGGTCTCTATTTTTAGAGACCGAATATTTTTTCTGTCTCTATTTAGAGACTGAAAAAATATTCGGTCTCTAATTAGATTAGAGACCATATTCATAATCGGTTTCTACATTAGAGACTCTTTATTTAGACACCGAATTTCAATATATTCAAATCATACAATATAGTAAAACATATTAGAACAAATTTAATTACAAATTAATTAAATATTAATTTGTATTAGCCAACATATTAAACATTAATATAATTAATTCACATATTAAAATACAACAAAGTATATAATTGAAACAAATTAAATCGGAACATATTAAACTACATTAAAATAATTAACCAACATATTAAACTAATTAATTAATAAGAAACTACAACAAAGTATGAAATAAATAATATAAAAAAAGAAGGAGAGAAGGAAAAGAATGGAATATCCCTAAAATAGAGACGGAATATAATTTTTCGTCTCTATTTAGAAACCGCACTAAAATTTCTCCTCTAAATAGAGACCGAATTCAATTACCGTCTCTATTTTTTTGAGACCAACTAATTTTTCGGTCTCTAAAATAGAGACCGAAATAATAGTCCGTCTCTATCGTTTTCGGTCTCTAAATTTAGAGACGGAAAATAAAATCCGTCTCTAAATAGAGACCGAATTTTTTCCGTCTCTAAATAGAGACGGAGAATTATTTTCGGTCTCTAAAATAGAGACCGAAAATTATTTCGGTCTCTATTTAGAGACCAAAAAATTTTTCGTCTCTAATTTCGGTCTCAAATTTTGGAGGGAAGCCATCCCGCCAAAATTTGAGACGGAAAAATAGAGACCGAATTTTTCCGTCTCTATTTAGAGACGGAAACATTTTTCCGTCTCTATTTAGAGACGGAAACTGTTTTCCGTCTCTATTTAGAGACGGAAACTTTTTTCCGTCTCTATTTAGAGACGGAAAAATTTTGGTCTCTATTTTTCGGTCTCTATTTTCCAGTTTTCTTGTAGTGACGGTTAATAGAGTTTTTCTTGACATGTTTCAAATCCGGTCAAATTTATGTATGAGACTAATCTAAAACCGGATCCAATACACAAACAGAAATAAAAAATAAAGAAAATGATATGATTAAAGATTTTCATATAAATATATATATATAAAAGACTATAAAATAACTTAATTTTACTAATAATTCATCCAGTTCGATTTTAGTGATTTTTAGATATTAAAAATTGAATCGATATTAATTGAATTTTTATTTTAAAATCGAATCAATTAAACCGAACTAAATATATATAATTGCTTTTCATTCAATTTTCGATCTGATTTTTAGTCATAATTGTGACTTGAAATTTGATGTGAATTGGCCTGGAAAAATAAATGGTTGGATCAAATAATGATCCGAAATATGGAAAAAATTCCCCCCCAAAAAAAAAACTAACCCAAAATTATCCAAAACCGCTGGATCCGATTTCGAGGTCCAATTACTATGGTTAATTTCTCATTTTCTTTCAGTTTCTATTTATGATATAAACAATTTTATCTCCTAAAATGATAAATTACAAAGCAATATTTTGACATTCAGATTGATGACTTTGAATCAATGTTTAAATGAAACTCCCATCTTGTTAGGAAACTACAGATTGATAGTTGTGATCAGATCATAGTGTGAATTTGAAATAGTTTTCAATTTACATTGAAAATAAGGAAACAAAAAAAAGCGTTGACAGTGCGTCATTAATTACAAAATTAATTTTTCTTTTGACTTTATTTGCATTATAAAGACTTTGCCATATTTTTAAAGTAATCCTTCAAAAATAATATACTACTCTTCTCTTTTCAATTTGCTAATAAATATCAATATTTATATTTTTATCTATTCACAAAATAAGTATTCGCGGATATATTCGAGTATGATTTTGCATTTGTACTCTCTCCATTCTTGAATGAATGACGTTTTAAGAGTTTTTTCCAAAACCAATAACCTATTAAATAGGAAATATAAATGACTAATTTATACTTATTAATCTTCTTGAACATAGTGTTCATTTAATATGAGAAAATTAATTAAGGAGCAAATATAGGATAAACTAAACTAAAATATTGTCTAAAACTTCAAACGTCAATTATAAAAGAATATGTTAGCTAATCTTAAATGTCATCCATTAAAAACTGAAGGGAGTACTTTATATAAAATAATTGTTAGTTTAATTTTTAAAATGCAACTAATAAATAAAATTTATTTTTTAAGCAATATATTCATTAAATTCTTAATAGTAGAGCAAATTAATTGTCCCTTTTGAAAGTGCAAATTAGTAAAAACATTAAAAAAAATGAAATTTTTAATTTTAGTTAAAAAAAAGTGAATATTTGTTTATAAATAGAGCCGGAAAAATAAAAGATAAGGTTGTGTCAAATTTTTGTCCAAGTTGGTATTAAGTTGCATTTTCATTTTTGACCCAAAAAAAAAAAAAAAGGGATAGCATAGATCTTTGCATTGATGGAGGAGGGAGTGGGGCTGGAAGTGGGATGAAGAAAGTGGGGACTAAAGGATCTAAGGTCTATCTTCTAATAGATACCCCAGCACATCTTCCACTCAACTCCCTCTCCATTTCAGCCTTTTTAGGGTACCCTGCTCTACACCCCCCCTATTTCTGCCTCCCCTATCCCCAACTATCCATATTATTATTTTTTAATTATTCACATTACCTTTTTAATCTTCTTTTTGTTAAATTCAAGTCTTTAAATTTTAAAATATGTTCTGTAAAAGAAATCCTAATCGACATCTTCTTCTTTTTTTTTTTTTAAATAAATTATAATCCACATGTGGGGTTCGAATTAAAATCAGTATCTTCAAATGCTTAGATTTTCTTTCAAGTTACGCATAACTTTATTTTTTAGTTAAAGGTGAAAAATGAAAATTAAGGATTGAATTCAATAATTTATAATTCTTAATAATTTATGATGATTTTGTTATTAAAATAATTAAAATATTATCGTTTTAATATATGATGAATTACTATAGTAAAACTTATTACTCGTATAATTTCATTAAAAAAATTATTATTCAAATAAGAACTTTAATATAATTATTAAATTAAAACTATTGAAGAATAATGAATATGGAATAAAAACGAACCTAGATTTCACTCAAACAAATATATAAGATTCTAGAGTCGGTAGATAATTTATTTCAATGTACACACTTAATCTATGCTTTAGGTATTATATATTCTACGTCAAGCCTTCTAAAATAATAGTGAGGTAAAAAGAAATTTCACATGTTCTTTTTTTCAATAAGTAAAACGCCTTTCTCTTGAATATATTATTTTATATAATGTTTTATCGACTGAAAAATAATAATTAAACTATATATGTAGTATGCACATTTGCGTTATAAGGTCCTTGTCAGTCCGATTGGACAACTCGCACCACTAGTTTTTTGGGTGAGTGCTTACGCGTCGGGCTTTGAACTGATTAAATTTTAACTTATGTAGAACTTTTGACTAAAAATAAATCAGATTCAGTAAATAATAAGTATTATCATAAATAAAATATAAAAATATAAGCTGACATAACTTCTTATATGAATCCTAATGCATGTGCTTTCTTTTTTATAAGTGGCAAATTTTAATATAATAACTCGTGAATTTCATCAATTTCGTTTATAAAAATGTGATTCAAACTTAATTCGTAAGTAAAGTTACAAAATTTGTTATGTAATTCGTATGATTCAACTCGTTTATATTATTGGTGATTTCATATATATATTTTTTATATAATTTAAACATAAAAATAATTATTTTTATAAATTATACATGCATTTTTATGTTTAACGAAACAATAAAAAAATAAAAAAATAATATTATAAAACTTAATCTATTTGTGATCTAATATTTGGATTATGATCCAACTCCATCAAATCAATTTATAACTCATAATATTTTAATTTGTGGTTGATTCAAGCTATTTGCCAACTATATGATATCTTTTTTTTATATATATATAAAGCCCCTAATTAATAAAAAAATTAATTTTTATCCTTTAATTGGAGACAAAGTTTGTGGTGGGGAGAAATACATAGAAGATTCAGAAGCAGAAAGTTGTCGATCGGGGACAATGGTGTTAGTTAAATAATAAATAACAAACAATATTATTATCATTGGTTATACTAATATAATATTGATATTAATATTAATACTAAAGTCCTAAAAAGAAAAGAAAAAAAAAAAAAAGGAAGTCCGTATATTATACGCACAGAGATGGAGAGAAAGAGGAAAACAGCACTTCTGCCGGCACATCAGACAAATTAAAATTATAGTATGTAAAATTTGGTGACCCCAATCTTGTAATTAATACTGATTTTATGTTCCCTCTCCCATTGGATATTTTTTTGTCTTCTTCTAATTTTGGACATCTTTCGCTTTCGGTCATTAATTTTCTTTTCATTTTATTAATTTAACCTCTTATATTATATTATTTTCAATACATACCAATGTATCTATACTCATAATACATAATACTAATAAGTAATAACCTTTTTCATTTGTTTATATCGGTTTGTCCTTAAGGGGGGATAGTATGGTAGTAGCACTAACTTTTTTTTTTCACTCCGACATTAATAAATTGAAATTTCATAATAAAGACTTTATTTATAAATATATTAAAAATAAAATGACAATTTGTATTATACGATTTTTCATAATTAGAAAATATTAATACTAAAATAGCCATTTTACTTTCAATAAAACTTTGCAACTATACAAGAAAATGTTTAAAAATAGTAATTTTTTATTTTATTTTAGCACAATTTTGTTTAAAATATAATAAAAAATAAAATATGAATTAATATAACAATTTGTTGAAATTTCGGATAGGTGTGAATTAAAGATACGCATTTTCTTGCAAAATTTTCATAGATGTAAAAAAAAAATTGAGGGATAGATATGTTGTTTTTGAAAAACATTAAAAGTAAAATAGTTATTTTAAAAAATATATTAAGAAAAAAATGATACTTTTAAGCATGTTAGTAAAAAATGGTATGCATTGGCTATTAATGATATAAATTATATTTATATTAAGATCGTTATTTTCTTCCAATAGCATTACGTACTAATTTTGAAAATATTTTAAGTAAAAATAACCAAACAAAATGTTAAATGCAAATAAGCTTCAACTGTAAAACTACATGGACGTAGCATTACTTCGCCGTTTTATGAATTTAAAATGATTAATTTTCCACAATTTTTCTTTAATATTTGATTAAAATATGAAAAAGTTAAATTATAATAGGGGCAATGTGGTCATCTAAAAAAGAGGGCCCACCAAATAAAGTGGTCGACGGTTAGACGGGCGGGAGGATCTGGAACGATCAGAAGCCATAGAAGTTGACAAGTATCCAAATGAAGTTGGAAGCAATCCATGATGCTTCACACAATTCTTATTTGGGTCCCATATTTCTTTTCCACGTCATACTATCCGACGAGACAACAAGTTTCAAGTAGGGGTGAGCAAATTTCGGTTCAAACTGAAAAATTGAAACAAATAGATTGATTTTTTTAATTTAGTTCGATTTTTCGGTTAGATCTCGGTTTTGAAAATATATTAATATCGGTTCGTTTTTTAAAGACAAAAATCGAAAAATAACGAACTGACCGAATAGTAATTAATATATGTTATTTTTTCATTTTTTTTTACAAAAATTAACTTTATTTTTATATTTTTAATTAAATGTAAGGGACTTGAAATCAAATTAAACATATGTATATTTTTTAATTTGAATGTTTTTATTTTAATTTTATAATTTGTAATTTTGTATAATTTTTAGACAATTTTTTTAATTATAATTTTAAAATTTCGATTTTATCGATTAACCGAACCAAACGGACAGAAATCATCGGTTCGGCTTGAATTCAGTTATTATATAATTTTGATTCGGTTTGTCTAAATCATAAAAAATCAGTTTTCGATTAATTCGATTCGATTTGATTATTGAATCGAACCGACCGAATAATAATTAATATATATTACTTTTTCATTTTTTTTGGACTTGAAATCAAATTAAACATATGTATATTTTCTAATTTGAATGTTTTTATTTTAGTTTTATAATTTGTAATTTTGTATAATTTTTAGACAATTTTTTTAATTATAATTTTAAAAATTTGATTTTATCGGTTAACCGAACCAAACCGATCGAAATCATGGTTTGGCTTGAATTCGGTTATTATATAATTTTGGTTCGGTTTATCTAAATCATAAAAAATCAATTTTCGATTATTTCGGTTCGGTTTGATTATTGAACCGAACCGATCGTTAGGTGGATCCCCGCGTGTGAAATGCACGTGCATCACCTGCCCTACAACTCTCTCTCTCCTCCTGGTGGGTCCCACTTTGTCGCTTGGCCCATTTACTGGGCAACCTCTTTGCTTCTTATTATTTTTTAAAAAATATTTAGCAATGAGTAACAAAATTATAATGTTTCCTAATAAGCAAATTAACCGAATTTCAGAAGTAGATATCAACACATTATAATTTATAACGTTTTGCTTTGATTAGGAAACATGATAATCTTTTATATATATATATATATAATTTGGATTCGCGGTAAACAAATTAAAATATACTTTAAATATTTTTGTTTCCTTTCAAAAATTTTGTGGATATAGTAATTAAGAATTTAGGTATGATAAAAAGTAGAGAGTATAGGCATGGAAAAGCTTTTTATATAATACTCGTAGGGTGTAGAGATGGAGACTGGCGTTGCGTCGCTATTTAAAATAAATGTTGCATGCAAATTAATTAGGAAAAAGATATTTCGATTAACGCGAAAGGGATGAGAATTGCCCACAGAATATTACTAATACAATTTCTGAAAGCAACCCTAGATTCTCCATTGCATCTTCTAAATTCCCACAACTAACTTCGCCTTTCATTTATTTATTTATTTATTTTTCAATTGCCAAAAAGTTCCTTCAATTCAGATTATTCTTAGTAATTAATAATTATTATTTCATTTCACTAACCGATTGATTTTTCAACGATAAAATACCCCTAAAAATATGATGGACAACAGAAGGTCCAAAAAGAAATCGCATTCCCAGTTGGTAGCCACCCATGTTGCTGATGCGTCTTTCCCTAGTACTGTCTTTGTGTTTGTTATACGTTGGAACCTTTATAAGTTTCTAAATATTCATTATTAATTCACAATTTGTCTCGATCTTTAATTTCCATTTTTCTATTGTAATTGAAATAATTAAATCCTTCCAGCTACGTAATATATTGCTTAATTACAAGATTGATATTTTCATATCAAAATTAGACGAGATATCATATCATGTTAGGTCCTTCGCAAGACATTTCACTTTCTGATTAATTTTTATGTCTATTTATTGTTTATTATTCCATAGCATTTACCAAAACACGACTGTAATGATATTATAAATGACCAAATTAAAAGGAAAAGAAAAAAGTGATGAAAAGATAAAGAGAAATAAGTAGAAGAATTTATGAAAAGTTAAGAGAAAAGGAAGGATTTTTAGGCTCATAGCCCATAGTAATTGATGTATATGTCAGTTAGGAAACTTTAGAAAATATATGCATAAAAAATTGTGATCAATTATTGGCCATATCTATTACAAATTAGGCCTTTTGGCAGCTTAGGGTAGTTTAATTGTCTGTCCAACTCAGCCTGGATATATATATATATATGTTAAACAAAATTTCAACACCCATCCATTTTGTAAATTTTTATATTTGGACTCCAAGTACTTTTAATATGAAACAAAATCCTATTGTTTATCTGCAAATAAATATTTTCTATTGCTCTGTGGCTTTATTACTAACAACTAGTATTTACCAATATAGTCATCCGATTATCTAGAAAAATAAATACTCGTATGATCATTTTTATTATTATTATTTATGTGAATGTAAACAGAATGGAACAGTAATCTTCCGGGCCATTATGTGGCTGTGTTCTTTTTTAACATTACAATTACAACAATCATATGTTCAATGATCCACATTTAAGCTTATTATTATTATTATTTTAAATACAAACTGCAAACTGCATGCCTGGCCATACTTACGTAGAAAATTTTACCCAATTTTCATTTACCTAGGCATGCGTTGTTTATAGGCAATTTTATAGTTGAACAAATCATCCTGTTTGAAAACTGGAAATTTTTTCTATCACTCCTTTGGAACCGAAAATTTATCTTTTTTTTTCCTGACCAAAAATATATTCAACCGAAACTACTTTTTACTGTCATTAAGTCGAAATTATTCCTATTTCTTACTACCCAAATAGTGTCATATAGGAAAATTCCAGCAAATTCCGCTAGTAACCATCGCATGAAAATCTAGCCTCCCAGACGCCAAATCCCGATGAATTGAAATTTAATAGAATATCCTTGCCAGGAATTAGGAATTACATAATAAACAATTAATTACTGCAGGAAAAAAATTTTAAAAATCCCAAAATTATCTACAATAGAAAAAAAAATGTTCAACATGTTAAACCAGCTTTTATATGTTTATAAATTAATACTCCCTCTATTTTTTTATTATATGTCACTTTTATTATTTTCATTATAATTAACGAGTATTAATTAGGCTTAAATTTAAGATAAAATTTAGTGTTTCAATGTACAAATTTAAATTTAAATGATCAACTTGCATTGAAAAAAAAAATTAAATTATATTAAAATTAAATTATATTAAAAATCTAAAAATAACAGATAAATAAAATTTATTATTTTTTTAAAATTAACAGTTAAAAAAAGACGGAGAGTAATAAGTTTTGTATTCGCAATTTGATCTTTATCTTGGATTAATCGCTCTACTTTTTAATCTATCAAGGAATTAAATGCAAATTACCTGCAAATTGTATTCTTAGAAAAGTTATACCTCCCTATAACTTTAACTCCATTATGGGAATATTATTTGCATGTTATAAACCAACACTAATTAACCCTGCAATACAAACAAGACAATATATATAAATAAATATTATTTCCAATTCTTTTCAAGTATTACATAAAATTTTAAAGAAAATTAAACAAATCAATTCTCTAAAAAGAAATTCAATTCAAAATGAAAACTTTTGAAATGAACATATTAGACAAAATTCATTTTATTTCGTACATTTAACCGTAAAAATTGGTAAAAGAATTAAAATAAAAAAACTGTTAATTTTGAAAAGTTTAAGGATAAAAAAAATAATCTGTTTTTTTTATCTCAAACAATTCTTTAACACAGTAAAACAGTAAAACTGTAAAAAGAGTAGAATTACATATAAGGAAACTCAATTCTCTAAATTTGGTATCCTGAGCTTGTCTGTCTTTCTCTTACATATCGAAAACAAAAGATTTCGTTTCCTTTCCCTCTCTTCCCCATTTCTTTCTTGTGCAGAGAGCCCTCTCTTCTCTCTCTCTCTCCAAATCAAAACGCCCCGCCTCTCTCTCTATAAATACGTCACTTTCCCTCTCTTTATGCCTCTCCCCCTCTCTCTCTCTCTCTCTCTCCCTTTATTATTCCGTTTTTAGCTTTTGATTTTTCGAAATTATGAACAAGTAGAGCCTCTAGTAGCTAGAGCAGGACCCAAGAGGAGGAGAGACTAAATTTCGCAGTCTCTTCTCTATATTTAATTATTTGTATTAATATACACATATTTATTGTTGGTCTCCTTATTATATATATAAGCATTAGCATATAAACATAGTTAGACACAGTTACAGATACAATGTCGGCTTACAGAGATGAAGATCCTCGTATCCATGGCATCCAAACTAAGATTCGTGTTGTCCCCAATTTTCCCAAACCAGGTTTCTTTCTTACCTTTTGGGGTTTATTCTGTTTGGTTGATTGCTGGAAAAATGCAGGCAAGAAAAATTGACACCTTCTCTGTTTCTTACTCTTCTCAGTTATGATCTCTTTTTCATGTCTCTAAGTAATAGAAACTCCCCACCTCATGTTGATACTAATCAAATTTTGTATTAGTAATGTTTACTTCTAATGCAAATGTCTTTCTATAAAGTTTCAAAATTTAGTTTTCTTTTAATGCAGATTGTATAGTGGGAAGAAAAGAAAGGATTTTTTTTTAAACAAATTTGAGGGAAGTTTTATTAAATTGTTCATGTGGGAATTTGGCAGGAATTATGTTTCAGGATATCACAACGCTATTACTGGATCCGAAAGCTTTCAAGGATACGATCGATTTGTTTGTTGAGAGATACAAAGGGAAAAATATTTCGGTTGTTGCAGGTGGGGAGCACCAGAAAAGCCTCAATTTTTAAGTGTTTTCATTTTTTTCAGAGTTTCATTTTTGAATTCTTAAGGATTTGATTTAAGGCTTTCTAATAACTTTTTATCTCTTTGATTTGAGATTGAAGGTGGTGGGGTCCTTTTGCTTATTGAGCAGTTTTCATTTTTTCAATTCAATCCTTTTTTGAACAATTTATGCCAATTGGAAGTGACTCTGCATGTGTGTTGTGCCTCTCTCTGTTTATTAATGGTGTTACTTTTTTTTTAGTATTGAGTGATTTCTTGTTTGACTAATGGCCTTTGTTAGTGGGGTGCGCCATTGATTGCTCTCTGTTCAATTTTCCCTTTGAGCGGCTATTATTTGCTTCTTCTCTCTCTTTTACTCTATTTGTTGCTGTTGATATCGTGGGCATGTGCTGGGATCTGATTTTGGTGGATTGATGGTGGTTGGTGATGGATGCCCCACCTTGTTCAAAAGGGGTGGACCCAATTTGTGCTTGTTACTCTTGAGCCGCTTTATTTTGGCTCTGTTGTCATCAGGAACTTTTCATTTCACTGTTACACTTTCTTTATCCCCCCCTTTTTTTTTCTCTTTTGTTTCCTTTAATTTGTTATAAGTTTCCAGTTTAAATTGAATGGCATTCAGGAGTTTTAGATGATGAAGTTTTTTGTTTGCTATACTGGGTTTTGTAACTTTTGTTTAATCCCCCATATTCTGAGATTAGAGTGTCAATTTCTAGTTTAGCTATTGTTACATATATGATTTGTGTAGATGTAAATTATATTGTTTCCTTAGCTAGCTTCTACTTTCTTGTATAAATACCTGTAAATTCTTCAAGTTGTATACAGAAAATCTTTTCCCATTCTTGTTTTATTACAACAATGATTCACCAGAATATCAGCAATTGCTCTAGTGAGGCATATAGCAGCTAGTAGCAAAACTCCAAAGGCAGTGCTATTGCTCCGGAGAACTAGTTTAAAGGTGAAAACTTTTCATGATATCATCATTATGGTGGATTTTGGTCCTCATTGTAATTATATTTTTGGATCACAAAGGATTTGGTCAACATTTAGTATTCATTTGTTTTTGTCGTAACGTGTAGCATTAGAATCTGTCTCTTTGTGAGCTCATCTGGATTTCTGTTGTCATGTTGTGCTTATGAGAAACCATATGCACAAGTGGAATCTTCTCCTAGAATTAGTTTCACATGGGAAATTTGTGGCCGTTTCTCTGTGAGAAAAAGATCTTCCGCACTTTCTTATCGTTTTGCCTGTGGAGTTGCTGTTATCCACTGGATTAGGTCCAGAGCATGTGCTCGTACGCCACTTTTAGCAAGAGATCTTATTTATTGAAAGCATTATATTGGTTTATGTCATGCTCAATCATAATGGAAACTAAACCCTGCTTATTTAGCTTAAGTACATTTTACATGACATTGTTGTTGTCTTCTGCAAGGTTTTAGTTTTTTTTGCCTCTTTCAAAATTTTAAAAAAAAAAATTTAGAAAATATGTTTATGCCTCTGCTTGATAGAATTTCTAGCAAGAGAAGATTGAATTTTTCCTATGTGGACAGTAAAGCTACCTTGGGCAACTAAATTAATTACAATGCTGGCTGTGTTGAGACTCTGTCAATTATTAGAAAAAATATGATTTTTATCTTAAAATGAGTGTTTGAAACATGTTCAAATGTGCAATCCTGTGAAAGATCGTCCATTTTAGTATCGGCATTTTCAAGATTACACCAACTATAAACTAGTGTTTGCTCCTGGTTGGTTGCAAACACGTAGTACAATGATGCCTTTTCTTGTGTTTTGCTACATATATTACAATCTTTGTGCAATTTAAAGAAAAGTAGGTTATTTCTATTTATTATCTTAATTGTTTGTACTTTGCCAATATCACCAATGAATAAACTGTGTATTAGGTGTCTAATGATCGCTATTTACAAAGTAATGGTTGCTTTGTTGAAAACAAGAGACAACCATAGAATTCCAAATCCCCGAGACAGCTTGTATTTGTATATCTGAAATATGGTGGATTTTATTTTCCAGGAATAGAGGCGAGAGGATTTATATTTGGGCCTCCTATTGCATTAGCAATTGGAGCTAAGTTTGTTCCATTGAGAAAACCAAGGAAATTGCCTGGTAATTCCTCACACCCTTGTATTAATTTTCTGCGTTTCTTAAGATTGCCTGTGTTTCTGCTGTACATGTTGAGTAATGCTAAGATCCCTTTGATGAATTGCATTGTTCATCTGTCATAGCTTTGTCATATCAGTACTGGTACTGACCTATAATGCTAATGAAGTACATATTCCATTCATGGTTTGTGTATCTTGACGTGGAGCAATGAACTTCACTTGATTTTTACCTCACTTTAACGTGTTTCGCCTGGATCTCATTTATGATCCATTACGGAAACCACACTGTCATATCTCTGACATGCTTTGTCTCATTAGATGTGATAGTGAAGTGACGTATCAGTACTGTAATATGAAGAACTCATAGCTTATACTTACAGCACCATAATGGAATGTATTATCTATTATTCCCTCTATCTAATTGTTAGAGACTGCTGGTTGTGTACACATTAACTATGTACAGTGCCTAGTTTCACAATGAATTTTTTTTTTTTTGGGAGGCATATAACCTAATCACAACTATAAATATAGGTAGTAGGAATCGAAACCGAGATTTCTGGCACTCTTAAACAATTGTAGCCACCAGTTCAAATCCTGGTGGTCTCATAATGATGCTCTATTTGTTGGTATAATTATCTTTGATGTCTATGGCTTCACATGAACTGCAAAATATTTATGCCATGTCTGTGCATGGCTTTGGTTTCTAAGAACCTTGTTACCTCAACTTAAGAGATACTAGTTGTGATACCAAATTCATACTTCCTATGTCTTATTTAATAATGTTTTGCTTGTTTGCAGGTGAAGTTATCTCGGAAGAGTATGAACTGGAATACGGGCGAGATTGTATTGAGATGCATGTTGGTGCAGTCAAATCTGGAGAACGTGCTTTGGTGGTCGATGATTTGATTGCTACTGGTGGAACTCTGTGTGCTGCTATGAATTTGCTGGGTAAATGCATTAGAATATTAGTCATCTAATTGATATGATAATTGTCATTTTCTGTGGGAAGTTAAACATGATTTGGAACTTTGTTGGCTTGAATCAGTTACTTGGCTTTGTGGATTTACTTAGCAACATTAAGAATCATAATGATGCTTTACCAATGAGGTATCTAATGATTTTCCAATGATATATTTAATTTTGACAGAACGTGCTGGAGCAGAAGTTGTAGAGTGTGCATGCGTTATCGAATTACCGGATTTGAAGGTGACTACATACAGTACTACCCTTTTCTTCCTATCATGAAGGTTGTATTTAAAAAATTGGTAGACTGGTAATCTGTATTAGGATTCTAATATCTCTTTAATATCCCCATTCTAATGAAAACATGTGTCTTTAAAGTCTTTAATAGTTAGAGTTTTAGCATATGCAACATATATTTTTTTTTCTTGATTATTAAACAGATTCTGAAGCTTAAGCATTTCTTGAAGTATCTGATTAATAATGATTCGATGGTACTGAGTTGTGCAGGGTCGCGAGCGATTGAATGGGAAGCCATTGTACGTGCTGGTGGAGTCGCATTAACGGTTGCAGGCATGATTATCCTGCAATGGATAAGCATGAATTAGGAGGAAATTGGTGGTTACGTCTCAGCTGGAATATGGTATAGTTTAAGCCTCATTGTTTCCATGATTAGTGAATTTTGAGAAACAATGGTGGCTGAGAATTTGAGATCCTTATTTTTACCACCAGTTTAGAAATAATTAATTCTATGTCAAGGAAAATGTTTAAAGGATTTTTTTTTTTAATTACTAGTCAATTTCTGTTAACCATCCTGTGTCTGAATTTTGGTTGAAAATTACAAAACCACCGTCACAAATTATATTAAATTGGTAGTCTTTATTTGGAGAAATTCATCTCCAATTTTCATTTCTAAGGAAGCTACATCAGCTGATTTTTAGCCCCTAAGTATTATTATAATTACAAGGGATATGCACTCAAATATTTAAAATACAACGATTTTGCCTTCTTTTTTTAAAATTTTCACTCTTAAATTATTTAAATTAGAGATATTTTGTTTCTATATTTTTTAAAAAAAGGTTTTTTTTTTATCAAAATATTGATATTTTGCTCTTAAAATTAAATGATATATAGTATTATGTGATCGATTATTGTATCAAATAAGGATAAAATTATTCTATTTCAAATAATTTAGAAATAAAAAAAAATTAGAAATAAAATTAGTTCATTTCGCAAATTCATTAAAAATTAAACCGGGCCAAATCTAAGCCGCAAAACTGAAAATTAAACCGCATGCAATTCAATATATTTAGATCGGTTAATTTAAGATGCATTAGGAGATGATTGTGATTTTTGGATTTTTTTTTTAAGAAAAAAAACTAATTGTGTTCAGTTTTAATATTGAATTTCGGTTTTATTATTTAATGCATAAAACATTTTAGAAGATAAAATACTAAACACCAGATGATTTAGATTCCATTATTATTTTCTCAATGTGATCGTCCTCACCTTCATTCAGCTTTTTTCTTTTTCATTTGTTATTTATTGATGTTAATGGCACAAGAATTTATGCTACATCCTAACTTAATATATAATTATAGAAACTTTTAAAAATCAATACATCAAATCCAAATAATAATTTTACATCATAATGAAAAATAACTAATATAAAAAATATTATATTATATATATATTTTTTTTATCTCTTGTTCCATTTTTAAAATACAAGTATTGAAAGTAATATTTTTGAACGAATTATGGATTGATTTTAAAGAATAAAAAGATATTAAATTAAAAATGAATAAGTTATAACATGCATAACTGAAAATGTAACTATTTCAAGTTATATATGTGTTGCTATTTTGAATGTCACTATTTCGAGTTATATATTTGAATTTGACAATGGTCATTTCGTTCCCTTAATTATTATTCGAAAAACCATTCATCTCACAAAACATTTAAATATCTATTATTTATGAAAGTGAAAAGTTAAGTGAGTTAAATGGTCTCAAAAAAATTTAGTGAGTGAAATGACTTATGTTTACAAGTTAAATATATTAAGAAAAATATATATATATATATATATATCAAATGAATAATAAACTCTCAAGTAAGAAAAGTAGTTTTAAACCCAATTTTGTGCTACGAAATAAAACAATTTTGTTTACGTGACAATTTATTATTAATTTTGTTCATAAATAAATATAAGAGGTTAGTTGAGGTAAAAAAAAATCAAAATTCGGATACTAATGTTTTGATCAAATATTGCTGCGGAATTAATGAGCATTTATATATATATATATATATATATATATATATTGAAGGGCAGAGCCATACCCATCTTGTACTTCAATCAGAAAACATAAATCATAGGGATCCATGCAATATTTTTATTATTTAATTTGATGGTAGAATAGTGAGGGTAAGCTATAGGAATAGGAATAGAATAGAATGGAATTTAGGTTTGAAGTTTCAATCAAAGAAAGTGAGTTTGTACCATCTCATGATCTATCTATCTGCCTTTCATTGTCTCCCAAGGGAAGTTATTCTTATTAATTTCTAAATATACACATTTTTCTCTCCTATGCCACTTTGTAGGTCCTTTAATATATCTATCATTTTCTCTTCAACCCCAACTATTTCCTTATTATGAACAAAAGGTATTCTTTTCTTTTCTGTTTATTACACTATCATATCATACTGCACAAATATTTTCCCATTTCCGCTATCGACTGGCAATCCAATCTCAAACCCTCACTCCTGCATTCTTTTTTTATTATTATTATTAAAAAAAAGGTTTTCTTTCTGGTTTGGTGAGTCCACTCCCATATATATGTATTATGTCTATGGTAATTATTATTTATATTTAAGTAACAAAAGCAAAACTTTATAATGAAAAGTTATTTGGTTCAACCTATTGAATGTTAGCACTTATATAAGTTAACAGGTGGTTAATTATTGATGTTGTATGTGAACATGGCTTTCGGTTGTAGACAAGTTACTTGGTTTTTAGTTCTCCTTATTTCATCATTCCAAATTTAAGTTTAATTAATAAGAATGGTATAATTGGTATTATAATTTCAAATGTGTTTAAGCAAAGTTTTGTGGCAGACTGAATAAAGTCTTGTTACAAAAGATATATTCTTCCGCTTTAAATTTAATTCAGCAAAAGCCAAGAGGATAAGTAAAAGACGGAGAAAGTAGAATTATTAATTTTGATTGCAATTTTATAGCCCATTGAGTTCTTAACCAAACAAAAAAAAAAACGTATAGTTTTATGGATGGAGAGGATAAACACCATTGCAAAATAAGAAAATACTTCCACACAATACATCTATTACAACACATTATTAGTCGCGAATATAAAATTATTATTATTATTATATATTTTTATTTATATTTACAATATTTTTAATTTGTAATATAAGAAAATATATTGTATCAAGATATTTATAATAATTCAATGTATAGAGAATGGATATAAAACTGTTGTTATAGAATAATTACGACATGTTTATCATATTTTGCAATTGTTTTCTACTGCTACCATTGTTATATTTGTCGTAGTGAAATATTCATAAAAAGAAAAAAGAAAATACTTCACTTTTATTTCTTGTTTTTGGAAATGTTAAACTTCAAATATGATAACATTAATCATTGTTAATTGGAAAGTTTATAATTTTTATATGCGTGGCACTGGCAGTTATTAATGAATATAATTTAAATATCATAAATTATCATGATTCATGTAGGTTCAATATTACTGTTAAATAACTACAAATCAAATTGCCAATATCGTTACTCTATCATATTTACAAAAATAATAATAATTTTTGTGTCATATAATTATTAATTCGTATTATATATTGGGGTAAGTTACAATGATTGAAACAAAACATAGAATGGATTTTTTTGGCCTATGACTCATTTTTAATCCGATTCTTTTAAATTTATAAAATTAACTAATTTAAAATCAGATATTATTATATTTATAATTTGAAAAAAAAAATGAATTTGAAGTATCGAGTTGACATCGAAAATCAATATTATTAGGATAACAATTTTGTCCGCTCCAAAATTTCATAGGAAATTGTTACCCATTAATGTGCTATTGGAATAAATTTTCAAATAATATATTCACAATACATATGAGTATATATATTGCTAATAAAACGTAAGCACATATGCATAAATATTTACGCAAAGTATCAATGTGTCATGTAAAAAATAAATTAATTTAATTTCACTTAATGACATTTATTATTGTAATTCAACATTTTTAGTAGAACATTTACTAAAAGCTTGATTAAAAAAAGAATATAAAATTAATCAATGCACAAAAGTAGAGCGATTAAGAAAAAGGGTAAGGTGGTTAATTAGCATTTATCAACCCAATTTTTCCTTTTAAAACATACAAAAATACTACCAACCTTCAAAATGTTGCAAATCCACAAAGGAAAGAAAAATTGTGTTGATAAATGTCAAACGAAAACAATTCCAAAGAAATTAAAATAAAATATAGTAAAAGACAAAAATAATAATAGCAAAAATAATTTCCACGTATTTTTACAGTTTATAGATAATAAGAAAGCAAGGTAACACGGCATGAGGATCAAATACCAGCAACTCGCCAGTTCCCCCGCTCACCGAGTCAAACCCGACCCGCCCATCCACCAACGAATCAAATTCTATTTGCTTCGAAACCCGACCTGCTATTACCCGACATACTAGCATCGCTCTTCGTCCACTACCGCCACCAGCACTCTCATGTGCCGGCCCGCTCCCGGAAAAAGTGCAAATAGCAGCTCCTTTCATGCCGGGAAACACCCACGCGCCGCCACGTGCGTCATGAACTCCACCAGTGGGGCCCAAGCAGTAGAACCGCATCATCTCATTTCCGTCCGCGACGCACCGGGCATTCTCCTCCCACGTGCTCCGACCGGATAACCCGGCTCGGGTTTTAACCATCTCGCGATACTCTTCGAACCGGGATGTCGTTCTGGACCCGTTAAGGACTTTGAAGATCATCTCGATCCGACCCGGGAAAGACTTATTACTCCAACTTGTGTGAAAGATAATTTCTACCACATTACGCGAAGGGTGGCCGTCGGGAACCTCCGTCAAGGCGGGGTAAAGCGGGTCTGGGTTACGGGTAGAATGAGAACGAGAAGGAGGAGCAGAAATGGATTCGGGTTTGGGTTTGGGTTTGGTGATGGATTTTTGTGGGTTATGTCGTTGATGGTGGTGTTTTGTGGGTTTTTGCTGGCGGGTGGCGGTGGCGGTTTCAATAACGTCTTTGATGCTTTGGGAGCTCTTTCTGCAACTGGAACTGGGTATTAAATATTTGGGATTGGGGCTAAAAACATCTTCTACAGCTCTTGATTTGCATTGCAATGACTTCATCCAACCGGTCGCCATTAAAATAAAGCTTCCCCTCTATGAAAACTCTGATTAAAGATAGCTGTTTCTTTTTTCTTCATCAAGTTATTGACTTTCTCTCTCTAGAACATGATAGTTTCAATTGTGCTCTCATTTTTCTTTTGTTGAAAAGAATTTTCTTTTTCCGTTTCTTTTTTTTCCCCTTTTGCCAGTTCTCTCTCTCTCTCTCTCTGGGTTTATGTAATGTTGTTAAAGACTAGAATGGACGGAACATGGCACGATATTAAATGGGCTGCTCTTTGTGGGTATTTATGGAAATGACCATAATGCCACTGCTAATCATAAGCTGCCTCTTGGAATTACACGTCTATAATTGCCAACATAGATTTTATGTCTGTTTCTTGCATGAGCGAAGGGTAAATGAAAAAAAGACCCTTCTTAATACTAATACAAACTGCTGCATGATATTCTTGTAACTTAAACAATCAAAGTTATGGCGAGGCCAATAAAAAGACTTCATTCGACGGTTTAGGAACGTTTTATGTCATAATTATGAATTTAACAGGTTTTTGAAATAAAATTACCGTTAAAATCCCAACGACATTGACATCCTTTGGAAAGAGTAATTAAAGATATTGAAATTAATTAAAACTTGGTTTATAGTTTGTGATCTTGCATTATAGCTTCCTAGAAATTGAAAAACTTAATTAAATGGTTTTATTTTAGAGGAGGAACGTGATTCATGCCACAAGCTCCAAAAGATAAAAGAAAATTATTGAGCAGCCATTATCTCAAAAGGAAAAGTAAATATATAATGGAGAAGATCATGTATATATGGTAATGATAATTATTTTTCACATATTCTTTTTTGAAAAAGCCTTATTTTTCTTGTTTTAAAGTACATCATGAATTTTCAAAAAAAAAAAATAATGAATTATATGCGATTCTCAGTGATAAAAAGGCTAGTGAAAGGAAGTTTCTATGGTAACTTTGTTTCATTTATATCTTATAAATTACTTGTTAAATACGATTGCATTATGCGAGATTGTGAGAATGGAAGATAAAATTACAATAATCAAAATTTCATAATATTCACCCTAGTAAAAAAAATAATTTGAAAATATAAATAAAATTTATATATATGAGCCAAATATGTAGAATATGCACGACTCATCCAATAGCGAAAAAACAATGAAGCATTAATTGGAGACAAATTGTCGTATATATGGTCGCCAGGAAGGAAAATAACCTATATTTTATTTTACTTAAAAAAAATACTAGAAAAAAACTTAATATTTGCATTAAAACGTGGAAGTCGGTCAAGCAATCGATTGAGTCAAGTCATTTTCCAATAAAGACTATAGAGAGAAGTTTCTGTCATCTGATTTACTGATTTTTTTTTATTTTTTAGTTTGAATGCTATAATTAATGGCTTTGTTGCTCCTTCAAATCAAAGTTACCATAACAATAAATATTACCGTCTGTTATAGGTGAGGCTGAAGTCTCACTTCAACTGTTCAACACTACAACTCTATGCCTTCCACGTATCAATAAGCTAGTTTGTTTTAAATTCACATAAAAAATTCCCCAAATTCAATTCCAACATCCATTTATTCAATTTTTTATTTTTTTATAAAAGAAAATTGAAAGTGATAACTCCAACATGATAATTCTCGTTATATTAGTATCAATTTTACCATTAGAATATTTCATTGCGGATGATTTTATTATTTTTAATTTATTTTTTTAAATCAATAGCGAATATTGTGAGATAATAGTGTGAATATGAGACCTAATCTTTGTTTGAATTTCTGAAAATATATATATATATATAAGAAAACCAAAGCAGGAGATTTTCATAATTTTAAGTATGAATAATTAGAGTATAAAGAAAAGCTTATAAGTTGAATTACAAGGATTTGGTCCTTTAACAAAGCTAACCATTATCAATTATCACAATGCTAACGAAGTTGACAAGTAAAAATAATTAAGTTAGCATAATTAATTTTTATAAAGGATGAAAGATTGAATACTACTCATGCTCAAACAAAAAGGTTATGGTTGAAAAAAATAAAATAAAAAGGTTATTAGGAAGACAACTACTCTTTTTATTATTATTATTATTATTATTAATGAATTTGCTTATGTGGAAACTGATAAGGGCCCTCCATACGCAAAATCTCAATAATGTAATTTAGTAAAATAAATAAATAGATAAATTGCATGTGGTGGGAATCCTTCTATTGTTCAAAACCCGATTTCGTCCATCAAGAAACATCATAATTCGAGGTTGTTTCTGTAATTGTAAGTAATTTTTTTAGTATATCTTGAATTCTTCGTATAATTAAATACATATTGTAAGAGAGATGAAAGAGGGAATAGAAGAATTAAAAGAGAATGGAAACTGGCAGAGAGAATGCATATAAAAAAGCACTGAAATTAAAACTAGTAAAAAGACAATTTCCCCACCATGCTTTATTTATTTATTCTTAATGGAATTTTTAATGTATTAGTATTATTTAATTTCCTTGTGTCTACCCATTATTAGTTAGTAAGTCGCTATTAATTTAATACTAACAAAGTTTGGTGGTCATTGCAGTTACATTAGGAGCCGACAACATTGATAAGTGTAAAAAAACCCTAACAATTACAAATTCTATTTTTATTTTATAAAACAAACCATCTTTTTCCCATACCAAACAAATTCTATAAATCTTTTGCATTGCTGCAGATAGATATGGACAACCCATCTCATAGTTCCAATAGCCTGATTTATTGGCTAAAACAAGTGCTACTATTAATAAATATGTCATTAATTTGATAGTATTAGCCTCTTTTCTAAATTTATTATATTTTCAATTCAACTCTAACGAGTATTTACATTTTAGTGATTGAAAAATTAACAATCTCTTTTTTTTATATTAAAAAAAAAAAAGAAAAAGAAAATGGTGTTTTGAAGTCAACAATACCGATTTTCCTTTTCAAGCTTAAATAATTACAAATTTGAATTGCTGAAAGTAATATTCTTACAAGGTAGTAATGGATATATAATGATTGATTAATAAATTTAAGTTTGCCTAAGAAAAAGTGAAGGTTGAAAAGAAAAACTGTAGGGTTGGGTTATGAAAGGGGGAGAGGAGCAATGGTGGTGGGGCTGAGGGATTGTTTGCCAGGCTTTGGCCTCACGCCTGAAGAATCTAATATTTTAACCCCGGGAACAGCGTTCCAATTGGCGTGCTTATTTTTTAACGAACCCCAAAAATCTTTTACTTTCCTCCTTTTTCACCACCTTCTATTTCAAATTGAAACATTTAAATTGGATTATGAACCCAATTTAGATAAACATTTTCATTTTCATTTTTTTTTTTTTTTAATTAAGAAAGCTTCGGTGGGAAAGAGATTCAGCCGTGAAAGTGACTATGTATAAATTTTAAATTTAAATTTTAGTTTTAATATTTTTTTTATTTATAAAAAATTAATCTAATTAATTTTATCTCAAATTAAGAACAACTCTCCTAGTTAGGCAGTTCCATGGATGAGCTGTTTTCTTGAAGTACAATACTACAATTTATATATTTTGCAAAATAAATAAAAGTAAACCCTATATATGCCTACAAAATTCTACTAATGAACTAAGAACAAAAGACTGGTTATTCATGAATCATTTTGTTGCTGAGTTTGTCACATTCGTAACAAAATAGACTTTGTCCCTGCAATACATAAAATATCAGTACGCTGAGCATTCCTTCGGTCCCATTTTCGCTACAGTTTACGAGTTCTAAACATTAAACACAAGAATAAGAAATTAAGTATAATGAAAAATTCAAATACAGTATGGGAAATTTGATTTTACTAAGATATATTTTATAATTTAATCAAGCATCAACATAACATTTTATTTTTGCTTATAAATCATTATAATAACACCCACAGAAGCGTAACTTTTTCAAGTGCATGCAATACTTTGTCATATTTTCAATTATATTTCCTTCATTTCAAAAATATGATCAGTTTTATTTTTTCACATATATTAAAAAATTAGTTATTGTGATTTAATTAATGCATTCTTTAATACTCACTCCATTCCTTAATATGTGTCATTTTTATTATTTTTACGAGAATTAAAAAATATTAATTAGGCTTGAATTTAAGAAAAAATTGAGTGATTCAATACAAATTGAGTGATTCAATGCATGCACAAATTTAAATCTAATTGATCAACTTTTATTGAAAAAAAAAATTAAATTGAAAAGAAAAAATTAAATTGCATTGAAAATATAAAAGTGACAGATAAATGGAATTTGGATTTTACTCAAAAGTGACACATAAAAAAGAACAGATGAAGTATATCTTTGCATTAATTAGAGATATGTCATTAACATAAGAAATACTACTACTCGTTCCGTTCTTTATTGTCTGTCACTTTTATTGTTTTTCGCTATTATTAAGAAATATTAATTAGATTTAAATTTGAGCTAAAATTTAGTATTTTAATACACAAATTTAAATTTAATTAGTAAACTTGTATTGAAAAAAAAAATTAAATTGAAAAAAAATTAAATTGTATTTAAAATTTAAAAGTGACAAGTAAAAAGTAACGGAGGGAGTAATAGTTAAATTTATTGATTACTATATATGTATATTAAAATAAAAATAATTATTTAAAATAAGTAGGTGATCGGATATTTTGACCACTTCGAGCCATGAGATATTGAATGCTTTTTGTTTGGTATCTGCTTATAAATTTTATGCACTTGCATCCATAGAGTCATTTAAAGCTCTAATTAATACATCTTTTGAATATTTCCACTTTCATGTCTCCTTCACCATGCATTCTCACCACTCATCTCCTTAATTGCCCAACTACATGATGATGCATTATTCTTGCTATTTCGCCTTAAAATATTCAAAATTGCTAACCTAATCTCACAATCTCAAAAAGAATATATATATATTGGATTCATTCCAAAAAGATAATATATCTATTCTTTTTAGTTATTCTAAATTATAGTGGACTTTTCTTTTTAAAATTATAATTAAATGTTACTCCCTCTGTCCCACTTTAAAAGGCTGTTTGCTCTTTTTTATTTATCCCACTCCAAATGTTCTTTTCGCAATTTAAGAAAAAAATTTACGTATTTATCCCTATTTATTATATAATTTATTAAATATATATCACTTACTTTTTTTTTCCTAATGTAATAAATAAGGTCATTCTTGTCATTTTACATTATTTTTTTATGAAATTGATGTATTTCAATTATTTTCTTAATTACCGTGAAAAAAGGATAATAGCCTTTTAAAGTGGGACGGAGGGAGTAAAATTTTAATTATCCCTATTTAATGTGCGTGCATAGTAATATTCAACCAAAAAAATATAATGTGAATAGTAATAAATAAATGTGAATTATTATTTTTTCTTCGCCAATATGCCACTAATTATAATATAAGGACATATTAGGAAAATATTAATCCAACTATACATTAACTAATTTATTTTTTAATTTGTATGGAAAAAGGACTATTTTTTTATTGGAACGCATAAAGTATAGTTGATAATCTTATATATTTATATGATTATATCATGATTTTATTTATAACAAGTCATATTCATCTATAAATTTTTAATGCACCCTCATTGAGAATGAATAAAAAAAGAAAAGAAATATATATATATATATATATTTTGAAATACGTGAAATTGACAAGCTGAGCGGGGTTGTTATGGAATTTGAATTAACAAGAATCAATTCATATTGAATTAATCCAGCAATACTATTTCATACAATAAAATAGAATTTTTAAATGGAATATTGTCATTAATTTATTCCATTAAATAAAATAGAAAATCAAATCTAAACAAGATTTTCTGAAATTACAAATATATTTTTTTTTGTCATCATATGATGTGGGATAGTATAATAAAAAGTAAAGAGTTGGAGAAATATAATAATATTGTAATAAATGCATAGATATGGTTTAGGTGGCTATTTTCTATTTGGGAAAATGGAATGGAAAAGAAAAGTGGGGCAGAGGAGGAAGAAAGTGTTGAAGAGGTATGGAGTGATTATCGGATGAAATTATGTGTTAAATTGTGGAATATGACCATGCAATAAATTTTTAGTGAATCAAATCAATAAACTTGGTCTAAACAAGAAATTTGTATGGTCCATAGGCATGTGATGTTTACGCAGATGGTTTGGTAAAAGGGATATTATGAGTTGGGTGCTGCTTGTGAAAACTGCCAACTTTGAAAAGGATAGTCCGTCCCTATTCTATTGGGTAACGTCCAATTTTTCATCAAATCTGCCCTACAATCTTACTTGGATCCTTCAGGATTATAGCATGCTGACAATTGGCCTTTAATTCTTTCTTTTGTATATACATTCGGTCCCTCCCTTTGTAGGCCTATCAATTTGACTTTGTTCTGTAGAATTAGATTAGGCCCTGCATTCTTCATTCTTATATCAATAGATCATAAGCCCAATTATTTTGGACCAACCCAAGTCCCATTCATATATCATTTATTATTATTATTTTTAATAAACAATGAAATTTCATTGAGAAAAAGAAGAGATTACATCATTAACCAAAGAATCAGACAGAAAAGATGGAAAATCCTCCATCTAAATAGACACATCACATGGAACAAAATGAAACTTGGTTAAAGAATGAACTGCTTGATTCCCTAATCGTGGAACAAAAGACCAATTGCAAAACCGAAACTGTGAACTTGTAGCTAATGTTAAAAATTATATATCTAATTAACACAATTAACACTAACTAACAATAAACACACCAATAATCATTTAAATACAGTAACAATAACAATAATAAATTAATAACAATTAAATCAAGAAAAAGTTTAGAATAATCTGTGAATTTGTAGATTGAAGCACGCCGAAATGCGCTGTCATTTGAGAGAAAACGACCCGTCTGCACCGAGTAATAATTAACCACGTCCCCCTCGCAAGATACTCCAACCCGTTGAAATTCTTCAATGCAGCTAAGAATTTTCCGAACCGATTATTCCCAATGCTCAAATATTAATTAATAGAATAAGAGAATTAAAAAAAATAAATGATTTATATATATATATATATATATTTATATAGAGGTGTGTATAAGATGAAAGAAAAATAAAACTTGTAAAAACAATCTTTTTTTACTTTTGTGTTTAATGCTCCCGCATCTCTCTCGGGAAAAGATGAAAAGGCAATGTAAAAAATATCAACTTCAAAAAATTATGAACGTTGGTGGCAATGAATGAGGGAGAAATGTAAGGAGAAAAATCAGCCATTAAGTTTAGAAAAATATGCCACTATGCATAATATTATGAATTAGTTTTTTGACCAATTCAAAATTGAAAACTTTTAATTAATAAATTCCAACATTCCCCCACATGCCACTATGCATAATATTAGGAATTAGTTTTTTGACCAATTCAAAATTGAAAACTTTTAATTAATAAATTCCAACATTCCCCCACATGATTAAAAGTTTTTAATTATTATTTGAGCATATAATACTGTGTAATAGATGTTAGGTACCTTCAGAATTTGAACCTACACTTAGTGTTAATGAATTTATTTTGAAGAAACCTTAGTAAAATAAATGTTTTGAACTAGGTTCTTTTGACCAAAATAATATTCACTACACACACAGTATGAGAAATTATCGAGGTTCTATCAGTTTTGCGCTTTTCGGTCATGCGCACGTATCTATTCATGAGTGTTTTTAGAAAATGACCCAATTTTCACAATGGCAACCCCACCATCACACTCACTAGGTGAATCTTCCAAGAGTGATTTGTGATCATCACCCCGCAAAATTATATATATGTCTTTGGATTCATTCAGAATTAAATTCTTCCTAACCATCACAGTAGAGAGCATAACAACATAGGAATGAAATCCGGAAATTTTCCGTATAATAATAATAGGCATGCTCTCCCAAGTTACCAAATAGTTTCGTTATTACCTGTTGAAATTTATTTATGGGATCGCCATGCATATAAAGACAGGTATCCACTATGGTAACTAATTATTGGGTCTCAATCCCATTCCCCTCGATGTAATAAGTACTTGTTGGCGCGCCAAATCTTTGGTGAGCGGATCTGTTATATTATTTTCAGACCTGACAAAATCCAAAGAAATCACACCATGAGATAATAAATGACATATTGATTTATGTCTAACTATCAAGTGCCTCCTTTTTTCATTAAAATTTTTACTTTTAGCCTTAGCAATTATTGCTTGACTATCACAATGCATATAAATTGGAGGTATGGGCTTATTTAAAAATGGTATATCAGACAAAACGTTTTTAAGCCATTCTGCTTCACTACTAGCTGCATCTAGTGCCACTAATTCTGCTTCCATAGTGGATCTAGAAATTATGGTTTGTTTAGAAGATTTCCAAGCTACTGCTACACCTTCTATTGTAAAAATATAACCACTAGTAGATTTAGTTTCTTCTGAATCTGATATCCAATTTGCATCACTATAACCTTCTATCACAGCAGGAAAACCACAATAATGTAAAGCATAACTAATAGTACCCTTAAGATACTTAAAAACTCTTTCTAAAGCATTCCAATGTGTAATATTTGGATTATGAGTGTACCTACCCAACTTAGCCACAGCAAATGCAATATCGGGTCTAGTATGATTTGCTAAATGTAACAAAGATCCTATTATTTGAGAATATTTATATTGAGAAATACTTTCACCCAAATTTTTTCTCAATTTAATAGTTATGTCATATGGAGTGGAAACAGGAGATATATCAAAATAGCCAAATTTTTTCAACATTTTTTCTATATAATGTGATTGAGACAAAGCAATGCCATCATTATTTTTTAATAATTTTATTCCTAAAATTACATCAGCTTCACCCAAGTCTTACATATCAAAATTATTTGAAAGAAATGATTTGGTTACATTAATTACATTTAAATTACTACCAAAAATTAGTATGTCATCTACATACAAACAAAGTATCACATAAGAATTTTCAAAATTCTTAAAATAAACACATTTATCTACGCTATTTATTTGACAGTTATTCGACAACATAACTTTATCAATTTTTTCATGCCATTGTTTAGGAGCTTGTTTTAACCCATAAAGAGACTTCACTAGCCTACAAACTTTATTTTCTTGCTCTGGTATAACAAAGCCTTCAGGTTGATCAATGTAAATTTTTTCTTCTAAATCACCATTCAAAAAGGCAGTTTTTACATCCATTTGATGAACTTCCAATTTATAAATAGAAGCTAATGCAATCAAAAGTCTAATAGTTGTAATTTTGGAAACAGGTGCATATGTATCAAAAAAATCTACTCCTTCTTCTTGTTTAAATCTTTTAGCAACCAATCTAGCTTTAAATTTTTCTATGGATCCATCAGTTCTTAACTTTTTTCTAAAAATTCATTTACAACCAATTGTTTTGCAACCAGGAGGAAGATCACATAAAACCCATGTTTTATTTAAATTAATTGAATTCATTTAATCATTTACTGCTTCTTTCCAAAATGGAGCATCAGTTGAAATTATAGCTTCATGATATGTTTTAGGTTCATCTTCAAGTAAAAAGGTATAAAAATCTGAGCCAAAATCTTTATTTTTTCTTCTTCTTTTACTTTTTCTAATTACTTGAGTATTATCAAGAACACAATCAGAATTAGAAGAACACACATCAACAGGTTTAGATATCTTATTTTTCATGGGAAAAATATTTTCAAAAAAACATGCATCTTTAGATTCCATAATTGTATTATTAGTGATTTCAGGAATATCTGAGTTTAAAACTAAAAAACGATAACAATTGCTATTTAAAGCATAACTAATAAAAATGCAATCAATTGTTTTAGGTCCTATTTTTCTTTTCTTAGTAATAGGAATATTAACTTTAGCTAAACACCCCCACACTTTTAAAAATTTTAATGATAGTTTTTTATTATGCCAAAGTTCATAAGGTGTCTTATTACAATTTTTGTTAGGAATTCTATTAAGAATTAGACATGCAGAATATAAAGCTTTACCCCAAAAATTATTAGCCAATCCTGAACTAAGTAACATAGCATTAACCATATCCATAAGTGTTTTATTTTTTCTTTCTGCTACTCCATTTGATTGAGGTGAATAGGGAGGTGTGACTTGATGAACTATACCATGCAATTCACAAAATTCATTCATGTCATTTGATGTGTATTCACCGCCTCTATCAGAGCGTAAATTTTTAATTTTCCTATCAAGCTGATTTTCTACTTCCGCTTTATAAATTTTAAATTTATCAGATAATTTACTTTTGCAATTGATCAAATATTCATAGCAATACTTAGAAAAATCATCAATAAAAGTAATAAAGTATCTCTTACCACCACGAGTCAAAACATTATTACTATCACAAATATCACTATGTATCAATTCTAATAACAATGATTCTCTTATCACTGGTTTAAAAGGCTTTCTAGTTTGCTTAGCTTGAACACAAATTTGACATTTTTTCTTTTTGTTAATTTCATGCCTTGGAATTAATTCTAAACCCATCATTCTTTTTATAGTATCAAAATTAACATGTCCAAGTCTACCATGCCAAGTGTCATTATATTCAACAACAGCAATAGAAGAATTAATAACAGGCATATTATTTTTACAAAATGGCACTACATTTAATTTATATAATCCATTAACTATTTCCAATAAAAATACCATGTCTAGTAATAACAACTTTATTCGAACCAATATGAACATTAAAACCATTTTGATCTAATAAAGATACATTAATTAAGTTTTTTCTTAAACTAGAAACATGAAAAACATTATCTAAAACAAGAAAATTTCCAGAAGATAACTCCAATTTTATTTGTCCTTCTCTTAGGATTTGAGCCTCACTATCATTCCCCATACTCACAGATCTTGCACTTGAAACCTGATAAGAGGAGGAAAAATCTTTTATCAGCACAAGCATGAACATTAGCACCAGAGTCTATCCACCAATCATTTGAGTTAAAAATTATATTTAACTCTGGGCTAGAAATAAAGTACCTGTGAGATGAGTAAGGAGAGTTCGGTTCTTAAGTCACCATATTAGCTTGAGGTTTTTGAACTGTTGATCCTTTAATATGTTGTCCATGGCGCTTAAAGCAATTTTTGGCAACATAATTGGTCTTTCCACAAATCCAACATTCTAAACCCTTTTTCTGATTAAAATTGTTATTTTTTGGTTTATTATTATTAATGTTACCACCACCACCGGAATTATTTTAATAAGCATTTTTCTTGAAATTCTTTGTTTTAGCCTTATGAACATTTTCAACAATATGAGCTTTTGCATGAAATTCAGAATTTTGTTTTAGTGAAACACGATGTCTCTCCTCGATTCTCAAAGAAACCAACAAATCAACAAAAGTAAAATTTTCTGGATTTTGTTTTAAACTTCTAGCAAAATCAGACCAAGAGGGTGGCAACTTTTTAATGAGAGAAGAAACAAGCACAATATCATGAAATTCAATGCCTTTAATTTTCAAGTAAAAAATAATATTCTCAAAATCATGAATTTGATCAGACACACTTTTTTCATCAACCATATGAAAATCAAGAAATTTTTCAACAGTATATCTTTTCAATCCCTTTTCTTCAGTACCATATTTATGTTCCAGTGCATTCCATAGTTCAATAGCAGTTTTGGTATGACAAAAAATACGATAAATGTTATCAGTTAAAGCACTTAAGATTCGACCATGGTATAAAATATCTTTTTCATTGAAATCATCTTTGTCAATAGAACTAGTAACATCATTAGATGCAACAATTTTAGTGGATTTTTTAGATATTTTTGTTGAACTATTATCTTTAAAACCATCTAAAATCACAGAAAAAATACCTAGTTCAGTGAGCCAAAATTTCATTTGTTGTTACCAACAAAGAAAATTTTGACTTGAAAATTTTTCAGGCTTACTAGATAAAGACTTAATTAAATCCATGATAAAATAAAATCTATCAAAAAACGTTTCCACTCAAAGATTGTTAAAAATTATATATCTAATTAACACAATTAACACCAAGTAACAATAAACACACCAATAATCATTTAAACAAAGTAACAATAACAATAATAAATTAATAACAATTAAATCAAGAAAAAGTTTAGAATAGCCTGTGAATTTGTAAATTGAAGCACGCCGAAATGCGCTATCCTTTGAGAGAAAACGGTCCGTCTGCACCGAGTAATAATTAACCACATCCCCCTCGCAAGATACTCCAACCCGTTGAAATTTTTCAGTGCAGCTAAGAATTTTCCGAACCGATTATTCCCAATGCTCAAATATTAATTAATAGAATAAGAGAATTAAAAAAAAATAAATGATTTATATATATATATATATATATTTATATAGAGGTGTGTATAAGATGAAAGAAAAATAAAACTTGTAAAAATAATCTTCTTTTGCTTTTGTGTTTAATGCTCCAGCAGTCTCTCTCGGGAAAAGACAAAAAGGCAATGTAAAAAATATCAACTTCAAAAAATTATGAACGTTAGTGGCAATGAATGAGGGAGAAATGTAAGGAGAAAAATCAGCCATTAAGTTTAGAAAAATATGCCACTATGCATAATATTAGGAATTAGTTTTTTGACCAATTCAAAATTGAAAACTTTTAATTAATAAATTCCAACAGCTAAACAATCGGTAAGAGCAAATCCCAAACCATTTTCTCTTGGAGTTTTTCAGTAATATTCTTGCAGTTAAATTCGACTACAAGGTCAAAAAAGGGAGATCCAATGCCAGTTGTAAACCAAATCGGATTTCAAGTGCTTCAGCTCAATCACCCACAAGATTCTTTGATGCACAAGCTAAAATATCACGCTTATCATCTCTAAAGATAATACCAAAACCAATTAATACAGGAGCTAAAAAAACCCGCATCAATGTTCATTTTGATTTTACCCAATGGTGGAGGACACCACTTGACCAAGTGAGAAGGCTCCCTTAAAGTAGACTCAATAGGAGAAGAACCCAGACTAGAAACTTGCATAAATTCAGCCAACAAGAATTTGACTCCCTTCTTTACTTGACAAAGGCTGAAAAAAATATGGTCATAACAATACTTGTTCCTCATTAACCAAATTTGATAACAAGTAATACCAAATTTAGCTAGATCTGACTCAGATAATAACAACAAAAGATTGATAAACCAATCTTTAAAAGTAGAACTACATACTGATACAAACTGTGATAAAGAAACCCGATCCCACACCCTATTTGTAGCCTCACAATCTCTTAAGAGGTGAATAATTGACTCTGGCTCTGAACAAGAGAAACAACTTTGAGAAATATGTTGGATTCTATGATGCATGTGGCCTTCGTTGGTACCACATTAAGACATGATCACCACAAGAAATTTTAAATTTAGTGGGAACCCATATAATTCAAATCTTTTTCCCAAAAATAGGATTTAGTAGAGGAAGAAGTATGTGACCTTAAGGAAAGTCATTCTTCCAAAGCTATATAATAACCACTTTTAACCACATAAGATCCAATATAGTGATAATGCCTCATCATAACATCTTGGTGCTGATAAATGTGCAAAGGAATTTGCTTAATTTGATCAATATCCACAAGTAAGAAAATAAAATTTACTAGATTCCAATTCCATGAACCATTTTCAAAATCAATAAGCTGTGAGACAATAACATTAATTGACAAAATTCGTGGTGGAGTGATTATTCTGAAAGAATGAGGCTGTGGTAACTATTTATTTGTCCATACCCGAATTTAAGAACCACCCCCAACTTGCCATCTTAATCCTTTATTCAACACCTCTCTACCTGCCAAAATACTTCTTCATGTATAACTAGGCATATTACCCAATTCAGCTCCTAGAAAATCTATTGTAAGAAAATATCTAGCCTTTAATAATCGAGCTAAAAAAGATAACGGAGATGCAATGATCCTCCACCCTGCTTAGCCAGAAGAGCATGATTAAAGTAGGAAAAATCTCAAAAAGCCAAGCCTCCCTCTTCTTTTAGTTTACACATCTGAGCTCACCCACAGAGATGCATTTTTTTCTCATTATTTTTTTGACCACACCAAAATTGACTGACTATAGCTCTCATATCATCACATAAAGTGTTAGGAAGCAAAATAATAATATAAGAAGGTATAGCTTGAGCTATGGATTTAATAAGCAATTCCTTACCCGCCCATAAATATTTCTTTGTCCAACCTTGAAGGCTAAACCAAAGTCGATCCTCCACCTAATTGAAAACCGAAATCCTAGATTTACCAACTGTAGTCTGAAGGCCCAAATAAATAACATGATGTGAGACATACTCCACACTCAATGTAAATGTAAGTGAATTTTGAGTCACCAAGTCAACATTTGGACTAAACAGATTTCATACTTATGGAAGTTAACCTTTTGTCCTGACCTTAACTTATACTTCTTCAAAACATCACTGACTGTATACACGTCTAGATTAGCGGCATGACAAAATATAATACAATCATCTGCAAATCATATATGAGAAACCAAAGGGGCACCTCTACAAATCCGAATACCAACAAATAGCTTTATTAATTAATTCAGTTAAACCTTCAGTTATTAATAGGAAGAGCTAGGGAGAAAGTGGGTCTCCTTGCCTGAGGCATCTAGATGGAAAAATGGTACCAGTAGGATCACCATTAATCAATACAGAATAAGAAACAGTAGAAACAAACCGCATAATAGTAAACACCCATACCTCAGAAAAACCAAATCTTAACATAATTGCCTCAAAGAATGGCCACTCGACACGGTCATAAGCTTTAGCCATATTTAGTTTAAACAGGGGTGTGCATGGCACGAATTTGAGTCAAATCCAATCCGAATAACTCGAGATTCAAAATTTTACCATATACATAACCCGAATTAGCCCTAACTAAGGTTTGGAGTCCGAACCGAGTAATCTGAAAATTTTGAAGTCCAACACAAACAATTTGAGAAACCCCAAATTTATTTTTTTTGAAATAAAAATAAGTTTTTATTTAAAAAATAAACACCATAATAAGATGGGTAGAATTTCAAAACTTCAAAATCAAAATTAGTCCTAATGGTCAAAATCAAAACTTCAAAATCCAAGATCTCATGCAAACAACCAAGAAAATTAAAAAGAAAAAAAAAGCTTCAATTCAAAGCTTCAACTAAGAAAAAAAAATGCTTCAACCTAAATCAACCAAGAAAAAACCAATAACACCCAGCAAGATTGACCACAAAAAAAAATTCAGATCTCAGGCAAAAAAAAAAAAATATATCTCTGGTTCCTCCTTCTCACTTGCTCTATTTTTTTTTTCCTTTTAAGTCACATTGTTGATCTTAAAAAGGAAACTTGTAGTTGTAGAGTCTCAATACTTAAGGGAATTCTTTATGCATATATTGTATGTGTAATGTATCATATAAGGAAGAAACATGAACATTATGCGTGTCGTTGGTACCGTAGGGATACATTTGTGAAGGCATACAAGTACTTTATCAAGCCAATACCAAATATTAAAATGCGGGATGATCCTAGATTTTCAAACCACCAGAAGTTAGACCAATGCTTAGTAGACCAAAAAAATGCAGAAGGAAAGATAAGAATGAGCCAAGAAACAAGCATGGCAAGACTAGCAAGAGAGAGATTCAAATGCATTGCATCAGGTGTAAGAAGGATGGACATAATAGGTTAAGTTGTAGAGTAGAGGCAAGACAAAGTTTTATGATCAAATTTTCTATCTTGCTGAATGTTTCCTGGATGATTTTGATAATAATTTTGTGGATTGCTAAATTTTTCCTACACACAGATATGTGAGAGTTCCAATGCAGGATATGGTACCAATGCCGATGACTAGAGTTGGTTCTAGTGCAGTTGAAAGAAGAAATTGTTCAAGTGCAGGTCAAAGGAATGAAGCTAGACCCTCTTCAGATCATGAATCATCGTCATCTTTTACTGTTGGGACACCTATATGTGATGATATAACTGTTGTTGTTAGAGAAAGAGCATCACAATCTAGTAGAGGCAAAAGAAGAGGAAGAGTAGTTAAGTCTGTGGGTAGAGGTGGTGGACAATTCACTGAAAGAGGAAGGGGAAGAGCAGGAGCAAGAGGCTTACATACACAACCCATTGGAACTTCAACTCATCAAAATGTTCATACTCGCCCATTTACACAGCCACCACCAACATTTGTTAGAGGGAGAGAGTTGTCAGGCTAAAAAAGACCTAGGAAAGTTGGACATGAAATTTTTATTGATAAGGATATTGGAACTACTGTCATGAATGTAAGTAGTTACAAAATTTTTGTTATAGTACGATTGACTTTTATAAGTAGTTTTGATTTTATGAATTTAATTTTTTATTTTACTTCAACGGACAATCAAAGAGAGTAATTAATGTTGGAACTCATGTTTAAAACTCAAATGTCACAAACATTGACCTGGGCTTCACACCTAATAGGTTAAGTTGGCAAGGCAGAAATGTTGTTCGCTTCACAACTCCAACAACAGAGAGTTGTTGCTGTTGTAGCAAACATGAGGTCAACTGCAAGCTCATCTAATGCAACTTCTATATCAAATTCAATCCAAAATGAGTCCAACAGCTGTCAAAATAGAATTCGTCCACATTAAATGTTAAAGCTTTTACTTTTGTTAGCAAAATTATCTGTCACAGCATTATGCAATATGACTATGTTTGCTACTATTTTGTTTAGGATATGTAGTTGGAACAATGTATTTAGCAGCACTTTTTTTTTTTCTTTAATAATGATTATGCAGTCTGTTACTGCAATTTGTTGAAGTATTACATATTATGCAATCTGTTACTGCTTTTTGTCGAACAATTAAATATTTTGTGGCAATATTACATGGAGTTGTACATTTTGTGTCAATGGATTTAATAGGCTATGAATGTTACAGTTAACATTACAGTATGTTACCAGGAATTATATATTTTGTTTGAATGAATTATATGCTTTCAATATCGACATGAGAGCAATATCTTTTTTGCATTACAGAGCCAACAAAAAACCTTACATCAAATTTCAACAAGATTCCAAGTATTTGCATTACACAACCAACAATCACAGAACTAAGAATAAAATCACAAATATTAACCAACAAAAAAAAATCATTTTGCCTTTCCTTTTCTTTTTCTTTTTCTCCTCTGCCTTCTCATATTGGTTTATCCGAGTAATCCCCATATAACCTTTTTTATCTGATCAGGAAATTCTTCATCAACCCATCTAAAGTGTGCATAACCTCCTTCTTCCTAATAGAAATCACAAAAAAAGGGTGATTTAATTTAACACAAGAAATCAAAAACAAAACAACACATTACTAATTACCTTTCTAAGCTTGCATGCGATAAACCTTGTAACACCCCGATACCCCTTGGAAGGATATCGATGCACCACACACACACACACAGGACAAAAACATACTTACATACTGAAGCGAAAGCGTATAACACATACAATATAAATATCAACTAATCATATATATAATAATTCACATATTATAAAAATAAGTTAATACAAATACTTGTACCAATTCTTTACATATACAAAAATAATATTCTTACAAAAGCCTATACAAAAAATAAAATAAAATACACGAGCAAGGTACAAAAAGAAATCAACTCTAACTCCTAGTGGTCGACCTGCAGATGCTCTACACTGAACGAACCTACCACCTACACGGAAAAATACCCGTGTTAAGCGATAACGCATAGTGGAAAGGAACAGAAACATATATATATATGTATAAAAACATTCACTCAAGAATGTAAATAAAAAGAGTATGCGAAGTTCATGCATCAACATACTAATAATCCCTCTAATAAGGGAAGTAACATATAAACATATTCACTATATCAAATGATTAGCAGAGAAATGACAAAGGCCAATCACAACTGCAAGTAATACTCATATACATATATACAACTTAAAACGTAAATCCCAGTACAATCTTAATACACTAGTCTGAATTTATATGGGTGGTGGATACGGGTACACTGGATACTGCGAACAGTATCAAATACTGGAAACCGAAGTCTCAAAATATTTTTAAAACTTTACGATAACCGAAGGTATCAAACACTAGACCCATACGGGCCAAGACTAGACCCAAACGGGGTCAAACACTAGCAGCTGCAATCACTAGCCCTTTATAAGTATGCTTATCTATCCACAACAATGATCATTCAGGTTTACGCAACACATTCTATTATATCACTCAAACTTTACAATACCGAAGAATCACATCACTTAACATAACTAAAATATCGATATAAGCATGTAAATAATACAAATATTAGCTCATGATAATGACAATCATAAGTAAACATGAGTGAGAAACCATGCAAAGTATAATAAAATAAAACATTTTCTAAGTACAGGGGAGGGTCGCGCTAGCGATAGAGGCGAAGCTCGCCCTAAGTCGCACCCGCGACAAGCTTTACGCTCGCGAAAGGCATAAAAGCAGGTCTCTGTCGCTCTCGCGACAGAGCGCAGCGGGTCTCCCTCGCGCAAACGCAAGTAAGCGCTCTCGCGAAGAAACCCGGCCTGGCAGGAGCTCGGCTATCGAGCTCTCTGTCGCGCTCACGACAAAGGGCGCGTTGGCAGGAGTTCGGATGACGAGCGTGACAGAGGTCGCGTTTGCGACAGAGTCGAACTCCTCACCCCTACTGCCGATCTACTCACTTCTCCCTCAAACCACAACCATTCAAAACTCAAAACATCAAGCATACAACTCAATCCAAACATCAATTCCACTTCAAAGCATGCTTACTAGAAACAATTAAATTGGCAAGAATTCGCAAGCAAGGCAAAAACCCAGAATTTAGTTCTAAACTCATACAAATCCTCTATTCAACTTTCATAAGCTAAAAAAATACATCTAACAAATCATACAAATAACAAAACTCAACTAAACACATGCATTTAAACATATTAGACAACTCAAATTTTCAGAAAAATTCAAAATAGAAACCAAGCACAGCAAAACAAATAAACTCCCAAACCTCTCAAGATGCTCAAAACCAACTCTTCTTCGAGACCCAACCTTCTCTTTGCCCTTGCTCTTCCGATTCTTACAATCAAACAAACCAAACCACTTGAATTAAAAACCCATAAACTCAAAACTCATATTGAAACGAAGGAAAGAAGAAGAAACCTTTTTAAACCAACTTACCTCTTCAAAACCAACTCTTAATCTCAATAAACCCAAGCTCAAATCTTGAAGATCAACACAAGAAAAAGGAGTAGAGAGCAGAAAAATGAAGGAGAGAAAGGAGACGGGGAAGAGCTAGAGAGAGGAGGAAGAACCGTAGCTTCCACGAGAAGCAAACCAAAATTTGCCTTCTTTCCTCTCTCTTCCCTCTTTTCATTTATTGCTTCCAACCACTTTGCCATGTGTCAAGCTCCAATTGGTCCAACTAAGAAAAATCTTGTCTTGTTTCACTTTAAATCCTTGGCAATTACCTTTCACTCACTAATTAATTTCTTTCTTAAACAACTTTATTAACTCTTTCAATTTAGTCCTTAAATAATCCAATTCTTACCTGTCCAATTACAATTATAATCTTAATTATCCAATTGGCCATGCAATTCCTACTAGGCCCTTTTGTGGGTTGTTACAAACCTTCTCCCAAGATTCGATTGCTTTCATCCAATATTCATCACCGCATACTCATCACAATAACAAATATGCGCTTGCTAATACATGACATTAAAATTAGAAAATGACTAAAAAGACAATAATACACTTGGATCTGTCAAAATAAGAAGAATCATATAAGAAAAACAATGATGAACACTCAAAAATTCTTATGGTTAGATAATAGGAACGTAGGAAACAAAGAAAAGCATCAAGAACACAAAGGGAGACTTAGGAGAGAGGAAGGAGATTTGCGAAAGAGATGAAAGATGATATTTATATTCTTAATTTGTGAACGTTGGCAAATAAGTTCACATGCTTCATTTGTTTCCAAAATCACAAATGTTTTAATGCTATCAATTTGTATTTAGAAATATCGTAATTTTAAAATTAAAATGTTTATTCAATCATTGGAAAATTTTTTGTATTAAAATAATTTTTTTTTGGGCAAATTTGAATATTTTTTATATGGATTTACCCTTTTATGTACTAAGTAAATTGAAAACTGATGCATTATGTGGCTATTTAAGATTGGTTTTGTACATGAGCTACCCTGTGCACGAGGCCTACTCAAAAACTTTTACTGTTAACTGCCCCTCTTAAACCGTTAATTCCGACTTCCACCACTATTACCGCCATGGCGACGGCCGCCGCACCACCGGCGCCGCCACCGCTACGTAAACTCGTCAAATTCGATACCCAGTTCTCTTACTTTCTTCACTCTCTTTTCCATTCATGCCTTCCCTCTTCCCTTCTCCTCGTCCTTGAACTCTCTGCCGATTTCCGATTCTCCTTCCCAATTGCTCTCTCTCTTTGCCTTTCTCCTCTGTACCCCTCCCTTCTCCCTTTCCTTTCCCCTCTCCTCTTCGGCCTCCTCCTCGACCTCGCCCTCGTCGGCCTAATCAAGACCATTTTCCGTCGACGCCGCCCTCCCTACAATCCTAACATGTCGGCCGTAGTTTCTGCCGACAACTTCTCCTTCCCCAGCGGCCACGCCTCCCGCGTATTCCTCGTGGCCGCCTTGGTTTCGCTGTCTGATGCCGCGATTGAGGCGACTTTGGTGGAGTTGAGAGCTAGTGGCGGGTTCTTTAATCGGTGGATTGTCTGGGATGAATCTAAAGCGGTTGGGATTTTGGTGGTGGTGGTCAGTGTTTGGGCAGCAGCGACGGCATTCTCTAGGGTTTTGCTTGGTAGGCATTTCTTTTTCGACGTTTTGGCAGGATCTTTTTTGGGCGTCTTTGAAGGTTTAATCGCATTCCGATTCCTGCGATTTGAGAAATTTTTGAGGTAAATAAAGCAGCAGTTATTGCCAGTAGGTTTCCAATTGCTTTTAGATTATCGGAAATTTGATTCTTCCGTATGTCTAAGCCGCCTATAAACTTTATCATCTTAGCATCTTAATTTCGCTTTTTGAAATATGCAAAATTTGTCAGTCTTTGGCAGTATATTGCACCCAAATATACTGAAACTAGAAGTTGACGGGCATCTCATAAATTTTCAGTCAGGTCAAGATGAAAGTTGCTAAGAGGATTAGACTTGGATTAAAGGACGATTAGGGAATCAGATGCTTATTATTTATCCATAACTGATGAAGTATGAAGGTCATTTACCTGCTTACTATATTCCTATGGACGTCTATGTTCAACAATGTCAGTTGTCATTGGACTTCTTTTTCAGTGGATGTACTTTGTAGGATAACCTTTTCAATCAATTGCATGTACAATTGTTAGGTAATGTCAGTCGTCATTGAACTTCTTTTTCAGTGGATTTACTTTGTAGGATAACCTTTTCAATCAATTGCATGTACAATTGTTAGGTATTTGTAATTTCATGAGGCTAGAAAAAGGGTGGTTGAAGAACTGAGAACTTCATGTTAGGGAATTGCTTTGAATGACGAGAGATGCACAAGAGTGTGTGTGTGTGGGGTCAAATGATCAATATTGTTATATCCATATAACTGAATAGAATGTTAAGCAGATTTTATCACTTAATTTTATTGAAGTCTCTTGTGTATCCATCTTTGGAATGGTAGCAATTGGAGCTTGCACCCAGCCCATATTGGTTGTGCTTATATATCCAATTGGTTAATATTTTTAAGAGGGAGAGATAGCCAATTAGATCAAGCATATTGGGCTTTTATAGAGTTTGGCTTTCATCTTTCTCTGCAGTATTATGAATCTTTCGACCTCCAAATGTGACTGCAGGGAAGCCAGAGAATCCCACATTAGATACACTAGGTACCTCCATAGTCTTGTTTTTGTTGTACCTTGCGACTTGGCCATTATATAATTGATGGATCAAAACAATCATAGTGGATTCAGAATAAAAATTTGTTATTTTGAATATATGATGACTACTGCATAATACTCTGTCTCATAAATCCACATCAGTTCAATGCCCAAAAGTTGTTTTGAAGGAGTATGGTGTTACATGGAAGGAATCAAAGCATCAGAATTTCCAGGTCAGGTTAAGACTGACTGATGTAAGTTGAAACGGCAGAAAGTTAAATGAACAAATGTGTCACATGATTGACATCGTCGTCTCACTTTCAGCCCATTCTTTTGTTCAATGCTTGAGCTGATTTTGGCTTCCTAAACATCTTGAACACCCAGTGGTCCAGCTTGTTCAACAACTGTTTAACTCAATGGTTTTTTTTCTTTTTTCTTTTTTCCTGTGGGCTTAACAGAAACTGAGGGGAAAGCTAATCTGCCATCTGCACTACTAATATGGCTTGATCTCTTTATGTGTTATGTGCTATAAGAACAGCGAGACTCATTCTCATTTGTTTCTATATTGTGAAGTGACATGTACAATTTGGAAATTGCTTCTTTAGCATTTTTAAGAGGCATGTTGGGTGTGTTCAGAGTCACCAGATATGCTGAAGTTCTTTGGAGTCCAGTGTTTTCTGCTACACTTCAGATTGATAGAAATGCGGCTTTTGAAAATTAGTGCCTGCATTCTAGTTTATTGCGAACAAGCTGACACACATATGCTTAGCTTTTGTTTTTTTTTTGGGGGGGTGGGTTTTTGGGGAATGGGGGGCTCTCAAGAGTCATCCAATTTAACTGGAAGGCTCTACTTTCAACTTGTTTTTATGTTCTTCTTGTTTTTCATATGAGTATTGTAGGAGGATCCTCATTTTCTATTGCATGCTTATCTTCTTTCTTTTTCAATAAATTTCTTCAATTAAATAAATGAAAAAAAAAGGATCTTATGTGTTGTAACTGGTAGGATCTTTTTAAGAAACACGTCCATGGCATATTTTCTGATAATAATTTTTGCGTTGCAAGATTATTATCAGAAAATTTAAAAATTTTAAACAAGATTGATTGTCCCATGTGCAGCCTCATGCTTTATCAGAGAGTTGGCCAAGGTAGAAGTTAAATGCTTCGGAGTGAGTTGTAAAGAAGATGCGTCAGTTGCAACATATTGGATGGACATTCTTAAAATCTCCAGACATCAAAATCATGCCAGAGGATATCACTTTTTAATGTTTTAAAAGCCCAGAAAATCTTGCACACTTGTGTCAATGATAATGGAAGACATTGATTACTGGAATAGAATTAACCTAGCTATTGTATTTTCCCTTCAAGACACGCATTCTGTTGATTGTGGCAAATGCTTTTGAGCATTGAGTATTTGTCTAATTTGTACAATACATTGATGATAGTCGATGACGAATTTGAGTTTATATTCTCATCATTTTAATTGAATATGATATCAAGTGCTCAAACAATGGCTTACCTGGTGCTGTTTTTATAAGTTTTTCTATTCTAGTGTTTCAAATAGGAAGCATGTCTCTGTGCAAACAAATCTGCTACTGCTCTTGAAGGCTCTTTTCTTTTTGCTACGGTGCAGACGCAGAAATGGTATATCAGGCTTCAGACATTTTGTCACTTACTGTAGTCTGTGGCACTTTTGTCAATTTGTAATTGATTTGTCAGAAGGTGGAACCATAAAAGCACAGAAAATATACAGTGTTGTTATGATTTATGATCTGCTGTCCTCGTTTTAACTATTTCTGGAATTGCTAGCTTGGCCCCTTTGTGATTTGGAATCCACCTTGTGATTTCTAGCTTAGGCAAAGCATGGATGGTTGGCTACTAAGCTTGGTGATCGATCATATGGCTACATATGTAGCAATTCTTGTCATCAATGACCAATTTAGGTCAATTTATGCTTTTCTGGACATGTGACAAGTTGATAAGCTTTATCCGATTAGGTAATGTTGATTGATTGATGGATTGTTTACTTTATAAAGCAAACATTGTAAAAATTGCTAGATTAACGCTGACGATGATTGTGGAAACAGCCTTCATTTTTCATTTCAGCTAACATTGGATACTGACATCTATGATTGGCATCAAATGGAATCAGAGAATTATCCGCCTTTCCACATGTTCGTTGGTTACTATGCGTATTTCTAAGCGGTGTTACTGAAAAGGAGATGCATGTGACATTCTTTGAGTTCTGAATGTGTTTACAAACACTGCATAATTGGATTGGCAAACACATTATGTTTCTAATGCAGTGGAGTCCTACCATGGATATCAAACTTTTGAACATGAGCTCTATTTCTTTTTTTATATCTTTTTTTTACAAGGAATCGAAAAATATTTTTCGAGCTGCTGCTCCCAAATCAAATTCCAGCAGTTCTATTTCTTTTTAAGTTCAACTGTTGATGATTAGTTAGTTTTTGTCTTCTCTGAAATTATCTCCAAACTCTTTTGGGAAAGAGAACTAGTGCAGCCATAATTCCCAATGATTTAGGCTTTTACTGAGATTGATCATGTGCCAATGCTTTTACTGGCTTCCAAACAGTTTGCAGAAAAAGAAAAATGTTTTTAAATTCGTAGTCAATTGTAGCTTTACTCCAAGTCAACAACAACAAGAAGCTCTGTCATTTTCCATAAACACATATCATTATCATGGGTGAGTTGATTTTCTGTTCTACCATATTGGAAAAATTAGGCTTGCAGATCATCAGAATCTCTATTATTGCACAACTTCTGAAGAGACACTTTTTTCCTTACCAAAATAAACTTTTTCAACATGTTTATATATTTGTGTGGTTAGTATTTATTTGTAGGGGACCACATATACATGTATATACGCTTTCTGTATTTCCATTTTCTTACGCCCAATTCTTTATATTATTGAACTTAATTCTTCCAGAAAATTTACCATATCTATTCTTTCATTCAAAATTTTTTGCAATTAACAACTCTCCTATCATCCCCTCAGTGCAAATTAAACAGATATATTCAATTAAGCAGAAAAGTCTTATATAATCTCACAAGGTCCCAAAACGAATGTGACCTATGCATGAACTTGTCGTTCACATGTTGTTGCTTGCTGGTGCAAGTTTGGACTGAAATTGCAGGAACATGGCTAGGTACGATTCTATGAATATGAACAAGGTCCACTCTAGAATGTCCATCGTACGGTCGTCTCCAATATACATTACATTTTACCTTTTGATCGTAAGATTAATTAATAGTAATATTTAAACTATAATGTAAAAAGTTAATAAGTGATATGATGGGCAGATCAATTAATAGTAACATCTAAATTATAATTTACAAAGTTAATAAGTGAAGTATATGAAAGAAGATATTAGACCAACTTATACTGTTTTCAATTATGATATAAAAATGTCCAAAAAGTGCATATTTATAAATACATATGTATACGACAAAAAAGAAAATAAAAGAATATTTGTTGAGGGTTTGGACCAACCTGAAAGCTATAAAGTGGCAGAAACATTTGACCAGATGAAGAACAGTGAAGACTTTGTTTTTCATTTATGATTAGGAGCAAAGATGATTGATGATAAAAAGCTTTCTGAATTGATATTTTGACTGTCCACATTTTCCTCAATCTTTAGTTGCTTTCTTGTGACTCGGAAACCGCAAACTTACAAACTGATGATGCTAAACATGTGAACTCAGATTTCTGTAGTTTGTACCTTCAAATTTAAAGATTTTGGGAGTTAGTGGCATTGGGCATTGGTGGATGGTAATTGCATATTTGCAACTGATTTTTCTGGATTTATTCTTTCTTTTTTCAAAAAAAAAAATCTTTCTCTAACTCAGGAAATGCTCATTCCTTTTTCCAATAAGGTTTTGGACCACTGGGTGTAGGTAGATTTTGAGTACTGAAATTTGTAAGGAGGTGAATTTAATTTGTGGATATGGCTTTAAAAACAGATACTTTTTTATCGTGTGGGTTGTATAAAGTTAATTTGGGCAGTAGCTGATCATCATTAAGAGTGGCAGAGACAGGCAACCTGGGCAGATATTGAGGTACAGAAGCCAAAGACTGACACAAATATTTTGAAGGTCTGAGTCCCTTTGCCAACTTGTTCTGATGATGATCATTTAAAAGATTTAAAAAATAAATAAATCAAATCTTTATGTTTCTCTCCTTTTACGTACCTTTCAGTGAGCCAATGAATGTAATATGAAAAAAGAGAGAAGGGTTAAGTTTCTTTAAGTTGTTTAATGTATAAATACTCTTCTCTTTAAATAGTTTACTATTCGCTGCTGATCTTTATAATTATCATAAATTCACATACTTAGGATACTTAAGCTCATTATTACTGTTGACAGACATTTAGTCAAATGGCATGGCAAACTAGGGCTTTGTAAATCAGACTGGCGAGAAAGGTTAAAATAGTATTCAAGATTTGGGATTGTACAGCAGTGCAGTTTTGAGGACAGCTCAGAAGCGGGGAGTGTAGTCCTCTAGTGAAAAAGGCTAGAATTGGTGTATAAATATAGATTCTCATTCTCGGGATAAAGGTCAAATTTGACCAGAATTAATGTTAAAAATACATTCATATTAGGCTCATATTTACTTTTATTTATAATTACGAATATTAAATAAGAATAAATATAAATAAATAAGACTATAAATTAATTTGATAATGGAATAGATGAATGTGAGTCGATTGATAATGATATTGATAATAGAATAGATGAATGTGAGTCGATTGATAATGATATTGATAATGATAGAAATATTTTTGACTACAACATAATTTAAGAGTAAAACTGTGCTGTTTTGCATACTTTATATATAAATTTGGCCTTTTTTTTGGATTTTGTGATATATATGTATATTTTTTTTAATAACGTAATATATTTTATATAATACCATTTTATTAATATACGAACGAAGACTTTTTTTTTATTAATAATGTATTTTGAAAAGTTATTTAAAGAAATGGAATTTGTTCGAAACTATTTAGGAGATTCCGCAATTTCCTCTTGCGAAAATGAACTCGTGTACCTCAATCTTCTAAATAGTTTCCAACAAATTCCGTTTTCCTAAATAACTCCCCAAAATACATTATTAATAAAAAAAAGTCCCTATACAAACTATGTTAAATTTTATGTTGATTTAATTTTCTTACTCTTTACTTTGTGATTTTTATATCCTTATATTGTTTACTTGTCGTAAACCTTTCTTATCTCAATATATATATTAAAGAATTAAACGGAGAATAAGAATTAATTCTCAAGAAATGGATTCTTTAAACTTTAATTTAATTATAAGGAAAAAGGTTTTGATGATATGTGAAGTTTGGAATTCGGAGAGGTCAATAGTGAAAGGAAAAATTTAGATAATAATAATCCATATTTGCCTAACATCATATCATGGAGATTTCTTTTGAAATTAAACAGATTTTGGGTTGGTTTGAGAATTAATTTAAGGTTAATGTGTATAATGATTTTGAATAGTATAATGTCTTTACCTTTCCAACTGTACAAACTTGAAATATTCTCACTGCTTCCCATAGGAATGGGTTAACATGTTAATTACTGGTTTAGCGTATGGTAAACTGTAATAATTTTGTAGAAAATAACAATGGAAATAGTAAGAACATGAGATGATTGTTCTTCCATTTAATTATTCACGTCCTTCTCGTTCCTATAAACTCAAATTCCTTGCAAGAAACTCAAAAATTACTCTCAAAACTTTATAATGATTGTACGACGTAAATTTCTGGTCGTGAAAGTAATTATTTAATTAATGGAACAGGAATTTATTCTACTAAATTGGATTTTCATATATAAATGAAAGTTATAATAAATTGTCATACAAATTTTGAATTAATTTTCTTACGTCTACAATATATTAATTAGTATTAAGTTTGCGCATGAGCATATACATAAAATTTTTTAATTGGCATTTAAAAAATCTATTGTAAATTGTACCTAAAACATTTATTAAGATTTTATTTTTTATTTTTAAGAAAAATATGCAGCCATATTGATACATCTAATTCAAATCACGTATTGTGTTTAGTCACGAGAAATATTATAATGGAGGAGGCACACAATTCTACTTATTCTAGATTTGTTGATTTAGTCAATCTGATTAAGATCTATCCTTTTTTTAATTAGTTGCAAATAAAGCGTAATTCAAAGTCCAAAATAATCATTTGCCACTGAATAATTAAAATAGGGATCCGTGGATTACTTGTCATGAATATATCATTGACCATTGCATCATCAGTGACCTTATAATAAAATAAAATAGAAAATATATTGGTCTATATATATATTGCTTATGTGGGTCATCCAATTTTAAATGAACGTGTCATATACTTTCAATGTACGCAATTTCAAATTCTTCTAATTTTATTCTTTTTACAAATTTATTTTACAGGATATTCTTCTTTTTCTTTTTTATTTTTTTTTTTAATTTAATTCTCTCGATTCTCCTACAAAACAGTTCATATATAAGCAATGCTCTGAATTGGGGTCCTTAATTTAAGTCCATATTTTCAAAATTCAAATAAAGCATTTATTTATTCTAGTTTAATTATCGTTTTTAAGGACACAAAATTAGATAATTATATAACCAATAAAGCAGCAATTTTTATATTTAATCTTCCCTCTATTTTAATTTTCCGTCCAAAGTCGATCTGGCTTTCATTTAAAGCATGGGATGATTCTATTGCCTCATGAAACTATGCTTCGAAGCAAAGGAATGGCAAACCTTTTCTTGAATTTCTTTGAACTAAATAAAAATAAAAATAAAAAATCTACCTACTTTGAGAAATTTCCTTTTACAATTTAAATGAAGAAGAAAATTGAAGAAAGCACATCAAATCCAATTGTTGCCTCGAAAGAATTGATAAAATGTATGGGCAGGCACATGTGGTGCTGGTGAGAAACAAATAATATGATGATAAGATATAATAAATATTATATTGAAATGATAGAGAGAGTAAAATAAATAAATAAATAAATAAAAGAAATGATAGGATATAATATAAGTAATCCCTCAATAAACATTTTAAGAGAGTAAAAACTGTTTGGTGGGCATTAGATTTTTGAGTGATTGAATGAGTTGTTTCCCAATTGGAAATTTGTTCATCTATTCTTCATTTAATAATTTTTATTATTATTATTATTTTTTTTTTGTTGAATGTTTAGTACTTGAGAAACATGGATTTGATTGAGGCTTTGTTTCTTTCTTTATTTGCTGCCCTCCACCAGCCTTCCATAAACCTATTCATATAAGATATTTTATAGTAATTATCACTTTCATTACTTTACACTAAAAGGAAACATATATATTCATGCAGCTGCCCCCCACAAAAAGAGAAAAATGCTTTTATTTAATCCATTTTTTATTTGAAATTTGGTTTATTTGGATTATATTAGTGGACACCAAATGAGGGGGATATATATTTATAAATGCTATTTCTGTTTACTTTTTCGATGTCCTCCAATATCGTGGGAGCCATATTTGTAATCATCTAAATATATATTTTAACAATGCTTTATTTATTTCCGTTTAGAAATTTCATTTGCAGCTCATAAGTCATAATCCAAATCAGCATTAAGAAACATTACAATATATGAATATGTTTCATCAAATGAAAAGATGTTATGAATCCTCTGTAATAATTATTTTACGTAGATAGCAAGGTGTATCATAATCCATTTTTTAAGCATTCCACCCAAAGTTTATAATCATTCCATTAATTGATTATAGTTGGCATGAAATATTTCCAAATTCACATAATTATAAAATTAAATATTAAATCACACTGTTAGTTTATCTTTAATTAAAAGAGTTTATATTTGAGTTTTGCATATAAAATACATCTAAATACTAAAAAAAACATTATTTATTCAAATCAATTGAATTGCTAAACTTCAGGTACTAAATAGTTTATAAAAAAAAAACAAGCATTTAGTAATGGTTTTGAAATTAATAAAATATATCGAAGTAGTTTTTTTTTTTTTTCCCTTATGGAAGAAGTAGTAAAATTTTTAGTAATGGTTTTGAAATTAATTACGAAGCACCTTGCAAATTTAGTACGTAGCACTGACACATAAGCCCTACCAAATGCGACCGCCCCTTAATAAACTCATGGAAAAATGCATACAACAATGCTAGCAGCCTAAAATTGGACATAGGAAAAAAAAAAAGATCTGGAATAAATTCATGGCAAATGAGAAGCTGATGCATATAAATATATTAATTTTTTTATATATATGATTGATAACAACCTAACTCTTCATAAGCTCTCCTCCGGCAAGTTACCTGAAAAGAACTCAATAGCACCGTCGGTTTCCGATAGTGAAAGCTCCGACGATCAAGTCAGTGACTTAGAGAAAATTAGGTTATTTCAATAGAGTCTAAAGAGAGTTCATGTACCTGTGATCTTCCTTTTTATAGAGTCCTCCCTTTGCTCCTGAATAGGAAGATATCTCCTAATTAAGAGGAAATCGTGCTGATTTCCTGATTGCTAGTTGTTTCCTTATCTGCAACCGGTCAATGAATGATTCCTAACACTTTCCTTCTTTGATATCCCAGAATCAGGGCACTATATAGGAAATATCCGGAGTTAATGACTTTCCATATACGACCACCGAACTGTCCAAGATAACCGAACTATACGCTCGTTTAATAATCATTGTGACTTTGTCATTGGGTGCCTAGCCAATGTGAGTTCATAAAATGCCTGCTCGGTTTACAACCTCAGCAGGGAGAGAAATGCCGAACTCTAGTTCAATGAGCCCGGTTATCATAAGTCCCCCCCAAAGAAAATGACATTCATGTCATTGAGTTGTGAAAGGACGCGCGTGAGCCGTAACTGTCGGGTTTCCAGGTCTGCCGTGTGCGTGACTCCTCAAAAGATGAGAACAGACGCTTCGTTCATCGTGATCCAGCTGTTGTGTCAGACCCTGCAATAATGGCGCCTCTTCGGTTATCACGCAAGAAATAACCGTTGTCCTTATCTCCAATCAAATCCTGCCACCTGTCCTTACCTAAACGAGGTGAGACTCCTATAAATACCTGCTTCTTCTCCCTCTTCTCATTTTCGTTCCTTTGGAGTATTTCATCTTTTACTTTCCTCTCTTTTTTGAAGATTTGTGCGATTTGCTCTTCACTTGTTCTTCGTTCGTTCTTCATCTGCTCTTCAAGTTTGATCTCTTAGCCTCCTCAACAAGATCGCAGGTTAGTGTTTTACTTATCTTTTTACTGTTTCCCACAATGAGTGCCTCAGAGAGTTCCACTGAGAGGGGGGAAGTGGAGAGAGGTCTTGCTACCGAGGACATCCTCGAGGGTCCCAGCTCTATCCAGCCTATTCCAGTCAAAAAGAAATCACCAAGGAGAAATCCTCGAGTGGGGAGCATCGGTTCGACCATAAAAGCAAACGAGATGCTGGAGCTACGTGTCAAATTTGGGATTCCTGAGAGCTATAATATCCGAGCACCTGGGTCCCATGTGCGAGCTCCTGCTCAATATAGTGGAAAGAAAACCACCGTCGTGTACGAGGCGGACTTCGAAGCTGGAATGAGCCTTCCCCCAACTGCCTTCGAAGTGGCGTTGATGAACCACTACGGCTTAACCATGGGGCAAATCCATCCCAATGCATGGCGAACAATATCTGCCTTACAAATGTGGTGTGCCGAGCATGACATCCCCCTCACTCTTCGTCTATTTCAAGCAACTCATGTGGTTGGCCTAAGAATCTCGACCGAGGACCACAACTATGTTCAAGCCCGAGCTGGATATGGGGTTTTCTCTGGGAACCCAGAGTCACTTAAGAATTGGAAAAACCGATTCTTCATTGTCGAGAGTGATTCGAACTTCCCCTTCCTGACCACATGGGGTCGGTTTGTGAACAAGAACGATAACCCTTTGTTTCTCACTGACGAGGAGGCGCAAACATTAGCTCGATGGAGAGCGTTGACTGCCCAGAAGATAGACATAAAAGAACAACTAATGACCGGCTTGGCCCGGTCAGAAAGACCTCGGTCAAGAAGAAAAGGTATATTTTATTATCAGTACTTCTGTTCTAATATTTGCTCATTGTTCGGTTTTTTGCAGAGATGAAACGAACTGACAAGCCAAGCATGGCCGAGATGATGAAGGCTAAGAAGCGGAAGAAAACAGTGGGATCCACCTCGGGCGAGGCGGAACAAGGGACCCCGGCTGGACCTTTGGCACAAAGGAATTCGAAGCAAGTGTTGGATCACAGCTCGGTCCAAACAGCTTCTGAAACTCAGCTGACTCCCGTTCATTCTGCTGAGGCCGTGGTGGCTCTACCGACAATGCAGACCCCTCCTGGGCCAATATCTCCTGATGAAGGCGGCGCAGGGTCCTCGGGTCCAAACCCCCAAAGAAGGAATATGAGGGCCCTTGCAGATGAAATGTGTGAGATGTGGCAGCAGGAGGGGTAGGGCTATTCCGAGGAAAACCCGGCCTTCTGTGACTTCATTCATCAGCTGGCTTGCATCCCCGATAGAGTTTCACCTCTTGTTCGCCTGAAGGCGGAGGAGCTCGGCGAAATCATAAAGAGGCACCAAGTTCAGGTATGTACTAATAATACCAGCTCAGTTTATGAGTACCTCGGTTCTCTTATTTACTAGGTACTTCTTTTCACAGAGTTCCATTTTGGCCAGGGCGGTCATGGTAAAAATGAACCGGTTACTCATGGCCTATCATCGGGAGGCCGGTAACGTGGCTGGGCAGCGTCTCCGAGCAAGTGTTGCCGAAGGCAAACTTGAAGATGCTGAGAAAAGAGCTCTTGATGCCGAGGGCAAGATAACCGAAGCCGATAAAAAGAACTCCGAACTGAAAGAAAAACTTGCCGCTGCCGAGCAAAAGAGAGACGAGATTGAGATCGAACTTGCCGGGGTTTACTCAGAACTAGAAGCTGCTAAAAAGGAAAAAGAAGTTGCGGAAGAAAAGTTTGCCGACCTTGAATACAAGTCCTTAGACTTAGCAGTAGACAAATGTATTGCGTTCAGCCAAAAGCTTTCCGATGTTGTCAAAGGGCGATACCCTGACATGGATTGGGCTTGGCTGGACGAGGTGTACCCTGATGACTGATCTGCCGTGTATTTTCAGTTATTAATGCAAATCAAATTTTTGTCGTAATTGTTTGTGTACTTGTGTTATTTTATCACTTCATTATGTGATCAACCGAGCTGATTAAAAAGATACACATTATGTGTGCAAGATTGTATTTAAATCGATGTTAATCGGAACAGAACTGTGTAACTGAGTGACGTATTTGCCGAATGAGAGCCGAACTCATGTTCAAAGCAAGAAAGAAATATGCATGAATATACCTCTTTTATTTATGTGTTTGCTTAGTACAATAGCATTTATGGCGATATAGCCGAACTAGGCAACATAACATATGTAAAACAAAGCTCTATGGCACAGTGGCCGAGTGAGCGTATATAGCCGATCGTACAATAAAAAATTATACTTAATGGCGCAGTGACCAAGTGCATAAAATCTGAAATAGCCGAACCACAAGTGTTCAATTACTGGAAATATGCCTTCAGATTGGAAATGTTCCATGAGTGAGGGAAAATCTTCCCAGCCGAGTCCTTCAATTTGTATGCTCCTCCGCGCACCTCATGAATTATATACGGGCCTTCCCAGTTGGGATTTAGCTTTCCCACTCCTGCCGAGGTTTGTGCGGCTACTACTTTTCTAAGGACGAGCTGTCCAATCCGGAAAGTCCTGGGCTTGACATTCCGGTCATGATAAGATGACATTCTCTATTTATATACTGCTGACCGCATTTGGGCGAGCTCTCTTCGTTCTTCCACTTTGTCGAGATGGCAGAGCAAATTATCGTCATTTTGGTCTTGATCCAAGCTAGACGTTCTCAAGCTCGGCATACCAATCTCATAGGGAATGACTGCTTCGGTTCCGTATGTGAGGGAGAACGGTGTTTCCCCTGTTGCCGATCTTGGAGATGTTCGGTAAGCCCAGAGAACGTTATAGATTTTGTCAGCCCAGAGACCTTTTGCTGTATCCAGCCTTTTCTTTATCCCTGCAACAATAGTTCGATTAGTTACCTCTGTCATGCCGTTTGATTGTGGGTGATACACTGATGTGAAACATAGTTGAATTTTCAACTCCGAACAGTAGTTTCTGAAAGTTGCACAGTCAAATTGCTTCCCATTGTCTGTTATGATGGAGTGCGGAATTCCGAACCTTGTAATGATAGCTTTCTACATAAACTTAATTATGTTTGCTGGCGTGATAGTGGCCAAGGGTTCTGCTTCTACCCACTTCGTAAAGTGATCAACTGCTACCACCAAAAACTTCCGTTGCCCGGTTGCTATAGGAAAAGGCCCCACTATGTCGAGACCCCACTGGGCAAATGGCCACGGGCTATGAATCAGCACCTGAGAAGAAGGCTTCTGATGATTCAGATTACCGAATCTCTGATATTTGTCACATCTTTTGACGAGCTCCTTAGCATCCTTCTCCATAGTTGGCCAGTAATATCCTTGTAACATGGCTTTCCGAGCTATAGCCTGTGCCCCCTCATGGGCTCCACAAATTCCTTCGTGGATTTCTCTCAATACATAATCTCCTTCCTCCGTACTCAAGCACTTAGTCCACGGGGCTGAAAAGGACCGTCTATAAAGTAGGTCGTCTATGATGGCATATCTGCTGGCCCGCCTGATTATCTTCCGAGCTTGCAACGGATCCTCGGGAAGATCTCCATTATTCAGATACTGGTAAATCGGGAGTCGCCACCCCTTCATCGGTTCCTGCATGTGCACCTTGTATGTTTCATGGGTCGGGGCTGTTATTATGGACCAGATGATGCATGAGTCAAATGACTGGTCTCGGAGGCATGCCTGCTTGGCTAGAGCATCTGCTTCCTCATTTTCAGCTCGGGGAACCTGCTCGATCGACCACGTGCATCCTTTCTTTTCCAATTGGGAGAGGAGCGCAGAAATCAACTCCTTATATCTGACCATCATGTGGTCCTTTGCTTCGAACTTCCCGAGCATTTGGCTAACAACAAGCTGTGAGTCAGAGTAAATAATCAGGGAGTCTGGTCTTACCTCTGTGGCTAGCTGTAGCCCGAAACTGAAAGCTTCGTATTCTGGCGCATTATTGGTCGCCTGGAATGCTATGTGGGCCATTCCACGAATTACCACTTTCCCTGGCCCAATCAATATGACCCCGGCTCCCGCACCTATAGATGAAGATGCTCCGTCCACAAACAACTTCCATGAACACGGATGTGGCTCCGGGACACTTGAATGTAGTTCGGCCACAAAATCAGCAAGGATTTGGCCCTTCATCGACGGACGGGCTTCATATCGTACATCAAATTCTCCCAATCGGGCCGCCCACTCTGTAATTCTCCCGGATGCCTCTGGTTTCTGTAGCACTTTTCTGAGGTTCGAATTAGTTCGTACAACAACAGTGTGCGCCTGAAAATAAGGTCGGAGCTTGTTGACGGATGTTACCAAGGCGAAGGCAAGCTGCTCAAGTATGTGGTATCGCAACTCGGCGCCTCTCAATACCTTGCTAGTGTAATAGATGGGAAACTACTGGCTACCTTCTTCCCTTATCAAAACCGAACCCAAAGCTCCCGCTGAAACTGCGAGGTACATGTATAAAGTTTCTCCCGGTTGTGGCCGACTTAATAGAGGTGGGGTAGTAAGAAAATGCTTCAGTTCATCAAACGCCTTCTGACAATCCGAAGTCCACTCGAAACTCTTTACTTTCTTTAGAGTGCTGTAAAAAGGTAGACATCTCTTCGCCGAACAGGAAATGAACCTTCCGAGTGCTGTTATCCTCCCATTGAGCTGTTGAACTTCCTTTATCGATTTTGGCGACTTCATTTCCAGTATGGCTCGGATTTTTGTTGGGTTCGCCTCTATACCCCTTCTTGAAATCATATATCCCAGGAACTTCCCAGACTGTACGCCGAAGGCGCACTTCTCTGGGTTCAACTTTAAGCCAAACTTCCTTAGAACTTCAAAGGTCTCCGATAGCTCGGTTGGAAGGCTTGCCGCCGTCTTACTCTTGACTATCATATCATCTACATAGACCTCAATGTTTCTCCCCAACTGATCGGCGAACATCTTGTTCATAAGTCTTTGGTACGTGGCCCCTGCGTTCTTTAGCCCAAATGGCATGACTCGATAGCAGTAAGTAGCTCGATGGGTCACAAATGTTGTTTTTTCTTCATCATTCTTGTTCATAGGTATTTGATGATATCCTGCCGAGGCATCCAAAAAGGCGTATTCATCAAAGCCCGAGGTAGAGTTAACCAGGAGATCGATATTGGGCAACGGATAGCAATCCTTGGGACATGCCTTGTTCAGGTCAGTAAAATCCACGCACATCCTCCATTTCCCACTCGCCTTTTTTACCAACACCACATTCGATAACCAGTCCGGATACAGCACCTCTCTGATAAAGCTGTTTTTCATCAGGATGTCAACTTCTTCGGACATTGCCAACTGCCGATCAGGAGCATGATTCCTCTTCTTTTGCTTGACTGGCTTACAGTTTGGCTGCACATTGAGATTGTGGCATATTACTTCAGAGGATACGCCCTTGATGTCCGAGGGTTCCCAGGCGAACACATCTTCGTACTCCGACAGAACGGCTACCAAAGCCTCCTTTCCTTGCCCGTTTTGCTAGCGGCGATCTTAACGACTTTTCCCGATGATAGCTCCACATCCTGCAATGAGTCTACGGGCTCGGTGTTCCTGGTTGTTGGGATGTCTAGTGGATCCAAAGGTAGAGCTTGATCGGCCTCCTTTAACATAGTGACATAGGTTTCCCGGGCTGCCTTCTGATTACCCCTTAACACGGCCACCCCTCCCTGCACTGGTATCTTTACAAGCAGCTTTCTCATAGAAATATATGCATCCACACCGATGAGAAGAGGTCGGCCGATGATCACATTGTACGCCATCGGTATATCAACTACCATGAAACAGGCCTTGCAGTTGCAAACACTGTCTTCATCCCCGAGCTGCAAGTTCAACACCACAGATCCGTCTACTTTGATCGGACGCCCATATATGCCAATGAGTGGAGCAGACACGGCTTCTAACTTGTTGATGGACATGCCCAGCGCCTTATATGCCTGTAAAGAGATGAGATTTACCGCGCTTCCAGTATCTACCAAAATCCTCTGGACCAGGAAGTCTTGTATTAAAGCCTCAACAACCAACGAGTCAGTATGGGGACCCCGAACATGATTTTCATCTTCTGCTGAAAATTTGACCTCATAACTCTTCTCAGCCAGTCCCACACCCATAGAGAACACCTCTTTGGCTTTCCTCTTCCTTGACTGTTCAAAAACATCATAATGTTTTCCCCCTGCTATGACATGAATGACTCCAGCTGGGGCTTTTTTGCTAGAACCTGCCCCATTGTTCGCGCTGCGCGGAGAAGGCGACCTCTTCCTTGTACTTCTTTCATTACCTTTTACAAACTGACCGAGCTTACCTCTCCGGACAAGATTATCAATCTCGCGCTTCAGCTGCCTGCAGTCGTTCGTTAGGTGGCCCTTGTCCCTGTGAAAGGAACAATAAAGGCTCTGGTCTCTATTCGGATCTTCGATCATTGGACGCGGCCAATCAAATCTCTCATTTTCTTTCATCCATGCTAGAATCTGGGACCTCGGTGTGTTTAATGGTGTGAACCTTTCGTCTTGTTTGCCCCTGGGAGCAGACTTCGAAACAAGGAAAGCTCGGTGTGAGCTACTGGAGGTTCTATTTCTGCCGTCATCCCGGTTATTGTTGCCTCTTTCCCGGCTTGTACGGAAACCCCTGTCCGATTCTCGGCCCTGCGAACTGTAACGGAGACGACGAGCTTCATCCATGCGGATATACTTATGAGCTCGGGACATTAGTTCGGTGAAATCGCCCGGTGGCTTTTTACTTAAGGAATCGCTGAAATCCTAACACCTTGTATTCCTTATGAGTGCATTAATAGCTACTTCCAAGTTCAAATTTTGGATGTCCATGGCCACTGCATTGAATCTTTCGACGTAAACCCGAAGTGCTTCTCCTTTCTCCTGATGAACTATGGTCAGGTCGGCTGAAACTTTGGCCGGTCTTATTGCAGCCACGAATTTAGCTATGAACATATCGCTAAACTGTTCGAAACTGTGGATGGAGTTTTTCGAGAGGTTTTGAAACCAGATCTGCACAGAGTCGGTAAGAGTTTGCGGGAACACCTTACACAAGGCAGCATCTTCCGTTGTATGGACTAGCATGGTGTGATGGAATTCGTCTAGGTGAGCTCGGGGATCCGAGCTTCCGCTATACTCTGGCAAATTTGGCAATCTGATATGCGGGAATGGAGTTGTCAAGATCTCCCGAGACAGAGGGGACCGAAAGCTACCCTGGTATTGCAAAGTATTTCGATTCTGGAATTTCTGCATTCTTTCCTCAAACATTCTTTCAAACTGTTCCGTTGTCATTGTGATGGTTGCTCCCGAAGCTAATGTGCTCGGCGAAGGAGGCGAAAGTTGGATATTCTGGGCGGGGGGTTGTGTTTAGATGGGCGTTTGAGTTGGGAGTATTGCTGGGGCGTTGTTTTGAGGTATTGTTTGTGGTGACTGAGCCGCTATAGCGGATAAGGCAGTTAAGAGAGTTTGAGCGGCTTGAGGGGTGATGCCCGGAATTATGGGCACAGGCACGGGTGCTGGTGGTGTTACCGGGGTTTGCTCTTGCAACTGGGGGAAGAGTTGTCGTATCTGGAGTGGGGAAATTTGCTCAGTTGAGGCCGGCTGTGGGTTATGGGAGAACTGGCCAAGGTTGTTTGTTTGGGGCTGGGGAAGTGCAGTAGTGTGTGTGTTGGAGGCAGCGCCGGTAGGGATAGGTAAATCGGGAAAAAGGTCCATTGTACACTGAAATCTGAGGAGTGATCCACGCTAACCGCACCAAATGATAACAACCTAACTCTTCAGAAGCTCTCCTCCGGCAAGTTACCTGAAAAGAACTCAATAGCACCGTCGGTTTCCGATAGTGGAAGCTCCGACGATCAAGTCAGTGACTTAGAGAAAATTAGGTTATTTCAATAGAGTCTAGAGAGAGTTTATGTACCTGTGATCTTCCTTTTTATAGAGTCCTTCATTTGCTCCTGAATAGGAAGATATCTCCTAATTAAGAGGAAATCGTGCTGATTTCCTGATTGCTAATTGTTTCCTTATCTGCAACCGGTCAATGAATGATTCCTAGCACTTTTCTTCTTTGATATCCCAGAATCAGGGCACTATATAGGAAATATCCGGAGTTAATGACTTTCCATATACGACCACCGAACTGTCCAAGATAACCGAACTATACGCTCGTTTAATAATCATTGTGACTTTGTCCTTGGGTGCCTAGCCAATGTGAGTTCATAAAATGCCTGCTCGGTTTACAACCTCAGCAGGGAGAGAAATGCCGAACTCTAGTTCAATGAGCCCGGTTATCAATGATAATTTTTATTAGCTTTAAAAGAATTTTTATAACATAAACTCCAAATCTTGTAGCTTTTATTTTTAAGGTAAAAAAAAAAATATTATCAAATACTCATTAAAGTCGATCTCATTTGACAAGTTAATATATGTTTAAACTCTCAATTAGTGTTTGCTTTGAAGATTTTGAATTGTCTAAATTGAGAGAGTCTATTGCCATTCTCGCATTTAAATACTATTGCATTTAGATCAAGACTTTACATAGGTAGATGTCCAACATCTCAAAATTGGAAGCTATGATATATATTAAATGAAAAAAATACATTTAAATTTAATTCAATTTTAAAAGCAAATTTCTGAAATTTATAAAAAATATTTAATTTTAAAATCAGCCAATATGAAATATTTAATATGCATACATGTATATGCACATAAATTATATATATATATATATATATATATATATATATATATATATATAATGATGAATTTAAGTGGATTTATAATACTTATATTTTCCTATCCCCTTTTTATGGTCTGAGTTAGCGCTGAAGATGTGGCAAGTCACAACAAAGTATATTTTTGCAGTTATGCATAATTACGCATATAGATTTAATAAAGAGTACAAATTAACTTGAAATTGATGCCCTTTACTTTTTGCCTCCAAATTTGCAAACAAAAACCATATACTTATAGTATAGTTGGTACGTAATTAATTGTTAAACCATACGAACAGAAAAATGAGGACATATACCTTTTATATTACCTACTTTTAGAAAGGCTATTTTAAGCCCATTTCTCCATGCTTTAATTATTAATCCACAAATGATTTTCTCTGTTTCCTCTTGCATTTTAAGAAAATTAAATTAGGTATATTTAAGAAAAAAAGAATTGCGGGACAAATGTGACAAAGAATGAGTGAACAGAAGGCCAGATCGATGGTTCATATATAAAATTATCCTTGGCTAGAGATACACCCAACGCAATAAACATATAAATACAAGATCATTTAAGGCCTACATGTGGAAAAATGATTAAAATTCACAAGGACAGTGGACCCACTTAAGAAATTAATTTTAAAGCCAAATAATCTTATGATTGAATATAAAGAGTATGATATTTGACCATTTGTCTGTGTAAGCTTTGAAATTGTGGCTCCAAATTTCATCTAACCACTACCAAACGCATTACTATGTGTCTGTGAACAGACTATATATTATTTTAATCATTTATTCAGATACAATTTGGTATATTTATTCACACACATACACACGTAAGATGAGTATTCGTGGACAAATCAGTAATAAACTAATTACAAATTAAAATTGATTGTTAAAATTTATTTTTTTTTTTGTATGACAGTATCATACATTGCCTACTTATAAGAATTAATTAAGTGGTTTTTAACTGTTTGTACAATACTCATTTCAAGAGCAACATTTTTGGAATTAAATTTCAGTTTGCTCAATATGCTATCAATGCCACTAATTTTATGAAAATATATATTCAGTTTTGTAAATTTTACGTTTCATACACACGTTCGGCTCCAATAAGGACGGACTCAAAACAAAGGAATGGGTCGGTTTAATATTATATATGAAGAATTTAAAAAATTTAGGCAAAGGAAATTTTTGAAAAAAATAAAAATTGGGAGAGAAACCAAGGCTCTACCCAGTTCTATCATTGGCTTCAAGCGTCAGGAAAATGTGTTAAGTATCCCTAATCGACTTCGAAATCAGAAAAGGGCCACCGTCCTCTTCAAATTCTTCAAATTAAACTTATACCCATGAAATTTAATATTTTTTCAATAAAAAACTAATATTGCCTCCCTAAAGTTTTTGATATTATAATTTTACCCATAAAATTCTATATATTTTTAAAAAAAAAAATAATATCAGCCCCAACACTATATAAAATTTCATTATCATCGTTAACTATTTTTAAAAAAAAAAATAGTTATATGCACTTCAAAATTAATTTTTCATGTAAAAAATACTTAACATATTTTTTTTTGTCTCTCAAATATAAATTTCTAATTCTATCGTAACTGACTAATTATAAAAATATAATAATTTAGAAAATACTCATTTCAGGGACTAGCATAAATCAATAAGCAGCCGAAAACATAAATTGGGTGTGATAAAACAAAATCCATTAATGAAAACCCGAGGGTTAAGGCGTCGTCCTCTCCTTCAACACATGAGCATGTGGATCCCCACATAGAGCATTTCCAAGCAATTGCTTCACTAATTTCAAGCAATTCTCACTTGTAGACATATTAATATAAAAACAAACAATATGCCCATCTCAATCAGTGCAATTGCTGCCTTCCAAAACAATAAACAAACAACAACTATAGTTAATATAACACTTAAAGTTAAGACACTTTTGTCTTTTTTTTTTTTGGCAAGAAATTAAAGGAAACAGATAAAAAGGAGAAAAAGATTAGTGTTTCCTATCTTATTTGACAATTTTATTTTTAGCAAAATTAAGAGATTAGACTTGTGATTGAGACTATCTTAATCTCTTGTAGGGGGCCATAGATAATGGGGTATTAACACACCTTAATACAGACACATGGCTAGGGGATAACTCACATTGTTTTGGTCTCACAAAGTGTTGACACCATTATTTTTTTTGATTTGATTTCTTTGCCCATAAATTTATCATATTTTAATTAATTTCTTCTGAGATTTGATTCTGTGCATTATGGGCTACCTTAGTTATTTCCAATCCATATTATTACTATTATATTTCTTATCCATCTATAAATTTTGATTCAATGGTATCCACTATCAAAAGATACACTAAAGGATTTGTTTTGTCATTGAGAAAATGTTATTAATTAAGGTCCTACATATGGTGGGATAGTCATGTTCCAATTGTCTCATATATATATTATAACTACTTCAAGTGGAGCCTAAAATGTCTAGAGATAATTATAATGGCTACTAATTTACTTAATTTCCACATCAGGTTATTAATAAATTAAGCATTCGAAATTGTAATTTTGTAATTTAAAAATTGTAAAAAGTAACATGAATCATTATGGTTAAGTATTTTACATGGTTGATTTAAAAAATATACTACTCATTATAATAATTTAAATAATTATCATCCTATGAAATAAATTTTAGAATAAAATTAAATTATTTTTATTGTAATAGTATTAGAGTTCCCAATCATGCGATCAACATATGTCCATATATCTTAAAAGTTTAACATTTTTTTTTGTAATTTTTCTTTTTATACATGACGAGAATATGTTAAGTATTCCATATTGAGTATTTTAAAAAATATAGTTATTATTATAGTTAAATTTTAGAATTAAATTGGACTGAAATTTATTTTAGTCTATGAATATTACCGAATAAAAATATAAAGCAAAACTAAATTGAGGGAAGGGAAGGGAACCAGAATTTTCCTTTTTTTCTTTGAGCTATGAGTCAGATTGCTCTGTTTGGTTCAGACGAATTGGGGTTGCTCACAACGGCTTCTTCAGTGCTGACGCAACGAGAAGCGGACACAGAACTTAAAGAAAAAATAGATGGAGAAATTAAAGGGTATTAATAATTTTATAGAGCCACAAAATCCACCTGAACCCAGAAATTTTAATCATAAACTTTGACTACCTTCTTTTTTAGATCTTAGAAGTAATGATTTGCAGATCAATTTAATACAACTCACCATTCATACAACCTCACCATTTAAAAGTTCATATGATTTTATACACAATAAGTTACTCTTTCAACGATGATAATGGAAAAAAAAAATTATATATGTGTCTGATAAATATTTGTTAATATTTATTATTTGTATATTAATTCACTACGTCTAATTTATTTCTAGGCCAAAAGTGCATTTTTGTTCTAAACGTTTTTTTAAATGTGCAAATTTGATTCACTGCGTCTAATTTATTTGTATATTAATTCACTATGCCTAATTTATTTCTAGGCTAAAAGTGCATTTTTGTCCCAAACATTTTTTTAAATGTGCAAATTTGATTCTAACGTTTATTTTGTAGTAAATTTGTCCCTAACGTTTGTAAATTGGGAGATTTTTGCCACCGCCTTCAATATTCGCTAGTTTTAACCATTAATCAGTTAGTTGACTGCTGACGTAAATCGAGTGGAACGCGTGTCAAGCATTTATTGGACACGTCAGCGACATGTGTCCAAAGCATGAATCAAACATTTGGTGCATTTTTGCTACTAACGTTTTTTCAAATATGCAAATTTGCCCCTAACATTTGTAAAATGAGATATTTTTACTCTTGCCGTCAATTGCCGCGAATTTTGATCGTTAATAGATTAGTTGACCACTAACGTGAATAGAGTGGGACACTTGTGGCATGAATCACACGTTCCTGTCATTTCTGTCAGTCATTGATTTGTTTTCTATTCAAAAATTCAATCAAAAAAATCGATAGCCGACAAAGAAGTATATTAAAAAAAGTCGGTGAATACACTAACGGCAAGAGATCCAGCAAAACTAAATCTATTCGATGCAATAGCGATTTCAAATGAAGTCGGAGCATCAGATGGAAAGTCAAATGTAATAGAAGGCGGAAAAAACGAAGGAGAAGGAGAAGGAGTAGAAGCCAGAGGTCTGAATTTCAAAGTCAGAGTAAAGGCAAACGATCTGACTCTTGGAGCAGGAGCAGGCATCGACGCCAGGAGTCCTCATAGGCGTGGGAGAAGACATTGGTATGGTGTACAAACCGATGATTTCGCCGGAGGCGGAGGGGAGGGAGGGGAAGTGGGAGTCCTCCTAGGCAAGAATGTGTGATTCGCGTCCTGGACATGTGTTGCTGACGTGTCCAATAGATACATGACACGTGTCTCGCTCGATACACATCATCGGTCAATTAACGCATTAATTGTTAAAATTAGTGACAATTGAAGGCGGGTGCAATGGATGCATGACACGTGTCTCGCTCGATACACATCATCGGTCAACTAACGTATTAATGGTTAAAATTAGCGACAATTGAAGGAGGTTGCAAAAATCTCACATTTTACATACGTTAAAAGCAAATTTATTCTAAAATAAACGTTAGCGCCAAATTTGCACATTTGAAAAAACGTTAGGGATAAAAATGCACATTTAGCCTTATTTCTAATATATTTTCATTTATCTTATTTTATTTTTAAAAGTAATTTTCAATTTTTAGGTATATATATTTTCATTTATGTTTTTCATTAGTTTTGTGTATATTGTATACTTTAAAATTTTATAATTTTATTTATATTTTAATGATGTACTTTTTAAATTATGAAATTTTAATTTACATTAATAAAAATAACAAATATTGGGTGAAAAACTGAAAATCACCTATTAGCAGCTTATTCATAAACTTAACAAAATATTTGGGATAGACAATGAGTATGAAATGAATATTAATTACTCCAAAGTCACACCTTTCAATTAAATACTTTATGTTAGCTTTTGGAAATTAAAACAATTATAAGCTGATCCAATAATCAAACATCCGGTGAAGTTCAAATAATTAAATCTCATCATCACTGGATATATATATATATATATATATATATATATATATATATATATATATATATATATATATATATATATATATATATATATATATATATAATTAAAATTTATAATATTTGTCGTTTTTATTTAGTACAAGATGCTAGTTGGTAACTAGAGATCAAATGAAGAAATGCACATGCCAAATGTCAAAATTAAGATAAGAATTGCTTGTGGTATAAGGTAATGAATTTGCCAAAATCTATGAATTTGAACCAGAAATGAGAACTACGAGAAGTGTTTATAGCAATTTCCTTGGCGTAAGCATTACTAAAATTGCTCAAAAATTGCATCATCTAAGCTCGGATTTGATACAAATCATTAAAAAACTAAAAAGCACGAATTATCGGACCATTTAATCTCTAATGCAACAATATTTAAGTTTACAATATAAATATTAAAAATTTTGATAAAGGTAATTCCAATAAATTAAATATACTGAATATATTAAATACAAATCGTGAATACACAACACATATAATGTAACGAATATATAGTTTTGAGCTTGCTTTATTTATCATACTCGCCATAATTTCCTTTTTGAACCATTAACTTGTATAACAATTACTAACAATTTATTACTTTAAATATAATTTGAACTAAAAAAATTATTATTTCCCATTTATTTATGAAATTGAATAAATATTAAAATAAATGTAATACATGAGATCCTCATTTAGATTTTTAAGATTTATTTAGCTCTGAAATTAAAAGGCAATAAAAATAATTGCATAAATTTGACACCGATAAATTAAAATTAATTGGTTGAATTTTGGTTCTGTGAGGTGGAAGTAGACAGCAACACGCGGTGGCGCTGAAGCGAGACGAAAAATAAAACCTCGAGAACAGAAAAGAAAGGAAAAGAAAAGAAAAGGGAAGCGTGGGGAGTGGAAAGGCGAGCCAAACAAGACTCTATGCATGTGGCCTTATCAATAAATAAATAAGGAATGGTTGCCGCAGTTTGGTCATTTACACGTGTCATGAAAAGGTTTCAACAGCAGATTCAGCCCCCGGCCCCCCCACGTCATCGCCGGACCACCAGTAGCTCCGATTGGTCCGTACAGCATGCATGCGAAAAATGAGTAATGAGTTCCTCAAATTTATCACTTTTTGTTTGTATAGAAATAGAAACAGTCGCAGAGGCTCAGCTAGTAAGATATTGCTCTTGTTCAATCGCTTTCCCTCCATTTTTTCTTATTTTCATTTATTTCTCTATTTCACCTGCCTATCATTTTTGCATTTAATCCCCCTTCTTTTTCCTTTAAAAAAATTATAATATTTAGCAAGTGCCACCATTTACAGTTAATTTCATATATGGGAACAAAATTTACACTGTGATATGAATCTGTCACAAAAAAAAATCTTATTATTTAAAAAAATATAACTTAATTTTTAAAATATTATTCCAAAAATTACATTTGCTGAAAAATCATAAATTCGACAGCAAATGATAATTTATGTTAAATTATAATATTCCGAAATACAACAAGAAACATTTTAAAATATGTCATGTGAATATTTTAAATTAATGCAACTTGTCATGAAAACTTTACAGCGTTAAATTAATGATTTTCTAATTAAAGTGATTTTAATGACAATATTTTAAAAGTATGAGATATTTTTGTGAAACATTTCAAAACATGCCATGTAAATATTTTAAATTAACGTAACTTGTCACGTAAGCTATCGAGCTTTGAATTAATGATTTTCTAACTAAAATGACTAATAATATCTTATTTATTAAAAGTACTAAAAGCCCAATGTAAGGCTCAAGGTATGTGGTTGGAAATTCAATGAGATGATAATGAGGCGTATCCGATCGGACATATTTGATTGTCACCTGATAATCTTCTGACATACTCTATCACCATATCTCTCTGACTATCTTTAGTCATATCATTCATCCTGACTATTTTTAATCATGTCATTTACCTACTCTGCTATTAGAGCAGGCTACTCAAGTATCTATCTCAAATTTCTATAAATACCCCGGAAATGAAGATTTAGGTACGAGTAATCTCGACACACTCTATTTCATTACTTTTTCTCTCTAAGTCTCTTACTGACTTGAGTTTCGGAGAATTAACGCTCAGTCCAACTGATCTAACCTTTTTGCAGGTCGTTCGATCCCTTCCAAATCGATCGGCTTATCTTCACTTCTTATTCTGATAAGATCGGGAATATCAATGACTTTAATCATAATATTTTAAAAATATGAGGTATTTTTGTGAAATTAATTTTTTTAACTAAATTATTATTAAGGTATAAATCTAATGATTATAAGTGAAATTAACTCCACCATTTGCCTTGTGAAAATTATTAGATCTTTTTAATAAAATATTATTAAGAGAACTTTAAAAGAAAATAAACTTTTCAACTAGCCTTTTAATATGATAAAAAAGTATGCATTCCGTTCATAAATAAGTGTTTATCTTTTTATTTTGGCTTATTCACAAATAAATGTCTACTTTTCAATAATATAACATATTTAAATATAATTAATGGATCAACCCGCTCTAACAAAAAATAATACCAGTTATTATAAAAAAATAAAAACAAATAATTAATGCATAATTTATTTCCTCATAAATGTATTGAAAGCAGTTGTGTTCCCAGAAAGATGATAAATTTCGCTTAATTTCGTTATCAGATGAATATGTTTCTTCTGGCTGACCTTTTCCATTTCGAAGAAAGCTCTAAAATTCAATGTATAAAGCAAAAGAATTGAATAAGATTTGGCTGTCTGGCGTAAACTTCGCAATGGTATTTAGATCTCCGGCCTCAAATTTAGACAAATGAAATTTATTGTAAATATTGTTATGTCACTTTCACAAGGCCAAAAAATAAACATAAAGTCTGGTCAAAGAAGATTTATATCAAAAATTAAAAATTAAAAATAAAAGGAAAAGACTATAAATAAACTGACTCTATGCATTAATTCCTTTATTCCCTCAGTTTTTGGTCAAAAGTAATACTACAACATTTTTTTTTAAAAAAAAAAAAATCAGGTAAAAGATATAGAGATAGCATTCAATTTGATGCTGTAATTAATAAATATCACTCTGGACTCTGGAGTATACATGCTATTTTCATTAATAAAATGAGTTAAATATAAACTGATATATAAAAATTAATAATTTCAATTAATTTTATATCTATAAATATGAATCTATTGATTATCTATAACAATGTCAATAATGCTACTTTCTGATGTGTAGTTATTAAGAGAGCTTAAGAGAGCTGTAAAAAAGGATAATGGGTGACCACCTCCAAGCCTATTCTTTGAGGTCCCCCACCCCACATTTTGAACTTTTGTTCACCTTTCAAATTGCCTAGTCAATTAAATTCTAAGGGTATCATTCACATTAGAATAATTTTTCTTTTTCTTGAATTAAGATAAAGTAGATAATGTAGCATGACTTAATTATTCCACTGTAAATAAAACTATATTATATAAATCAGATCAAATTAGTTTTAATTAGCTATGGGTATCACACATGCTGGAGTCAATGAATTTGAATCGAATCACTTTACAAATCAAACGAATGAATTTCAACAGCGGTTGACGGTAGAAAAGTAATTGTTGTTAATATATTTGAAAAAAATTGTGTGGTATGATATGTTTTAATATATTTTTGTTAAGAGAAAAATTAAAAAAATAAAAATAATTTTGATAAAAAGGCTAAAAATTAGGATTATATTAGAATATAGATGTGGTAAGAGAAAAAGAATATAAAAATCATGCACAACTATATCAATTTCATAATATAAAAATTTAAATAAAATAAAATCATAAATTAATCATAGAAAACCATAACATAAAGAGCCAATCTTCCAAACAACACAATAAACCATACCATTACATTGCAAACCATCATTAACAGCCTAAAACTCATGGAAGACATCCCTAGAAAAGGGTTCTAAGTAAAACTGAACCTCGATGAAAGCAATCATGGAGATTTCAAAACATCAGCTTGTTAGGACTGCCAACCATCTCCTTAACTCCGCATTAGCATGATATTGTCCGCTTTGGGCCAAGCCCGCACGGATTTGTTTTTGGGCTCCTCCCAAAAGGCCTCATGCTAATGGAGTTAGGTGAACACACTTATATTTTAGGAAATATTTCCTTATATTTTCGATGTGGGATTGGTTTGTAACCCCAACAATCATTCCTTAGTTCTTCCAATTCCTGGAGTTGTAATTTACGGTGATTTCCAGCCTCATCAATTATCTGAAAAGCATGCTCTAGAGAAGCTCCAGCTGAACTATTCAAGCGAGTTTCATGTGACTCAAGAGAACCCATCAACTCAACCAAGGAATAATAAGATAAATCCTTGGATTCTTTAATAGTGGCTACAACATGATCGAACGAAAAATATTGTATTGTATCAGTGGGCTTATAGTTAAATTCTCAAAATCACGATGAAGTATCTGCAATTTCACTGTCGTCACTTTGCTAGACCCTTGATAATGCTCTTTTAGCAAATTTCATGCCTCCTTTGAAGTGGTCGCTCCCATCACCCGTGGAAACATAGCATCATCCATGCCTTGTTGGATTAGGAACAGGGCCTTGGCATCCTTCTTTTTCTTTTCCCTTAATTCACTTCTCTGGACTGTCAACCTTGTTGCTTGCTCGGGATCTGCAATATCTCCAAATCCATTCTCTACAAAATCCCACAATTCTTGAGACCTAGACAAAGTTCTCATTTTCACCGCCCAAAATTGATAATTAGTACCATTGAAAATGGGAACATTTTGAGCATTCAAATTGTTGTTGTTGGCTGCCATTACAGTATTTTGCCACAACTCTCTCTCACCACTTGTCCTTTCTTTAATGTCTTTCCCACAGTCCCACAAAAATGTTTGCTCTGATACCAAATGTAGGTATCAAATGTAGAAAGTGAAAGAGTAATTTGAGAATGAGAGTAATAAGGAGATGGTTGACAGTCCTAACAAGTGGTATCAGAGCCGTGGTTTGGAGACGATCCGGAATAGTGGACTGCGTTGTGTGGGAGGCTCCCCCAGTACGATCCCGAGACGGTTGGAGATTCGTGTTTGGTGCCTTGTGTCGAAAGTCTTCCTGATATTGTAGTGGTCAGGCGGCGTGTCCCGTTGGTTGATAACGGCGGTGCAAGATGATTGACGAATCAAATGGATTATCGCTCGAGGGGAGGACATAGTAATGTGGTCTATGGTTTGAGGGGAGGATTGTTGGGGTTACAAACCCAAATCCCACATCGGAAAATCAAGGGAGAAACACCTTGAATATAAGGAGTTCACCTAATTCCATTAGTATGAGGCCTTTTGGGAGGAGCCCAAAAATAAATCCGTGCGGCCTTGGCCCAAAGCGGACAATATCATACTAATGCGGAGTTAAGGTGATGTTTGGCAGTCCTATCAAATGGTATCAGAGCCTGGTTCGGAGTAGCGTGAGTAAAAAGTTACGGGCAGGTCTCCCCAAAAAGAAAGCTATAATGGGCTCCCACTGAAAAAGTTCTCCCGGTGAAAAAAAAAATGAGGAGATGAGTTGGGTTTCAGGGAGAGCCAAGTATCTTGTGGGCTTTGTTTGAGGGAGAGAATGTTGGGAAGGCAAACAAATCCCACATCGGAAAGTTAGAAGAAATCCCTTCAACATATAATACTAAGTGGGCTACTCCACCCATAGCCAATTGGTTTTGGGTTGGAACCTCACTTGGGTTATTGTGGAGAGGGTTTGGACCTGTGCTGAGTCGCTACATCTGGGAAATTTAACACAGCTTATGAATAAAATTTCTAGGTTTTAATCATGATGAAGCGAAAAACCTTAATGTCTTGAAAAAGCTTTTACTTTGATCTTTAATAAAAGAAGATACTTTACTTTAATTCTTCACATATGAATAGATTTTGATAAAAAGAAAAAAAGTAGATAAAATCTAAGATTGAGGGTAAGAAAATTCCCATGGAACCTATCTTTTAACTGTTATTTCTTCATCCAAAATCCATGTGACGAAAGAGATAAAATAAAGGAATAAATATTTTTTGAATTAAAATTTCAGATTGACATGTCAAGTTTGATCAATTATATGCCAAAGCTAAAAGGGCTAGACTATTGTAAACATTAAAATTTAGGAATTTTTACAGTGAAAATTGAAATTTAAGATTAATTTTATCCATGATTATTCAATTTTCGTTCAAATAACGTTCTGATTATTATTGTTCGATTCGTATTAATAAAGTAAATTAAAGTACAATTCTATAACAATAAAATCAAAAATATTAAAAAACATCATTCCATCTACCCGGTGCTTGAGTTAATGGTGCAGATTCTCTATTTACAATTCTCATTTTACTTGAACTTGGTATATTGTACTTTAAATGCATAATTCTACCCATTTCATAGTTTTGAAATTCGTTAAATTTAATTTTTTCATGTGATTAGAATGACTTTTTTTATGATATTTTTAATTTTATTATTACAAATTTATACGTGACTTACTTTATTATTACGAATTAAAAAATAACGACCACAATGTTATTTACAGGAAAGTTGAGAGATTAAAGATAAAATTGACTTTAATATTTGTGACATTATTGTTAAAGGTTAGGTGTAGAATTAAGAAAGAGTGGGTAAAATAACTTTGATTGAAAAGTGAAATTGTATACAAAACGAAGATAACTATAAATTTGATTGATGAATCAATGGAATGCGTGCAATGTTGATGCCTCCACATCCTACTTTGGTGTAAAAAAGGTAGAGACAGCCTTGTATAGTTAGGTACTGACCCTTAATTTGTGAGCTATAAGATTATAAATATATATATATAAATATAAGGAAAGGATATTCTGTCTAAAGTTACGTCCTGGCGCGCACGATAAGGCAGGAACTTAACAACTAAAAAGTCTTAGAGATAATTTATTCTATCTTTGAAAATTATTAATTCGATTAATTTAAATTTATATATTTTTAATAGAAAACAAAATGGTAATTTTAAAATATTTGAAAAGCGGTCACATTTTAGTGTTCGGTTGAGTCGCAATTTGGTAAATTTTTAGCATGCTTGTATGGATGTTTATAAAAGAAAATGGCGCTTAATTAAGCTAACAGACGTGCACGCTTACAAGTTCCAAGAGTACTAAGCAACCTCTGTATTCCATACCAAATTCGACAGAAAAGAGGAATGGCACCCATAAATAGATAATTTAAATCAACTTAATCGAATTGGAATATATTTTATTTAAATTAATTGTCAAAAATTTGTTTCTGAAAAATAAATGGATTAATGAATAAAATAGAGAGAATATCTCAACCATGATCTGTAGGATGTCTTTTTCGTTTATACATGAAGACATGTAATCTAATTATTCTGATCGATCAATTCTTTTTCATAAATGTTTGCTGTTAAATTAAATACAATCTATATTTCTAATTACTTATCATACTATAGATATGCAAGCACTTATTATTTTTTTTATAATTATATTTTTTAGAATGAAAAATAATGTAATTCAAATTATGCTCAATTGAAAAAATAATTAAACTTTAAAATTAAATGACTATTATATATAAATTATTTTGAAATTGAATTTAAAAATAATTAGGTGGTATTAAGATCAATTTGATAAAGCTAATGAGATTATGAATTCAAATGTGACAGAGGATTTTTTAAAAATATTTAAAAGAAAAATCTTAAGCAGAGATAAACCGACGTGGTGATCATGCCATAAATCCTAGAAAATAAAATAATAAAAAGAATCCACATCAGAGAACCTATCGTCATAAATACGTGGCTGTCTTGATTTTACACTGAAAGAATGCTACCCCATACGATATTTTATTTTTACCATAAGAACTTTCCATTTTCACGATATCTCACCAGTAATTCACTTTCTTTTATTTTCTTCTTCTTCTTCTTCTTCTTCCTCCTCCTCGTCGCCTCCTTTTCTCTCTCCACCCATCAATTCAATCGCCAAACACAACTCAGATTCAACCCCACTTTTTCTCTATTTACCATTCTGCCACTACCCCACCTTCTTCCCTTCTTCTCTTCTTCTATTATCCACCATTGCCACACATACACGCATATATATACATACATACTCACACGCCTTATTAATAACTATGCCCTCTTTTCTTTAATAAATTAATGGAAAAGCTCTCTTCTTGTTAGCATTCTTCTCTTACTTCTCTTTCGATACAATCTCTCTTTCTCAGGTTTCTTCTCTTACAGTAAACAAAGCTTCTACCTTTTTTTTTTTTTTAATTTAAACATAATAGTGTTTGTGCGAACATTTTCGATTTCCTAATTTGCCATTTCTGATCAGTGATTCTTGTCTGATTTGCAGGGAGTAGTTGTTTGATGTGAAGTTTTTCGAAAGATTTTGTGTATTTTCTTAATGGTAATGAAAATGAGGGTTAAGGAAATGCACCCTCTTTGCTGCATCTCCTTGGAGAGTCCGGGAATCGGGGACCAGTCGCCGGACGCGTCGCTGACTAGAACGAGATCCTTACCGGCCGGGTTTTCCGGCGGATCTGATGGCAATGCGGGGCTGGCTATAGCTGGATCGGAGGCTATCGTGGCTGGCGTGCTCTATAAGTGGACGAATTACGGGAAGGGGTGGAGATCACGGTGGTTCTTACTTAAAAACGGCGTGCTTTCTTACTCAAAGATTCGCCGGCCGGAGAATCTCAATTTATTAGGTTCCAACGATGATGTCAGATTGATCGGAGAAATCCCAACTAATCGGCTTTCGAGGATGGACAGCGGCAGTTATCGCCGGAAACCGCAGAAAAATGTTGGCATTGTTCATTTAAAGGTAATATTAATTAGCTAAAGAAAGATTAAATTTTGAAATTGAAAACAAAATAGTCTCAGAAAGAAGAGTTTAATTTAATGTGCGATCTGGTTATGCAAGGAAAATGTTGTTTTACTGCACATTTTGTTTTTGGCGGTATTGAAGAAAAGTTTTTGCTAATACAGTAAATATTTGGATTCAAAAATTGAGGTTTGCAGTATTTACCAATTTGGTCAAATTGTTTCTCTATCTAAAATCTGAATTCTGATATTATCTGTGGACAACAATAAGGGGTCATTGATATCTGAGCTTAGAAAGAGAAAATTTGAGTGGGTTATGAACCACAGGTTTCTTGCAAATTGCTCAGAGACTATGTTCTGTAAGCGGCCAAAAGCCAAAAAGAGTTTTCGATTTTATCCCTTTTAACTTTCTTCTTGTTTTTGATGATTTCAATTTCATCTGGGCTCTCTTCTTTTGTATATTTATTATATATATTTTTTTACAGTTTTAACTGGTTGTTCATGTAGAGTGGGTCACATCAACAGGTGGGTTTGTGTGTTTGTGTGTAATGTGGGCTGGCTATGTTAGGGTACATTGTAGGTCTATGTATTCAGCTGTGGTCACATCATTTTTATCAAAATGATGGATTTTAGCTTCTCTCTTAAATTTCTTTCATTTCTTACTTGCAATTTTCCCTATCCTTCTTTCTTTCTCTTATTTTCTTTCCCTTTAATCTGATCTAAAGTTTCTTACTTGGTCAACTGCTTTTGGGTTTTTCATTACTTCAACTCATATTATTTATCTGACATTTCTGCTTTATCAAACGGTACGTAATAGAAGTATGAACAGTACATTTATCAAACGGCGGGGTTAGTCTGTTTCCTTCAAATCTTGAAATGGGGTGTTCAAATTTTCTTTGTTTTAACTTGTTTAGTTATATTATTCTTTGATTTTATCATTGGTGACAAACGTGAAGAAATAAACGAAGGAAAAATATTGTGTCTTTGTGGGCGCTTTGAGACTAGTAGGTGTGGCGCTTCTTTTATGACTAACTAATAAAGATATCTCTTATCCCATTTTATGTCCAAAGGTTGTCCCCGTTCTTATTGATCTTATTGGGTTAAGTTTCTGGGATGCTATTTGTTTGATATTTATATTTTACTTATTCATTAACCTATTCCACTAAACAAAGTTTTGAACTTCGTTCTCGTTTCCATCACATTATTGGTAATTTCATATTGAACATGTCCAATTCTTGCAATTATTTATGAGGCTGTTATCTTCAATTTCTATAGCAGATATCATCATTTCGCGAGAGCAAGTCCGATGATAGGAGATTCTACATATTCACAGCTACAAAGACACTTCACCTGAGGACTGATTCAAAGAGAGATAGGGTGGCTTGGATACAAGCATTGGTCTCAACTAGAAGCCTCTTTCCATTAAGATCTTTGAATGATAGTCTTCGCTTTGTGCCAAAAGATTTGTCTATTTCAACTCAGAGGCTTAAGAAGCGATTACTTGAAGAGGGAATCAACGAAAACCTGGTTAAGGATTGTGAGCAGATTATGCTGTCTGAATTTTCTGAAATTCAAGGACAATTTAACTTACTTTGCGAGGAAAGGTCCAATCTGCTTGACACATTGCGGCAATTAGAGGTAACATTCTAATTACCATGTTTTTCATATATATTATGTATTCTGTTTGCATTTTTTTATTCATAGCTTCTACTTGTCTCAAAATCTTCATTTTGTGCTTCCCAATCTCGTTTATAATACATTGGTAAAACTTGTTAACATTCGTTGTTTCTTGGTTTTATGAGATGCTGCTGTCAATTTTTCATCTTTCCATCTGCTCATTGAACGTTACTTCCATGTTGAATCGTAATGCTTATGTCTCATGAATTTCTCCATTTGTTTAAACCTCGTATTTAATTGTCGATTTCCATTTGACACTCCTAACGCCTTCCATCGATTGTAAGTTTAACCTGGTTAGATCAAACAAATTTTTTGAGTTGAATTCATTTTAAGCTGAATAGAGTTATGGATCATCAAAATACTTTTTCTCCCTACGTATAATATCAATAACTCTTGTTGCTTCATCATGATATTTAGCATCAAGTTTTTTAATATTCATGAAAGGGTCTTAATAATTTCTATTTTTTCCCCTTGAAGATTTCTGCTGAGTGATAAGTAACATATTCAACCAGTGATCCAGAAAGACGATTTTTTGTGTTTCCATCAGCTGATTCTTTGTTGGAGCCTTTTAAGAGTCCAATTCTTGTTTCTCATTGTATATCATCACAATCTTAAATAACTATTGGGAGCCTGAAATAAGCTATGTCCAAATCCTTATGCATACTCGGTTGATATATATGTTTTCAAATCTAAAAATCCTAGTCCGAAGTGGAAATGGATATCCTTTTCTTCTCTTTTTCTTTTGTTTTCTCAAATGTTTAGTCTTAAGCATCGAAGGCTGTTGGTTTACAAGCAAGTTTGGCTATGCATAAAAAACTTGAATTCAACCTTTTCCTGACACTGAGTCAGTGAGTCAGTCTTTAGGCATTCAAAACTGGATTTTAGCTTCAATGGGTAGAATTTCTCTTAGCTATCCTTATGGTTGACTGATTATTTGGGTCTTAAATTGGCTAGATATTTAAATTAAAAAAGAAAAAGATTTAGATTTACTCAGATTATCTTTTGTGTGTTATTCGAAAGATTTCCAAGTGGCCGGTGCTCTTTCTGCTGATGATTTACAAAATTAGGCTCTTTTTTGTCGTTATCATTGGGGCTGTCCAAAAGAATTTGAAAAATAAAAAAACTGCAAAATGTATTTGTAGTAATCATTGGTTCGAGACGAGTTTTTTGTAAAAAAGAAAAAGAAACTTTTGGTTTTTGTTACAGTCTTTTGTTTGAAAATTGTTGATCTTACAGTTAATTGGAAAGATATTATTCCTTTTAAGTTTTGTCATTTTAACCTGAAACTAATAACCATTAAGTAAATATTCCAATCTTGTACTTTTATTTTTGAAGTGAATTTGGAGAATTAATTATTGACAATGGCTTATGTTTTGTTATATATTTATTTTGTACTTTTATTTTATGTATTTTCTTTAAATGATGCTTCAGAAATTGTGATTGTATATATAAAGGGACATGAATTATTTTATAGTATCAGTAATTGAGTTTGTAAGTAATGAAACGTGATGGCTTATTTATTTTACTCTACTTTTAAATGGTTAGAAACCTCAATTACTGTTAGCCTAACCATTATTGGTGAGTAACCAATTTTCTGGCAGGTTTACATTGGATTTCCATAGACCTCTAACATAGCGGTTTAGTTCAAAAAAATAGTTAATGGCATCAATTGGTCCATGAACACCCCCAGGTCATTATAAATCATTTGGGAAGAAGGGAAAAATGCTAATGGCTGAAATGAATCACCATGCAAACCATATTTATTAATCGATAGCAGGAATTCACTATTGCATTCTCCCAGACGGGCAAAGCTATAAGTTGTTTTGTGAGATTAAGTTGCTTCAGTATTTTTGGGATGGCTACTGAAAAAATATAGAAGTTCTACACTGGAAAGTTAAGTCATGTGCAACCTATGGCCAAAAGTTTTCTGAAAATGGTCAGCTTTCTAATAACTGGTGCAATGAGATTTTATGGACTCTCCAAATATAATTCTTTGACAGCAGATGTTTATGCATAATGTATTTTTTGCATTATATGCATTAGACATTTAACTTTTCTCTTTCTTATGCAGGCAGCTAATATTGAAGCAGAAACATCTGGAATCCCCGATGGTGAATTTCAATTGACAAAGCACGAGTTTTCAAGTTTAAGGCGTGGAAAATTTAGCGGTACAAGCAAAACCTTGTTTTTGGTTTCTTCTTTAGTCCCTCTGATCAGATTTGGGCTGTATGTATATCTATTTCGCCATATGATGCATTTTTTAGCCTTGATTTGTTAGTGTTACTTGGAAGTTCCTCTTATCCTGTTCAACTGCTCCTCTCAAGATTCATCAGCATTGTTAACTACATATGGTTACCATGCCTGCATTCTTATTCTATATTTTCTGTTTGGATTTCAGAATGTAGCACCACAGAATCTTCTGATGATATTGAAAAACAAGAACTAGAGGAAGCTACAGATGAAGATGAGGCCTCCTTTTATGATACAAAAGAGTATTTTACCGAACCTACTTCTGTTCATGGACCAATGAAAGTAGCTGCTGGTCAACGACATAAACACACTGAACATAATCAATTTGACAATGAGGAGAAAATGCAGGCTGAGAAGCAACTTTCTGATTTTGAGTATCCACATATTGAAAGGAGAAAGAGGCTTCCTGACCCAGTTGAGAAGGAGAAAGGGGTCAGTCTTTGGTCTATGATCAAAGACAATGTGGGGAAAGATCTCACACGGGTTTGTCTCCCTGTTTATTTCAATGAACCAATATCATCTCTTCAGAAGTGCTTCGAGGACTTGGAGTATTCATATCTTTTGGACCGAGCCTATCATTATGGAAAAGAAGTATGCCATACACTTCTTGTTTTGTTACATGTGATTTTGATATTGTGCCTTTTATGACATAGAGACTATGTTGGCAAGCATCGGATTAGCTACAAATTTTGCTATTTGTACATGGTGTTTTTATTTTCCAGTCCTATATTTGTTATAGTTTTTTGTATGTTTAGTCCTGTATTTCTTATAGTTTATGTTATTGGATTTGTTAAGGGGAATAGTCTTCTGAGGATCTTAAATGTTGCTGCGTTTGCTGTATCTGGATATGCTTCCTCTGAAGGCCGGCACTGTAAACCCTTCAATCCGTTGCTAGGAGAGACTTATGAAGCTGACTATCCAGATAAGGGTGTTCGCTTCTTCTCTGAGAAGGTCAGTAGTGATCCAAGATTCATAACAGAATTATGTGGTAGTTATGTCAAAACTAAGGGCGTTTATGCCATTTTCTTTCCAAATTTTGTCTGAATAACTGAAGGCGGTTTTCCAGTTCAAGGATTCTGAATGAAGGGATTTGTGGAATCCAGTTCAAGGATTCTGTATGAAGGGATTTGTGGAATGATTGTGAACAATTTCTTGTTTTTGTTTAGACAGATAAAAGAAGGAATTAGTGAATTTTACTGAATCCTTCATCCACTTAAATCTTAAAAAAATGAGAGGGATTTAAAACCCCACCTTGGAGGTGCGATTTCATGAATTGCCTCGCTGTATTGATGAATGTACTGCTTTCAGTAATTTGGAGGTTGAGGAAGAAATTTGCTTTCAAAGAAATCATGAAGTACATTTCAAGCTCTTCAGAACAGTGAAAGAAATAGAGATTACTTGCAAAACATGGAACTGTTCTTTGAGTACCTGCCATGTGGCACGGAGCATAATTGCAATTCAATGATATTTGTAACGAATGCTTGTCTTCTGATAGAGTATATTTTAATTTGTCTTGAATGCTTGCCTTCTGACACAGTATATTTTGATGTTACTTAAACAGGTTAGTCATCATCCGACTCTTATTGCCTGCCATTGTGAAGGCAGAGGGTGGAAGTTTTGGGGTGACAGCAACATCCGCACAAAATTTTGGGGTCGATCAATTCAGCTTGACCCTGTTGGAGTTCTGACTTTGGAGTTTGATGATGGTGAAATATTCCAATGGAGCAAGGTAAATGCCACTGCTGCGCAATTGTTCTTACAACGGATGTGACCTCTCAATTCTTCCAATCTTCTGCTTTATTTTCCTATTAGGACAGTGCATCTGTGTTAATGTAGGTTGCCTCATTCATCAGGTGACGACAACAATTTACAATCTTATCCTTGGTAAAGTGTATTGTGATCACCATGGAACAATGAACATACAAGGAAATCGACAGTATTCATGCAAACTCAAGTTCAAAGAACAATCTATTCTTGACAGAAATCCTCACCAGGTAAATTAATCCAGCTTTTCACAATTTGTTTTATTGCTTGCTTGCAAAATGATATATGGAAGTTAACTTTGAAATCAGCCAATTTTCGATGCAAGTTGATATTTTGTTCCAATTTTACTTCATATGCTTGTCTCTATGTAGTTTAATAGAACTTTCTTTTTCTATTGAAGGTTAATGGATTTATTGAAGATGTTCTGGGGAAAAAAGTGGCCACACTATATGGGAAGTGGGATGACAGCATGTATTATACTAAAGGTGACGAGAGTAGCAAGACAAAGGATTGCAATGCTACCTTGCTATGGAAAAGTACTAAGCCACCTCCTAATCTCACTCGGTACAATTTAACGTCGTTTGCAATCACTCTTAATGAATTAACACCAGGACTGCAGGTAGAGATGATGTACTATATCAATTTTTCTGATATGCATTTCATTTTTCTCTTATGCATATCTAATCGTTTTTTATAGCCATGTCTGATCCCGGGTATTTGATCACGGATTAAGGAGAAGCTCCCACCTACGGATTCCAGGCTCAGACCAGACCAACGGCATCTGGAGAATGGGGAATATGAGAAGGCAAATGCAGAGAAACAGCGGTTGGAGAAGCGGCAAAGGATGGTACATTTGATTACTTCTTATCTCTTTATAATTGTAAATCACACATTATTGCAGCTCTGGCTGATTCATAGTGTCAAATGCATTCAAAACTGGATTAGGGTTACTCTGGCATAAGATTTGAATTTATGGCTAAACACGAAAAATCACTAATGAAATTAGTTGTGTAATGATTGATAGTTTGGACTAGTGAAGTATGCATGCTAAAATGGTGAAAATATACAAGTGAACATGGTTCTTAAGAAACATGTGATTTAGGTTTTAAGATTGCTGTTAGAATTTATAATCATTCCATTACTTCTAATGATAATACTCACTCATCTTGTGCAGTCGCGAAAATTACAAGAACATGGATGGAAACCCAGGTGGTTTCAGAGAGAGGGCGAAAATGGACCTTTCCGCTACACAGGTGGTTACTGGGAAGCACGAGATCAGCACAATTGGAAGGGATGTCCAAATATTTTTGGTGAATTTAATGAAGATTTTGCAGAATCCTCTGAAGCATCTTGACTTTGCTTAGGTAACTACACTTTCCCAGAGCTGATATTTCTCACAATATGATTTTCCTTCTGTTATTGTAGATTTGTCCAGGTGGATTTTTGTTGTGAAAGTCACCCAAATGATCAATAATGCCCCCATTTTTATCACAATAAATGGACCTTTTTTTTCCCTGTGAATTATACTCGGACTATAATCTTGCTTTAAAAATGCAGAAAGATGGCTGTAATCCTTGCATATCACTGGTAAAGTTCCGGTACTCCCGGTTCGAGGCGGCAAGTTTTCAAAGAAGAGACATTTGAGTGATAAACAAAATTTTCAGATGATAAAGGATGAATAGGATAGAGATGTTTAATATTTTAGTACCTTTTAGCATTCATAAAATGTCTGCTATGGGGTTGCTATTGTTTGTGTAATGTAGTGTTTCTCAATTGATTGTAGTTCATCGAATTGTAAAAGTCATTAATGTCTGATAAATGTATGTTGCTATTTATTTGTATCACTTCCTACAAAATAAAGGAAAAAAAAAAAAGACTGAAATGTATCATCCAACAGTTAGGTGGCTGCAACTGTGTAGAACTGTATTTTGAGATGATCACATTAATACGAACTGCAACTTTCATTCTTTACTCAGCCATAGATGATGTTTATGATGGGAGATGGAAATAAAGATTCCTGTTTGAACTATTGGAAAACTCTTGGCAATAACTATTCCCCTGAAAGAGTAGCCAGCTGCTGTTTAAAAGATGGAAAAAGGATATAGTTTTGGCTTTCTTTAGACTGGGCTTAATTTTCAGTCAAAGAAAAAACGAATATTGTGCTGTTTTTCAAAGTCCATACTGTCCCTAACCTAAACAACGGGCTACGATCTGTTCCTTAAAATTTCATCAGTTGTTTATGCCAATTTATACATCTTATCAAAACCTCTAACCATCACCATCCAATTGCCAATTTGCATTTTCATTTTTCAATTTTTATATTAATTATCCTAATAAAGACACCTAATAATTAAAGTTTGACATCTTTATGAGAATTTATTCCTGTTTGGTGAAGCATAGTAGACCACTTTACAACATTTGTCCGATGGAGAGTTGCAGATGGTGTCAAAGGGGGGCTGAGCTCTTCCTTTTTTAAGGCACTGTACATGCCCTAAGATTCAGCCTTTTCTTTAGGTTCAGACTACAAATTCTAAAATTATTTTGCATTAGGTAAAAGTGCTGCAGTGGTTTAACACATATCAGGTAAAGCCATTCATTTCAACGATCAGGAATGATTGGAGAGAAATGTGAACGGCTATTAATGATTAGGAAATATAAAATGAATTAACTGTGGTACAGGTTAAGTTCATTATTATAGGCTAAAATCTGTAAACGCACAACATGTTTTTTGTTTAATTTATGCAATATGTTTGTTTTTGTCCTCCACTTGGGGTAATTACTAAACTTGTGACGTGTTTAGTGGCCCCCTAATATCAATTAATAAGCATATAAGACATACCATATTTCAAAATACTGACAATTTCTAGCAATTTGGAGTTTGATTCTTGCGGATGTTGAGATACATTATGAGATCACCCTCTTTGAAAAGTGGGCTAAATTGTTTGTTTGATGTCCAATCTGATGCTGTAATAAATTAAAGCATAATCTTCTGTTCATGAATTTAATTTTGGAATTGACATCGCAACGGCACCATGTCATTTGCCTTGGAATCCTAGGACGAATTGATCCATATCAATCTCTTTGAAAATCCAATAACTCAACTACAATCTGAAAAAGATTAGATTTTTCTTTTGCCAAAGTCCATTTTTGGAGCTTTATATCTATCGTTACTTATTTTCTTCTTGAGTTTTTTTTTTTTTTAATTTCTATGTCACGTTTTATCAAATCTTCAAAATTGTTATTTCAGTGTAAATATATGTATGATTCAAATAATGAGTCAATTAAAAACATATACCTGGTATAAGCATTATGTATTAGTATAGCCATTGATAAACTGGTCGTATTACGCTACAAGAAAATTAAAATTTAGCAACGGAAGAAAATTCGTCGCTATTTACCGACGGAAATTAATTTTCCTCGCAATTTAGCGACGGTATATTACTTCCGTCGCTATTTACCAATGGCAATTAATTTCCGTCGGTAAATAGCGACGGAAAAAAAATTTAGTAGCTAAAAATGACGCCAAAATTTCTCTCCAAATTCAGCGACGAAAATTTGCGACGATTATTAGAAACCGTCGCTAAAAATAGCGATGGATATTCTATTCCGTCGCTGAAAAAATTAAAAAATAACTTAATTTTATTTTTAGCGACGGAATAAAAATCTATCGCAAAAATTGCAACAGTATAAAAAAACCGTCGCCAATAAACTGCTACTTTTTATTTTTAGCGACGGATGGATTATTCCGTCGCTAAAATTAGCAAATGATTGACTATTCCGTCGCTATTTTTAACGACAGATATTCTTTCCGTCGCTAAAGTGAAATTAAATCACTTTTCCTCTTTATAGCGACGGAATATCCTTCCGTCGCTAAAATGAAATTAAATTCATTTCTCTCTCTTTTCTCTCTCTCTCTCTCTCTCTCTCTCCTCCGATCTCCTCTCCCCGGTTTTGGCCCTCTGCCCAGCCGCCGCCGACCACCGGCGATTCTCCCCGGATCCGCCCCTCCCCCCTCCCTCCGGCGCCGATCGGCGTGCCTCCCTTCTCTCTTTTCCCGCTCCTCCTTCCCTCCTCCACGCGGCGCCTCCTCTCTGCCGGCATGGACGACGGTGCTCCTTCTCCTCCTCCTCCTCCCTCCCTTCCTCCTCCTCCTCCTTATTAAATATTGTTTAAATGAAAATATGGATTATTAATTAATGGTGATTGTTGTTGTTAGAATTATTTTAATTGATTTATGTTAATTAAATATTTTATTATTATTAAATAATACTATGAATAATTTGTTTCTAATATGTTATTATTAGTGAGTTTATTAGTAATTAATGGTTTGAAAAATTTATTGTTATTAGTATAATTAGAAAATAATAAATTCTTAACACTTTATTTGAGGATTTTGTTTCATTGTTTTTATTTTGTATATATATTTATTTCTTTATGAGTTTATTAATTTAAATGTTGTTATTAAATTTATTAATAGAATTTTTCATATTATTATTATTATTATTATTATTATTATTATTATTATTTAATGGGTATGTTAAGTAGATATATTATTAATTAGTATTGTTATTATTTCTATTAAAAAGTTGTGTTTATTTTAGTTATTATTATTATTATTATTATTATTCAATATGTTATTATTATTTAATTAAAATCTGTAAAATTTGTATCTTAATTAATAATGTTATTATTATGTTAATTTGTATTATTATTATTATTATTATTATTATTATTATTATTTATTTATTTATTTATGTTAATTTGTATATTAATTTTTTTTAATTTGTAAAATTTCCCGACGGAAATTTCTCAACGGAAATTGAATTTCCGTAGGTAAATTTGCCGATGGAAATTCTTTTTCGGTCGGCAATTCCCGACAGAATTAATTTTTCGTAGGCAATTTTTCCAACGGAAATTCAATATTTCCGACGGAAAAAATTCCGTCGGAAATTTTAGCTACGACTAATATGCCGACGGAATGAATTTCCGTCGGCAATTTCATTTTCCGACGGAAATTCTTTATTTTCCGTCGGAAAATTCTTTTTTTCTTGTAGTGTTAGATGAATTTGAATAATATTATGACAAATTAGATTAGAAAAATGAATTATAATTTTATTGGTCATAGATGGATTGGGTGGTCGAATTAAACTATATATGCTCTAAATAAATTATTATTAAAACGGATTGAATCATAAAATAAGTCATAAAATAGTTAATTTATGACATTATTTCTTATTTTTTTAAAATTTTTCAATAAAAATAAATATATGCTTGTATAACTTATTAAACTAATTGTTTTCACCAAAATGTTACGAAATTATAAAAAAATCGTCGCTAAATAAACTGCCAATTTTTATTTTTAGCGATGGATGGTTATTCCGTCGCTAAAATTAGCAAAGGATTGACTATTCCGTCGCTATTTTTAGCGACAGAATATTCTTTCCGTCGCTAAAGTGAAATTAAATCACTTTTCCTCTTTATAGCGACGGAATATCCTTCCGTCGCTAAAATGAAATTAAATTCATTTCCCTCTCTTTTCTCTCTCTCTCTCTCTCTCTCTCTCTCTCCTCTGATCTCCTCTCCCCGGTTTTGGCCCTCTGCCCAGCCGCCGCCGACCACCGGCGATTCTCCCCGGATCCGCCCCTCCCCCCTCCCTCCGGCGCCGATCGGCGTGCCTCCCCTCCCTCTTTTCCCGCTCCTCCTTCCCTCCTCCACGCGGCGCCTCCTCTCCGCCGGCATGGACGACGGTGCTCCTCCTCCTCCCTCCCTTCCTCCTCCTCCTCCTTATTAAATATTGTTTAAATGAAAATATGGACTATTAATTAATGGTGATTGTTGTTGTTAGAATTATTTTAATTGATTTATGTTAATTAAATATTTTATTATTGTTAAATAATACTATGAATAATTTGTTTCTAATATGTTATTATTAGTGAGTTTATTAGTAATTAATGGTTTGAAAAATTTATTGTTATTAGTATAATTAGAAAATAATAAATTCTTAACACTTTATTTGAGGATTTTGTTTCATTGTTTTTATTTTGTATATATATTTATTTCTTTATGAGTTTATTAATTTAAATGTTGTTATTAAATTTATTAATAGAATTTTTCATATTATTATTATTATTATTATTATTATTATTATTATTATTATTATTTAATGGGTATGTTAAGTAGATATATTATTAATTAGTATTGTTATTATTTCTATTAAAAAGTTGTGTTTATTTTAGTTATTATTATTATTATTATTCAATATGTTATTATTATTTAATTAAAATCTGTAAAATTTGTATCTTAATTAATAATGTTATTATTATGTTAATTTGTATTATTATTATTATTATTATTATTATTTATGTTAATTTGTATATTAATTTTTTTTTAATTTGTAAAATTTTCCGACGGAAATTCAATTTCCGTCGGGAAATTTCTCGACGAAAATTCATTTTTCGTCGGTAATTACCGACGAAAATTGAATTTCCGTAGGTAAATTTGCCGATGGAAATTCTTTTTCCGTCGGCAATTCCCGACAGAATTAATTTTTCGTAGGCAATTTTTCCGACGGAAATTCAATATTTCTGACGGAAAAAATTCCGTCGGGAATTTTAGCTACGACTAATATGCCGACGGAATGAATTTCCGTCGGCAATTTCATTTTCCGACGGAAATTCCTTATTTTCCGTCGGGAAATTCTTTTTTTCTTGTAGTGTTAGATGAATTTGAATAATATTATGACAAATTAGATTAGAAAAATGAATTATAATTTTATTTGGTCATAGATGGATTGGGTGGTTGAATTAAACTATATATGCTCTAAATAAATTATTATTAAAACGGATTGAATCATAAAATAAGTCATAAAATAGTTAATTTATGACATTATTTCTTATTTTTTTAAAATTTTTCAATAAAAATAAATATATGCTTGTATAACTTATTAAACTAATTGTTTTCACCAAAATGTTACGAAATTACAAAGTCACAAGCGAATTGAGTTGTAACTAATTAAATTAAATGGATCGAAATTGAACTGAATTTGAGCAATACTTTTATAAAAATGTGGCGAAACTTATCTACCTCTATGCGCTAGAATCCCATCATTATTTTATTTAATCGATCAAATTCAGCTTGTCTCATTATTTATCAAAATAATTGTTTAGTAATCCAATAAAACACACTGGGAACTTAGAGATTCAATTAAAAAAAAAACTTAATAATTGAGATACTGAAAGATATTTTTTCTTTTGACAAAACACTTCCACTTTATCCTTCTTTCATTAATTGTATGGATATGTATGAATATTGAATGATTGGAACATTTAAACTCACGAATTAATGCTCTAAATTGTATGGATATGTATGAATATTGAATGATTAGCCACTTTAAATTATTGATTTTATCGGGTCAAATTCAATACAAGAATTACAGGTCCAGAGGACTTGGATTGAACTACGACGAATTGAATTGTAAGTAAGTTGAAAATTTATAAATTATAAGCGGATTAAATTAAATAAGTTAGAACATGATTTAAATTAATTATTATTAAAATAATTATTCTTTCGTTTTCTTTTTATCTGTCACTCTTAAGAAAAATTTAAATTTTATTTATATGTCATTTTTATATTTTTAATATAATTTATTTTTTTTTTAATTTATTTTTTTTCAATACAAGCTGATCAATTAAATTTAAGTAATACAAGCTGATCAATTAGATTTAAATTTGTGCATTAAGACACTCAATTTTATTTCAAATTTAAATCTAATTAATATTTTTTAATGCTACTGAAAATAATAAAAATAACATATAATAAAAAACGGAGAGAGTATAAATAAATTGAATTATAAATAAATTGGTTCATGACATGTCAAAATTTTGGCTTTTTTATTTTAAAAACTTTTAATTAAAAATATAAAAAAATCCATACATAACTTATAGAAACAATTGATTTTATATTTATATTATGTAAAATAATTATAAAATTATAAATAATATATATGGATAATAAATTAAATTGGGTCATACAGATTATATAATTATCAGATGAGTTAAATTACTATGCGGATTAAATGGATTGAAGCATGGAATCGAATTTATATAACATTTTATGAATAAATTGAAACGGTTCACTGAATTTAATTAATGCTCCTCTGAATTATTGGCCACTACAAATTATTGAGAAAAAGGGCCGGAGAAAAAAGTGGACATTTTATTAAATTGTTGACTGCATGAATTGTCTTCTTATGTACTTGTTATGTTTTGGCTCTAACCCATGAGACAATCTTGCTTCCCTGGTTTAGCGCACCGAAATGAAATATCTCGTCTTTTTAAGGAAAATTTCACATGGTTTTTCGTATTTTCATATATTTATATAGGTTGAAGGATTGAATGCCTGAATGACAGGGGTGTGGATCACCCGACCCGACCCGAATAACCCGATGAACCCGACCCGAAAATGTAAATCGGGTAGGGTTGTTCGGGAGATACGGGTCGGGTCGGGTGTAAGAAAATGGAATAGTTCGGGTTCAGGTCGGGTCGGGTTAAAACCTTAATAAACCCGACCCGACCGAAGTTAATACAATATATAAAGTTATAAACCAACAATCCCAAATCAGTTCCTTCTCTTCTTCTTTCCCGATTTCATTTCTCTCTCAAAATCCCTAAACTCCCAAATTCCGTTTGCCTTAGAGCCGCCGCCGCCTACTGCCGCCGCATCTCGCCACCACCGGTCGCCGTTCTTCTCTCCATCGCCTATCGCCACCAGAACTAAGCATCATCTTCGTCTCTCTATTTCACTGTGTTTGTTTACGCAAATATCTTGATTTTGTTGGCTTGCGATTTTGTTGTATGATTTTTATTTTTCCTGAAATTAGATATGTACTCAAGTTTGCTCTAAAAAATATTTTCGAATGAGCCCAATTTTGATGAAATGTTTTCCTTCTTTCTTCATTGATTTAAAGGTAATTTTTTTTTTTGCCTTTTCCGTAGGTGATTTTCCAGTATAATGCTTATGGAGTGAGGCGTTATCTTGATTGAACTCTAAAAGCTCATTGAATAGCTGTAATGCTCTTATATGTGATTATCGTAAGTAAAACTTAGAAGCAGGCAATTTTAGTCCAAATTCTGTAGATAGATAATAGAATAATGTTGAATCAATTGGAAATTATTATTCTTCTTTTATTTATTTCTTTCTATTCTAGACTCTTAACAGTCTGATCTTTATGAAGTCTTCTTGCAATAACAGTGGAAAGAATGTAGAATGACGAAAAGGAAAAGGAAAAAGAATGGTTGGATCTGTCTATGGCTTCAACCAAATTGATGGGATATTAATTTTGGAAAGGATTGAGTTCTGAACTTTTTGTTTTCTCAGCAGTTACTGGTAATATTAGCATTTCGGGTGTGTTGGGTTTTTAGGGTCGGGGCCCGAAAATACTCGGGTTGGTCGGTTCGGGCCCCTACTCTTAAAAAGGGTCGGTTCGGGGGAAGATTGGGTGTCTTCTTCGGGTTTCGGGTTGTTCGGGTTCGGGTCGGGTTGACCCGAACCCGACCGTTGCACAGCCCTACTGAATGATGTTTTGTGCTCTCACATGTTTTGGAATAATGTTTGCTGATATCTTAGACAATAACGAATGATCATAAATAAAATGAGGCAGGATGGAAGGGGCTAATGAGTCCTAGCTGGACCTACAATAAGAGATGGCCAGTTGGATTAGGTATAAGCACTTCGAAAATTGTCAGTAATACTTGTTATAATAAATTAGCTGTATAATAGTTGTCTTAGCTAAAGTTTAGGCTAAATTATATGAGTCAATATTTTGTATTAATTGTACTTTCTTATTTAGCATATTTTTGCGCACTTTAAATATTAGGTTGTAAATTGCTTATAGGATATATAAAAACACAAATTCTCTCCACTATTTTGTCCCCATCTCTTATTCATTTTCATGGTATCATAGCAACAAAAGTGTGATACCATTAGCAGTTTTGCAAATAAAAAGAGCAGAATCATACGAACTCTGGCGAAAACCAATTTGAGAAATAGTAGTGCTAAATTTTGAGAACCATGCACGCGGAGCTTATTTAAGGCCATATAATGCTCGACGAAGACAACAAACTTTATTAGGAGGATGGTCATAACCAGGTGGTGGTTGCATATACACTTCTTCAGAGAGATCACCATTAAGAAAAGCATTCTTTACATCCATTTGATAAAGATGCCATTTTCTAGCAGCAGCAACAGCAATGAGACTACGAAGTGATGTAAGTCGAGCAACTGGAGCAAAAGTCTCCTCATAATCAACTCCATACTCTTGGGTGTATCCTTTAGCTACAAGACGAGCTTTATAGCGTTCAACAGTTCCATTAGAATGTGTTTTAATTTTGTAAATCCACCGACATCCAACTAAGGATTTGCTTGGTGGCCGATCAACTAAATCCCAAGTATGAGTTTTCTCTAATGCCTGTAATTCTTCTGCCATAGCTTGCTGCCAAACAGGGTTAGAGCAAGCCTCACGAAAAGTGCGAGGTTCACAAACAGGACCAGTAGTAGAATAACAATGATAATCTTGAAGATGAGGAGGAGGTTGTCTTACTCTGTTAGGCTTCTTTAACAAAGGATTTTCAGAAGATGATGGAGCAACTGAATCAGTAGATGGAACAGACTCATGAGGAGAGATCAACTCTGGATCAACAGATGTTACAGACTCATTAGGGGAGGGCAGATCAGTAGTTGATGGAGTGAGCTCGAGTAAAGAACCTGCATTAGAATCCTCAGGGAACAACTCAACTGAGGGGTTAGTAAAAAAAGTAGAAGATGAGGTAACAAAAAATTTTGACATAGTGGAAAACATTTTATGCTCCCAAAAAACCACATGACGGGAAATGCGCAAACGTTTTGCAAGAGGATCCCAACACCTATAACCTTTATGTGTAGCAGAATATCCAAGAAAATAACACAATCTAGATTGAGGTTCTAACTTATTATATTCATGTGGTTGTAAATGAACAAAACAAGCACAACTAAAAGTTCTCAATAAATAATAATTTGGTGAACACCCAAAAAGATGTTCATAAGGAGATTTATTATTAGTAACGGACGAAGGAATACGATTTATATTATGCACAGCTGTAAGAGCAGCTTCTCCCCAAAAATGTTCAGGACAGGATGAGGAAAGTAATAAGGCACGAACAGTCTCTAATATGTGTCTATGTTTTCGCTCAGCCCTACCATTTTGTTGGGAGGTACCAGGACAAGAGTATTGAAGAATAGTGCCTTGTTCTTTCAAAAATTTTAGACGATTGTGTTCCTTGTATTCCATAGCATTATCAGACCCGAGAACTTTAATTGTGCGTGAGAATTGAGTTTTAACCATGCGAGCAAAAGTAGAGTATAATTCAGGTAATTCAGAACGATTGCTCATAAGGAAAAGCCATGTAAATCTAGAAAAATCATCAATAAAGATAACAAAATAACGAGATCCACCAAAAGTAACAACAGGAACTGGTCCCCAAATATCAGAATGAACTAAATCAAATGGTTCCAAGGATATTGAATCGCTAACAGGAAAAGGCAAATAAACTTGTTTTGCAAGTTGACATGACTGTCAATTTAATTGTTCATCATTAACAATACCTAATTTGCCACTAGCAACTAAAGAACGTAAACGATTCAAAGAGACATGACCCAAACGAGAATGCCAAACATGTAAAGGAATAGAAGTGGATGATGCAGCAACGATAGATGGAGAATTAAGTTGAAGAGAGACGAGCTCAAACAATCTTCCAACTTTACGCCCTGTCCCAATGGTCTGTGGATCCTGAACAACACAACCAGAAGAAGAGAAATGAACATCAAAACCCATATCACACAGTTGACCAACTGATAACAAATTTAAACTGACTTTAGGAATAAGATAAGTATCAGTAATAGATAATTTTGGAGTAGAAACATGACCAACATGAGTAATTGACAAAGATGAACCATCAGCAGTATGAATTTTAGGAATATGAGAGGCAGAGATTTTTGACACAAATACGGTAGGATCTGATGTCATATGGTTACAACATGCTGTATCAAAAAACCAAGAAGATTTACCTGGTATGACAGACATGGCAGAAGATAAGTGATTACCAGAATTGGACGAGTGATGATTTAGAAAGGCTTGAAGCTCATGCAAAGAAACGAATGCATCAGATGGTGAGGCATCAATGACAGTAGAAGGATCAGAGGCAGCAGTTGTAACGGAGGCAGCTGAACGTGAAGTATTTCGAAACTATGAGGATTTAGATTGAATAGCAGTAGAGCCAGATGATTGTTTTCGAGCAAGCTTTCGACACTCTAAAATATGATGGCTGGATTTTTTACAATAACGACATTCAATAGGGCCATTTGATCCAACTTTAGATGTAAGAGTAGCAGCAACCACTGCAGGAGTGGAGTGAGCATCATGAGCTGCCATAACAGTATCACTACGTTGAATACAGAGGGATCCAAGACGAGTTTTTTTCTGAAACCAATTGAGCAACAACTTGGTCAAGATTTGGCAATGGCACAATATGTAGTAGAGAAGCACGTGTATGTTCAAATTCATCTCGCAAGGCCATCAAAAATTGAATCAATAGATCTTCATTCCTGTATTTTTGAAATTTTTGTGCATCTTCTGTAGTGTCCCAAACAGGTTCAGACATAGCAATTTGATCCTAAATAGAACGCATTTGTGCAAAAAAATCCATGATAGATTGACCTGGCTCTTGAGTCATGCGACATAGAATGCTCCGAAGATGATAGCGAAAAGTCAGATCACTTGTCATATACCGCTTCTTCAACATGTCCCAAATTTCTTTTGCAGATTCATAATAACCAAATTCTTCATAAATTGCGAGAATTGATGTATTCCTAAACCAAGTAATAATCTGATGATTTTTGCAATCCCAATCTTCAAGACGTTCCCCGAATTTATCATCAGATTCTTCCTTGTCTTTTATAGGTGATTTGATTTCTCCGGTGACAATTCTCCATAATTTTCTTCCTTTAAGGAAGCTAGTCATAGCCTGAGACCAAGTGACATAATTTGTGCCACTCAAAACAATTTCAAAAGGTCTGGATACCTCGGTTCGTTCTTAAGCAGTAGACATATATTTTTTTTTAATTACGTGCTAGGAAAAGAGAATTACTGGTGGAGTAATTTGTTAAGGTTTGCTGTTAGAGTTGTAGTGAACAAAAGGCTACGGGACAAAGGCTTTTGTAGTTAATGATGTTTTTCATGAGCGCACCAAACATATTGAGATTGATTGTCACTTTATCCGGCATCATATTCGACAAGGTACTGTAACACTACAGTTTGTTCCCTCCGTTAACCAGACAACAGATATTTTCACCAAAACTCATTCTCCTGGTCGTTTTCGGGAATTGGTTTCCAAACTCAAGATTGTTTCATGGCAACCCTCTTGATTTTGAGGGGGGATGTTATAATATATTAGCTATATAATAGTTGTCTTAGCTAAAGTTTAGGCTAAATTATATGAGTCAATATTTTGTATTAATTGTACTTTCCTATTTAGCATATTTTTGTGCACTATAAATATTAGGTTGTAAATTGCTTATAGGATATATAAAAACACAAATTCTCTCCACTATTTTGTCGTCATCTCTTATTCATTTTCAATACTTTTAAAGAGAAAATATCTCGAGAATTCAATACCTAACTCTTGTATGCTTTGAGCTATATATAGTTTATGAGGAAAGTCACCTATAAACACTCGAGAGCCAGGAATGGGTCTGCTCAGGTACATAGAGTAGGTAGAAGGCATTGGCTACTGTGATGCCATTGAGCATGCACAGTGGAGTGTGTTAGAGGACATGATAGGGCATGCCCTGTCAGTCCGATCAGATAACCACCAATTTAGTAATTGCTTGGAAGATCACTTGTCACATGCCGGGCCTTGAGCTGATTGAACATTGGCTGTCATGTATTGGGCCTTGCACTGAGTATGGATTAGGTCCAGTAGATAATGGGTATTATCATTTGTCTGCCTGAAAGATCCGATCGGATCAACGAGTGTAGTTTTGAAATCTTTGGCAGTTTAGTTTACCAAATTTCAATTTTGAATTTTAAATTTCAAAGGCTGAGCCTATCTTTTCATATTTCTGACCATTGAAATAGCTATCAGTCAAAGTATTTACGAGGGATGCTTCGTCAGTCGCGTTCATTATGACGACGCTTCGTCAGTTTTGGCCTTTATGGCGATGCCTCGTTCTTCGGATCGATGATGCCTCGGGTCCGTCGGCTATTTTCTTACACGTGGCATGCAACCCTTTGGGATAAGTGCTTGGCTTGCTATGGAAGTTATCTCTTGCCTATAAATAGGCGGATTCAGCTTCATTTTTTTGCTTTTACAAAGCTTTTGAACTCCTTTAGAACTCATTTTCTCTGAATTCTTCAAAATTATCTTCCAAAATCTTCACGTTTCTAGGAATCTTTTGCATTTCCACCATTCTACCAAGTAAGTAATGTAACACCCTACACTTGGTCCGATGAGCCAACTTGATAAGAATGTTACAAACTATTCTATGATCCATATAAATAAATGATTAACAATTTTTTTTAAATTAGAAATACTCCAAATTATTACTATTTATTCTTTCAAGGCAGAGTTTTTCCATAATATCGCCTATCCTTCTGTAAATAAAAATATTTTTTACACTTCTAAAATCACCCATCCAATTTCATAACTCCAAAATAAGTTTTTCCCATCCTTCGATGTATATCAACCCAAACATTTCCAAATAACTCATTTTACAATAATGCTCCAAAGTTGTCTATCGAGTGTACATGCCAAGACAAGATAGAAATTCCAAAAAATGCATAATAAAAGAGTCTTTATGCCCAAACTTTGATATGACTCCAGATATCAGCAGATTTGTTGAACTATTCTTCTTGTCTTAAAAACACTTTCCTTTTACCTGTGTGCGAAAATAACCACATGTCAAGCTAAAAGTTTAGTGATGACTATCAAATTTTCTTTTCTGTTGATAAAATATAAATATACACATAAAATTCAAATATACACATAAAATCACACAAAGGTTGCCAATTCCTATCTTAAAGTGCACACACACAATATATAATAAAGTTTCACGTGCTATACTCAAACCTTCATTTAGCATATAACGTTATCCAATTCCATCCATTTCATATTTAAACAACTAAAATAATTAATATTTTTCATAGTCAATATGCTATATATTATTTATCCATTTATCTCATATAATTCATAAGTAACTCAATATGAATATACAAAGCGTTTAAATATTCGTATGCACTCCATGAATCATTTAATTTCATATAATATGCTATAACTAAGTTACTAAAACATATGCACGTTAACTACACTTATTTGTGACCATTTAATTCTTGTGCATACATAAGGTCATTTCCATTATACCATTAATTTTGTAAGGGTATTTACTATTATCCTTTTATTTATTTATGACATTTATTACTCAAAGTAATTTGAAGAAATTTACAGAATTGGATATGCGGGACTGAGGCCATTTTGGCCTATTGGATTGAAGTGGCCAATATCGGGTCCTGCACTTTAATCATGTGTAAAAAGAGGTTAATGCCAGGCAATGCTCTTTTTACACTAAATCATGAGTGGTATACAATGGCATTGTACTCATTTCTTTTATGCAGGTTCTCATTAAGCCACAATATGAATAGCCATTAACCAATACACCAGCCAACACACCGATTGAATTTTCATAACACACAACCTAATACACTGATTGAATTTTCATACCTATGGCCAGCTAATTGTATCATATTTTTGATTCCTAAAATTTACGATGGGCACCAATAATCTTTTTACTCATACCATAATATTTTAAATATTTCATACAAATATATAATCACAAAATTAAATCTTAAATCAAAATTCCATTTTCTATCTTATGTCATAATATTGCATTTTTTTTTATCATTAATGTCCACCATAAGTTCCACCATCTTACATATATACACTTACTTATTATAATCTCAAGTCCAAAAAGGCAAGTGTGAAATGACAAAATATTAACATGCAAGAAAGGAATACATATTCTTACAATTAGAACAATGATGCCTTTTAAACATCACAACCCAAATTAAACAAACTGACACAAAATAGTCAACCAAAATAAGGTTTAACTAATTCATCCTTATAGTCTATTAGATCACTAAAGTTAAGCCAATTTCTTTGTTTTAAATTTTAATCACATGCTTAATTAGTCACTCAAAGGATACATCTAATTTTTCAAGTTTTTCAATTAAGTTATATAGGGTGCCACTTAATTCTATTGTTTCGTGCCATGATTTCCATCCCATTTTGCAAGCCAAAGTAAACAAATACAGAGCAGTAGCCTCGGTTTATCTCACATTTCAATCCCAAAATTCACTTTTAATTTTCATAGTTCTACATATATAGAAGTTCTATTAAGTCACACTTTAACCAATAAGCATTAGACAATTTAACATTTAAATTTCTATTTCAACTTTAATAAGCCAAAGTTATAAAGATCCAATTTTCATTATATTTACATGCATCATTACCATCGTCGTCATCATCATTACTAATATACTAAATAAATAAATGTATTTTATTTATTTTTCTATTTCTTTCATTCTTTCGTGCTCCTGTATTTTGAGCACCTGCATATATATACTTGTCTTCAATTAAATAAGATTTTATGAGGAAAGTTAATTTTCCTTTCCCAAAAGCTTTCCACTCATGAGTTCAGCATGGTATCAGAGCAAACAAATTAACCGCCAATTTCCTTTCATTTTCTTGTTGTCCAGACACTGTTGCTCCTCTATTCTTCGTGTTTCTTTTCCAGATCTGCTAAAATTCAATTATGGCGAGGCCTGAAGATGCTCCTTCTAGTCCGCTTTACCTCCATCCTATTGAAAATCCATCAGCAATTTTGGTTTCTCCTCCTCTTGATGCTTTTAATTACTACACTTGTTCGAGGTCGATGCTGCGAGTTCTGAAATCTAAAAACAAGGTGAAGTTCATTGATGGTACTCTAACAGCCCCAAGAGATGATAATTTAACCTTTGATGCTTGGGATCGTTGCAACACTATTGTGCTCACATGGATTACGAATTCTCTTTCATCCACTATCAAGCAGAGTGCTATGTGGATTGAAATAGCTGCAGATCTTTGGAAAGAACTTTGCGATCGTTTCTCATAAGGCGATTTTGTACGCATCTCTAATTTACAGCATGAAATTGCTCTTCTTACTCAAGGTGATATCTCTGTTAATGAATACTATACAAAACTCAAAAGCATTTGGGATGAGTTGCATAATTTTTGCCCAATCCCTAACTGTGAGTGTGTTCCTGCTTGTGAATGTAATGCTATTGGTGTGGTACGTGGTTATAGACAATCAGATCAAGTCATTAAGTTTTTGAGAGGATTGAATGATAATTTTTCAGACATTAAATCACAAGTTTTAATGATGAAACCACTGCCATCTTTGAATGAAAGAAATAGAAAAATAAATAGAATACATTTATTTATTTAGTATATTAAACTGCAAGGATTACTTTATCACATGGTTTTTCCATACTCTACCTCATTACATAACCAATATTATTTGTCTTCCTGTAATAGAAATACCTTATCACATTCTATTCATTCTTTAAGTGTAACTCCCAAATTTGATGTTTGCCATTTTCGGCTTGGCCATGTTTCTAAAAGTAGGACTAGCCTATTATCACAAGACATTTCTTCTCTCAATGTCAACAATAATCATTCATGTGAAGTATGCCATTTGGCAAAACAGAAGCAGTTGAGCTTTCCATTGAGTAAATCAAAATCTATTTCCTTTTTTGATTTGTTATATATTGACATATGGGGCCCTGTTTTACCTTCTCTTGATGGTTACAATTATTTGCTGACTATTGTTGATGATTATTCACGATTTACATGGGGATATTTGTTGAAGTCTAAATCTGAAGTTAGGAAACTGATGCAAGATTTTTGCAAATTGGTTGAAGTTCAGTTTAATAGCAAGGTGAAGTGCATTAGAAGTGATAATGGTCAAGAGTTCAATAATCCTTCTTTTTATGTTGCACATGGTATTGTTCATCAGTTAACATTGACAGATGTTCTTTATGTGTTGGATTTTTCTTTCAATCTGATCTCCGTTAGTAGGCTTGCTGACAATGACATATGTTACTTATTCTTGCGAAATTACTGTTTCATACAGGATATGACTCAGTGGAGGATGATTGGGTTAGCTAAACTTCAAGGGAGGCTTTATCACTTAGCTCTAACACATTCTGCTTCTTCATGCAAACAAGATTGTTTTTCATCTTGTAATAGAACACATCTCGTTCATTCTTTACATGTATTGCCTAAGTTTGATATTTGGCATTTTAGACTTGGTCATGTTTCTCAAAGTACGACCAGTCTATTACTCAAAGATATACCTTCTCTCAATGTCAATATTGATCATTCATGTGATGTATGTCATTTGGCAAAACAGAAACGTTTGAGTTTTCCGTTGAGTCAATCCAAAACTGCCTCCACTCACGAGTTCAACAATTACTACTACTACTACTACTACTACTACTACTACTACTATTAATACTACTACTACTACTATTATTATTATTATTATTATTATTATTATTATTATTATTATTATTATTATTATTATTATTCATTTCTAATAAGATACCAAAAAGAATTTCTAACACAATCCATATTCTCCAAAAGTCAAACCTTAAATAACATAGCCAACCAATTTTTTTTTTTTTTGTTTAAGAACTAAATAACTATTTGCATTGTCTACACACAATGCTAATAACTTAAAGTCAAGCATTACACTTAGTTCCAAAAATTTTACTTATCATTTAAGCTTAAACATGCCAAGTAGCATCTTAAAATTCATTTAACCAAAATATTTTCATTGACCTATTTGTAGATTTTCATTCATTAAGCATGAAATTCAATTGACTCATCACAAACCGTATTATGCACAAATTAAGAGTTAAGGATTTTCCTATATTTTCAATTCAAAATTTGCACAACAAATGCACTACATAGTTCTTACTCATCTAAACATAAAATTTAACATTCGTTACTAATGATTAAATCCCAAAGAATACCCTTTTTGACCAAGCATTTCTATAAATCATAAACCTAACAATAATTCAAACCAAGGAAGAATTAATTTTAATTTCTTTAAAAAACATCTATCACAAGTAAACCAAGATTAAAGAATTTTAAAAATTTTTAGAGTTTATGGGTATCAATTCAGCCAACACTTTCATCCAATATTTGCACAACTTTCCAAAGCTGTAACTCACGATTCATACAATTTTATTTTGAATAAATTTAAAATATCAATTGAACTCAGTTATTATCCCAAATACACTTAAGAACATAGAACAAGAAAATTTCGAACAAGCTTAATTCATTTAAAGATCATAAAGAAAGATTATTTTGATGGTGCACATACCATTTTTAAGTTGATTGTTAAAAAGTTCTAGCTCATTTTTGTCGGGATCAAACCCATTTCGTTGGTCACTGATAACCTAAGTTTCATTGTATATGCATTGTTACTGCCAACATGATGCTCAAAACATCAAGGACCTACGATCGGTGGTTACGTGCCTAAATACCTTGCCCTTTGATGGAAATTAGAGCCAAAATGTTTCGGCAAATACATATCCAATCTCTTTGCTGCCAGCAAGTGAGGAAGATAAGAAGACATTAGAAGGATTGCCTACCTTTTAGCTGTCATTCGGTGTTGTTCGTGTTGCCACTCGATGCCAGAGATGGCCAAAAAATGGAAAAAAAGCTTTCATTTTTTTTGATCAAAAGGAAATGGAGTTGGCAATCAGAAAAGCAGCTGAATGAAGGGATGAAGATGGCAGCATGCTAGTTGTTGCGGCAAGGGGACATCATCGGGTTATCGCCAGCAATGAAATCGAGCAAGCGCTAGTGAGGGTCCATTTCTACCTCCCGTTCTCCTTTTCCCCAATTCTTCCTTTTTATTCTCATTTTCTTATGCTAATTCACTAACCTAGAAAGGTCTATTTGCTTCCCTAATATTCTTTCCCCAAAATATCCCTTAGTGTGATTAATTTTTAATTTAATTTTTATTTACTAATCCTGAAAAATTCTTAATCTATGATTCACTGATCTCAATAGTTTTCACCATTTAATTGACCAATAATCATAAATAATGCTAATCTTACCTAATCGCCTTAGGTAAAATTATTCATGATTCAACTATTTGATTGGTGTTGTTTGTTGACTGCTTTAGGTCAATTGCGAATTTTAGTTAACCATTTACT